>OX458323.1:6467033-7745200 GCA_949768715.1 Dascillus cervinus
TCTGGAATATCCTCTGCCTTCTTCAAAGAAAAAATTAAAAAAGTTGTTCCCACACAAGAAGTTACTCACCTACCTCTATTTCTAACATTTTTCATAAGAGATATCACAGCTAATGCGCCCAAAAGGGCAGAACCACCGCATACGTACGAAATTACATCCCGGTAATAATACTTGGAGGTAAAATTTGTGTGTCTACAAACCGATCCAAAATTTTCAATTTTCAAAAGTTAAAACTTACAAATTTTGAATTATAACCACTGCAACGCCATTGGCTAATTTGTCAGTGAAACTCATTACCCCATAAACAAAGGCCCCACTACCAGTTTTGTCGCCTATCAAGTCCGCTGTTATACCCAAACTGGTAACTAAAATGATGGAACCACCGGCACCTAAAACAAGTGGGATGAGTTGCAATTTAAAAAAAATTAATTAATACCGAAAAGGACAGCCACAATATAAATTTCGAATGCAATGAAATCTTCACCAGTTCGAACTACTATCCATATGCAAGCCAACACTGCAAGGAGAGTGCCTATAATGTACGCCACTTTTCGGCCAAAACCACGATTCAATTTCTCGATTGTTAAAGACGTCAAAAAACTCCCACTGTACATTATAAGAGGTATCAACGCTAAGGCACTCGCCGCCATGTTAAGCGTTTCGTGTAAATATAAAGGAATAAATACTTGACTAAGATTTACAAATAATCTCGTGGACATATACACAACTGCTACCTGTAATGTGTTAATTTAAACTGAGAAAGTACAGATGAATTACTTTAAGACGGCACTGTCGCGCGATCGCGCATCGGACCCCTTAGAAAGTTCGACTCGTCCGAACGCGCAACACGGCCTTTTTAAAGTAAACAAACTGTACCTGATAAATTTCAATACTTTTTAATAAATCACCGACGCTTCTCCTAAGCTGACCGCCCCTGACATTATTGCCACCAATACTTCCCTCTTTCACCAAACAGTGGAATATAATGGAACAGATTATGCCAATGCTTAAACCTATCCACACCACACTTTGAAATTTTGGGGCATCAGCAGGCCCAATTTGGGCCTCATCACTGCTTGCACTATTAATGTGAAGTATGACCCATGTGACTACATACACCAATAAATTTGATAGTACGGTGAAACAATATCTGAAACAGCAAACACAGAAATTAATTTGAGAAACTTCCTTGAGTTTGGCCTAATGATCTCTGTGCAAGCGTGATACTGATCATTGTTTGTAAACAAGTTGGGTATAAAAATACGTACCTAATAGCAGTTAATTTCGTGCGATCATGTTCATTTGGTGTCAATTCCGGTATCATTGATAAATGGGAAATTTGAACAGCAGCCCATCCAAATTGAAATAAGATAACAAAGATGCAAAAATAAAATAGCTGAGCTGATCTGTGGCTGTTCTCACAGCTTACACAAGGTGCAAAAATAAACGGGAATGCACCCAATACGCAGATTGTTCCTGATAATTTTAAAACATTAATTTTGGTGCAAAAGAAGCGAAAACATACCAAGTAAGTGCCATGTTTTTCTCCTGCCATATTTACAAAACCAAAAATTGTCAGCTTGATCTGAATTGAACCCTACAAAAGGGGTGGCTAAGGCATCTGCTACCTTTAAGATGAACAGTTTTAGCTGTAAAAAGGTCGATTTTGATGAACTCACCTGGCCTACGAGCAAGACAAGACCAGCATCTTGATTGTCGAATTGAAGGACTAAATGAAAAAATACCAGCAAGTAGGTAAACCACATAGATGCACAAACATCATTAAGCACATGACCAACCCCATATGCTAAAGTTAACTTCCATGGTAGTCGGCTGTACACCTCGGTGTAGTCATCACTTAATAAATGCTGGGAGCTGGCTTCCATAGTTTCACTATTTTTAAGTGACGAGATATTGCGCGGAATTTATATATCATGAACTAATATTTAATCAAAAATTGGATTTAAAGAAAAATTTCCGATTAAAGGTTACGTCAACATAACCTTAAATAATTTTTAAAGCATATTTTACGGCTGCGACAATCTAATAGCAATAATTATAAACTTTAGATTTATAATTATTAACTAATTTTTATGCAAACGCACTAAAAATACTAAAACACATCACGAATTGACTTGCGCCCCCCTTACATTTGAAAGGCATATATGTGGAAAACATGCGCAATGTCATTAAATATTGCGCACGTGGGAACAAATCATATATTGTGACTAGTTTGTGATTTATGCATTGCTAATCATTGTACATATTCCATTGTATTATTAATTTTTATTTGCATTAATGAAAAATGACACATTTACTGGGAATCTATATTCAAACATAAATTACATAAAAAATATATCAAATTATCATAATTATTTAATGTCGTTTATTTCTGTTGCGTCTTAATTTCTTTGGGCCTTTTATGAAACACCAGTCTACTCCTATGCTTTGACCCAAAATATCAGATCCATCTAGTGCCTCTCTTGCTGAATTTGCCTCTTCATATACACCATATTCAACTAACGCGTAGCCCTAAAAACGAATTAAAAATTACTTAGCAACTACATCAATTACTTACTTTTAAGAAACCCGTACGTCTGTCCAAATTAATACTAATATTTTTGATATGTCCGTATTCAGAAAATTTTTCTGTCAAGTCCTCTTCTGAGGCTTCTTCATGTACAGATGTTACAAACAGAATCCACCCTTCTACAGCTGCAATTTAATAAGAGAATCACTTTAAATGCAAATTATGACAAGGACTCCTCACATTTTTGGGGTCCGGGTTCATCACCGTAGTCTCCGGCTGCGACACTCTCATATCCCCGGATTTTCTCGTGCTCCCTGGACTCCCCAGGCCCGAATCCTCTTCCTTTCCGGTTGACTACCTTATCTTTGAGCCGCAATACACCTTCTAAAAACAGTTAGGTTAGAAACCATTTCTATTTGCTGCAAGTAAAACGTACGGTCTCCATCATCGTCTACGTCTAAATCTACAGAATCGTTAATATCCAAGACGTCGGCCATAATGTTTTATTATTAACATAAAGTCCAGCAATATTTAAACGAACGCTAAACACTTAACTACAAACAAGATGGACGATTAAAGTACGGTACGACGTACGTGTGCGGCGCATACATCGCCTGGTACCATTTGCACAGTTGCGCCTGTCATGAATAAGATTGTGTAGAAAGAAGTTTTGATGTACAGACCGCGTTACATTATATAGGAAATGCGCCCAAAAAACGGTCAATAAAATTTAACGAGTGTTAAGAATAATATATTATACACTTAGGCGGCTTCCATAAATGATGACACAGATTTTTTGTCAATTTTGACCCCCATTCCAGGCCCATGTCACAAGGTGTCACACTGTGCCAAACACCCCCTCCTCGACGTGAGCACGTCACAGAAGAAAAATTATTTTCATTTATAAAGGAAAATACAATTGAAGCTTTCCGTCAAAGAACGGTTTATGTTATTTTTTGATTATTTTTATATTATTTTTTGACATCTGACGATTTTAATTAAAAAAGAATTTATGTCATGACACAAATCTGTGCGTAGTTGAAAACTATTTCTGAGTATCTCCAACTACAATAAAACAGCAAAAAATGTAAATTTGCTCATTATTGACCTTAGGTTAATAAAAACAAATTGTTGTCACTGAACAAACGGTAGTGAAATTAAACTTCACAGCATTCTAGTGGTAGAAAAAAACATTTTTGGTTTCACATGCTTCAATTGCTTCATCAATTTCTTCAATTTTAGACAACCCACTATGCGGGAGTGTGTTACATTCAATGCGCAATCTCGAATATCTAAAACTGGAGACATTAACCTGCTTTCAACTGTACATAAATAAAAAGAAATATCATACGTGCAGTGATTTAATAAAATTGAAATAATTACAACTGAATTGAATCAACGGTTGTTATTCACTAATATTCCCTAGCCAACTGACCAGTCCCAGTAAACTAATCGAACACTTCACAACGTATCGTTTACAATTCCTCTTAGTGCGTCCATAAATTTCAGCTTTTTGATACTCCGACACTAGGCCTTCATTTAACGAAGTCGATGGCCTACAATTTTTTTTACAGTAACCGAAATCGCCTTTTAATCACTTACGTTAACAATATGTGTAGTATATCACCTAAGACACCGTTGTGTTCCAGCGAGTGTTCAGCTGCCTCACAAATAGTCCTCAACAAGCAATTCTTTCCGGAATACCCGTGTCTTAAAAAAATAAATAGAAAAGAAACAGCAAAATCTATCGCAAACCATTTTGGTTCATCGTGTAGGATCAAAATGATTATTTGTTCTCGTTTAAAATTTACTTACGAATTTAATTTGAACTCGATGGCATCGTAAGCCATTCGGCGAGTTAAAGAGAACGAGCGGCCTGAAACCACCGGAGGATAGGAGAACGATGTCTGGTTTGTAGGCAAATTATAATTGCCCTCGAAGTTGTAAGATACAAATACGTTCTGTTTCGGTAATTGCAATGGTATTGCGAGGGCTAAAAACAACTGGAACAAATTTAAATCATATTTGATCGTTTTACGAGCCGTATTTTATGCCGATCAGTGTACTTACGCCCATGAATGGACCCGATGGGTTTCCGTAAGGGAATTGAATGTAATTGGGTATGGTAACGCCATCGAACTTACACACCTTTGCACTTAATAAAAGTAAGAACAAGCGATACATGGTCACAGGATGATCATTAAACCACGAGTGAACGTTAATTGTTATCGAAGATGCTAATCGATACAGTTAAACGAGAATTAGTGTCATTAACATGGTTAAGTGTGAAGAAAAAAAGGTTATAAACCGATTTTATTTTACCATAATCAAATAACATTTTCAATTGTGCTTATCATATCCAGAAAACTGATCGAACAACCTTTTGAGTAAGTATCGCAATTTTTCTTGTTTCGTCCTGTCTCTTCGGCCTGTTGGTAATCCGAATTCAAATTTTCATTCAGAGAGGAAGAAGGCCTGAAATTTAAGTGTCACTTAACGCTCTACTAGAATTTTGAAATTACGTTAAAAGTATATGCAGGATGTCCCCCAGGACGCCGTTAGCTCGAGTCACTGTGTGAATTGATGCCTCGCAAATAATTCTGAGCAAACATTTCCGACCAGGATAACCGTGGCTGGAAACAAATTTACAATGTTTGTTTTCTAGGAATCGATTTTACCTTTCAATTCGGCCCTCCACGGCGTCGTACGCTAATTTCCTGTCGAAGCGTCGCTCAATTATAGGAGGATAGTCGAACGACGTTATATTAGGCGGTAATCTGTAATTAGCTTCGAAATTTAGTGCGAGGAACGGGCTGTAATCCGGCAAATCGAGCGGCACGGCGATGGCTAAAAATAACTAAAACGACACTTAAATATTTAATGGAACGGTTCGTTCTTACCCCCATCGTACTTCCTTCTGGAAATTGAACCTTGACGCCAGGGAAAGTGACGCTGCCGTCGCCGCTGCACGAGGCAAAAAACGCCGCCGCCAGCACGAATCTGGAATTAAATGTTTTAATTTCTCTCTTAATTCAGTGAATGAACAACCTTTTTATAGAAAATGCGCTTCGATACATTTCACCTTAACGATATTTCTGAACTGTGAAAAATTTCTTAAGAAAGTGTTAATTGTTTGAGGTGTGCTTAACTGTAAACATGATAATACAAACGGTTATTCAATTACACAAACTGTTCAAATATTCCGTAAATAAAACAAATTACTCAAAAATTAAATCAATTTAAATCGGATATTTTGTAAACATCTAACAAAAACTAAGTTATTAAAACGACTGCAAGCGGAATATTTTTGCAAAACGTTTACATAACGGCTTTTTAATTATTGTGGATGTCTATACATGTATAGACAAGGTGATCAAACGTACTCCTCTAGGGAGTTTTGTACTCCTTTTTTGTGAACCGTACTCCTTTTAAAACGAGTACTCCAAAAGTACTCCTTTGCATTCTTTTGTACTCCTTTGTACTTCTAAAAATATAAAAACCTGGCATTTAACTTTAACCTTTAAAAAAAGAGTTTCCATTTATTGTAGAAATCAAAGGAAATGATGATTCTATGGTTAAATGTACAATCTGCAAAGGAGAATTTTCTATTGCGATTGGTGGACGAAGTGCAATAACAAAGCACATTGATACTAATAAACATAAAACATCTCTTGATGCAGCGGCTTCAACGTCTAAACTAAATACATTTTTTAAAATTGATAGTTTTGGACCAAATGAGGATTGAATAAAAAGTATTTCAAAGAAAAATAATCACTTCTATTCTTGGTTGATGAAGTTTTCCATTTTCTTGTTTTCAAATGATTACAACAAGAGTCGGTTTGCCTAGATGAAAGCATGCAACTTGCAGTGCACATTTTCATGGTTTTACCTAGGAAAACCGACTTTTAAGATTCAACCTTTGTTGTAATCATTTGAAAACAAGAAAATGGAAAAAAATTTAACTTTATGAAAATGTGGATCCTAACATAAATCAAAAAAAAAAAAAAAAATTTGACCAGAGCACACTTTATGAAAATGTGCACTGCAATTTGCATGGTTTTACCTAGGAAAACCGACTTTTAAGATTCAACCCTTGTTGTAATCATTTGAAAACAAGAAAATGGAAAAAAAAATTCACTTTATGAAAATGTGGATGCTAACATAAGTCAAAAAAAAAAAATTGATCTGAGCACACTTTATGACAATGTGCACTGCAATTTGCATGGTTTTACCTCGGAAAACCGACTGGGTATATATGTACGGTTTGTCGCTCCGGTGCGCCTGTGCAGGTATACCAGAACGTGTGGACGATAAAACGGTGACGATCCGGCCGCCTGCACAGGTCGCCTGAGCAAATAGATATTTTCATTCGATAAATAAAACCGTACAGGCATATCGGACCGTGTATAGGAAAGCAATCCGGTTGTCTCAGTTTTTTTAAATTCGCCGCAGAGACAAGATCTCTCGCACCGCACGTCTCGTTTCTTTAATAAATTGGTTGCACGTGTCCAAAACTGAAAAACATTCTTTTCTTCAACATTTTATGAAGGGTCAAAGCCATTTTCTGTTTAAATTGTTTGTGTATTTTAACAACACTATTATCATTGAAATTTTGTTTTTTCAAGTCACAATAAATGAACCCTTCACAGAAATTGAAAGTCGTTTTCCCGAGCTTCTCCTAAAAAAGGTGTTTATCATTGACAATTGACGTTGTGTCATCGAGATTTAGTTTTTTCGAAAGTCACGCTTCAATAAATTAACCCTTAAAAAACACGACATGGTGAATGATCTTTAATTCTTTCGTTTTAACATTTTATGAGGGACCCAAATCACTTTCTCCAGTAAACCCTAAATTGCTCGTTTATCAATTGTCACCGAAATTTCGTTTTTTCAATAGTGACATTTTTACAACACAGACAAAAATCCTCAATAGGTCTCAACAACGCAAATCTGTAAAGTTAAATAATCTACATAAACAATACGCTGCCGTACCTTCACTGAATTGAATTTATTGGTTAAATTATAATAATTAGTTGTATGTATTAAAAATACGACACGCAGCTGAAGTGATTTTATTGTTAAATTTGTACAATTGAATGTAATGTAATTAATAAAAAAAAAATCAAAATTTGAATGGTATTTGATTAGATTATTTTACAAATGAAGAACTAACAATAAGAAAAATTAAAGTAGGTACCTATGTCAATAAGTTCTTGGCTAATAGTAAGTAATTGAACTAATTCGACCAACACCAAGTTATATCAGAATTATCGGTATAATACCGTGTTCATTTTTGAAATAGCACAATGTTAGTAGAATAAAATAATCGCCGATATTTCTGAAAGTGGTATTCAATGGCCTTTGAAAAAAATCGAATGGGGGTTAACTGTTTAAATTGCTAGGGTAGTTTAAAAACTCCATTATCACTCAGATTTCACTTTTTCGAAAGTGATAGAATGGACCCTAAAAAAGACAGTGGAAAGGGTGAACTGTGCGTATTTTATCGTCCATTCGCACGTAATTGTGCCAATCTTTCGGCGCAAATCTTAATCGCTGCATCAAATTTACATGCGAATACCGGTCTCTTTCTTTTAACCAATCTTTACACCACTGTTTACGTTTTATTTTGCGTGTAGGGCGCCTTTTCATAGATAATAGTAATGCTACTACCGCTAAAGCATCGTATGTTGACGCCATCGCTTCTACACAGAACTGACAAAAAAACCGTAATCGTGTGGATGCGCTTCTGTATCCGGTAGATCGTATTCGACAGACCGGAGAGATTACCCTGACAGATATACCGTAGTGTGAGTAGGCCCCTTTACGGAGTGGCTAAATGATCATTTATGTGACAGATGGATTCGCTATTTCAATCCAGCTCAGATTTAAACTTGTACTTTTATTTATGAGATTTGGAATTAAATTGGAATCTTGGAATCGACAACTGCTAGAATCTTGAATGTAGATAATTTGAAGAAGAAATTAAGCTAATTAATCAAATGGAATTTTGATGAATGGTAATGACAATTAAATTATTTTCTTGAGTCAGTGATCAATAAAACTCGTCGTGGGAAAGTTCGTGATTTAAAGAAATTGGTTGAGATCGTGAACTTAATCAAACACTCGCCTCACCCAAAATGCTGTCAGCCTCTTCTTTTTACCCCAATAACCTCTCGTGCACCAGTTTATTTAAAAAATGCTTACAAGCGAAATTAGAAATTGTTTTAAAAAATACAATTAAATTAAGAGTAAAAATGTTTGATTATAGACGAAATTATGAATATATAGGGTGATTGGTTTCTTTTTTTTATGGAAATTACGTTTTTAATAAGTGAAAACGTTCAATTAGAAAAATTGTATAAATTATTTACGACCCACTGTTAGATGAAATAAGCCATAAGTCTCTAATAACTGTCCTTTCTCTAGCCATATTTTAGCTAAATGTTGCCCTCTTACAATGCACCGCGTTGAGTGAAAGTAAATTAAGATTAAAGTTTCAAACATTTTTTCTCATCGCCATAATCGCGTTGCTAATAACAAATTTCAACTTGTTTGGAATCGCAGCATCCGAGCCATTCGCGGTGAAGATGGTGGTGTTGATGGATTTGCGAATTTGCGTTTACGAATTTAGTCTTCGAGATCATCTTCGCGGTTTAAATTGTGCCGAGTGTCTTATTGTGGAAGATGGCAATTCCTGCCACGACGGACTGGGCTAAAATGAGATACGTGACGCTTCTTATTTTTGTGACGGGGACGCTCCTAGCCACCGCCACCGGACGCAACACTTCAGGAAAGGTTAATTTTCCTTGCCGACCTTTAAATTGATTTTAATCTCAATTTCAATTGCACAAGAAAAATACTGCAACCGTTCATTTTAACAATCGTATTGTCGCGGAAGTACCAGTTTCCTTATTACAAAATAACCTTTTACTTTTTGCCTGCATTGCAAACTTTATAAATCGTCGATTAATCGGTTCGTTTTCAAACAAATAAATTAGCAGTTCATTTTCAGTTTATTAGTGTCACGGTTAGCAGTACGTCAACCTTTCACTGAAATAGGAATATTTTTGACTTACAGCAAAAACGCCAATTGTTCCGGGAACATTTACTCCCGCTGCAAGGAGGAAAAATTCCCGAATCGGCATTTGTCCCAGCCCGGTTAGTTTTAAACCGCTTAAACCAGCAGGGATTTTTCAGTCCTGATGGACTATTACTGGACCAAAGACACCAAAATCAGCCCTATCCCAAACAACTTAATCCTGGAACCATCAAGGTAAACGTTGAAACATTTTGACGCGCTCGCTCCGCTCACGCGTTAATGATAGATTAAGACAAAAGTTGATTAGAATGTTTTATTTTATTTGATCTTATGAAATTCTAGAATATTCTTCCAATTCTAGTAAATTAATCTTCGATTTTATCATTTATAAAATTTATCATTGGTACAACTATTGTCAAAGGTTTAAGTGTGACAGATAGAGATAGAACGTTTATAATTTGTCAGCGATTATGGGCATCGACGATTTTACATTGACCTCCAAAAATGTTTGACAATATTGCATCTATTTATTAAAAGAAAAGAGTAAAATAATTTTTCGGGTTGCAGGTTCCATTACGATCGGATAATCGGTACGTAGTACCATACGGGCGTATTTACGCCCAGAGGCCATCTACGATCGATACTACCTACCTCATTAGGGAACCAGTTCAAAACGCCATATTACCGAAAGTGGTACATCTAGCACTTCCATTAGCACCCCATTCGTCCTTAAAGTTGTTGCATCACTATCGTCAAAAGCGTTTGCCAGATAATTCTTGGAATGATATTTTTCCGCCCAACGGATTTTCTTCGCAGGTTATTAACCCTTTTAATCTTTCGAAATAAGTTTTAAGGTATTTTCGTTAAGAAGATATGTAGGAAAAATTTTGTTTATTCTGGAAATTTTTGTTACTAATTAATGATTTAATTTTTTTAGATTCTTGCAGAATTCGCCCCGTATTTAGAAAAGCTTCACCAATTCGACTTCGAAAGAGTTTAGTCGCCGTTATATATAAGTTTTTTGAGTTGTTATACATTTATTTGGAATTATAATAAATGTGGAACGAAATTGTCTGAAACTATTATTTCACATTCCTAAAGTAGAACGCCGGTCACCAGAGAGGGATTGCGAAATTTAACTCGGGGGCATTGGTAGTTTTTATTCACCTATTGCATAACACCGCGCGTCGAGAATTAATTTGAAAAAACTGCAAAAATGAAAAGGTCTTAAAATCATCAATTTTGACAAATCGGGAAAAATTGTTTAAAAATTTTGTTACGCAATCAAAAAGTTTTCAAATTCTTACGAATGTGACTGGAAGGGAAAGTGGTTTAACACACACATATGGGGGCCCAGATTTCATATCCCTTCACTATCGATCAGCACACGGTCTTTAATCAACCGCTGAAATGTCTCGCGTGTCGTTTTTATTATTTATCTTATTTTTCATAAATGTGGCAGTGGCGGTCGTAAGTACTTAACAGTTTTGTCCCAAAAAACTGAAATTTTTATTTAGGGCCCGATTTACGATGGATACGCAGCCAAGCCCCTCCGTCAAGCCGAAAAGGAACAACAGCAAGATTTCTCCAAGATCCCCGGAGTAGCAGGGGTAGATTACCCTGTTTACCACTCCGTTCCAGAAACTCACTTCTCGTGCCACAATGTTCCGGCACTACCCGGTATGTACGCCAACGTCGAGACTGGATGCCAAGTAAGTTGGATGATTTGTTCTTGCACCGTTTGATATTTTTGTGCACCAGGCGTATCACATTTGTCATGATGGACGTGAGGGTCACCAAGGGGCATCATTTTTATGCACCAACGGTACTTTATTCGATCAGGCTAAATTTGCGTGTGACTGGTGGTACAATGTGGACTGTCACGAGGCTACGAATTTGTATAGGTGAGATCGATTTTTTCGTAGATGGCATTTTTTTTTTTTGATTTTTGGCAGGCTCAACCTGGACCCTTTGAAAAATCCATTTGCGCCAAAACCGAAACCCGAAGAAGAAGCGCACCACATTCTTTAAATTTTTTTATTTTTTTTGTAAATATTAATTTATTTGGAAATAAAGTTTTAACCGCTTTCTCTTTATGCGCAAGTTACAAAATAATCAATATCGGTTGCAACACGTCAGGTATGGCGTTAACTTGGGAGGATAAAGAAGTGCGGTTCGATCTGCCATTTGCGTAAGTTGGAAATCCAAAAAACGCGACTAATTAATTTAGTAAATTTTAGAGAGCTGCGGCTAAAAAATGGGGAAAAAATAATCGACAAACTAGAAAGCATCGAGGACACCAAAGGTAACAGTGGGGATCGGGGCCGACTTGTAATCACTAACCTACGAATACTATGGCACTCGATCGTAAACCCCCGCATAAGTTTATGTATGTTTTTACATTAACACGAAGAAAAACAATAATTGTTATTTTACAGCCGTGGGCTATAATTGTATAACGAACATTTGCACAAAAATAGTCAATTCTGTAAGTGTCGGATTCTCATTACAAATTCAATTATTTAAAATATTGTAGAAGCTCCGCGGTACGACTCAAGCGCTGCACATCCTCACAACGTCATTCAATACCAGATTTGAATTTATTTTCACGAATTTGGTGCCTGGAAACATGCGGCATTTCACATCGGTTATGGGAGTACACAAGTATCGATTTCATTTTGCAGTTCAAAAAAATAACGTTATCCTTGTAGGGCGTACGTCTCCTCGAAACTGTACAGAGAGTTAAAATTGCGCGGGGCGATGGTGCACAACAAGAAACTAAAAATTCTGCCCCTCGAACAGATCTTCACGACCCTACCAGGGGTTTGGAATTTGTCGAGCGATCATGGAAGCTTCGGGACTTCAATCATCACAAACGTGCGATTAATTTGGTTTGCTGATACGAACGAAGCGTTTAACATATCGTTACCTTATCTGCAAATTGAGAGCGTAAGTAACACGTGCGAATGCGATGACGTGCTTCAATAATTATTTCAGATTAAAATTCGTGATTCAAAATTTGGAATGGCACTGGTGATTACGAGCACCGAAACGAGCGGCAGCTACATACTTGGATTCAGAATCGATCCGGAAGAAATGCTTCAGAACGTTTACAGGGAATTAACGTCTCTGCACGTGGTTTACACGAACAACCCTGTATACGGCGTGGAATATAAATGGAATTTCAATAAAGAAGAGGCGAAACCAGCGAAAATTTTAAGCGAAGATTTTGAGCAAATGGAGGAACCCAAAGGAGAGATGACCAACATTTTAACGGCCTATTTCGCCGACGAGGGGCATGCCAAGGATAGACCTGTTATTTATTCGCAGGAATTAGGTTTAGCCGTGGAAAGTGTTAAAGAAGGATTCACTTTGCAGAAACTGTGGGAAGTGATTCCTTCTTAAAGCGAATTGTAATCATGAGAAATAAAATTGCCAATCACTTGGTGTCGACCGGACGGCGGAGGCGTAATCTTCACGTCTGCCGATAACATATTTGATTACACTGAAATAGTTTTTTTTAATTGCTACTAAGAATGTCGAAATCGGCGAAGAATCGGCAGTAAACTGTTATTTTTTTGTACGATGTTTTAAAACTTTTTCTCGTGAAAACAAAGCAAATGCAATAAAAGAATTAACCGTGTCATACAAACACGTCATTGCGTTTGTATTTTATTAAACAATGGTAAATGTTTCTTGTGTACTTTTTTAGTCAAAATAAGGGCGTGACACCGAATCATTTCACAACTTTTGAATACACACAATACGCCTTAAAATACGTCTCTGGCGGTTTCTATAAATGATGTCACAGGTTTTTGTCAAATTTGACCCCCATGTCGCAAAGAGTCACACTGTACCAAACGTCCCCCTCCCCCACGTGAGTCACGTCACAGAAACAAAGTTATTTTCAATTATAAAGGAAAATGCTATATAAGTTGACGCATTTATATTGGTCATTTACTAAAATTTTGCTTTTTTGAAAAGACCCCCTGTCATGGACTGTCACAAATCCGCTAACCCCCTACCCCGTCCAAACCTGTGACACCATTTATGGGAGACGCCTTTGCAGCTGCAATGGAGAAACTTTCCCCATCACACATCTTTAAATTTCTTATTGCTCGAGTCTCATTCAAAAACAATGAAAATTGACTGATGTTCAATTGCGCATATTTAGTGTCTCTTTTTTAAAAACTTCAGTTTCTGCTGATGACGTGCTGTTCCACTTCGATGAGACGTAGTGGTTTAATAAAGTGATATCAAAACTTATTTCGTCGTATTGTAAACTCAACTGAAAATGCTGGTAGCTGTAATGTTGTAGTTTTAATAGTTATCCCTTCACAGGTGTGTTCTCGTAGTGCTTATGTTGTTTCGACAGTTACTCCCCATTTATATTTAGTTTCATGTTATGGGTAAACTGTAATCATGACGGTTGATTTCAACGATTATTTTTGGGTGAGTTTCAACAGAATTATAAAACGACCAATTAATTAAACTTAGATTAGTTAAATTGAATTTCCATTAAGTCCAATTGCTGTTTTCATTGTTATTAACTTACCCATTTCACTAGTTATATAATTAAGATCATTCCCATCTAAAGTCCTGTCACATAATTTTTTTAATTGTTTCCTTATCTCGAATATTTTTAGAACAAGTTAATTTATGACCGAGTGTATCTTTTAGAATAAATTTCAGGGCGAAAAGAATAATGGTTTCGATGTACTTTACCATAACATGAAATATGGACTGGTGGCTAGCAAGGAACTGTCAGATTTTTTCAGAGAAAGGTTTGTACCCCTTTATTTAATGCTCGAATTAATCATCGATTTTCAAAGGTCGAACGTCGAAGAAACCAATTCCAAATTACTCACCAAACTTGCTAAACAAGCCAGCAGTTGCTGCATGCACGGCACGTTTGCACCACTATGGCAAGTTTTGAAAACCTCTGCAGAAAAGCTTTCAGCCCTGCACATGCAAATGGTTCAAAAAGTTACGGAGCTAGTCAAGGAAATTAGCAAATATGCCGAAGAGCTGCACAAAAAACACAAATCAGTAAGTTACTTATAATCATCGCTATAGTGTCTTTTTTAATTCCAGTAACTTGAAAGGCTGTAAAAAAAATTTTTTTAACTTTATGTTGATAGCACTGGCATTTTACATCTGTCAGTTTATAGTTATATCAGTAATGTAGCTTTAAAATTAGCAAATATATCTCAAAACAGTTCTGTCAAAACTTCCGATGAGGAAAACTTTATCTTCAATGTTCTGTAACATTTAAGTGATTCTGTCAAAATTGTATAGGTTATGGTATTAAGTACTGATTACCACCAACATAAAGTAAAAAAAAAATTTTTTTCGTAGCCTAATCTTTTCTGGAATTAAAAAATACCTGTTCCACAATAAAGGGGCCACTTCTATTATTTTTTTTAATTTAATGACAAAAATATCTTGTCATCAAGGATCAATTTCTTTTACAAAATCGCAAAAACTTCTATTAATACAGAAAATGAGATGACATAATACTTTAAGGTTATTGGGGTTATAATAATAATAATTAATTATGTTAATGAAAATGGCTCATTTATTGTAAAGAAATTAAAAACGTCATATTTTATCATTGTTGTTTCTTAGGTGAAAGAGGATGAGTCGGGAACGCTGGACGCCGTCCAAGCCATGCAGTCAACAACATTGGTCGTCCAAAAGGCCAAAGAACAATTTTTCCAAAGGTCTGTCGAATTGGAAAAACTTAAAAAGGAAAATACATCTCCGAAGGACATCGAAAAGGCCGAAGCTAAATTGAAAAAAGCCCAGGAAGATTACAAAGCGTTTGTCGACAAATACAGTGTAGTCAAGGATGATTTTGAGAATAAAATGTCCGTCACTTGCAGACACTTTCAGGAACTCGAGGTGGCACATTTGACACAAATGAAAGAATTTCTTTCCTTGTACTCTCAAGTGATACAATGGAGTCATGAACAGGTGGGGCAGGTGCAGTCTGATTTTAAGAGGCAGTGTTTGGAGTTAACAGTGGATAGATTGTTGGAACAGTTTGTTCTGAGCAAATATACGGGATTGGAAAAGCCAGGTATTATTTTAAGACTCATTACAACATTATACAAGGTGGCCATAAACATCTGAGGTCAAACTAACAAATGTAATACTAAGGCGCCTTGCATAAGTGATGTCACAGGTTTACGCGGGGGAGGGGTTAGCAAAATTGTGATAATCCATGACGGGGGGTTTATGTATTAATTGACAAGATGTCAGAAATTGAAAAAAACGTTTTCTTTGTTACTCTTCAAAAACAATTTTGCTATTTTATTGTAGTTTGAGTTACTCAGAAATAGTTTTGAAGTACGCACAGATTTGTGTCAAGACCTAGATCCTTTTTTCATTGAAATCGCCAGAAAAAATAATCTAATAATCAAAAAATAACACCCGTTTTCGAGGGAAGGCTTCAATTGTATTTTGTATTATAAATGAAAATAGTTTTACCTCTGTGACATGACATACGTTGGGGGGGGCACAGTGTGACACCTTGTGACATGGGTCAAATTTGATGAAAAACCTGTAGCATCATTTATGGAAGCTGCCTAATCGCCATTTGTAGTAGCTGTACTGGGAAAACAATTTTATGGCCGCCCTGTACATGGTGTCCCATCACTTGTGGCCACCGCCAAAATTGAGCTTTAATTGAAAGTTATTTATTTGAAATTTGGTGCAGGTTTTAAATGTTAATCATTGTCATTAGTTTTCAAGAAAAAAAAAAAAAATTGATTTTTTATAAAAATAATATTTCCCAATTTCGTCAAATTTCACTTTTCAGGATGAGTATGATCGACACAAAATTAACTAAGGTACGAAAAAAATTACAAAAGCTGTAATTAGTCTAAAATTCCCTTATATTGGAATCCTAAGAGTAAAAGTAAAAATTTATGACTGTAACTTACTAGCCGCAAAGGTAAGTACGGTTTAAATTTGTGGCACTATAAAAACTGGTTTCCATGTTGTTGCTTACCTTAAATAACAACACCGACAAACGGAGAGATAAGTTTTTACGATGGCCCGAATTTAAACCATACTTACCTTTGCACCAAATTTCAAGTAAATAACTTTCAATTAAAGCTCAATTTTGGGGGTGGCCACAAGTGATGGGACACCCTGTACAACATTTTTATGATAATAATTTTATTATGTATGTAAAATGTTTTTGTAGGAGCTGTTGAACTGGACGAGTCTCTTGCCTCCCCTGTTCAGGACCCTGAATCATCGAAACCTTTGAAACGTGAAGGTAATCAGGCTGATATAACGACGGCGCAGGCTATGCCAACACATGCCAAAACATCCCGCCGTACAACTTCCCTTCTTAATCTCTTCATGTCTAACTCCCAGGGTATGTGCAACTGATATGCTCGCTGTAGTGCTGCTAACCCAGGCTTGGGGCTGTGTTTTCAGGATTACGTGAAGGCCGAGCCGGGCCATGCAGCGCGCCGTCTAGCCCGACAAGTCCCGCGGATGGTCTACAAATTGCACGACAAACTCATCGAGGATCCAAGTGTAATAATTTACTGTTTAAGCTGTACGGTGCATGCTGCGGTGGCGTCGGCTCGAGCAGATGCATTCTTGGTGGTGGTTCCTGGCACGCTATGTGGTTGGTGTAGTGCTTGTACTCCTTCTCCTGCACTGCACTTGTCCTTTGCTGTGTTGGCATAAGCCTATTATTTGCTCGCCACTTTTCAGCCCCCTGCTGGCCCCTTCGTTTTCTATCTTCTACACACATTTGAGAACATTCAGATAATTTTATAAATGTAGTACGTCCACTGCTGTATCTGCGCTATCAATCTTAATCACGACATTCCAAAGATATTAAATTTGAAATATGTTTGCAGGGTTTTTAAGAAGTCGAAGGGACAAAGCCAAACAAAAAAAATCAAAGAAGAAAAAAGATAATTCCGATAGTGCAAGCAACAAGGAAGAAAAATCTGATCTGTATTTTATCATTTCATTTTAACTGCGTTTGCTGATTCATTTTAATTTCAGTGAGGAAAAAGAGGAACCCAATAAAAGTCAAACTCTTGTCGAAGCGGAAACCGAAACCCCAGAATTGGACGAAGACGGATATGTGATTCGTCCTGTAGGCGCCCAAACTTGGACAAACGACAAAGGCAGTTTTTATTCCAGTTCCGATTCTGATTCAGGTATTCAATTATTTGTGCTTGGAACATTTAAACAATCAACAAATTTAATTAGATGATGAACGCGAACGTAAAATCAGAGTGGAAATCAAACCTTTAAATAATGGCACGGCCCCGATGTCGGCTTCAGTAGATGAACTAAGGGCCACCGTAGAAAATTTATATCTGTCGCCATTAGGGCGTCGCGCCTCCAATAACGACGGGCAAGATTCGGCGATGAAACGTTCCCAGTCTGTCTCGCAACACTTGGGAAAACCTAGCAGCGATCTGTTAGGGCTGAATATATTCCAGAGTCCCCTAGCTTCTAACGCTTCCACACCAACTAGTTCGCACCCTTACGCTCCCTTGCAGAGTCCTTCTCAACCGACACTTAACTCACCGACACTTTCTTCGTCTTCTAAATATGCAGATTTAGGAGACATTTTTTCTGAAATCGGCGAAATTCAACCACCTAACGCAAACAAACCCCTACGTCAGACTCCAACACCCACTTCGGGGTATATGTCGATACCTCGTCCACCTTCGAGACGATCAGATCAATCTCGAGGCCACATCAGTCCTGCGACCATCTCCAGGGCCGATAGTGTGGGTAGTGTTGAATTTCGAACCGCCTGTGTTCCGGTTGGTGTGTCCAGGGGACCATCTCCTCTAACCATAGGGATGGCCGACACCATTCCACTTGCTGTTGCTTTTCATGAAATTGTACATTCCTTCTTCAGAGGGACAGATGAGACCAAGTATTTGAGCAATCGTTAAAAGAAATGTCTTTTTCTTATGTAATTATCTTTTTAGATGCCAGGTCAAAATGTCTGGTGAGATGATGTTGTCATTTCCGGCCGGTATTGTTGCAGTTTTAGCCAACAATCCCAATCCTGCTAAATTGGCATTTCGTGTGCGAAACACTCAAAGATTGAGCAGTATATTACCAAATAAACAATTAGTTTCAATGTTAGTTGCAATAGTTGTTTTCTTGGTTTTTTGATTGTTAATTTTTAGTGACACGGGACAATCCGGTACCGATAATTTAGTTTTAGAATTTAATATGTCTGCTTTAAGTGCCCTGTTGAAAAGACAGTCTGAACAAAATCCGAATGCTTCATATTTTAATGTAGAAATTTTGAAGTACCAAGTAAGTGTCTTATGAATTATTTCAATTATACAGCGACTTTCTTGAAGATAAAACCAAAATTGGGGGCGAATTCCTGCCCTTTCCAATTAGTCGCCTATTGGAAATGTGAAACAACACACACAGATCTGAAGATTGACTATAAATATAATTCGCATGCCATGAATTCTCCTTCACCTTTATTAAATGTAACGGTTGCAGTTCCAGTGGATGGTACCGTAAGAAATATGCAATCTAAACCAACAGCCCAGTGGTTAGTAAACCGATTGGTTATTAGTATTTTTGAATAATGAATAAATTTTAGGGTAACCGACAGTGGTAGAGTTATCTGGAAATTCACCGAATTATCTCAACATTCAGAAAATCATGGAGTCGGTTCTCTATTAGCACGTTTTGAATTGGATGCCGGCCCTACGACTCCAGCAACAATATCAACACAGTTTAATTGTGAAGGTACAACTCTTTCTGGGATCGACTTCCAACTTGTAGGAACTGGTTACCGTCTGTCTCTAGTCAAAAGACGTTTCATCTCGGGCAAGTATATTTGTGATGGTGATCCTAAATACAGTTCTGGGACTCCTACATCTTCGTCCACTATTAGTGCAGGTGATTGCTAGCGATTCCACATATCATGCCTTGTATTCACTATAAACTGTTATTTCTATTGTATGAACTGTTTATTTATGAGTATTTTCTATGTTACTATGCCTACATATAGTCTATTATACTATTTTATAATCAACGTAATTCAAGAAGATAGGTTTTAAAATAATTCATTTTGGGTTGTTCAGTATGATCAGACCTTTGATAAATTCTCAAGTTTCTTCTTTTCCTTTTTTCATGATGAATAAAAATTATTTTAATTGTATTTTTAATGATTTTCAATTCAACGAAATAAAATTAGCTTAATTCGCAACCTTGTTTAAATCCCACATAACTTCAGCTAGCTGCTAATCCTCAATTCTATCGTGTTTGTAGGTGTTTACTTAAGGCTGCGCCATCCAAAAAATTGTTCCCAAAGTCCATTTGCTTTAATTGCTTTAGCGTATGCCTAAATATAGGCAAGACCCAGACTTTTTTATAACCCATACATCACCTCAAGTTCAGTGGATAATGGGTCTATGTATAACAATAGAAACGACTTCCGACCGGCTGCATTCCTGTACCTGTACCTGTTCAACAGATGCGAAATTTTTCTTTCTTCAATAAATTTAGAGCGATATTTTGTAATCGTGGAGTGCTATATCGTATTAAAAGTAACTTCTGTGGAGGAATTAGTCACAAGCTGAAACTTTCACTGATTGAAGCTCATATAATAAATCTAAATCCAAAAGTAATCACTAATCAGAACGGACAAAACGGCACTATGATTAAAAATTGAGATAACCACACCATCGTGTAGAAGAGAACACGGTGATCATTTTGTGTTAAGGACATTGAAAGTTTTGTACGAATTATATTTTATTTCATTTTTCAAAGTTTCAAAAATGTATGGAGTCTTATGGGAGAAAAAAACTAAATAATTCAATATCTCGGTTAGGGCTTAACAAAAATCTTTAGCAAATTTGAAAGTTTTCACCTTTACACCGATTTTTCTTACAAACGGTTGCGTAAATCGAAAAATTTTGTTCTTTAAAAAATGTTTGTACGTGTTTTTAAAAGGTGTTCATGTGTTATCTATATTTTTTACATAAATAATAAACAAGATATGAGTTTAAATGTAAGACAAATGCATTTTCGACAATAATCGAGTTACTGCCTAGTATGCGTCCCCGCTCCGCAGTCGTATCTCGCATCTCTACTATCTCCATAGCTCCATCTCTTTTCACTTACAATTAGGCAAATATTTTTTGAAATGTAACAAAATAAAATATTAAAATGTAAATTTTTATAAAAACCAGTTTACGGGTCCAAAAATCTTATTATAAAAACGAATTTAATTGAAACTTTCGCTCACAATGTCTTAATTTACGCCAAAACGGGTTATTATGTTGATCGGGGGTATTTTTTTCAACGTCATTTATATTTTTATCGTAAATCGTTTTTAAAAATTCATTTTTAGCCGTTTCACATGCTATTAATGACATATCCGGAGTATCATCCATCTCCACATCACCATAATCAGAATCTTTATTTTGAAATGTACGCGTTTAATAATTTTGCGGTTACAGTATTTTTTGACAATTTGTTAAATATTCGAACAAACAGATAATGGAATGCAGCTGACTGTAGTTAAAATTTTAGACCAAATTACCTGTCTGAAGAAAGGTTGTATTGTCGAACGTCATAAAATTTTATTACTTATTCTAGAAAATTCTGTTCAGAACTCAGAAGAGATGTTGAATTTCTTATTCGAAACACAATACGTAAAAGATTAACCCCTTAAGACGCAGTTTATGTTTACAGAAAATTGGACCGCGTTTGCCTTAGAATTTTATGTATACCTGGTATATACAATAAAGTTATACATTTCTTCGAAAAAATACCGTTGAGATTCCGGAACACTAATAATTGTTACTAATTTAAAACACAACGAGTAATGCACAGTGTTTTTTTTACAGAAAATTGTAGTTTTAGCTTATTATAAGTTATTACCACTACAGCTTATTTTTTTAAATTAATGTGGGATAAAAAAGCCAAACAATTTTTTTGGAAAGAAATTATAATTTAAGCTTATTCGCATTCATTTGTTTAAAGGGGTCTTCACGAGCGATTTTTAAAATTAATATGACCTTAGAGTTGAATTTATATCCTATTAAGTTAATGTAGATAATAAATATTAAAATTGTCCAAGACTAAAAAATAATTTATAGTAAAATAACTTTTTCAATAAAACAAGCTTTTATTAAAATGTACGCTTTTATTTTTAATCATTTAGGTCAATATCAAAATTGATTTTAAAGTTTTTTAAAAAGTCTTCTTGCTATAACTTATTTCAAATATGCTATTTGAAAACGAACCCTGGCTTGAAAAGCATTTCGGATATTATTTCCGTTAAAGTATCTTCCCTGTGGCCAATATAATGACCTGCTGAGAAGATTGTAAATCTTCTTAACGTGGCTCGAAAATCGGCAAAAATTAGTTATTTCAATTTCGGTTCTGATCTAAAGAACATTGAATAAATCAAAAACTATTGAGTTGTTTAAAACAGCTAGGGGTCAGCTCAAAAGAAAACAGTCTAATCTACGAGTCCACAAAATTTTAATACAAAATTTTGATAACTGAAGGCAAAAAAACGAATTTCGGAATTTGATGTTTTAATTAATAACTTGGTTAATTATGATTATTTAATGATGGCTTGGCGTTAGCTCAAAGTAGATTGGTATTCTCTGTAGGATGAAGTATCGACCTCCTTTTCAAAATTAAAAATGAAGGCTTAAACGCGAACGTCGTTTTACATGTATTGAAAATCTACGGGTCGAATGCCGTTAAGGATTCTCTTTACAAATCAGGATAGCGATTAAAGTCTCAAAATATTTATACAGTGTGTCCCAAAGCGAACCGAAAAGGAGGAAGAACATTTTTAATTTCATAAAAGCAGTTCCTTGTACCAAAACTATTAATTTTCTAAACAATATCCAAATACAGTGCGACCTCGATAGAACTAATTAAAACCGCGGTGATCCGGATAAATAAATAATTCGGATTACTGAAGCGGGACAATTTTTTTGTTGAAAAGAGAAACATTTAATAGAAAACAACTAGAAAATAGTGCACAAACAAAAATTTTATTATTTTGTGAAGTACTTTGTAATTGTTGTATGCTTCATTCTTTTCCGGTTCATTGTAAAAATCGTTTCTTTTATTCTTTGAAGTACAAGAACATCTTGTAGCGGGATATTAGTTGTTGCTGCCCACTTTATGCACACATTGAAACTTTTAACTACTTCGTCATTCTTAACAGTCTAGTTTTTATTATTTAACTCTGGACTTTCATTGTCACTATCATGATGTTCGTTTGTAGTATCTATATCTTCCAGTGGTAACAAATCTTCATCATTTTCCAGCTAGTTACGTATTTCCACTTCCGTGAGATTTTGCTCAGTGAGAACATTGAGCATATCTGAAACATTTGAATTAACAAAAAAATACTAAACGAAAAATTTGTTAACAAATGTATGTTGTTTACGTCATCTCCTCAATCAAGAGAAGCAGATTGTGCCGCAATTGAATCAGAGGAATTATATTTTCAGCATCATCTTCAGTGTCTGGATCGTTATGAGCGACATGAGCCATAATTTTGTGCCAACACTTCTGTAAGACTTCAGAGCAGACTTTTTCCCAACCTTTGCATAGTAGACGTTCAGTTCGCGTCAAGTTAATAGCTTTTAATAACTTAACAACGTTCTCTTCGTTATTAGACAAAATATGGGCTAACAAACTTTTCCGATAAAATAATTTCGTCAATCTGATGACATTTTGATCCATAGGTTTCAAAAGTGCTGTACAATTTGGTAGAAAAAATAATGTTGTAAATTGTCCATCCTTACTAGTCAGCTCTTCTATAGTTGTATGGCTCGAGGTGTTATCTACAATTAACATTATTCGTTCACGAGACTTCTTAAATGACTGAGACGTCTAAAACGCACGCAGGTCCGGATTACCGAATACCATCAAATCTGGATTATAAAGTACACATGGCAATTGAAATGCTTGACCGGATTATTGAGGAATCCGGTATAATGAAGGTCCGGATTATCGAGGTCGCACTGTATTGTTTTTGGAAATTATGACAAAATATTTTATTCAACATATTTTTCACCCTTGAATAGATATTAATTTATTCAAGTTTTCCGTACAACTGGGTCAAACAAACCGTTTTAAGTACCATCAACAAAGTCTAATGGTTTTGTTTTTTAATTACTTTTTCTTTAATTGAAGAAGAAATTGAATGAAATAAACTTTGAAAATAAAGGAATAATAATGAGTTATTGGAGCGGTATTTTAGAATGGGTTGATATATAGTAAAAGACTGCAATCAGTAACAGAAATTGTATTTATATAATACTGCAAGACTGATAATAATATTAGGTGCGTTCGATGTTAATTAAATTAACAACATATATTTGCAAGCAAACGCATCTACACAAAATATATTAATTGTATAATATAGATGTATGAATTACGCCTGTAGTGCAATATTATCCAAGAGCAATCTCAAATCGACCAGATATGTGTCACAGGAGGTGAAAGTTAATGGACTGGTTACAGTTGATTTGCGACGGATTGCATGTAGTTTTTACTTGTAGATGGATGGCATAAAACATAAGCAATTAGTACATAAGGCTGGGTACATAGCTTATAAACAAGTAATGGCATGGATACAATACAACCTTGATCAGTTGCTATTTCTAAAACTCTTTTAAATATAACACAGACCAAAGTTTTATAAGATACGAGCCGCCAAAGCTAGCCAACATCGCTTCCGACGAACTCAAACGGGGGTTGACCCTGTGTGCCCATCATCTATAAAACTGTAGGTTCTACAAACAAATTCTTTTAGACTGTGATCTATACTGCGTCATCATTAGAGTTCTTTCCCCAGAAACGATCAAAACGGTTGCGCGCCTTTTCCAACACCTCAGAAGCAAGGGATCTTCCAGCGGAGCCCGACGCTTCTGGCAATTTTTGAGATGAAGAAACGGGCGGTACCTCGCCCGTGGTTTCTTCCCGGAATTTCGTGGAATCGTCTTGACCCCTTACAGTCGATGCTGAGGAGGAAGCGGGTGAAAGCTCTTGTGATAATGCGGTCATATCGCTATTGTCCATTAATTTCCTAGCTGCAAAGTACAGTGTATCAGAAATTTGTAATTGGTAGAAGGTAAATAACAGCTGAAGAAGCGAATTAGTTCGTTACTAAGTAGTAATTAATGGATGACCAGTAGTTTCGCGAGCGTGGCGTGCTGTTAACCAAGCCCCAACAGCAGCTATGCTTCGTGCAAGCCATTCTATATTACAAAAGTGCAACTGATCGCCAGCTAGTACTCGCCTGTTTTTTTTTTAAATATAATTGATACCGCCCTGCCCTGAGTTCATGCTTTGACTGCTAACCCATACCTAAAGCAATACAACCAAATCGGATATGGTAAGCAGAAATCAGGTCCGAAGTTATGAGATGGACATGCCTGGTTCTTTGATCTGTTCGGCCAATTCTGGTGGCGCAGATTGGGCTGCCGGCGGCGGTATTTCCGGCGGCGTCCAGGCTTTAACTTCGCTATGGGGCCTCGTAATATCACCTAAAAACAGTCTCCTTATACACTTTCCAAACCCGTTTGTTCTTCTTACTTTCTCGAACGTTCTGGGTAACGGTGAACGTTTTCCCAGTATCTAATGGCACAGTCCAATTCACGGGATCGGGTGAACGCATTAAAATTTGTTCCGGCGATTTCACCCTCGTAGGCTCGGGTGGTGATTTAACTACAGGCTCGTAATTAATCCGGTCGGCTGCGGTTACAGCCGGACCATCTAAGGATTCACTTTTTTCGGTCTTCGTTGATGGGTCGGCTGTCAACATCAAGTTTCATTTTATAATCAATTCGTAGTGGTTTTGGTCAGAGCTGCTGTCCGAAGGTTCATCCATCGGAAAGCAGCTTCAAACTAAAAGAGCCATGTGTGTGCCAAGGATCGTGGAGATCCCCATGCTAACGGCATCTACCTTACCTCCTACAACTCCTTTCCTCGGGTCTTTACTAGCGGTACTACTGTTTTTTGATTTTGTTTTGGCCAATAGTTCTTCTTCAGTTTTAGAAGTTACCGTACTACATTTAGATCGGGATGAGGCGGTAGTATTCAAGGATGCTAAAACACCGGAATATTTTATTATAAACAGTCTAAACATAAAGTCGGACATTTAAGGCGATTGAATCGATCGTGTTACCTTACCTCCGAAATAAACGATCGAATTACAAAATAGTGCAAACGAAGCTTTTCTCATTGTTCGCTTAAGAAATAAAAAATTGTGCATAACAAACATCACGATACACTTGGCACACGACAGGTAATAGCATGCTTGCAACTTACAGGGTCGAGGTCTGCGAGTAGCCGATGGGGTACTCGAAGTCGATTTTTTCTCCTTTACCGTCGCTGAACGTGACTGACGTTTAGGCGAACGTTTTTCAACTTGCATGTCGGTCGGCCCGACCGATTGAGACCTCACTAACGTGATCAGTTAACAATACTTAAGATGTTATAAGCACCACTTACCGGTCCTTACGGTGCTTTTAGATTTCGGCGTAGTTTTCTTGGTCGGTGCAGATTTTTGAGGAGATCCCTTTTGTGGGCTGCTTTTTTGAGGACTTCCCCTTTGAGATCCTCGAATATCGTCATCCTTCCTTGGTAAGCTCGGCTCTAATTTATCCCTAGTCGGTGATAGAATTAAACCGTCAAATTCTGAACCACCGGTGGTGCGCTCCAAATGATGTTTAACCATATCCCTCATCATCCTAACCGAATTTTCGGCATTCCGTGCGGCTTTATCTGGCGAGCTTTTTTTAACGTTTTCCTGTTCCTTTTCTTCTTTAGTGTAGGATCTATGCGTGGTTGATGCTAGAGATAGAGCTGAAAGCGAACTTCTTCGCGATACCTGGTCCCACAATTCAATTTGCTTACTGTACATATCGGCAAGTTTTTCCGGCACTAACTGCGTTCCCCAGCCGCGGCACTACAATTGTCATAAAAAATACTACTTCCTATTGAGCTATTTGCGTGGTACCTTATATTCTCCTGCTTTCTTCCTCAATTCAACGACCTCCCCATACCATGAATCGGTGTTGTCGTTTATTAAGATGTGATTGGAATCTTCACCGTAACCATCTAATCCACGATCGGTAAAGCGACCCTCGGAATATCCGTACTGCGAAAATGGTCGAAATTTTTTCTTATATTCCGTTTTGAATATTTTTCTACCACCATGCGTTTTATCCTCTTCAGGAATCGTACTATCGTTTACCAACGGCTCCAATTCGCTCGCTGAAAATACTTATTGCAATATCGGTTAAAATTTCGACCGTAATTACCGTCTTTATTGTTTTCATTGTCGGTACGTTTCCTGTGCACCATGGCGTTAGCTGAAGGTTTTATCGCACCCATGGATAAGGATTTGCGAGGCACTGAAGAATCTGCTTCATCTCGTCGTGACACGTGCCCCTGCGGCCAAGCAAATTGTAGTCGGTACTCTGTACTAATTTTCGAAATGGCCTTTCGTAGCAAACCGGAATCGCACACCTGCGCAATTCAACGTTTGTGTAAGTAAGTGAGTTTGAAGGATACCAAGCAAATGGGCATACAGAACAACGGGTGCTATTGCGTTACCGTATTATCCAAATCCGGATCTGATTCTCGCCGACGCTCGTCGTTCACCAAGGCGCTGCTACGCGCCGGCCCTTCGGACTTGCTGCGCCGAGACGGTCTCCAATGTGAGCCGCCTCTCTCCTCGGACTGCAATTAAAATGAATACATCTCTATTTGAACTAAAATGCATGCCAACAATAACTTCAATTGGCACTTGCATGCAAACAGTTACTTGTCCTTGCTAATTTGGAAACGTATTCATTTTAATATTCACCTAACATGCATCGAGCTAATCACTAATCGACGACAAGGGATCGGTTGTCTCAAATTCATGCAAGGCAGGGCAGCAAGTCTACTTGGCGCCTTAAACAGCAAGAGTGCACCGATATGCGTGAAAATTCAAAAAATACAGGAACAAACGCTACTCAACTCCAGGAAACTATTAGCACCGTTGTTCTGTTAAACTAGCCCGTGACTTAAACAATACAGCGTGTGATAGTATTTGTTTGGACTTGAAGCAAAACGTCATCGTATAATTTGTTTAAAAAGACAGGGCCGTATTCACAGTTGTTTCTTGAGACAAGTGTTTGCTTGAAAAGCATGTAGACGATCTTCGTTAATTAAACAATAATCCTTTTTTTTTCATACGCATACCTGCTTTTCAAGCAAGCACTTGACTGAAGAAACAACTCTGAATACGGTCTTTAAAAGGTGTATAATTCAATT
This sequence comes from Dascillus cervinus, assembly GCA_949768715.1. Classification (NCBI taxonomy): domain Eukaryota; kingdom Metazoa; phylum Arthropoda; class Insecta; order Coleoptera; family Dascillidae; genus Dascillus; species Dascillus cervinus. Next base: position 6,494,936 of record OX458323.1, read on the forward strand.
TTTTAAGCAATTTTGAAAATTTGAAAATCAATTACGAAATAGTGGAAGCAGGTGGCTTATTTATGAAATAATCTCTTTTACCTTCGCAACGGATTGTCTGTTATCGATTAATGTATTAAAAGAAAAATAAAAGAAAGGAAAATAACACTAAACGGATTACATGTATGCAACTTAAATTTACACATCTTTACCCTGGCTCTGTCCACGATGGTCGAATCTGTTGCGTCAACGTTACCATCGCAGTTTAAAAATTCGTGATGGCGATACGCGAGTTCCGGGTGCTTTTTGCGCCTAGGCAGTGCTGGTTCCAACTTAGGCACTGGAGACATGATATAACTAATCACCCGCCCGTTTTTCACTTTTTTAATCGACTTACATTCGTTCTGGACATCTTCATTCGTCCGATTTGTATTGTGGGTCCCATTACATTTCTCACCTACAATTTCAACCCTTTACTTGACTCGAATTAGGTGCCGCACAATCGATGACCACAAAAAAAAACACGTGACTTACCGGTCGACGCCGCAGTGTTCGGTTGGGGTGGGCGCCGGACGACTTCTTGTCGGGGGCCCGTATACTCATGCCATCGATACGTACTTCTATATTCCGAATGCAACTACAAAAGAAAATTCCCAATGATCACGGGGGAGCTTAATTTTGTTTCTGGGTTACGGTTGAAAATGGACGAAAAGCGAACCGGAAGAAAACGCATTGCGCAAGATAAAGCTCGTTACCTTATCAACGGGCATCGATGGGCAAGCTCGGCAGAGGTTCCAAAATGAACCGATCATGAGGTCTGTCGTTTTAGAATGCACAGGTACCGTCAAAGAAGATGTTTAGCTCGGAAGCCATACACTCACGATGATCGGTATCAGGTACTGTTGGGACAGCACAAAAGGAACTCAAGTAGTGAATGCAGACGGCATGACGGAGCCCCACCTTTCTTGTAATCCAGTAGTTGCCGGTTTTCAACTCTCCGGGTTTCTGATCAATATTATAACGCCTGCCCAGTGATAAAGGGTAGTCCAAAAGCGCCCCCAGCAATCGCGTAACGCAATCTTTATCAAAAAATTAAGTCAGTCAGCAGTCCGCTCTGATGACATAATTTTTAATTATTTTTTTTAGAAACGTGAGACGGGCGCATGTATTAAATATCCGATATAAAAGCGAAATACGGCATATTTTTCTTTAACAAGCGTTTAAGATAACGACAGATTAAATATCGTGCACTTATCTCTAAATTATCTAAATTGCACACAGCTGTGAGGCTATCGAAATCAAGTGACGAAAAAAAAAAGGCTAATACATTCAGTATTATAGCAACTATTATCTCGGTTGCCATCTGTCTGTGTCTGGTTAATAAACATGCAGAACAAATCTCAAAGTATATTGGAATATATTCTGATAAACTATCGTTGGATTTTCGTGTGTTTTTTCTTGTTGCCAATATCATTTCTTTACGACATTTGGTTCTATTTACGAAATTGGTGGACCTTCAAGCTCAACAGCGCTCCTACTAAACATGGCATCAAAGTCCGGCATATACAGCAACAAGTATGTATTAATTCTAATTTATATGAATCGTTTTTTTTTTTAAATTATCACATTATTTGAAGAGTCATTATACCATAGAAGTTCATGACATAATAATTCTCGACTGTCACATTGTATCGAGAGATATTGATTCAAAATCTTCAAATGCAACAAAGCGAATAGACTGCAGAATGACGCAATGCATTTACTCGGTTTAATAAGAAGAGCTCATTTTTTGAATAAACAATCGAAATGATATGTTGAATTAATGTTTAATTATCTAAATGAAAGTCAGTGAACTTGGTGGTTGTAGAATTTTACTTGTTAGGATGATACTAACGATGTTGAGAATTTGAATAAATTTGCATATAAAACCCAAGCAAAGTATACACACTTGTGGCCTTGTGTTAAAGAAATACGGTTGCATTTAAAAAATAATAATCAAGGCGGTTATCTCGATGTATCATAAAAATGATCAAATTATCATGTATTTCCATATCTGACTCATGCATCTAATTGCAAATTGCTAACGTAGTATCGTCACGGTTAAAGTTATATGAATATACTAAACATATAAATTTTTATATAGACACGATACTGCCTCGATACTACAATTATGTTTCACGTTTGGCAGGCTACAATCAATAAACGTTCCAGTTGAAGCGATTATTAAAAAAGAATTTACATACTGAAATTTGATCGTAGATACAAGATTGGATCAAATCCGGCAAAAAGACCTCCATGTGTACGGCCAGGCCCGGTTGGCAAACCGTATCATTCAGAAGACCCCTGTACAAAACCACTTCCTTCCAAATTCGAATCGATCTGGTCGACATCCTTGAAGTCGACACCGAAAGAAAAGTATAACTTCAATTTAATTTAACTTTTTTAATTGAAATTTAATTAGGTCGTAAGAGTGGAACCTATGGTAACAATGGGGCAATTAACGGCGACGTTGAACCCACTCGGTTGGACCATACCGGTCCTACCAGAACTTGACGATTTAACAGTCGGAGGGTTAGTAATGGGAACCGGAATTGAGTCCACTTCCCATAAGTACGGACTTTTTCAACACGTTTGCTTGTCTTACGAACTGCTCTTGAGCGACGGAAGTTTAATAAAGTGCACGAAGGATGATAATGCCGACCTGTTTTATTCCGTGCCTTGGTCTTACGGGACCTTAGGCTTTTTAACAGCCGTTGAAATAGCTTTAATTCCGGCGAAGATGTTTGTCCGATTGACCTACAACCCATTGAAGAACCTCGATCAAATCGTCCGGAAGTTCGAGGACGACACCAAGAATCCCAACAATGAATTCGTCGAGGGGATCATGTTTAGTAAAAATGAGGGTGTTATTATGACGGGGAAATTTGTGAATCACGTTCAAGAAGACAAGGTAGAATGACGGAATTTAACGAAATTTAGTTTAAGCCTTATACAATTCTCAGGTAAACGCGATCGGTAAATGGTACAAACCTTGGTTTTTCTTGCACGTAAAAAGCATGCTGAAACGAGATTCTACTGTTACTGAATACATTCCACTCAGGGATTATTACCACAGACACACCCGTGCTATATTTTGGGAGCTTCAAGTATGTTACGAAAAATTTTTTCTTATTGTAATCGATGACTAATTTAGGACATTATCCCGTTTGGAAACAATCTGTTGTTCAGGATGTTATTGGGGTGGATGGTGCCCCCAAAAATATCTCTTTTAAAACTGACCCAAACGGAAGCGATTAAAAAACTTTACAACGACCACCACGTAATTCAAGATATGCTTGTGCCGATCGAAGCTCTTAAATCCAGCATTGAGACATTCCACGAGACGGTCGAGGTAGGTCTAATTTTAAAGTCTACAAAAAGACTGAATTTCATTTTTTTTTTTTTGCAAATAACTTCATTAAATGGCTCGTTTGTACTATTCCACGAAGGGAAAGTATGCAATTTATATGCTAGGTACATCAGTTGAAGTTTACACTTTCGACTAATGCTATAAATCGACCCATAAAACTAGAGGAGATAACTTTTCGGTTGTTACCAGACCCGTATTCTAGAATTTGTAAGAGTATTGAAATGGCATGATTATAACTGCACGTACTAGTACTAAACACAAATGTTCACTATTCCACAAAGCAAAGTTTTAATTTTCACTTTTCACCGACGATGTATAAGTGTTGGAAAATTTGTTGCGAATGTGAATATCTCTTTGTTCGCAAAGTGACCTGAGGGTTTTTGAACTTTGGTTGAGTAAGTAATTGATTCTGCAGACGGCAAAATTAAAACACAAAATTGTAGTCAAATATGCTCAGACAATTAGAAGCAGGTAGACGATTTTCCCATCAAGTTTAAAATCTAATATTGCAAAGATTATTTATTATTATGAATATAATTACCGTGTAGCTATTAGTTACGATGTTGTGAACTTTTAAAGAAATAGTAAAGAGCCTTACTCTGAACCTGTAAAATGTAACGTTGTACTTTTTTACTTAAATTTATGACCGCCATAAATAATTAGTCAAGTACCCACAACCAATACCATTGTTAGGTGAATTGGTCAGCTTATGTCGTAAATCATTTAAAAAAATACCCTCTAATACGGAAGTGGCTTTATTTAATGAACGCAAATTAGTAAAATTATTTCAATTACATTAAATTGTGTGAAAATATTTTACTGTTCGTACATAAAAAGAACTAATAAATTGAGCAATTAGTAATTGAAAGAAAGCCAAAATCATTTAAAAAAATACCTTCTAATACGTAAATGGTTTTTCAATTGTGTAAAAATATTTTGCTGTTCGTACATCAAAAAAATTAATAAATTGAACCACTAGTAATTGAGAGAAAGCCAAAATTTTACCTGATTTAACAAATATTTTTCTTTCTTGTTTCTATGTTCCTTAATAATATAAGATTACTTATGCAATTTATGAGAATTGATAAATTATTTTGAAGCGCTCTTGTGCCACCGGCGGTAAAACTTAATTCACCCTGTATAGCTAGTTTTATATTTTATTTTTTAGTTATCACATTAATTCAGTCAAGTTAAAATGTAGTATTTGGGAGCAAGCTAGGAGACTCACATTTTTTAAATAAATTTCGCATAATAATTTCTATGAATTTTAAAATGTCTATTTTAAATTAATAGTTTAATTTAATTAATTATTATTTTAAAAGGAAACAGTTTTTTTTTTAAATTCACCCAGGTGTATCCATTGTGGATGTGCCCTTTCTTGTTGCCCTCCGATCCTGGGATGGTTCATCCGGCGTCTAATTTTTCGGAAATGTATGTGGACATCGGAGTTTATGGTGTGCCCAAGGCTATCAACTTCACCCCAAAAGCGACGACTCGCGCTATAGAAAAACATGTTGTGAGCGTGAACGGGTAAATTTGAATAGTTTAATCGCACCTGACACCCACTCTGATACTTTATTGTCTGTAGATTTCAAATGTTATACGCCGACACATACACGACCAGAGAGGAATTCCGGAATATGTTCGACCACACACTCTACGACAAGCTTCGTAATAAACTGGATTGCAAATCTGCATTCCCGGAAGTTTATGATAAAGTCAATAAGGCTGCAAGAATTTAATTCGTAAATAAAACATTTCGATGGGATCTTGTTTGTTTCCGTTAATATTCCTCCGTTATTTTCATAAATGTTTAAAAAAAAATCGTAATCCAAAACGTTTTTTAACTAAACCGAAAAAATGTATAGTGGAATCGTTCCCAGAGGGTAGGGGATAACTTAAGCAACACGAGTCTGCGCATCGACGGCGGCCTTCAGGCAACATGCCAATGCTGGTTACCTGCGGCTGCCCGTCCAGTGAAATACTTCACAACAGTCCATTCATAAACGCGATTCGGTTCATTCAGTGCTGTACCAGAGCAAACTAAGCATGCCGGCCTGCACCTGACAGTGTCGTGATAGTGCGTGCCCCATAAATTGCTTCGAAAGTCACGATCTCGAAGACGTCCTCGCCAGGATATGAGCGAAAATTGGAGCGAACATTTTTGAACTTGACAAATTTCCGGCGAAAAAATAAAAATTAGAAACAATGACCGGCTTCCGAATTTTACCAGCGGCGCTACTTTTCCTGATTCATTGTAAGTATATCTCGAGATCAGTATGCAACGAATATAAAGAAGCGCATTGTGGTTTCGCCTGAGCAGGTTCCTGGCATTCCTCAGCACTGACTAATGACTTATCTATCCGTCCACACACTGACCGCCTTATTTCCAAATTTGCTCACGGTTTGCTTCGAATTATACGAAAAGTTTTCGAGTCGACACTTTCAAAATAGCACTTCCTCGTTCCCACAATTTCGCAATTAGCGTTTGTTCTCCGACTAATTGCATCTTAATTGCGTTTCCATTGTCGATTGATGCATTTTATTTGCGGATATGCTTTTACGCTTTTAGCAGGTGCGCGAGAACCCGTCTCCAGTTAATGCCTTTTTTGATGATTTTCATTCAATTTAATTACATAGTTCCACCGGGATCGGTAGTTGTTGCCGGTGGCTATGCCGATGCCGTCACGGTTGAACGGCGCCCCATCGAAGGAATCCGCTCTAAAATAGATCAAATTCATACACACGTTTGTCGGCGGTTAAACGAAATTACCGTCTGCCGCATCCTTTTCTTGGAAAGTATCTACCTGCGTGCACGAAAAAAATTAAAAAACTTTCAAAATTACGGCAATCGCTCCCTTGTAATGATCAATAATTAAGCTTTTAGTTTTTTTAACCAACTCGTAATTAAATGCGCGTTTGGATGTAGTCCGATACCCTCAGCTCAGACTCACCGGATGCACCCGAATCAGTAGAAATGCCGGAAATTATTGACCAGGATCCGGGTAACGAATCAACAGGTGTCCTGCACCATTACAGGTTGGATCGTTAAAACCGAATCACGTCATTTTCTAAATAATCGCCCTCAACAAGTGTTTTTGCGAGCAAATTATTTTAGGAAAATATCCAGTCATAAGTCGGTTGTTTACTTTTCCACACCTAGTTTCCATTTCCTGAGATTATCCGGGGTCATTCCCTTTTCAAGTCACGCGCAAATCTCGATGCATTTTTTTTTTTTGATAATGACTGGGACTTGAATATCAATTAATCATTTAATCAGTGTGTTGTTTCGTGTACTTTATATTGTTTTGCATGATGTTCATGTAAATTAGCGGGTTTTTGGTCTGCTCGCTGCGTACTCAACATTATCAGAAGGTTCGGTCGGTGACTTTATACTCATCGGACCATGACAGCTTATGCTAGTTGAGATTCTTACACGAATATTTCTTATGGGTTATTTCAATACTCATTTCCGTTTTAAACTATTTTCACTAATAATTCTGAAACCTGTTCTTTTTACCGCTAATTGGAAGAGATATCCTGTCAGGTCTATTAATGCGCTTTATAGATATTATTAAATTAACAAAAATTGGTTATTTTAAAATTGGGATAAAAAAACCTTTAGTATTTAGAACGCATTCCACAGCAGTCGGAAAGGTATTTTGACAAAAAGAATTCATTACACAAGAGGTAGGCGATCTCACAAAAAAAAATATCAAGGCATTTACACAAACAACTTTTTTTAAGTTTCCCGAACTTTTATCACTCATTAAAATGAGTGATTCGATTTGTTGCGGAAAAAAGTTGAAGGAAAAAAAAGAATTAATACACAAAGTGACTCTTAGAGCTGTGTTATTGAAATTCCATTTCGAATTCATAGAAGGCACATCTCTTCACGTATTTTCAAGTTTCGCTTGACTGCTCTACCGAACATAAACTCAGATATGACATTCAGTAATATCAGAATTATATTTCGTTTTTATTTTACAATTCAATAAACTACGTTTTGTTTTTGGTTGCGTTCCAGTGCGCTCTGCTTTAATCAACAGTTTTTACAGAATAGGATATTAAAAAGCCGCCACTTCGAAACTAATATTTTAAAAATTTTGCAGTGTGGCAGGAGATCCATCTTGTTGAAGACAATAATTTTCCATATTGGAAGTAAGAATATTGATTGACAAAGAGTTATTCTTTAGTTGCCAAATTCCTATCAGGAGTGTCGGTTATGAGATAAAATAATTTAATTTTCCCATTTTCTACAAATTCTCTATAACTTTCCTTTATATCTCCACCAAATTTTTAAAGAAAGTCGACTGTAGGTCACTCCAATTCATTTAATATCGTTTTTTCGAGCTTTTAAATAAAAAGATATAAACATTTGTAAATTTATCGTTAAATTTTTGTATTTATAAGAGACTTCTTGAGTTTCGCCATACTGAACAGGATATCGCTTTTCTTGGAGGATTAATTTTGTTCAATCACTGACATTTATGACACATGATACTTTGATTGAATTTAAGTTGCGAAACATTTTTTTTTAGGAAAAGTTGAAAATAAGTGATAGATTACAGTGAAATTTACCGATTTAGATAATGCGGAATTCGCTCGAATTTTTCAAGAACGATTTTCCTCATCGAAAAATAAACGGGACCAGAAATAAGTTATTTATTTTCTTTTCCTCCAATTGCAGATGGACAAGTAATTGCGGCGTGTTATTTTCCGCCCGAATTTCAAGGCGAATTTAAAATGCAGAGTAGTACTGCTATTGTTGGAAGCCCGGTGCAGTACAGTACTTTAAATATTACTGTTACCGCCATTCCTATATGGGGAAATTGCCACCGCCGCATTGGAAACAATTTCATTCTCATGATCAAGTATGCGCCTTTTCAAATCGCCCGTTCGACCGTAAATTTCGCTTTTTTGTTCGCAGCTACGACGACAACAGTTGTATTAGGTGTTTCCACTTAAAGTTGCGATCGAAAAACGTCCTGCAAGTTCACGCGACGAGTCAAGATACCATTTCGAAATGTTACATCAACGAAGAGTCCGCGGTCGCCAATTGTCCATCGGAGGAATCTTTGCGGCACCATTCGACCGCAGAAATCACTCTATTCAGTACGTTTGGGATTTATTTTTTTGTGCTAAATTAAACTGCCGGTTTCAGAAACTAAAGAGATGGAGGGTAGCTACACAAAGAAGGAATATTGCCCCATCGACGGCAAATTTTCCGTTTCCTACAGCGTCAACGACACGATAAACAAGGAAAAGTGCGCAGGATATCAATCCAGTTTGGATTCTTGCCCTTCCGGGTCTACTTTAAACTTGCGCTTCCTGCAGTGCAATTTTGAAAGTTACGGTAATGCTAAAAAATTGGTGAGACAATTGCCTTAATTTTTTCTTTAGTTTGGAAGTTAGATTGCTTGGCCCACTGGGAGGGCGTAGATGGACAGCACTTTTTAGCGTTGGCCGACAACAGGCCCAATAGTGGCCAAAGTCCCCAATACCGTTGTGCCGTATGTACCCAAAAAATATTGTAATAAATGTTCAATAAATATTTTAACAGTTGTACAAACGAAATCCAACGACCGGAATTATTAACATGGCCTTAAGTAGAGATTCAACCTGCACCACGGATCTCTACAACGCAACTCACGGTTACGAAATTTTAACTCTCACACCTACTGATGATGATCTGTGGCCACCTGAAGTGTCGTTCAGTCAGTGCAGGTAAGAATATTTTTATTTTTTTATTAATTTCTAAAAAATTGCTTTGTAGCTTTCCCGATTGGATGGTCGGTAATTGGGAACATGTCAGAGTAGACGATAACACGTTAGTATACAAAGACCCAACTTCTTTTAAAACTTACACAATTAAATGCGTTGGAATGTTCGAGTCCGAAGATAAATATCTTGTATTCAGCCGCACTCAATGGTAAATCGCTTAAAAATTAACCATTTAACGCCCGTTTCATTGCGACTTTTCAGTGGCAACAAAAAATATCGCTGTATGAGAATTCAAAACAGGAGCCACAACATTATGGAATTCCAGCTGGGACTGAACGTAAGCGACAGCAAGGATATTGATTTGTGTGCAGACGTGAATTTCGAAGAAGGTGCATGGATCACACAAGGAAGTAAGTTTAAAATCGTTAATTTGCGAGGTCTAATTAATGTTAACCGAGTTGTTACATTTTAATACCATTAAAACTGTACTCGGCTTAATAAAGACTTCGCATAATTATTTTTACAAGTCTTTCCGCACTTCACACGCCAGCTGGTTTGTAGAACGTAAATTCAGCGTTACACAATGAATTATTACCGATTTAGAATCCGGTAATACGGCCGGTTCTATTTAAACTTGCTTTCGAATTATTTTCGTACCAACATCGAAACTAACTTATCGTTTCGCTAAAAGTAAAATCATCGGAGACAAATTTAAAATAAATATTAATTGCGATGAAATCATCACTTCCTCTGCTATTCATTTTTAGACTTTCTAAACTAAAGAATGGTTTTTTTAAACGTCTTGTTCTATTTACTCCTTTCGTTCGCCACATATGCTCCAGTGAACGTTAACATGCAAGATAAACAGTTTAAAAAACTGTAACCCGACTACGGAAAAAAAATCTTCTGAGAATGTAGCTATATCACCCGGGCCATAATAACGAATCCATTGACACCTCATTTATCACAATCGGAGGAGTACTTTAGGCGCTACGGTGGAACATACGTAAATACATAGACTGCTAAAAACATAGCCCTTCCTTTTGGCATTGCCGTAGTCGGGTAAAAACAACTTAAGTGCGACTCCACATACGGGAATATACGTAAATACGTAAAATATACTATTTTTTCAACTACGAAAACAAAAAAATACACATTAAACTCTTTGGAATGTAAACGTTATCGATAACTCTGAATATCTACGGGATATTATTATTCTATTATCCTCCCTAGTATGGAAAACTTACTTTTTTATACCGTTTATGTTATTATGCTGAAACGCAGCACTTTCCCGTATCTTGTTTGGACGAAAAATGTTTTTTTTTGTTAAAACTAGTTTATTAAAAGTATTGCTAGTATTGGATCAAAACCTTTTTTTTATAGATGATATACAAAAAAAATGACATTGGATTTTCACAATATTTGCAAAATCCATTAGAATTTCTTGTAATATGTGGACAAAATGCAAAAATACGTCACATTTTATATATCATATTGGCAGAAGGTCCGTTAAACTTCTTAAAATTTAGAAAATCGTTTCAGGATTGGATCGGATAACGGAAGCGTCCTGTCCCATTTCAGGAGAATATACAGGGATCATTCCGAACACAACCTACCTTTGTGCGAAATTGTGGTCAGATTGCAGGGCACCAGAATTAATGTACTACCAAGTGTCAGAATGCGAAACCGGCGAAGTGTACGAAGAACGGGAATATAGTTGTTTGGGCCATTGGAGAGAATCTGAACTTTTGTACACTTACACCCAACGACGTGACGTTGCTGCTGGAACTTTCGAGTGTTTCGTAGGCTCCATAATCTCGGATAAGGAAGATATTTATATTAAAGAAGCCGGCGAGCATTGCCAGCGACGAATCAACCCTTTAAGATTCGGCATGAAACTAATCAAAAAGGGCCTGTATTCTTGTATTGGTGAGTTAAGAGTTTAGTTATTTTTAAAAAATAATTTACTGGTTTTATCAGGGCACGTTTCGACTAAAAAATATGAGGCTAGCACGACGAAACCAATCGCGCCGGTCACAACTCCTCACTTGCCTACAAAACCTTGGAATTTAGGGGTTCCCTGTAAGTTTTATTCTATTTAATTTTAATTTCGAGTTTGAGCAATTTGTTTTCAGATCCGACGATTCCAGACACCGACACCAATAATTTGAATGGGTGTTATTCATTAAACTCCCTGCCCTTCATTTTATTCGTGTCAATTTTTGTGATTATTTCTTTATAAAAGCGCTCAGTGTTGTTTACTTATTTATGTACTAGAGACTGTTTATTATTTAATTTTTTTGTTACGTATTAAAATGAACAGCATCCTTGCCACTACCTTATATATTTACAAAGACAGATTTGTAGAAACTCAGGATTATTATTTTGGGAAAAATAATTTTTTTTAAATACAGTGATTTTTACTCGTGATTTTCTTTTGTACATTAATATTTAATATAGTGATTATATCTCTACTTGTTATTATTTTTTTCCATTTTCTCAAATGATATACAGTCAAACTTCCCTATAACGAACTTCTATTTAACGAATTTCTCCATACAGCGATTTTTCTTGGGGAACCTTCACTCTGGAAACTTTTTTAATGCATTTTATACCCCTTATAACGAACTAAAAATTTCCGTATAACGAATTTTTTCCCCCTAACTTTACAAATCTTCAAAATTTAAAACGGTTTCTTTTTGTTGTTTCACTGTAACTTCGGAAAAAAACTCGGTTATCGTAATATTCCTAGATGTATCCAGGGTTCAACATTTTATGACGGATTAGCCGACGAATCCAGTGGCACTAATTCAAATGTGCAAAAATTTTACAGTATTAAATGAAACCGACAAAGTTTTACTACGTCAAATTTTTTTTATTTTATTGCCATACTTTGCCTTGTATTTTAAAAATTGTTTCATAACAATAGGGTGGTCTTATTTATTCACTTAATTAAATAACTACGTAACTGCACATTAATTCTTTTGCGACATAATGTGTCCACGTAAATTTTGAAAGTACGTTGTTTTATGTTAAATAGATACATAGTCCACGAATACATATTACAATTTAAAAGATACAAATACAACTTAAAACACATTTTAATATAGTCATTTTAATGCCTAAAATCGTATTACTTCAAAAATTCTTGTGGGCCTGATAGGGTTAAAATGCATTTTTTCCAACATGAATTTCTATATAACGAAGTTTCTCTATAACGAATTATTTTAAGGTCACCGTGACCCTTCGTTATATGGAAGTTCGACTGTACCTAAATTCAAAAATTTAAAACGTATGTGCCGCCTATTTATTAACAAAAAAAATGAAAAACAAATGTTTAAAAATGAGCAATCCAAAATGTAACATCTCCTGCAAAGACGCATGTAGGCCACCCAAAATTACAACCAAAATGTTGCCTTTGTCCTGCAAATTGAAGTTTCAAAACTTGACTTCGGACCAAGATAAGATATTTTATTTTGCGCGTATCGGCAAACAATCCGTAATAAATAATGTAGAATAGAATAATTGTTTGGGGTATGTTAATTTTGAGTTTTATCTCAAAATAATTGAATACTGTTTCGACCATGGCTGATGGTTTAGACTATAGACAACTTCTATAACCAGCGTACAAAAACAAAATAAATAATAACACTGATTTACAAAATCCAAAAATTATTGCGCTGCCTTAATTTATAGTTTTAACTTATTTTCATGCTGGTGCTAAACTAAGGTTACCAGCGATCACAAATCCCGCGCAAATTTAAATTAATTATTGTGTAAATATATACCGATAGATGGTACTACTTAAAAAAATGCCTAAAACAACGCCATCTTTATTGGCGTTGCCTAAAAGCATTAGGCGGCAAGAATAGCTGTCAAACGTTGTTATTTCGAATAAAGTTTCTTATTAGATATCTTTAATAAGTTAAATACAAACAATGAATTTTCAAAGACGTTTTGCCTCTTCCATAAAGGTAATCCCTAATCCCTACACATCATGGGATACCTTGATCAATGTAAATGAAGAGTACCTTACCAAAACTCCCGAAAAAAGATTCGTCTTCAATAACATCCATCCACAGTTCCTTTGTAGACCCTTCCGTACGTATTTTAAACTTTTCATATAAACATGTTCAAATAACTGTTATCGATAGCTATGCAAGTAGAACATTACGAGAGTGACATCCTCCCGGTAAGTATTCTTCGAAACCGTTCATCAATTTATAACAAACGAATGCTCTAGAATATTCTGTTGTGGCTTTTGAAGCAAGAAAAGAAGATTAAGAAAACTATCATCCTCGATCAACAAAGCAAATGCTCAGAAGCAGATCGAGCCACTATTATAAACTGGTTAATGAAGGTGCAGGTATGTTACCTTCAAATTTATTATATCGGATACTAATTTCAAATTTCAGAACACTTTCGATCTGAATTCCGAAATCTACTTTTCCACCGTGCGAATCTTCGATTACATTTTGATTTTCTTCAACATTCCTAAAAACATGTTACAATTGACTATTGTCACCGTGTTATGGATCTGCTATAAATTTTACTCTAGGCACATAGTTACAGTAAGTTTTGTTTTAAACATCACATCTTCATGAAAGTACGATTCTTGTCTGTAAATAAATACATCGGTTGCCGAATAGTAAAATAAAAAATCGCAACCTGTTTTATCGTTTTCATGTAATATCTCAATGGTCTCATATTTTATGTTTCATTATTCATTACCATGTTCCTTAATATCCAGGTCGATATATTAAATAAACTATGCAATGACGCATATTGCAAAGTACAGTTCCTTGAGATGGAAAAAGTTTTCCTCACGTTCTACGACTTCTCCATCGATTGCTCCAGTAGTTATATATCGTTTTTAAATTACTACCTTCATAGATTGGGCCTTCCAAATTGCGTACGTATTGTATTTGACCACTTGACCGATTTCATGTTGTTTCCCATTTTTAGAAGAAAATCTTCTGTGCGGCAGAATATTTTCTGCAATGTTACACGCTTTCACCAGATAGTTCAAAGCGCTACCCATCTACCCTGGCAGCTTCAGCTATATATTTAGCATTTACCCTGTTTCCAGAACCAACAGACGTCTGTGGAAAAAATAAACTAATGCTTGTTTGCAGATATTGTGAAAACCTGTTGCGCGAATTGGCCAACCGAATGCTGACCACAGTTAAACTAGTCCATGCACCTAATAGCCCCTACTCGCAAGTTTGCCTGAATTTCGCTGTTCAGGAAAAAATGGGTATAAGTGTCGCAATTCACTTTCTGTTGCAAAATTAATTTGTTTTGTTTTTATAAATAATTTAAATAAAATGTATTTTCGTTTCTTTGTGCACTTTTGATGCTATACAATCAAACATTATTAAGCTGATTTTAGCCCGGTCTCATTGTTCAAGATGGGGAAAATTTAAAATGTCAAATCTCGAATATTAAAACAGATGTTTTAATTTAACCCTTAAGGAGGCGCGTTGTTGTATAAAGTACAACACTTTTAGTTTCCTGTTGCAACCTGTTCGCAGTTATTTGTTCAAATCACCTTTCTATTCTTCCATTGTCATCTCACCCACCAAATGGAGTTGTAAAATTTTCATTAATTATAAACTATTTTATTAATTTTTTCCTTTATGACGTCACAATGGACATTTCCCGAGAAAAAAAAACAAAAATCTTAAATTTTGTATATTATAAAGTAAGAAAAATGTACAAAAACTTCGTGTTGTATAAAATACAACGACGCGCCTACTTACGTTATGAAAAGGTACGCGCCTCCTCAAGGGTTAAATGTTTAAAAGTTTTTAATCACCTTTATTATATTGAGGTAATTACAAAAGTAGAAGACCATGTATATTTTCGTAGATCAATTTGGGTCCGGGGAACACAATGGTGCTATTTAAAAGTTGATTTGTTCTAAGATTGGCGAAAATACAAAATTGAGTAAGTCGAATGATTGATGCGTCATTTTGTTCGCCAGGGATACAGCGACCTTTAAACTGTGTATTTCGTCCTGGTCTTTGGCGAATATGATGAACTTTTTGGTCTGTTTCTGGCCTGGAGCTGGCGTCCAGTTTCTGATTTAGCTCTCATTCCCCATTTATCGATTTAAATCTTTTATACTGCAAGGAGATTCGGTGGATGGCGACACTCCAGGCTGTATAACTAGCAAAATACTTGCAGGTGCAATAAAAACGGGCCACCCATTTTTTTTTTAAATTTTTTCTAATAGGATCACTGCTGCAGTATTTCGAATAAAACTTTTGATATTTTACGATAGAAGAGACTATCAGAATGTAGAGAAAAACAGCCTTGCTGGTCTCCTTTATCGTAAAATACCGAGAGTTATATTCAAAGTATTGCAATAGGTATAGCGATGCTGTTACAAAAACTGTTAAAAAAATGAGTGACCAGTTTCTTGCACCTGAGTGTAGGAGGAAAAATGATATGGTAATTGCAGGTAACTCAACCAACACATTTGTAAAAACAGCTGCAAACATACCGATCGATTACTTACAGATATCCAAATGACTCAATTATTTTTCAATTAATGTTGTTAAACCAGGTTATAGATCACCGCAAGTAATTACTAATTCTCAGAAATCATTTATTTTCTTTGGTAATTTTTTCTTTATAAAAAATTGTGCCTAACTATATAAATAAGAACACTGATGATATAGGAAACGAATTACAGTCATATAAAAATGAGTTACTTATAGCATACATAATCGACTCGAGAGATAATACAAATGTACAACTGAACAGGCAATCGCAATCATGTTCCCGATCGCGATGGTTACGTGTACTTTACGAAAAGTCTTGTGGATTTTCAAATAGTGTGGGCAACTTTTGAGAACCCCCATGTTTTGTTCACCAATCTCTGTGCCGGTTCCAGCAGTCTCTTCAATGCTGTTTTTGATTAACATCAAATTCAAAAGAGGAGGGGTCAGATATAAGCGGATGATCAACTCGACCATGAAACAGAGTGTTATGCAAGCCACCTAAAACAAACAATTTTAAATCGAATCATTGCATTTTTCTTTAAGTTACCTGTAACAGTTGGACCGGCTCGAAATTGGTACGATTTAGGTATGTCGCTAGGGTGATCAGACTTAGGATGGAATTTAATGTAAAATATTTAGGAAACAGGATCTTTTGAACTCTTCCAAATAAATGTCTGGGCAATGTGAAATACAAAGAGAGGCCAGACATGAAGGTCATCCATATCTGCGACCCGAAATGAATGGTGAATGATGTTAAATATACGAATTGCAAGAATGGCGATGAAACTTCCGGAGTTGCCGGCTTGTTAGGGAACAAGAGGAATCCCAACGTGGTTATGCATAATACTGTTATTAAGTGCGCAGGCTGAGTGGTGCGAAATAATACCCTGCAATTAATTCATTAATTAAAAAATTGGCCCAAGGTTAAAATAAAATTACTTACTTGTAGTATTTCGAATTGGAAAACTTCCCATGCAGATCGACCAAAGAAAACAAAACTACTTTGGTGTAATATGTAAATAGGGCAAGAATATCATCTTTGTAGATTTCCATGTTCTTCCTGCTCCCCAGGTAACATCCTCTGGCACTGAATTTTTCAAACCTGCTCAAGAGGGTCACCTCCGAGTTGCAGACGTTCTTCCCGACACACATTTTTTATTATTTGATTTTTTTTAAATTTACAGCAAAATACTCAAACCGCACCACGTTTCAACCCCGCACCCTGATCGACTCGAGTCAAGAATAGTTATGGCTAGTTAATATGCGGCTTCCCCTTCCCTTAAACTGATAATCGCAATCTAACAAAGTGCAGATTGATACACAAGTGAAAGGAAAGCGAATTCTGTTAACTGTTCATATCGTACAACCTCCGGGTTTGTGCAAACATGCACGTAGCCCTCCGCTCTATACGTAACGTTCTTCATCCTTGTTTGATTAATTCAACCCGATCCATTTACATTTGTGCAACGAGCGCGGGCGAGAATCTCGTCTCATTTTTTCCCCTGCTGCAAATGGGCCCGGACCCGATCCACAAATTCTCGCGAAGGGAAAAAAACAAATTCCGTCAAGTGAAATCACAAGGTTCACAGCGCACGTCATCTTTCTCACGAGATTGCAGATGACGCGCGCGAACCCGTTATGCAAAAGGAGGAACGAAAGCGATTAGTTTCCGCGAAGTTTATTTAAACACCGGAAACGGTGTCGCGATCTTTTCGTGTCCTTTTCCACGCGATAACGCATAAAAAAATAATAACCCTCGCACCGGAAGTCGTTAAATGCAACTATCAATGACGAAATCACAATGACCCCGTATTCTAAAAAGTAATTTCTATCCTCGATGAGTCGGTTTAATGAACCCCCGCAAGGGACATAGGGCATAGATTAGCATCGCCGTGATCGCGAATGAGTGTTTTTCAAATGCAATTTTATTTAAAAAGACAAACACTGATAAGATAGAGCCAATTAACTTGAGAAAGGGTAAACAAAACACCGCGATGCGTGACTCTAGTCATATAACACATTTATTAATAATAAATCAAATGACTTTTTCTGTTTAAAGTGGGCCAAGCCTGCTTGCTGTTTCAATTTGCTTATCAGCGGATTTCTCGAGGCTAGTGTTAGAAATTGAGTACACAGAAGGTCACGGATTGCAATTAAATTTGCAATAACGTCACGTAAATAAAATTAATGTTTATTTTAAATCGCCCGCGAGAAAGTAAATTCACCTTCCATTTCGTTTACTTAAACAAGGGGGTTGTGTGATTTCCTAATCTCAAGATGGCTGACGAATGACAGAATCAAATACTATAGAGTTACCAATACACGTAACTCCACAAGTGTATCACGTATTTGCAAAATCATCCGCGCCATCTACCGCACCATGGTGTAATAAGGGTAAAGGCAGAAAACAAAAAATGTTAAGGGGGCCACTTGAGAAGCAAGATTCACAAGATGGCGCCCCCGTAGTAAAAATGTCAATTTTGTAAAAACTCTTTTCATTAACAAGCCTTTTTATATAAAAAAACTATAGTGGATATAAAAGATAAAAAAATGATCTAGGTATAGACATAAATTTGCCATGGAAAAACTTGAAAAAAGTATTTATTCAAAAATGTTACTTTCCGATGCTTTTTGACAAATGTGATTAGATAATGTACGAGTATACTTATGACTAATGCTTCCAGGGTGTGATCAGCAAGATTTTCTTTACTTTTAACAAAAAATTCAAATATTATTGAAAGTTTGACATTTTTGAATAAATACTTTTCTCAACTTTTTCCATGGCAAATTTATGTCTATACCTAGATTATTTTTTTATCTTGTATATCCGCCACTAGTTTTTTATATAAAAAAGCTTGTTAATGAAAAAAGCATTTTACAAAATTGACACCTTTTTCTACGGTGGCGCCATCTTGTGAATCTTGCTTCTCAAGTGGCCCCCTTAATACCTTGAAAAAGAATGTTTAGGAAAATTAATAAAATAGTAGGAACGCGCTTTTATATTTTTTTCATATAAAAGATGTGAAAAAAATGTTTGGGAAAATTTAAAATGGTGTTTTAATTGTGAGAAGTTTTTTAAATTTTTTTAGCATGTTGGTAAAGAAAAAATGTAATGTTTTTGGTGTAAAGTTCTTTGAAAATAATTCTTTCAATTTAATAAAACTATTAGAATTTTTTCATTTCTACCTTAATTTTATTTACATTATTTGCCAGATTTGGTACTAAACGCAGTTGTTTTAAAAATCTAATTCAAAACTTATATTTTTTTGTAAACGAGTTCGCGCTATTAGTTTTTGATTTCTTAGTTTGGTGTAGCGAATTGATTTTCTTTTACTGTTAATTTTTGCAGTAGATTTTTAAGCTACAGCATTTTTGAATAGAGCATGAAGAGACCTTTCAAATGACGTATCACAAGCCCCTACTTCCTATTTAAAAATTTGGGGGTTGCAACTGTCACTCGAAGGGGATTGAGGTTAGGGATGAAATTTTCACTTTGCAGAATATCATGTCATAAAGTAAAAATTATTTGTTTCGGGATTTTTATAAATATGCATAATAATTGAGATACTCAATTTATTCCATTTGACTGTTCCGCACTGTATGTATTTTCGTTCAATAATTTATTGATTTAATTTATTGAACACTCGAAGGTGTATACAGTGCGTTTTTTATAACTGTGGCCATAGGGAATTGCATGGTAAAAATTGTACCCCGTGTTAACTTTTGTTCTGATGAAAATATTTAAACCATTTTTGGAACAAAGTTGAAAGATTATTTAAACTATCGAATAGATTACAATTCAATATCCTAAACTGTCGAAAAAGTTTTGAAAAAAATATTTTTGTAAAAGCGATAGTTTAAAGAATCTTCCAACTTAGGTCCGAAAACCGTTTAAATATTTTCAACAGAACAAAAGTTAACACGGGGTATAATTTTTACCATGCAATTCCCTATGGCAATAGTTGAAAAAAACGCACGGTATGTACACTCTGCCGCACTTTAAATGCGACACGATGTTCGGCGCTTGCAGGCCACTTTACAAGGATGTTTGGATGGTTGTATACAAATTATCAGGTCCGTATACAAGATTTGTTATTGAGGATCAGTGTTATGAAGTCAAAAATCCAAATAAGTAAGTGAAACGACAGATACAACGAATAAAATACGTTCGTGTAATAGTCGAACAGTTTCAAGAAAACAAGCTCAAATTTGTTACTAAACAGTATTTATTATTAACAAAAGTAACAAATCATTAATTTGTTGTTATTAAATAGATAAGAAATATACACGCATTTAATAAAATGTTATTGTAACGCATCAAAAACCTTAATTGACATTCTTAGTGCTTCGTTTACGAGAATATGGAAGATTTTGCCAATTTTTTTTTTTTACGGCGTTAATCGATACTTAAATGTTTAATCTGATACGAAACAAATGCAATTAATTAATTTACTGGAATAATTAGTAGATATCAAATGAGGAGTGACCATTCAAAACGAAACGTCTGTTTTCTTTTGAAATTTAGATTTACTGGTATTGAATGTTAATTTATAGTGATCCCTTTTGTAAATAGATTTAATATTTTAAAGACGGGAAAAAGCATTGCGAAACCTGTCTCATAATTTAAATTCGAAGATGGTCAAATAATGGTTTCACTTTCTATAAGCAACGTTCGGCAGCTAAACAATTCTCAGTGAGAGTGACCCTTTAGCTTTTTGTGAAGTTTGTAAAACCGGAATAGTTAAATGTCTAAACTTGGACGGGCACATGTGCGGCATAGCCGGGTTCGAAAAGTACCTGAAATGTCCCTCTCTCAAAAATACCCTTAAGTCTATATACAAAACATTTAGGTCAGTTACTTACAATAACTCAAAGTATTAACACCGTAAAAACATTATAGTTCATAATTTAGGTTTATTGTGTATATAGTGTCAATAAATCATACAATCAGAAAAGGTGTCTCATTCGGAGAATCTAAGCAAAAAGAGAAACAGCCAGGCAATTCGGCCTATACATCTCATGGTCCTTCGGAGTCGAATATCAACCTTGTCAATTGCATTGATCACTCCTCATTTGATATCTACTAATTATTCCAGTAAATTAATTAATTGCATTTGTTTCGTATCAGATTAAACATTTAAGTATCGATTAACGCCGTAAAAAAAAAAAATTGGCAAAATCTTCCATATTCTCGTAAGCAAAGCACTAAGAATGTCAATTAAGGTTTTTGATGCGTTACAATAACATTTTATTAAATGCGTGTATATTTCTTATCTATTTAATAACAACAAATTAATGATTTGTTACTTTTGTTAATAATAAATACTGTTTAGTAACAAATTTGAGCTTGTTTTCTTGAAACTGTTCGACTATTACACGAACGTATTTTATTCGTTGTATCTGTCGTTTCACTTACTTATTTGGATTTTTGACTTCATAACACTGATCCTCAATAACAAATCTTGTATACGGACCTGATAATTTGTATACAACCATCCAAACATCCTTGTAAAGTGGCCTGCAAGCGCCGAACATCGTGTCGCATTTAAAGTGCGGCAGAGTGTACAACTTGTTACTTATGTACGTTCCTTTGCGGCCACCAAAATGTGTACGATACCTGACACAAATTTCCCTACTATTCCATAGATTAAATCTGGCTTAATCCAGTGACTTTTGTGAAATAATATTTGTCATAAACAAAATAATATTGACATTGGCTAATGTATTTTAGGACGCCTATGATATAAATAAGGTGACCAAACGTACTCCTTTAGGGCGTTTTGTACCCCTTTTTTGTGAACCGTACTCCTTTTAAAACGAGTACTCCAAAATTACTCCTTTGCATTCTTTTTTACTCCTTTGTACTTCTAAAAATATAAAGACTTGGCATTTAGCTTTAACCTTTAACCTTTAAAAAAGGAGTTTCCATTTATTATAGAAAACAAAGGAAATGATGATTCTATGGTTAAATGTACAATCTGGAAAGGAGAATTTTCTATTGCGATTGGTGGACGAAGTGCAATAACAAAGCACATTGATACTAATAAACATAAAACATCTCTTGATGCAGCAGCTTCAACGTCTAAACTAAATACATTTTTTAAAACTGATAATTTTGGATCAAATGAAGATTGAAATAAAAAGTATTTCAAAGAAAAATAATCACTTCTATTCTTGGTTAATGAAGTTTTCCATTTTCTTGTTTTCAAATGATTACAACAAGGGTTGACCCTTAAGAGTCGGTTTGCCTAGGTGAAAGCATGCAACTTGCAGTGCACATTTTCATGGTTTTACCTAGGAAAACGGATTTTTAAAATTCAAAAAAAAAAAAAATTACCTTAGCAAACTTTATGAGAATGTGGATCCTAAAAAGTCAAAAAAAAAAAAAAAAATGACCTGAACACAGTTTATGAAAATGTGCACTGCAATTTACATGGGTTTACATAGGAAAACCGACTTTTAAAATTCAACCCTTGTTGGAATCGTTTGAGAACAAAAAAATGGAATTTTTTTTTACCTTAGCATACTTTATGAAAATGTGGCTTTTAACATAAGCCCCCAAAAAAAAAAAATTACCTGAGCTTTATGAAAATGTGCACTGCAATTTGCATGGGTTTACATAGGAAAACAGACTTTTAAAATTCAACCCTTGTTGGAATCATTTGAGAACAAAAGAATGGAAAAAATTTTTACCTTAGCATACTTTATGAAAATGTGACTTTTAACATAAGCCCCAAAAAAAAAAAAAACATTACCTGAGCTTTATGAAAATGCGCACTGCAATTTGCATGGGTTTACATAGAAAACCGACCTTTAAAATTCAACCCTTGTTGGAATCATTTGAGAACAAGAAAATGGAAAACATTTTTATCTTAGCATACTTTATGAAAATGTGGATTCTAACATAAGCCCAAAAAGAAAAAAAACAAAAAATTACCTGAGCTTTATGAAAATGTGCACTGCAATTTGCATGGGTTTACATAGGAAAACCGACTTTTAAAATTCAACCCTTGTTGGAATCATTTGAGAACAAGAAAATGGAAAAAAAATTACCTTAGCAAACTTTATGAAAATGTGGATCCTAACATAAGTCGAAAAAAAAATAAAAATAAAATAAAAATTGACTTGAGCACACTTTATGAAAATGTGCACTGCAATTTGCATGGTTTTACCTAGGAAAACCGACTTTTATGATTATGATTACAACAAGGGTTGACTCTCAAGAGTCGGTTTGCCTAGGCCCTAGGTGAAAGCATGCAACTTGCAGTGTGTTTGCTTTTACGTGTTTATACATATAATTTTTTGAACTAATGAATTTTTAAATTATTTAAAAAACATATACAGTAGAATCCGGTTATAGCGAACCTTAAGGGACCGTCAAAATCGGTTCGTTATATCCGAAGTTCGTTATAAGCGTTAATGAAAGAATAAATGCAAGAGTGTTTTATGAGACCGTTGTTGTCTAATGTAAATATGCATATGTATAAAACCATTATAAATATAAGTTAAAGTTAAGTTAAGTTAAGTTAAGTGAAACAAAACAAAATGAAATAAGTAATTTTATTTGAAAAAAATTGTTATTTTCGACCGAACTGTTGCATTTTTAAATTATAAATCGTTCACACATTTTCAATAATCGGCGCACCATAATTCTGTAAAAAATTACGAATGTTGTTAATACTTCTCACAGCTTCCTGTGTACATAAAATCTGTAATGCTGGTGGTTCTGGCTCATCCTTATTGGCTTCTTCGTGGTCACTTTTGTCCACCACAAATATCCAAATATTCTAGTTGTAAGTTTTCGGAAAAATTTGAATTTTCCAATTGTTGAAATTCACGTTCCCTTTGTTTATCTTTTTGTAACCACTCATTTAATGACAAGTCATCATCAGATTCAAAGGTTATTACGTGTTATATACAATGCAAAGTTCGTTATAGCCGATTAAAATTTCATTAATTTCGTCTTTTCAGGTTCGCTATATCCGATAGTTTGTTATATCCGAGTTCGTTATAACCGATTGTTACATAGGGAAAAATGTTGGGACTTGGAATAAAGTTCGTTATAACCGGTGGTTCGCTATAACCGGAGTCGTTATAACCGGATTCTACTGTAGTTGAATGGAGAAGACTCAGTGTTTTTATTCAAACCCAATCACCATATCCAATGAAAATTCATTTGTACTCCTTTTGTATAAAAAATAGTTGGTCACCTTAATATAAAGCAAAAATCAAGTTGATAAAAAAAATCGTGCATAGGTACGTAGGTACTTAATATTTTATGTTAGAAATTATTTGTTTTTCTTGTTATTAAACTATTATTAAAAAAGTGAAAACTTTATGTGAAATTCCGTTAAGAGGGTCGCTTAATGGGGATAAAATACCATTTTCCGATGTGTGCGGAATCGACTGTAGTTGATAAAATTTAACTTTTTCAAAGATACCCCTTGTGATGTCACGCTTTTAAAAAGACCCCCTAACCCCCTGTCACAAAAAAATTCCACTAATCCCCTCCCCTGCCTAAACGTGACATCATTTATGGAAGGCGCCAAACTAAATTTACTTTCAATTTTCTTTAGTGTTTTTATGTACAAAACGGGAATGAATGTAATGAAAAATGAATGCTAAAAAGCATTTTTAATTTTTTTCAACATTCTTATGAGAAAACCTGTATTACGCCACAAGGCGCTAGAGGCGCTGCCTACACGAGATCGCATAGGGAGTAGAAGTCCCACGTATTATTAATCCATTGTATTTGACAGCATTCACCTTCCATTGTTTACTTAAGCGCAGTGGGGGGAAATGAGGTCTAATCTGAAGATGGCTGACAAATGACAGAAAGAAAGATTAGTAAATAACTTAAGTCAGCTGTCTTGAATTACGTTTAATGTTTTCCGTAGACTTTAAAACTACAGCCTTATTGTGCGCGACGCTGCAATATGTACATTATCCAAGTTGCGTAAAATGTTTAATTAACTTTTAAAATTTTTACCATTAAATTTAAGCTTAAAAATAAAGAAAGGTAAGTAAACAATCTTGTGATCGCGTTGTAAACATCGTCTTAACCGTATCTTGTTTCAGATTAGCGTACTTAACATGGAAACACTAGGATTAAACGAGGCATTAGATCTTTATTTGACCGAAGTCAAGGACTCGAACCAAGAAATTGACTATGAGGAAGAGCCAGTTGTGTTAAACGGTGAGGAAACAAGTCGAGTGATTTGATTTTAATGCAAAAATTTAGAGGTGGAACTTGCAACTGATTTTTTACAAAAGGTTGGCTTGGGCAATCTCACCAAAACCTATCAACAAGGCAAAGAAATCACCGAGTCAATGGTAAATGATTCGGTCAGGCAAAGGCACTTGACTGAAAAACAAGCGGAAACAATCAAAACTAGGGTGAGGACTTTGAATAAGACCCTGCACAATCGTCAGTCGCGCAGAAAGCCACGTCAAGATGTCCGAGATGTTGCTTGGAATGTTGAAGTGAGTTTGAAAAAAATTGATTTTGGTTTATGCTTTTAATAGACTTCGAGTACAGGGACGAGATCACGCAGTGCCACGCCGGATTCATTAGATTCAATCGACATACTCAATGACGATCTTACTTCAGATGAAGATCAGCAATTGCCACCAAGTATTTCACAATTAGATGCTGAAAACGTATCCAAAGAGAAAGTTAAATGGACTTTCAGTGAACCAGTATCGTACAAAGTGTTCAGCAGATCGACCAGAGGGAATGTGGCCCATTTGGGTTCTGATAATGTCGTGCTGAAAGGATACCAGCCTCTGGATGAACCTTCCCCAACAGTTATACCTCATAGAGAACGAAGCGGTAGCGACCCTACCACTGAAGTCCTTCAGTTATTTGGTGATTATAATATTCCACCTAGTTTGTAAGTTAGTTTGCTATCCAACTCACTATTAGTTTGACTGCTTGGTTTTTAGAGATAAATCTTCAACTTTACATAGCCAACGATCACATAGCCATCATAGTTTATTAGTTGTCGGTGCTAGTGCAAGTATTGAAAGCAAAAGTGACAGTTACCAAAACACGGAAACAGAAAAGTTGACCGAAACGAAATTATTTAATATCGATGACTTGACTGATAGCGAGTGCCAGCATTTAAAGCCCCTCCTGTGGGTCGAAGTTACTGCCGTATTTGATTCTTACAAAATTAGTGTGTTTAAAAGGAAAGCAAGTACAAAAAGCAAAAGTAAGTTGTTTCAAAGTTTCTACCAAAGTACGCTCAAGTACAATAAAAACGGGCCACCCAATTTTTTTAAAGTTTTTGTAATATTGCAATACTTCAAATTGGCATTTTAAGGAAAATAACAGCACAGGGTTCACAGTAATTCTGTATTTTCAAATTCCCTGACCCTTTTCGAGTATTTTTCTAATAATTTGTAATTTTAATTTTCAGAGGCAAACGTCTTTGGTGTGAACCTTTCGACCTTGGTGATGCGTGACATGCCGACCCATTTTGACAAAATAATGGTGCCACAAATATTCAGCAGCATTATTTACCAGCTGAACAGCCGCTGCTTGAACGAGGATGGAATTTTGAGAGTGGCAGGCCAGAAACAAAGATTAGATTTCTTGTGCAACGAAATTGAAGAGAAATTTTATAACAGCAGGGCGTCCGTCGAATCCTTGCTGAGCCAATCTACAGCACATGATTTAGTTGGAATCCTGAAAAAGTTACTTCGAGAGTTACCTGATCCAATTTTTACCACAGAGTTGATTGATATGTTTTATAAGTGTACACGTAAGTGCTTGTTTTGAAATGTCCATCCAAATTGAACAGTTTGTTGCAGTGATACCCTCATCAGAAGACCAATTCAAAGCCCTAAACTTGCTTATTTTGTTGCTTCCGGTCGAACATAGGAGCACATGTCGATTATTATTTCGTTTCTTCAAGAACATTTATGAAAATGAAAAACGTAATCGCATGTCACTGTACAATGTTGCTTTGATAACAACTCCGTCTTTCTTTCTTCCAAAATTGTTATTCCCAAAGTAAGTGACCTACAGTTTGTTATAAACCTTAATTGCCTTTCCTTAGGAAAGTAGAGACTCGAGTTAATCTTAAAAATATCACTAAAGAAGAATTAACAAAGCAAGTAAATGATGCAGCAATGTGTTGTCGTGTTATGGAACTGTTGCTAGCCAGTAATGACGCCTTGTTTAATGTTCCTCCAGATTTGGCCATGCAGGCGCAGGAATCGCACAGAAAGGCCCAAGATAGAAAGGATTTTGGTAAAGACCGAAAAACAGTACGTGAATACAGTTAAATTTTTTTTGTTTTAGTTAACTAACCAAATTAATTTTTTTCCCACTAAAACCGACCCTTTCCAAAATTGGTCGTTGAAATTTTAATTCATTTGTAGCAACCGGTTAAGAAGAAGTTGCAGAGGAGCATCACGCAATACGAATCGGGTTCACAGATTACTTCTAGAATTAAACGAGACTTTTGTGTTTAATTAACTGCATTCCTTATTAGTTGCTGTATAGAGTGCCTTTTAAATTTTTAATTTTATCAAACATTATTTTTGTATTGATTAAAAATCATGTGCCAAAATAAAATATGCTACATTTAAAAAAGATCAACTTTATTTAAAGCGAATAACCAAAATTTTGAAGCCACTTTAACCCTTCCAAAGAATCATGCGCAGGTTTGTATTCCAATCCTATCCAGCCGTTATAACCGGCCTGTTTCAAGTATTCTAGTACATACCGGTAATTAATTTCTCCTGGGGTGTCCGGTTCGTTTCGGTTTGGTACTTGTGCAATTTGGACGTGTCCAATGTAATCAATAAAGTCGTTGATGCTGTTGGAAATGTTGCCTCTGATGTGTTGTAAGTGAAACAAATCCAGCATCAGGCGAAGATTGGGGCTGTTAATTTTCTTAATGACCGACAACGCTAAAAATTTTCAATTATTTTCAAGTATGTTTAAACAGGGTTCACAACAATTCTGCATTTTTTAATTCCCTGACTTCAAGGTTTTCCATGACCTTTTTCTAGTAATTTGTGCCTTTAACTAAACCAGTCAAAATTTTTAGTTCAAGTTATATACCAGGGGTGGCCAACCTGCGGCTCTTTGAAGGATTATTTGTGGCTCTCGATAAATGTACCCGAGTTCCCTTTTCATTTTTGTACTATTATATTTTAAAAAATTATTATCGTTCCGTATGTGTATGTATTTAATTGCGGCTCGCGAAAAATTTCAAATTTTGAAAAATGGCCACCCCTGTTATATACGATAGTTTCAATAAGTAATGTACAAAACATAGTAGACAAATATACAGGATGAGTCAAATTTTACCGCCGCGGCCATAATGCCTATTAAAAATTGAGGGGAAAATATGCAATTTACATGTTACATCAGTTGAAGTTTACACTTTCGATTAGTGCTACAATTTTCCAAAATATTTTTATTTGAAGCCAAAAAAGTAAAACAGAGTTTTGGGGAAAATTTCTATGTTTGGTTTTTTATTTTAAAATTTGTCAAATTATTTGTAGCATTAATATTTGCAATTTGATTTGTAAAAACATAATTACTTTTTGGGTTAAATCAAATTTAAGATAAAGCACAAAAAATGCTTCTATTTATGACCCTAACAATAGTTTATGATCGACCCATCAAATTGGACGAGACAGCTTTTCAGTTGTCAGACCTGCTTCTTAAGTTTAGTGACCATCATAAAGAAAAAGTCAAGTACCCTAAATCAATACCGATGTCTGGTAAATTGGTCTACTTATATCGTAAATCATTTAAAAAATAACCTTCTAATACGGAAAAGGCTTTATTTAATAAACGCAAATTAGTCAAATTATTTCAATTATACTAAATTGTGTAAAAATACTTTACTGTTTGGACATTAAACAAACTAATAAATTGAACAACTGGTAATTGAGATAAAGCCAAAATTTTACCTGATTAAAAAAATCATTTCTTTTTTCTTGTTTCTATGTTTCTTAATAATATAAAATTACTCATGCAATTTATGAGAATTGACAAATTATTTTGAAGGGCTATCTTGCCACTGGTTGGTAAAACTTGACTCACCCTGTATTGTAAGAATTACCATAAAATCTGCCGAGTGATTTTGTTATTTCTATGTAGTCTGATAATGCTCAGATGGGAAGGAAACAACCGAAATTAATTCCAGTGGCAAATACCTATAAATAATGATAAACTTATTTCCAGGCACATAAAATAAATTCCGATTTTTTGGTCAAATACACAATTTCCCTGATTTCTCCCAGATTTTCCAGGTTGCTGTGAACCCTGAAAGATGAATTTACCTCTATCGTAACAGTTCAGATAATAACCCGGTACTGAATAATTATTAATCGGTTCAATAAGCCCCATTATATCATTTTTTGCCAACAAATCTGTGGCATATCGTAAATTTGATTCATACACTTCATGATGGGCCGAAGTTGACTCGTTCACGATTCCTGCCATGAGATGAATCCTGCAAAACTCAATGAAATATTGCTCAACAATTTTTCCGACCTGACCTTTTAACATTCAAAAATTTCGCATAGTCAATCGTCAACTGAACGCTACTTTTAAATTCATCCTCCTTGCCTGGAACAGCAGCAAATCCTAATTCTCTCTTTGTGACATCGCCGGTGAATATGTTGATAAGGGTTTGATCAATTTCGGCGGCATCTTTTGCTGCTTTTACTTCTTCCTTAGTATGACCGAACGGAAATCCGGTTTCCACAGCCTTGAATCCAGCTTCTTTCGCCAATTTATACCTCTCAATGAAAGGTTTTTCAGTGAACATAAAGGCAAGATTAGCACAGAATTTTGACATTTCAGTAAACCTAACTTTTTTATCTTTTTTATGTTGCATTTCAAATTCAAATCGAATTTTTTATGGCAGCACTGATTAAGGAGTGGAACAAGTTGCTGTCATAAACACATTTAAATTATTTTTTTTTGTTTTTCAAACATGTCGTAGAGTGTGTGACAGTGTTCAAAGGGAAAATTGTATTTTTGTAATTTATTTTTATTTAGTGTTCGGAAACTGAAACATTCTTTTAATGATGTCACCTTCGCTTAATTGAATTTGCAATGTTTGCTTTGTTTTTTTTTGCAATTTTCCTGGCAAGTGCACAGTCGCAATTTTTGGGATGTTATAAGGACACTCCTACAAAGTACCCCCCTGAAAAACAAGGTGAATGGAATTCTAGTGAGTGCTTACATATATGTGAGAACCAATATTATAAGTATGATCCGTTAATAAAGTCGTTGAGAGTGCTAATGTGGCTTGTTTTCAGGTATGCGCTAATTAAAAATGAAAGCGTGTGTTTCTGCGGTATTTATCCAGGAAGCGTAGAAAGTCAACAATCGTGCAGTGATTACTGCAAATCCACTAACTGTACATTTAAAGATTTGTTAAGTGATGTTCACTTCACTTCAATTTTGGGTACAATCGATCTTATTAAAAACAAACAATTATTAACCAATTTATTTTAGTTCCGGGACCACCTCGAGGACTCAGTATTGAAAACATAACTGAAACGACAGCTCATATTAGCTGGCAGCTACCTCGATCCTCGAGTACTATTCACCTATATCGAATTTTAGCTAATGTTATAAGCACTTACTCACATAATGTACTTTCAAATCCTAAGTGGACCTTTTCTAATGATACCTTGTGCACTGAACTACTTAATTTACAACCAGGAACAAAATACAATATCTCGGTGCAAGCTGTCACTGCAGAAGGGGAAGGAATTCCAAGTTTTCAAGTGATTGAAACGAAAATTGGAGGTAAACTTTCTCAATTTCTTGCATCTTATTTCATTTTGTTTCTTTTCAGAACCCGACGTTCCGCTTGCACCAACGGTTTTACAACGTGGGGGCAGAACAATGACGGTGAAATTAAATCCAGTAATCAATAATAATGGTCCAGTCAATTCTTATTTAATTGCCATCATTAATAAAGACTTGGGACAGGCGTTTCAAAAAGAAAATTTAAAGTCTTATAGGGAAGCCGAATTGGAAGGTGCCGGCTATTATATCGCAGCTGAAATCCCTCCAAAGGTATGTATAAAGATTCCACAGCCCATTTTCAAACTTGGGATGATTACAACACTCGCCTTTAATTCGTGTTGTAAACTTCATTCTCTTGAAGCAATCTGATTCTAATGAATTTTCTTTAATTTGTAGGATGTGCTGAAGAATTTTGTCATAGGCGATGGAAGATTTTATGGAAATTATTATAATGCTCCCCTGAAGCAAGATGCAAACTACTATGTGATCGTAGGAGCATTAAGTCGATTAAATAACTCTACGAAAATTGCCTACAGTAATATTACCGAATCAGAAAATGGAATGCTAGTATTTGACTTACCACAAAACTCACCGAGTGGTCCCTCGACTGTTGTGATAATACTCTCTGTTGCTATTGGATTGCTCAGCTGTTTATTAGTTGCTGGTATAGTAGGTTTTATATTATTGAAAAAACATGTTTCACGACAACAAAGGTGCTTGAATGATCGTCAAGAATTAACATTACAAGGACCAATTATTGAAGTTGTAAGTTTTTTTTTTAATTAAAATTATAATTTTAGTATCAATTTAATTCGCAGGAAAACAATGGTTACATTCCAGAAGAAGAAATGACTCCGGTTAATTATTACACAAGCTTGAAGCAACAAATATGGTGTGTTCCCCAAAAGTTTTTGAAAGTTGACCCTACAGACTCGCTAGGACTTGGAAAATTTGGACGCGTTAATGGTGGAACCGTACAGAAGGACGACGTTCTTTTGCCAGTTGCAGTTTACTCGATTCAAGATCGAAAACTCTCATCAGAAAATAAAAGGACCATGTTGCAGGACTTGGATGTACTTATTCGTGCAGGAAAACATGACAACATAGCCACTCTAATAGGAACGTGCGAAAATGTGGACACTGTATTTGTAGTCCTAGAATTCTCGAAAATGTACCTCAAAGACTTCTTATTGGGAAGTCGGGACGCCCTACCTGACCATTTTAGTAACCTGTCAGAAAATGATGCTTTGGGCATTGCAGTCAGCATCGCGGACGGTATGGATCACTTACACTCGCAGAAGATTTTTCACAAACAACTTTGTGCCAGAAACGTGATGTTGGTGAATAACGTACCCAAAATAAGTGGTTATGGGATTTCACAGTTTTACAAACCAAATATGGTACCAGATTACGTCCGTTGGACTGCATTGGAAGTATTTAAAGGACGGCCGCACATTGATAAAAGTGATGTGTGGTCATTTGCATGTCTCCTATGGGAAATATGTGTTTTAGGTAAGTCCCCTCATAAATATCAATTTTTTCAACTAACAATGTCCACATTTTGTGTTAAGGTGGGACTCCATATGGAACGGTCGCAAATAATGAGATACCTGATAGAATAATAAGGGGGCTGAGATTACCTCAATTACAGTATATAAGTGATGATCTGTACCAAGTGATGCTCAATTGTTGGCAGCTAGATTTAGATGAACGTCCAACATTCAATGAACTGCTTATACATTTAAAAAACATTAAACATGAACAGCAACATTTAAGCTTTAGATTATATCCTGGTTTTCAGTATGAACAATTTTACTCGGACCTGGAGTTGGCTGTAAGGACAGTTTTTTAATTTTTGTATTTTATTTTTTATAATTTTTATTAATACAAGATTTTATAATTTCTGGCCGTTTTATTAGAATTAAACCAACTGGGTTTTATTAATAATCCGATGTATTTTACTTTAATAAGTACAGGAATCCTACAATATTTCTTTTTCATTCAACTCTTGGAGATATCACACATATCACATGCATTTTATCACATACACAAGTTTATAAACAATTTAAACCATAAATACCGGGTGTTATAACATTGGTTGGCTATTTTGATATTTTGTTGAATATAACTATCTACTGGAACTACTAATTCTCACCTATTATTATTTGTACCAAAGATTCTTCTCTACGTTTAATTATTATATCTTACATATTTCATGTATCCCCATTTATCTCTTCCTTTTAACATCAAATACAAAAATATATGTTATATTTAACAGGTATTAACTAAATCCCGTATTTTCGTTTCGGTTCAAAATACAGGGCACTTAAAACAATAATTACCCTTAAACTAAACTACCTGCAATTATTCTGTTTCTCGATGCAGTAGCATGTCTCGGCAGTAGCTTAGATTAAGGCAACATTTTTCTAAAGTACAACTAAAAATTAGATTCCATAAAACATAAATTGGTTCCGGCGAACGAAACATTTCCATTTGTAATCAAATGATTGTTTATTCTAATGTAAATTAAATCAATAAACTTTTTGGCTGCACTTCAATTTCTTCTATGGAAAAATACAACAAAACAAAAGATGCCTGTTTAAAAGGGGCAACGCTGATAATTTTATCACAGAACTAAATTTAAAACGTTGCGCACACTTACATAACGGAACAGGTCAACAATTAAAAAAATAAAACTCAACAAAAGAACCGGTTAAGGAAAGTCACTCACTATCACCGCTCGAAGAAGGAACCAAAGATTCGACGCTGTCGGTCGACGATACGCTGCTTCTCACATTCAAAAAACGGCGACTCTCCTCGATGTCGTCTTGAGAAGGTGAGCTGATTAAATGGCTGTCACCTGCTGCTAAATGGGAGCAGGGTACCGTGGACACTTTGAATCTAGAGCTAGTAGACATTGAAGGCAGTGATTTCATGTTATCAGACACTTTAAACACGGTAAAACGACTTCGAGTCGCTGGACTAGCAACAGGTGATGGTATCGAGGAGGCAGGCGATTTGAAACGTACACCTACCGTCGAAAGGTCAGTTGCAACCATTGGAAAAACTGCAAAACGTGGCTCACAACTAAGAGACACTTTTCGAGATGTCATCTGTGACAAATTAATGGCAAATTCGTCGTCATTTTGTTCCAAAATCGATTTGTTGATAGCGCAGATGCCGTTAATCTTCTTCACTATTTCGATAAAACCTTGTGGGTCCTAATAAATCAATTATTACTCATTATTTCAAATTAAAAATAAACTTACATTGCACGCCCTATTGCTATCATCTATTTCCACTTTGATTATTCTGGAATTCGTGAGAGCTCCGCTCAATTTCTCCAGCCCTTCAATTTGAATTGCCTTGTTACCTTTCAAATTTAATTTCTAAATAAAAAAAAATCAAAGTGAGTTTGTAATGCAGTGCCTTCAATAAAGATCTCAATTAGAGTAAGGTGTGATTTTAACATTAACCATCCCTTGACGACACTTGCAATTTATAAAGTAATTTTAAAATGTGCTTAAGGGGGTCGGATACGAAAAAAATGAAATTTTTGCATTATTTTCCGAAAGTTCTACAATAACTAAGTGTCAAAGACAACAAAGTCGTGCGGCGATTTAAATCGATAGTTAAGAGTTAAGTTAAGAGTACGGGTCTGATACAGCTGAAAAGCTGTCTCGTCCAGTTTGATGGGTCGATGATAAATTGTTGGTAGGATGGTAAACCGCATTATCTATTGTTGAAAGTAATAAATAAAAGAATGTATCGTGCTTCATCTTAAATTTGATTTAACTCAAAAAAGTAATAATTTTTTACAAATCAAAAATTGCAAATATTAATGCTACAAATAATTTGCCAAATTTTGAAATAAAAAACCACACATCAAAATTTTCCTCAAAACTATTCGCGCGGTAATCTCCTGTAATATTTTGACCATACAAAATTAAAACAGTATTTCACTGTCAAATACTGTTTTCAACCTTATTATATTTAAAATACTTCACATGACAATTTTAAAAAACGTAATTAACTCCGTTTTACGTTTGATTAGCTTAACGTTCTTGTTCTTTCACGCATTAAGCGCATAAATCGAGGTTTACTGTACACTATTGCATTTAAGAGGTCACTGATCACCGTGTAGAAGTAGGAGACGATGTTTAAAATTGTACACGCAATATTGTGACTAACATCATAAGAACACGAGCCCCTTCATTCATCAGACATGTCCATTTATGCAAAAGGTTAAGTCGGGAACACTCAAATTATAACATTAAAATCACAGCCTGTTCTAATTGAAATTAAATAGTATAACCTGCAGTGATGAATTGCTGGTAATTGCTTGCGCTAATCGATCGACTCCGATGCAGGTCAGAAGCGTTGACTGTAACCCCAGTCCTTCCAGAGATTTAGTCGTAGAGAGGCTGCTTTGTATGTGTGAAATAACTTCATCGGTTAAATTATTAAAACCGATGTTTAATGTTTGTAAATTTTTGCATTCGGTCTGAAAACAAAAGAGGTTTAATTAGGCCAACAAAAAGAAAAAGTCTCACAATTATATTGCTAATAGTTGGTCCACATCTATCGGTTAGTTGATTATTGACTATTATGAGAGCAGAAAGGCCAGCACCCTCGACTACCTGCTTAACCAAACCTTTTCCTAATACTTCTAAACCTCTATCACCTATAAAATTGTTACTAATGTCCAGAACTCTTAAATAAAAGTTCCGGGAAAGGAACCGTCCCAAACAATCGGCCTCTTTCGTATAAAGCCCCGTTTGTAACAAATATAATTCACGAATGGTCGTATTATTCAGCAAATTTTCGACTGAAATTAAAAATATTAAACAGAACCGCTTGAAAGAATAAAAATGTACAAACCTAAATAAAACGAGGGTAAATTAACTACAACGCAATTATCGAATTTCAGTATGGTAATGTTGTCGTTAGAATTAATGGCGTTTAAGAGAAATCGCATGTACTGCTCGTCGACATTCATTCCTTTGAAAGTAACAGACTCCAAAAATATACTTTTAGCAATAACATTACAAAACATCTTCCAAGCATCTAAGTCTTCAAAATTCTCAGAGATCACGATCTCAACAGTCGATTCATAATATTCAAGCATGTTCAAGAACTCCTGTATGGTCTCTTGAGTGAACTTGCAACGGTTGATTGAGATGGTGCGGAAATTTACAACTTTAAATAAGTCTTCTAAAGTCTCGCAAACGTCCGTAGAAATACTGATTGTTCCTAAATTTAATATGGCAGATCTATTATTATTGTTTTTAATCTCCTGCAAACATACCATTTAAAAAAGGTAAACAGAAACCAAAAACTCACTTGAAGTTGATCCGTAATGATATTCAGCTCGATCGTTTGGTGCCTCTTACAGGATAATTGATATTCTTGTAAGATCTCATCAACAGTCAAAGTTTTAGCTACAAAAAAAAAATAATTTTTGATTTAATTTCACGATTGAACTCACAAATGATCCAAGGAAATGCACATTCTGGTTCTCGATACTCAGCCAAGACAGTTTCATCACGTGGAAACGAAACTTTCCTGATATTTTCGAAAAGTCCGCCAGATGTACGTAAAATTGAGGGAAGGATCTGTATCTCTTTCGCTTCGTGATTTAATTTGATTGGTTCCAGTGGCATCGCTAAGCTGTCTTCATCCACTGATATAGATCTGTCTAGAATGTTTTTATTGAGGTTGCTTTCCGTAGTTGCCTTCAAGTCAGAATTGGCTTGTGGCCGATGGAATGGTGGCACAAAAGCATCAGTTTGTTCGACCTCCTCCTCGGCGACTGGACTTTCGGTGAAGCTTTCGGTGCCACTGTCCGCGAGGCATGAAGAATCTCCATCATTTTCTGTTGCAACAACCTCAATGTGGCTCATATCAAAGGCAAAACCCTTTGCATCGGGCATTGTCATTGCAATAATGATAAATCCCAATCTTCGGACATCGTTTAGGCTGGAATTTTAACAAACAGGAGGTTATGGCAAAATTTACAAATTGTACTTACCAGTCAAATTATTTGTTACATATGCACTGAACACAATTATCGAAAAGGACTAAAAAGTTAAAAAAATCAACATACTCTGGCGCCAAGTAGGGTAAAGTTATGTATCAATTAAAAATGTTTACGATGGTATCAGGAGTAGGAACAAAACACTTGAAACCTGGAAACTAACGTCGAATTTTTAAGACCGAATGTTAGGGGAAAGAAAATTTTTAATTTGGCGGTTACACCACGAGTGGCAGCACTGAAACGCATAATTTAAAAACATTTATTTACCAAATTAATTTTTGAGGATAGTCAAAATCAGACCAGAATATATCCTTGGTAAAGAATACCTTAAATACTACGAAATTTACAATGCAATAATACAAGGCTTCCAACAACAACTGATAAAAATGGGGATTTTTTAATTGCAGGCGAAATAACACAAATGGAATCAAAAAATACCTAATTTCAATCATTTTTTGCAACGACAACACTAATGCGACAGACACTGCATAAGAGGCCAAAAACAGTGCATCTTTTATGGAACACAAACTCGAAACAATACAATAAAAACCGAAATAATACACAACTATCATTAGGTAACGGAACCAAAAATACTTTTCATAAAATCTATTCCAAATGTAAAAAGTGTAATGTCGATTGTCGGCCAACAAATAAGGATGAACGATAGTATTGAAGTATACAATCGCCCCAAAACACAGCACTAAAATTAAAGAAAACAGCTTCCTTTTAATTACCATTTGAAAAAATGGTAGGACACGAGGCAGAAAGAATGGCCAGGCAAATGCGACACAAAACAAAGAAAAATAAAATAATTGCGGGACGTGCAACGACGCATTATGCGCCGTTTTATCTCCAACTACAATGCCATCATTAACGGCAACAAAGACTAGAAAACTTATTATAACCGACCCATACAGAAAACTGTTTAACCACACGTCGAGTCCAATTTGTTTGATCGGGAAGCCACTTCTGAGATTACACAAAAACGATTTTATGTCCTAAAAATAAGGAGTCAGTAATTAGATGAGAGCTACTAATTATCTTACTTGTATGTCGATGGTTTGCTTGGAATGCTGTTTCGAAGAGGCCTTTATCACATTGCTCAAAACATACTGCCCAAAAACGGAAGCCACCCAAATTATGTTTGTCTGTCTTATAATTACAGAAATGAAACCAACGAAAGATGCCCAAAAATGTTTCTCCTTCTTATGTAAAATCAGCAGCAGCAATATGGACGTCGTTGCCAATACATCGGTGTAATAGACGGTTGTGAAGAAAAATAATGGCGGCAATAATGAAACATTAACGGTTGATAGCAAGTTTTTCCATGGAGACTAAATTGCAATAATTATCAATTGTTGCATTATGATAATGTGCTTACCTTGTTGTTTGTACTAAACCACAAGTAAAATAGGTAAAAATTAAGTAGCGTCGCTAGGAAGTTAGTGAATCTTAACCAATAGATAGTGCACAGATTGAAAGGGGCTAGTATAAGTACGGAAATAAGATAGAGGCCTGGAAGGGTCGTGATTTTTGGATTCCACTGAAATAAAAAACCGTTCTACAAACAATGCGTTAAATCATCTTAGAGTACATACTGTGTTAAATTTTAAGTTACAATAGTCCAAACCCTGTGCTAAATGAAATTCTTCGTCTATAATGATTCTTGAGGTTTGGTAAATTTGATCGAAAATTAACTTCAGAATTACACCAAAAACTACGAAGCTGCAGAAGAATAGCGATTTATGTGTTGATAGCCTTGGCATTTTATTGTTTACTTCGAATATGCGAGTGCCCTGTTATTAATCACTAAATAGTAAACACGTATGTTTACATCGGCTCTACCGTGTTAGGTTATGTGTCGTCTTGTTCATTGCCAATCGAAAACTGCGATATTTTCATTATTAAAGCTTTCAATACAATTTTGCTGGTCGAAGTATTAAATTTTCCAACCCACTTTGTAAGAGGATCACATGAATGTAAAAAGATGTTAATCAAATAATAATAATTGAGATTTGTGAGATAGAAAAATGTTTTATGTATTTATTTGGCCACAAATGTCCAATAAAAATTAATTCAACCAAACACCCTTGACAAAGAAGCGGTCCTAGCAAGAGCAAGAAAAATGGAACTGGCATTCCAGTTGACGAAAAATATATACAGGTTGTATTAAATTAAGTGTCCACCGTTGGTAACTTTGTTATTATTGGAGCTACGAAGTCGATTAAATTAGCAAAGAATTGCATATTTCGAAGGGATGTTTAATTTAAGGTGACCAAACGTACTCCTTTAGGGAGTTTTGTACTCCTTTTTTGTGAACCGTACTCCAAAAGTACGCCTTTGCATTCTTTTGTACTCCTTTGTATGTACTTCTAAAAATATAAAAACTTGGCATTTAACTTTAAAAAAAGAGTTTCCATTTATTATAGGAAACAAAGGAAATGATGATTCTATGGTTAAATGTACAATCTGCAAAAGAGAATTTTTTATTGGTATTGGTGGACGAAGTGCAATAGCAAAGCACATTAATACCGTCGATTAATAGTAATACTAAACATAAAACATCTCTTCATGCAGCGGCTTCAACGTCTAAACTAAATGCATTTTTTAAAACTGATAGTTTTGGACCAAATGAAGATTGAAATAAAAAGTATTTCAAAGAAAAATAATCACTTCTATTTTTGGTTGATGAAGTTTTTCATTTTCTTGTTTTCAAATGATTACAACAAGGGTTGACTTTTAAAGAGTCGGTTTGCCTAGGTGAAAGCATACAACTTGCAGTGTACATTTTCATGGTTTTACCTAGGAAAATCGACTTTTAAAATTCAACCCTTGTTGTAATCATTTGAAAACAAGAAAATGGATTTTTTTTTTACCTGAGCACAATTTATGAAAATGTGGATCCTAACATAAGTCAAAAAAAAAAAAAAAAAGACCTGAGCACACTTTATGAAAATGTGTACTGCAATTTGCATGGTTTTACCTAAGAAAACAGACTTTTATGATTATGATTACAACAAGGGTTGACTCTTAAGAGTCGGTTTGCCTAGGTGGAAGAATGCAACTTGCACTGTGTTTGTTTTAACGTGTTTATATATATAATTTTTTGATCTAATGAATTTTTAAATTATTTAAAAAACATATAGTTGAATGGAGAAGACTCAGTTTTTTTATTCAAACCCAATCACCATATCCAATGAAAATTCATTTGTACTCCTTTTGTATAAAAAATAATTGGTCACCTTATTTAATTCTGAGTAAAAAAGTTCTAATGCACTGGTACTATTAAAGTAACTACTGTGAAGTTACAAGCAATTGAAGTTTTTATTTCAATTAACTACAAAAATCACATAGGCAATGAAACAGTTGAAAATGGTATTTTTTGCAACATTTCTTCCACGGCAAATTGAGAATGGAAGTTTAGAAAAACAAAGGCATTATAATAGATGTTCGAAAATGCCACCCTCTTGGTTTACACATTTTTGGACTTCTAGGTAGTTAATTTAATGTACGAATCTATTAGGACTTTTTTACTCAGAATTAAACATCTCTTCGAAATATGTAAAAAGTATAGAGTATTCCATTTAGAAAAATGTTATTTTCATGAATATTTCGAACAGTTGAGGTTCGATTATTTTTTTGCTTTCATTATGGTAATCACCGGAAAAAAACACCAATTATTTCCTAACTTAACCGACTTTGTAGCTCTAATAATAAGAAAGTTGTCAATCGTGAACACTTAATATAAAACAACCTGTATTCTGTATATCGAAATTCTTAAATTTCTAACATAAATAACAATATTACTATTAAACAATCAGAGAAATGAAATCATCGCATTCAATACCTCTCAAAAATAAGTGACAATTTCCTTGATAAAAATATACAATAACAGATAACAAAGATTAGATTACATTTATCTATTGGGGCTCTAAAAACTTTTACAAAATAACTCAATTAGTTCAAATAAAGTACCCCTTAGTAATCAACGATGTTTCGAACACCTCAAGATATTAGACTAGAAGGTGAGGAACATCTCAACTCTCTGGAACGTGATGCAACAGGTAGTTCACAGAGAAAATTATTAGTTACTCCCAATCCCTTACAGTTCAACGATCCCCTAACAAGTTGTTTTGTTATAGAGTTAAATTTACCCATCTTCATAGAGGGACCGCCACCTTCTATTACAATCCAACCAACGATTGGCGGAGGTAAATAAAATTTTAATTAATGAGCACAATGTAATTAAATTTTTTTGAGTTAGAAAGTTCTCACATTAGTGGAAGAAGACCCATACCTGTATCAACGATAGAATGGGGAACCTCAAGTGTGTCTCAATTCATCCCAATGCAAGGTTTGGACTTTTTAGCCGGAACTGACCAATTATATATACAGCAAACCGTCGAGCTTAATGATTGTAAGTTTTATTTTCTTAGCAAAAATAACATTGTGGTCTTTCTACTTAAAAAAAGTTTAAAATGCTTCAAGTATGATTATTACTTATTACATTATTACATTATTACTGCAAAACTCACAAACCATTGTGGGGGCTTATTTTATGAGAAATTTAAAATTTTGTTATCGTTTGTTATCACTGCAACAAAATTGTCGTCACAATAATCC
This sequence comes from Dascillus cervinus, assembly GCA_949768715.1. Lineage (NCBI taxonomy): Eukaryota > Metazoa > Arthropoda > Insecta > Coleoptera > Dascillidae > Dascillus > Dascillus cervinus. The sequence goes on from OX458323.1 coordinate 6,536,011, forward strand.
AAATTATCTTTCAGTATTAGCAAGTATAGAATCTGAGAATCGTTACACCATAAAGGTCCCACATGGCGAAACTCTTTATTATGCAACGGAAACCTCAACTGATTTTCAAAGGATGTGCTTCGGCGCCAGTCGAAGCTTTACTATGCGTTTATTCGATCAAACTCAGCAACAAGCGTTGGAATTTAAACGTAGATTAGCATTTGGTGGTTGCTCGTTTTGGTGTTACCTACAGGTGCTCTTTCAACATTGTGTAATTTTGACTTAAAAACCAATTTCAGCAACTGGAAGTGTGGGTCCCACCAGGTGATTTAATAGGTATTATCAGACAAGAGCCTGCACTTGCTGCTCCGGTATTCTTAGTTTGTAATAGTTATTTTAATACGATTTACCGGATTGAAGGACCGTCCACCTGTGCTTGTTTAATGTCAGTTAAAGATGCGCACTTTAAGGTTGAAATAGTTTGATGTGTTTCAAAGATTACAAGATAATTTATTGCAGATCTACAGCGCTGATGGAATGACGCAATTGGGAAGTATAAGTCACCAGTGGGATCAGGTGCAAGTTTCTTACAATTTAAGTGTACACTTTCCTGGACGCAGCGTCGACACGCGACACAAGGCGCTTTTACTAGGAGCGGCCTTTTTATTGGTAAACTTTAGATTGTTAAATCAGGGGCGTTTTATACTATAGGGGTCGAGTGCGTCACTTTTCCTTACAGTTAAGTATCACTTGAATCCACTAAGTGACAGATGTCAGTGATATTTAATTTCAATGTTACAACTTTTAAAGTCAGCCATCTATGAATTTCAGCCACAAAGTTAAATGTTAATAATTACGTAAGTGACAATTCGTAACGCCGTTAAGATCCACTCTAAAGTAAGCGGTACTTAACTAAGGAACATATTTATTCAAAAGGATTTATTTTATGTACTAAAAATATTAAGATGCGTTTAACGTATTAAATACCCCTGGATTAAACAATTAAAAATTAATTTTACTTTTGCAGGAATACATGTACTTCGAGAGAGCAAAAAAGAAATCATGCTGCAGATGTGCTTGTTAAAGCTGTTTTAATCCCAAGGTAACTAAAATGTGTAAATAACAAAAAATTACAAATCAATTTTCAGAAATTATAGGAAAAATACAATCAATATATCGCAAAAAGAACTAAATTGTGCGAACTTGATAAAAATAATTTTATGTATATATTAATTCTTAATAAATTTACTGTAACGTAACAATAAATTTATATTCAAATAAAATTATTTATATTTAATTAAAGTATCTTAACAAAGTTAGTTTGTGCTAAAATCTTGTTTTAACAAGAGGAACACTAATAACTAGAACACTAGTTACTATTTGTCGATTTTAAGTTTTTAAGTTCTATGAAGCACAAATGTCCTATGTGCATTTATTAACATTCCAAAGCACATCTAAATGTTTTGTCGTAAGTGGAAAATTGGCAAACATTACTTACTAAAAAAATCCTGTGATGAGTAACCTATTTTAGTGCAGATAGGACTTTTTTTACTAAATACTTTAGTTTCAATTTTCAGGTAACTAAGTAAAAGTGTTAGCCTAGAGAGGAAAACTACATTAATTTCTAAACTGAAATCGCATATTTCAGCTAACAGCATGAAATTGTAGGGGGAATTGCCAGTCGTGACAAATACAAATGATGAAGATTTTGATTATTAAAGTACTGTGCTTATTGTTTTCAGTGTTAATAGTTTTGGAGTTCAATAGAGTTTATAGTTATTGTTGCATTTCAGTTCACTTGGATTTAGGAAAAAAGGACATTTTTGTTTTAACCTTTCACTTACTTAGTGATATTATCCTATCTACAATAAATATCAAATGGTATCAAAGTTTTCAATTTTAATAATGTTAGGGTACATTGGCAATACTCCTAAAACGAATTTGAATTATTTCGCAAATAATTTTAAAATGTGACGTTTAAATGTCGACGTTCTGGTTAGATGACCATAGTAGTAACAACATTATGAGTGCAACTGCACTTATAACTTTAAAGCGCACGACAAGCTGAAGTCCATGTTTTCGAATTAATTAAATAGCATCGCCAAAAATGAAAATATATATTTTTTTTAAATTCTAATATAGATTTAGTATATTCTATTATATATATATACAGTAGAGTCCGGATATAATGAACCCGGTTTTAGTGAACTTCCGGTTATAGTGAACGCTATTTGAAATACCAAAAAATCTTCCCATAATAAACATAAAGCATTTTGTGTTTCGTTTATAATGAACCTCGGATAAAGTGAACCAATTTTGATGCATTTTTCAAGTTCACTTAATCCGGACTTTACTGTATATATATTTAAAAAAATGAGATTTTGATTTTAAAAAAATCAAAAATGTAACTTTACACCCAGTTACTTGGGGGGTTTACTGTTTTACGTGGATTCCGAACCACTACGGAAATAATATTTGCTGCCTACTTTCAACTACCTTCCTGTTATATATTAGGGCGAAGGAGGGAAAAGCCCTAGGAGTATATGTGACCAACCCCAGCGGGGGTTCGAACGCACATCTCGGGGGACTTTAACCACTCCCGGAGTACGCTACACCAAACTGGTCACAATGACTTATTAATTGTTTCGATCTTATTAGTCGTTAAAAATCTCTAAAAAATTAAAATTAAAATTGCACGAGGGGGGATCACTGAAACTTATTTTCGCATAGAAAGAAGTGTCCTACAGCCACCTAATTTTGTACACAAGTGCATCTTATGAATTTTGAATAATTTTAATCTTCTATCTTAATATTTCTATAAATAAAAAAAAATTGCTTATGTGTCACAATTACGTTAAGCTCCTATCCGAATTATAGACTGTGTCCATTATCTGTACCAGTGGGTGTCCTTTTTATGTACATTTCTTGAAAGCCTGTGTCCAAATTAGGTTCACAGTTTATAAGCCTAAGTTTATATATTTTTAAAAAACCTTGTGCTTGTTATTGCTCTTTTCGTTGTAAAGCCAACAAAAATAAAGATTGTTCGATTCAGATCTTTTTTTCCATGTAGACAGTGCAGGATTTACGTATAAACTACACAAGCTATAGCTTAGAGCCCCCAATCATATTTGGCACTGATATATAATATCTGAATTTATAAAGGGCCCCATATCTCAAATAGCTTAGGGTTTTATCAAGTCTAAATCCGGTCCTGCATGTAGATATCACAGACCATATAATTAATATAGATGGGCAACTCTAGTATAAGTTTCGGCGGCAAATTTTTCGCTCCATCTATAAAAAAAATCAGGGAACTATCAACCATAAAATCGATTAAGACGATATCTATAATACACCCGTTTTAAGAGCGCGGGGTGAAATTTTCTGGAAGTGGGGGTAGCCGCTAGTTCCATCTACAAAAGAACCAGGAGACTAAATTTTAATGTAAACAACTCTATACGAGTGCGCACGGTATAGTAGATATCACGAAACTGATGTATCTCACAAAACAAATAAATCAAAATCTCTCTTAATATGTCGAAATTCGGTACATTTACTTTATTCAAGATTCTTGAGAAAAATATGGATGAAGTACAATCCATTTGGTTACCTGAACTGAACAGTATTTTAGAAGTAAGCGGCAGATTTTAGATATTAAAAATTCTAACCTAACAAAACTGTTTAACTTTTGGTGCTGCGAATTTGGACTGGCGAAGATTTGTTAATAAATCGATTGAGCAGTCTAAATGAGACAGTCCTAATTCCTAACATGCAACGTGGATTAATTTTAATTTTTTTTTTCTGTTAGCAATTCCAAGAATTGTTCCATAACACATGAGTCGAAGTTATAAATGGAGAAGTTAAACATAAAACTTTTCCCCAACTACCCAGCGGAATCATATACACCGATGCCTTCCAGAAGTGGTCCAAGAAACACGAATGTATCCGTTTTCAATTTTGACAATCTGCTCCGGGGGCAAAGCTTGCTCTGGCAAACTTTAAAGTAACTTTTCCGAAAGCATCTAATCAAAGATGTCAATAAACCTGGAAGGCAAGCAAGACACTAAAATAGTGATGGTAGTATCAAGAGAACTGATACACCACAAACAGACCAAAATAAAATTTAATTTTACTTTATTTTATATAAGTTGTCTAATTGTAAGAATTTTGACACGAACTCGAAGGGACTGGGAAATTTCGAGTTATTTTTGTCAATCTGCTCCGGGGGCAAAGCTTGCTATGGCAAACTTTAAAGTAACTTTTCCGAAAGCATCTAATCAAAGATGTCAGTAAACCTGGAAGGCAAGCAAGACACTAAAATAGTGATGGTAGTATCAAGAGAACTGATACACCACAAACAGACCAAAATAAAATGTAATTTTACTTTATTTTGTTTAAGTTGTCTAATTGTAAGAATCTTGACAAGAGCTCGAAGGGACTGGAAAATTTCGAGTTATTTTTGTTCGTGTAAACCGAGTGATAAGTTTTTAACTTGCTTGTATTTTTTTTATGTTTTGTCTCATGTTTTTATGGGGAAATAAATCGAATGAAACAAATCCAAGTAAAATTTTTTGTTCAGTTTTTAAATTTATTGGCTTTTGAGATCTCTTAGATTATTCAACGAAGTAAGCTACTGACTGATTTGTTTCATTTTTCTGCTTATCTAAAGCTTGTTCCACAAATGCTAACACCTAAATAATACTTTTACATTATATGTACACTTAAGTCATTTATATACACATTGCAGCATGAACTGTTAAAAACTGTTAGAAAGAGAGAGAATATTAATCGTAACGTCTAACCAGTGGTGTTAAGTTTCTAGGTGTTACTATGCAAAACACATGAAAAATAGTAAAACATGCTGAGGTTCCAAAACAATATCAAACCGGCCGGGGCCACAGTGTTTGTTTGCTTTAACTAGGTGTTCGTCTTAACTGAGTTCATGTTAATGAGAGGTTACTGTAGCTATTTTTGTAATAAATATACTTGCATTTTATGATTGATTGCATAAAACCTTTTCATCAACCATAAGAACTAAAACTTTATTATTCGTGCCAAAAACACTAATACTATACAGCTTCATTAAAAAGGAATATATGTATTTCAAAAGAGAAAAAGACAATTCTTATCAAATAACGTTTTCCTTGTGAGGTCTGTTTTTTTTTTTGTAGAGTAGCATTCTATAAAATTATAGGTTGAAGTTTACTAAACAAGATTGTTTAGTGTCCCAAAAGTCTCTCTATATTTTACATGTATTGATTTGTTCTTGGGTATTCTGTATTTTAGCAGATGCAGCCAAGAGTTTTAGGACATCTGTAATTAATGGAATCTTATCGTGGGTTCTTTCAGTTCTGAAGACTATTGATGCTGTTGGAGATGGAGGTATTACATTAAGTACAGGTAAAGATTCTCCAACCTATAAACAGTTTATATTATTAATTATATTTTTGTTTAAGCAAAACCTTACAAGGAAGAGCGTTTCTGCCTGGGCAACTAACTTGTCTGGTTGTAACAAGTTAGTGATCATTTGAAACAATGACTGATTCTTTTCACAAAACTCTTCAACTAAGGCAAGTTTCTTTTACAAATTGACTACTGGTAAATTAGACAATTAAAAAACGTAGATGTTCCTACAAGCTCTAAGTCTTATTCCGTTTTCCCGTTGGCACCATGTTTGGGGTCCAAATATCACTGGTGAAACAGGCTGTATAGTTCGTCTTGTAATACTGGCAAAGGTCCCTCAACGGGCGACAACTTGCGCGTAACGTGCCATCTCTTGATTTATTTTATTATTAATTTGACGTTTCATGTTTTTATTCGTTTTATTCTAAAAGACAATTTGATGTGGTTCATTTTGTCTAAAAATTAGTTGTTCAGACATTTCTTTTATATATAGAAAGAATGTGACTGGCCTAAAATTTTTAAATTCTAAATTGGCTCGAGCCGAGCTAAAATTTGACCACCTTGGCTATAGATTTTCCACACGGTACATACCGGCTTTTAGGGATGCTTGAGGTGTTATTAATGCGTTTTCTGTTTCGTGCAATCTAATTTATTATGGCTCGTAAATGTAATTCAAAACCTCATGATAATATGTAGATTTGACCCGGAAGAAACTGACTAAAGATCAGCGCTATTAAACGCGGCGAAAACTTGAACCAATGTTAAATTTTCCGATAGGAAAGTCAAGTATCACTCGAATCCGTTGATAGATGTCAGTGATATTTAATTTCAATGTTATAAACTTAAGCTGGAATTTATAGAGGTTAACAGTCGCTTCCTTACCTTATCCTACCCAGGAATAGTTTTCGAACTGAACAGCCTTAAGTTAGTCATTTACAAATTCCAGTCTCACAATCAAATGGTAGTAATTACGTAAGTGACAATTCTTAATGCCGTTAAGGTCCACTTTAAAGTAAGCGGTATTTAACTAAGGAACATATTTATTCAGAAGGATTTATTTTATTTACCAAAAATATTAAGATGCGTGTAACGTATCAAATACCCCTAGATTAACTAATTAAAAATTAATTTATTTTTTACATATGCTTCTAGAGATCACAAAAGAGAACATGCTGCAGATGTGCTAAGTTAAAGCTGTTTTAATCCCAAGGTAGGTAATCAAAATGTGTAAATACAAAAAATTACAAATGTATTTTCAGAAATTATAGGAAAAATACAACCCATATATCACAACAAGAACTAAACGTGCGAACTTAATAGAAATAATTTTATATATAAATTATTTCTTAATAAAATTTACTGTGCAACAATAAATCTATATTCAAATCAAATTATTTAAATTTAATCAATGCATCATAACAAAATTAATTTATGCTGAAATCTCGTTTTAACAACAGGAACACTTCTCTTAATTTGATCCCCTTGCTAAAATTCAATTTCTGTCCATAAGACTTACTGCTCGGTATCCTTCAAATATCGTGGTTGCCTACATTTGATACCAGCGCCCTACTATGTGACGTAGACATGTGCAAGCAGTTTGTGTGTTTTTACAAGCTTTTATTTAACTTCACTTGTATGTTGGTTGGTGAGGATGAAATTTTATAAGCTAATTTTGACTCACTTCTACCACATTTATATTCAGCAAGACAGTACCAGATTTATTTCCGTTTGGTTATCTCAAGAATACTGTTAATGCAGATAGACCTTAAAATTTAAAATAACTCCGAAAATTTGAACAAATTTCGCCAGAAATTCTTCTCAATGTATCTTCGAAAATATGAAAAAAAAAATAGTTCAAAGCTAATTTTATAAAGTGCAGTCAGTGTAGTTCAAGAAAAAAATTAAGGATAATATACAGGGTGAGTTAAGTTTTACCGCCCGTGGCAAAATAGGCCTTTAAAATAATTTGTCAATTCTCATAAATTGCATGAGTAATTTTATATTATTAAGGTACATAGAAATCAAGAAAAAATCTTTTTTTTTTAATCAAGTAAAATTTTGGCTTTTTTTTCAATTACTAATTGTTCAATTTATTAGTTTTTTTGATGTATAAACAGTAAAATATTTTCACACAATTTAGTGTAATTGAAATAATTTTAGTAATTTGCGTTTATTAAATAAAGCTATTTCCGTATTAGAAGGTATTTTTTAAATGATTTACGACATAAGTAGACTAATTTACCAGACGATGGTATTGATACAGGGGTGCTTGAAATATTATTTATGGCGGTCACTAAACTCAACTTAAGAATGCAGGTCTATCGGCAACTGAAAAGCTGTCTCGTCCAGTTTGATGGGTCGATCATAAACTATTGTTAGGATGGTAAACCGCATTATCTATTGTTAGAAAGTCATAAATAGAAGCATTTTTTGTGCTATATCTTAAATTTGATTTAACTCAAAAAGTAATCATTTTTTTACGAATCAAATTGCAGATATTAATGCTACGAATAATTTGACAAATTTTGAAATAAAAAACCAAACATTGAAATTTTACCCAAAACTCTTTGTTTTACTTTTTTGGCTTCAAATAAAAATATTTTGGAAAATTTGTAGCACTAATCGAAAGTGTACACTTCAACTGATGTAACATGTAAATTGCATACTTTCCCCTCAATCTTTAATAGGTTTTATGGCCTGGGCGGTAAAACTTAACTCACCCTGTATAGACTTACCAAATTTGATGATGGCTCTATTTCACTGGAAGGTATCACAAAGACACATAAGACGCTTTGTAATCACGGAAACTTCTTTATTATTTTCTACTTTCCCCACATAAACAAATAAAAAGCTTGGCCTACTTATTGAAAGACAAAACAAATTAATGATTTGTCATCTTACACCATTCGTCGTGTTATTCGAGAAGAGGGTGTCGTAGTAACACAGGCTCTGTCATTTTGCAATGTACTGTTGCCGGTTAGGGGAAAAGTGGTATAAGTCTTATCTTTTTTTTGAGAAAAGTTGAGTTTTGCCTTTCAGTTTTCCATAAATTACGAGGTTTTGACTCCGCATCGACGATGTTCTCTTTTGAAAAATAGTTGAACTACACTTAAATCACGTGGCCAGTTAATAGTTTTCAACTTAAAGAACTGGAAAAGTGGTATAACTCAAAATTGACAATTTTTCACTTATACTATCTTTCCTCTCACCGGCTCATATATTACTTTACAATTACTTACAATTTTAAGAAAGCGTGTACCACTGTTGAACATGTTCCCATACGTTAAAGGGGGTTTTAAATGAAACTTGAGGTATTTGGGATGGAATTTTGCGGGAAACCCAGGGAAACCGCTGAACGAATGTGGTGTGAAGGGAATTTCGAAAATGGTTGTTTTTCTCCGGCTTCCTCTTACCTGCTTAAATTTCAAATGAACCAGCCCTTTGTACGAAATTAATATCTGTACAAATCGTCCGGTACAGATTAAAAATAAAATTTTAAAGTCGGGCCTGTCCACTACCAGGAATTTAAAATGATGATAATCCGACAATCGGAACAATAAATTGAAAGTTAACATGAAAAACCCATCAGAAGAGATAGAGCTCGATATAACTTATGAAAGATGCTAATAGTGGGTCTAAATCCCGTACTAATGACTGTGCTCATTTATCTGAGCAGTAGGCAACTTATTTTAACGAATTTATTTATTATATTCAAATTTAAAAGGCACTTAACTTCAAACACAAATATCGCAAGGCATTATTCTAATCACTTCTGAGATTAATTTTGCGGATGATTAAAAAAAATTGTTTCTTTTCATTCACAATGTTACTGAGCATAATACATAACTGTAAAATTGCTTTTAGCCGTGTTATCAGCTGATACTTAATGCGCGTAAGTCACTTCGGTTGATTTGTTGAGAATTTTACGTTTCAAGGAGCTTTTTTATAAGCGGTTGTAATTGCAGTTAATCTTTTTTAATAATACACCCAACTCTTTTTTTACACGCTTTTTTACACAAATTTTAAGTTAAAGTTTTCCTTTTTTGAAAAATTTATTTCATCTAACACGATTAACAAAGTCATTGCTTTATAATTATGTACATGACCATGAGCGGTCTAGTACAAATTGCAGTCTACCAATGTGTCAAATAAATTTACGTTTTTACCACACTTCAAAAATTAGGCATCACTGAGGAATCCCCTTAGTCGATAACAGTTATCTACACATTTCGTATGACATTTACATTACATCACGGGTGCATTACATACTGCATCATAAAATTGTTTAAGTTACTCACAATATTACCCCTAATCATATCCATTACGTTGTAATGCAAATATAAGGAAATTGTTAATGAACTCTTTTCACCAAGTTCCGTATTATTAAGGTGACCAACTATTTTTTATACAAAAGGAGTACAAATGAATTTTCATTGGATATGGTGATTGGGTTTGAATAAAAACACTAAGTCTTCTCCATTCAACTATATGTTCTTTAAATAATTTCAAAATTCATTAGTTCAAAAAATTCTATGTATAAACACGTTAAAACAAACACACTGCAAGTTGCATGCTTTCACCTAGTCAAACCGACTCTTAAGATTCAACCCTTATTATAATCATTAGAAAACCAGAAAATGAAAAATTTCATCACCCAAGAATAGAAGTGATTATTTTTCTTTGAAATCCTTTTTATTTCAATCATTAACAGTTTTTTAATAAAAACGTTAAAACAAACATACTGCAATTTGCATGGTTTCACCTAGGAAAACCGACTCTTAAGATTCAACGCTTGTTGTAATCATTTGAAAACGAAAAATTTTACCTGAGCATATTTTATGAAAATGTGGATTCTACCATAACTCGGAAAGAAAAAAAAAATTGACCTGAGCACACTTGATGAATATGTGCACTGCAATCTGCATGGTTTTACCTAGGAAAACCGACTCTTAAGATTCAACCCTTGTTGTAATCATTTGAAAGCAAAAAAAATTACCTGAGCACACTTTATGAAAATGTAGATTCTAACATAAATCGGAAAAAAAAATTGACCTGATGAAAATGTGCACAGCAATTTGAATGGTTTTACCTAGGAAAATCGACTCTTAAGATTCAACCCTTGTTGTAATCATTTGAAAACAAGAAAATGGAAAGAAATTTTACCTGAGCACACTTTATGAAAGTGTGGATTCTAACATAAGTAAAAAAATAAAAATAATAATAACCTGAGCACACTTGATGAAAATGTGCTCTGCAATTTGCATGGTTTTACCTAGGAAAACCGATTCTTAAGATTCAACCCTTGTTGTAATCATTTGAAAACAAGAAAATGAGAAATTTCATCGCCCAAGAATAGAAGTGATTATTTTTCTTTGACAGAGATGTTTTATGTTTATTAGTATCAATGTGCTTTGTTATTGCACTTCGTCCACCAATCGCAATAGAAAATTCTCCTTTTCAGATTGTACATTTAACCATAGAATCACCTTTTTTTTAAAGGTTAAAGGTTAAAGTTAAATGCCAAGTTTTTATATTTTTAGAAGTACAAAGGAGTAAAAAAGAATGCAAAGGAGTACTTTTGGAGTACTCGTTTTAAAAGGAGTACGGTTCGCAAAAAAGGAGTACAAAACTCCCTAAAGGAGTACGTTTGGTTACCTTAGTATTATGTCTACAAATTTACCAAATGCCAGTAGACAGATTGTAAAGATTACAATAATTTAAAAAAAACAATATTATTTCAATGGTTTTTAAACTAAATATAGTTCTTTATTTTATCTTATGCGGTTTTCAGATAACACGGAACGTATTCCCAATTTTATTATAGGAAACTTTTTTTACACAAATTTCTGAGGAACGTAACTAACGTGTAAAAAAGGAATTGGGTGTAATAAGTGCAATAAAGTTGGAATTATTAGAATGAGTGGAATTTAATGTTTGCAAAGTTGTGGTTTATCATAATTTAATATCAAGTTAAAATTTTGAGCTTCTGGCCTACTTACTGCTGAACTTAAGTTTAATTGATGTCAAATTGAGATCGGAATTTAATTTACTTTGTAAAATCGAGCAATTTCCGAAATTTAATAATGACTTAATACGTTGGTATCCTTTGAACGTAGCACCGACAAAGCATTCTAATATAGATCATAAATTTTGTGAAATTAAAAAAAAATTGTCTACCTACAGCAGAGATCTGACCTGAAAAAAGAAACGTGTGTAGTGTGTGTTCTACACGTAGATGCATTTTTTGATCGGAGAAATTTACGTCCTAAAAATCTATCCTGCTCTATTGGAATGAACGAAGCGTTACCGAAATATTCCTGGTGTAAGATAAGTGCACAACGATCGGGTGTATATTTACGAAAGCAGATCGGAGTCAGAACAACGCTTTGAAGACTTGAAACCAGTACATATTTCAACCTCAGCTGCATTCTCTGCCTACGTTTATTTATTGCACCCGAGCTACTATTAGATTAATTGTTCCACCTAAATTCAAGCCGCATTTACACAGCACAAATATTTAACAAGTTCGCGCATATAATTATTTATAACTCAATTTACACCACTTGTAGCATAAACAAACTCATTCGTTACCGTTGAAATTTCAGTTTCGGTATTCCCGTTGATCCCGTTCCATGTTGCGCATTAAATTCAAAGCGGTTGCAATTAATTTCGTTATTTCTTAAAAATTGATATTTCGTTCAAATTAGCGGCTAATGCATTAATCTGGGCGGCAAATTGCCTCCCCACAATTTGCTAGCGCTATATAACAACACTCCGCGGGCGTATTATCGATTCCTATCAAGCAAATTTGAATTCGCAAGCGGACGTCAGCGATCGCACATTTGGATACAGAATATCACTGTTACACCCTCGTTTCGCAAAAGTTATCCGTCATAAATAACCTTATTACATGCCAGATCGAATTTCATAAGTATCATTTCAATTTGGTCTTATGTTACAACGTCGATTTATAAAATAAAACAACTCCTTTTTATAAATAAGAATGATTAACATTTTCAAAAAGTATCTAATAACTAAAGAACAGGCTAATTATGAGAACGAACGAAGAAAAGTAAAAAGACTAGTCAAAAAAGAAAAACAAAAGTCCTGGCTATAATTTGGCAAGAATATGAAGAAAAAATGAGAACTAGAATATCAAACCAAACGCTGGAAGAGACATCTGTAGTGGAAATTAAAGGAAGGTGAAATTAGGAAAAGCACAGATAACTTCAAACATGCTGAAAGCAGGAAAAGAAGGAACGGTAAAAAATTTGAGTAGTTTATTGAATAATAGCAGAAGCACTAGAAGAATGTTAAATAGGTATAATAACCTCAATACACGAAAAGGAAGATACAAGAAATTTCAATAAGTAAAGTAGTATAATATTGTTAAGTTCAACTTTATCGGTCTACAAAACAAGAACAAACAACAAAAGGAGGAAGACAGTGATGCATTTTAAATCCACTAGATGAAGTATCAAAAACATAAGAAGACAAGTGGCACAATACAATGAAAGACAAAAAGATCTCAGAAATACTATATGTGGATGACATAGCATTAATAGCAAAAGACGAAAAAGCACTGAACAAGAATCTAGAAATATATAATAGCAGTTTGGAGGCAATAAACATGAAAATCAACAAACGGAAGTAATAACCCGAAATGAAAGGAATATCAGATAAAAGTTGAAGAAACCGAACCGGAACAAGTGAAAAACTTCAAGTATCTGGGGTCGATGATATCGCATGGCGGAAAATTGGACAAAGAAATTAACGAGAGGACAAGAGCAGCAGGAAGACTTTTTAACGCCATCAACAATCAATTTCTGGCCAAAAAACTAATCCCAAAAGAAATAAAAATGTCTTCACCTACATGATATTTAAGTTCAAATATTGTAAACATACAAACATTTGAATAAAACTTATTACTAGCTTAATTTTACTTTTATAAAAATTTCTTAAAAAACAAACTAGTAACAATACCTTTAACACTCCCCCAAGTATATAAAAGTATACGAAAACGATGCAATGTTGATAGTTCTATCCAACACAACGAAACGTCCATCTTTGTCATGTTTTACTTTTGTATTTTTGGGGGGTTCCCACCTTACCCCGGTATCCCATCGTACTCCGGTTCCCCTAACATCACGCCAAACATTTTTTTTAATATTGACTGTACTTGTAATTTTGATTTGAGCTTTCTGTTCCATTTGTTGTAAAACATGCTCAATAAAAGGAATAAAGTTGATGACGCATGTAAGATAACTTTCATTAACAAGAACGAATTAGGGGAAGGATGAACGCATAATTAATGTACGAATAACACGAATGGGGAATTGATCTGCTGTTAACAATGTTTAATGAAAGTGTTCTCATCACTCTCGGAGAAATATAAACCAAACTCTTGTTCTTAAAGAAGCCCCCTACTAACAATTTCATTTATATCTTGATTATGATATGATAATATGATTTGTGAACGTTTTTGGTCGTTTGAAGGAGCTCCCAAATAATAAATCTGAAAACGAACTTAATTTTAATAAACGTAGCTAATGCTGGCAATTTATAAGATCAATATTGAGTAACACAAATTTCCACATTATTTTGTGCTTTGTTGACTTGTTTGTTCCATCCTGTCTCCTCCTGATGGTCTCGTCTAGACGGGCTTATTACGAGGACGTAACGATCCTTCCTAGTAATTTCAGCATTGAAATTAACGTTACAAAATTCATACAAAAAAACATTTGCAAATTGCTCCAATAAATAACCTTCGAGGTCGCAAAACCGTTTTAATGTTGCATCTGATAAACATCTATTGACTGTCAAGTTGTAAGTTATAAATTAAGTTTTCCTCGTGAGATGTGTAAAACTGGAAAGCACACGCTCTGACGCACAAGTTTATTGTTCTTATTATATTGAATGGTATCAATGAAATCTCGGCTGCTTCAAACCCAAATCAAAATAAATCAAGCAAATTAAGCTCTAAATGTCATAGGCCCAACATATTATCGCTGTAGTGCATTAAGATAATTTTTTTTGCTAAATACAGTAGAAACCTGATTAACCGAAATTAATTTCTGTGTTATCCAAAACGGGGCCGTTTGAACCTAGCAATTATCCGAAACGGCGTCTATGCCTTTAATTAAATAGTTTTGTAAGAACAGTTATTTGGCTGTGATTACACAACTGCTCATATTTTACCAAATTGTATTGCTATTTACTCAAATCTTTGCAAAACTCGGTTATTAGTTACCAAACTAACAACGATCACACAGTTTTCTTTTTCCGATTTGATTGATTGATTTGCGTTTATAATCCTTTTTTACGATTAGTGTCTTAGAAAATATGAATAAAAAATTGTATTAGTCAAATCAACATTTTTGTATTTTATCGGCTTTTTTAATAATTGGTTGCCAGTAGACCGATTTTACACTAATTAAATTATGGAAAATAACTTCAGTCGCCTTATTGCTAAAATAACTGATTAGATTTTCGTATCATAGTACCTACTTTTTGTAAATTACATTTATATAAATGATAAAAACAGGTGTTATTAGAATTCCGTGCTTTCAGCGGTGCTTTATTCCGTTGTATTACATTTAAGTAATAAAACTAGTTCTTATCAGAATTTTATGTTTTTCATTGTGCATTTTTGCACCTATTTTGGTTCTATTACAAGCAGTTCTTATCAGCAACGTTAAAAATACGAAACTTCAGTTGAATTCTACTAAATTTAACGTAACAAAACTAGTTTTTCTGCAAATATTTTTTCTCAGTGTAACAAGTCATTTGAACTACTAAATATTGGGATTGCTGCTCTTAGGAACGGCGTACTCTTAGGTGTCGCCACCCTAAAATTGCAACCTAATTTTAATTACTATGTAGAATCGAAATTTTAGCAACAAAATTAAAATATTATAAATTGATTGTATAATAAATCAGTGTAAATTGAACGTCAACTTAGTGAGTCAGCATGAAATACATTTATGTAAACGCGCGGAAAGAATAGGTGAGAAAAGTTGCAGAAACGGATCGTATATTGCAAAAAGGTTCATATTGATTTTGTGATCCGCTATAAATAACAATTTCGACGTTACCGCAAATTCAGTTTATTTATCTATTTATTTTTTAATTATTTGATACTGCGTAAACATTAGACTTCGCGGATAACGAATACGTTCAAGCCGTCTAATTTTCCAGCGTCTGTAACTGTCTTCAAAGTGTAGCTACTTGGCAAACAATTGCATCCTGGAGGTCTCGTCACAATGGGGCTATGCAGAACTTAATCAAAACTTTTACCAGACAAAAGACGCCAAGTTATACTGCAGATATTATCTACGTGGGTTAGCCCAAATTGCGTGATCCCTATTTTATCTTAATTATTCCCCTATCTTGCAGTAAACAGACAAAGTTCCATTAATTTTTGCGACCGGGGAAATTTTTGCGACCGGGGAAATTTTTGCTTCTTCCGTAAACAGCCGAATATGAGGTTTTTTATATCGATTTTGAAATACATCTTAATTAAGAGCTGATCTGTATTTCTGGGAAATTGTTATGGTAACGAGTTCTCATGTATTTTTTTGAATGTTTATTATTTAATACGACAGAGCCTGTGACATGTTCTTGTCAGTTTATTTGGGCCCTTTCATGTTTTGCTTTCTTCCTCTGCGGTACTTATTTACGTTTATTTTGTGAGGAAGCTTGTTTATCGTTACGCACATTATAATCAAAGGGCTTGTAAATATTTATGATCAAAAAATAACATCCCCGACACCTGCGGGAAACGAGGGGACGGAGTGTGTAAAAAATACCAACGTTAATCGCACCGAATTCTCACAAGCTTATCAGTTTTCTGTTTTGGAATACATCAAAAAGCCCATCGGTTAAGATACGACAGAGAACAAAAAAAGAGGAAAACATATTTGAAACATCCAAAGCCACAGCACACAAAAAGCTATTGTTCTCCGGTTTCCCGGCGTCTGTGGACTAACTTAATGTTCAGCTAAAGTTCACAACTGCTTGCGTCCGGTTTCTTTTTAAATGTAGTCCCGAAAAAAAGTATTCTGTTAATTTCAATCTGTTAAAATCAATCGATACTTACATTCAATTACAAGATTTCAAATTTATAAAAATGTAATAAAAATGTAATAATTGTGGAATTGCACTTCTTACATTAACGGCCAGTCGCTACAAATCTATACAGAGTAAATCCAAAGTGTACCGTGACAATAGTAAAAAAATCACATAGAAATTTATTAACAAAAAGAAGCTTATAACATTAATCCCAAAATATACAGATGACGAACTAATACAACAATATCTCACATAGTCCGGGTGTTCAGTTCCACCGGACTCTTTGAGATCGGATTAATCCAGGAACTAAACATATACACTTCTATTAAAATCAAAGTATACTAAGAGCACGATTTTGGCAATATTTTGTTAATATAAACGTGACTACTTATAAATATCACATATTTATTGAATTGTATTGGGTCAACAATAAAAACGATAGAAACAGTCTGTACATTATTCCATTTACGCTTTTCTTTTCAATGGAACTGTACATACAAGAAATAACAATTGGCTCAAAAAAACAAAATTCTTCCTGTTTTTAAATAAATAAAACGCGATTGATAAATTCAAATGTCTTTATTAAAAATACAGTCGAACCTCCCTATAAATCCTGTATTAGACTATTTCTTGCGAAAGATTTAGTTTAATATCGTGCACAATTGAATTGAATTATGTACTACAAATTGTTTAAAAAAATAGATGACATCAGAAATTGTCTCAACTGTTCTAATTTCAGGTTATAAACGTTTCCCTGATATTTTTCTTTTAGATTTTGTAAATAAAATTGTGCAAATTTTTCTTTATAAAACTAACCGCGCCCTAATATTTTGTATTTTTTTAAATTACTTCGTTATAAGGAAGTTCGGCTGTAATTTAAAAAAATATAAATGCTTCTGATAATTTATTTTTTATTGCCCTTGCATATTTTCTTCTTTGTTTTTTCTCTCCATAATTGCTTTGTAGCAACGAATTGCATTGTTTATTGTTTGGCGAATTGTAAAGCTACGTTCAATATTGGGATCAACTTCCTTAATATGCTCTGACAAGGTTTGAATCATTCCAATAAAAAAGGGACTTGCCTATAAAGGAAAAAATAAACGAACATTTATGTAGAAAAAAATGATTTTGTGCCCTAATTTTGTAGGATTTAAAAAAAATCGAGGCAATGCAAGGTATTCCTTCATTGCACAGGGTCCCCTAAAAAACCTTCAATTTTGAAGATATTACTATGCAAATTTGACTATATATTTAGGTCTTAATAAGCTATAATCTGATGTTAATTTCGTTTTTAGTTTTTATCATCTGGCGTTGCAACGCTCATTTATATCATTTTCATGGATTTTTATTTATTTATGGATTTTATTTACAATTTCTTTATTATGAAAATATCGAAACCTTAACAGCTTTTTATTGAAATTTGCCGTTATTTCGATTAGAAATCTTGTGTTGCTAGCAAGAAATGTTATTTGCAACTTTCAAGTCATAACCAATGAATCAGACAAAGGTTGTAAAATAATTAAGCTTTTTAAAGAAACAAGATGTCCCGGAGTTGTCAGGTAGTAACGACACATGTTCAGTGTCAGTTAATAAGCAATTTTAAATTAAATTAAAGCAGTAATAACAATAGATCATTAAGTAGTTTGTTGGGTAATCCGAAGGACAAAAGTAGTGATAGGGATATGTCAGGTATTTACCAGATTAGTTGTAGTGATTGTGATTTGGTATATATTGGGCAAACTAGACGTTCTATCATTACCAGATTCAAAGAGCATATGGCTCATATCAAATACAATAGACCAGAGAAATCTAGTGTTGCCCTGCATGTACTAGAATGCAACCATAGAATAGGTATAGACAATTTAAAATTGGTTAGGGCAGAATCAGATTATAGGAATTTAAATAGTAGGGAAAGTTTGATTATATATAAGAATAGGAAAAAATTATTAAATAGTGATATGGGCCCCATTCCCAATACCCCATTGTATAGATTACTAGATTTGACTAACCATCCGTGAAACTCACTCAAGTGTTAAATTCACGGATGCGTAAATAATAGTATATAAGGCTTAGTTTGTAAAATTAGATTTAGTAGATGTACTGAAGATGGTGGCATAGCCACCGAAACGCGTCTATGTGAGTAATTTTATATTATTTTATATAAAATTTTTTTTTGTGATTAAAGGTTCTTGTTTTTATTTTCATTATCGACATCACAGGGTCCACTATATATATTTTAGGTCATTATGATTAGAAAGCGTTTATTTTTAGTTCGGACACGATAACTCCAGGTTACAGTGGGGCCTGATCTACAACCTCCCATTTATATAATTCGGTCATAATTTTCGGTCTGGAAAATTTACCACTTGTTGCAAGTTTTGGTGATTTTATTATTAATCTATTTTTAGGCTGAAACGCGTTTAAAAAATTTAAACAAAAACATTTTCATGACTTGCAAGATGAAATTAAAGGCTGTAGGTAAGTTCCATAAAAAATTTTAGTCTTAATGTTTCAAAAATTATACTTTTTTACGGATATTATAAAAAAAGGGTAATACCATCATCACTCCATGAAATAAACAAAATTTGTGGATAATTTATTATTTGAGACCAATATTGGAATACATGCGTTGAGTTGTATAACTTATGTTGGGTTGGATTCACCAATCGAAAGAAGTTTCTTGTTTCACACAATTTTGAAAACGAAGTAAATAAGTATTTACGGAACGCTTCTCTTTTATTGATTAGTGCAGGTGAAAGAGTGAGTGATTCAATACGCAGATATTCCATTAACAATAATTGGTGGGTAAAAAAAGCAGATGTTGTCTTCCGGTCTATTAATTAACTCGGCCTTTTATTAATTTATTTTAAATGAGCTATTTAAAAGTTACATTTAATTAGAATAATTTATTTAATAAAGGCTGGTATTCTATTTTATAGACACTTTAATTGTCCGGTTGGACGTTTCTTTTGTAACGTAACACCGGGATGATTTGTTAATTTGTGTAATTTTTAGGTGTTATTTTTTCCCCCAGTTTTTTAGAGCAACACCGAAAAGATTGCATTTTGATTACTTTTCAAAGTTTTCGCTAAATTTCTGTACTTATTGCATAGATGTAAGCCACTTCGTCAGTTCTGCAACACAATAAGATAAATCTTTGGTTAAAAGTTTGACAAAATTCAACGACTTAACTTTAACGACTTTAATTACTGACATTTGTGACACATGATACTTTGATTTCACTTTAAATGTTTACATTTTCCTCCTTTAGTTTACTGGATTTTGTTTATAGAGAATAATTTAGTGTAAAGTTGAAAATAAAAAAGTTTTCCTTTTATTAGTCCATTTGTCTATATTTATTGAAAAAATGGAAGTAATGAGAGGATTCTGAGTGAACAGAAAATTTTGTGAAAACAATGTCGGTCGGAATTTTTGGGAAAATGACCGGGTCTGAAACGAGAAGGAAAGAGGTCGCGTTTTAAGTGTTCCTTTTTCTGTGGCGTCTGCATGTGTGTTCGTACACAATTAATGTTGGGTTCTTTATAAACGTTCTTCAGCGGCAATCATTATTAGAAGGCATCGTGCAACTCTCCCACCTCTTTGTGGGTTCGCGGTCTATCCAAATCAGTCCATCTCGCTCGTGCAGCTATAGATTTTAATAAAACTAGATTGGTTATTACGAATTAATTATAAGAATGTTTTTGCAGGTATGTTTAGATATTGGATCGAGCATTTTTATACGTAATTGTTTGTTATTTAGTCGCACAAAGAGATCATTTTAATGGCAGCAATAAAAATAAT
Source organism: Dascillus cervinus (assembly GCA_949768715.1). Classification (NCBI taxonomy): domain Eukaryota; kingdom Metazoa; phylum Arthropoda; class Insecta; order Coleoptera; family Dascillidae; genus Dascillus; species Dascillus cervinus. The sequence continues at coordinate 6,556,264 of OX458323.1, forward strand.
AATTGCTGGCCAAGTTTTAAAAAAATAGTCGATCCACTCGAAGATGAATTTACATAGAATACCTGCTCATTAAAAACTGAAAAAGTCTTATCGTGATACATAAAAGTCGCAATCAAGTTGAAGGCGTCGTAAATCTTAAAGGAAACAAATTGTTAATGTTAGAGAAAAACTGCAATTTTTACTTTATTGTGGCTCTTTATCGCTTTCATGTCGGGATCAATGTCGTACAATTTTTTCCGATTTTATGTCCGAGTAACATTAACGATGCAGATTTTTCCATCAAAGCGCGCATTTTCATTTTATTTATTTCGAACCGGCGAATTTTTCCTTCCGTGCAGGCTTTTAATTAAACATTGTTTTTCACACACGAACGATTCTTATACTTAATAATAATACGCGTTTATTAAAATTCTATTTAAAACGTCAGTTTATTTTCAATGTAAATCAGCAAAACGTAACGAATTCGTAATAAATGCTTATTTGTGTCGTCGAAATGAAAATTTTAAAAAGGTAACATAATAATTGCCGAGAAATTTAAATTGCTCCAAAGAATGTGTACGTGAACAAAGTGCACGTTTTAATAAAACATCACGTAATTGTCTTTGCTGTGTTCGCTTTTCATTTCTTTTTATAAGTCTTTTTCGGAATTGATTTTTCGCTCTTCTCGCTCTCTTTTCATTTGCAACACGCAATAACTTCATTATGAATAACACATTTATTGAAAATATGCACCCGGTTATTTTTATTTCCGGATCGATTCGAAAGCACATTTGAAAAAGTTTCTCGTGAATACTTCAAATTTAAACTTTCATCTACTTTTAGGCAATGAATTCTGATTTAGATTTTTTCTACGCAAAAAAGGTATCGCTAACAGGTCCTCATAACAGCACCAGACCATAAATGTATAAAAATTAATATACTTTCATAAATAGTTTTTTATCGATACGAACAAAATTAAATAGCCATCATTTAATTCAATTAAAAACCGACTACAAAGCATAGCGTACAGAAAGCACGTTCAAATCACTCGACATACTATATAACAGACATTAAACAGTAATTTGATCTGAGCATGAAAATTGCTATTTGAATTTCATAGACATGGCTATTACGAGCGGTAATGATTCGCAATGGTTTATACTTCTCAATTTGTAACATTTTTGTCTCATGACTTAATTGGTTCCTGGACAACGGTTGTAACTCGAGCCGCCGTAAGTAGAACCATTATGTACTGAAATGTGGTGAATGTCAAAGATATGTGCATCAAAAAAACTCTTTCGATGATAAATCACGAAACCGAAACGGACGATAGATTTTTAAGGAAGGTGCATTTTTTATTTTGCTATGTCATGCTGAATTTATTCGTGTTATTGTAATTCGACTGCAAACGATACTTGACAGGCGCAAGTAGGTACAGTTCGCGCCAAATAAACGGTACGGAAAATAAAAACTTTATTTCTCTTTTATTTTTATAACTTAAATGTACAAAAAACTTCATAACGATTGAACATATTTATCAAGAGTTGGGTAGTTATAATTATGTTTTATCGCAGTTCTCCAATATTTGTTAGTGGATTTGACCAAAATATTGACTCCATGACTATACACCATTAGAACAATTATTGAAAAAAAGAAGGCCAAAAACAAACCAATTTACCTAAAGAAGACCTATGATTCAATATCCAGATTTATGGCAAATATGAAAATACCACAATTACTCATAAAAGCAACAAAATCTTTATTTGACAGCAACGGTGAAATAATCAAAATAGAGGAAAAAATAAGTAAAGTATTTAAAACCACAAAAGGATTACTACAACGCTGCCTCCCGTCAATCACACTATTCAAAATATACATCGAAGGAACACTTGAGACATGAACAAATTTGAAACGAATATTTGTATATTCTCAGTTTCGTAGACGGCCAAGTGATCATAGCGCAGGATGAAGAAAACATGAGTTTTATAATGAGGAAACTGATAGAGGAGTACAACCTGGCCTAGAGATAAATATAAAAAAAACGGAATATTTAACAACAGACTATGAACTTAGCGACCTAGAAATAGAAGATGGAGTGGAAGTAAAAGGAACAAACAAAAACTACTAAAAGTTTATCGTATCTAAAGAAGTAATTACAGAATAAGAGATAGAAAATAGATTAGGACAAACAAGGACATGCATAAAACAACTAACCCCGGTAATCTGGGACAAACAAATAACAAGAGGAACCAAATAGAGAATATATAAATAGCATAGCCCAAAGCATGCTTACGTATGGATGGGAGAATTGGATTATAAAGAACATCAAAAGAAATATAAACGCACTGAGATGGAGTACTGGAAGAGAAGCTTCAATTAGCTGTTATGGATAAAAAGTACGATATGAAGTTATAAGAGATTAAATTAAAGTTGAGAAAGATAACCCTAACGTACATTGAAGAAAAAAGACTGTTGTGGTACGGGCATGTTAGAAGAATAGGAGAACATTGATGGATAAAAAGATAACAGAATGGAGCCCAATTGGACGAAGGAAAAGAGGAAGACCGCAAAAATAGTTTAGAGACGAGATCGACGAAGCCATGTACAGCAGAGAACTTAGAGAAGAGTAGTGAATAAACCGAGAGGAATGAAAGATTGATTGAAGGAGAGAGGTCAGTGACAACTTCAAGAAAACCAACGGCCCTTGCGATTTTACTGTAACTTAAAGAGCGCATTGTGAACTGAAAAGTAGTAAGAGTTTCGTAACCAATTTGATTAGTTTCAGACCACTTTATTTTGGGTCTTTCTTTACATTTTGAAAAAAACAACCAAAGGAGTTACCGTAAAAATTTAACAAATAATATCATTTGTTGGAAAACTTGAGTGTTCAGAAAAAAGAGTTGCGCTAATTTGTTGGAGTCGTCTAGCATTTGATTTAAGCGATGTGTACCTCGTTACAAAGAGATTTAATTAGTTTGCATATTTGCGTATACCACTCTTGATTTAATTTGTACGAACAGCCGAATTATACAGAGACCTGAAGAGAAAAAAAACCCTCTCCACATTCATCGTACTTTAACGTGAAATAAACAAACGCCCACATTTACATTTTATTTCGTTACATAATTGGTTGCCTAGTGTATTTTGATTTTTTTGTGTACAAGCCTTTCCTTTGTTTAATTTATTTTAACTTCGTAACCTATAAAATGAATTTGATGATTTTGCAAAGCAACTTACCTGGCAGTTTTGTATGTAAAATTAAGTTGATTTTAGCTCGTTTGCGAACATGTCTACCTAAATAAAAGCTGTCAACGCATTTATGTCTGAAACAAAATATGAAATGTAACACCGGATGTTTGAGAAACCCTGTTATTGTTCCGTAGGTACAGATATGAAATTTATTAGAGGCCATACTTCACCAATCATTAAGGTGTGGAATTCTTGCGAACTGGGATATTTATATTTAAGCGAAATTATTAACTATTAATATCAGTTAGTTGGTTTCAGGTCGCTCTGTATGTACAATGTTCTCAATTTTGTAGAATTTCTTCCTCCCTATTTGTAGTAGTATATCAGATATGAAATTCGGGCCAGCACGCGAGTGTAACACAAGTTATTGGTTCTGGAACTACCGAGCCCAGCAAATTCGCTATAAAACATATGTGCGTTATACAACAACAATTTCAGAATGTTTTCTCTATACTAAATTTTATCTGTTGGACACTTGATGAAGATGGCATCGATCTGCTGTGCGGAACAATACGCGTTCGCTCAATTAATTTACAAACATTGTATTGCCATGTTTCGTGGACCGCACATCGGCGTTTTAAATAATAGCTGAAACATGATCTCTGACTGGCTGTACCACTCACGCACACATAATCAATATAATATACACTGGAATTTAAAAATATGAAAGGGCTATTATTTTCCACCCTTTGCTATAAACCTGTCATAAACAATGCATGGTATCTAAAATACAGACACACATCAACACAATTTTGAACGTTTCTTCTACCACGCAAAAAATTTATTAATATTCGGACCGGGATGAGGTTGCTTATGAAAATACCAATTTTATTTTCTGAAAGATTACCGAACCGGAACCAATATTCTGTTTTCCGGCACTGAAAGGCGGAGATTTTCATCGAAAACACTTTTTTTAATATCTTCTGGGAAAATATTTAAGCCGCTCAAGTACCAATCTGCCTGCTTTCACTCGTCGACTTTTCTCAAATGCATTTTTGATGCGAAATTATGCTGACTGAATTAAAAGCCTCGGTGGGCCTATTAATATGCAACGGTGGGTGTGATTGGCATCCATTCGCCTGGTGATTTATGTTCATCGCCCTTTAATTTAACGAAATAAAAAAGCGTAGTAATCGGATAATGAAATGTGTGTAAGTAAAAAGGCAGCCTGTTTAATTTTCAAATACACTCCCGGACAAAATACAAACTCTTAGCTTCTAAATAATTGATTATGTTACCTAGCTCAATCTGTATAATTTAAGAATGCCTAAATGGACAATTTTTAACTTGGGATTGGATTTTGGGTTTATGCTAATCCTCTTATTCATAATTTTTATTCTAGCAAACCATGGTGCGTTTATGCTTTTTAACCTTTTTTGAATGAAGGTCGAAACGAAGAGACTCAACAACAGAAGAAATGAAATTGATTGATTTTATGTTGTGTCAACTTGCGTTCAGTTAGTTATCTGTGCAGTATTGCTGACAACTTGTAGACATTGATGATCAACTTAATTAAGACATTGAGAATAAAAGAAGGATGTGAAAAAGCGCAGTGGTGCGTTAATTTTGTCGAGAAGTTTACGTGAAAGAACTTTATGAATTAGAATCGATTTAAATAAACACACCCTTTGTTCTCTTTTATGTTACAGAGTAATAATTTTCGATACTGCATTAGAAATTATAATAGTAGGGAACACGGGGATTCGTGTTTAAAATGTGTAAGAAACGCCTAGTCGTAACACTGCGTATATATTTCAACCTAAAAAAAGAGATTTCATGTGATAACCGTTTTATTGTTGCATATAAATTAATACACTTATTCTGTAATTTTTAGAATCGACCTTAAAATAACTCTTTTACAGTGCCACCGCATTCGTGTGACGATGCACTTCTTTTTTTTGAGCTTATAAATTGAAATAAGGAACTAATTAAGCAACTTTACAACGTAAATGATGATGAAACTATGAAATTCAATATGTTCATCAGTAATATCAAATCTCAACTAATCCTCAAAGTCTGTTGGTTAATGTCTGGAATTTTGATGTAGAATATCACGAAATTGTGACGCCGTTGAAAGATGGAGAAATTTTCGACTCGAGTGAATGGACGGTTCTTTGAAAAGCGCATCCGCTATTTTATTGCAGTCTGAAATGAAAAAAGGATACATTTAAAGGCAATTTTCGACTGCGTTTAAAGTTTGCAGTGACAATAAATAAAAAAAATAAAAACGGCGTTTTACTCTCAATATCGCTGAATTACACGATGGATTGAATGCATCCTTAAACATGTTGTGCACAATTGCAGCCCACTAATTCTCAATTTGTATGTATGACATGACAATAGCGGTCAGCACGTCAAAGAATTAATTTATGTGGCGTTATATATTACAAAGGAAGGCAGTTTTGTTTATTGCCCACTGTACAAGCTGCATTTTAACTTTTACGTGTTTATGGGGTTATTACATTTTTTTCCGACGTTTTTACAAATTAGATTGTTTCTTTTTTAAATCGAATCACACACAATCATTTCACACCACGGAGGCACCTTTTGTAGTGACGCTTTCATGCTCACTAATCGATCCAGTATTATTGAAATAGTAATCAAATATTAACAATTCGAAATGGTATTGTAATAAAACGATTACTGATAGGTCAACATATTTTGTCAATTAAATGGATCACTTGTTTTTTTAGCATCGTTTTTATGTTTTACAGTGTGCGGCTAAACTTTGGATTAATATTATCATTTATAAAGTGTTTTTTCTTTGTAAAGATGCTTATCCCACCGTTGAAGATCAAGCAACAATTACAATTACCAAATTTTGAAAGTTTTTTTTGTTAAAACTGAAAAGCGTGTCTGAATTTACTTTAACACTGATTTAAAAAGTGTTCATTAAACTAGTTATTAATATTATTACGTGTTATTTGAGTTAAGTAAGTTATTTTACAACAAGTATAACGATTTTTAATGCCTATCTCAGCCGATGATCGCACTTTCCTGGTTCACTGGGAAATTTGCAATCTGTTCCTTTTAAAAATTAGAACATTCTCAAGAAATTAGTGGTGGGATCTGCAACACAACTAACTGGACAGCTAAATCATGTTTTAGAATTTCATAACAAAACATATTATTTATGCTATGAGACTTTTCTTTAATTATCGATTAATATGATCCCACTTACCCCACTTTACCTTATCGAATTGTTGTATTACTTTTGCCGCTCTTTGGTTCTCGCAGTATTACATTTTGGTACGTGCAAAATTGGGGTCAAATGTTTGAGATATTGAAATAAAAATTGAAAATATATTTGGTAACTTTTATACAGGGAGTTTCCCATAAGTCAACTTACCCCGAGTGTGAGGTAAGTCGGTATAAAATAAACGTTTATTACGGTTTCCTAGATGAACAGAGATTAGAGAAAATTTTAATATGAAAACGTAACAACTTGCGCCGGTCTTGACTACTGTTTCTGATTTGGGACTGTTGGCCATGTTGACATAACATGTATAACAAACGAATTTGAATTTAAACTGTTAATATATTTGTTTCATATTTTAAATAAATACACATAGTGTGACGTGTATGTAGCAGGCTTGTAGTACTCCAACATATTGTACAATATTGATACTACTGGGTATAAGGTAAAATGGGGTAAGTGCGATCACTTTTATCAACAGTGAAAGAAAAGTTTCATGGCACTTTCCTAGTATACTGGGAAAGTGCGATAACCTGAGATGGTTCCTTTTAAAAATTAGAACATTTTCAAGTGTTGATATCAACAAGAAATTAGTGCGATCTGAAGGCTACCAAATTATGTGAGTTGATGCTAGAAACGAAAAAAAAAAAAAAAAAACGGCGGCCCGTTCAGTTTGCACTAGAGTGTATTATATGATTTTAATTTAACCGTATCCATGCAAATCACTGCACGTATACAGTGAGGACGCGTGGGTTGGAATAAATTCATTTAAAATTCATGGGTTTGGTTTTTGGAAAAACGCTCGGACACGTCGATTTTTGTTTTTACTACTGCATCTTTTTTGATATTTATACTTTTACGATCGTCTTTTGTTTTCGCACTATGACGTCATCAATATTTTTTTTAAATTGCACTCTATATTTTTGTTCACGAATTTGGATGCAGCGCATTTTTCTGAGTACAAAAATGTCAAATTCGTATGACCTTGAAGAGGAAAGTTTTTGACATAATCAGTCTTAAAGTTTCAAAAATTTATGATAAAATTGTTAGAGTAGACCACTAATAATATCATCAAGGAAGCGCTGGAAATCGAGAAAAACATTGAATTGTGTGTTTATTTTGTTTTTTTGATTGTTGACACTTGTCAAGTACAGTTTCAAAGCTTGAAGAATGGCGCGTTTAACTGAGAAACAACCAATAGAAATGTTGATGATGGTAGGATATGACGATAATACTCGAACACAAGCTGAAGTTTGCGAATTTTTCAATGATAAGTACCCGGAGAAGCCTATTACACAATCAGTAGTTAGTAAGATGGAGAAAAAGTTTAGAGACTTTGGCCACGTAAGAGACAATTACAAAACCAACCATGGTACATTTCAAGAAAGCACACAATTGAATGTATCGCTCGATTTACAAGAAAATCGTCACAAATCAAGTCCACAAGTAGCTGCAGAACAGTCACTAACAATAAGTAAATCTTCTGTTCTAAAATATTTACACAAGAACAAATGGCACCCATACAAAGTACATTTTGTTGAGGAACTTATTGAAGACGATCTCGACGGCAGATTAGAATTTTGCGAAATAATGATGGATAGATGCAATGCCAACCCGGAATTTTTACGTAAGATAGTTTTTTCCGACGAGTCAACATTTTGTTTGAATGGTTCGGTAAACAGGCAAAATTTTCGATATTGGGCACAAGAAAACCCACATTGGAGAATGGAAAGTCATACACAATTCCCTCAGAAAGTAAACGTTTGGGCCGGAATTGTGGGTAACTCAATTGTGGGTCCCTTTTTTATTGAGGGAACACTTAATTCTGAAAAATATTTAGACTTACTACAAAATGACATAATACCTAGTGTAAGTGCACTCTATCTGAATAATGAAAACCCAAATATACCGGCAGATTCAATATGGTTCCAACAGGATGGAGCTCCCCCACACTATTCGAGAACAATACGAGAATACCTTCATAATATTTTCCCAAACAGATGGATCGGAAGGATAGGTTTTATCGAATGGCCAGCTAGGTCTTCAGATTTAACCCCATTAGATTTTTATCTATGGGGTTATCTGAAATCTAAAGTCTACTTCAATAAACCGGAAAAATAAGCACGCAATTGAATGTTTTGCTCGATTTCCAGCGCTTTCTTGATGATATTATTAGTGGTCTACTCTATGGATTTTTTCATAAATTTTTGAAACTTTAGGACTTATTATTTCGAAAACTTTCCTCTTCAAGGTCATACGAATTTGACATTTCTGTACTCAGAAAAATGTGCTGCATCTAAATTCGTGAACAAAAATATGGGGTGCAATTTAAAAAAATTATTGATGACGCCATAGTGCGAAAACAAAAGACGATCGTAAAATTATAAATATCAAAAAAGATGCAGTTTTAAAAACAAAAATCGACATGTCCGAGCGTTTTTCCAAAAACCAAACCCATGAATTTTAAATGAATTTATTCCAACCCACGCGTCCTCACTGTATAATAATCCCTTTATGAATGTATATTTCCGTATAAGTTGAATTTAATTAGAAGCGAATTATTTTTTCGCGTAGGTCAAATGTATGAATGAGGATCATTGTATTCGGAAAGGTGACGGGGTATCTAATAATCGGAATAATGACTGCCATTTATTTCGAATCATAGAACGCCACATGCCGATGCAATAAGACGATTTGTTTGTCCTGTGGGGATGGTGAAGTCAAATCATCGGTGCGAGGGTGTATTTTTCCGAGGACCGATCGCAAACGCAGCATAATATTGAAACGTGTGGGTGCAGAATGCGCAACCAAAACAGATGACAAAGTAAAACGAAAGATTTCATATTATGCTTTTCATGTGTGCATGTGGGAGCACATTTCGCGCACATTTCAACGAATATTGTTATTAATTTGATGCAAATTCCTCACATCAATCATTCGGTAATTACAAATTCGGAGCATAATTTCTTTTAAATAAACTTTATATTTATGTTTGTACTATTCGCATCAGGATAACGATGATCGATTGCGCTAGATTTTCGTCTTAATTCTTATTTTATTGCGCTAGTTTGCTTTTAATGCAATTTCATCCAAACTCTGATCAATTTGTTTACAGGGCGAACAAAAATTATGAGGAAATGTTGCAAATTTGAAAGTATTATAAATCAACTAAATTAGGATAACAAGTGGCTGCATTTTTTATACATATTACGTACAGCTTTGTGTATGTACTAGTTTTCGAAATGCGAAATATTTTTAATGAAATGATCAAATTTAACCCTAGAGGAACGTATCCGGTCGCGTGGTTGACTTTGTCAACCACAACTTTTTATTTGAATTTCTGGCTTTTAATCAAACAACAAACTGTTCATTCAATTCTTTTGTTATATTTAGAGTATTAAAAGATTTTTGGACAAGTTTTGCATTAGAAATATTAAACGCTATCAAGGCATTTATTTAGAGTGTCTCCAAAAAGAAGACGAGTTCATAGCTCCGTTATTTATCGAAAAATTTCAGCTATGTATATACCAAGTTAAATGGTTTGAGAGTAAACTACAAAATAGCATAACAAAATCACATATTACTCTAAGGGCATTAAGGCTATACCGTTACAACATTTTTTTTCAAATTGGAATATATGCATTTCTTTACTAATTCTGCTAGAGATTTTTATTCCGAATACAACAATATATCACAAGTATACGCTAACATAAGAAAAATTAAACAAAACAAAAATAAAACACCATTTAGTCTTGTGTAAAAAAAATAACACTAGCTTTGGAAACAAATGATGAGCACTAAGTAAGAAGCTATCAAAATGTATTAAACAATAATAAAATAGAAAAAAAAAAATTCTGGGCGCGTGGTTGACTTTTCAACCAGCCTGTTTCTAACTCCTTTTATATTACTATTAACACACTTATTGAGTTTACTGTCTCGGATACAATGCTGACTGGACAGGAACTAAAGATAAGGTACTGAAGGCGGCAGTACCCCAAGACAATACCGCCTAAATACTCAGATGGTTGACAAAGTCAACCAACGCGACCGGTTTAGGGTTAAATAATCTACGAAATTCCGTTCTAAATTGACTGACAATGTAGTACCTCATATAATTCAACAAAACAATAATTCGATAAAAAATTTAACTAAAATGAGGTCAAATTGTAAATTTAATTTCACATTTTTTGATATACAGGATGGTTCCTTGCCATCGTCGATTTTTTTAAATAGCAATGTCCTAATATAAGGATCAAACTTGATCTAAAATGAAATGAAATGCGTATCTAATTACAATATAAAGATTCTACGAGCGACGAGAATAAATCAAATTATGTTTTATCAAATTTTCACATTGTCTAGATGAAATTAATCTCAAGCCGTTTTGAATTATGAACGCGTGTGTAAATTTGAAGGTCATTTTAAAATATTAAACGTTTGGAAAATTGAGTTTACACGACAGGGACGTCCGGTTCACTGAGGGACGTATTCAAAAAGCAATTTAACCACTGGGCATGTTGTGGACGTGCGAAATTAAAGGTTGTCCCCGAGGAGAAAGCCTAAGTTTATGCAAACCCCAAAAAATCTGTTTCTGTTTTTTTTTGAAAAAGATGATGAAATGAGAGTCGCAGATCCGTGAAAGGAAATGCAGATGGTCTTTTTACCCGCGCTGGCGAATCGACGACGACCCGGCGGGTGCACCTTTGCATGTCTGCATACCGATGGCTTAATGGCACAGTCGCAATAGCTGCAAACGTCAATCGAATTTAAACATGTAACACATGACGACCGTTGCTAATTATTAATTACTCCGTTACTGTGCGGCTGAATGTGAGTCTCTGGTTAGGAACGTTCATTATCCCTACAATAGAATCAAATAGTGTCACATCCGATTCTCTCTATTCATTTCATCAGTGGCTTCCTATAATGAGATCATTAAGCCTATATAATATTTCACGTTAAAGGATTACAAACATCAAGGAAGACAAATTGAAGGAAATTTACTTTGCAGACGTATAAATTTAGTCGCAACGGAAAAAAGTTGTATGCTACTTTTGGCAATTTTCTCAGGGACCTTCAACATTGAGATCAATTTTCTAAAGGCTCTCGTTCCGTCAATCTTAGAGAAAATTTGCCCAATTATGGTCTTGCTACTTTTGGCGATTTTTGAACTTTGAACATTCAGATCAATTTTTTAAATGTTGTAGCTGGGTCAATTGACAGAGAAAACTATAGTTTTGCTACAAATGGCAATTTTCTTGAGATGTGACTTTTTGAGATTGGTTTTGTAAAGACTGCAGCTCTGCCAATTTTCAAGCAAATTTTTTTTTTCTTGCGCCATCGTGTTTCCCGGTACAAATTGACCAAGTAAACTATGGTCATGCTACTTTTGGTAATTTTTATTGAGACATGACGTTTTCAGGAACCTTGAATATTGAGATGAATTTTAGAAAGGCTGGAGTTCCTTCAATAATTGATCAAATCGATTGTTTTTGGGCCATCGTGTTTTTTGAAACTATAGCCTTGCTACTTTTGCCAATTTTCTCGAGATGTGACTTTTTAAGAGTTTTTGAACATTGGGATTATTCTTTTAATGCTGTAGCTCCGTCAATTTTCTTGCACTATCGTCTTCCCCGGCCCTAAATTGACCTAAGAAACTATGATCTTGCTACTTTTGATAATTTTCTCGAAATATGTGGTTCTTAATACAAATAACTACAATTTAAGTTATTGTTATTGAAAAAAAAAACTGGTGTTCGATGTCGATATTTGCAGATTAATTAAAATTGTCTTGTATAAAAAGATTTGTGTTTATAATGATATTCATTTTAATTCGGAAATATTTTATGATAATTCGGTCGTTTCGATGTAAATGAACTTTTAAGTTAGAGAATAATATTAAATTAAATATAAGCATAAATTCAAACCGGTATTAATGAATGTAAATAATCGTGTAAATATAATAAGAAATGGACGAGTTTCGAACATGATTTTAAACAACATGAATAAAAATGGTCGCTATTAAAATACTTTGTGTTATTGCTCGGTCGTCATCTTAATCAACTTAACCATATCTTTATTTTAATTTAAAAAAGGAGAATCGTCCGGTCCTTTAGAAAACGGATTTCGAAACTGGATAATGCAATTTAAGACCATGCCGAGTTGCAGTCGGTTATAATCTGCATGCATGCATCTCTCGGTGTTGCTTCTTCGACTATGCTACTAATTAATTTGGACGCTCAAGATCTAAAAGAATTAAATAAAAATTCTGATAAGCCACTATTCTATTCGACTAAAAAATTCCGAACGACTATTCAATCCGAACGTCGCGTCGGTCCATTTCGCCACGTAAAATCAAACTTTCCTATAATTAAGAAGACCAAACGTACTCCTTTAGGGAGTTTTCTACTCCTTTTTTGTGAACCATACTCCTTTTAAAACGAGTACTCCAAAAGTACTCCTTTGCATTCTTTTGTACTCCTTTGTACTTCTAAAAATATAAGCACTTGGCATTTCATTTTGACCTTTAACCTTTAAAAAAATAGTTTCCATTTGTTATAGCAAATAAAGGAAATGATGATTCTATGGTTAAATGTACAATCTGCAAAGGAGAATGTTCTATTGCGATTGGTGGACGAAGTGCAATAACAAAGCACATTGATACTAATAAACATAAAACACCTCTTGATGCAGCGGCTTCAACGTCTAAACTAAATATATTTTTTAAAACTGATAGTTTTGGACCAAATGAAGATTGAAATAAAAAGTATTTCAACGAAAAATAATCACTTCTATTATTGGTTGATGAAGTTTTCCATTTTTTTGTTTTCAAATGATTACAACAAGAGTCGGTTTGCCTAGGCGAAAGCATGCAACTTGCAGTGCACATTTTCATGGTTTTACCTAGGAAAACCGACTTTTAAGATTCAACCCTTGTTGTAATCATTTGAAAACAAGATTATGGAAAAAAAATTGACCTGAGCACACTTTATGTAAATATGTAACATAATATGTAACATAATATGTATATGTAACATAAGTCAAAAAAAAAAAAAAAACATTGACCTGAGCACACTTTATGAAAATGTGCACTGCAATTTGTATGGGTTTACCTAGGAAAACCGACTTTTAAGATTCAACCCTTGTTTTAATCATTTGAAAACAAGATTATGGAAAAAAAATTGACCTGAGCACACTTTATGTAAATATGCAACATAATATGTAACATAATATGTATATGTAACATAAGTCAAAAAAAAAAAAAAAAATTGACCTGAGCACACTTTATGAAAATGTGCACTGCAATTTGTATGGTTTTACCTAGGAAAACCGGCTTTTAAGATTCACCCTTGTTGTAATCATTTGAAAACAAGATAATGGAAAACATTTTTACCTTAGCAAACTTTATGAAAATGTGGATCCTAACATTAGACGGAAAAAAAAATTGACCTGAGCACACTTTATGAAAATGTGCACTGCAATTTGCATGGTTTTACCTAGGAAAACCGATTCTTAAGATTCAACCCTTGTTGTAATCATTTGAAAACTAGAAAATGGAAAAAAATTTTACCTGAGCACACTTTATGAAAATGTGCACTGCAATTTGCATGGTTTTACCTAGGAAAACCGACTTTTATGATTATCATTACAACAAGGGTTGACTCGGTTGAGTCGGTTTGTCTAGGTGAAAGCATGCAACTTGCAGTGTGTTTGTTTTAACGTGTTTATACACATAATTATTTGAACTAATGAATTTTGATATTGTTTAAAAAACATATAGTTGAATGGACAAGACTGTGTTTTTATTCAAACCCAATCACCATACCATATCCAATGAAAATTCATTTGTACTCCTTTTGTATAAAAAATAGTTGGTTACCTTACTATAACGAACTGCCGTATAACGAATTTCACTATAACTGCAGCTTACAATTAGTTAAAAGTTCAAGTTCAACGTCAAGTTATTAGATATCAATGGATTTAGAAAAAAAATTTCTACCACAATAAATAAAAAAATGTATACAATGCCATTTGAAAAAAAAAGTTGGCTGTCGCTTCGCATTGAAGTTAATATGGGAAAAAATCCAAATTAATACTTTCTTGTAGTATTTACTGGATTAATTATTTTTTTCTGAAATCGGGCAATAAATAACTGAGTTAGAGCGTGAGACGTTTTTTAGGAATCACCCTGTATTTTAAATGAATTCAGAAACTATCAAATTTCTAAAAACAATTCAAACATCCCGCAGAAACTGCGATTTAAATGAAATGGCGATTTAACCTCACTTTTCGAATTCAAAAATATGTAATGGTTATTAATTGATTTTGTGGAATATGAAAAATACATTGTTGAAATCACAAAGTGAGGTGTCCGGAAAATCAATAAATTCTAATCACCAAAGTAAAATCTGCAAAAAAAACTAGTTTTTTTTAGGGATTTTTGAAAATTTCGTTGAACTGACTGTTTAGGCCATAATGTTTAGTTTTTTATTCTTTGTGTTACCTTTGTGTTTACTAATTTTTTATCCATTAATATAATAATTGAAATGAATCGAGACATTCTCGATTTTTTGAAAAAACTTCGACCATATCTCCGCGGACATCACGAGGTAATTATTTTTCGAAGAAAGTTTAAGTTTCGCTTTGAAACTGCGATTTAACTGAAATGTCAATTTAACCTCACTTTTTGAATTCAAAAATATGTATCTACTGATTATTAATTGATTTTGTGGAATTTAAAAGATGCATTTTTGAATTCAGAATATGAAGTTCCCGTAAATTGTAATCAAAGGCGCAAAGACCGTAGACATCATTTGGTGAACATTTTTCGAAAACAGTTTAATTTTCGCTTCGAAATTGCGATTAAACTAACCTCACTTCTTGAATTCAATTGAATTGAATTTTAAATTTCTCAAAATCAATACAATTTTTAAATAAAATTCTACTCAAGAGCACTTTTCATACATTTGCGTAGTATTTTTAATTTGAAGATTTTTTAAAACAATTTTGTCACAGATATGCGAAATATACTTGAGCGCCATCTGGGCGTCACCACTTACGAATGTTGATGATGACGTGCGTCTTGCAGACGCATACCTTTCAACAAACTGTCCTATAAGGGTTTACGAAACTTCAAAGTTAGATTCTTCGGTGACCTTTTGTCCACAATTGAAGTCACTTGAGGCAATGCTAATCAGCGAGATGCCTGCAATTGTTAAAATAGCGTGTTTATTGTACTTGAGGTATAAATCAAAAAAACAATGTAAAAATTTTGAATATTTGATAAGACTTTTGGAAGATAGCTATGATTTTATTCATAATTCGTTACAATTTTGGAGGAGGCGGGAACTTATATGTTCGGAAGAGTAAGTTATTTGAAATTGTATTTTTCAATTTGTATCATATACACTTTCAGGCACACAGATTACCAATTAATGACTACGGACTACCTAACAGACAGATTGTACTTCAAGAAACTATATGGATTTATCGTGGATGCTTCAAAATTCTTGCAGACACACTTAATTAGAATACGACAATTGTACCCCTTTTGCAACATTGGAGACGACGTGCACTATGAGTTTGGTAGCTGTACAGTCGATTTAGATAAAGGTGACAAATTCGCAATATTGAATATGTTTGAAGGATTGATAAAAATGTTCAAAAATTTATGCTCGAAAGTGTTGTGCACCTTAGGTGCGGCATTATACACAGAATACAACACTAAAGATATATATGAAATTCAAGCAAAATTAAATGAACCGATCGAGTACATGGTTTTGAACATTCCACCCACAGCATTTGCCTTACACACGGAATATAACACCGTTCAGCGCCTGATAAAGAGATATTCCGGCAGAATACCAGAATTCTCGAACCAGGCAGATGAATTCGAGCAGTCCTCATCTTCATCAGATTCGAGTAGAGAGCCAAAACTTAGTCCATTTGAGATAGAGATCCTCCGACAACAGTATGAAAGGAAGGCGAAATTCCATAAGATGGAATTTGAAACAAGGGGATTTGGGCCATTAAGACTGGACACTGTACCGCCCGTAAAGAGACGAGTAACTCCACTATTCGAAACTACACCTATAGAATTGGAAGATAAATTCGACACAACTTCAT
Source organism: Dascillus cervinus (assembly GCA_949768715.1). Classification (NCBI taxonomy): domain Eukaryota; kingdom Metazoa; phylum Arthropoda; class Insecta; order Coleoptera; family Dascillidae; genus Dascillus; species Dascillus cervinus. Next base: position 6,572,813 of record OX458323.1, read on the forward strand.
TGAGTGACAATGGCTCTACGCGAGAAAATAAAAATAGCTCAAAGACTAGTACTAAAGAGTCAGAAACTCCACCAGATAGCCCATTAAGACACGACACGTTATTACCTGAAAAAAGATCAGAAACGCCACTATACGAAACTGTGGATTGGGATCATGATTTCGACACACCTACAATATTTACCTTTACATCAGCAAATAAAAGCACCTCAAAGATATGTCCTGACAAGGCACCAGATAGCCCCTTGCCCCTCCCAAAGCCTAAAAGTGATTTCAATACCTTAACTGCGTCAGCTGAATTTACTACCCTCTATAAAACTTTGTATAAGTGGAAAGATTTATTAAAGAACGATAAGCAAATACCATTGGAAAACATAGATAAGCTTCACAAAAATCTAACCGATGTCGATATGGAGACGCTGATTCGAAACTACAACTACCGTATTCGAGTGGAAGAAAGCGCAATTCCAGAAGAAATGCAAAAACCTTGTCTACGTCATGGAGCTGGACATATAATGAACTCATATCTCAGGCAATTTCTGACTAACATGAAGACCACATACGAAAGAGCCCAGTTTGTGCATAATAACGTAAGTTCCCATCATCAAACTAATAAATTCACTTGATTGCAATAAAAAATGTTTCAGATTCAACTTTTGGGAAATCTGGAGAGATTGGGCCCGCGAGTGGCCGACCTAATCACACGTTTGGACACGTGCCAAAACCATTTGACGACATTTGGTAAGGTCTTGCTGGACCACATTGAGAAAAACTCTACCAACAAGACGTCAAGCAGCGACGAATAAAACTCTGCAAGTAAGCTAAAGACGGATTTCATATTTTCAATAAAATAATTAATAAATTTTGTAATTTTACAATCAAAATTTCAGTGTTGTAACACAAATTAATACATTCTTTTATAGTATTATTGTCTATTTTTAAATAAAACTAGCAAAATTTCATTATTTGTTTACGTATAAGGTATAAACTCAGGTGTTTACAATGCTCATCTTTAATGCGTAATTACAAATATTCATTTTCGTTAATATACAATACAGTAGAGCGTCGATTATCCGAACGTCAATTATCCGAAACGTCAATCATCCGAATGACGATTTGATTTATCCGAACGTCAATCATCTGAATCGTCGTTAACTTTGCCATTACATTACATTATAATGTGATTGAAATATTATTTGTTGTTCAATATATGTTTATATTCTATCATTTTGGGCGTTTTAGTGCTCATAAACTATGACTGTTCGGTCATCCGAATTTTCGATTATACGAACGGTAGTCGGTCCCAATTAGTTCGGATAATCGACGCTCTACTGCATATATAAATTGTTTAGTTAAAATTGAATGGACAGCACCAGTTTGGCAAATTATTTTTCTGTGTAGTCAAATACACGGCTGATTAACGGCATCTACTATACATCATAGAATCGTTATTAACTCTTGCGTGGCCGTGCGGGGTATTGCAGTTACCCCGGACACAAATTTTTGTGAATATTTTTTTAAATAAAATAAAACAAAATAAACTGAAATACCCCGCACAGCCATGCAAGGGTTAAAGCAGGAAAAGATGTCTTTTACGAAGACGCTTATGACGCATTAGCGATAAAGTACCATTTTAGAGTCCCGGCATAAGTACAGTAGATATAACCGCGTGCATTTCTTACATTGTTGGTGAAACTGCCTAAGCCGACAGAAAGACGTTTCGGTTGATATATCGCCACTAAAACCATAACCTATAGAAGATATAATGGTGTTTATGCGTTGGAAGTCTGCAGACGGTATGTTACGAGCCAATGACTTCTGAGCTGAACATCATTTCTTCGTGAAAAACTAAATGCCGAAATAAAAATTCCCCCGAACAAAAAAATTACCAATATGAGTTTTAACAGTTTCGAAGAAGCGGGACCTGCAAGTGTAAAATTTTCTGTTATAACTTCACAGAAGTACGTTGTCCCCGAGCGATGAGCAACGTGAATTAAGACAGTAAGCAAATGATTACTTTAAATGTGAATTTTACACAAAGAGGCGGCGAGATCGTTTCTACCCTCAGGAGTGCGCCATAATTCCTGCTCGTCCACCACATGTTTTAAAGGGCGGTTTATTTTTCCAATTACTAGAAGCGCTCGGTGAAGAATCTCCATAAACTGATCCTATAAATCCAGCGTTTCGATTGTTACAAATAGTCTTCATTAATCTCGGCGAGATCATCAACACCATAAAATGTGAACGAAACATTTTTGCGGTTTATTTCTTTTTTAGGCAGCGATTACATTTTTCAATGGGGGCAGCTTATGAATACCGCAGGTCGCAAATCAACATGCACAGGACACGATTACAATAGTATAATGAGTCAAGTAGATTGATTCTTTGTCCGCAGACAACGAACGTCGGAAAGCAACGACATTAATCGGTTAATCTATTTAAATAAATCAGCCACATCTCATTTCAATGCAAACTCGCCTAAAAAAAATCAAACCAGACAAAAGAATCGGATGTCGTACGTTTATCAGAGAGACAGTTGTTTCAACCTGAAAACAACAAAAGAGATACATTTATACTTTTGCAGTGCGGCATGTAAAAATCTCTCGCCGACCGCTAACGATCTAAAAAAGATTCGTGTTTTTTATAAATAATCCGAGATGAAAAAAATAAATAAACACAGCTCGCATATGATTCAATAAAATCCCCAAGAAATAAGGGCGAGATCCAACAGAACGGTTCTTGTTTCATTAATCTTCGGTCGAACACGTTTGAATTTATCTTGTCAAAGAGAGAAATAATCTGCAAACTGCAGCCTGTAATCAATTAGAATTAAAAACTTATGTTTTATAAATCCTATGACGACTCGTACAACTTAGAAATCCACAGAAATCCGTAACATTTAATTACACAATGAAAACAAGTACTCATAATAAGTATTTTAAAAGTATGTACGTGGTCGTCACATTAAATGACACACTGATCGCTTCGCGACTAGTATTACAAGACTGTTTGTGAAGCTATTTATAAATATCAGGTCTGTATTCAATATTTTATGTGACAATGGACCCTAAAAAAATAAACAGTTTAAATGGAACTAACAATTAATTAGAAATAATAACAAGACAAGCTCAATTTTTTTCTTAAATTGTTATTATTAAATACATAAAAAATATAAACACAATTAAGATAGATAATAAATGGAAATAATTTTGTTTTGTGATTTACTCAAAGTATTTCAAAAACTAAAATAAGTAATAAGAGCCACTTGCGCTCCAAAGTTATTTTTTCAAACACAAAAATTAAAAACGAAACAATAAAAAGTTATCGGAAACAAGACATGTCAATTTATTCTCTCACGAATTTTTATTGTAATTTTTATAGCAACGAAAAGCCGAAAATAAATAGTAATTTAATTAATCCATTTATTGGTCGATGTATTGTTTACTTAATTATAAATTAATTGGTATGAAAATGTAGAATTATCCATTTCCTCAAATTTCTGTGCATATTCAATTTGATCTACTCATTATTCCATTAAAATGAGTTCATTAATTTAATCAAAAAATATATTATTCCATTCGCTGTGCATTATAGATTAAACAATGCCATCGAAAATACTTAACCAAACCTTAATTGTTCGCATAAACGAGTAAAACAATGTCAGCGTTTTTAATTGTGATTTTTAATGTCCCGGAGATGTCAGAAAATTTTGCTGTTCCATTCGGGGTCGATACTTGGCCCAGTCACCATTCTTCATTAGGAATGTAAATGACATTTGCCGTAAAATATCTGGATGTTTGCGGGAAGTAATAAGCCCTGTACACAACACCACTAAAGTTAGGAAAGTCTGCATCAACTCTATAACCCGCATTCGGGTCAAGTTGTGGATTTAAAGACCAACACTGGCTGCAACACATACGTCGACACCTACAGAGGTCAATACAGATAGATATAGGAAGCCCTGGTCCAATAGGACTGTACATACAGCTATAATATATACAGTGAGCGACAAAAGTAATGCAACAATTTGATAAATCTTAAACTACATCCATATTTTTTCGTCATGATTTGGATAGGCCTTTTAACTGTCAAAGCGGTGCTTAAAAATGTAGGCCCTTTACATAAGGAAAAAGTTGAGAAACAAATTATTGAAAAGTGACCGACAAAAATTCAGTAATTCTCAAACTATTAAGTTTTGAAAAAAAGAAATCAGCAACAGGTTAATTTTTAAATTCCATTTCACATCTTTAGAGATACAATTTTGATATACAGGATGCTTCTTGCCAAAGGAATGACGGTGTCATTAGTTCTTATTAATTTTGATTTGCTTTTTTTGTAATAATTTTAACTCTTTACATACGACAATGATTTTGGCAATATTGAGAAAGAAATTATTAGAAATGAGAACGTAATTTTTTTTTGATAATTAAAAAAAAATCGACAATGACGTAATTACGTTGACAAGGAACGCCTTGTAATTAAAAGTGTTGTATCAAAAGATGTGAAATTAAATCTACAAATTGATTTGCTTTTGAATTTTTCAAAAAACTTAACAATTTCAGATTTATCGAATTTTTGATCTACTTTTGCCGCTAACATTTCAAAAATAATTTTCATAAGTAATATCACAAGAGAGTGAGAATAAATTGAAAATAATTCGACAGGTTTTCGAAAACTTGTTGCGAAATGGCAACAAGTTTGAAAAAATAACTAGAGAATTATTTTCTAATTAATTCGCACTCTCGAGTGGTATTCGGAAGATTATTTTTTAATGTTTGAATCAAAAATGCAACATAATAAATACAGTTTAACAGTTTAAAATAAAACTGGTGACAGATGTCAGATAATTCTCACTATAATAATGTTGTGATTGGACAGAATTAAACACGTGTGCCCAAATACTGCTCAACGATTGGTGAATGAAATCACTAAAAATTAATCTCCGGATTTTTGTTATGTAAGTGGTCAACATTTTTATAGTGACGTTAGGACAGTTAAAAGTCCTATCATAATCATAACAAAAAAAATATGGGTTGGTAGTTGACAAGAAACACCCGGTGTATACAAATGTTATGTCGAATTGTTTTTGGATTCTTATTCTAACTCTTCAAACTTACTAAATTGTTGCGTTATTTTTGCCGCTCACTGTATATAATGTTTTACAAATTTGTAAGTGTTTATCGTTTTTAAGTATTTAATAACAATAAATTTATTTCCTGCGATCAGTCGCCGGGTGTCATTTAATGTTTGTCTGGCAAAAAAATGTTCTCAATGAGGAATGGAAGAAACGGTCCAATTTAAAAGCCTTGTGGTTAATTAAGAAAAAGCAATCGTTAAAATGAAAGGTCGAACGATCGTTTATGGTAATTATGTATCTGTTGTTGCACAGGCGATTTTAATTATTGAAGTGGTCTTGAGAAGTCGTAAAGACAAAAAGACATTACATCGAATATATTTATGATTGCGGCGGTCCTCGCGGGTTTAAAATGAGGCACACCGTGGTTGGAAAAGGATGAAGTTGGTGGGTCCCGAGAGAAAAGTCTGACATTTAGTGCAGGCAATGTGGTGCCTTGTTTTACACGGAAGCCGAAGGATAAAGAATCCTCAAGACGCGGGACACGGTTAGCCTTTTCACAATATAGCCACCGTTACTGCTACATGTTTTACCTTAGATCATCATTTGATAGCGCCACCCGTTTTACGTGTATTTATTTAATCGCGTCCATCGATTTGTCCATGGTCCCAACGATTACTCCACATGATCTTGTTCATTTCCCGCGAGGCGTATTTTATACGGCGACTTTTTAAATGTCGGACGTACCAAATGCCAATTAAACCGATAAGTCAATGTGCGTGACGTTATTTCGTTGTATAACTAGGTCGAGTCAAATCTGCGGAATATACCTATATATTCTTTTACTCCTCTTTAAAGGGGGTTTATTGCTGGATTACAAGGGATATAATCGAGAATATAAAAAAATCGGAATAAGAAAGGTAATAAAATGCGATCGCGTTCGCTTGGAATTTTCATCTGTAAGGAATAGAAATGATCTGTACGTTTAAGTAAACGAAAACTTCACTAAAACGATTATATTTCAAGAATAATAGTTTTACAGCAGTTCACATTCAGAGATGAGAAGTAAAACTTAGCGTTATAGGGTAGAGACACCACTTTCAGCCACAAAACCACTTTCAGTTAAACGATATAGTTTCGTTAGTTATTGTGCTTATTAATTGTTTCCCCTTAAATTTATTTTTTAACGTAGCGTTAAACAAGATTCCTTGAAGAACAAAGCGTCCGAAAGTGGTGAAATTTATCGCATAAATAATTAAATTACCAAAATTTCAACTTAAAAACTGTAGCATAACTCAGTGCAGTGTATACTTAAATAGTGTAATGTGGTTTACGACTATTTTTACTCATTTGTTAATTTTTTTAATTACAAATTTGCTTAAAGTGGCTAAAAATGGTTCATCTACCCTATTTTGTGACATTTGTACTATACAGTGAGCAACAAAATTAAAGCAACTGTTGAGTTTTGACCGAAATCCAATTTTTAAATTTAATTTCACGTCTTCTAACATAACATTTTTATATACCAGGTTTCGGGTTGGTATAGTTATTGTTTCTGAACTTTGCTAGCTTGTAGTATACATTAACCATGTAGTACCTACGAGACATTATTTGTCTTGTATAAAACGTGCTCAACGTTTAGAATTGTAAACATTTCACTTTATTATTTCTTTTGCATCATAAAGATTTTAGAGGGGTATAATGCCAGCAGTAAAACAGGATCAAACTGTAAAAACGGATGAACGGAAAGTATTCAGGTGTCGCGGTTACGAGGTCGTTTTGTTTTTTGAAATTTTCTCCCGTTTCCTCAAAAACCCGCCATCAATCACGGCGACGCCCGCTTTTGGGAAGGTGCAAGTTCGCTTTATATATTGTCACGGTTATAAGTATGTACTCGACCTGGGGTCAATATGCACCTCAGGTCATTCCGTTCGTCCGAGATGAATATGCCACTCACGCACTCTTTTCACTGGTACCAATTTCTGATAAAATAGGATTTGTGCAGTCATCCGTTATCAAGTGAGGACATTATATTGACTTTAAGAGATCAGTAAGTATTCCGGTTGAACTTTACGTTCGGTGCAGAACCGGCCGAGCCATGAAATTTAAATTTAAAATTTCCTAAACGCGATGAATTTCAATGAATTTTTCATTTATTAAGTTTGTTGGGGAAAAAATTCAGATCGAAAAAGCAAACTCATTTTTAATCTTTCGATCGAAATTGTCTCGACAAAAATTGTGATAGTCAAACACTATTCGAATTGACCGCGCGAAGCGAGGTCCTTCGAAATGACTAAATAGGTCCTCCAACGTTAATGGTCACCCCAAAAAAAACCCTCAATATTGGAGACATTACTATGAAAATTTAACTATTATATTCAGCTACGGTCTGATATTAATTCCATTTTCTGTTTTTATCATCTGGCGTCGCGTCGCTCATTTATATCATTTTTCATGGATGTTTTGAGCTTTTCTTATCATAAATCTTTTGTTTATATATTTTTTAATTCACCGTTCTTTCGATGAGAAATCCTGTGATGTTAGACACTTTTTTGTTTTTCACGATGAATGTAACACAAAAAAAATTACCACCAGTTTGTGGTCATGAAATAATCAAAATTTAAAAATAATAATTTAATATTTGAGACCAATTTTGGGGATGGCCATTAATTAACGTTAGAAGACCTTGTACAGTATACAGTATTTACACAGGGTGTGTCACGACGAACTTTCATTTTACAACTTTATGGGAAAAGAGTTTTCATAAAATTTCAAAATTCTGAGATTTCATGTTATCGACTGTGCTCACTACAAATAAACTGAATCGCTCTTCCAGTTCTTTCTGTTACCACGGTAACCCCACTTCGTTATTTTAAATGGAACAGCCTGTGTATTTTTATATATTCTAATTGACTGCGCTCTTAGCTTTACATCAATTTTTTACTTTTTCAATTTCGTTGCACCTTTATGAAGTTATTGAAATTTTCAAAAAAATTGTTTGAATTGCAGAGGTATGTTTGAAAAACTGTATTAACTCAAAATGTTCAAATTAGGAAATACAGTCGAACTCCTGTATAGTGATGTTCGAAATGCCATGGAAAAACATCACTATAGAGAAACTGCACTATATAGAATTCACGTATAATTTTACAGTTTTGACAGTCACTTTAAAAACCAATCGATATGCAAAATGAAACAAAAAATTAAGATTTATTATGTTTGAAAAAATATTTGTTTATTTAGAACTACAAAGTTATTAATAAACTTTTATCATATGTAATTGAATACTTACATAACATACTTATTGATAAAAAATCTGTCCAAAGTTGATTGCACAGCAGTATTTTTAAAAATGGAAATTCCCATAAGTAAGGAATTTGCAAGAAATTCTTCTAAGAATAATCACTATATAGAGGCTTAACATCATAATATAGCGGTATTTTTATATGCAAAACGTGAAAAAATGCAAGTTCCAAACAAAAACATCACTACAGAGAAAAAATCATTATAGAGGACGTCACTATAGAGGAGTTCGACTGTAATATTCAATTCTTGAATTTTTTCTGCGTCCAAGGAAAACAAAATCGAAAATAGAAAAAAATATGCAACTATCACCAAAAAGCCTTGAGCACTTGCCTTAATATTTAATTATGCTAGATTTTCAATAAATTTTCAGAAATTAAATAATTATTTTTCAGAATCTTTTGTTGTGATTATTTTATGCAATAACTGGATAATTGTTATTATTGTCTAAAAGAGGAGTTATTTTCTTGAACCAATTGCGTTATTTTCACTACAACGACCACTCCCGGGTTAATATTCTACCGCAAATGGTTTAAAATTATTGAAACAATTCCATACTTGTTCTAAAAATGCCAAGAGGTAATATCGGCACTCCCTAGGCTTCCTTATTCGCATTTTACGGAATAAATCTACGTTACGCGCATTCAAGCGCTTAACGGAATATAATTAATTGAGACACACGCAGAGACATGGCCTAAATGAGTATGAATAGAAAATAAATCACAAAAGACGTTAAGCTAAAATCAATATTCGCTGCTAACCTTAACTTTCCATTTTACGCCGCCGCCTTTTTTTAAACTTGCAAATCGAAATTAAAATCTTTATCCGGCACTTGTGTTTATGTGTTACTCGAAACTCGGTGGGCCCCGACCGATACCTTTGCACTATCTGATTGAAGGGGAACTTCGGAATCCCCAATTTTCTCGTTGCTTTGAAGTTGTCATACCTAAAATTCGGGTTTCAAGTCGTGATGCGATAAGAGTCGATTGCTACATATAGTCTGGGTGGATTCTTGCGACACAAAAAAACACTGATTTCTATTTTGAGTTATTAGTTTGAATCGACCCGGTCGGGTAGAACTTAGAGACATATGCATTGGCGAAAATTTCGGGTTCTTTTTAAATTACATTTCGAATAGATTCATCAACTAATAGTTGCATATGTTAAAAAGTTGTGTAGCCACGGAGATAGCGTGCAAATCTTTTCGAGATAAATAGAGACGGAACACCGAACAGGTGTCAGATATGGGTGTGGAAGGTATAGGGGGGCCAGGGACGGACTCATTACAAGTTTTATGGCTGGTTATTTGAAAGGCCGTGGCCGCGGGCAAGCCTCGGTTGGCGCAAGAAGACCGCGGCTGCAAGAACAATGTTACACGCCCATCATACCAGCAACATTACAGTCAGTTGAAACGTTAAGAATCGGCGGAAAAAGTTTCTTACGAGACTCACGATAATTGCGCAAGACATTCTTCTCGGGTTAACAAATACTTTAATTAATTTTTACCTTGAAAGTACGATTCCTAGCTGATTATTATCTTTTGTGCATTATTGATGTGTCAGACCTAACTGAACGTTCACTGCAACCTTGTAAATCCGAGAATATTTTTCTGCATGTGTGTGATGTTCAGAATGTAAGCATCGTTAATGTTAAAACTCGCAAAGGTTAATCCTACAAAGCACTGCTACAAAGTGATAACGGAGAAAAAACGCACTTAATTGGTTGCGATCAAAGGAAAAAGTATAAATCGACCTGATGTACATATATATCTTTGTATTTGCGATAAACATGTTTTTATCGTCTTTATTTAACTTCGTAACATTAGCAACGTCTATTTATAAAACCGGGAAGAATGAAGCCGAGGGATCAAATAATTATGAACTCAACAGCTGATAAAAATATTTGTGGCGTTTTGAAAGAATGAAAAGCCCCAATTGAATGGCCGGTGTTCGAAGAAATTTGTTCAGATCGCAACCAATTGCGCGCGGGTTAACTCGGTTATTGTATTTTCCGTTAAAGCGGTCAATCGGCCGTTTCTCCCCTTCGAAGAGGGAATAAAAGGCCATTGTAATGGATGAATCAAAGACAAAGATTATGAGAGAAAAAAAACTGAAGCTCTTGACGAAACTGATTTTTATTCGGAAACCTGTATCGCAAAATGTTGTTTAAATTTATCAATCGCTGTCAGAAGCTGCATTGTAAAGTGGACTGATTCAGCATTAGCCGCGTTTGCTTATATGCGCTTGTGTGTGTGCCTAGTACGTATATATCTGCATAATGTATTTATTTGTCTGTATTGGTGAGTATGGTAATCCTCCATGTTTACTCTGTACAGAGTTGCTTTCATTACTATGTATATATGCACACTTTACAGGGAATCGATTCTGTAAAAGTAAGTGAAAAGTTCTTTTCCACACTCGAAAAATCACTATTAGCTATCCTCGATCGTTTCACTTTTCAAATATTTCGAGATATTTTAATCATTTTAGATGGAGGAAAATGTTGTTTTTTTCATTGTAATAAAAACGTTCTGGTTGTAACTACAAAGTGAATCAGTATGTTCACTAGAATAAAATTGTTTAAGCGATATAATGCCCACTATAAAAAACGATTAAAACGAGGTAATAAATGAGAACAAGTATTACCAGCAATATAGCTTTAAAAGTATCGTTAAACAAAATAATTATGTTTAACTACCCCTGATTGAACTAATGGATAATTTTTTTTATTATACTTGTGAACATGTCCAACAGCGACACACCAGAAACAGTAGTGAAGAAGACCGCGGCAGGTTGAACACTTTCGTATTAATCTCTCTTCATCTTTCATCTTATCATCCTTGGAAATCGTAATAAATGTTTATTTTATACTTTGCAAGTATGTCGATTTACCTCACACTCGGAGTAAGTTGGCACAGCTTACGGGGTAAATCTTAAATCTTAAAATAGCTCAACTTATAAATTGAATTTTAAATTTTTTGAAATAATATTCTTATAAACAAGTCGTTTCTTGTCAAAGTAATGACGTTTTTAAATAAAAATCGATATTGTTAATTATCAAAACGGTACTATAAAAATGTAAGTCCCTTATGCAAAAAAAAGAGAAAAAACGTATTAAAATATAATGTGCCAACCTAACCCTCTAGGCCACCAACCCCGGTGTCCTCTAATGTTATTAAATAAGCACAATCGCAACGCAAATGCAAATTTATTGTCGGCATCAAACTACACATAAAATCAATTTACATGTGGTGGGTTTCACGAGCGAAATGATTGACAAGTGGGAACGTCAATTGGAATAATTAATATGAGACATAAAGCCCATAGAAATTGTAACTTATACTGCTAGTTTGAATTGTATAATTTAAATCGGGAGAATGTCGACGAGCCGTCGTCCCTGTGTTAGCTTCACTCGGTTGTCCTGAGCCCGTGTGTATTTCGCCCCCACGTTATGTAACCACCACTTCTGCCTGACAGCTTTCATCCATAGATTTCAATTTTGAATGTGATCAACTCGGCCTGATTTAAAATTCGAATTCAGTCAAACGATTCGTCCCTTTATACATGGTTTCTATCTCCTGTATATACAAACGTTTGCACCCCGTGTTTTTATTTATTTTTATTCCACGGGAAAAGTCAATTTTCTGTAATTTTAAATTCGGATTGTTTGAAATACGTCGGAACTTTTACATCGACCAATAAACTCTCGAATTTTTAAATATGAAATTCAACAACCCATGTTTCAATTAATAATTATTAACAACAGTTGCTAAAGAAGAAAAGGTATTGAGATTCAATTTCGAATGCAAAACAATGTGCAAATGGAAATCAAGATAAAATTGCCCACTACAGTTATATAAAGGCAGGTAAATTTCGATTAAAATAGGAATTAAAATGAATGCAACTTCCAAAGTTTATTTCAAAGATGTCCAACACCATCAACTTTGTTATTTCTGGAACAAACATTGAAAAATTGCCAGGTTTTGGAAAACCAAATGAGGGCAGAGATGAGGGATGAGGAGCAGAGGCCAAGAGGAGGTCCAGCAAACCAAACAAAACTGAATATCTTACAACAGCAGAAATTGTAGGCCAAAATATAAGGGACCAATAAAAAATGCAACAACAGAAGACAAAATGAAAAGCAAACTGGCATACAATTTTTAGATTTAGTTCTTACAAAATCAAAAATTTATAACTGTGGGGTACAGCGAGCATCATGACATATGGAGGGGAAAGCTGGGTATTGAATAAAAAAACGGGGTCATAAGATTGGAACGAAGAAATCCATAGAAGAAAAAAGGTTAACACGTTGTGAACATCTGCAAAGAACAAACAAGAACAACTGAATAAGAAGAGTTACAAATTAAGTCCAGTGGAAAAAAGGAAATTAAGAAGATTGCGAAGATTCAGGATGCGGCAATGAGAAGAAAAGGCCTGAAGGAAGACAGCAACAACTTTTTATTTGAACATAAAAGTGTAAATAATTTTTATAATGTAAGGTCATTTGAAAATAAGAAGGCTGTAATTAACGTTGCAGTGAAGGTGTCAGCGGTGACTCATTCTTAATGTCCGTCTGTCCGTGAGTGAAATTTCGCCGAAGAGCGAATCTAACCCAATGGATTTATGGTTGCCAATGAATAATAACTCATGTCAAATGTGAAAAAAAATTGAAGGCCGCACACTAAATTGCAAATTTCGCAATCAACCCGTAGTTCTGTCCATAATATATTTTGTTTTACGTAACCTTATCATTATTCCACATTTAAAATTGCATAGTGCGATTGCAAGAATTGTTGATGTGTAGCGAATTAAATGATTAGTTACGGTTGTGAACCTACACGTTTTTAGCTTTCTCTGAGCTGCCCCCCTACAAGATGCACCTTCACCTTTCGATCAATTTTATTCATTGTTAATTGTCGCCGCGAAATGTTAAATATTGACGCAGAATAAATCCGATTTTTTACCGGTGACGAACTTTTTCCTTTATAAATAAAACATTCGGGGTTAGGATCAATCGTATGACTTTTTTAAAAGCACATGTTTAATATTGATGAGAGATTTAAATTTCCCGTACGAACAAAACACCTAAGTTCTACAGATTATATCAAACAGTCGAAATCTTAGGTCATATTTAACTAACAATAAGTGCTGGTTCCATATTTGCACTCTCCTCAAAAACCTTTCCAATCTCGCAACATTTGTGTCAGTTCACCTGGATGGATTATCCCTATATTTTCGAACAAAATGGAAATGCAAATTATTACGCCAATAATATTCTTACGCCTTTTATCGGTTTGAATTCAAGCGCGGCTATTTTCAACAGGGTAACACCTCTGCTCACACTTCTAACGGTTTAAAAATATGAAAAAGTGTTACGTTTATGTTTGAAAAATAATGGGCAGCATTTTTCAGCAACTTCTTTAAAACCGAACATATTATTTTAATGCTACTTATCAATTTCATCTATAAAGATTTAAATTGTAAATTTTTACCCATTTGTGTAGCATTTAATTTTTGCTAAAGTCATATGAATTAACCCATCTTTTATCAATATTGTGTTTTCGCAATGTTTTAATTCACAAAGATGATTTTTTAACCGATGAAAAAAATTTTAACAAAGACGACAAATTTGCAATGCATGGAAGTTGGACAAAATCTCAAATTAAATTTCGATCACATGAATTGCTACCAAAAAATAAGTGCGACAGGTCAAATCACTATCAAAGAGGTCGTGTATATGGAGGATCAATGGATGGAGTTCGATTTGGTAACGTTACAAAAGCACCACATACTATCATTGCACTAAATATGACGTATTTTTGTATTCCAAATGTTTGTCTAAATATCACAATTTTTTTTGTATTTCATCTATAAAAAAAAAGTTATCATCGAATTTAATTAATAAACTAATATTTTATCAAAAGAACTGTTTTGTTTTTGCCTACATGTGGTAGTGGTAGTTAATGGTTTAATAATACAGTCATTGTAGTTCAAATGTAGTGCAGACAGTGACCATATCGCGATCAAGTTTATTTTTGACCTCCCTGTAGGTTCAACGAATTTTCCACGTTCAAAAAGTGCACGCGCGAACATTGTGTTGAAAGTATGCACGATTAAATATAACACAGACTTTCCATTTAAGCCCTCGTGAAAATCGATTTCGCATTCTACCTAATTAGTAACAAAATACAACGGCTACATGGTCTGAAACTTAATGACTGCTTTGCGATTCCTTGAATCGATCGGACAGAATATCATGCTCCTAAAACTAGCTGCAAAAACTGTCATTCAACGGCGTTCGCAGAAATTTCCTTATACTCAAATTGAAACAATGACGCTATTAATCCTACTTTTGGCTACGTTTTTTTTTCTAGTGCAATTCCTGTAATTATCGAATTTCTCATACTCAATAATTCATTTGCCAAGAATGTGGTGAATTTTGTGTACATTTATCAGGTTTACCTTCAACTTTATTATGTGGGTTTATAGAGAAGTTACACTTGCTTACGTAATGAATTTGTTAACGATATTCAAGGACTTTTCTCGTTATTTATCTTACATCCTGCATTCAACGGTAAACTATGCTTTTAATTAATTAATTTTCGCACTTGCTTGCACTTAACGATGCACTGAAATTCAACCGTGCATTAATGCAACCATACGGACCATATTTGCAAACGTTTTTGTCAACAATGATAACTTTTCGATATACAGTGAGCAGCAAAACTAATACAACAATTCGATAAATCTTAAACTTTTGAGTTTGGAAAAAAATCTGAAAACAAAACAATTTTAAAATTCGATTTAATTTTACATACAAGTAATGCCGCTATCCAGTGTTTTTTCGTTATGATTTTGGTAGGTCTCTTAACTGTCGAAACGATGCTATTAAAATGCATGACCCTTATACAAGGAGCAAATTGAGAAAAAAATATTGAAAAGTGACCAATAAAATAAAGCAGCAAAAAAGCGACGATGGTGTCATTACTTTGACAAGAAACACCCTATATATATAAATATGTTATGTAAAAGAATTAAAATTAAAATGGCTTGTTTTTTGATTTGTTTCCAAATACAATGATTTAAGATTTATCGAATTGTTGCATTAATTTTGTCGCTGACTGTATAACGCTTCCGCAATGAGATTTGGCACTAAGGAGTTGAAACCACGATCTAATTTCGCTAATGAGTAAAGAGCCGACTGCTGAGCATTTAAATAATTTAAAGGAAAAGCGAACTTTCCTGTCGTATTATTGTTGGAAGTATTGAGAATAAAAAAATCTACCAAGACAAGAAACTTGATTGGAATATACAGAGGGGTCAAAAATAAACTTGGACAATTCTATCTCAAGATTAGGAGACCATTAATTTATTTTGCACTCAATTGCATTATGTAATGTTTAAGGCATGTTTTTAAGGCGCTTGAACGGTTGCGTTTTAAATATTTCTCATTTCCGAGAATAAACGTTTAAACAAAAAAAAATGTTATAAATAGAGCTCTAAATGTTCAGCTCCAATATGAATTTAATGAGGCCCAGTAATTGAAATACCGTGTAGGTCGTCTGCCCCCTCCATCGCTCAGCTAGACCCGAGATTAATCCACTATCGATATTTTGTAGTTATGATAATATTTACATGGAAACACAATTGGGATTCTAGACTGACGATTTGAAAACCTGTTCCTGTGACATAAGTTTATTTTTTACTATAACTAACGATGTTTTACACAATTTTTTTGATGTTCTGCAAAAATAAATGCATATCAACGTGAATTACTTCTTGGTTTTTTATGTTTTTATTGAAGACCACTCAAATCGATTATTTTATTTTTTTTAATAGGCGGTTAAGAACCTCAAATCGTCATTCAAGTACAACAAATTTTCATTAAAGCGTTAATGTTTTTAATCGACCAGAAAAGTGTATAAATTGTCATTAAAATACAGTGGAATTTAATTATTATGATCATTTTTAACTTGCAATTTTAGTAACAGCAACCGACTGATTTCTGCAGATGGTAAAAACAATTCATTATTCAACTCAATTTATTCCATTTTTTGTATCTTAACCTTCCGCAACTGTGGTGAAATATGAAGGCACCGTAGTCTGATTTTAGGTAAAAGCACTTGAAATTGTTTACTTTTGGTAGCTGTGTAGTATATTTAACAGCTTTATTAATTTGTTTTACTTGAAATGGTACATAATATACAAACATCAGTACAAAAAATAAAAACCTCTTTTAACATTCTTCAGTGGAGATGTCGGTTCAAATAAATGAGTAATAATGACCTCGGCCTTAGTTTTTACAGTCTTCGGTGGTAAAATAGAGACACAACTTTTAGCCACTTTAACCAAATTAATAAATGACTAAGAGTAGCCGTAAACCACATTACTTTATTTATATCTTGAACTGTCTTTATACTTTTTAGTTACACTACAGTTAAGCTGAAATACTGTAAATCTGGTAATTTAAATTCATCATTTTCGACCACTTTGTTTTTCAAGGAGCCTTGTTTAACACCACTTAAAAAAATGAATTTTAGCACAGAAATACGATCCGTCATTATTATAATAACTAACGAAATTTATGTCGAAACATTATCAAGGGTATTTCGTTAATTAAACCTTAATTAGTCCTACCTTGTTTCTTAACCAAATCATTAAATGAGAAATAAAGACAGATGCGTTGGTCGAAAAAATGTTTTGGCGACGTATTTACCGTTAAACCTCAAAAATACGTATTTACAGGTAAAGTGGCTGAAAGTGGCGTCTCTTCTCTACATGCTGTACTAAGTCATTTTTAAAGGATTATCGGAGGCTATGTTTACAGTTTCTTCATCTGAAAATGGCTCTGTAATGTTTTTCTTTAATTATTGGGCTATAGTAACAATATGTTTGATCGAAAAAATGATGTTTTATTTAGATATGAAAGTGTGCGCACTCTTAGGTGCCCGTACCCTATTGATGAAAAATAATGGATGTAGTTTGGCTATTTTCGATGAGCCTCTAATGCGCAAATGTCGGGTAGCATATGGATGTTTACAATATTACGGTAAAGGGTTTCTTTACGGTAATTAAAAATTAAACACACTGACCACATTGCGCATCTGGGACCAATATGTTTGAGGTTAAAAGGTTGCCCAATATCTGCTTGTATTATACACATGTAAAGAAACTGTTGTTCCAGGTTTTAAATTTTATTAATCCATTTAAACGGTAAAGTTGATTATTCCAAAAGTAACGTTGATGTCATAAATTTCACATGGAACATATTATATTTTGCATCATTTAATGTGCAACTCGGAATGTTACAAGTCGGGCTTACCATAAAATATGTACGTTATTAAATTCAAACTAATGAATACAATTTATTGAAAGATGTGTTGTCGAATGATTATTTCTCGAAAATGATATACCGTTTATGATTTCAATTTGCATAGTGGTACAAAAATATCCTTAATAAGGTCGTTTTTAACGAGTAATTCATTAGCGTTGTTGTTGTATATCCTCGTACAGCTAGATGTGTATATTTTTCTTTTTAAACATGTGTTTGACAGGTCTGTATTCATGTATAGACAAACCGTATAAACAAGCTGGCTATTTTTGTGCGCGTTTTTTCTAAATTTTGCTCCAAATTCAAGAAAATTACATCATTCATATTGAACATGTAAAGGAGGCTGCTGTTTAGGTCTGATTTTGTTCAATTAAAGATACTGAAGTCATCCGGACCGGTTTGCTGCAATGTCTAGGATGGTATCTGTCAGAGGCAGCGAAAACAGATTCCCTTTGCTCGAAAACTGCAACAATTCCAAAAAGTACGCCGCGATTTCAATTTAAAAGTGGAAATCGTGTCGCAAATTTGCGAAATTGAAATAGCAGTTTTCGCGATGGGAAGTTGATTAACATTTCGAGATGTTCGATTTTTTGTGGGGAGGGATTCGTACGAGTCGCTCATGGTGAATCGTGGCCACTACACAGGTCGCTCGCCCGCTGCATCGTCTGACACTGTTGCCAAGCACCCGTTCATTTAGATACCAGTCTGAGACTGCTGTAATTAGTGGACTGCTTTACAAAACAAAAACAAAATTACTTTCAATTACCCAAACATCGTCACCGTGTTTCAAGTGGCCCCCTCGCTACGTAATTGCCAGGAGGCTATGATCGATGAAGTGACATCTCGATTGATGAGATGCCTCAGAGGTATCGTTCTAATAACGTTAAGTACAATTTAGACTGTGTCATCCCCGGGTAAAATTTTACGAGATAACCCCAATTAGGGGATTTTTATGGTCGAAATCGCGCACCGATAGGGTATTTGCGCGACACGGGTCACATTGACTGATATCAAGCTTTATGATATTGGTTAAATAGTCATGTGTTTCGGGCCATCTGTGCGATGTGTTACGGATAATTTTGTGATATAAATCATCGCGAGAAGAATTTATGTTTGTGACGGATCATAGAACAGTATATTTTAAGAGCCCACGTTGACCGAACTTAACGGTAAATGAACGCAACGGTCCTTGCGGGATGCGAGCTTTTTCTGATCGAAGCGCCCATTATTAAATAAATAAGTTTCGCGATTTTGTAAATTATTTACTTTCGGCAAAGCAGGTGTTTGCCTCGCTTGAAAAGACAGGTGGTGGCGTCTAATTATACCTTTGGGCGGGATTAAGGGATATCAAAAAATTTGCATTAATACATTAAAAATTGTCGTATGGTAACACATATTCGGGCGGTTTTTGTTTCAGTCACTAATAAGCAGAAAAACACCTGATGCGCGAAGCCTGAATTCATTACATTACATATCCATTACTATGTTTCTTTATAAATTAAATTTTAGCAAGAAATTGCGGCCACTTTTTTATCTCCATCAGAGAAAAATTTAAACTCCCAAGAGATTGATATCTTTTAGAATGAAAAAAAATGTCATTTACATCGGCTGTATTCAATTTTAAATGGATTTATTTTGTATAGGTACGAAAATATTTTGGCGATATTTTCCTTGAACCCATTACGAATTGAAACAAGCGAACGGTCGCACAGCAAGATACGAAAAATATGAAAAAACACAGTTACCATCTGCAATGCGCGATTGTATCGTCCGCGAAACTCCTAAACGAACAGAGATAGTTTATAACCGTTGTAAGGATTATTCTTTCGGGATTAAGCCGTGGAACCACCTACAGAGTAAGGCTTGGACCTCCTCTATTAAAATAATCTTTATTACATAAAAGTTTAGTGTGTACTTTTTCATGTTCATTAATTCTATTTATTACTAATTTATTTTTATTTATGTCGGTAATTTTTCTTATTGGCCGCGTATGCTTCTTTTTATCTCATAAGAATCCTTTTGTTTCTGTGCGTTTTAATTTTTTTATTTACTTATTGATAAAGTGAAGTATTATGATTTTATAGATACCCACAATTTGTCGCCGGTATGATAAAGTCATGTGGACGACCACATCAGATTGTCTGAAACGTCAGTTTAGAGAAAGTTTTCCGAGAGAGACATAAATTGGAGAGAAGAAGGACCTTGTTGGTGAGATGCTTTCAATAAAAGTGGCGAAATGACTGTCCGCACCTCGATAGAGGTTGTCCCTTTTATTGCATCGATCATTTATGAACCGGCGGCACTCGGCTAAAGTTTTCCCGATTCTTTCTACCCGTTCGGCTCGTTTACACGGGAAGCGTTAGCGTAATATATGCAGAGACGTTAGGGCGTTGGCGATGGAGATACTGTTGTTAGATTTTACACACACATACATTCTTCCATCGATTTTGAAATGATATTTTATGACATGCTAAAGTAATAAAAACATATAAATGTCAGATTAAATTTATGCATAACATAAAATGGTTTCAACCGATCATGTGTACTTGTGTAGATGTGCATGTAAGTAAGCTTAACGTGTAAATTCCATTTCATATCGGTTCTATGAATGTATGAATGTGCATTGAATGTGTAGGCCAACAAATTAATCGGTTAATTAGAATAATTATCAACAAATAAACTAACGTTTAGCCATCAGATTCCGACGTATTCAATTAGTAACATGTCGACTAAACCGAATACCTATCGGTATCTTCATCAGAATACAACTATTTATGAAATTTCGACGAAATGCGCCAATAATTAGCAAAATACCGAGGGCGCCATAAAACCACACTTCGGAAAAATTTATTCCATAAAACAGGTGTTTGGTTTTTATAACATTTCCGTCTTTAATTAAATACCTTAATTTAAGAAAAAATCGTTTAATTAATCCGGGAACAAAATTCAACACTTTATACTCGGTGATTTTTTAAATTTCACATCTCGACAACGATGATTTTTTGTTAGAAGTAAAAGTAAATGTAAACGTACAAACTTACTTACAACGAATTTCTATTTATATTTGCGGTAAGTAAAGAACCAAGAATTTGCTTGATTACCTTTTTTAAATACGTCGCCCACGCATCTGTCTCTATTTTTCATTTAAAAAACAATGATTTTTTGACACTGAATTAGAAGTGTGCTTAATGATTTGGTTAAGAAACAATGTAGGACTAATTAAGGTTTAATTAATAAAATACTATAGGTATAAGTTTCGTTAATTATCATAATAATGACTGGTTAAATTTCTGTACTTAAATTAATTGTTTCTTCTTAAATCTATTTTTTTAAGTAGCGTAACAAAAAATATGAAGACTCAGTTCAAGATATAATTACAATAATGTGGTTTACGACTATTCTCGGTAATTTGTTAATTGTTTCAATTACAAATTTGCTTAAAATGGCTAAAAGTGGTGTCACTACCCTATTACATATTTTTAAACTTCCAAAAATCTGAATTACTGATGAATTAATAAAATACACTTGATAATGCTTTGATATAAGTTTCGTCCGTTATTATAATAATACGGACTCATATTTCTGCTTAAATTAATTGTTTCCCCTAAATTCAGTAGTGTTAAACAAGGATTATTGAAGAACAAAGTGGACGAAAGTGCTGAAATTGCACATATCGTCTAAATAACTCAATTAGCAAAATTTACAGCATTTCAGCTTAAAAACTGTAGCATAACGTAACGTGTAGCAGTTCAAGATATAAATAGAGTAATGCGGTTTACAGCTATTCTTGCTAATTTTTTCAATTACAAATTTGCTTACAGTGGCGTTATTGTTGATTCTTGTTCGCCAATTCAACTTGCAAGAGATAAAGGACATATTAAAAGAAAAAATGCGGTGTAAGTGCGAACATTAGTAAATGCGAAAAACATGTGCGACCGGAAATTTTTAAATTACTGCATAGCAAATTTTCACTTGTAATTATTGCACGAGAGCTTTCTTTTTATTCGGATAAATTTGCAGTTGTTAACAAAAATTTAATTCAAATAAATTGTCCTCGTTAAAGTAGTAAGTCCGGTAGGATGAGCTATTTTTTCTGACAATTTATTGACTCCAAATACCAGTCAGTAACTAAATTTGAGTTTAAGAATAATTGTAAATTTAACAGTAATAAAAAGAAAATCCGAATGCAATTTGGTAAGATTTTTAAATGCTGCCAGGGCAACTAAAAGTATAAAGAAATGTTACTAGATTTAAAAGTTAAGGAATTTTAACACCAAAAAAAAGGGGATAACCTTATCCTTTATAGGAAAGTTTAATTTCTCCTCGACTCGAAGATATGGATTTATTAATTTTTTATGGATGTACTTGTCTAATAAAAAAAAATTGCCGACGTACCACTTAGAGTGGACGCTGAGCGAAGTGCAAGTGTGAACCGGTCCTTATTTGATTAAAAATTGCTAATAACAATGATGTTATGAAATTCTGTTTTTTACGGCATTGTTATAGGACTGCAGAAAGCTGTGCTCGTAAAATCCACGGGAAATTTAACTGTAATTAAAATATTTATTACCACTTGCACGACACTAAAAAAAATCAAAGTGCATACTAATATGTTTGCTATTTGTTATGAGAAATGTCAACATATGATAAAGATAACAAAATTATTAACGATGTGTTATTGTCTAGTTGGAAAAGACAATGCCATTTGATATCAATTTAAATTAAAACTTGGTCGCAACATTTTTAATTATTCAGATCCTCTATAAATTATTATTTCCATGTAAAAATTGAAGTGTTAATTAACACAAAACTATACACGTTATGTATAAAAAGAAGCTTACACACAAAGATAATTAAATATTTTTCAAGTACGGCTTTTGGAATGTGATTAATTGCACTCTCAATTTAATCACCGAGAAAGGCATTTTACTTTGTGCTACCATGCAAATTTAAAATTTCGGATTATGTACGTTTTTATGCACCGACCTGGATAACTATTCAGCTTCTCTCCAAATTAGTTCTGATATGCAGTTGTGTGAAAATCGCAAAAAGATTTACGAATTTCCCGGGTAAAGTTCAGTGGCACACGATTTGATATTCGTGTCTGTTCGCATGAAATCGTCGAGCTGGAATTGCTTTCCGAAAATTTCATGTTAGTCGAGTTGGAGGCGCTGAGTTGTTGTGTAGCGCAAGTCGAAACAAGCACAAACGAATTTTCATCAACCGTGTGCGCAAAAAAAGTCGCATAATATGTTCGAAACGACCAAGAAGAATCTGTGATGAAATCGCACGATTCGAGAAGCCTCCGCTGAGGAAGGGCGCTTCTTAAGCTCAAGCTGAAATTGCGAAGAAAAATGGGACTCGGTTAAACATCGTTTTGTTAAAAAGTTGTACGAACAAAGTGTGTCGTCGGAGTCTCGACATGGATTTAAAATGTACACAGTGAGGATAATTGACGGTGCCAATCGTTGGATAATTTGGTCGAAGAACTGTTAAATCACGACCGTCGTTCCATGTTCTAAATGCGTTCTAACACAAGGTGTTCCAAGTGGTTTCCAAGTGTGGTGATCGGTGGAGTGCCTTGTGAATATTTGCGATATGTACAGGGTGTATGTGTGACATATTGCTGAGGAATCAACCGAAGGTACGCAGAATTTTTCTTGTTCAGCGGATTCTGAAAATCGCCGGCGACCGGAATTTTCAGGTTTTTTGCGTCCGGTTATCTGCTGCACCGTGTTGTTGTCGATCTACCTGCGAGTGCGACCTTCTGGTTTTATGGTTGGACTGCAAAAATGGCGGCCTGATCTTTCTCGATTCCAAACACGATGTTATAACTACCTTACAAAAGTTGTTCTGTAGAACAAGAAATTTTGTTATTCAAAGGTGGCGTTTATTTTTTGTCGCGCTTCATCATCCTCTATTGTGAAAAAATTGCTCCATTGTAGATTCGTTTCTTTATTATTAATAACCATTCCATTGTTTATCGAGCGAAAGGACGAACTTTCTCTCCTAAACAAGAGGTGTATTGTTGGCTTGAGAAATTTGATGATAAAAAAATGTGTGCCATTATTTAGGGTTTTTTTAACGTTGGTGGTCTTGAAAATAAACCGTACAAAATAAGAGGTGGTCGTAAAGTACCATTGGTATGGCTAGCTCATTTTTGTATTTGAATTAGCGGTCGCGAATGATCGAGTGACATTTTTGATGAAGCGATACGGGGTTTTAAGTGTCGCACTCGGCTATTTAAATGGCATAACTAATAATTAGATTCGTAAACGGTTTGGCGAAGTATTGGCCATTGAAGTCGACCACGTTCAACAAAAGCGAATGGTGAAATTTTATCATTGATTTCTCCTTGAATGATTCGGATGTATACTAATATCATCTTTCAAATGACTTGGCATAACTTAGAGTTATCCGTCTGCGGAGGAATCGACTTTTGAGCCGTTTTCTAACAGCGAACGATTATGCGTTGTGAAAGGCGAATTCCTCGTAGCACATCAGTATCAAATTAATCTTCAATAGACGTATTAGTTGGTCGGTAGCGCTGCGGTTTTCCATACGCGATTGTTATATTTGTGGATCTCGTTTTTAAGTCCCGTTTTCATGGGACATTTACCTGCAGCTGTGAGCCGCTTAAATCTTTTTTTAAAACTGCCTCATTTCCATAAATTTTCCTAAAAATGTCCACGCAACCGCACCGCACTTAAATCGAAACGGTTCTATTTTGGAACAAGTGCTAAAAATATGTTTTTACGTCGGCGGTTGTTCCTGTCTGGCTTAATAGTAATAGGCCCGGACACATTTTAGGCCGATTCCGCGAATAATTACTCGATCAAACGATATGCACATCATCGCCATTAGGTGTGCTCGCATGTGCCGGCATTCCGCGCCTGTACATACGTGTTTTGGCAGACTCGCCCGGGGAACGCTCACCTTGCCTGAATCTGAATCTGAATTAATGGACTCGGAGATAGCGTAATGCTGTTCGCTTGTTTGAATCATATATAAGTATCAAAAACAGATTAAAATTTCGAGTTTTGTATTTAATGTGTGCGTACATTTTAAATTGATAGCACCACCTTTATTAATGGATATCGTCTGAAAGGCCGGGCTCCGTATTAATGCTGTAGATCACCAGAGTTGACGTCTCCTGTATTTCAGGGTTTTGTTTTAACGAATCTCATTTACTGGCTTTTACGCCTACTTATATTTATCTCTTTCGTTGCTTTCTCATTTGTTCCGTTTTTATCGTCCGTGGCCATTTTCATATGCGCCGGACCACACTTATCAGTTTCAAACTACTTAAGGTGACAATAACAAATCCTCTCACAAAAGCCTTCTCCGAATTTTAAATCCGACCGGACCGAATTTTTTGTTTCTCTCTCCTTTTATTAAATGCAGAAATAATCGAACACATTTATTTCGCGAATCGAAAGCGACAAATTTGCATTTATTTATTTTAAGTGTTATTGCATGTTCATTTTTTTATGGCGACCACTTAATGGACCTTTTATTTCAAAATACCTTCTACCTTTAATTGTTAGATATGGTTTATAGTTTTGTTATGTCTGCACTCACTTTACAAACGCATCGATTCTTATACAGGGTGATTCTAAACGGCCTACCACAATTTATCAATGTTGCCAACACTAGCGAAATTTTGAGATAAGGAAACAGCTTTTTTGATTCTTTACATTAATAGCGGAAAGTGGGAGAATGATGCGCACTGTACACTCAGAAAAATAACGTAGGTAAATTCAACTAATAAAAGTGGTTACTGTACAAACCGCAAAATTTAGTTAAATCAAACCGAATTTCGGTTGAACCAAACTAATCGATGCAGTTAAAACAACCGTCAAGAGTTTATTGTCGCACAAAATAAGAACAACCCATTGTCTTAATAGAGATAACCGCCGAAAATGTTTTTTTAAACTAAATTTAGTAAAAGCAAACTATTCATGTGTTAACTTACAAATGCATCGGTAATTTCAACAATATTTTGTTAATACGACAGTTTATTGTTTGACTAACAATTAATATTGTCGGGGAACTTATACAATTAAATTGAATATGCTACCATTGTGGGTAGATCTAATCGACTTTCTTCGTCATTTTCTGAAATCTTTACGGTGTAAACGCATTTTGCATTTGTACACAATTTCATATTTTGTCATTTAACAAACCTGTTATGGTTGAATCAACTAAAATGGTAGATAGGCGCAAAATCATAGGGTCTTTTTAGTTGATTTTACCTATCGTTTTTTTTGAGTGTAGTGAGTACGGTAAACCTAGTATAAGTTTAAAATCGTTAGAGCTAGCACTAATTAGTCTACTAGGAATATGTAATGCAATATTTAAAAAAATTCAAGCGTAAAACCCCATCCCTCGATAAGTTTCGTAAGGTCTTAGGGAGTAATGTTTCGGGTTAAGGGATAAACAAAAGTCACATTTATAATTCTTCGCTTCCCTTTGTTTTTTTTGCCGTCAATTCTAATTACATTTATCACATTTTCAAGATCTTCACACGTGAATGAAAGTATAGCAATTTTTCGAAGCTAATTCCTTGGTATCTGAAGAAAGAATCAAAATATTAGTATAGCGCACCATTATCCCTTTGTATTTGAAATATCAACTACAGGAAATAACAAAATTATGTACAAAACAATATGTTATCAGAAAATAATCCCTTAAAAGCAATTAGGTAAGCATTGTGAACTTACCTCTTTATGTTCCGAAACCGAAAAATAATAATAGATAATCACAGACTTTTCAAAACACCTGTCACTATCTGCACGTGTATGCAAATGATATGAATTGTGACATAAAGGGCTTATAACGCAATTAAGCAAGATCAGCACTATTTTGAATTGCAGAATTAACGCTGTATTATTAAATACAACGGTGCGCACGATTACCCGCCGCGCACTATTCTTCCAGTATTTCATACAGTTTTTCAATTTCTCCTGGCGCAGTACTGTAGTAGGCAAAGTTGGACACTGCATCCAGTAGATTTCTAAGTTATTTGATTGGGCGACGTTTTCAGAATTTCTGGAGTCAAGTTCAAAATTTTTGCGCATTTTCGAATAAACTGCAAATTAAAGCGTCATTTGCAAAGTTAGGATAGCGTTTTTGTGATTTTTACAGTTTTAGCATTTTATTTTAAATCTAAAGACATTTTTGGTCGCATTATGAAAACAAATGTTGGCAACGTTGCAATTTATACCGGTGATTTTACACGTTCAAACAATGCATATTTATTTATCCGATCATCTTCTACTTTCAGAATAGAGGATTTGAAGTTAAGTTTCGATTTCCCTAAACCCGGGCTATTTGTTTATCCCAGGTTTTTCTGGGGCGTCCTTTTCTCTTCTTTTTAACTTTGACCGTTCACACATTCTTTGCTGTTTTTATGTCCGACAGGAATAAGATTTAACTAAATTTGCTCTTTTCAAAAATGCAACTTTGAAAGTCTTCGCTTCTTTCCAAATATTTTGTAAAAGATGGTCACCAAGTGGTTTTTAGGAAAAAAAAATTACCAAAATCGCGTGACGGCGAGGGGTGTTTTGGAATGGTAGTGCCTGTTACCACCCAGAAAACTTTAATTTCTGTTGTGAATTTCACATCAATTTTTTTTTGTAATTTAATTATTTGCTTTAAAATTTAAATTTAGTGCTAACATTGTTTATACGAAATATTCAATAATACGAACATTGACTATTTTGTGGTGCAAAAAGCAACATATCTGGGAAAGATGAAGACTCGAAGAATTTTATTTTAAGATAACACAAGATTAGTTGAATCAAAAATGCAATCTCAAAGTCTTCACATCTTTTCTAATATTTTGCTTCTATGTTTGAACCGATTGCGTTACAGTGATGAGATTTTATAAAAGAGGGTCACAAAAGGAATGGTTCTTAGAGAAAAAAATGATCAAAATCGCGTGATGAAAAGGGTTGTTTTGAAATGGTAGTGCCTGTTACCACCTAAAAAACTTTCTTCTGTGTTCTGAATTTCACAGAATTTTTTTTAACTTGATTAAAATTAAAATTTAGTGCGAACATCTCTTATACGAACAATTCGATAATGCGAACATTAACTATTCTGTGGTGCGAAAAGCAAAATAGCTAAGAAAAATTAAGACTCGCAGAATTTAATTTTTGGATGAGGCAAGTTTGACGGTATGAATTATGCTGCACCGTTTGACCACCCTGTATTTACCCTAATCGATTATTTGATGCATTCTTTTGTGCGGCACATTTTATCTTCGCATAATGTTCTACAAGTGATCTACACGTCGATATTAGGCAATAAAAATATTGTTTATTCGTTATTCATGAAACAAAATCGTCGGTCACTTTCGGCCATTCAACTCTCATTTGAGGCGGTCGGTTGGTGCGGCTACTACGGCAAGTTGCAAGGCCGCTCGGAGAGAAAATCAAGAAGCGAAAGAACCAGAAAACGTTTAATTAATTAGGTAAAGCAGAACAGTGTCTTATTAAACGGGAGTCCTTTTTTAGGAACGACGAATCGATCGCGGATCTGTCTCCGAATTTATTTTCGTTAAATTTTTGAACGGGAAAAACGGGGGCGTTTTAATGATTTAATTGCGGGGGGAGGGTCAACTTTTTGTTGTGGTCCTGTAAAGATCTGTGTGCGGTGATGCCTATGTATTGCACCTTGGAACCAGATAACTTGCATGGCAAAGGCAAACAAGTGAAACCTATCTGAATCTCTATCGCACTCGTCATGAGCTGTTCGGTGTATCCATCTTTGTTAGACCACCGACTTTGCGTTTATCAGACAAGTTCTGCTTTGGCTTAGTTAAGTTCGGTTTGGTTCATTGTGTTCGTGCGAAAAGTTAAACACAACAACATTGTAATAATAGAATGCGACAATCCGCTAAAAATATGCACAAAGAAAATGAATTTTTAATCTCCGGCCTGTTCTGCTGGTGACAAAAAGTGAAATTGAATTGGGCTGAAATTTACGCAAACTTTCCAACGAAATAAACATAAATTGCAAAAATCGCCGTGAAATCAGTGGAATTCCACTTCCAATCGCGTGAAATAACCTGAAGTTCCTGTCAAGTTATTTTATTCCCTATTTTGTTTTCTTCCTCGAAAGATTTCATTCTCGCAGTCTTAATATGATAATCAGATTTGAATTACACGAACTGAAGGGGATATCTTTTTTTATGGGGGATAATTTGCGAACATTTTTAATATCCTCGAAACGGCGCGGTACTTCTTAAAATTAGAAGAGTTTACATAGTTACGATTATGGGTGAAGTTGCCCTAGTATGTACAAAGAAAAGAAAAAAGCCGTTACGGTTGTACTTTATAAGCAATAAAGCTTGCAACGAGCCTTTTTCGCTGTTCCAGAAATTGTTTTATTATTTCTCCGTTGAAGTTGTTTTAAAAAGCGCAGTTTTCCGAAAATCGAATTAGATTTAAAGAGTTTAATAACCACACACTTGAGAGAGTTGTGTTCATTTCCGAGTCCGTTGCCCCTTTTTATAATATTTTCGAATTAGCATTCGTCGAGAACAGGCGGCAATTAACTGACGCACGTTTTTTTCCCTCCATCTCGGTTGATTTAGATAAAGTATCCCATTAGTTTCATAATGGAAATGACCATTTACGATCGTCTTATGATAGTTATCGAAAAGGATCTGCGATTCTGAATCGCTATCTGTCATCTTCGACTTTTTTTTGTTCGTCGGTAGTTCGTTATGTAAACATTTATAAGTAATTACTTGGAGGAGGACTTGGTTGTGAGTGGAACCTAATTAGAGCCGATTTTGCATATTTGCTCCGAACAAATATTTATTCGTTAATTTGTTACGTTTAACATGACAGTTATAAATAAACACCAATGTTTTTTTATCGAACGTTACCGCCACTTGTAACATAATTTGTTTAATTGTATTAGCGATAAGAACCGGATGTGCATCTGCAATTGATTGTTCCTGTGTTACTATAGGGAAACTTTCTTATACGAGGGTAACACTAAAAATATCTAAAATACCATGCTTCTTATAACAAATAAAACTTGTTCAGTTTGTTTAAAGATTTCGTGTTTAGGGGGAAATATCCTAAATTGACACACCACTGTTATCAGGCACACAAATCACGCCTTCTTATCAGCTGACTAGTCTATCGAGAGAAATCTGTATGTTCATAGTGCTAATTTCCGAAATATTGTGTACAATGGGTTCCTGTAAACCTGGATATCGTAAAGAACAGGTACCGCCCGTGTAATAATATCCTAACACATGTAGTTTTTTCGTCCGGTTGTGTGGGTCGTAATAAAAAAAAACGGTAGCAGCGGTATTGCGTGTCATTAAAGTGATCGATGACTTTTAAATTGCGCTTGACTATATTACCTATTTTTTTTATTAATTCCGGCGCATATTTTGAGCTTCGAATTTCTTAAATGGCATTTAAATTCCCCCCGCTAATGGATTCCCTGCAAAAAAGCGGAATTGTCGTGTGAGAGGTGTATTAGGTTTGAAATGGAGTCAAAAGGGTATTGTATTTTAACAGAGAACGAACTGACTTTGATCTTTGGAAGAGAGCGGGCAGGGGCGCGAGGTGTAAATTTTCCATCTTTGAAGAAGACGAATCCTATTGATGAGCGCAGAAAACCGGTGCGCTGACCAGTTTTTAAAATCACAGCCGAGATTATGTTATAAAAATTGTTTGGTTCTCTTATTCAAATACGTCCTTCTCCCTTCGGGGTTTCTTAGACCATCGAAATATCTAAAGCTTACAGCAGCTTCTTTGGTATTATCTTTCCTCAGGTATTCCGAGGTATGTACCTGAACCCAAACGCTATTGTACTAACCACTCCGAATATATTTTCCCGTGACATCGGTTTAATATAATATCTTAATTTCCACATCAAATCCCTTTCGGCCGAATTATCACGTATCTCACACATACAAATAACCGACATGTTTTGTTTGAAGTTCGTTCAAATATTATTGTTTGTCTTTTAAATAAACAGCGAACGGAAATTATATGTCTCAATTTGTAACTGAGATTCCATTCTCTGCTCACACAATGTTTAATCTGCTTTTCATTAATGTCCTGTTTTCTCCTTTTTTTACTCTCACAAAAACAGAAATCCTCGTAATGGTTATTATCTTGATACAAACGCGATCGTGATGTACCGAACAAAAAATCGAAAATGTTTTGTTTCATCTTTATGTTAAGAAAGCGTTTTTATGTTATTGAATTAAAGATAATAGAATTTTGCGAAATTTTAGTAACAAGGAAAAAGATCGGTCTTATTAGGGACGTCGTGGCGCTTAAGAGGAAATTTGCTGGCTCGGACTATATTTCATTTAGTATTTATCGTCTCGGTTCTTCCACTTAAGTGAGGCAATGTGTTATCTACAATTTTTTTTCCCTGTAATGGCTTATTTTTAAACCATTAGTTGTCAGGGGTGGTAAACTCTTATCTAATGAGTCTGAAGAGCTTAAATATTTGCGCCAAGACGGAGAATTATTTAAGAAAAGTACTTATATTGGCGAATGGAATTATAAATATTTCAAATATAAAAGACTGTAATGGTAGAAAATCGTTTTGTAATTGAAATTTCATGCATATAATCTTTCTTCGCTTGGATAGTTTTTATTAAAAGACTTTCCTTTATGGCATTCAACAAAGAGTTGAAACATAGACTTTCAAAACGTGCATTATTATCCATTCTTTTTCATAACAAATCAATTGAGATTTTTTCGCCGCATTAATTGCTCGCACTCAGTTCTATTATCCTCTGAAAAAATGTCTTATGAAAATGGCACGTGATCTTTTATGGATCGTTTTCGAGTTCCCTTTTAGGAATTTTCTCTCATTTTCGGAAAATGTTTTTCGAATTTGTTCACTTGTAATTGCCCTAGAGTTTTCTTTTTATCCCGATAAATTTGCAGTTTTTAACTGAATGAAACAAAAAGTGCTCGAGAAAACAGCGAGTTCGATAGAACGAACTGTTTTTTTCTGGCAATTTGAGTTTAAGAATTTTAAAAAATCGGTAAAATAATTTAATGAACGCCGTCGGGGCAACCAAAAATTATATGCACTGTCTAACCGCGTCTTTGATATGACACCGAACGGCAAAGTTTTTCATTTTTACTCTAGGCATAATCGAAAACCCTAATAGATACAGTTGAATTCGCTTATAACGTACAATTTTAAAGAATTTGTCCGGTAATAACGCACTAATGCGGCACTTTTCCGGCATTTATGGTTAGTAGGGATGCTGCAATGCATTTGTGAGTGATATGGAGAGAGTGCTACTGCAGTAAAACTGTCGTAGAAAAATAAACGTAGAGTCTTAAATGCAGAAAATGAAGTAAACTTCATCCGAAAAATACAGAGTAGTGTGAATCGTGCCGTCGCAGGAATATAATTTACTCAAAAGAATTTAAGGCTTTCACTCAATGAAAAGATAACGAATAAAAGGAAATATAACTTTTCTGAGACCCATTTCCAGCAATGATTGAGAACTTTATTAGGTGAATTAATGAAAAAAAAAATTTTTAAAAATTGAAAAGTTAAGGGGTAAGATACAAATTAATTTGGTTATTCTGAGGCAAATAAGCGGTATCTGCTGTATTTTCATAATTTTTAATACGGCCCGGTTTTAATTGACCTCCTCGTTTTTCGCCCTAATTTTTCCCTTTTAAACTTCGTGTTACAAGAATATTACGGTACGAACACAATTAATATTTGTAAAACGGAAAGACACGTTACATTTCCATGTTGGCGTGATTCATTTGAATTCGCTTGTACGGAAAATTCTTTATTTCTTTTTCGGCTTGCGAAAATTCAAATTTTGTTTTCAGGTATTCTGTTGATTTCGTATTCTAATTGTTGAAATTTAAATGCCTTTTTTGCCAACGTGAAAAATTGATTATAGTTTCAGCTGAAGTGACGTCATGTGGACGGTTGTATTAGCTTCCCTATTTCACATGTTTGCGTTGCTGGTTAAAATCCGTTAGGGAATTGTTAATTACCTTATTGAGAGAATTGCAAAATTTATTGCCTTAAAAATTCATTTATGTCTCTTTTGATAATTTTATAGTATTCATCGCATCTATTTATAAGTGGATGCGTCATGTTAGATAAGCACATGTGGTGTCATTACAAAAAAATTCTTGCGGCGCAACATTAATTAATCGGTTTTATTAGGTTCATCGGAAATATTTCGTAATTCTATCAGAATTTGATTGGGGTGCCCCTTAATGTTATGCGGGCGTAAACATAACTCATCCTTTTCCAATACCGCGTTCATTATCAACTAATCCGTTGACGTGTAGACGAAACGGGGGATAGAGAATAGAGCTGAAAGCTTGTTTTATTTCGCCACGATCAATGTGCCCTGCCTGTGTTTAACATGCCCTATATCTGGCGTCAGTTTGTTGGTATTGATTTTCGGCACGTTTTTTTTTTATTATAATCATGAACAGACTCGGAGAATTTTCTTAAGCAGAAAAATTGAGTCACTTACTGTATCGGCGAACCATTTTCGAGTCGGAGTCCCTTCGGCGGATGATTTTATTTGTTCAGCGAGATCGAAAGCCTTTTCAGTGAAAATAAAAGCTTTCAGTAGCCACGCTAATCAAATTGTCTAGAAAAGGGCATCGATGGCGTACAGTGGAGCTCCCTTAATGGCCCAAACTACAGTTCATAAAGTTAGATTAATGACGTCAGCAATGTAGATCGTGGTGTGGTGGACAGATGCTAGGTAACGGTGTTTCTTAAGTGACATCACAAATGCACAGATGTTGATGACCAGATAAACGTGTCTTTTCTCCCTCCAGCATTTCTTAAAATATGTTTCAGGGGGTAGCTAAGCGGGTTAGTTTCCTGCCTGAATGTATCACGACTTCCGGTGGGTTGCGCCATGTTTAGGCACTTTGTGGCCATGTTAACCGTTAATGCTAATCCACTGAGTATTGTTAAATATAATACATCAAAAGTGCACCTAGTTTCAGAAGTAACACTTATTTCCAATTAACCTATTAATTTCCAAGACAATAAAAACTCAATTTTTTTATTTTTATTTTCGTGAATATTACTTGAAATACGTTTGTTTAGCCGATTTTGATGTTACATTGAAAATATTTTTGAAAATTTCCGAGAATAATGGTATCATTAACAAAAATAAAAATTTATTGAATCATTTCCACAAAATATATAAAACAACAAAAATTACACTTTCCAACGAAAACGGTAATTTTCGTTGAAATAAAAATTTTATGAGACATTAAAATACAAATATAATAACTAAATAGATATCAATATTTAATGAAGAATGGACATCAAAAAAATTGAATAAAAAAAGGCCATAAATGTGTTATTTGAGTCTACGGCCTGAAAACGTTGACAAAACTATCTTTATCATGTTATGTTTGTGTAATGCCGTTAATGTTGCGTTAATCCTATATTTGCTCACTAATACGTGTACACAAAGGTACTAATCAGAGTCAGCGAGAGTAAACAAAGAAGTGATGTATGTGTGTGTGTGCAGTGTATTTAAACAGTTTCCGGTGCATTTCACTTATTGATGCATCAATTTCAGCGCCGTCGCTTTTTTCTATTAATAACTGATTCAGTGATTTTTAGTAAGAAGTGCGTTTAATTGCGCCGATTAACGTCGAACTTGAATCACTATTTCTTTTAAGTTTGACTTTACCCCGAAAATTGATGCGTCACTTAATAATCAGATTAGCGGCATTAGAGTCATTGCCGGAGATAAGAATCAGCGATTTTTTTATAATGACATCAGGTATTCTTCACACGGTATCGTTGTATCGTGCGGTCGCCACGTTATTGCTTCGGTATTTGTGTTGTGCATTTTATGAAAATGTAGATTTTAGCTTCAAGATTTTTCATGAGATTTTATGAGTTGTCTTTAACTGCAGATGTATGATACGGGACTTTAATTATTATTGAAATTTTGTGCAACTGGAATAACACATGTGGTCGGCTCCATTACGTCCAGGCTCCCCCCGGGCTTAAACAAAGGCCATTTCAGACCCTGGTTTTAACTGAGCTGTAATAGGGATTAGTCATGTAAAGGTATTATTCGGGGGCACTGTTCTCATATTGATTAACACTGCCTAGTTTTTGAGTTATTCTATCGATTGGCACATTTTAAATTCGTGTTTGAAAGTTTTGATATTGTTTCGGAAAAGTTGGAAAGTGTGGTAAAAGTGTCGTACCAGTTACTATTTACCGAGCGAAAAAAAAGGGATTAATTTTAGTTTGGAAATAAATGCTTGCGGGGAAAAAAGTCACGG
The DNA here is from genome assembly GCA_949768715.1 of Dascillus cervinus. Lineage (NCBI taxonomy): Eukaryota > Metazoa > Arthropoda > Insecta > Coleoptera > Dascillidae > Dascillus > Dascillus cervinus. The sequence goes on from OX458323.1 coordinate 6,607,832, forward strand.
AAATATAATCCATTCCGCACACGTAGTCATATTTTACACTCGGCCTGCAAGTTTTATTAATATTATGATTCATGAAGTTTTTTTAATGTATTCTTTTTCAAATTCATTAATGGAAAAACGTGAAATTACCATACAATAACAGAAAAAGTTTAGAAGGACATTTTGTTTAGATTAGGTACACTAGTGGACAAATTGAATCGAAATAACACCAAATATACAAGAATTATAATGCTAATTATTTCAGCAAAAAAACAAAGCACTTATGCGTCATTCGCATGGGAAATTTAAATGTGCGTGGAAACATTATTAATGCATACAAGGAGATCAAAAATAAACTCGAACCGACGAAAAATATGGCCACACTTAAACCAAATTTTAAATTAAATTGGTAGCTAATATTAAAATAACGTGGATAGGTTTTGAAGATTATTTTTCAAACGCCTTTTCTAATTTTCTAATAATACCTCTTCTAAAGTCAATCTGCATAAACTTTATTCTTGAAAAAAGAATCTGGTACCTACTGTCAAGTCAGGGTATCTTCTTGCATATGCATTTTTGGTTATAAGGCTGTTATCGTAAAATTGAAGCAAAAATTGTGTAGTCTCGTTAGCAGTGTGGTCAGTGGCGTCATCCTGTTGAAATTAACAGAGGTTCAATTTCTCATCGTTTAGTTGTTCGATGAATGACGTAATAATTTGCATTTTCCTTTTTGCTAAAAAATATGGCTGTAATATCCTCCATAAACCAACCTTTACAGAATGAAGTGATACTTCACAAAAAACGAAAATTTACAAATCCATTTAGATGAAACCAAGCAACGATATCCGATTGTCTTGGATATTAAATGCGTTGGGAGCTACCCTAAGACAAATTAATTTATTGGCTTAATCTTCAAGGAAACGACTTTTTTTAATAAAAATTTCAAATATCTTGAACGCCTTTGCGTTTGTCAATTTGTATTTTTATACGCTAATAAAACTTTTAAAGCAACGAGAAATTATAAAGATAAAAATTATTGACGAAAGTATGCGCGCATTCTCTCATATCATCCGTCTCTAGTTCGCGTATGAAAGTCACCTTGGGCGCGAAAATTCAAATAGATGAATAATGCAGGAATAAAAGAATTTCAAAATGTTAATGCGCCTATTGTCGAAGTGAATCAAAAAAGTATCGATCGGATAGGTGCAAATTTAGACGGCACGTGTTTTTCTTAAAATAAACTAAAGAATCACCCTCGAAGTTTGGCGGCGTTATTTTTAAACACCCTGTATAAATACGAGATTTATTTTTGTTTCTTATTTTGTAATTTTAATGTGATTTGCTTGACTAAGATAATTTTTCACTATTGTCTGGAGAATTGTATCTCCGTTGTCTGTTGCTGTCATATTTTTTTTTATTTTAAAATGTGCGTTCATATTATTTGAACTGGTTCGTTTTACATGTCCCCTGTGACCTATATGTTAAATTCATTTTTGAATAGGACGTTCTAAAAATGAAAATTATGCGTGTGTAATTATAGCTAACGTCAAAAACATCAACAAGATGTATCGTAACGTCACGTTTTAGGGGAGGAAATATTATATGGTCTTGAATTCGGTACATATGCTGCCCACAAATTTCCCCTACATGACAGAAACCTCCATAAACTACACGTTCCCCAAAATCCAATATCAATGTGTAATATTCAAACACATCAATCGCTAATGATCTTTGGTAAATGTAATATCCTTGATGAACGAAAATTATATTAGGAACGGCAAAAATAATCGTTACGAATAGCTAAAATAATGAGTGCCTTAGAAAGTTTGATTTAAAAGTATTTTAATAATTTCAGGAATGAGAGAGAAGTGGTGCTCTATTGCTTTGGAAAACAAAGATATTGCAGTTCTAAAATACAGTGTGTCCCCAGATATATTATTTGCAACGTTACAGAAATTTTCTTTTACTCGTTTCGAAACTAATAATTTCCTAATAAAAATCTTAAGTAAAATAAGGGAACAACACATAAGAATGTAAAACCATCTTTATTTTTAAAATTTCAATCAAAGTATCATGTCATAATTGTCAAATCTGTGAATTGCGGTGATTTTAATATTTACTGAATCAACGCTTAACGCTTCAACAAAGAATTTATCTTGTTCAGTGGTACGTAACTGAAGACGTGTATTACATATATGCAGTACGGAAAGTTTTACCTTTATTTTCAGTCCATCTGGAGACACATTGTATTCTCACTAAAAAATTTTGTCTTCTTCGCATAAGCGAAATTTTCGCAGTACAGAAAGTATGCACAATAATCTGAATATCTTGAAGTATTACAACCCTGAAGTGTTTTCATCCATTTACTATTATTGTGTATACATCACACTGTGCGCATTTACCTAAATATGATGTTAAAAATAATAAGCATTTAAATTCCAAGTCAGTTTGTACATAACTGTACATGAACTGCAAATAAGAAGGGTTTTCCCCCATAAACGTTATTTGTACAGTAGAGCGTCGATTATCCGAACGCCAATTATCCGAAACGTCAATCATCCGAATGACGATTTGATTTATCCGAACGTCAATCATCCGAATCGTCGTTAACTTTGCATTACACATTACATTATAATGTGATTGAAATATTATTTGTTGTTCAATATAGGTTTATATTCTATCATTTTGAGCGTTTTAGTGCTAATAAACTATGACTGTTCGGTCATCCGAATTTTCGATTATACGAACGGTAGTCGGTCCCAATTAGTTCGGATAATCGACGCTCTACTGTATTTGTTTTGCGAGGAACACAATGGTGCAATTAAAAATCGATTTGCTCTAAGATTGTCAGAGATAGAAAACTATAAATCGAGAAAATGACCGTAGCTCCGTTAATACTGGAGCAACTCAATTGATTCTTGTTCCATCGTTTCCAGCAGGAAAAGTTATCCTAGTAAGGAAAAAAAAAGAAAAAAAGAAAAAAAAATAGAGAGAAAAAGGCCAAACCAAGGAAAACACTTTTTTTTCTTTCTTGCTTAGAGCGTCATATAAACATGAAAACTTAGGTATTTTTTTGCGAGGAACACGATGGTGCAATTAAAAATCGATTTTCTCTAAGATTGACAGAGATAGAAAACTTAAACCTAAACTAACATTACCTAACCTATCTTAACCGGACCAAACTGGGTTTATCTTTTCGTGTTTCTCTTTCGGGGATATTTTTAGAATTTTTACACTGTTGAGATTATGTTGTGATTATTTACCTGTTCTAAATAAACAATTGCACTGTTAAAAAAGGAAAAAAAAACATTGCCCTTATGAAAATGTGCACTGCCATTTTCATGTTTTTGTTTTGGCCAGAGAGTTATATAAAAATGGAAACTTATGTACAGTAGAGCGTCGATTATCCGAACGTCAATTATCCGAAACGTCAATCATCCGAATGACGATTTGATTTATCCGAACGTTAATCATCCGAATCGTCGTTAACTTTGCCATTACATTACATTATAGTGTGATTGAAATATTATTTGTTGTTCAATATATGTTTATATTCTATCATTTTGAGCGTTTTAGTGCTAATAAACTATGACTGTTCGGTCATCCGAATTTTCGATTATACGAACGGTAGTCGGTCCCAATTAGTTCGGATAATCGACGCTCTACTGTATTTGTTTTGCGAGGAACACAATGGTGCAATTAAAAATCGATTTGCTCTAAGATTGTCAGAGATAGAAAACTATAAATCGAGAAAATGACCGTAGCTCCGTTAATACTGGAGCAACTCAATTGATTCTTGTTCCATCGTTTCCGGCAGGAAAAGTTATCCTAGTAAGGAAAAAAAAGAAGAAAAAAAGGAAAAAAAAATAGAGAGAAAAAGGCCAAACCAAGGAAAACACTTTTTTTTCTTTCTTGCTTAGAGCGTCATATAAACATGAAAACTTAGGTATTTTTTTGCGAGGAACACGATGGTGCAATTAAAAATCGATTTTCTCTAAGATTGACAGAGATAGAAAACTTAAACCTAAACTAACATTACCTAACCTATCTTAACCGGACCAAACTGGGTTTATCTTTTCGTGTTTCTCTTTCGGGGATATTTTTAGAATTTTTACACTGTTGAGGTTATGTTGTGATTATTTACCTGTTCTAAATAAACAATTGCACTGTTAAAAAAGGAAAAAAAAAACATTGCCCTGAGCACACCTTATGAAAATGTGCACTGCCATTTTCATGTTTTTGTTTTGGCCAGAGAGTTATATAAAAATGGAAACTTATGTACAGTAGAGCGTCGATTATCCGAACGTCAATTATCCGAAACGTCAATCATCCGAATGACGATTTGATTTATCCGAACGTCAATCATCCGAATCGTCGTTAACTTTGCCATTACATTACATTATAACGTGATTGAAATATTATTTGTTGTTCAATATATATTTATATTCTATCATTTTGAGCGTTTTAGTGCTCATAAACTATGACTGTTCGGTCATCCGAATTTTCGATTGTACGAACGGTAGTCGGTCCCAATTAGTTCGGATAATCGACGCTCTACTGTATGTCTAAGCAAGTTTCTCAAATCAAATTACTTGAACGAAAGTGGGTCAAGTGAGTTATGAAATTTGCCACCTCCTTTATCTACAGAGTGATTCCTAAAACATTCCCACGATTTAACTCGGTTATTTATTGCCCGATTTCAGAAAAAAAAAAAGTGAATGATAAGTCGAGTAAGTACTACAATAACGTATTACTTTGGATTTTTTAACACATTAACTTCAATGTGAAGCGACAGTCAACTTGCTGTAAAGGCGCACTACTTGATTGCGATTTTTATTGCATTCGAAATACACTTGCAGCATGTCAATCAATTCATTATTATTCATTATCGCTGTGTTATTTCACACAAAATTGCAGTTTTTTTTTTAAGCCGAAACTACTCTAAATAGTGCGGAACAATTTTTTCATTTTTTAGCAAATTTACAATATTTAATTGATGAAACAGACTGTTATAGACTATTTCAGTTAATAAGTACGCCTAAATTTATATATGTAACAACTGTAACGTACACGCATTTTACTAATTTACGTTAACAAATAACATTTTTATTAAAAAATGTCTTTACATTATAATCCGCTTTTAACGAAATCCTCTTATAACGAGCTAATCTCAAACTCCCGTGCGTCCTCGCTATAAGCGGGTGCTACTGTATGTCCATTCTATATGTATTTATTTGCCGCGGCCAAAAACGAATTTTCATGGAAATAATGCCGAGTTTCGATAACATTATGCGTTTCTTTAACCCGCCGTATGTTATTAAATAAAGTTTCTTGTTGAAATCTAAATGATTGATGCGTAAGGAAAAAAGGTTTTTCTCTTAGAACGAGCTTTTAGACTTGATGAAGATAAATTCGCGAACGAAACGAGACCGGTTCGAAATTTTGCGAAAATTTGCGAGATGCATCTAATTTAGAAAGGCATCCGAAACACGGGGCAAAGAAAACTCGGGGAAACTTTTTGTTCGACACGTCTTTTTTGTGTTTACGGCTTAATTTAGTTATCTTTACGCTTTACATTCGGAAAACTTAACTTTTCGTTATTCGATTAATCGCTCGAGAAAAAAAAAAACTACAGAGTGTTTTAATTAAAACAACCGCGAATTTTTTCCCACCTCCGTCCCTCGTCAGTGCTAACAAGCAAATTGAACCAAATTCAATTTTATTTGTTCGTTAGGTGGTTAAACGTAGTTTGTTTTAATTTAGTTTCGCCCTTTTTTCTCCGTCTTGTCAATGCACGTTTTGATCGTGGAGTAATGCGTACTTTTTCACACAATCGCATCGTTAATTGGGAGTGGAATCCATATGTTGCATGCCGGGAAGACGAATAAACACGTCATATATTCCAGCACGTGTATGACTAACACCATGATATGCAGTTATAATTCTGAAGATAAATAGGGGCTGATATCTATTCTCCCGTAGTTTTTACATAAATCGTCGCCCCAGTCGCAGCATGGCGCGTTTTGCATTGTTACTTGAATAATAACGCTCCCCTTCGCTGTTTCGCATTGATAAGTCGCGATCCCGGAATGAGCCGATTGTTATATTTGTTACCCACTTAAGTTTGGGGTGATTTCGAATTTCTTTCGATTTTTGAGCCACAATTAACTGAAATATGCAATTAGGATATTGCCGGTATAAGGAACTTTTTGCGAACTTTTCGTTCATTGATTTATAAAACTTCGCCTCTGCCCCATTACCGCGATACATTCAGCTCATGCCTTTTATTTGGCTCGCTGGTTAATTGGGTGTAAGGTGTAATAATCAATTAATTAATTAAAATTTTTAGGGATATAACGTTCAATGACGACTTTCAGTCAAATTCGGTTATAATGTACTTTGTCTAACTTACACACCGTTTGTAATGCACAGTTTTTCCGGTTATAACGAACCTACTTCAAAATTAAGGTTTTTTTTTGGGGTCATTAACATTGGAGGACTCTGTAGGTATACAGGTTGATCATATCACCTTCGGTGACTTTGTTGCTATTTGAGCTACAGAGTCGGTTAAATTACCAAAGCATTGTTCACATCAATTTTTTTTTTTTATATACGTATCCAATAAAATATCACAATCAAATTAAGAAAATTGCTTACTGATAAGATCGACAATAATGAAAATATTATTACAAAAAACGATTCCACTATCCTTCGTGTTTTACATTCTTTAGCCTGCGATGCCACTAGTTTATTTGAGTGTATACTGAGTAAAGCAAAATTTCGAGTTGTTGCCAATTGCTAGATTTAATGGTAAACCCTGAAATATGAAGCGTAGGTATAGTTGATTTTGCGGGCTTTTACCAACGGTATTTGGTAAATCCTGGTTTGACACGTAAATCCTAGGATTTGCTACACTTCGAGCTTTTACGTTAACATAAGGCCGTGCCATGTGCCGAAATGCATTATAATAATTGCGAAACGAGAATAAATTAAAATAATTACTGTTAATTTATATTTTTCGTTAATAAAACTGAGACTTGACATAAATTTAACGAAGACATCCCTTACACTCTCTTTCTTCGGATGAAACTTAAAACGTCGCCGTGTTTGTGAATATAACATTGCATTAACGATGCTGGAACGAGAAAACTTTTTATGTTGTACAAGTTATAATAATACTAAAATACGGGGAAACTTGACAAAAGCGGATCCCATCTTACTTGTCTGATAAGCAGTTTTGTATATGTGTTTTTTTTCTTTCTGCTCGTAGATTGTACTTTTAGATTGTTAGCTCATCAAATTTCGAAATATATTCCCGGATCATTGTTTCTCCTTTTCTTGATAACAATCAGACTAGTTTGGATACAAAAATTTCTCATCAGGATGTCCCGTATTTTTTGCTGAATGCGCGCGAGATATTAATTTTTTCGAAGAGAAATATAATCCAGTGGACAGTTTCAAAAACGAGAGTAGAGCGAAAAGATGAGATTTACTGCCGAGATTAAACTGTACTTAAACTGAATCGATTTAGCTTCATAGGAGATAGCGTTATTTTTTTCAAAATACAGTCTACACCGGCTATAACGAACCTCATGGGAAGTTCGTAAGAAACAAAAATCCTTTCTTGCTTTTAATTAACTTAAATTGCATTTTTTACACCTAAAACACTTAATCGGGGTCTTTACTAATTTGGCACGTAGGAACTGTCGGATTTTAACTTTCGAAATTTATGGCTGCGAGAAAAATGATTGGTCGTTATTGAAAGTAAAAATAACACATTTCGCTATAGTATTAAGCGCGGTGAGATTTTGGATTTGGTTTGTGATATCCGAATAAACAAGATCGTAATAACCGGCGCAGACTGTATTATAAAGTGTCTTTTTTGGTATTGCTTTCTTGAATTGATTCTTGAAACTTGTAACGGTTGTTTTATCATCATTATTTTTCGTTAATTAATCTTGCAAGTTTTAACGCTTCGGCCACGTATGAAACGGGCGTGCAGTTTATATCCTACAACCTTGCCGTAATAAAGCAATTTACAGCCGCAGCTAAACGTGGCATCAACAGTACCAAAACCGACCAGGATTCACTTTTATGGCAGCAATAGCCGTAATAAAGTTATCGCAGCTTTATAATGCAAGTGTCAATATGCCATCCATTTATTGGATCAGTCAGTGGCGTCCGTTTTTTTTTCTCGTTTATTGCCGGCCGTCTTTAATTTAACCGCTTCCAATCGAGCTTTAGTGTCGCTTAAATTTTAAATAGTTTGTTGCAAGCGGGTTTTATGATTCGCGACCGTAAATAACCAGTTGAATCCATAAAATGTTTGCACGAAACAAATCGATGCTTGAAGTTGAGTCGTCCCATTCATATGCAAGAATAGACTCGTTCCTCTTGGCTAATGAGCAACCAAATTCATTAATGATTGTCAGTGATTTTTTTACCTACTATTTGGACGTTTTCCAGCGCATTCCTGGCGCGTCGTGAATGGAAGGGGCAAAACAGTAATGCTCGTTTTGCCTACGTAACCGGTTGCCGACCGAAGGAGAAACGCTCATCTTATTACCGAAGAAAGCAGATCTCGACCGGGAGATTTAGACGCAATGCTTAATTTATCTCTTACTTTTACCCTTTTTTTACAGCTTCGACGTCGTTTAATCTTTACGATGCCTTATAGATTTACGAGCTCCGAACGCCACTGTTCGCTTTTTTAATAAAACGCGTTAAAACAGTACCGTTTAAATCCATCGATTCTTCTGCAGCGAAGTTCATTAAAATTGGTGCGAAGGTAATAAGTGCGGTCCCTGTTTACTTCCCTCGCTCGGTTTTATCAAGTTTTCGCTTCTTAATTGGTGTATTTAATTCGATCAAAAGCGCATCGCTGAAAAAGGCTGAAAAAGTGATTCGCATCGACCCTTTAACATTGTTAAAGTTAACGACGGTTCTTTTTCAGTCCGCTCGGAATTGTCTATTATTTATTGTGGCGGTCGGTGACAGATTAAAATTCGAAAGGACCAATCTGATCTTCTGATCGTTCACCTGAAAATCTGGTAGATTCCATGTTCTGTTTTGTATCTCGTGTTATCGTGTAGTGGGTGGTTTACATCCTAATATACATGAATACGGACGCTATAACGCGGCTGTTCCGTTTCCACACGCATCGCCGATACCGCAGTGTACGCTATATTTCATCGTTTTGACGCGACCCCTGCTTATTTCAAATTTTAGGTTGATCAATGAACTTAAAAAGCGTTAGGGAAGGGGGGGCCGAACGGAATCTGAAATTGGTCGTGGGGGCTTAAAATTGTTTCACGCGGTCGAAGGGGTGGCCGATCAAGCGTAGGGGGATATTAGTAAGGGGCAGGGGGGTACGTCAAGGTGCTGTGATTAATATAGCCCGGGCATGCGATCTGATTTGTGTAAATTGGCAACAGTGTGTAGTCTGCGCCGCCGTTCGCGATTTTGACAATCAATAATCCGATAGCATAAGAGATATTTTATTTTTCGGCCTTTTGTGTAATGAGATTTACCCAATGCACGTTTTTGCCCACTGCACTTAGGCCGCTATCGCCGCGGTGATTTATCGCGAAATTCGCGTGTTTTTCGTCCCCTCCGTCGACCTGCAAAACTTCTGCAACGGTTTCGAATTGAATTCCGAGTGCGGGAAGTAAATTGTCCAACTATTGTTTGCCAAATGACTGTATACATGCACTGTGAGCGTGCCTTACTACCATTACACCAACAACATTAGTTTCAGAGATTGACATATCTGGAAATTTAGTGAAGAAAAATTAACCCATTTTCTGTTTTTGTCCCGATCTCAATGCAAACACATCACTCAGACATTTCGCAACGATGTTCCCGCTTATTGCCGTATTTCACGCTTTTTTATTTTTTGTTTGCAGTTCAAGTTCAGTTGTGTGCAACCGAACTGAATTTAAACGCTTAATATATTTTTAACATATTTTAAATGTGCATGCAGCAAGGTTGTAGTACTCCAAGATTTTGTACAATATTGAGATTATTGTGTATAAGGTAAAGTGGGGTAAGTGCGATCACAATTATCGATAGTGAAGGAAAAGTCTCATAAAATAAAGAATATGTTTTGTTATTATGGAATTCTAAAACATGATTTAGTAGTCCATTTAGTTATCTTTCAGATCCCATCACTAATTTCTTGATAATATCAATAAATGACAATGTTCTAATTTTTAAAAAGAACTATGTCGCACTTTTTCGGTTTATTGGGAAAGTACCATATGCATTAAAAATCGTTGCACTTGTTGTAAAATAACTATTATTTTGATCAAAATAACACTTAATAATACTAATAACCATTTTAAAATCAGTGTTAAAGTAAATTTGGATGTTTTTCAGTTTTAACAAAAAGAACTTTCAAGATTTTTAATTACAATTATTGCTCGATCCTCAACGGCGGGATAAGTATTATTCTACAAAAAAAATAAAACATTTTAAAATTAATATTGGGAAAGTGCTATTACTTGTTATTATATATAATGATCGTACTTTTCCGTTGACAAAACTTTTATAGGAAAGTGCGATTACAACTATTTTTAAGCAACTAGAAAATTCAACAACATGCACTATCTATAGGTTTTTTTCTATACCATTAGCAGTTTAAAGTAAAACCCATTTTAAAGTGAAGTCTGTCCCACTTGCAACATTAGTTCTTTCGACGTCACAATTATAGAGCCGGTTTTGTCGATGAAAGAGAAATATTTGGCGTCGGCTGCTAATGTCAACTCATCGTGGGTTCCCAAAAATTTCATAATTTGCCAGCACATATCAAAATATTTATATACCTGGCTCCAGAAATAAAAGCGCTGATTGCACTTACTCCACTTTACCTTACTCTACTGTATATAATAAGTAAAAAGTAATATAAAGTGATGAGGTGAAAGATTTTTTCTAAAAATTATCTCTCATGGTCTGCAAAATACGGTAACTCAAATTTCAATACAGAATTTCTTTTTGTTTTAATTGCAAGCGACCACTAAACATGCCAAAAACTTGAAGTTTGGGTTCTTTTGAGTTATTTTTATGTTCAAATGTGATTATGCATATTTTTTTGTGAATTTTTTTCGTAACGACTGTACCATCTGATTTCCGACAATGCATTACATGTAAAATAGCCACATACACACCACATAATACACGATAGGTTCGCACGCGATCTCGTACTCAAACATCGTTGTCGTACACACACGCCTCGGTATACACATACAGCTATGTAGATGTTACTGGCAAAATGTATAATATACTCCTGTAAATAACAGAAATGAAGCCGAACAAACACCGACCGTTGCAACGGCAAAGTTGCAAATTGCCTCGTTACGCTCGGTGTACATTTTTTATACAATTTTAAATCACTTTTTTGACGGCAAAATTTATTATTATTATTATCCTTTCGACAATAATTTATTCAAGATATTGTTGATCAATCTCCGTTGATTTGCGGAAACCGACGATCTTTGATTTGTTCAGTGTTATTTTTGTGAGTCGTTTTATCGACGGAACGGTGGCGGAATAACTATTTTCAGCGTTCGATTTGACCTTTTTTATAATTGCAATTTCGTATTTAATAATTTCGTCGAGTGTGTCGGCTCCCAACATGATTACACAATGTTTTGAATAGAAATTGGTTTGGTTAATCACTTCTCCAACCCTATAGCCTCAAGCATATAGAGGCACTATTATTTAGTATCCCTCTGCTCGTGACAGTATAACGCCATCATATCTCCCAGCCGCACCTACATTTGGGATTTAGCCTATCTCTCAATCCCAAGCCTTGTCCTTTCAGGCTATCCATTACATTTTTATTGAAATTTTCTCGTACACGTTCATAAAATATATTACCGTTTTCTGATGCAGCGATTTTTTTTTGCTTTCAGGGTGACGGTGTCATGGCCTGGCATGGAGCGGCCCGGCCCGGCCTGCTGCTTCTCCTGTTTTCGTTATTCTTGCCGCACACGATGAGCAAAGGTTTTGGTAAGCTGATTTTGTATTAATCGCGAATTCGGAAATTTGTATGCACAGTGATTATTACTCGAACTTGGACCGGTGCATACTCGCAAATCGTAATTTATGCCTCATTAGTAAAAGTATACAGATGAATTGAATAAGGGGAAAACTTTTCATTTTCAACTTTATAGAAAAATGTTATTCTTTATAAAAGTTTTTGCTTCCTCCAAAACTAATGAGTTTCTGCACAAAATCTAGATAGTTGTTTCAAGTAAAAAAATAAAAAAGGTTTTCCTTTTTACAGTAAACGGCTATTGTATGGAATAAATTCATTAAAATAGGTACAATTGGTTTTCAGTGCACATTATTAAGTCAAATCCAATTCCGAACCATAATTTGTTTTCTTCTAATTCTTAAATAGTGGCCCCAAATTTTTTTCTTGATTTTTATTGCTCCTCGATTGCCAAAATTACGAAATGATTTTATTAAAACTTTAATGTTGATTTCCATAAAGTTTCGTTTCGGTGCCTAATCATGATCTAGCAATAATCCCTTTATACAGCGTGTAGAAAAAGTATGGAAACCCCTTAAAATCTCGAGGGATTAGTGAAAAAAGAAATAACCAAAGTCCATACCCTAAGTAATTTTCAAGGAGGAATCGAAAGGTGACCTTGAATTTGACCTTGAAACTCGTTTTCAAGGTCATTTAGAAGTCACCTCTTTTTTTTTAATGGGAACCCCTATTTCTGGTGCCAGAATCGGAAAGAGCGGCAAATTTTACAAACAAGTACGTGTGTAGATCTGGGGTTAACGTCACCTCTACGGATTAAATAATGGTCAAAGGACGTTATCATGGGACCTCGCAGGAAAGTTTCATTTGAATTGACCTTTAAAGTTTACTTCAACATCAATTAAGTAGATTTGCAGCAATTTCGCATGAACACAAATATTACTAAATGTGTACTAATGTATTAACATAAGTAAATTTTCGAACAAAAAGCAATTGAAGATTAGAAAACAAATTTTTTTAATAACAAAAACCAAACAAAAACTCTAAATAAAATTGTTAAGTTAATTGCCATCTACCGGTATCTTGCCAATAAGCAAGCCTATTAACTAATTCTACATATTTCATATCCCATTCTATCTTTCAAATCTTGCCAATAGAGTTTTATTTCCATAGACCTTTGACTTTAAATAAGCCTATAAAAAATAATCAAGGGGGTGTAAGACCTAAGATCCTTCCAGAAAAGCAATTTTCGAAAAAAATTGCAAACGGGGTGCGCTGAGAGTTTTCTAATTTCAAATTGTCTTATGTAAGGTATTAAAATTTTCATAATGTAATTTTGATAATTGAAAAAGCAAATAAAAAAAATAATATTGGCTTAGGGGAAAGTAGGGGAATTGTCCACACTTTAACCAAAATGGCTGCTGTAATAAATACAGTAAACCTACCGTTAGTTAGCACTGATTATTCTACTTTGAGTATGTATTGACTAAATCAGATGTTGTTAAATGTGGAAAAGAGCATGTGCTCATGATTTCCGATCCCTGCGGGTAATCATGCGCAAATACATATTTACTTGTAAGGTCTTAGGGACTAATGTTTCGGCTCAAGAGTTAAACAGAAGTCGCATTTATAATTCCCTGCTTCCCGTTGCTTTTTGCCGTCATTTCTAACTGCATTTATCGCATTTTCAAGACGTGTATGAAAGCAGAGCAATTTTTCTAAGGTAACTTCTTCGCTAAAGAGAATCCCGACGACGTCATTTGACAAAAACAATGATGATAAGAAAGTAACATTTTCTTATTAATTAATTCTAAAAAAGTATTAATATGTAAAAGTTGCAGTTTTTATTGCAGTTAATTAGAAAAAACAAGTGAGTAACAAAACGGCTGAAAATTATAATTACAGTAGACTCGCGTTGGTGCGAATATCACTTATATGAACTATTCAATAGGACGAACATCGAAATGTATCCATTGACTGCAGTGCGAACGAACGGCACCGTCAATAATGCAAACAGTAGTCAAATACTTGTGAAACTTGCTTAGAATGCAAATAATGCTTATGGGATTTGTGCAATATATTTATACAGGAAATTCAATCTATATTACTATTTATTTGCAGTTCAGTGAAGTAGTGTACAAACGTCAGTTCGATTGTTTTTTTTCTTTTACTTTCAAAGGAGAAAACAGCAATTCTTATTTAATATAAATCATGCTGTATTTCATTGTCGACTTGTAAATTCATTATTTTTTATATGAGAAAGATTGTTGACGCAATAAACATTACATTTTTAATAATCCTGTCGAGATTTATGTTCATTTGGACAAGGATAATAAAGAGAAATGTTTTTAGAATCTCCTTTAGGATGTCTAAATGCTCGAAATTTTTAATGAAGCACCTCTAGCGAAACTCATCATTCACTTAGGTATATAATGCCTGCGAGATCGGGATGAATTATACTTACATTTCCCACTTCTCGAAATTTCAATATTTGAATCGTTTATTAAAACGAGGGCCGTTTTTATTAAAATATATCGTCACTTTCGGCGCGGAAATTAGAGACGTTATTATTCGATAACACGAAGGACTGTCTCTCGAGGGATTGATGTTTTAATTCCGGCGGAGCTGATCGGTCGCATGAAACACAAACACCCGTCCAGGGCCAATAACGCAACCGTAGTTCGATACTCGAAAGCTTAACGTGTAATTAAGTTGTAGTACGTTTCCAGCGGAACAAATTGCTGCATTCTCCTTTACTGTTGAAATTAAGCGAACCATATTTTTTCAGTTACGCTACAATAGTAACCATCAAATAAATTAAATTATATAGTTTTGCAGCTTGTCCTTAAGACTAGATTACGCCGGGATTCCACACTGGAGAAAAACAACAACAGAGTATTCATTAGCTAACCCGGTTTTGTTTTTTATTATCGTCATCTTTTCTTGGGCAGCAAACTTCTCGATTCTCTCAGAATTATATTTTAACGCTCTCTTGGAATTGTTTTTGTAACACAAAGATTAGCTTTTTGTTCGCTTATAATTAGATTAATTAAATGAAACCGTTTCGGTGAGTTTTCGCGTGCACCTTGCTGCACTACTCGGGTCCTATGTTGGAACCGAGGAAAACCCTTGCCAAGTTGTCGCCGGAAAATCAATAGAGACCCGTGGCTGAGGCCGATTGTAAGCGAGAGCGGCCTAGCTTACCTGTACTTTGCAGCTCCTACACGCTCCTCTGCACTTGCATAACCCACGGGCCGATGCCTATTCCGGAGAAAGTTTCACTCACCCGAAAAGCAATATAAATTAAGAGGAAACGTATTTTCCGAATATAACGTGCTTCTGACGTTTATAGTTTATATTGTGTCCGTGGTGTGTTCGCCCACTCGAAAGCACCGAAATAAAAGAAAAATAGAAACGTCTCCGGGTAAATTATTAATAAGGTTGGAGAAAAAAATTGCGGGCCACCCACGCCCTAAATAAGTTATCATGTCGATAGATAAATATTACCCGGTTCTTTTACTCGAATACAAACCACTTAAAAAAGCGCACGAATAATTGATATTTAAATATCATATAATTTTTTTTATTTGGCCTCCGTGAAACTCGTTTGGAGGAAAGTCGTTACTGTTACATTTCCTTCTATCAGTTTTCAATTAACATTACGATCGAATAACAGGCTCTTTATAATATGATGCACAGCGGTAATATTTAAAGGCGATTTTCTAAAATCAAACCGACTCTTAACTAGAAATGAGTATTTTCCGATATTGGATGCTCAGCACGACCCCCGAATACCTGTTACAATATTAACCCCTATAAAAGCAGCTGGTCTATTTGAACTGTTTAATAAATACACGAAAGCTTTTGCGCTAAACGAATTTTATCTATAAAAGTAAACGGAAATCGATTCATCTCCTCGGTCTTCTGCGGTTATTTTGAAAAATTCTCGATAGTTTCGGTTTACTTTAATTGTTTCGCGTTTTGGATGATGGTGAGCATCTGCGTTGAAAAGGGCGGCGGTGGCAATTGAAAGTAAACAGTTTCTAGTATCCAAGCGGCTTTTGAGCTGTAACTGCGACAGAAGCAATGTTTGGTCATTAGGGGGTAGGACAGGCCACGCGACCATGCGTCACTGACAGATGCAGCATTGTGCGAGAGCCTTTTTGCCCGGTTTTTCAGACGTCCAATCTAACGACCGCTTTATAATCGAGCCAGAAAGGCATACCAACGATATAAAATTAGTCCATTAATTAGCCCCGGCAAGGAGCAGTAAACACAATCACAAACTCGTATCTACAATGTATCGGAGTTTGTAATAATAATTACTATCGCTCTAAAACACTTGAGATTAAGAAAGTTATGGAGATTTAACGACGGTTGGAAAACACCGCAAGTCTCTCGACTCGCAGTTTCTTGTTTTCATTCTCTCTTTATCCTTGTTTCGTTCTTCATTTACTCACATTTCACTGCGTCCCCCGAGGCCTTTCTCTTCAACTACCCCCCGACCCAACTTCGATGCTCGTGTTGTCTTTTAAAATGATGAAGCTTCACTTTTTTAACGCCGTAATTCACATTACTGCCCAATTATTAATTTAAACAAAGTCGCGCGCCCCCTCCTTTTCGCATAAACGTTAAGTTTAAATCTGGCGCTTTGTGGGCCCTATTTGTATGGGAATCACGTTTGCGACAGAATTCATTTCGCTCCGATGCACCGCTAATGGATGAATGGTGTGTCTGTTTCGCTCAACTGTGATTTGATTGGTTCATCTGATCGAGCAAAATTGGGCAACCTGCATAAACTCAAACTGTTTATTAATCACCGCCGAAATTTAAGTTCGTTTCATCAACCCGTCGAGTTATTTTAGGAATTCTCCCACTGGAGGCTTTACCACCGCGACCGCTTTTATCGAACGTTATTTATCGCCAAAGGATAATTTAATGCAGTTGCTATTATCGCTGCTAAAGTGTGAGGTATCCTTGATTAGCGCAACGGTAAATTAATAACCACCATTGTACTTTACGAGCGCGGGGGTGTGTCATTAAGACCGTCGCGAATAATGACCCTCGATCGCTTCAGGTTTTTTTTCTTATTTACCTTCCCTAGCTCCACACAACCTGTTTATATTTACACCAACACCTGAATATACATCGCTTATTGTTTTCGTTCGCGTTGTTTCTTTTTTCAATGTCGTATCACTATTGTCTCTGTATGTTATTAAAATTCTAGGTGTAACTCTTTTTCTCTGGATTAACGGAAGTTGAAACGCGTTGAATATCCTCAACAAAAATTAAACTTAAATTTTCAAAATAAAATCTTCTAATTACAATGTTCTAATATTAGGGTAACGTATAATTATTTCAGGAAGATGCCTTTGATGTCTTGTTACCTTTCTTCTCAAAGATAATTAATAAATTAACCTGCATTGTTATTAAACATTAAATGCCCGCAACAGGCACGTGAAAATTTGGTTAATTCGATTGTATATTTTATCAAAAGTTTGCAAAATATCAAACAAAACCGTCAAAAGGAACTTTAAACGAGTCAGACTTGCAATGCAAAACATGCAACAAGAAAAATAATACAGTCGAACCTCAATAAACAAAACAAAACAATACAGGGTAATATTGAACAATATATTGGCCGTGTACGAAGTGTATTGATGTAGATATTGAAGTCGATTTAGAATATTGACAAAAATTTAAATTTTTTAATATTTATTTATCAATAGTACTTCAATAGTTTCATCAATATTCAGTTGCGACAAAGATTTCACAAATTGGTTTACGTGCAAATGCTAGGACTGCTTTCCGTATATCAAATTTTGAGACCAATATATGAGATTCAACTGTAGAAAGGAATTTTTAAAAATGATCGCTTCCAGACAGTCAGGAAGCGGTCCAGAATCCATCTATGTCTCAACGTCATGTGCTACGTTTATGCTAAACTCAATACGTATTCTGGAATTTGGTTTAACCTGGTTTTATAGTATCCCAGTTATACACAAAAGAGGGCTCAACCTTGCAGAAAGTCGGTGTATAAATTGACTGGGCTACTATAAAACCAGTTTTGTTAATACGCATTGAGTTTAGCATAAACGTAGCAATAGATATATAATGCACTTAAAGTTTTGGACGATTTACAGTTTTTAGTCGATTTCCAGAGTTTATAACTGATTTAAACTGACAGTTTATCAAATTTACCTGTATCCATTCTAAAATAATTAAAGTAATTATTTTCATCGGTGATAATAATTTCTTTCAGTAACTGCACGTGGCAGTAACGTTCTTTTTTATATAACCACACTTTAATCCATCGCGTTCGTACAAAAAGTTTTGTTTGGAGAAAAAGTAGTAAGGTTAAATGTACTTTTTTCGTATTATTCATTATTTATACTACAAAACAGACAAATACAACTAACACAAACCGGCACAGTGATCAGCAACAGTGAAAATGAACAGAAATATCGACGAACATATTGATCAATATATTGTTCGTGTGCGGTTCTCCAAATAATGACCGTATTATATGCGCCGATTTTAACAGTCTTTGTTTCCCAAGCACCACTAAAGCCGCAATGAATCGACACAGGACATTGTTCTACACATTTCAGTCATTTAATTTTTCACAGCAACCTGGAAATGTCGGGGAATTTAGAAATAAATCAAATATCAGGGAAAAGTCAGGGATTCATGCATTTTATCAAAAACTCCGGGAATTTAGTTAATGTAAAAAAAAAAAATTGACCGGTTTAATTAAGAGCACAAATTACTAGAAAAAGGTCAAGGAAAATACTCGGAAAAGGATCAGGGAAAACCTAGAAAAGTCGGAGAATTTGAAAATACAGAATTACTGATGAACTCTGTTCTATGACAATGCTTTCTGTCCCAATTTTTTTTAGAGACTAATTATTAATTAATAAAATAATTTTGTAAAGAAATGTCTACTTACATATCGACTTTTTGAAACTTCACTGGACGACCCGTTTTCTCTTGCGAATTATCTGGATCGGGAACGCGAGGAATACTTCCCTACATTCCTGAACAAAATTACCTGAACAGACAATACATGCCCACTTAAGCACCCAAGTGCATTCTTTAAGTGGAAAGTTAAGGAATCTATTCATTCATGCTCGACTTCAAACGTGAAAGTAAAACAATCTACTTTCAAACCATTTTTTTTTTGTAATTAATAGTCGTTGAGTAAAGGCATGGGATAAAATGTTGTACTTCCACGCGGCTGATCTTAAATATAACTGGGATCCCTTTCAGAACTTTCACTTACCTTTGCTTAATCATGATTACAAAATCTCACAAATTCAGCTTTCCACTACTGTGCACTACAATGCGGATGCTTGAAATCATTTCCTGGCTTCTAACTTAGTTTCAACCCCAACGGCCACTGGAAATCTCCAATTAAGGGATTTTAAGGTGAAACCAGAATTGAATGGAAACAGATTCCTTATCTTGCACTTAAAACTTTAAAAAAAATTAGTTAGTTACTTTATTCACTTTGGAATGAAACAAGAAATTTACCTAGAAGTATCATTATAGGTATCCAAAAATAGATTATTTCAACGACAGAAAATCATCATAAAAATAGTATAAACTAACTACATATATTTTCCTCATTAACGCCAAAAATTGGAAATGTTAGAAAAATTGCGATAGTCCAATGTGTGTGTAATTGGTGAAATTATTGCTAAAATATGACCGATATTGTTATTGAGGAGGTAACTTTCAAAAACCGACATGTCCAAAATCAATTATTTTGATACATCGACAAAAACTATACACAAAAAAGTAAGAGATACATTTAAATTTAAAATTTAAACAATCACCTAAATTTTTGCTTTTGCAAAATTAAAATGTATCTCTTACTTTTTTGTTTATAGTTTTTGTCGATTTACCAAAATAATTGATTTTGCACATGTCGGTTTTTGAAAGTTACATCCTATATTGATCTGAAAATTTTAGATTATTTGACACTTCTAAAACGTCACTTCTACTGACGTGTGCAATGGCGTTACTGCTAATGCCTCAGTAAGTCTATCCATAACGCTTTATAATTACCATGACAATTTTTGTTTACGTTTCAGACAAATTTTTAAAGTTACTCCACCTGGGTGGCCAGTAAAGATGTTTACACATCAAAAGAACCTTTTTTTGTTGTTAAGTTTTGTTTTTGCCCCGCCATTTACAAGAAGTGAGATTATTTGATTACTACGTCCTGCAATAAAACATTAGGGGCCATGTTGTCTAACAATTAAAAAGCTGCTACCACGCCTTTATTATTATGTTTAGACCTAATAATTATTAATAGACTCACACTAATTAATTTCGGCGACGAAATTTTCAATACGAGCTTAGAAGTTCGGAGCAGATGGTAAAAAAAGCATTGCGTGATAAGATCGTGAATGTAACAATAAAATCTTGAAAATAATTATAAAAGAATGTTTGCGCTGGTGTCGGAATTTATTGTTGAATCGTTTCAAGATTGGTGTTAGTCGAGGTTCTCGCTTCAAATAAACAAGATAAGGATAAAATTTATGAATTTCTCCGATGGCGAGTTCAATATTTGCTTGTTACTATTTCATTATGTCATCCGATATCGATAAGTTCTCTTTAGAAATTGGTTATATTCTATAGAATTATCACGATTGCCTCTAAAAAGAATAAAATGATCAGAAATATTGGACATCTGAACACAGTAAAGGTCCTGTAAAGCGACCACTGTGCGAGAATGCCTCTACTTTTGTTTTTTCCATTTCAGTGTATTTATAGGTACATTTTGTTGGTTATGACCTGTTTTATTAAAAAGGCACGTTTTGACGGTTTAAAATGACCAAAAGGGATTTTAACAAGAATTTTGTTTTTAGAATCTTCATTAAACGTAATTAAAAAAAACTAAATTAACGAAATTATTAAAATTCAATGGATTTTAGCAAACTGGAGTGAATGAATGAAAATGTAGTTTCAAAATGTTAATAAGTTAGTTTAGTGCCTATTTTGTGTTAAAGTTACAAAAAAATAGTTTTACAGAAGTTTTACTGTATTTAGAGGCCAATTTTCATGGTTTGATGCTGAACGCAAGTTCACATTTTGTGCTTTTCGAATTGTCTTATTTACGACTAATCCTTGATTGGTTCAAGTTTGATAGGCACGGTTTTTGATATGTTTATCCTCGAACGTGTGTTGCGACACATTCCCACCATCCAAACAATGCATGTAATTTACATTATGCTCGGTTTTGAAGCTTCGTGAGACTCGCAGAGCACGCGGGCAAATATTCGTCGAACACACACATGCACATGCTTGATCGACGCCGGCTAATTTAGGCCCCAACTGAGGAAATTGCCGTTCCTGCGAACGGAAATCGCATCCAATATTAAATTTTAACGAAATAACGTGTACGTTTTGTTAATCTCCTTATTAACGGAAGATAGAGCGTGCCGGATTTTCAATAATTAATAAAATGTCATCAGGCCGATAAAAATTAAGGTGATAAATAACGAGGGTGGGCTAGGTATGCGGTGATTGGATCGCTTTCCCAGACTCCGGGAACCGAAAATGGATAAATGAGTTATTGTACCGGCAAGATGCCGACACGGGGCCGTGTAATGCTCATAAAACAGTAAAATCGTGAACTCTGCTATACGCGTACATCGAATTAATCGACTGGACGCAATAATTTAACCCCCTTGACATTAACTCACCCGGATTTATCATTTTAAACAAGAAAAATTTACAAATATTTGTGCATATTAATCAAATCTAACTATTAATTCATTGGAAGCCTACTGTGCATACATAACTCTGTTGGGGCTGTCAATAATAATTTTGATGTGATAATACTGAGCGATCGAATAAAATAGGAATTAGGGCGAAGCACGATTAAGCTAAAAAATTAATTTTACTTTATCCGCACCGCTGATTTTAATGAAAAATTCACTTCAAATTGTTTATTTTGGCAGATGTTTACAACTGTCTTAATTTGTTTTACTTGCATCGCCACACTGTCAGTCAATTTTGAAACCGACTTGCAAGATTTTTTGATATATTAATTTGTTTCTTTTTATGATTCCTTGTCCATTTATATATGTTAAGTTCATGGTTTACTTAGTCCACTAAAAATTTAACTATTTCGGTAATAATATTTGACTAGTAAGGGAAAGTGGGCGAATGGTGCGCATTTAAGCCAAAATAGCTGCTGTAATAACTACAGTAAATCTAGCAACACTTTAGGCGTTAGAGCTAACACTAATTATTCTACTTTGAACGTCTAATGCAATATTAAAAAAAAAACAAGTGTAGAACCACAATGTTGCAAAATATATAAAAACGCAATTGCGCACGATTTTTTTTTGAGATTTTGGATTTCAAAATTAACCCTGTATTAATAAATACAACGGCGCGTACGATTACCCAGCGCGCACGATGCCCCCGCTTCCCCTACATAAAATATAAATATAAAAAATAAAATATAAATCAAACTACATATTTTTGTTTGTTTGCATTGAAAAAATATTTCCGTTCATCTAAAACTCGGTGGTGATTTGAGCCAAAGTAAATGAGTAATAACGTTTTAAGTCCTAAATCTTACAATCTTCGGTGATGCATGCTTTTGCCAAGTAATTTTGTCTTTAACGATCTAGAAAGGATTATTTGAGGACGTATTTACAGTTTCTTCATCTGAAAATTCCTCTTTAGGCGACTCCTGTATTTCTAATTCATCCCCTTCTCTTATTTTGTCATCGTCGTTAACTCGTATACAGTGTGCGGGAAAAAACTTTAAATCTTAATCTTTGAAAATTTACAAATGGTTTTTGGATTTTTTTCAAAACTTTAAATTACTGTTCAGTTTTATAGGAGTAGTTTTTACAACGTAGCGCGGAAAATCACATAAAAAGAGCTACTGAGTTAGCGTTTGATAGAAAGGTACATAAGAGGCAAAGTTTAAAATTGTTATCTCAGCGATTATCATTTGAACGTCGTGCGGCTTCGTGGCGAAAAGTTGAAAACATTTTCCTTTTATTTTTGATTAAAAACTTAAGATTACAAGAAGAAATTATATTATCGGTCGATTGCTTTGGTAAAAAGTTTCGCGCGTGTTTGATATAGAAACAATAAATTTATGCACCTCGATTTTGAGTGGCTTCTTTTCAACCGGAGGGTGGCTACGTAGTTCATGGATGATTGTATCAGAGCAGGGAGAGAAGCACGGGAGATAAATCAATACGCAACACCACATCACTTTACGGATAGTGGCTATTTCATCGTCGGTAGCCTCAGGCACCACCATTTTCTACAAGGTGTAACACAAACACTGCCACCGTGCACTATTTGCTCCGATAATACGAGAGAGAGGAACAATTCTCCGGTTAAGAGAATTCATGAATAGGGCACAACCTTAAATCATAATTACAACAAGGGGAATAATACAGACCGAGTTAATCAGGATAAAAAGAATCTGCTTTCGTGTTTAGCCTTTTTATTTCTTTAGAAACACAAGTAGGTAGAATGCGTTCAACGAATATTTTAATTGTAATTAAAAAAGTTAACATTTTATGCTGGGAATTTAAAAGAGGCAAAAAATTAAGAATTATTCGCCCATGTGCACGTGAATTTAATCATGATGTATAGCGTTATTTTTTTTTCTCTCTGAAAATGCAAATGCTCCCATAAATCTCTCTTATGTGGACAAAACAGGCACAGGGGCGTAAACTAAATAGGTACAAGTATATATTCTTTCCGTCCTCTCGCTAAATCCTTCGACAAAAGCACATGCTGACAAGGAGAATAATTACGGATTACCTTTTTTCGTTTTTTATTTTTGTTAAAAATTATTTCGGCTCGGAGCGGTCGAATTTCTGCAAAGCAATCCCACAACCCTATATGCTCGGAATGGTTGTTGTGTCGACCCTACTGGGACTTATAAAAAGTCATTGCTTTATTGAGATGTAGCTGATAGACTGCCACGACCCGAGCCTCTCTCGGAAAACAATTCTCAAGAAATGCGCGAAAAAATAAGGCTTTTAATTGTAATAATTAACGCTGTTGGAAGAGATATTTAAGACCGAGGTCAGCAGGCAACTGCATACCTTTCTATACCGGCAGGTGTGAATACTCCGGTGCTTAGTGAACGACTCGAGATTGTGTCCTTTTATTCAAGCAATGTTCAAAAACCGAGAACACATGTCGATCTTTTTAAAAATTTCTGACAGATGCTGATATTATTTCCGCCTTTAAATATTTTATCGCGGAATTGTCACTTCCCTTATTTGTCGTCGAAGAATATTTGTCCGACCAAGTAATAAAAGTTTTGAAGGGTTTTTGTTTTCAGTGCGGATTTATGATACTATTTAAAAAAATGCAGAGAGAATTCCAATTATTGAGAACCGTTCAATTTCACGAGACCATTCCGTGTTGCAATTTAACTTGCCGCATTTCATTTTACAACTCAATATAAGGTTGAATTTTTTCCATTCCTTGTACATAACCAAGTGTCTCTCATCTGTCGAGTTTCGAAATATTGTGATCCGTTTATGGGGAAATTTCTCTTTAATAATAGACCCAGTCAATAATTTATGATTGAAACAAAGGTTTACATTCGAAACAATATTTAATGAAGCGCGGTTTAAAAAGGAAAAACATTTTCTTCCAATCATTGCGAAAAAGTAGGCACATGACTTGTCACTCCATTTTAAAGGCGACGTTACTTCACACCCAATTCAGGCGAGTTTGATTGCTTCAATCAATTCTATTTATTTATTTCGGGAAAACGTGACCACTTTTTTCATTATTACAAAAATAAAACTCATAACCAAGTGATATGGGAAAGTATTATTTTCTGTATTTAAAAAAAGTTCGCTAATTTTATACAACTCTTATTGGTTAACAACGATTTTACAATTTCGCATTACAAACGAGTGTAGTTATAACGATCATTAGTGAACTACGCCAAGTATCCCAAACATTTGCTACAATGGAACACTTCACAAATTCTATTTTGTAACGTTGATAAAAATAAATAATAAATAAAATAACTGAGTAACTCCTCAGCGACATAATTTGAGAATCGCTTGTTTATGTGTTATTTGGTACACATTGTTTATTAGTATAATAAATTTTTGTCGTGAATAATAAGCAAATATTTTTCAATCTTCACGCGTCGATATATAAGGCGAGTTCGACCGCGAAAACAGCGAGTGCGAGTAACGCCCCAAATCTATAGTAACCAATAGAAGCTCAAAGTCACACGTGTTGATAACGCAGCTACGTCACTATATTTCTTCGGGACATAAACAATAGTAGCAATACTCTACACAATATTTCATTGTGTGATTGTTTTTACAAGAGCAATAATTTAGCTTCTTTTGAAATAATTACAGAAATGCCACCAATAAGTACATTTAAACATTATTATTTATTTCCTTTTCTTTTTGCCTTTGAATGTAAATGAATCACCGATTGGGAAACGGTACAAGTCATATTTTCACACATCTTAATGTTTAAATGTAAATGTAATGCCGCGGCAGTTTTGTCCTTTCGGTAATGCATAATGGATGAAAATAACCACAATAAATGTAGGGAGACAAAATTGATTTCATTAAATATCGCTGAACGGAGAATATTGTGTTAATTTTATCACAATAAAACATAACCTATCGATCAAAAACTGTTTTATTTCATGAAATTTGCCCACTAATGTTATTACGATCTTTGGGGGCATTTTTGTTCAAATTTGGAACTAAAAGTTCCAATCTCGTATATAATAGATGACCCTAATATCGTATGACACTGTATAGAAAGATTTTCGCGTTTTGCTCATGGAATAGGCGTGTTTTCGAATGAAAGCCCCCATTAAACAAAATGCAAGCAACGAAAATATTATCATTTCGCGGTTTTCTTGGTCAAACAACTGAGAAGACTACCAAAAGTGAAATGCTTTTTATCACTTAAAACGTGATGAAAATTCCGTTAGCGAGAAGCCGTAAACAACTATGAACTGCCGGTTACTGGCTCTTATAACCAATTTGATGAGTTTCGGATGTTTGCATTGTAATCAAAAACCACTTTGTTTTGGGGCTTTCTTTACATTTTGGTGTCTTCAAAGAAAGTGCAAAGGAATTGCCGTAATTCTTCTTGCACTTTGTCATTAAAAATCTAGCGAATAATATAACAAGAAAAATTAAAGATTGGTGACAATAACTATGAACTGCCGACTGCTGGCCCTTATTAGTAATTTGATCAGTTTCGGATGTTTGCATTGTAATCAAAAACCACTTTGTTTTAGGGCTTTCTTTACAATTGAATCGCCGTAATTCTTCTTGCACTTTGTCAATAAGAATCTAGCAAATAATATAACAAGAAAAATTAAATATCCTTTTCAATTTTGTATTTAGTTTCGTATACGGTAAAGTGGGGTAAGTGCGACCAGGTATATAGTTTGATATCTGCTGGCAAATTATGAAATTTTTGGTAATCCGCGGCGAGCTGATATTAGTAACTAACGTCAAAGATTCCTATTTTATCGGCAAAGCCGACTATATATTTGTGATGTTGGAAAACTCATGTTGCAAGTGGGAAACGTTCGCTGTTTTCATGAATGAGGCTCCATTTTAAGATACGCGTTACTTTAAACTGCTAGTCGTGGACAAAAATGGCTTTAGATTGTGCAAGTTGTTGTGTTTTAAGAAGATATTTAAATACAGTAGAATCCGGTTATAACAAACCTCAAGGGACCGTCAAAATCGGTTCGTTATATCCGAAGTTCGTTGTAAGCGCTATTAAAAGAATAAATGCAAGAGTGTTTTATGCGACATTTATTGGTTTAATATAAATATGCATATGTATAAAACCATTAAGAATATATGGAATAAACTTATGTGAAACAAAGCATAATGCAACAAGTAATTTTATTTGAAAAATTTGTTATTTTCGACTGAACTGTCGCATTGTTAAAGTAGAAATTGTCGACACACGTTTCAACGTCACCAAGATTTTCAATAATTGAGTTCGGCACACCGTAAAACTGTAAAAAAATACGAATGTTGTTAATACTTCTCACAGCTTCCTGTGTAGATAAAATCTGTAATGCTGGTGCTTCCGGATCATCCTCATTCCTCATTGGCTTCTTCTTGGTCACTTTTGTCTACCACAAATACCCAAATATTCTGTTGTAACTAATAAATTGTCATTCCTAACCTAACCTAACCTAACCAAATTTTGTTTATCTTTTCGTGTTTCTCTTTCGGGGATATTTTAGAATTTTTACACTGTTGAGGTATGTTGTCATTATTTACCTGTTCCAAATAAACAATTCATGTTTTCGAAAAAAATTTGAATTTTCTAATTGAAGGGCTCTATGCAAAAAGTACCTTATTTGAGATTTATATTTCTGTTTGATCTGGAAATTACATTGTTTTGATTTTGACTGATCTTTTTTTACTAAAGAAGACTTACTTTAGTAAAAAAAGATCATTGAACGTTGAAACATCAAATCTCAAATATCACAGAATATGAAAGTGACTAAGGTACTTCTTGCATAGCGTTCTTCAATTGCTGAAATTCACGTTCCCTTTGTTTCTTAATCAGATTCAAAGGTTATAACGCGTTATATACAATGCAAAGTTCGTCATAGTCGATTTAAATTTTATTAATTTCGGCCTTTTCAGGTTCGTTATATCCGATAGTTCATTATATCCGAGTTCGTTATAGCCAATTAATTTTTACATTGTTACATAGAGGAAAATGTCTGGACTTAGAATAAAGTTAGTTATAACCGGTGGTTCGCTATAACCGAAGCCGTTATAACCGGATTCTACTGTAGTTGCATTTCTTTCACTATCGATAAATGTGAAAACTTACCCCACTTTAACCTTACTGAATATTAAATATTGTACAGGCTAATCTTAATAGTCAGGTTGGAGTGTTCACTACAGTGATCCAAATAAGAGGTCTCTACTATATACGAGAGTTAAGAACTTTTAGTTTGAAAGGCCGCATGAAATTGAAAAAAAGAACAAGCGTTTTGGGAGCCGTGCGTTTGGTAATCGACCCACTAATCGTAAGAGTGAATAATAGATTGAGATCTAAAAATATGAATTTTGCAAGGTTGCAAGGTATTATTTCTCGTGAAGTAAACGGTTGTTGAGACAATTCTCGTCCAATGTCAAAACCGAATCAAATTTTGTAGCGTAGTTATTGTAGAGATACGTTTGATTTTAAAACGGGTTCTTCCTATATAGCGGTGATATACAAAAGCGATTTTTATTACAACGGTTAAGAACGTGCACGGGGCACCGCATGCACGACAGACGAAATAGCTTTGCATTTCATACTCGTGATGTGTATTCTTAATTTTTCACCTTCGTTTTTGAGTCGCGCTCGTGTTTTTAACCAATTTTTTCGCCGCTATCGTATGTCATAATTAATGTGTAGCCACATAATTTACTGTAAGGTAACGTTATGTTTGTAATTAATGTCATAGCTTAAATAAATGTCGGCATAAAATGTCTTTGTGTGGTGTTAGAATTGTTATAAGAATGAACAAATAAATCATTGATAATGAATGGGTTGAGTGCCCACTAACATCATCTTTTATTGAACCACTTAGTACCCGTCCGAAATGGATATAAATGCTTTTAGCTCCGGAAAAAAAAAACAAAATTAATTTTCACCCTCAAGACGCATGAACGGGCCCTCGTAACGATGCAAAAATCATTGCGTTCACGGTTTACATAAATCTCCCTTCTGGAATTCAAAGCTGCGACATATTATGTTTTCATTCCAGAGTGGTTGTAGTATCGGCCAAACCGGTCGAAACGCCAACTCGGTTGCCACGTCTTTCATACACACTCGAATACTTCTCAAGGGTTTTGTGTTTTCTCTCATTTGTGATTTAATTCCGAATTATATCAGTCGGGGAAATAATGCGCATTTCATCGGTTTAATTTAATTGGAATTAATGGTTCCTTGAACCGATCACCTATCGCAAATGACCCCGAGGATTATCTTTATTATTCACATATTTATTTATTAATTACGAGCAAGTTTATAATAGAATTTTAATTAGAATTCTATTTAAATTGCGAGAGCGAATTAAATTAGTTAATAGGCGAGAAGAGGGGCCTCGCTTTAAAAATAAATCCGAGCAAAATGTCGGGCAGGTGGTTGGGGTGTTGGTCCGATTTTTTTTTGCCAGCACACCTTTGTTGCGCAATTAAATTCGCTGAGGTCGAATTAAGCAACGAAAAAATCACGTCTTGTGCAGTTCCTTTCTCTGTGCGTCAAAAAAATAATTAACTCTTCAGAGCGCAATTTTGATAAACGTTCACTTTTATAATTAAATCGAATGCGTTAAGGTGCGCGTTTGAATGTATTAAAGCGAGTGAATGTTGTTTAAAAACGTGAAATTAATTAATTACTAGTTGGTACGTTTAAAAATCGTTATCGGATTCATTTTTAAATGTAAAAGCATCATTTTCAATGGCATTTGATTGATCGAACAAACTTGTGTGCCAGGGTGTTCCACATGCTCAACATACAAAATAACATATGTTACGAGTAAGATTGACTGAATTAATTGCTTGCCTTTGCTCGCAATAATTAGGTAATAAATTATGTTACACCAATTTACCGTACCTGTATATGCAACACTAACGAGACTACAGAAGATAAATATATTTCTTATTGTATGGAATTGAATAGGTGAATGCTAGTTTTACTTAGTTTAAATTATGTCGAATTCTTCTTTGATAATTAGTTACATGTGTGTTTATGAGAGCCTTTCAGCTGGATTAATTTCGTCGGGGGTAATTAATTCTGTTTTCCGTCTAATTTTTTCCAACCGATGGAAATTTTTTTGCCCGATGAATAATGAACACTGATGGGCTGATAGAATTTTGAAAAATGCAGAAATTAGATGGAACGTTATTACATAAAGGAAAGATGAAGATAGGGATGCAATTTATTTGATGCCTTTTAAAGTCCATATTTACTGCCTACCTACAAATGTTCGTTATAATGACTACATTTTTCTTCCGAAGCAGATTCTGTGTACTCAATTCTGAAAATTCTCGGCATGTTGTTCTTACATCGGAATTTTGGAATTACTATTTCGATTCCGCGGTTAACAATTTATTTAATCTGCTGAGTAAAGAGACGGACCATAAATTTGGCAGAGATAAATTGCAAAAAAGTAGAATCGGTTGTGAATACACGATGTTCTTTTCATAAAAAGCTCCTGATCTTGTAATTTTTGCTGCACGTCGACAGTTATCCGCTCATTCTGACATCCATTAATCCCGACTGGGTAGGTGATGATGGGGAGGCATTCGATATTAGAATAACCGGGGGGTTATTATCTATTGTTCGCCGCCAAGACGGTAGCTCACACACAGATTGGTATACGATGTAGCGAGGGGCTTTAATCAATGAAGCATGCAGACGAAACCATATTTTTAATTAGACGCCAAGGTAAAGAGAAGCTGCACGAATATTAAACTTTTTCAACCGCCGTCTACATCTTTCGGGAGATAATATTTACCTATCATCATTTTTTAAACTCACGCTGTTTTTCAATATTATCATCGATATCCGTTCTCTAATAATAATCGCGGCTTTATTTGAAATTTTGAAAATAAAAATTAATCGATTCGGCGCAGTCGTTGGATCGCAGTATTAATGGCATTAGTGGTTAAAATAATAGCCAGGGTTTAACGAAAGCACAAACAAGAACGGATTTCAATTATTGACGTTAAAATAATTGAAAATACGAGATATCGTAACAGTACATTAAACCGATTATTTTGTTTTCGATTTTCCAGTGTTACATTAATCAAACGCATCAGTTCTCTAAATCTGACGCAGATTTTATTTCAGATATATTCCGTTTTTCTTTTCGTCGCTCAAATATATTTCAAAGTTCGGAAGATTGTAAAAAGCGACCGGTCCTCTTTGCTCTTGATATATTGGGAAAATTATTTCTTTAGAGAAAGGCATTAAATTCAAACCTCATTGAATGTTTGCGACAGAATAAGTCATCTTTTTTCGTTCCTTTTTATTAGTAAGTCGATTGGAGAATTTCCTTTATTTATGGCTGTACATCCGGAAAAAAACATTTCATTATCTTTGTCTCTCTCCTTCACGGTCGATATTAAATTATTTTGTAGCCGTGATGATAAATTTCATCTTTCAAAAATAGAAAACAACCGAAAAGGAGTAAATATTAGGACATTTCAGTGGCTGATTGAAACATGTGAAATTATTTCGAGTTTGTTTTGATTTGATCGAAATTACTTGAATAAAGGCACTTTGCAGTAATCGAACCAATTGTTCATTTAAATTTAATTAACTCTATATAATTGTAATTATCACGTTTATTTACGTCTAATAAAATAAAACGAAATGTGTGACGGTTCGAATTAATTAAATCGCGAATTTAGTTGCGAATTCGCAATTGCATATTTCGATTGAATAATTTCTGATCTCGATAGACCCGGTGTTTCAGTCAAAAGATTCTTTGTGCCTGGCAAGGTTCTCTGCAAAAATCTTTATAAATTCCCCGACGTTGGTTGCGACGTCTCTAGCGGTATAGCGAGGATTTGATTTCAAGAAACTAAAAAAATGTATAAGATACAAAACGGATTTGCATTAAAGAAGATCTGTCGGGCTCACAATTTTACATGCGATTTTTTCTTTTGAGTCGTACTCACACACCGTACGTTTGAGTCGATGCGATGCTGCAAACGAGTGACAAATTTGATCGTAAAATTGATGGCAATGCCCCCCTAGAATTTCTCATTTAATAAGATGTGATTTCGGAGAGCATCGTAAAAATTTAAGTGAGGCAATAAAATGTTGTTTTTACGTCAAGTTTTATAAAATTCTCATTTCCTTCTTTGCAGCTTACACATTCATCACTTAATACTCGTTGCGTTGTTGTTAAGCTGTCGCGGCGTTAAAAATGTTCAACCTGAAAACTATTTTTTGCGCCCTTAAAGGAAGTCGGGTAATTACCTGGTGTGTGGCTTTATTGTAATTACACGCATTGATTTTTGAAGTCAAAGCAGGGGCGGTTATTTTTTAACCGGCTATAAAGAATGATGAAATTGAAGATCAAAAATAGATTTCCATGCATTGAAAAATGCTACAGTAGCATAACGGCACTGCCAACGAGACTACAATTTTTGCGACAATTTTACGATAACCGTTTTATAACCAGAAATGTATATCCAGCACAATCCTTTGAAGGTACCAGATTTCTTTCTGTTCGGTTTGTCAAAAATAGTGCTTATGCAGATAGACCTCAAAATTTAGAAAAGCTCAGAAACGCGATTATTAGAAAATTACAAGAAACTTCCCCAAAAATGCTTGTTGTTGAAAATATGAAAAAAATCTAGGGTAGAAACGCCACTTTTAGCTCCTTTTAGCAAATTTGTAATTAAAAAAATTAACAAAAGTATCTTTATCTTGAACAGTCTTTATATTTTTTAGTTATGCTACAATTTTTAAGCTGAAATGCTGTAAATCTTTGAATTTAATTATTTTATTATTTATTAATTATTTTCGGCCATTTTGTTCTTCAAAGAGCTTGTTTACTACTTTAAAAAATGAATTTAAGGCGAAACAATTATTTTAAGCACATAAATATGATGCTTCATAATTCTAACTAACAAAATTTACATCAAAACATCAAATGTATTTGATTAATTAAACCTTAATTAGTCACTAAGCACAGCATCACTTCTAGTTCAGCGTTAAATAAAATAATTGTTACTTTAAATCCGAAATAGAAGCAGATATGTGGGCTGAAAAAATGTTTTCACGCCGTATTTACAAGTAAAATGGCTAAAAATTGTATAGTGGCTTTGAAACCTATCCACATGTTGTTTTAATTATAAATTTGAATGAAATTACATATTTTTGCTTATTTGTGTAGCTCAGAGAGTGTGTTAAAGTTACAACAGCTAATGGTAATTCAAATGCAGTTTTATAAAGTGCAGACAGCAGCCGCAATCAAATGTTACTTTGTTGCATAGTGACGATAACAGTTTTTATACAAAAATCGTACAGAAAACGATTTTACCGAAAACTAGCAAAATTGTACATTGTCAATGTGACATTTAATTACTTTAAATCCTGAAATATCTTTAACCAAATTTCCTACGTATCAATATGCTTTCATAACTAGTTGTGCAATTTAGTGTTTTTGTGCGACTTGTTTCAAGGTGGTGAGCTTTTCCGTGAATTTTTATTCGTAATATGTGTGGTGAAACACAGTTACCTCGCAAAAAAGGGGAAAATCGGAATTGCATTAAGTTGCTGGTGTAGTTCCGCAAATTCATTCTTTCAAAGCACACGATTGTGGGTAAGTGCAGAAAGGTCGCTTTATTCAATTTTGAATGGCTAATTACAGTGTTTTACGAGAGAGAACGGCGGGGACACGCTAAGAAGTCTCTTAAAAGGCTGCACTCGGAACCTAGAGTGAGTGCTTTCTAATGCTTCTAATGTTTGCCTCTAAATGCATGCGCGTTCTTTTAAAATCGTAAAACAGGTGGAAATGCTTTGATGGCCGCTCCATTACCATGAGGTTTAATTTTTAATTTATGGCCGGCCTTATTTCCATTAAAAGCGCGCTTTTGTAAATTTCATTCTGTTAATTAAGAAATCAACTGTTTGCAGTGCTCTCTTCTGTTTTAGTCGATCGGCAATCGCCTAGACTGTTGAATATTTACGATTCGTATGTGTTTTCGCAACACTTAACCCTGCAGTGGGCGCGCAGCGGTACTCAGTACCGCAAATTAAGTTTTTTGTTTGTTCTACACGCGGTTCTAGTCATACATAAATGTTGGCTCGTGTATGTGTCTTTGACCTATCCCACTAAAATCCACTCTACCCTTTTTTTTTATTGAATTCATCTGTTAATAGCAATCGGTCATTCCCTGAAGGGATCCCAGATTGCGGTATTGAGTACCGCTTGCGCGCCCTAATATGTAAATGAAATTCCTAAATAAAATAGTTACGAAATTACACTATGGTCTCTTTTTATGCGGATTTGAAGTAATACGGTTTGTAATTTCAAGAAAATTGTATGATTGTACAATGATTAATGGTATTAGATTAAAAATGGATTTTACCAATTTAATTTTTTGTTTTTGCTTTTTCTTGTAAAAGTTACTGTAATAAAAAAAATAATATTTTTTTTACTGCACTATACATTTTTTAACTTATACTTGTACAAAATGAGTTTTATGTGTAGAAATCAGTACTATCCTAAGTGCGGTACTCAGTACCGCGGCGCGCCCTAACTTGTAACTCAAATAGGTGCGCCCACTGCAGGGTTAAAAAGTCTTCGATTGCTTTTTTACGAATATGGGTTAAACACGATTATTAAATCTTAATACGAGGGGTTTAAAAGTTAAAGGATCGCGTTTTATAGCCGTAAGACTTAAAGGAGAAGTATTTGCGGTTTTATGGGATAGTGCAAAGTACCTAATACCAGTGTAATGGTTTAATGAAATGAATTATGATTGTACATTAACTTGCTTGACCTATAATAAGGAGATTCTGATAAAAAATTGTTTTCTCAAAAAAATGTTCACTTGCCTGGTCGGAGGTCAAAATTGATGCGATAGTGTCACTTTGTCGGGTAATATATTAAATTTATGGGAGCATGAATAATATTTACATTAATCAAACGATTTAAATGAGAACGTGTTTCGTAATTAGTTGGAAATATTTTATTCTGCAACAATTTATTAATGCACGGGCGGACCAAAAATTTGCGCAACATAAAGGGGTGCGCCTGTACCATTAAAAAAGGACTCAATTTATTTTTGAAAAATTCAATTTGAACTTGTCATTTAATCAATCCGTTTAGTCGGTGATTGACAGTCGAAAATTCGTAATACTCACATAACAACGTCCTAGAAAATTAAAAAGAAAGTTCGTCTAACAACATTTTCGGTAATGATTACACCGAACTCTTTTATGCTCGTAATTAAACGCATTTTTCTCCGGCCTCGATTATTTGCCATTCAATTTCATTTTGAAATTTTTTCCTTATAAATTTGATTGCGAAAGCACTTACCAAGTCGAAGGGAACTTAATAAAGTGTACCGTTAAAGTCTTATTTTGTTGCGATTTATTATTCATGCTCGTTACTTTGATTCTTTGTTGTAACCACACATTTTTGTTTGCAGAACTATTTCGATACGAGACTGCATACGCGTGTGAAGGGAAAACGCTTAAAATCGAGTGTAAAGATGGGGAATTAATTAAACTTATCCGAGCAAATTATGGCCGGTTTTCCATCACCATTTGCAACGACCACGGAAACACCGAGTGGAGCGTTAACTGTATGTCCCCGAAGTCCCTTAGAGTTCTTCATAACAGGTAAAACACAAGATCCTAATATAAAGTAAATTAATGTTTATGATTTACATTGCTTAATACATCCAAGCGAATTTGCGTTTTAAGGATCCATGGTGTGGTCTAAGTGTGTGTGTTAATGTGTGACACGATGTGTAATTGCGTTACGCTGTTCTCGTCTAGACGTACCGTAATTCAAAATTAGTGAGAGCTTTTTTTAAATTGTTTCCAAAAAAATATATTCAAGCTGCGCTGTTTCAAGTTAATTGATAAGACGAACATTGTTTCTCTGCGAGTTCAATAAAACCGTACGAATCTAATTGCTTATTTTAATTATACAGCAATTTACAAGTAATTTCGTTTCAGGAATGCTAATTTTGAAAATGTGTGTGTGATGGTTTTGCATTATTTTATGTTTTGGTGTGTTGCTTTACATGTGACTAATTTCTGAATATATGCACAAACGACACAGTTGGCACTGGTCTAAAAAAATGACTCGAAATTTAAATAAAGAAATGATGCGTTTGTGGATTTATGTATCAGCATTTGCTCATTTTATTGAGTACGTTTTAATTACATGTGTTCTCTTGTTTCTGTCAATTCTGTATGTTACTGAAGCAATATGGGAGCTGTTTTAGTCGTTACGTGTCATAAAGTTAAGTGGGTTTACGTTGCTCATATTTCTGTGTATCATAAACAACAATTTTTAAATCCAGGCTTATCATTCTCGATTAAAAACGAAATAAAATTTTCTTTTTCTAGGTTTTTATTAAAATGCATGAAAATGGTGTTGTTAACAAGTTAACAGCATGGAATTTTTTTATTTTTGGGCACTTTTTTTGGGGAAACCATATTTTATTTATTTCAGATGTGATTTGCAAACAAACTGCACTTTAGACGTGAACAGCGGGATTTTCGGGGACCCATGTCCTGGAACGAGTAAATATATCGAGGCTCATTATTATTGTGCTGGTTAGTTTGACCTTTTTTGTTTATTTTATTTTTAAAAAAAGATAAGTTTTCGCGGCCCCACTAACTTTGCGGCTTGATGTAACATACAAAAGGTCAGAAACGGGGTAGCACATTGCGCTAATTGTGGCAATGTTTAATGTAAATGTGCTCGCCCCAGGTGTAGTCAATATCAGAACTGCAGCATTTTGGCGAGCACCAATATGTTCGGGGATCCTTGTCCGGGAACCCTAAAATACCTCGAGGCCCACTATCAGTGTATGCCCGGTAAGTAAAACTTGGTTAGTTCCGTAAATTAATTTTTTGCCAAAATGTATCAATTCGTTGTAGTCATTTAAATAATTTTCACGACCAATTTCACAGATTTGAATTAGCCGATACAGTCTGATGCTCCGAATTTAAAGAACCACTAAATTTATGAAATGTTTATAGCTGCCACGACAACAACTACAAATCGTCCTAGTCCGCCGTGGTTGATAACGTCTCAGCCTCCGGTTTGGAGCACGGTAAAACCGACTTCACGACCGCCACCACCGCCGCCGAAAGTTTCGTTAACACCTCCGCCCAAGATGCCGACGACTATCAGCACGTCAACGCAAGCGACGTCGATATCACAAAATCCCGAGCCGGATGTTGAAGAGGACAGACTAACAGATCCTCCTCAAGAAGTTGTCCCAGATAAAATTACAACACTGCCGTTTACCACCTCACTGCCTAGGAAGTCAACAGGTGTGAATTGTGTTGTTTTAACGGTTTCAAGTTGAAAACGCGATTATTTTCCAGAAAGTACATTAGTGAATAAGTATATACCGCTGCCGAGCATACCACCGCCGAGGTTCAGAGAGAACGACAGCTACGATTACTGTACACCGACGAGCTTAAGGAGCATTTATTGGAATTGGACAAGAGTTGGTGACAACAACATCCAACCGTGCCCTGGCGGTACGACCGGTTTCGCACGATGGAGGTGTATCAAAACTGAAACAGAATCGCAATGGTTTCCTCAAACGCCAGATTTGAGTGAATGTAGGTCCATTTGGCTGACCAGCTTAGAACAGAGGGTCTTACTAGGCAAAGAACCGCTGCCATCCCTTTCCGGGGAATTGGCCGAAGTTACAAATAGCAAAACTTTGTACGGAGGAGACATGATGATTACCACGAAAATAATTCAAAACATGGCTCAGAAAATGTCTTTTCTCATACAGACATTTCCCGATCCCAGGCAAAGAGAAGCTACTGTTGCAGACATGCTAACAAACGTTGTGAAAACGGGTAGCAATTTGCTGGACTCGTCTCAACATCCTTCTTGGAGAGACCTTAGCTACAAGGAGCAAATGAGGGTTGCCACCTCTTTGCTGATCGGGCTGGAAGAAAATGCATTTCTGCTAGCCGATACTGTTATTAGGGAGAAAACAGTTGATCAAATTGTTAAAAATATAAGTATGTTATTGGGTAAGAAAATTTTATTAGTTGTTATTATTTCTATTTTACAGTGTTGTCTGTGAGAGTGTTAGAAACTAGAAATGTACATACAGAAAAATTTCCGTTTGATATTAAATGGAATGCCAGTAGTGACTCCATAGAGTTATCGCAAGGAGCGTTACTAGAAAATAGCGAAGGAGGTCTAGTTAGGCTAGTCTTTGTGGCGTTCGATCATCTCGAAGAAATATTGCAGTGGCTTCCTGAATCTTCGGAATTAAATTTTAATAAATCCTCAAGTAGAATTTTAAATAGTAAAGTAATATCAGCGAGTTTAGGAAAAGGCAGGCACATCCAGTTGCGCGAACCAGTAAAATTGACATTGAAACATTTACGAACTGAAAATGTCAGTAATCCTGTTTGTGTTTTCTGGGATTATACAACCAGCACATGGTCTGAAGAAGGATGTCATGTTGATTTTACAAACGAAACGCATACTGTTTGTCTTTGTGATCATCTGACTAATTTCGCCATTCTTATGGACGTTCACGCCACTTATTTACCAATTGGCCATCAAACAGCGTTACAAATTATCACTTACATTGGATGCATCATTTCTGTGATCTGTTTATTCCTAGCAATCGTAACATTTCAACTGTTTCGTGGACTCAAAGTAAGTTCATTTTTGTAAGTGGCACAAAATTTTTTTTTTTTTTTTTTGCAGAGTGATCGTACCACAATTCATTGCAATCTTTGCACATGCTTGCTGATTGCTGAAATCTTATTTTTAGCAGGAATAAGCCAGACTGAAAATCGGATTGCATGTGGTATCATAGCGGCGTTTTTACATTACTTTTTCCTGTGTGCATTCGTTTGGATGTTCTTTGAAGGTAAATTGTTTTCAAATTTAGAAATGCAAAATAATTTTTTTTTTTCATTTTCAGGTTTTCAGTTATATGTTATGTTAATAGAAGTATTTGAAGCTGAAAAATCAAGATTGAGGTGGTATTACGTAATTGCGTATGCGGTTCCTTTGGTGGTTGTTTGCGTTTCTGGGGCTGTTTTCCCTCACGGATATGGCACAGAACGTTACTGTTGGCTGAGGGCCGATAATTATTTCATTTACAGTTTTGTAGGCCCTGTCATTGTAGTTATTGTGGTAAATTTGTTTCTCATTTAAAAAAATCGGTGTTTGTATTTTTTTTCTTTCAGCTAAATTTAATATTTTTAACAATGGCAATCATAATGATGTGTCGACATGCCAATAATGCAGTTTCGATCAAGAATAAGGAACATTCACGACTAGCGAGCGTCAGGTAATTAGCTTTTTGCTGTTTTTAAAATAAAGCAATGTATGTTGATGATATGCATGATATTTAGCCAATAATTTATCGAATTTTATTCAGTAAACAAATGTGAGTTGTATGAGTTCGTATTGTTTTATGGCTACAATTATTTTATTTTAAAGAAAGGTTCTGGTGTACTCTAATATAATTAACTTCTTCTTTCTTGCATGGCGATCTTATCCTATGGTAGTGGAAAGGAAGAAAATGCACTACAAGTCAAATTTCAAGCTCACTTGTAAGGAGTATTTTTTTAACATGATAGTTGTCTTTGTTTTTCTTTTCTTTAAATGATTTAGTTTTTCTGCATTTGCCTCTTACTGTTTCAGTTGCCTGGAACACATTCTCTTTGCTTTAATAATGCTTTTACTTTTCTGTGTGGGCACTGTAGAGATATTTGTTTATTGGAGAAAACGATGATTTCTAATAGTTGATGATTTCTTTCAGAGCTTGGCTACGAGGCGCCATCATTTTGGTATTTTTGTTGGGACTCACGTGGACCTTTGGATTTTTGTATTTGAATAAAGAATCAGTGGCAATGGCCTATGTGTTCGCCGCCCTAAATTCTTTACAAGGCTTTTTCATTTTCTTATTCCACTGTGTTCAAAATGAGAAGGTAAGGTGTTGCACCGTGTCACAAACTTCTACATTATTGTAAATTGTCAAAAAAGAGTCATTGTAACATTTTGTTGTGTAATAATAACAATTGTAATCAATAGAGTAAAAATAAATAATTAATGAATTCCCTGAGATTATTTATGATCAAGACCATAATCATTTTTTGTTTTGATTTAATTTATGTTGCATTTGCTGCTCCACCTTTGAGTTGCTGCTTGTCTCAGGGAATAATTTAGTTATTTTATTTTGTTCTTTTTGTTTGTTTGTTGCACTATTTTGATTGGGGATGTTGTTTAGGTCCGAAAGGAGTACCGCAAGTTTATCAGGCGGCGTTCATGGCTGCCGAAGTGCTTGCGCTGCTCTAAACCTAGTGCAGGGGCGGGAAGCAGCAGCGGCAGTTCGGGCATGGGAAAAGAACGTCGTACTAGTCTTTATGCTGGGTCGAACGGCAACCCTTCTGCTCCTAATTCACATTCCACGGAAAACTCAGTATTATCACCACATGGAACTAG
Organism: Dascillus cervinus; assembly: GCA_949768715.1. Classification (NCBI taxonomy): domain Eukaryota; kingdom Metazoa; phylum Arthropoda; class Insecta; order Coleoptera; family Dascillidae; genus Dascillus; species Dascillus cervinus. The sequence goes on from OX458323.1 coordinate 6,648,037, forward strand.
TGTGGGTACCAACAATATTGTCATCTCGAATAATCTTAATAATGCGCGACCTACCGCGCTAGTCCAGGTTCTCACAAGAACCGACCTCAACAATGCTAGTACCACCACGACCAACCACAACCGACTGCATAATGTGTCACAACAAGGTACTGCCATTGAGAAACGCTCTCATTATGCAGCTCTGCTCTTTCTGTTCTTTTTTTTTGAACCCCTTTATTATCACTCTTAAAACCTTGTCACCTTTCGGAATTTCAAATCTTCTGTTAAGTCATGAAAGATGCGATACATTTCTGAGCTGCTTACTAACTTCCCGCGTGGTGCTGTGGTGGTGCGTGCATTGCGTACCTCCCATCCTTAAGCATGTTCCCTTGTTTTGTGAGTTGGTAAGACTAACTAAATTGCTTGTGCTTTTTCAACTAACAATACGGTGAAGGTGCATGTTTGTTACAGTTACAACGGGGCTGGAGCTCTCGGAGCTGCTCGAACATGAATCGCTTGGGCAAAGTTCCTGTGTCCACCTCTACTTCGGCCAACATGGCTGCTACACTCTGCCACCCACCCCGGGTCGGTACAGCAACCCCTCCGCCTACTCTAGATCTTCCCAACACCTCCACCCTCCCGTACATTCGTAACTTTTATAAGAACTCTGCACCTAATTACAACCTTCCAAAGTCTGTTTCGACCTGGGGCCCGCTACACAAACCTTTGCATTGGAAGGTGCGTAACACCTAATTGCACCTTATCATTCCTGAAAAAAAATTAGCAATATACATAAATACTGCATGAGCTTCAAAATTTCCTTCGCCTATTCATTGCTGATTATTATTTAGCCCAGTAAATAATGCTTTTACAATTCCTGACATTAATCAATCCCTGAAAATTATCAAATTATTATTATTTTTAGCATTATTATAAGTTCCTGATATTGGTCCTTCTTGTAATCATCCCTGAAAATTATTCAAATTTAATTATTATAATTAATATAATTCAGAATTAATTAAATTAAAGTTATATGTAAGTTCATTCATTTTAATACTGCACCATTAAATTAAGTTAAGACCATTTAATTTAAAATTAAATATTTCTTTGAAATATGTGAAAGCGTTCTTTTTGTTAATATCTCAAGTGTTGCTTTCACCGCCGGGAACAAATAACAATTCTTTGCTAATTTAACTGACTGTAGCTCCAATACTAACAAAGTTACCAATGGTACACACTTAATATGAATCAACTTGTAGGCCTACATCATATAACTTTTTATTTTATATCAATCTTTCGTTAAAAGTAGAAATTGTAGAAAGTTAGTTTAAATGAATACCTACCGGGTCTTTTCTTTAACATTGAACATACGATATAATATCCCTACGTTCAATTTTCACAAATTGTCATTCAGTTAATGTACGTCAACTTATTAAATTGTAATGGCAAGACGTTAGAACATTAGAACAATTTAATTAAAAGAAAAATTACAATAAATTTTCGAATTATCCTCCGCCTCACATTCTAAACAAATGCTATTTTTGTACCAATTCACAGTATTAATCTTTTGTTCTTTTGCATATATGTTAAATTCCAAAAATTGTAACTTAAACTTAAATAATTTTATTTCTAAATTTAGTACTGATTGACAATAATATTTTTCAAATTGAACATATTTAGGTACATTGAATGTTCAATTTTCAGCAAAAGAGAGGGTATAATGATTATATATAGTTATAATAATTGGTTATAATTTGTTAGTTAAGATTGCTTTAATTGTGGATGACATGACACCTATTTTAATGAGTTGCTCGTTTCCACAGAACATTTCTTTTAAGTCCTACAGTCGAGATTCTGGACACGGGGGATCTGAACAAGAGGACTCTCCTAGATCGCACATTATGGTGACAGATACATGTCTGAACAATGCCAAAGATATGAGACGGCAACCGTACATATCTCCCGGTTACAATCATGCAATTTCTAATAACTTACAGCAGCCCGACTTCAGCAGTTACGGCCATGAACCTGTACCCAAGCACCTCCCTTTGGCGCAGACTCTGCAATCTCACGGTTTGAGGAAAAAAAATGGCACCTTCCTTAGAGCAGCTAGTCCTTGGAATCACACTTACACTGAAATACACGACTCCCGAATGCAGAGAGGGCTTACCTCCGAAGATGACCCTGTCTATGAAGAGATTGAAAGGAATGAAATACAAGTTTCTGATATGAGTGATGAAGACGGCAAGAGACAAAGCGATATGAGCCGCCAATCTTCGCGTTCTTACGGTGATCACCGACCTTTGATTCCCTACAGCCCGGCGGCTGATCGAAGCATCCACTCTTGTTTGGAGGCTGTCACAAAGCATCGTACCAAAGAACACAATCGATACATGTCTGACATGGATCAGTATCGTATGAATCGTCAAAATTTGTACAGAGGTGATGCAGCACGTTCTTTAGCTGCTGTGTTAGATGGTGAGACGGTTGTGTGCCATCTAGAACCTCCAGAGATGTATCCTCACGATCATTACACCTCCCGGACTCTCGTGTTACCCCAGTACAGTGAGAGTTAGGAAACTGTTACTTACAAGTGTATATCTGTGATTACCACATGATCAGAATTTCCGATCATATTAGTTAAGTAAGCTCAGCGCGTGTGAGAAAGTGATAATTTTTGTAATAATGAACTATTTTAATAATGAATATTTATGAAAATGCGTATGTTTTTAGGTGTGAGTAACTCCAGTCAAACTGTTTGTATATTTCGCTGTTTTTATACAGATTAGAGTTATTTTCTTTTTTTATTTTACTTACGCTTTTAAACCGGCCCCCCAAGAAATGCAGAATTTGGTTTTATTCTATTCAGTGTAATTTGGGCATTTCATGATTGTACTTACTTTATTACAGGAAGCGAAATAGATAGCACACTTGCAAAAGCTTTGACTAGTTAGTTCTTAACTAGGCAAAGTATTTTAAGATTTTTCCTTGTTTTTAATCCCTGGTCTCTTGTTTTTTAAATTCAGCTAGTGATAGGTGAAAGCTTCTTTAAGCTACTCTTAGCCACTCAATTTTCTAAATATAGGAAAACAAATTTTCTGTAGCTTATAATAATAAATCCAAGGTTGAATTTGATGGTCCATTTTGAAACATGTGAACCCGATCGTTCCCCAAAATGTTAGGATACTATGGATAATATCTTTACAGGTTGTTTGGCAATGTCACAAAAGAGAAAAATCAATTTAGAATTATATCGGTTGTATTTCTGTTATTTCCAGTTAGTGTATTTGTATGCATATACAGTTATGAAAGTAATTAAACCACCCAAGATCTGCACATTTCAAGAACTTCCTCTGAAATTGAAATTTGGTCAATTTAAATTTTTTTAATTTATTCGTTTATTTTATTTTTTACTTTTCACTCAAACAAGGAGGTCCTTAATGCGCAAAATTATTAATTGACTAGTTAATTTAATACTAAATTTTTTAAATCTTGTGTTTATAATTATTTGTAAATATTGTATAGTGCTTTGTACATGTTGACGATATATGGTATAAATAAGGCAAGAATTGTTATTGCTGCTATGGATTGATTGCTCATAGCAAAAATAAACAATACACCATTATATAAAAAAATGTATTAAATATAAAAATTAAACCACATCAAGTCTGAACCATATTTTATTTAAACCAATAAATACCATTTCATTTCATTTTAACCCCATTTCTATCACATTTAACCTATTTAGTTAATTTAATTCTAAATTTTTTAATTAAATCTTATGTTGATGATTATTTGTAAATATTGTATATCAATGTTGATAATATATGGAATAAATGAGGCAAGAATTGTTATTGTTGCTATGGTCTTATTGCTTATAGCAGAAATAAACAATACACCGTTATATAAGAAATATATTAAATATAAAAATTCAACCACATTAAGTCTCATCCATATTTCATTTGAACCAATAAATACCAATAAAGAAGATATTATTTACGTAATAGTTTAATTAATAAATCTTTTACATGCCCCTCAAATTCATAATACTTTTTTTCAACTTAAAGTGCTCATCAAGATCACATTACTGAATTATTAAAAATATGGCCCAAACAGAATCATCTATTTTTTCATTTTTAACAGTTTATCTTTCATTTTTAACCTTTTTCTTTCATTGTTAAGCTTTTATATTTCACCTTTCTCATTCATTTTTAACCATTTACCTTTCATTTCTAACCTTTTATCTTTTACATTTAACCTTTTTTCTCATTTTTAACCTTTTATCTTTCATATTTAAATTTTTCCCATTTTAACCCCTTTTCTTTCTTTTATCTTTAACTCCTTTTCTTTCGCCTTCAACCCCTTTTCTATCACTTAAGCTCTTTTAGTTAATTTAATTCAAAGTTTTGTAATTAAATCTTGTATTTATGATTATTGGTATATATTGTATATCAATATCAATGTTGATAATAAATGGAATAAATGGGACAAGAATTGTTATTGTTGCTATTGCCTGATTGCTCATAGCAAAAATAAACAATACACCATTATATAAAAAATGTATCAAGTATAAAAATTAAACCACATCAAGTCTCATCCATATTTTATTTAAACCAATAAATACCAATAAAGAAGAAATTCTTACCGTAATAGTTTACTAAATAAATCTTTTACATGTCCCTCAAATCCATAACGCTTTTTTTAAACTTAGAGTGCTCATCAAAACCACATTAGCAGAAATCGATTTACTGAATTATTGAAGATACGACCAAAAACAAAGAATCATCATTTACTTCCACCATAGAAACGCCATATCTCGAAAACTTAAATATGAATTACTTTAGGCAAATAAGAATATGCGCCATAAAACTGATTTTGACAAAAAATAGCATTAATCCTCGTTCCAAGCCACAGAATTATAAAATGTAAATTAAATAATAAACAGATTCTTTCAAAAAATTTGTAAATTTTGAAGGTTCCTGTAACGGTGATGTTTAGAAATTATTTCAGATGGAGCTGAAAGTTAGTAAATTTCAAGATAAATTTCACCTTCATTTTATTATTCAAATTTGTCGAAAATTTGCTAAAGAATAATTTCGGAAGTAATGAAATCGCAAAATAATTTAAATAAGTTATTTTATTTTCTAAACATTATGAGGAATTAAGCTTGCAATTTAGCGTTTTCCCGTCCTAATCTCGGGGAAAATGGAAAGAGCCGTCTTCCCAATCTTGGAGCGAAAGGGGGTGAACGTTGCGACATCACATCTCCGGTTAATTCAGTATCTGGAATCCAGCTATCCCCATTCGATACACCGTTTAGGAATTCCTCGCCCGATTCCCTCCCTAATCTTGGCGTGAAACTGACTGTGTGCCTTTTTCCCTCTGTAAACTGATTATAAATATCTAATTTGAAAAACGTCGCCACTTGCCGTTAAATGCGGCCCAAGGAGCGTCTTGCAGCACGTCGCTCAGGATTTCCAAGCGCTGCCTATCGACGGGGGTCAATCTGTAGCCGTCCTCGAAGTTGGGGTTCCGCTTTCTGCGCCCGAGCCTCGGTCCGAACCACATGGCCGCCGGTTTCCTCTTCGAGTACAGCAAATCGCGATCCAGCTCCAGAGATTTTTCCTCCTGAAAACAACCTCAGCCACAGTTTCAATTCGTTTCCTTTACTTACATTTTGATTCGTCAGTGCAAGATCCAGGAGAAATCCTGATGCGAAGAACACCACACAACACACCAGGTTTATTTTCTCCATGTTTCTGATGGTACGGCTAGAACGTCCCGGATTTTTATACCATCCTTCTGCGTCACAATCACCAGGAGGTATTGACGATAACAACCCCTGCTGATTTCCTAAATCCAGGATTAATCTCGTCACGTAAACCTTCCTCAGGGACGCTGCTCAATCTACTTTACATTCGGCTCGTGGGAACAATAATCAATTTCCTAACCATGACCGTCGCCGAATTTGAAGAAGAGATAAATCTTGGCCTGAAAACTGTAATGTAAAAGATGCGTGCAGACAGGCGCCAGAAGATGTTTAGACATTGTCATATATTTCATTTCAAGAGGAAGATATATCGGTAGCTGTTGTTAAGGGATGTTTCGGTCTACAGGGCGTTATAAGCTTCAACGCCGGTGACAACATAGCCTTTTAAAATAATTTGTTAATTCTCAAAAATCGCATGAGTAATTTTATAAGAAAAACAAAAATCATTTTAAAAAAATTTCAAAATTTATTAGCTTCTTTTTAGTGTAATTGAATTAATTTTACCAACTTACCTTTCATAAATAAAGGCATTTTCGTATTGCAAGGTACTTTTTATGTGATTTACGAGAGGTGACCAATTTATCCAACAATGGAATCAGTTAAGGGTACTTGACTTATGGGAGTTGTCGTAAACTAAAGAAGCTGAATAGCGCAAGATTCATTTTACAGGTACGGATAAGGGTCGTCAAATTTGGCAAGTTTTCGAAAACAAATCTGTACATTCAAAGAACAAAAGAGGCAGCATTTTGAGTATCTTTTGTAAAATAATAAACTTATTAATAAAAACTTATTTCATTTTTTCTTTCTAAGGTAGTTCAAGAATAAGGTTCTTCTGAAAACCGAAACGCTGTCCCGCTCCAGTTTCATAAACTATTGTGCCGCCGGTTAACAGTACTTTCAAGTCATAAATACAGTAGAATTCGATTATAACGGCTTCGGTTATAGCTGACCACCGGTTATAACGAACTTTATGCCAAGTCCCGACATTTTCCCCTATGTAACAATGTAAAAATTAATCGATTATAACGAATTCGGGTATAACGAACTATCGGATATAGAGAAAACCTGAAAAAGCCGAAATTAATAAAATTTCAATCGGCTATAATGAACTTTGTATTGTATATAACGCGCAATAACCTTAGTCGGTAATTTCCCGTTGTACGTTTTGTGTCTTTCGTATTGCGTAACTTGTGAGAGCATCGCGACTGCGTTGGTTTAAATAGAATATATTTCAACAGAAAAGCACAGTTGACCGGATGTTACGGTTTATCGCTAAGACCTGCTAAGAAGTGACCGTATCGGACACACATAAACCCCTTGAGCACATGTGTATTATTACGAAAAACCAGACTTTTACTACGATTTTAAAATCATTACAGATTTTATATACAACGTGTCCCAGATATAATGTCATTAATTTTAACCAGTGATAGAACTCGTCAAATCTAAGAACTTTTTTAAATAACTTTTTGGTGTAAACGTTTTGATTAACAAGTTAAAATTGTTGACAGATTTGACTCTTATTTCGTTACCCGCCTATGGATAATAATGCTGAATGTTAAACACCGATAAGCGTAGAACAAAAAACCAATGCAAGAAAACATTTCCTGCTTTTTAGTTCTGTCGACGCAGCAACGCATTAATTTGACCGTTGCTGTTATTATAAAGTTCTGGAATGCAAATTGAAAAATGCTATGATAATACATAAATGAAATAATTTGAGTCCTTGTCAAAGTTTTACTACCAAAAATAGTATGTTCAAAATAATTGTTACAAGCATTTACAAGTCACAATAACAAAGACTAGATGTGCGGCGGGTGGTTTAAATAAGTGAGTAAAACAATTATTTATTATAAAACGCACATACCTTGAACATCCAATGAAAGATAATTTTTTATGCAGTCAGCAAAAACTAATATTCACGATCACCGTCAGTGATTTATCAAATCAAGGTGGCTCGTCAATTTCAGGGAGGGTAAAATATCAAAACAAAATTGCGATTTCGAAAAAATGGTATATAGAAAAAATGTTTGTTTTCAGGAGTTCTACTACGGGTTAAAATTAATGACATTATTTCCGGGACACGTTGTATACACAGCTGTGAGAAGTATTAACAACATTCGTAATTTTTTACAGTTTTATGGTGCGCCGAACTCAATTATTGAAAACTTTAGTGACGTTGAAACGTGTGTGGACAATTTATTCCCTAAAAAATGCGACAGTTCAGTCGAAAATAACAAATTTTTTCAAATAAAATTACTTATTGCATTTTGCCATGTTTCACTTAAGTTTAGTCCTTATATTTATAATTGTTTTATACATATGCATACATATATTAGACAATAAAGGTCTCATAAAACACTTGTGCGTTTATTCTCTCATTAACTCTTATAACGAACTTCGAATATAACGAACCGATTTTGACTGTCGTTATAACCGGATTCTACTGTACTTTCAAGTCATAAATAACAGAAATTGATTAACTCAAAAAATAATTATTTTTTTTGGGAATAATTTGCCATATAATCAAATAAAAAACTAAACAAAATTTTTTCCAAAACTCTATTTCTTATTTTGTGGCTCCAAATAAAAATTTTGTAATTTGTTCGTACTTCAACTGTATGTAAATTCCATACTTTCCCCTTAATTTTTGATAGGTACGTCCCGGCGGTAAAATTTATAACAATTAAACAATTAAATTTAAAAAAAAAAAATTGGTCATTTATAATTGGGGAAATTCTCTGTAAAAAATAACGTCGAGAAAATCGTTGTTGGTCCTGTTTCTGTTTCGCGTCACGTTTCGTATCTGGATAAAAACCAGACGCCCGTAATCAACTAAGTAAACGCAATATATACTTACACCTTACAGGCTGTTTATTTCACGTAAAATTCTGCGGTATTTGTGTTGCGCATTTTTTTTCAATTTACCATAAGTTCCCACGAAATGCTTAAAGCGTTTTTTTTCCGAAAAGGCCGTTCAATTAAGAAAAAAGATAATGCTAATTCGAAACAGACGTCGTTCTAGCATCTATGTATAGTAACTCATAAAAAAGGAATAAGATAAGAAGCAGTAACGTAAGGAGCTTTTTGTGAAATAAATTTTTATCTGGACTCTTCAAGTGGATTGTGGGAAAGCTTAGACATGTGCATGAGTGGCGCCAACGAATGTCTGACCGCTGTAAAATTCCTGAAATTTATCGATCCCATTGAAAGTTGATTTTCTCGGGCCAGGGCTGCTATTATCTGAAAGGTGCACATCTGGAGTTGCATTTCGAATTGATTTTTCGGTATTTTGATATGATATACGGGGGAGGATCAAGACCGGATCCACCCAAAACGCCAGGATTGAACGTTCCGATCTGCACTGAAACGCACGCCACGCCTACTGTTCTTCATCAGGAAATAAGACTAATTCTGTTTAGACATTTAGAATGCAACATAAAGCCTTCGGGCTACAAGTGAATTCGATTTTTGAGTAACCGCGATAAACAGTGAGTAGTGGCCGAACAATTATGTCTTTTAATGGTTCATCGAGTGACGGTCAGGAGATTTATCAGTACACTTATTCGAACCTTCAACCCTCTTACGGGCATCCCTACGGTGAGTGGCGAATTTTCAGCAAAAGTTAAAAATAATTCGTCGTAGTGCAGGTGCGTCTAAATGATTTTTTATTAAAAAAATTTCTTATCTTTTGTCACCAGCTTGACTCATTTTAATTCCGAACAAAAAAAGACAGTAAGGAACGAATTAATTCCCGCAACAGTGTATTTTCCCATGAAATGACATGATAAATAAACAGACTTCTATAATATAAACTTATATCTTTTATAAACTAAGTTAATATACATTTGGTAGTTCCTATAGTTATAAGTGTTTTGCAACACGATCCACTTAACTCCCGAAAAGTAAACGAATTTTTTCTTAGACGGTAACAGCATATGTCCGGCCGAAGAATCCAATTATTGGTCGAGCAATAGTCCCAGATCCGATTCTCCCTCGCCCGGCACCACAGACCCCATCGTAGGGCCGTATCAAATTTACACTCCGCTGTTGCTTTCGAACGACGTGCGCCATTCGATCTGCCGGACAGGTAACGTGGCACATTTCGGTCGCAAAAACTTACCAAATTCTCGCAGGCTACGAAATAAATTCCTTGCCGGAAAACGAAACGAACAGGCAAATTCCATTCGTGAGGGTAGTAAGACGCAGAACCACGGCGAATAAAAAAGAACGCCGAAGAACGCAGTCCATCAACAACGCTTACGCGGAATTAAGGGACTGCATACCGAACGTTCCCCAGGACACGAAGCTTTCAAAAGTACCTACTTGAAAACCTGGCCGCGAATTTTTGTTTATTTTTTAAAATTGCAGATAAAAACTTTGAGGCTGGCGACTTCTTACATTTCGTACTTGATGGACGTTTTGGAAACGAACGAGCCTGCGGGGACGTTTAAAGCCGAGATCGGGTCTTCGGCGAGGAGGTCCTCGGCGGGGCCGCTGCAGGTCCCCGATTGTTCCACAGGGCAGGTATCTCCGAAGAGCGATATTTCGGTGAGTAATTTTGTTGGGGGAACTCCCCGATGCTCGTTTAACGGGACGATAATCTGTTTATCTTCGTGTAATTCGATTAACACCGCTTCGAACATAATAATGTACTTATATAAATTGCGAGGGCTTCTAAATTATCACCCGTTTACTGAGTGAGTTTTTTTTATTGTAAACAGGAAGATATGAGCAGCGCACGTCGATCCAAAGGGCGTACGGGTTGGCCGCAGCACGTGTGGGCCCTCGAGTTAAAGCAAGAACAGACGCACTAACGGGATGTAAACACGTTTTACAACCTGGAAGTGTATCTTTGCAAGCATTTCATTTGTAGATATTTCCTCAATTTGTATATAATATATCTATTTTAAGTTTGTGCCGAACACATGGCCCTCTACTGTATACATTGCACCTACACCTTATGATTATAGTTACCGGTTTATTAATAAGGTAATACCTAGTACATATCCTAGATATTGTCTGTTTTTACAAATGTGCCATATATGTATTCGTAATAAATTTCTAGTTCTTATCCGCTTTTTTTCCTGACAGATATTCATTTGAAATACAATACTTGATATTTTAATTTGGCTCGAAATACGACTAAATAACGCCCACCGACAGTTCATCGCTTTAAAACAAAGATATGCCTTCATTTCAGGGTATAATATTTCACTCTCTAGATCAAGTCGAAATTACGCCGACACCATTTATCGCCACTGACGCTAATAACCCGGGTGTAAAACAGGAATAAATTCCAGACAATTCCGTTATTTCTTATCATTCTAGCTACTGTTTCATCCCAAGGTACGATGAAACATTAATACATGTTGCTCTATAATTTTTTTAAATATAAAAAGATAATAAACGTGGTATAAATAACACAGTTAATGTCGTGGTGAACAAAATTCAGGCCAGTGGGGGTTTTTTTAAATCGGCAGCACGGAACGTCGAAATCGTCATTAAAGTATAGTCGAACTCCCCCCAAACGAAGCGATTTTAAAACATTGTTTTTCTATTTTTCTTACAATTAGTACAAAAATAATATAGTCAAACTTCCGTATAAAGAATTTCTCTAGGGTAACATAAGTTTTACCGCCGGGTCCAACCTACTAAAAATTGAGAGGAAAGTATACAATTTACATGTTATATTAGTTGAAATGTACACTTTTGATGAGTGCTATAAATTTTCCAAAACATTTTTATTTTGGGGAAAATTTCGTTGGTTAGTTTTTTACTTCAAAATGTGGCAAATTATTCATGGTATTAATAATAATTGCAGTTTGATTCGCAAAAAAAAAATATTATTTTTGAGTTAGATCAATTTCAAGGTTAAAGTACGAAAAATTCTATTATTTACGATTTGAAAGTACAGTTAAAACTGTTAAAAACTGGAGCGGGACAGCGTTTCGGTTTTCATCAGAACCGTATTCTTGAACTACCTTTGAAAGAAAAAATAAAGGAAGTTTTTAATATTAAGTTTATTATTTTACAAAAGATACTCAAAATGTTGCTCCTCTTGTTCTATGCGTACGGATGCGTCTTCGAAAACTGCCGTAAACCCTGCCCAAATGTTTGTACGTCAACAAAAAAAGAATAACTAGTAATTGAGAGAAAGCCAAAATTTTACCTGATTTTTTTGTAATTTTTCCTTAGTAATATAAAATTACTCATACAATTTATGAGAATTGACAAACTATTTTGAAGGTATTTTGCCACCGACGGTAAAACTTATGTCACCCTGTACAGGTAATTCTCCTATAACACGGTTGCGCTACACCGCAAGAAATTTGTGAAAATCCTCGTATACGTGTTAAAATTACATTGCATACACAATACATAATACAAACATAAAGGTACAAGGTGTCTCATCACTACTGGTCACCCTTAATACAGAGCTTTAATTGAACATCATTTACTTGAAATTTGATGCATAAATGACTTTGGCTATTAATTTTCAGTCTTAATTATTTATTGACAGCGTTAGTGTTCGGGAGACAATATAAAACTGATTTTTTTTTTAAAATAATATCTCTGTCAAATTTTACTTTTCTTTATTATTTAAAATTTGGACAGAAAAATAATTACATTATAATTGGACGAAGAAAATATTGTTTCGGTTAGAAGACGTCAAATAATCTTTGTTAAAAACCGAATTTTTATTCCATTTTTGAAGAAAAGCGTGCATATTGGAAATAACGTTTATATGAAACAGTAACCTCAAAATTCACGCCCCGCATTTTCTATACATACAGTAGAATCCGGTTATAACGGCTCCGGTTATAGCGCACCACTGGTTATAACGAACTTTATTCCAAGTCCCGACATTTTCCCCTATGTAAGAATGTAAAAAACAATCGGTTATAACGAACTCGGATATAACGAACTATCGGATATAGCGAAGCTGAAAAGCCGAAATTAATAAAATTTAAATCGGCTATAACAAACTTTGCATTATATATAACTAAGGTGACTAACTATTTTTTATACAAAAGGAGTAAAAATAAATTTTTATTGGATATGGTGATTGGGTTTGAATTAAAACAATCCATTCTCCATTCAACTACTTATATGTTTTTTAAATAATTTCAAAATTCATTAGTTCAAAAATTATATGTATAAACACGTTAAAACAAACACACTGCAAGTTGCATGCTTTCACCTAGGCAAACCCTTGTTGTAATCATAATCATAAAAGTCGGTTTTCCTAGGTAAAACCATGCAACTTGCAGTGCAGATTTTCATAAAGTTTGCTCAGGTAATTTTTTTTCCATTTTCTTGTTTTCAAATGATTACAACAAGGGTTGAATCTTAAAAGTCGGTTTTCCTAGGTAAAACCAAGCAAATTGCAGTGCACATTTTTATAAAGTGTGCTCAGGTATTTTTTTTTTTTTTTTTTTGACTTATGTTAAGATCCACATTTTCACAAAGTTTGCTAAGGTAAAAAATTTGTCCATTTTCTTGTTTTCAAATGATTACAACAAGGGTTGAATCTTAAAAGTCGGTTTTCCTAGGTAAAACCATGCAAATTGCAGTGCACATTTTCATGAAGTGTGCTCAGGTCTTTTTTTTTCTTTTTTTTTGATTTATGTTAGGATCCACATTTTCATAATTGCATAATTTTTTACAGAATTATGGTGCGCCTATTATTGAAAATGTGTGGACAATTTATAAGTCAAAAATGCGACAGTTCAGTCGAAAATAACAATTTTTTTCAAATAAAATTACTTATTGCATTTTGCTTTGTTTCACTTAAGTTTAGTCCTTATATTCTTAATGGTTTTATAAATATGCATATTTATATTAGACAATAACGGTCTCATAAAACACTCTTGCATTTATTCTTTCATTAACGCTTATAGCGAACTTCGGATATAATGAACCGATTTTGACGGTCCCTTAAGGTTCGCTATAACCGGATTCTACTGTACTTAGAAAACACCTCAAGTTTATTTTTAGAACCGTTAACCTGAACGCGTTTCTAATGCATTTTGTAAAAACGAAATAAGAGTTTCCGTATAAAGAATTTTTTACTTCAATTTTTAAAATTTTTATTTCGTGTGTTGGTTATAACGTAGCAATGAGGTGATTCCGCCAGGGTACGTTATAACCGAGTTTGACGTTATATTATATTTCAGTAATTCGAACAAATCGCTAATCTGAATACAGCCCGGGGTCAATTAGTTCGGATTAGCGAGATTGTATTGTATAGAGAAATTCATTATAGGGGAGTTTGACTGTACATATAATTGGTAATTAAAATGTTACTTTTTTGTACGAAATTTCTGAAGGCGGTGGGGGTAATAAGTCAATGACAACAGAATTTCTCATTTGTGATAAAAAGTTCAATTTCATTGGCTAGGTATAGAATATTTTATGTTTAATTTTTATTAAGGCAGTAGCACCTGGTTTTTATTTATAAAAACATGAAATATTTATCTAACTAAAATTAATTCGTTGACTTATGGCCTCGATTTTTATTTGAGATTCTTGGCAATCCACGGTAAAAATTTGGAAACTTTCGTGTAGACCCCCGGATATTGACCCTTTCCGCAACCAATGCCCCATGAAACAATACCGTGTTGTGTCCATCTTCCTCCTGTGTTGATCATCAACGGTCCGCCGCTGTCACCCTGAAAAAAACTGGTTTAATTTGTGTCACCCCCTTGTGACCGACTTACGCTGCAGGAATCACGGCCAGCCTGTCCGGCGCAAACCATGTGGTCGACGATACCACCCGGTGCGGCGCTTCCGTACTTGATCCTACAATCATTATTGGACCAGATTTGTATGTTCACTTCTTGCAAAACCGCCGGTTGCGGGCCGCCTAAAATAAATTGAGTTAAATTCGGGTAAATTCAATTTGGGAAATTACTTTCGCGCAAGCTGCCCCATCCTATAACAGTCGCAGCGCTTCCGTCGTAATTACCATCGCCGGTCGGTAAACAAATCGACCGAATTTGTTGACTGAATTGCACGGGTGAATCTAAAGTTAAAATTGCGATGTCGTGGTACTGCAAAGATAAAAATTAATTCAGTTGCCAAATTTGACAAGGACTTACCAAAGTTCGCGAATCGAAACCGCGATGCCTGACCACCCTTTTAACTTTTTTCTCGATGTGTCTGACTTCGCTATTGGTTTTTATGTTGTAGTCTCCTAATCTGACTGTTAATCGCGCAACATCCCACGAACTCATGCTGGAAAGAAAGCGTAATTATTCCGTTTAACTTATTTTGTGACTTACTGCGCCACGCAGTGGGCCGCGGAAAGGATGTGAATATTGTCAATAAGCGATCCGCCGCAAAACTGCCGCCCCCCGTTGAACAGCGCCGCAATCCAGGGCCACTCTCCGACGTCCGCGTTGTGTCCACCGACGATCCTTTCTTGATCTTGATAGCCATTTTTAGCGCCGCAACTAGCGTCAACTGGAGGTGAGACTGTCGTGGGAGCGGGAGGTAGCGTCGGGGGTTTGTACGGCGGTTTCGTGGGTTTAACTCCTCCGACCGGAGGTCGCGGTGGAGGTTTTGCAGTCGGGGGCACTGTCGGATGAGTAGGGTAACCAGGATACGGAGGATGCGTTGGAAGGGGAGGAAACGTGGTAGCATCAGGAGGGTGCGTTATGAACGGCGGCGGCCAGCTACTTTCAGGAGGGTATTTTACGGCCTCTCCAGGAACGTTATCTGGTTTTTCCACCGGCGGTTGAGTGGTCGCCTCTTCGTTTTTAATAGGATTGGTGCAGCAAACTCCAAACATCTTAAAGGCGACATTAAATTTGTTTATCTAACCCACACGAGTCGATTACCTGACGCCCTTGAGGGGTGAAATAACTGCAAGTGTCATACATTCCTAGCACCCACGTATCCCAATTACCGACTTCTGTCACTTTGAAGAAGGGGTAACATTGCCGGAATGAAAGGCACCGACCAAGAGTCCCCTTGCTGTTAAAACAGGGTCCCGTTGTCGCACCTCGGATGCCGGATTCGTCGGGCAGTCCCAAAAATGGTTGGTATGAATCCAATGCAGAGGCATACAATAATAATTCCCTGTTGTCTCTTTTTAGCGAAGCATCGTCAGCTGCTGTAAAAACAATAAGAGCTCAGCAAAAGGTATCAATACTATGGTCCGGACGGGTTAACGTTCTGCACGACCTTGACAATGATTGCGAATGCCACGCCAACAGTGGACGCTCTGCATGTCAGGGCAGTACTCGATGATCCACGAAATGATTCCAACGCGTGGGTAGGCAGTCATTACCGTTATCTGAACCGCGGTTTGCTCAAAAATGTTAACATGCTCATACCAAATATAGTTAATGGAAAATAAATGTACCTACATTGCTGTTTACTTCTTAAGAATTAAATTTGATTATTGAATAGAATTTTTATTTTTTAATTTTCAAAAATTTTCGAATTTGACTCACCTTCAATAACGACCGAGTCGTCTTGGTCATCCAAGAGGAGAGCTTCGCCGCGAACAAACGCACAAAGGGCGAAAGGCCACAAAAATTTCATCAACCCCATTGCGCGAAGGTAGTCAGCACGACAAACGGCAGCGCGATCGTCGCGCAATGTTTCTATTCTATACAGCAGCTCTTATAAAACGCGCCACATGCATCTCCCCCTCCACCAAAGCGAGAGGATTTGATTTGCAAGAACACCAAAAGGATAAAGGATTAACACTTCTTGCAGCTATGTTGCTCCCACATATTCGACCATTGACGAATTAAATTTGCCGACAGCTTTGCGATTCTCGCTTCAATTTTTTCGCCGGATAAGCTTGCTTTTTTTGGAATTCCAAAATTGCCGCCTACGGAATTCAAATCGGCGAAATTTAATTCGGAAACAATCCCATTGCCAAATTTCTAGCAAATAATGCGCACTCTTTTCAGATTATTTTGAAGGGTCTGAACCTGCATAAGACATCCAATCGGTTATCTGATCATAAACTAGTTTTTTATGTACCGGTATTTTGATTACAGTAGAATACGGCGTCAACAGCAAGGGTCAAGTCAGGACATTCCAAAATCAAAGCCATAGGCGCCGCTAATTCGATCAAACTACTTAATTTTACTAGAACGCAATAACTCGTGGAAGAACTGAGATAAAGATGAGCGGGCAGCCACTGTGATAAAAACTGGTTAAAAAGTGGTTTATTGGAAATTGCCTTTGTTTATTCAAAAAATGACCAGATAACCCTAGACGTAACGATGATGTCTCGACATTTGGGGCCCTGTTTTGGTAGCACCTTTTAATGCATAAATTTCAAATCTAGTTTTTTATTAATGCGGAGTTAAAATCAGATCGGGTTAAAAAAACAGACCACAGGTAGAAACTTCTGACACACAATTGCAAAAAACCCGCAATCAAAAAAAATAAAACGAATCCGTTGATGTATCGTTTCGTTTCGGCGGCGCAAATTTGATCCGTTAGCTTGCAAAAAATACAATGTAATATTGAAAACGCAAAAAAGGAACCGCTCGTGGCTGCCATAAATCTACATACTGAACTTAGATTACTCATCGCGCAAAAATTTCCTTAGGATTCCTTAAGTTTCCATGAAAACGGTCGAATTTAACTCCGTCTTTCGGGTTTTAAAAATCGTGCCTTGATTTTGTAAGTAGGAATCAATCCATATCCTGGATCAATAACATGTTTCGACTCTAACTCGCTCATTTTTAAGGACATGAAATATTTACTAGTTAGGCAACTAACACCTTAGGGTGAACGCACCTGTTGGCAGCCTTTCATTTCACATTTAATTAGATATCATATGTTTAGGGGTAACACCACTCTAGCAGCAGAAAATAAGGCCTAACTTTGACAATTTATTTTGGGAGTATGAAAAATGGAATAAGATTTCTTTTGAGATGGTTTATTTAACACACATTAAAGTATTAAAAAAAAAAAAAATTATAATTTTCATACAAAATGGCGGCGACAGAGCCCATCTTGAAAAACGTGTTTTTTACAAATAGTTTCACGGGAGGACGGTTTTCTCGCAAAGTATAACACTTGGAAAAAAACAAAAACAAAATTATAATCTATATAAGTATTATTAGCTATGGGACTACGTAGGTTTTTTTTATAAAATTTTGAAGAAATGGTGCACTTTTGAAGAAATAAATCGATCTTTTGCCCAAAAACAATCAGTAAATTGTGAAGCTACTATCAAAGTTTCAAATCGATCCATGCAAAAGTGTTCGAGTAAACTGTCCTCCCAGTTTGAAAAAAGTGGTTTCGAGAAAACGCGTTTAAACTTGTACGAGCACTCAGCATGCGCTCGAAGGCACTGCGGTAAAATCGATAATTGAACCTTTTAAAAATGTTCCTTCGCTACAGGACCAACTACATATTGTTTTTGTGGTCCCAAAGTATTTTTTAAGCCAAAAAAAAACGATTTTTCCAAAATCCTTAAGTAAAAATTCATCAGAAATACCGTATTTTTAGGTACAAAATTGAAAAAATATATTTTGTAAGTAAATTCACATTTTACCGGATGACCGCCGTCAGCGTCTAGTTGACGGCTGCCAATATACGCGATCGCGGCCCCGTCTCTGACATGGTTATTGGACGGCTATGCTCGGAAAACTTGAATATGTATGGATTTTTTTTAGCAGATTGCTCTCATAAACAGTTGAATAATTGTAACAAAAATAACCAGAAATAATCTTTTAATTAAAAGAATTAAAAAATAACATTTACATTTCTAATAATAAGTACAATTTCCACAGCTTCTCGAACGGAGATTTCAGGGCATTTCAGAAAATTTTTATTTTAGAAATCGATTAATTTTTCCAGTAGCTCTAATAATTTTTGGATCTGGCTGCGAAAATTTTTATGGGATATTTAGTGTATTACATGTTGCCAGTCCCGTCACTTTGTTTGCAAGGTTTTTCGATATTTCAACAATTAAAATATAATATTCAATCTACTGGGTCTTTTTTACCACTGAACATACGATGTAAATATCCTTATCTCCAATTAAAAAAAAAAAACTCAACGAGTCAATGTATGCAACCAATCGTACTGTCAAGTCAACTTATTTTAAGTTACGTATTGCGAGACGTTAGAACAGTAGACCGATTTAAAAGAAAAATTTTAATGACTTTTCGAATTGGTCTCCTTCATATTCTAAACAATGCGCTAAACGATTTAATTCAATACTGTTCCAATAGAAGGTATTACTCTGTAGGGATAATTGATGGAAAATAAATCTCGGACTTGTATACCAATTCATAATATTAATTTGCTCTTCTTTCAATGCATTTTAATAACTAAATTCCAAACTTAAATTACGACAATCAAATTTGTAATTTCTAAATTGACGTAAATGTCAAATGATTTGTACTATCAAGGATTGCTGGGATATACGCTACTAGTTGACTTTGTTTTTAATTGAACAGGGATATTTAGATTGTATGTTCAATTAAAAAAAAGATGTACTAATTGAGCTTGTATGAAAATTAAACAAAATACTTACTTTTTCCGAATGTGCGGTTAAACTATATAAAACACAACATACTTAACTGTTGAAACAGCTGTGGTCGTTAGTTAAAGAATAATTTTTATTTATTTCAATTTAAGGCGCAAGCTCAAAAACGATTTAACACATTGATGTTCTTAGTTAAGTGCAAAGTATTCTTAATAAATCAAATACTAGTTCAAAAGGTTGCCCAAAGGTTGAGACTGCGGAACGGGTGCGTTCACCCTACTATAGGACGAACACATTATTGTAAAATAATTTATTTTTCTTTAAATATTTTTTTCTACAGTTTATACAATTTTTTTTTAATGTAAAATCCCTTCTCTTCGTTTTGTAACAGTACAAAATTCTGCTGGCATGCTTTAGAATTCTAAATCTAAAATAGGCATTCATGGAATTAAATTTTATTACATTAAAAAAAATAACATCATAAAACCCATTTTTGATTTAGAAGACCAGGCTTCAAAAATTGAGGACAAGCTCTAGTGCATGCAATTGTGGGATGGTCTATTTCTGGAAACTTCTCGCTGCTTCAAACTGGCCATTTTCTTGTTTTGTAATTTTTTAGATAATATTCTCTCTATGTTTATCAAGAAAAAAATCCTGATTTTTAGTAACTAGCAGTTTATTTGCATAAGTCTATAATCAGGATGAACAAGATTTTTCTGAAGATGTGCAATCTTCATTTTCACCAAAACAATTGAATATTTACAAAGACTTTTTGATGAAAGTAGAAGTCGTAGAACATAGAAATAATTGGCATGTAAATGGCAGCTATTGAAAAAAATTACTCGAAACTATTAGGTAGAGCTTATTTGTCATCTTCACTTTTGCCGCCTTCTTTCTTCGGTTCCTTGCTCTTCTGTTTCTCCCTCATCATTTCGGCGTCCCTGCAAGTCGACATCTTTTAAAGTATGTGTACAGTAAACAATAAACAAGTGATGTACCTCTGCCTTCTTTGTTCCAACGTGAGCCCATCCCCTCCCGAAGATTTCTTCTTGCCCTGTTCTTTCTTCTGGTTTTTCGCTCTGGCCAAATCACGTTGATTACCGCCTAGAACAAGTGGACAATCAGCTCAAAATGAGGAAAAATCGGCCACTTACGTGTCATTATTTTAGTTACTATTAGAAAGTATGTATAGTCACTTGTAAACACACCAATTCAACAGTTGCCTGCTTCTCAGCGACTACTTATCGACCTTCTAATGGTTAGATCCAATCGTAACGACACTACAATTTAAAAAGAAAAGAAATAATAAGAATTGAACAACTTTTATGAATAAAAATACGTACAATCGGAAATGTTTAAAAATGGCGATTGGCCTATGACAAGTCCTTGAAGGCCTGTGGAAATTATTTGAACTACGGCTGCCAAGTTTCAAGAAATTTCTGTAAATATTTCTTTTTGTGGAGCGTGAGGGTGGTGACAATGTTTCCTGCATCGTAGTTTGTGATTAAAGTTTACGGAAGGCGAATTCGATTTAGAATCCACATGTTTACTTTAAAATAGCGTTCAGTTGTATTTTTAAACTATTCGATCTATGACAGCGTTGAAAAGAAGATACCCTTATTTTAAGTTTTTGCGGTGCATGCATTTGTTTCAGTTTGAAAGTTATATCATTTTATAAATATGACAAAACAAACAAAACACAGATGTAAACTGAAAAAATTTTCGTAAATTGTCAGATAAAATTCCGATCATATTTTAATAATTATTTAAAAATGGTCAGCGTTACGCCAAAAGATATTCAAAATTTGCTTACCTGTTTTTCAAAAAACACATACAGGGCCAAGGAAGTTGAACCTGTTGTGAGTGCAATTTCTAACCTTCAAAATTATGTTTAACAATCTGTTTCAGTTCACCGAAGCCATGCAAAAATGTTTGGACCTAATGAAGATCGACTACAATTTGATCATATTAAATAATACCAATGGGGAACTGAGCACACATTATCCTAGTCAACTAATCATCTTGGAATATGAACGTGGACATCATCAAAACGGCATGCAACGAACGCCTAACATAATTTATGAAAGCATGTACGATGCCCAGAAGCTCAGAGAACTCATCGGCAAGGCCCGTTTCGCTAGGTGCCGCGCTCGATTTCCTCTGCCGGTAATCCTATATAAAGGAAAGTATGTGTGTCGCTCCGCAACTTTATCGGGCGGTCCAGAAATTTATGGCCGCTCAGGGCTAGATTATTTTTTTTACGGATCCGAAAGTCCAGCCGATTCCTGCGATAACGTATCGACTGCACTCGAAGCTGAACCTCACTCTCAATCTGACTGGCAATTATTTGACCGTGTTCGAAATCAAGATATTAAATTACTCAAGACGTTCAATGTCGGCACAATCGTTGATTTCATGGTTGAAAAGAAAAAAGTCAAATTCGGAATGAAGTAAGATTCAACTCTCTGATTTTTTGTTGCTTATTTCATTACGTTTTAGTGTTACCTCTTCAGAAAAAGTGGACAAAGAAAATAGATATTCGGACTTTACTATAATTTCATTACCGTATCCTGGCTGTGAATTTTTCCGAGAATACAGGGATAACGATTACATCGCGCAGGGCTTAGTATTTGACTGGTCTCAAGCCCACGTAGATGCTAGTATTGGCGTGCCTGAGGACCTCGTAACGGCTCAACTACGAATCGACTGGGACAAGTACAAACAGTGGGACCTTGTTAAAATTACTCAAAACTACATGAAACTGCTGCTGAGATATTTGCAAGTGAGTAAAGGGCATTTTTGAAGGGCCGAATTAATTGAAAATTTCAAGGATAACAGTTCGAGCCTTCTCATTCATTGCATCAGCGGATGGGACAGAACCCCTCTTTTCGTATCACTTTTAAGAATTAGTTTGTGGGCAGATGGTTCGGCCCACCAGAATTTAAATGTTCATCAAATGCTGTACCTCACAATTGCCTATGACTGGATGCTCTTTGGGCATCACCTTGCTGATCGACTTAACAAAGGAGAAGAAATTTTCTTCTTCTGCTTTTATATGCTGAAATTTATTGCCGATGATGAGTTCAGTATTTTAGGACCGGCAAGGTTAGTTTCATCTTGATTCTCGATTGTGTGGTTATTCATCCATATTTTTTAGACATAATAAACTTAAGTATAATAACGATAAATCGGTGATGAGGACCGACAGTGATTCACAGTTAGACGGGATGTTGCTTGAACCGGATTCTCGAGGATCCAACGTCAGTCTTAACTCATCTTGTTCTTCAGTAAGTACAAAGTCCCAGGAGCAACCTCCCATGTGGTTTCAACATTCTGATGAATGTACAAATGGGTAAGAAAACTTGTGATTATTGGGAGTTTGAATTTAATCATTTTTGTTTGACAGCAATCCAAGTGTTCCTTTAGATGTTGGAAATTCGGTAGCATGGTCGCGAAGAACGTCGCCTGTCACTGTTCCTGTTCCTGTAGCCTCACGTTTACGCCAACGACAAGAATCATCTTCTTCACTTAGTGTAGGTAGTTGGCAAATGATATCTGGAACTGGTAGTTTACGTGGCTCAGATTCTTCGACATCCACGATAGATTCAAATGGGACTAATGCCAACAGGTAACTAACTATATACAATGAGGACGCGTGGGTTGGAACAAATTTATTTAAAACTCATGGGTTTGGTTTTTGAAAAAATGCTCGGACAGGTCAATTTTTGTTTTTAAAACTGCATCTTTTTTGATATTTATAATTTGCGACGTCATCAATATTTTTTTTAAATTGCGCCCCATATTTTTGTTCACAACTTTGGATGCAGCACATTCTGAGTATGGAATTGTCAAATTCGTATGACCTTGAAGAGGAAAGTTTTCGAAAATGTATGGTAAAATTATTAGAGTAGACCAATAATAATATCATCATAATATAATCGACGTGTCCAAGCGCTTTTCCAAAAACCAAACCCATAAATTTTAAATAAATTTGTTCTAACCCATGCGTCCTCACTGTATATATAC
This sequence comes from Dascillus cervinus, assembly GCA_949768715.1. Lineage (NCBI taxonomy): Eukaryota > Metazoa > Arthropoda > Insecta > Coleoptera > Dascillidae > Dascillus > Dascillus cervinus. The sequence goes on from OX458323.1 coordinate 6,671,286, forward strand.
TGGGTATTCCATGCAACTTTCCGAGGCCTACGCCCAATGCAAGCAACCCAATATAATCTGGCTGCAACAACTACAGTTTTGTGACACTCGCTGTAGATTATGATTATATCCACTCATTCATTGTTTAAATACATTTTGAAAATTTAAATTGTCAGTTTAACAGTTGTTTTTATCAGGAGTTTCCAAAAATATGAAACTTAAATATATGTTGTGATTTTTAAATATTGGGTTACATCAATTGGGCCTCGGAAAGTTACATGAAACACTGTGTATAATCAGAAACCTCATCTACCCATAAGGTGTGAGGCATTTTAGTAAATATCTTTTTAGATGTAAATTTTTTCCATTATTTTTCATTCTCTTTCCGACTTAAACTTCTAACGTTTCATGTTAATTTTCCATACTTTTTCATTTTTCTTTCCTTTTCCTTACACTTACCTAGTATCTCTTTGTATCTTTTATCTTAGCCTTTGTCTCCATCTGTTTCTCAATCCCTTGCGTTTATTACCCTCTCTCATCTTCTCTCATTTCCCTTTTCTTTGCCTGGTCGATGTACTTATATTCCTATGTTATATATTTTCTTAGTTTTTTGAACTGCCACCTGTGTCTCATATCGATTTTCATCAGGTCGTCCTTTACTGTGCTCCATTTATTTACATTGTCATATTAATTTTCCATATTCAATCTTCGTGTTCCTCCCCTGCTGCCGTTGCTCCTTTGTTTTATTCCAGATTTTCATCTATATTTCTCTTTCTTTTTTGGTTAAACCATCATTTATGAAGATTTTATGTTCCACGATAGTTTTCAGCCTATGCTTGTTTTTCATGACGTTTCTCTTATCTGTTTTGTTCTCCATTATTTTAACATCCATCTCCAATTTCTTTCTTATGAAGGTATTCAACCCATTTTTAAGTTCCTCTTCCTTGTTCGTGTTTAAAGGTATTCCTTGCACCACTATATATTTTCTCCTCCTGTCCTTGTCTATGCAATCTACAGTGTTGTTTAACTTCTACAACTCTCTTCTCAATTCGACTCATCCTGTAAAGTTTCTTGTTCTTTCCATGTTTTTTAAGTCGTCCCTTTCTGCATTATTTCAATTATTTTCTGGTTTCTTTTCTTATTTGGTGTTCTTCTTGTTTTGGCACTCTTTCTGTTTTCTTTCCTCTCTTTCCTTCATCTGTAGTATATTCTTCTAATTATATCCTTCTTTTTGTTACTAACTAAAAAGATCTGATCTGAATGAAAATTGTTGCTTTTATAAACAGAAATGATGGACATGGCTCACAAGAGTCTAGTTGCACCCTCAAAAATGAAGACTGCGTTCCTAAAGGCTGTGGTGATAGTTCTACTGTGTAAGTTAAATCAACCACCGAAACTGATGATTTAATTTCGTTTTTAACATTCCAGTCGCAAAGAGAGACTCACACAGTTAAGAGAAGTATTTTATAACTGCTACTGTTCCACAATCGGCTTCAAATTTAAAAACGGACCAGATTCCTCGCTAAGTTCAATATTTAATAATTTTGCTGAGAAGGTAGGCTTGTCGCAAAGGACTTCCGTATAAAAATTTTCTGTGAAGTGTTTTCAGGGAAAGTTACTATGTTTTCCACTTTTAGATTATATAACGCTCACAATTGTGATATAATACTTATTACATTTTTTGAAAGCTAATGATGAGAGCACTTCATGTTGTTACCTTGATTGTTTGTTTGTTAAATGTTTAAGGCAAAAAATCCGACCTCCAAATTAATAAGTTTAGAATATATAATTAGTCTTACAATCGGTTCAATTATAAATTGATATTTTATCACATAGATAATATAATAATTTCTAATGTGTTAATATTTCTAGTAAATTGTATTTTGTTATAAAAGATTTTTATATCCATCCATCCCTGTTAACACAATATCAACATTTTTTTCAATTTTGTTTTTTATTTGTTTTTAAAAATCACCAATTTTCTGCTGATTTATAAACACAGTTACAACCGGCCCTTCTACGAAACTAGCACCAGTGGTCATTCAACCAATTCTGTGATTTATACAATTTTCGATACTAACAGAAAAAATTTTAAAAAAATTTAATTTCACACATTAATTTTTATTGATCATTTTCCAAATATACACAAGTAAGTAATACAATTAATTTTCTATCATGATCTCACGAACCAACTATCTGAAAGGCCGCTAGAAGAACTGGACCAATTCTCTTGCTGTTGATGGTTTAGACATTTATTTTGTGGCAGGCTAGAAGTTTTTGGCGGAAGTTCTGGCATTGGCGTTTGCCGTGGTTGTCTAAAAGGAAAATTTTTTCCTACGACCGTTCTAGCTTTAACCTCCTTCAATTTCTTTGCAGCCTCCTTGGTGATTTGTCCTCTGTTATTGAAGAGGCCTATTGTTGATAGAGCTTTTGGGTCAGCTGTTATAAAACTGATGTAATCAAGTTGTAACGGATGTTTCGATTTTACAGTTGACTTTGGCTTTGGTTGTTCGACTTCCTTTGTTGGAGGAAGTTTTTCAGGGACATTGGGCTGGGCATGCGAGTCAATCGAGTTTGACACTTCTGCTGGTTCATTATAAATTTCTGCTGTTAAATCTAGCATTGTGGGTGATGCATGAAGATTTGTTAGTGGCACTGAATATGGTAGTTGTAGATGTGGTTCAACTGCATCGTTACTATTCTTTGTTTCCACAAGAACTATTTCTGTTTCTGCAGTTGCCGCTTCTGACTCCAGAATCAATTTTGTTGGCTCAGAACATATCTCTTCATCTTCCAACTCTGAGACTCCAACTTCGGAAAATAGATCGTCCGAACTGCAAGCTGACTTGTCTACCTTCGGCACACAGGCTTCATCAATCTGTTTTTGTCCAAAATTTCGTGGCGGACTATATTTCCTGTACCGCTGATATGGCAAGCATTCATACCACTTAGGTGTATAGGGTTTCAACCTACACACCTCGTAGGTCTCGTAAGCTTTTTTCAATTTCTTCTTATCTTTCGCCAGCAACGCAGATTTCTGCGGCAATAAGATTCTTTTTAACACTTTGTTGTTCATGTAATTCATGGGGTAGCCACCATCTTCAGTCGAGCTACTGCTTGAGTCCTTTCGTTTGGAGCCATCTGAATCGCGTAGAGGCACCGTACATTCTTGGCTGATAACGCAAATTTCTTCTTCACTGTTAATTTCTTGTTCTTTTCGTCTACTGCGAAAACAGAGATCATATTGGCCCAAACTGGACAAATTGCTGCTTGAGCGTATAAAGCATTGGAGGCTTTCTAGGGAGCCCCTATTTGCTTTTGGCACATTTTGTTTAATTTTTATTTTTTGGTTGCTGCAAAAATAGTCACCGTATTCTTTGGAAGTGGTTATACTGCTGCTGGAGTCTTTCAAGCGTTGGAGAGTTTCCAGAGATCCTGCTATTGATTTTGACACGTCTTGTTCTCTAGGGCAAGTTTCTTGCTTAAGTTTTATTTTTACTTTTTGGTTGATGCGAAAACAGTCGTATTCTTCAGTACTCAGTGTACTACTGCACGATTCTTTCAAGCGTTGGAGGCTTGATAGGGGGCCCAACTTTGTCTTTTGTGGTGTGTTTAACAGATTTTGTCGACTAGGGCGACTTTCTTTTTCAATTATCACTTTTTGTTCTTTCTGATAGTTGCGATTCATCGTTTATTAGACATTAATATACACAAAACTCAAAATTTATGCAATAAAACAATTTTACAAAACCGGTATACCTAACAACATTGCAATTCAAACACTATTGACAAATTGGCTGCTTTTGTTTCAATGCACGCTTTCAATAATTAAATCACCAAAATAAAAAAACTAGAATGCGAAAATGATTTACAGTAAATAATGATAGTTTGCTTGAGGTTGGTAATCTTGATAATCGCATGATATTTTAGTCCTGCGCAAGGTCTTCTTAATTAACCCTGCGTTTAACACTTTTGAATGCGTTTGTAAATACAAATTTAAAAGTGAAAATTAACAGTTTGATGCGTAAAATAATTTTTTTTATCAAGATTAAAAAAACACTAACTTAAGGAAGACAGAAAATAATTCGCGTCTATTAATTTCCTTACTTGTTAATCTCTTTGAATTTATGTTATCCTCTTCCAAAGTGGGTTCGAAAATTTAATACGTGCCCATATTACAGTAATTTGCTTATGTGTTTTGGGCTGCCTGAATGAACTCGCGCAATTTGGGTTGCCTAGTTTTATTCACGCCATTTCTCTTTTAAATTAGTAGCATTAAAAGAGAGTCTTAATAAAGTTAATGTTTCCAAAGAATAACAGAAATAATGGAATCAAATAGATAAGCGCTTCTATTTTGCTAATTCAACAATATTAAAAAAATATGTCCTGGGTCATTTCTGTGCTATATAGTTACCATTTAGTACAACGCAAGTGTGTTTGCAGTTTCCTGCTTACTGTAAGATGGCGATATATATGCGGGATAATTTAAATCTCCAATTTGCTTGGTAGTACACAAAGTTCAATATTTATTCGCTATAATATATAATGTGACAAATATTTTAATCCAATAAATTTTGAGTTTCACTTAGTGTAAAAAAATATGAATTGAAACACATGTTTCTTATTTTATAAGGATTGTTTAAGCCAAGCACTTCCAGCCGCTTTAAATCTCTTTATCTTATCAAGTAATATCAACATTACATAAATTAAGTAAATCGAGTTTAATTTTTGTGTCGCGTAGCACGTAAACTTTTTACGACATTAACTGGTTTGATTTTTTTTTTAACCTACGTAAAAAGTTTGCCACAAGCCGCACACATGGTGCATTCATTTACCATATTTTCGCAGATTTCCCTTTAATACTTCAATTTCGTTTGTCACGTAAGTACTTTGATTATCTAACCGTTCTAGTTTACTTTATTTCGTCGGTGAGTTTTTAGCTTGGTGTTGTTAACACTTAAAATACAATTTCTTCGATTAAAGTAATCACTTACTTCAGAAATAATAATTTACTGTTAAATTTTAAACAAATAAAAACTCACATAATTTGAGAATATAAAAATATATAAACTTTGCCCTAAGTCGCAGAATAAATTTGTCCGACTTCTACAACTTTTCTTAACTTTTTTTATAATTGGAAATATAACGCATTTTTATGTGCATTTATATATAAATACCACACTACTTTCTTATCCTGATGGTTTTTTTAATCTTTTTTATTTTCGAAAAGTTAACAGTTTAAGAAAAAATAAGGTCTTCTGTTTGAACGGTTTGTTTTTATTTGAGAAGCTCAGGCAAATTTACCTGGCGACTTTAGGAATGACTGTATGTAGACAATAAACGAGAGGCATCTGAAACGAGAAATGAAATCCTGGATCAGCAAGTTTCCAAATCTGTCTCTCTTTGTTTTAAGACTTAAGTATATTTTGCTACACGCTCAACTAGTACGGTTCGACCCAATAGCACGTATCAGATAATATTATTGCTTACAGCCGAGAATTCAAGAGTTACAATCGAATGCCACTCAACCAGTGAACCTGAACACGGTACTGTGTAGAAGAACGTCTAAAGAGTTGTTTAAATCCTGCCGAACAACCTTAACATCAAACGCAAGGTCGCCAGTGAAAAAAACACTGTTTTTTTTGTTGCATCTGTGGATTGTTTTCGGTTGTTTCGGTTGTTTTTCGTGGTTTTCCGAAAGTGTGACCACTCGGCGGGTCGGGAAAATGCGTAATTCTCCTGATTTCCAACAGTTTGTAAACAGATTTGTGCAATGATGGAAGGTTTGAGGACAATAGTTTGACTCCCCGCGCCGTTTCGTTGACCTGATACTGCATAATGCTGTTAAAACATCACTTAGTAAGATGTTTTGGACTTGCAATTTTTTTTTTATTATTACAACCTGTGACTTAACATTTTCGAAAATAATGTTTTCATAAAAAAAACTTTTGCGAAAGACCCCTCAAAAGTGCATATTAAAATTTTGAGCACCGATATCTTGAAAACTAAAAACAATTACCGCCCCAAATTTAATAATTAGTAATTGTGTAATGAGGTCAATCACCGATTAAATTTTGGTTGAAATCGGTCTGCGATTTTCCTTTTTAAAAATGTTTAGTTTATAATTTATTATTAAATAAGTCGAAGAAAAATTTCAAAACCAGTTTTGTTTAATTTTTTTTGAATCATAAATAAAAGAAGCTTCCTGGTAATAATGATCTATTTTCGTATTAAATTATTTACTGATGGAACTGTTCAAAGATTAATTATTTGTAAACGATTGGAGCCGCCAGTTGGTCTAAAATATTTAATTACTTTATCAGTGACTACAATTTGATGCATCCTAAACTGATAATTTTGTAGTTGGAAAAATCATGAAAAGCATTTAACTGGACTATGATGTTTGGATATTCATTTATATTTCTTTGCCACCTCATTCTCGCAGACACTTACCAAAATGCCAACGACTTCAGACACATTTCTTATCAAGGTGAGTTTTTAGAAATTCTTCCGATTAAATTTCAAAACAAATCGAATGCTTACTTCAAAATAAATGTTATCATCTTCTTTATCGTGCTGTTTGTAACTACTTATGTTTAACTTGTGATAACATTGTTGTTTATTTACTTAACTGAAAAAGAAAAGCGATACATGAACTTTATTTATTTTAGATCTTCAATTATCATTCAGCAGATTTTCGCAAACAGGTGTGCAGACATACAACCAATTATTGTTCGACGTTGCCAGAAATCAAGTGTTAGTCGGTGCTAGAGATGTTTTATACAGGCTCTCTTTACCCCATCTTCACCTGCTTGAGAATGCAACTTGGCCAGCTTCGAATGAAAAGACACTCTTATGCACTACGAAAGGGCAAACGGAAGCAAATTGTCACAATTTCATAAAAGTTTTACTCACAAATGGCAAGCACTTATTCACATGCGGCACCAACGCCTTCTCACCCATGTGCTCCTGGCGAGAAGTAAATCGTTGTAAAAATCACTTTCCCTCTAAATTGCACGATTTTTTAGATTGAAAATATATCTCATGTGATCGAATGGGTGGATGGTAAAGCAAAGTGCCCCTACAATCCTACAGCGAATATAACGGCTCTCATGTCCAGTATGGGTGATTATTATGTCGGAGGCCCTACAGATTTTTTAGCATCAGATTCCACGATTTACAGGAGCATGGGATTGCAACATACACTTAGAACTAAGCAATACGATAGCATGTGGCTCAACGAGCCCCAATTTGTGGGATCATTTGAAACTGACACATTCATTTATTTTTTATTTAGAGAAGCGGCCGTCGAATATATAAATTGTGGAAAGGTAAGTCATTTTTGAAGTATGTGTAGTAATTTCAGAAAATTAAGACGCATGCGCCGCAAATTTTAATTATCACATGCCATATTATGAAATTTGTATTTTTCAGATTGTTTATTCTCGAATAGCACGGGTCTGTAAAAATGACAATGGTGGTCAGCTTATGTTAAAAGATAATTGGACAACTTTTGTAAAAGCAAGATTTAATTGTTCCATCAGTGGCGATTATCCATTTTATTTTGATGAAATCCAAGCGACTGCTTACGTGGCTGAACATAATTTGGTTTATGCTACATTCACAACCCCAAGTAACAGTATAGCAGGTTCTGCAATTTGTTCGTTTAATTTAACAGCGATAAATGCTGCATTTTCTGGACCGTTTAAATATCAACAAAACACGGCTAGTTCCTGGAATAAACATTATTCACAACATCAAGATCACCTAAAGTGCAGCACACGACTGCACAATGGTCTGTTGGAGAGTTCAAAGTACCAACTAATGGATAATGCTGTCCAGGCAACAACTTTAAGTCCTTTGTACGTCGCTGAACTGGAACGTTTCACACACATCACGATAGATGTAACAGCAACCAAATTACACGAGTCAGTTCATGTTATATTCGTGGCAACGCATGAGGGTTTTATTAAAAAATTAATGATTCATCCGAGGACTCAAGAGACATGCATTGTGGAAATCTGGCAGCCGGTTCATCACAAAACCATTCCCATTTTGAACATTCAATATTTGAAGGAAACCAATTCAATTTATGTAAGCACTGAAAATGAATTGCTAAGAATTCCAGCACACCACTGCAAACGGCACGTGTCTCGTGACAGTTGCCTCAATGCCATGGATCCGTATTGTGGATGGAATGAATTTGAAGATAGCTGCACTACCGCTCCTAATTCAGATCCTTTGGATAAGCAGTGGATACAAAGTGTTACATCATGTCCTATTTTGAATGCACCTGTTGATGGAGGTAAAAAGCAACCTTAGATTTCAAAGCTTCTTTCTTCTACTATGCATTATGCCAAGTTGTAACTCTTTTTCTCTTTTGCCTCCCATACTTTTTTCACTTGCCTGTTCTAATCCGAATGTCCCAATCATTTCGATCAATTTTTAATCTTATTCATTATTGTTAATTACAGGATGGAGCAGTTGGTCAGACTGGGCCCCTTGTTTGCATCAAAACTCCGTAGATACAGTGTCAACTGATGAATGCTTGTGCCAAACTCGACACTGCAATAACCCCAGCCCCCAAAACGGAGGGGAACCGTGCATGGGTTCATCAATAGCAGTTACTAATTGCACTGTACATGGCGGTTGGACACCCTGGTCAGCATGGTCAGCTTGTTCGGCGACTTGTGGGGTGGCTGTTAAAACTCGAAGGCGCACTTGTACAAATCCTGCACCTGCACATGGTGGACGGGTATGTGTGGGACAGGACCGCACAGAAGCACTTTGTGCAGGTAATCCTCCTTGTCCAGCTCCTATTACATCACCACAAGATGGACAGTGGGGCGAATGGGAAAAATGGGAACCTTGTTCTTCTTCATGTGGAGGTGGTTTTATGAAACGATACAGAAGGTGCAATAATCCTCCACCCATGTATGGAGGTCAAGACTGCATAGGTTGTAATGTCGAGTATGAAATATGTAATTCACATCCCTGCCCCGAACAAAGGCGGCATAGCCCTTGGACTCCTTGGCTAATAACCAATGCGAGTAATCAAAATGGAGATTATACTGAACGTAGATTTAAATTCGTTTGTCGCGGGCCAGTGCAAGACTCCTACCAATTAAAGGTATCACTCTACAAGGATGAAGTTCGGGTGTGCAGAGACGGCCTTTGTTCAGCAAATGGTAATGGGAACGAAGATAATTCACATTGGAGTTCATGGACTCCTTGGAGTGAATGTTCTGTAACATGTGGCGATGGCCATCAGAAAAGAACCAGAATCTGTCAGGGTCAAGAAGATTGTCACGGGGTTCCAATCCAAACAAAACCTTGCAATCTTGAGCCTTGCAGAGATCTCTGGGGTTGTTGGTCTGATTGGTCACCTTGCAGTGTCTCTTGCGGTTGGGGTGTGAGAAAAAGACACAGGGGATGTTTAGGTGAAAGTTGTGAAGGACCCTATGTGGAAGAAGAGCCGTGTGAACAGCCCCCTTGTTCATGTAAGTTGTGATTATTCAGTTTGTTGGAATGATTGGTTGGTTTAGCTCTTTTAGGATGGGACAGTTGGACCAGTTGGTCTTTATGCGATGAAAATTATGAGCAGCACAGGAAAAGAAAATGTCGTAGTTTAAATCCGGGCCTGTTCATGTGTCAGGGTCCAGATAAAGAAACTAGGATTTGCACACATGATGCAATCAATGGTAAATATTTAATTTGCACAGCTAAAAATTTTTTATTTGTAAATAGATTTTACAGCGTCAAGTTCAGAGTCTGAAGACTTGTCTCCGTCAGCTGGAGTTGTGATAGCATGCATGTCGGCCGGTTTTATAATAGGCCTGATGTGCGCATTCCTGATGACGTACTTCATTTACTTCCGTAAAAAGAAATCAAACATTCCAAGTTCACCACATTATATAAGTGCCAAACAAAATCCTTACATTACAGTACCATTACAAGAAGTTTCAAGTAAAAGACATTGTGCTTCAACATCGAACTCTATATTAAATAATTCTTGCAATGGAACACTTAAATCTAACAAGTGCTATGATTACGAAACAGCAACTATTAAAAGGAACAGTCACGGTGTGAATAATGGACACGCAAAATCTGACATGCTTGTTGAAAAATATTATTACGAATAACATAGTTTTAGAAATAATTTACAGTACTTAATTGAATTTGGCCCAAAATGATCGAATTTTTTCATTTGAAAATTTAACTTTGTACTCCACACAAATAACTAATGCAATAATATTTTTTTAAACTATTGCTTATCATGCGATAACATTGTAAGTAGTACCTGCAACGTTAAATTTTTCTTAATAGAGTTAGCTTTAAAATTTGTGGGTATCTTCGAGTAACTTTAAAGTTTGCCCACACTTTAATGCCATAAGTAAACATTTTCTTTATAAAGTGTTTACTGTTAACCAAAAATTTTTAATTGTATATAGAATTTTGTATATAAGATTTTTATGGCTCATATTGAGCCCTTTTTTCAAGTGTTTGTTAATACAACTTATTTTTCAAAATAAATTTACTATAAATTATGACTTTCCATATAAAATTATACCTTACTCCTACTTTTGTAATAAGCGGCATTAGAATCAGCGACTTCGGCTTGCACAAACTTAAATTGATAAGCTGGTTAATATCCAATTTTCACAAATGCACTATCATCACAGTCACTTCACTACAATATTGAACTTGAAGTGACCACAACTTAACAGAAATAATGTGGAATGCTCGAGCGCAGCTCGTGCCCCACCACATCTACGTAAAATTACTTCTTTTTAATTTTTGGAGATGTTGATTGAAAAACACTCGAAGCCGACATTAGATTTTCAATGTATTGAGCTAAAACCTGATTCTCAGATCTAAGTTTTAGATTTTCCTCCTTAACACTATCGACTCTTTGAGAAAGGTCATCGAGAGTATTTTGCAGTTCGAGCACCTGCGAGATTAGACGAGCTTTCTCTTCTTGTTCATCGGGACTTGCGTCAGGCTCCAAACTATGATGTTGGGGGCTAGAGCTGCCATTCGTAAAGGTGGACTGTATGGAATCCATACTTCGTCCATGCATCATGCTCGAACAGTTACCTTCCGATGAGGAATGTTGTTCTGGTTCGTCAGTGATGATAACTAAATTAAAAGTATTAAAAATTGATGGAACAAATGAAACTACTACATACCTTGAGGATCATCATCAGCTAAGGGGATATTGTTGATATCATCTTGTAATTTCGTTCCAGCCATCATCACGGCGAAATTTAAAGATAAATAATACTTAATCAATTTCGAAAACTCGATATATTTTAATAAAGTTGCACTTAAATTGACATCTTGAGTCACACAAAAGTAATTTGACAGTTGAACGATCGAAGTGAACAACAAAACCCCCTGAAAGCCAGTTCTAACCTCACTATAATTTAAATCTCTTGTATACTCAGGTGCAAGAAAAACGGGCCACCCATTTTTTAAGAGTTTTTTGTAATAGCATCACTGTAGCGAATTGCAGTGCTGGAGACCGACCGTGAAAAATACAGTAATACCCCGCTTTACGCGATTAATGCGTGGAAAAAAAATGTTAAGCGAATCAAACGTAACATACCATTACAAAAATATCCTCTGCCATTGGTACTAAATTGGTTGGCAAGTGATTTGCCAATATTTTAAACGTTTTTATTCTCTGATTAGACCTCTCAATATTAAGGTGATCAACTAATTTTATACAAAAGGAGTACAAATGAATTTTCATCATTTAATCGTTTGAAAACAAAATTTTTTACCTGAGTACACTTTATGAAATTGTGGATTCTAACATAAGTCGCAAAAAAAAAATTGACCTGAGCACATTTTATGAATATATGCACTCTAATTTGCATGGTTTCACCTAGGAAAACCGTCTCTTAAGATTCAACCCCTGTTGAAAAACATTTGAAAACAAAATATTTTACCTGAACACACTTTATGAAAACGTGGATTCTAACAGAAGTCAAAAAAAAGACCTGAGCACACTTGATGAATATGTTCACTGCAATTTGCATGATTTTACCTAGGAAAACCGACTCTTAGGATTCAACCCTTGTTGTAATCATTTGAAAACAAGAAAATGGAATTTTTTACCTGAGCACACTTTATGAAAATGTGGATTCTAACATAAGTAAAAAAAAAAAAAAAGACCTGAGCACACTTGATGAATATGTGCACTGCAATTTGCATAATTTTGCCTAGGAAAACCGACTCTTAAGATTCAACCCTTGTTGTAATCATTTGAAAACAAAATATTTTACCTGAACACACTTTATGAAAATGTGGATTCTAACAGAAGTCAAAAAAAAAAGACCTGAGCCAACGCCATCTTTATTTACAAGCCGTGAAGCCATGCTTGGCAACACCGCATTAATGCACAGAAGTAGGCCGGGTATCATTGCACGTCGGTTGCAATCGAAACTTATTAAAAAATAACTAACATGAAATGATCCATACTACATCATTATTCTGATAGTATTAAGAAATAAAACAAAAGTTAGTAAGGGCAGGAAATTTTATTTTGTGGTATTTATTAAACATTAAATGACATTATTTACAAATAACATATTTTTAACGTTTATTCTTCTCTTTTGTTAGCGTAGCTAATTTCCTTTTTTTCTCTAAATTTTTAGTGCCATTTGTTTCTTTTGAATATTTTGTGTAGTTATTCAACAGAATATTTGCAAAAACAGAATACAATGTTTTAAACAATCTAGAAACATCGTTGCCACACAGACAATGTAATTCAAATTGTTAAAAAAAGTTATTGGAATTTAAGCTTAACTGTGTCAGTTGAATTAAAATGCCTTTTTGACAGGAAGATTGCAAAAATTTTGTTTCCCACACGCTATTAGCTACAATATATTCTAACAAAGCATACATATGAAAGAAAACACACTTAACATGGTAACTTGGTACACTTAAGCCACCTCGCTGTAAAAAGTCAAAATATTCGTTGCAAACATTACTGCCGCGTCCTTCCTCAAATAAAAAAACACAGGCAGTACATTCCAGTTTTTTGCAAACAGATCGTGCTCCATAGCCACAAACATATATGCAGCTTGATTCCTCGATTTCACATAATTCAAGATAATTTAAAGTTATAATGGGGCGAAATTGATCAATGTCAACATTATATAAATTTGATTCAGTACTTTCATTAGCAAAGTTGCTAAAGCATGCTTCTTTTTTATTGATCATTTTCAAAATATGTCTTATTCGTAATTTGTTTTCTGATTCAATTACTTGCCTAACTGATACATTATAGTTTGATCCAGATAGTCGTCTGTACATTCCAAACCTTTTCTCTAACTTGTCTGTTTGAAATTTCCCCAAGAGTACATATGAAACATTAAATTTTGTTACAGCATCGTTAGCAATTTTACATAACACTTGAGATGCTCTTCTTATTGCTTCAAATGTGTCGGAGCTTAAGCCAGCTTTGTCCTTGAAAGACTGCCATGCTTCTATCCAAGACAAAAAACGTTTCAAAAACAATAACTTTTCATCCTCAATACTACAAACTGGTCCTGCCCATTCATTTCTTTTTATTTTTCCTACGATAGGGTTTTTAGAATTTACAATATCCCACCAGATGCGAAAAATTTGTAAAAAATTTGCAGTATCTGTACATTTTTCTTCCGTTTGTAAAGCAGCAATAGTTGACATATGAAAAACATTATCCACTAACAAAACGTTTTGTCTCTCTAAATTCGAGGGATACAAAGTTTTATAACTCAACTTATATGCTTTTTTAATTAACTTATTTTGCTCGTCCTTGAAAAATAGTCGCAAATGTTCGAAACATGCATACCGTTTTATTGTATAATTTTCAAAATCAGGATATATTAAAGTGTGAAAAGTATCTTTTTTGTTCAACCAGTTATTCCTAACATTTTTAAAAATGTGAACAGTGTCATACGATAGGTAAGTATTAATGTCAGGGAAGCATGGATTTGGCATAGATTCGTTTGAAGAAATTAAAGTGAACATATTCTGATTTATTCTATTGTTATCAGTTAGTATCGCAACTATAGGAAAACCACATTTTTGAACAAATTCAATTACCTCATTAACGAGTATCTTTAACTGATCTCCTGTTGTGTTATTCACAGGAACTAGTCGAATAACTTCACTAAAATTACCAAAAGCAGAAGAGATCATAAAAGTTTCAATAGTTTTTGCCAGATCCTTAGCATTATTTTCTGAACTGCCAACAATTCCATTGGCTTTAAAATCTAACTTAGATTTCACATAAATTTCATCAATTTGTAATATTGTATATTTTTCTCGAACAGTCAAGTTTTTGGAAATTTGTTTCAAATAGTGACTTGGTATTTGAAAGATTTTTGTCTGGTTTTACATTAAATCTAGAAGATATTTGTTGTAAATATCGTTTACTAGGCAGCAGCAAATGATCTTGTAAGAGCATGTAACAAGACAATGAATATGAATAAGCCATAAATGCAAACAAAATAGTTGCTGGGGAATATTTTCATCTTTTTAACAATATCATGTTTAACTGATCAATTAAAAGTTCCAATTGTTTTTTATGTTGATAGTCTTCCATTTCTTCAGCTTTTTCGTTACACATAACTAAATTTTCATACGACTTTTGCAAGAAAAATTCAAAAGATCAAGTCCTTAAATTGTGTTGACTTACGTTGGCATACCTAACTAATATATTTTCAAGTTGCGACCATCGAGATAATTTTAAATCACAAGGGAGAATCCAGTTCAAATCGTGAGCAGAAATTTCTTCTTTTCCAATAAAGAGTTTTAATGTTAAATCACTTTTCACAAGAACACTACATAAAATTTCGGCGGCACTTAACTCAGTTTCACTTTCAGAAGAACTATTAGAACACTCAATATTTAATAAATACAGCCAAACACCAAAGTTGCTCTTAATTTTAAAGTTCCACTTTGTTTCACTGTTTATACCATTTAGTTTTGTTTGAAAAGTGTCAAGAAAATTTGTAAAGTCATTTATAATATCAGATTTTACAAATTCTTCAATTTTTCCAGCTTCTTTTGATTGCAACGCTTTCCTTCTTACTTCAGGGTCTTTTCGTCTAACTACTGTTGAAGTTGAAGACAGATAAACTGGAAGATTTTGAAAAATTGTGGGTACAGCGTCTTCCTTTAATTTTGGGTGTGCTAATAGCAACGTAGTAACAGTTGACCGTTTTTGTATATCTGATCTAATATAACATCATTTTCGTTAAAATGTTTTATACAAACAGATGAATACTTCGTAGGCCGCCAATTTTTCCTCGGGATAGCTCGAAGCCATTTCTTTTTCGTTTCTTCATCTTTTGGAAATGAAAACGTAGTAACTGCAGCTTGCCCCTTTACGGATACACTTTCGTAATTCGATTTGCAGCTTGGGACACAACATTTTCTAGTCATCTAAAAAGTTTTCATGTGAAAAGCATGAACCAAAGGTTAAATGTACTTACTTTCTATATTGTCGAATATCAAATTATTGAGTTAAATATTCTGATAAATACACACAGGTTTGGAAATACCACAACTATCTAACGTTAACTGCACTTTATAACAATATCAACAACAACTCAATGATGCAATACTGAACTGAAGAACGCAAAATGTCCGCCTAGCAACACTGCTGCCAAATTTCTTAGTTCACGGCTTGTAAAATAAAGATGGCGTTGCCTGAGCACACTTGATGAAAATGTGCACTGCAATTTGCATGGTTTTACCTAGGAATACCGATTCTTAAGAATCAACCCTCGTTTGTAATCATTTGAAAACAAGAAAATGGGAAATTTAATCACCCAAGAATAGAAGTGATTATTTTTCTTTGAAAGAGGTGTTTTATGTTTATTACTATCAATGTGCTTTGTTATTGCACTTCGTCCACCAATCGCAATAGAAAATTCTTCTTTGCAGATTGTACATTTAACCATAGAATCATTTCCATAATAAATGGAAATTCTTTTTTTAAAGGTTAAAGGTTAAAGTTAAATGCCAAGTTTTTATATTTTTTGAAGTACAAAGGAGTAAAAAAGAATGCAAAGGACTACTGTTGGAGTACTCGTTTTAAAAGGAGTACGGTTCACAAAAAAGGAGTACAAAACTCTCTAAAGGAATACGTTCGGTCACCTTATCAATATGGACCATAGCCGAAGATAGCTTCAGCGTGAGAAATTTTTTTAGGTTAGTTTCGGATGTATTCATAGTTAATGTTAACACTGACACTTTAAATCTGGCCTACAACTTGATATCAAACAAACAAATTACAAATTAGTTCATGTCTTCTTTATAATTATCGAAAACTAATCAAATTATTACAAAACTCGAACAATAACTAACGCACGTGGCACGACATGACTTCACAACAAAGAGTTCACTTAGTTGAATTTATTTACGCTAGAGTCGCATGCTTAGCTTGAATTGCCTATTGCGAATCAACGTAAATCGGGGTATTAGTGTAGCATATTTTCGTTTGTGATTTCTCTCGGGAGGCATCTGTGGTTCAAATTTTTTTTTTAAAGTTTACTCTTTTGTACCTAGATGGCAATTTTTGTTTTTGTTTTAATAGTTTATTTTGAGTAAATTTCTAATTTCTGCATTAATTTGTTTCAATTAAACGTCCTGATATGAAAAAGATACGGGTATAACATTAACTTACCATTTTATAAGTTTAGAATTTTTTTTAACCTAACCTATAAAATCATGGATCGGTTTGTTTATCAATCAGAAATTAATCCCGATCAAACTGTTAAAATACAAATTGATTTGCCTTACAACGATTCAGTAGATGAGCTTGTGTATATCACAATTTTGAACCATGGACTGCCAGTATACTTCGACAAAGGTAGGCTACTGACACTCGAACAAACTGACTATTGATTCCTTTTCCTACAGAATTAATCGACAATGTATCGAAGTTCATTTCATCAAAATCGTCTGAATATTACGATGAGAAAATGCTACAATTGTTGCAAAGTGCAAAATCTAATTTGACTTACATTGACGATGTCACTAAAGAATGGGAAAAGCTTATGAGGGAAGAAACTGCTGAATATGGCGAGAAACGTTGCGCATCCGATGAAGAATTATTTGCTACGGCTTACCATAAATTAGTTCACTCTCCTGCCTTAGAAACGATGTTGCAGTTAGAACACACGTATGCGTTAGCAGTTAGGGAAAGAGTCGAAGATAAAAACAAACAGATCCAGAGATTGTCAGCGAGGTAAATTAAATTTTAATGTCTTAAATTAAATTTTAATGTCTTAAATTAAATTAATTAATTTGTTGCAGACAAACTTCAGAGATGAATTGGGCCGTCGACAGATTAGAAGAGGACATGACTGAATCAAAAATAAACGAAATAGCAGCTCGACATTTCGAAGATCAGACGTTTTTACAGGTGCAATTGACCAGTGAGTTGGATACAATTAAAGAGATTCAGAAACGAGAATATAGAGAATGGTTGATGCAAATTTTGGAACAGAATCAAGCTAACAGTTCTTTGCCCACACCAAAGTAATTCTTTTCCTTATTTTTTAATCGATTTTAACTTGATGTTTTTAGAAGTTCTCCAATAGCTGCATTGTCGGCAGAAACAATTTACAGCAGTGCCGCCAGTCGTATTTCAGAAATCGTGATTCTTGAAGAAAGCTTCACAATTCACTTAGGATCACAGCTTAAGCAAATGCACAACATTAGGATATTATCAGCCAATGTGATGGACCTCTGCGTCATTAATAACCAAACGTATTATTTTTATTATTCACATTTTGTATTTTAATTTTATTTTTTAGGATTGAACCGACACCACAACTATTACAAACAGCGCTAGGATTATATTCCAATGATTTGTGCGGGTTGGTTTTAATGACTGACAATTTAATAGGTTCAAGAGTTACAAAAGGTAAAAACTTGGAACAAGAATTGAGGCGGCTTCCATAAATGATGTTACAGGTTTTTCGTCAAATTTAACCCCCACCCAACCCTCATGTCGCAAGGTGTTGCACTATGCCAAACGCCTCCCTCCCCCACGTGGGTCACGTCAAGTTACACTAATACACCGGTTTACGTTGATTCGCTATAACGCTTTTTTTAAAATCAATTAAATCAATTAAAATCAATTTTCTTCAGTCAGTCTTGCGCTCTTATTGCAATTTAATTTAATTTTTTTAAAAATCTTTTTACATAATACAAAATTAAAACAGTATTTCCTCTGTCAAATATTGTTTTTAACCTTATGGTATTTGTATTCTCTTTTTATTTAAAATACTTCATATGAAAATTTAAAAAACGTATTTCACCCCGTTTTACGTTTGATTCGCTTAACTTTTTTTTTGTCACGCATTAATCGTGTAAACCGGAGTATTACTGTATTTTCAATTATAAATGAAGATACAATTGCAGAAAAAAACAACCCACATTTCATATTTATAAGGGGGTCCAATTAATGAGAGGTTTGCTATATCAGTTGGCAAATTTATATAGTTGCTGAAATTTTACTTTTTCAAAAATACCCGTTGTGATGTCACGTTTTTAAAAAGACCCCTTAACCCCCTGTCATAGACTGTCACAATTGCGCTAACCCCCTTTCCCGCCTAAACCTGTGACATCATTTGTGGGTGACGCCTGAACAAATGCATTATTTGTTGTTTAGGTTTTACAGATATTTGTCAGACTTCGACTGAATTCCATTTCGCCCACATCGATGATCAACTAGAAAAAATATCAAATTTAACTGAAAAACATTTGAAAAGTCAAACGAGCTCGTTACGAAATAATAACAGTAAAAATCTTCAAGCTGGTGATTTTTATGTTACAAAACATTCCAATTTAGCTCAGGTGCATGTGATGTTCCACATGGTTGCCGATGATTCCTTGAGAGGCAATGATATAAACAGTAGACATCCTGTCATACTCGGTTTGAGAAACATTTTAAAAACTGCTTGCTCAAATGATGTTACATCACTTACAATTCCGTTATTATTACAGTATGAAATGTCTGAGGTATTCACACTCAATTATTTTGAATTTATGATGAGATGTATACTTTTGTAGGAGATGACCGTCAGTTGGTGCACAAAAAGAGCCGAGTTAGTTTTTAAATGTGTTAAAGGCTTTATGATTGAAATGGCCTCGTGGGGAGGCTCAGATTTAAAAAATTTACAATTTCTTTTGCCACAGGTAATAAATACTTTGAGATTAAAACTAAAAATTGTCAAATGCAGTCAAAAAAATTAATTAGCAGAGTATTTTGAGTTTTGGTATTTGTTTTTTTAATGTATAGGCAACCAATTTGACATGACTTATGAAACTTTTCTTTTCATTATTTTTCGCCAAATTTTAATTTTAAAATACACCTTTCCTGAAAGTTTCCTTCAAATTCATCATTGTGTGAATGAATTAAAAAAAAAACATTTTGTTGAGAAATCGAAATTACTACCAATTTGTCTAATTTAAAAATAATTTCAGGGAATATCGAGCAGCGTTTTCCAGTCATTAACAGCGATGCTTCCCAGCATATTTAAAGTATCAAATCCTCTTATTTTAAAATCCACTTCACCAAAATAATTGTTAATTACATTTATCGAAATATATTCTGGTTTGAACTAATAAAATATATATCTATATATAAATGCATTATTGATCGATCTGGTTTTCCGGATTTTTTTAAACTGAATCCCTGCGGCCTTGAAATTCCTCTTACGTTTATAAACACGCAGCTTATTCAAGGTCAAATTTTTTCTTCCCGACCTAGGTATGAATCAAATTTTCGTAGTTGATCGTGCACGCGCTTTTTTTAAATTTTCCCCGCTGCTGGACATTTTTAACTCGAAAAACATTTTCAAAATGACCGTAAATCGGTGAAATTTGGTTTGAAGATATCGGCAGAGTTGGTTGTGACTAATTTGTGAATCGAATCCGTTTACCGGAGTTGTTCGAAAAGTGCTGACCTTTTAATTGGTGCATACCGCACCCGGCGGCCTGGATAGCCCGGGACTGCAATTATTTGCAGTACGGTAAATAGTCGCCCTTGTATGTTGGAATAAATATTGTGTGTTTTTGTTTATCGAAATTGATAAGATGAGTATCAATAAGTGCCGGATTAAAGTAGCGTTCCAAAGCATGTTTAAATTACAATTAGTAAAGTATATCTTGTTGATGGATTGAAAACTTGTGTCAACATGAATTTAAATTGGTTTGCGAATGTTTTAGTACATCACCCTTTCGTTGTTTTAACAGCTATATCTGTATTTTCTGGGACGTGTCTTATAATTCCGTTCACTCTTAAGGCTTTTCCTGATTTTTCTGATCCTCAGATGGTAAGTGAGTAGTGTTGACCTGCCTGAAATTATTTCTATTATTATTGCTAGGGTTTTGATACACGTGGAACCGTTTTAGCAAATAGGATAACTACTTGGAAAAATTTATGTGAAGCTACTAGGCCGTCAGGTCAATTCGCAGTCAATCCCAAAGACTTTTTACAAAATAAAAAAAATCATTATATTAAAGTTAAGAATAAGAGAATCGGGAAGAGAAAAAATATCAATCAAAACTTTACTCAAGCTAATGTAAGAACTCCACAGAAATAGAATCGCTATAAATTTGATTTTTTAGATTTTTATAAATGAAGAAAAAAGTAACTATTCTGATAATAGCTTTAAAAATTGGCATACTCTACAAAATCTTATTAATCCTAAAAGTAAAGATGTGATCGATCATAAATTAGACCAGCGAAAGATTGAGGATGGGTTTTTTTGTGGTGCTCCTGATGAAGGCTATGCTCACGTCATCTTAAAAGCTGACGATACTTCCGACCTCTTTACTTTGGATTCTTTATTGACCCTCTGTCGTCTGGAACACGAATTGATTCAAGCCGAACACTTCAAAGAATTATGTGTGTGCACTTTTAAGAAACCGAAGAAATGCTGCAGGCCTTGGTCTCTTGCTAATTACATTGCAGCCTTGCACAATCGTACTTCTTGTTTGGCATTGACTGTAAGTTTCAAAAAATAAAATGTTGAAAATGTAACATTTTCACATTCGGTTCTAGGAAGAAGATGTAAAATCCACGAAAATTTTATTACAAAATTGCGCTCAGTATTACCATAATTTGCAGTTGGCGTCCGATTGTAGCGAAAGAGGTTACTGCAAAGCCCCTGCTGAGTGTACTTTACATGATGCCGTCTTCAACATTTTGAATTTTCTTACCAGCACATCATTTCTTCCACCTAATGTAGGTAAATAACAGTTACGTTCGGTCAGATTTACTTACAAAACTTCAATCAAATTGTTTTGGATAAAGTTCCCACAGGAAAAATTTGCTGATTCAAGCCGAGTTGAACAAATCCGTCATTAATTTTCTAAAGTTGCTTTTTACAGAATATTTATAGCTATTAATTTTTCCTACTGTGGTCCAAGTAACTTTACTCATTATTGTTTGTTTCCTGTGATTGTACATAAGTCTAACCGAATTATTTGAATTATTTGAGATTTTGTTGAGTTAATTTTTAGAAATCGTCAGACGTGATCTTAAGGGAAACGATAATCTTTCTTCCTATGGCATGTAGTACTGCAACATTACCATATTATTACGAATTAGAAAAATTAAATTTAGAATACGAAAAAATATCAGTTGTAGCGATGGAATTTGGTATAAAAAGTACTTTATTTGATGAGTGCCTGATTCGTGATGCTTGGCTTATGAGTGCAGGAGGTTTATTTATACTATTCTGTATTTGGCTGTACACAAAATCACTGTTCCTCACCATCATGACAATAACTGCTATTGTGTTTTCTCTGGGCATTTCTTACTTTCTGTATACACTTGTTTTTGAGTTGCGTTTTTTTCCTTTTATGAATTTACTTGCTACCGTTGTAGCAATCGGTATGTTGATAGCCCACATTTAAAATTTGATCATTTTATTAACAATCTTTTTTTCTTTAGGAATAGGCGCAGACGATGCATTTATATTTTGTAAAGTGTGGCAAAGTGCAAAATTGGAAAAAAATAGTTCCACAGTTAAGACAATGACTGATACCTTCCACCATGCATTCCTTTCAATGTTTATTACTTCCATAACAACAGCGGCTGCTTTTTTGGCATCTTACATAAGCGCAATCACTGCTGTTTGTTGTTTCAGGTAACTATATTCCGTCACCACTTCCCCATCTAAAAAATTCTAATTTCAGTATATTTGCCGCTATGGCTGTAATGGCCAACTGTCTCTTGATGATGAGTTGGCTGCCGGCTTGTATGATCATCTCAGAAAAATGGTGTTGTTCTACTGTCAGTTTATATGAATGTTACTGCTGCTCGCCGTTGCTTCTACCTCAGTTGAAATTATTCATAACTTGGTTTCACAGTAAATATTCCACGTCTGCAAAATTTTTGATGGCAAAAGAAGATCTTCTGATCAATACCATAATCAGATTTCGTGTCTTTTGGTTCACACTCTTGACTGTCATATCCATGGCAAGTGCCATTATTGTCACGTATTATCCCAAACTTCAACTGCCAAACTCACCTGAATTTCAGTTGTTCGACAGTTCCCATCCGTTTGAACAATATGACTTAGTATATAAGAATAAATTTTGGTTCAAACGGGCTCAAAAACAGAACCCAGAAACAAGTACAAATTACAAGATGCCATTACGTTTCGTATGGGGTGTTTTACCGGTTGATAACGGAAACCATCTGGATCCACAGTCGTTGGGTAAACTTGAACTCGATCCTAAATTCGATATTTCCAAGCCTGAATCGCAAAAATGGCTGTTTAAATTTTGCCAGAGGCTGAGAACACAATCGTTTTATCAGTCAACATTGGGTCCTTTACTTCCAAACTGTTTTATTGAGACGTTCAAGTCGTGGATGAACAGGACATGCGTGGATCGCATTGATCAAATCAATCGCGCACCCTGTTGCGAAACGCAAGATTTTCCGTACAACAGCACTGTGTTCAATATTTGTATAGTACAAGCATTGGTCGATCTGTATGAAACCCCTTCAGAGTATTTTATTCCTGGGATGGCCGGTCCGAAATTTTCTAAAGACCAATTTCCGACAATAAATGCAATCGTGGTTGAGTACGATAGTACTTATTCTTTTTCAATGTCATATGAACATATACACAAATTTTTTTCCCAAGTTGAGCAGTGGACAAACGAACAGCTACGGACTGCTCCTGAAACCATGCAAGGAGGTTGGTTCATTAGCGAGTTAGAATTTTACGACCTGCAGGGGGTTTTATCGCAAAGCACCCTCATAACGGTGTGTGTGTCGATGGCATTAGCTTTGATTGTATTGTTGTTAGCGACGCTTAATGTTCTAACCAGCCTTTTTGCCATCATCACCATTTCATCCTGCATTATGGCCGTAATGGCCGTGTTGGTTTTGTTGGGATGGAAATTAAATGTTTTAGAGTCGATTGCGGTCTCGACTGCGATCGGTCTTACTGTAGATTTCAGTTTGCATTACGCAGTCAACTACAAATTGTGCCCGAATTCTGTAGCTGAAGATAGACAAGCGGCCACTCGGTACGCCCTGGCATCGATGGCTGGACCTTCTTTGATGGCAGCGCTCACTACGGGGGCCGCAGGGGCCTTTATGATGCCATCCTCAATATTACCTTATATTCAAATAGGCATATTTTTGGTCACTGTGATGAGTGTTAGTTGGTTATATGCCACTTTTTATTTGGGTTCCATGCTGGCCATAGCAGGTCCACAAAATGATTTTGGTCAGTATCGTTATCGTAGCATACTGTGTTGTTCTGGCAAAAAGTCACAGAATGTTAACAATCAACCAAGGAGAGACAGGCCTACTTCGTCATCATTATCAGAAACCCACGAATTAGATTCATTGACGAGTAAAACCGGTAAACCGGCGGCACGGGCATTGCGTAGATCTCTGAGCGGCAACAAAAATAATCCGAACAGGTATTACACAGATCAATCTCCTTCGGGCAACAGTGCCATCACCATCATCATGGCCGAAGACAATTAAACTTGAAACTTAGGACTAACCGTTCTGTGATATTTATAGTTTATTTCATTTACATTTTTTAATTGTTTACATGAATTGTTTGGACAAACAAAATTATTGTTTGTGTAGTTGGTATTTATGTAAAAAATAAATAAAAATATTCAGTCCTGCCTTTTATTATCTTATCCATGCAATTCACCTCTAATCTGCAAGCATTTTCAGGACATTTTATCTGCCCGGATTAGCGAAGCTGTACTGTAATTTATTTTTATAATTAACTTCCTTTTTTTTCCACAAAATAAACGGGAAGAATTATAATGAAAATGGAACAATTAATGTAAGGAAATAATTTGATTATCTTATCAACTCAATTTAGATTGATTCAAATTAATTGAAGCAGCGCTTCTTAAACTGTGGGTCGCCACTCCAAATGGAGCCGAGAAAATTTGAAAAAAGCACCGCTACTTCTTTTCATATGTATATTGTTTACCAATAAAATAAATTATTTTTTACTAAAAAATATTTGAAGGGTACAGAGAAAGAACGATACAAGTTGTTAAGCTCGTCGTAGGTGTTATAAAATAAAATAAAATAACATCACCCCTTAGTGCGATCTCGGTTTCAGCGAGCGAAAGTGCTTTCGTCCGTGGTAGTTTTTCTACTACTGACTTTCTTATTTATTCGTTTCCCTTCACAACCAGGAGCGAAGGTGTTGCGATTGGAAGTCATGTATTTTTGAGAACGGGAGTGCGAAGCACGGTGACAAAGTCCATTTTTCTTGAAATTCAACTTTTAATACTATTCGGTACAGAAATTTGTAAGCTTTCGAAATATGCCGGAATATATATATAGTTCATTTTTTAATTCGAGATAAAAAATAAAAAGAACAAACTACCCTAGAACATTCTTTATAACATGCTGGATGGAGTTCTTCCAATGATCATATGTAACGTTATGTATAGCTTGCAAGAGGAATGGTTTAACTTGAGCTAATTTAAAAATTTTGTTTTTCAAAGCTACCTCAATTTTTATCTTGAATTAAAAAATGAACTATAGGAATTTCAAACATTAAAACTCAAATATCTTGAAAAATGAAAATGTGACTTATGTCGTTCTTTCCGTGTATATACCCTTTGTCATTTTATATTTAACATCCAGCGCAGCGAAAAAATTAGGTCTTGAATGAAAAGTTTAAGAAGCACTGTATAGAAAATATTCAAATAGCGCCGTTTTTAATTGAGCTGATTGGTTGCAGAATGCCGCTGTCATGACAACGTTTTTAACCTTTGTTTTGCAAGCAAATTCAATCAATAAAATGCGTTGTACAAGGTGACCTCATATAACGGTAAATAAATGTTGTTTACCGTTACGAGGCCTACCGCTACGGCCTGTTAGTAGCTGCCAGACCACCAATTCGGCCACATTAAAAATTGAGAAAGATGCGCTTTTTCAGCGGAAGATGCACTTCCACCGCTCGTCTGGATGGAAAAACGGCGATAGTAACCGGTTCAAACACCGGAATTGGCAAAGAAACAGTAAAAGATTTTGTGAAAAGAGGTAAAGGTTTTTTCGTCATTTTTAATTATTTATATTAATTGATTCAGGGGCACGAGTGATAATGGCATGTAGAAGTTTGGATAAAGCAGAGAGTGCTGCTGAGGAAATAATTAACGATTTAAAAAATCAAGAAGATATTGGGCAGATCGTAATAAAACAACTTGATTTGGGAAGTTTAACTTCAGTCAGAAACTGTGCTCAAGACATTTTGGGTACAGAAAACCGCATCGATTTGTTAATAAATAATGCAGGTATCATGTGCTGCCCGCAAGCAACCACTGAAGACAACTTCGAAATTCAATTTGGCACCAACCATTTGGGACACTTTTTGCTGACACTTTTATTACTACCAAGGATCGCGCAAAGTAGACCTTCACGAATTGTGAATGTGTCCTCAGTGGCGCATGAAAGTAAGTGTTAAATAACAAGGGATCAAATTACTAAAAACTGATATCATTAAGGAGGTCACATTCAATTCGATGATTTAAACTGGGAAAAGCGATCATACAGTTCCATTGCGGCCTATCAACAGAGCAAACTTGCTAATGTCCTATTCACAAAAGAACTGGCACTTCGCATAAAAGGTACCATGAATAATTTCATTACTGGGATTACATATTTTTATTTACAGAAGCAAATATTACAGGATTAACAGTTTATAGTCTTCATCCGGGTGTGATACGAACTGAGTTAGGAAGATATTTAGATAGTACTTATTTTTATGGACTCCACATGATACTACGTATTTTGGGGGCTCCTTTTGTTAAGTCTCCCCAATTGGGGGCACAAACCACCATTTATTGTGCAGTCGATGAGAAAACTGCCAGTGAAACTGGGCTATATTACTCAGATTGCCAAGTCGTTGAACCTGCTCCAAAAGCAAACAACCTTGAAGATGCCAAGAAGCTTTGGCAGGTCAGTGTAAAACTGGTGGGCCTTGAAGATGATTATGACCTTTGCAGCATGAAATGAAACCTGAACAGTAATATTTTATTTCTTATGACTTGATAATCCCTTAATTTATGAATAGAAGTTTAATGAACATAGTCTGATTATTTGTAAATTAATGTAACTATTGGAAATAATTTTGAATAAAACAGAAGTTGTCAAACGTTTCCACCAAAAAAATTTAGGGATTTTCGCCAAAAAGAGGAACACTGATTTATTTCATCAGAATATAAAATCGACGCGAACTTACAAACGCTGTTTCCCTGTATGTATATTTATCTGTAATTTAAAAGCCGTTAACTGCAAAAACTCATTTTTTTTGCGTTAAACATATCTGTGATTGAATATAGTTCAAGTAAATCTAGTTAGTAAGTGTTTAAAATTGAAGCTGAAATTTGTATATAATAAAACAGTATTTCTAGGTTAGGTTTTGAATTTCAAAAATTTTAAATTAAAAATGACCGTCATTGGAAGAAAAACCCAGTCTTATAGCTACAGCAGCGCGAATACTTCTGACAATGAGGCATTACTGTAATTATGCGAATATAAATTGCTCTTTGTGATTTTTTAAATTCATAGGGTGGAATCCGTCTCAATTAGCGATAGTGGTTCCACAATTATTGTACCTGTAACTAAAACCATTGAATTCCTGAAGGACACGGTCAACTTACCCAAAAATGTGGGCAAAAAAAAGTTGCGTCGCTACCAAAATCAATCTTTTATCTTAGGATTAGCCACGCTGACCGAAGAAGATGAGGCATTCAATGTCATGGAAAGTCGTCAAAGTCCTTTCGCTAGGCTTCTCGATGATAAAGCTGCTATGCAATGCTGGGAAGAGTTCATAACTAAATCTGAAGATGAGCAAGAAATATTTTTGCAATCTTGCAATAAAAATAAGAAACCGGATCAAAGCAAGGATAATTCATACGTGCTATCGGTTCGGGCGAAAATAAAGCTCTTCATAAAAATTCAGAAACATATTCCTGCGGAACTAGTTGCAAACCTCGACAATGAAATCCTGCAATATTTCAAGGAACAGCCTGATGGCATTCTAACCTTGTCGATTAATACTCGTTACGGCCGCCTCTTAATTCGTGAAATTGTTCAGTATTATGACCTCAAGTCCTTCAGTACGTATCAACAATTTAATTTTTTTTTATTATACATTTAATTGTAGATGACGATATGGACGGAAAGAACGTGGTGAATGTGTACAATTATGACACATCTTTTATACCCCGCGAATGCACATTTACGGATTTCCTTCGAACTCATAGTCATTAAGTATTTTTTTCTTTGTTGTGTAAGTCTGTAAGTGTAAGCGTGTAATTTATGTGAGAATTTTAAAATGAGTTCTCCTGGGCGCGACGTTTACACATAAAAAAACCAAATTGTTTTAATAAATTTATTGAGCACGTAAACATTCGTCACTCAAAATTTGCTACATTATAAAAATATCCTTGAATATGTATTAAAAAAAATTGTTAAAGAAAAGTAAATTTGTACATTGCGATACAATAAATTTGAGAAGAAAATAAGAGAAATAATAAATGATTATGAACATAGTTGAATCAGCTATCACTGTGATTATTTTGTAAATGATTTGGGGCATCTGCAAACATGACTTTAAGGCGGTAAGCTTCAGCAACTAAAAGACTAACATGCGAACCTGTCCAATTTTGAGTCGGTAAATTTTGTAACAACAACATTAGTCCCTGAAAGTCGTTCTCAAGCAGAAGTTGCTCTCTCCATTGCAATAAAAAGGCTGCACAAACGTACAGTTGAAACAATGCGAACGAATCGCTCTCCGCCAAATAGGTATCCCACAAACGGATGGTACATCTCAAAGGTAGTTCCCTCGTAAGTAAATTGTTCAGCCAACGAAATGAGAATTGCAAGTAATCGATGTGATGGTGGACCAAGTGGCGGTGCAGCACGTTATCAACACGTTGAATTAATTCCTTCAATTGATTCACTTTCCTCTGAATGCCTAACTGTGCAAAAACATAATTATCCTGTATACCGTCTAAAAATTTGGAAAGACACCAAAACGCATCAGCCTCAATAATATCACGTTGTTCCTCTGTTAACTTATCAACGATAAAAGTTTCGAAAGGTTGGCTGTCAGGAATGACCTCTTGAAGAAAGACCACGAAAAACGGTGTGACAAGATCATTAATCCCCTGCACGTATCCGGAAGCTGGATGTCTTATAGCCCAAATAAATAAAATCCTTTCAAACATTAACTGTACCGTGTTCTGGTGAAAGAGGGCAATCATGGGATTCATCCGCGGCACATCGATGTGAATCTGGTGGTAAGTATCTTGATAAGATTCGTCACGTTCAGTTTCGTAATACTGTTTCACTAAACTCCAATAATCTTGTCTCTTTCGTTCTAAAATGCTATGCCGTCTCTCTTGATTCACTGGTAAATATCCCGATAGTAACCTCCACGTTACTGCCCTCACTTTGACCGGTATTCCAGACCACCCTAATTGGCACAAATCTGCAATACTTGGCGAACTGGCCAATAAAGCTTCAAATCTTTCCAGTTTGGACTCGCAGTCTTCATCTTGCACGGTGTAGTTGCATCTGAGGGGCTGGGGCCTTCCCGGTATCCTGCTAGTTCTTGCAATTTCAACACAATGTTCATGTGAATTTTCAGGCACATTATTTAAAGGTAAATTCTCTGTGGTGTTCCGGTGACTATTCAGAACGTTTAAAGCGGCCGACTGAGACACTTTTTTCGATATTCGCGTATCTAAAAGTATGCTATTCTTATTACACTGTATTTAGAAAGCGTGGCTTAATTACTTTCAAGACCTGATATTATGCAAAACTCATCATCGTCCATTGCCCAGGCATCGCTGACCGACGCTTGGAAGTCTTGAAACGATGTGGTTCCCATCGGTTTGGCTCGCGCATTGCTCCTCAAATCTTTTTTGGGACTTGGTCTAAATGAATCAGCGGTGAAACTGTGAACGATTAAATAGACACAAATACCTGCCAGGTACAGCTTTGTTATTTTTCTTCCAAAATGATGTCCGGTCGTTTTCGATATTTCGGGTACCATCCATCCTATTTGCTTTCAACTGTGTATTTTTAAATTCATGTTTACGTTGCTTATAACTGTAAAATTAATAAATTAGTCGACTCCCTAGTCATTTTTTAGGTTAAGTTGCTTACATATTAAAATTGTAATAATGTCTAAAGTAACGTCATAGGTAACATTAATGCCACGTTCGTTTGACAACTCGTATTGACATTCATTACGATTCATTGAATTTTTAATTGCATTTCATTAAAGAAGTACAATTTGGAAAAGCGTTTGTAATTAAAAGGTATTTTTACTCAAAATTGTTCTGTATGCGTGACCTTTGGCCCGTTTTTTACGCATTGTTAAGTACGGATTGAAAGTGAAACTTAAAAAAGGAGTACAGGGATTGTTTTGACTCGAAAAATTTAAGAGCAGATTCAGTTTCGCAGTGCAGTAGACACATTTTCGCGGTGTTGTAGACACATTTTCGCGATTACATTGTACAGGCGCGTTTTAGTTGACGTGCCTACAAATAGAAAAATAACCCGGTGTTACAATTTTATCAGAAATAACAATTATCTCAAATCGATAACCTAAGCCTCTTTAATTTCTGACAGCGAGAAAACACTATAAGTCATTTTTACAATTCGCACTTAAATTCCGATTTTCATTTCTGATTATGATAATTTCAGTGACGTACCTTCTCATTTAAGGTAAGGGAACGTGCTTACATCGAATGTACGCGTAATCGATTTCCACGCTTTTCGAATCGAATCACTTTTCAAATCGGCCAATAAGAATCGAGCAAAGAAAGCGCACATTGTGATTTTTCTTTGTCTAATTGGTAAAAAATCGTTCGGCCCACGTTAATCCGTTTTAATTACTTGATTGAGAATTTATTAAATTTTTTTGGACATTATAGTTTGCGCGGCCTATATAAGATTCCAAATAAGTTCACATAGTACAAGTGTGCGGACGCGACAGTTTGGGTAAGCCGATTTTATTGTAGTTACTAATTGTTATGTTGTGAATGTTTCCCCTCTTAACACTAAACACATTTGGTGGAATAGAGGTTAGTGAGGACTTTCTTTCAAACTTTTACCAGAAGAGATTAGTAACGAATTTCTTTTCTGCCGTACGCGTCTTGTTTGTTTCTCAAAAACAGTAGGTACATTCACTTCTGATAAGGACTGTTTATGTTTTTCTTTTTCAGTGGCACTACACATCGCAACTATTATGTGGTCTTCGGAAATTGATGACGACCAGGAATTGGATGAGGTTAGTTGATTTACTATTTTTTTCGCAACAAAGTCGGACAGCGCTAAAAATTAATTTGCTTTTAACTTGTATATCCTTGTGATTGTATAACTTGTTATAATGATCTGGTTTGAATAACAATGCACCTGGACTAATGCTCGAGTGGCCTATTTTTAAACTTCGGTGCACCATGATTAGATTAATGATAAAATCGTTACCAAACAACCATTTAAATTCGTAATAGGCCACCATTTAATTTTCCCCCTCTTTCCATGCCGATTCATACCGATTCATACTACTTTTTGGACACCCGGTACAACAATAACATTTATTTACCCCGATTTTATACAAAAAAAAAACTGTCAACTGCAATGGTATTTTTAAAATCGATTAGCCATCGTGAATTTTACTAAATTGTGTATACAGAGTGACTTAAGTTTTACCGCTGGGGCCATAATAGATTGAACGCACTTGTTGGCCGCTTTTAATATAATTTCGAGATTACAGCTATCTTATCAGGTGAACAGTTACATTTAATGAGATATGTATGAAATAAGATAAATTTAATAGTCTTTGTATTTAAAAATACAACAGAAATATCGTATTTTCATGGATAAAATTAAAAAATATTTTGTCAGCCGGTTGACGGCCGCCAATGTACCCGTTCTCAGGTCCGTTTCTGACAAGGTTGTTGGACGGCCTTGCTCAGTGAACTTGTGTATGGAAGTTTTTTTAGCCGATCCCTTTTCATAAGCAATTGAATAATTGTAATAAAAATTATCAGAAATCGTTTAATTAAGAGAATTAAAAAATAACATTTATATTTCTGAAATTTAAGTAACAGCTTCTCGAACGGAGATTTCGAGATGATGTTTCAGAAAGTTTTTATACCATTTGATACTTGGTTTTTGATTTACAAATCGATCATGTTTTCCGGTAGCTCTCATAATTTTTGTGACCTAGCTGTGAAAAAATTTATGAATGTTTTAGTGTACCTGTTGCAAGTCCCGCACTTTTTTTGCAACAGGGATTTTGAAAATTAAATAAAATATTATTTCCAAACGTGCGGCTCACTAAATAAAACACAACATAAAGGACTGAGTTTGAAACAGATGTGGTCATAGGTTAGAAAATAATTTTTATTTATTATATATTATAAAGAATATATCATAGATCGATTTAACGATTTAAAAATCTTCTTAATAAATTAAACACTGAAAAGGCTGCCCGTAGGTTGAGGTCGCGGAATGGGTGCGTTCACCCTACCTTTGGATGATTGTCACAAATTTTTCAAAATATTTTTATTTAAAGCCGAAAAAGTAAAGTAAAGAGTTCTGCGGAAAATTTTCTATGTTTAGTTTTTTATTTAAGGGTGGCGTTTTAGTCGGCTGCGCCGGACGACAAACATGCTCACGATTTTTTGATAAGAAATGAAAACTATTGATTCAATTCTTTCAAAAAGTACAAATTTACGTTCACGATACTTGATTCGAGTTCCTAGGGGTATTTTAAATATTATTTATTCGCAGTGTATAGTGCGGAAACAGTCCAACTTAACATTTCAAATACCCCCATGAACTCGAATGAAGTTTCGTGAACGTAAATTTGTACTTTTTAAAAGAATTGAATCAATAGTTTTCATTTCTTATCAAAAAATCGTGAGCATATTTGTCGTCCGGCGCAGCCGACTAAAACGCCACTCTTAAGAATGTAACAAATTATTCACAGCAATTTGCAATTTGAATCGTAAAAAAATTATTACCTACTTTTTGAGTTAAATCAATTTTAAAGCGAAAATACGAAAAATTCTATTATTTACGACTTGAAAGTACGATCAGTCGGTCGCACAATAGTTTATGGTCGATTCATCAAATTGGAGGGACACAGCATTTCGGTTTTCACCAGGACCGTATTCTTGAATGACCTTTTAAAGAAAAAATTAAATAAATTTTTAGTATTAAGTTCATTATCTCTTAATGTTGCCTCTCTGGTAATACATACTAAAATGTAAGTTGGTAAAATCAATTAAATCACACTGAATTGCGTGAAAATACGTTAAAAATAACTAATAAATTGATCAAATAGTAATTGAGAGAAACCCAAAACTTTACCAGATTTTTTATAATTATTCTTTCTTGTTTCTATGTTCGTTAGTAATATAAAATTATTCATTCAATTTATGATAATTGACAAACTATTTTGAAAGGCTATTTTGCTACCGGCGGTAAAACTTACATCACCCTCTATGTAGTCTACCGCTGAAGATGATAGCTATCGAAATACTAAAATTGTTTTTTCGTTATGATGGAAGGTTTTCATTAAATTTTACCTAATTTTATAGTTTCAGGATGCCGACGAAACCGTTCCTGTGTAAGTACCTTTGGCAATCAATATCCACTCAAAAATGAATTTATTTTTTTGCAGTCCTCAAGGGATGACTCTTCCAACGGCAGTAGCCGAATGCCAACAGGCTATTAATTGTTTTTTTAATAATCAATTCACCGAAGCCAAGGACTTAATGAAGCCTTTGTTAGTCAGCACGAAATCGCGTTTTAATCAAAATATATAATTGTATTGTTGCAGTTCCGACTCGTATTACTACCACGCTATCGGCAACGGAACGTTCTGTTTCCTTGAAGCAATGCTGACCTTTGACCATCAACAAATCATCACCGCCGCGTTAGCACTCAAGAAGTCGTTGGCGATATGCAACCGCTACCGGAAAAAGAACACCATAAGCGAATCTTTAGGAAAAATAGTCAAAAAACAATATTACGAGCATTACACGGAAGAAGAGGCGCATGCAGAACTCTGCTATGCCGAGTCGTTGCTGTTGAAATCCATGTTGACGTTCATGGAAGACGAAACGTTGAGTAGCTTCATCAAAGCGGGGATTAAGATCCGCTCCTGCTACAATTCCTACAAGTGAGTACGAAACGAATTCGAATCGATAAAAAAAACAATTTTCAGAGAGTGCCAAAATATTTTGACTCACCGAAATTGGGAAAACAGTGCGACAAAACCGCACTTCGAAAGCGGCGTTAAAATGGGGATCGGAACTTTTAACTTAATGATATCGATGCTACCATCGAAAGTCATCAAACTCTTGGAGTTCATAGGTTTTTCCGGAAACAAAGTAAATTTCTGCCGATTTTCAAATTTCGTTGTTAATTAGCCATTTTAGCAATTGGGCCTCAAGGACCTTTACGAAGGGTATAATATGGAGGGATTGCGCCAAATCCTATGCGTTATGACACTTTTAGGGTATCATCTGATCGTTATGTACGTTTTAAGCCATCGGGAGGGCGACATAGAAATGTGCGCGAGCATCTTGGAGGGACAATTAAAGAAATATCCCCAAGGCGTTTGGTTCCTCTATTTCAAAGGCCGATTGGAATTTATGAAGGGAAACCTCGATTCTAGTCTTGAGTGGTACAATAAATCTTGTAAATCGCAAGATTTATGGCCCCAATTTCATCACTTGTGTTATTGGGAGCTCCTTTGGGTCCAATGGTGAGACAATAAAGTTTTTTCGACGCGGTTTGCCACGTTTTTTCCAGCATGAAGACGAATTGGAAGGAGGCGAGCGTTTACGCCACCCTTTTAGTCGAGGGAAGTCGATGGTCGCGCACCATTTACAGTTACCAAAAGGCCGCGATTCTTTCCATGATGGACATCGGCGAGGCTGAAAGAATGGTTATCGATAATTTGATGAAGTGGGTGAAAAATGAAATGGTTTTTACCTCTCATTGTTTTTTATTTTCGCAGAGACGTTCCTAAGTATAAACAGCGGATCGCCGGGAAATCGATACCTATGGAAAAATTCGCGGTAAAAAAGGCCGAAAGGTACTTCAGCCAAAACCAAAGTTTAGTACTGCCAGTTATCGAACTGATGTATTTGTGGAATCTTTTTAAAATCACCAAGACTAGTTTTGTAATGGCCGAAAATATATTCAAATTGGTCGATAAAGCACTAGTCGAGGTAAATTCCCACTTCCCTCCTGGTAAATACGACGCAGACAATAGAGCTCTGGTTCTTTTATTGAAAGGTGCCTGTCTGAGACAAATGAAAAGCCCGTTGCAAGCAATTGAATGCTTAGAAATCGCGATTTCCATGCAGAAACAAATACACGAGGATCATTATATTGTACCTTACGCTATTGTCGAACTAGCTCTTGTTGAATGGGAATCAGGAAATCGCGAGAAAGCCATTCTAGCACTCGAGGATGCGAAGTGAGTGCTTGTACACAATTAGACAAAGTGGAGGCGTTAATAAATGATTTCTTGCAGGAAAAATTACTCCGGGTATTCTTTGGAATCGCGCCTACACTTCCGGATACACACAGCTCTATCAGAATTCAAAAATAAAGATGATTAAATTTCGGTTCCTAAAGTATAATGAGTGATAAATACACAAGTTTGTGTAAATTAGACAAGGCTGTGCATGATGCATTTTAATTTGTTTGTTGTTTTTATTTTGTATTTAATTGTACGACCTTGTTATGCAAGTATGTATTATAAAAATGCATTAAGAAAAGTGTTTCTTTGGTTGGGTTTTCCGTAATTGCAATGATGATGCATGAATTCAGTGGGAACCACGTAACCAGCACGGTCACCTACAATTCCTTCCACGCACCGATGTTGCCGCTACCTGATGATGCGTTCCCTCTGCCCGTTCCTCACCCGCCGATTAGATGCGCGGCCTTTCGGGGCCCCTATTCCACCATGCTTGTTTAATCTCATTTAGCCCGATAAGCGGGCGTTTCCCCATAAACGCGAAAAAAGGCAGTCATCGTAAAAGAACGGCAACGTGGGTAATTGTGTGAGAATATCAACCGCAGTCATATGGCTAAAGGAGCGAGGGACGGGCGACCATTTACCTTGCCACTACCATACCAGTATCACCGCATTCTAGTCAAAGTCGGACCGATCCGCACCTGTGCGAGCGTTGTGTGCGCGATGGCTCACTAACTATCATTGGACAGTTGTTTGTTCATCCGTAAAGTGTCCGCATTATGTCGATGGATACAGCGCCCAAGATAGATCCGAACGCCCGGTTGTGCCATATCACCAAATGGGAGCACTTCGACGGCTACGGGTTCAATCTTCACGCCGAGAAAGGAAAGCCAGGACAGTACATCGGTAAAGTGGATGAGGGCTCGCCAGCAGAAGCGGCGGGCTTGCGTCAGGGCGACCGCATCCTAGAGGTCAACGGGGAGACCATAGGGGACAAGACGCACAAGCAGGTGGTCGAGTGTATAAAATTGTTGAGCAACGAGACAAAACTGTTGGTGATAAGTCCGGAAGACGAGAGCCAAATACCAGACGTGACGAAAACTTCGGAAAAACAGGCCAACAACGACGCGCCAAAAGAACAGGAAAACGGCGCATTAAATCTTAACATGACGGCGGCCGAATTGAGGGCCAAATTGGCGGCTAAAAAGAAATTCGACCCCAAGAAGGAAAGCATGGACTTCAAAAAGAAATTCGACATTGTGCAGAAACTTTAAAGAACAGTTGTACGGTGTTTAATAAAAAAACTGATAAACTTTCTTTTATCGCTCGCAGATAATAAAAAATATACGATAAGAACAACAATAGTAATAAAATACTGCAGTGTTTTACACCTGAACGGCCTTGATTAAATCACGTTAAATAGATGTTATTGAAGTCACATAGGTGTTACATAAGTGAACACAAGATCGCACCAAAAAAAAATTAAAATAATGGACATTAGTGGTTAGTGGATGGGTCATAAAAACACCATGACGCATCCATTATTTTCTTACTACATTTATCTAGTTGTTTATTTCTCTCTTCCAGAAATATTGTTGCTTTATGTATAAAACATGTTACGTTAAAAATAAATTGTGTATCGCATTTTGTTGTTTCCCTTGCCTGATAATGAACAATCATCCTTGCGTGTAAGTGGGTGAAGGTGATCTACGTCCCATAAGGCGGCCATCAAACTCCTTAAAATCATTCTTAACTATCGACTCCGGCTGATTACACCAATATTTTGGCACGCAGTGTCCGCGAAGGCCGCCTGCTACAAACCTTGAATTTATTTTAACACAAATGTGAAAATTAGTTATACGTGATCCTGCGATGCTATCTGATGGTGATGACGACCATTATAATCCGTCCGTGCGCCTCTTGGAGATCAACCGAAACACCCATCACTGCGGATTCCACTTGACCAGGTGTAAATGGGACCCCTACCCTTGGGTAAGCGGCGTCGATCTCGATTCGGCCGCCCACAACGCCGGAATGCGACCTGGAGATTGCCTCTTGGAAGTCAATGGTGAAGACATCGTCGGCAGGAGGATTTGCGAAGTGGCTGAAAAAGTTAAAGCCTCCCCTACGGTCGCTCTACTACTCTGGAATGCAGGCGTCGACCCCCAATGCTCACCTGAAGTAAGTCACTTCTTTATATTTGTAAAAATTAGATTGAATTTGGTTAAAATCGGCCAGATGAAAAATTAACAATTGTCTTATAATGCTATTTCTGTAACAGGAAATTCATTGATAAGATAAAAGCGTAACGGAAATTATGAGTATTTTGTTCCGAATTGTTGCAGGCTTTGTGTTGCGGGCCGATTCCCGGTAATCTGCAAAAATTGTCAGCTTGCATGACTTCCATCCTGACGGTGTTGGAATGTCCGATTTGCTTGGACACGATCGCTCCTCCGGCCCACCAGTGCGATAACGGACATTTAATTTGTATTAGATGCAGAAGTAAAAGCGAGAGGTGTCCCGTTTGCAGATTGCGGCTTGGGAGAGGACGCTCCTTGTTGGCCGACCAGGTGGAAAAATACCGCAGCAAATATTTGCAGAGTGCAATTAGTTTAATTCCAGGTTTACAATTCCATAATGGACGCGTTTCAATTACGGGACGAGGCCAATTCAGTGCGGCGTGCAAGAATGCAAAAAATTTTTAAATTAAAAAATAAAAACGTCCCCGACATCAAAATAACGCAATCCCATACGAATAAATTTTTGGCGCGTTTAATTGGAAAATCAACGTCCGTTGATAACTTATCGCGCGATGAGTTTAATACCGATCTTAAGGCGAAATCGCTTTCCACGATTGAAATTTTCAATCCGGTCAGCCCTGTATATTCGAGGGCAGCATCCCTCAACAAATTAAACGTCAAAAAAACAACGCGTCCTGCTTCCTACCACGGTTCCTTCGAGTCCTTACAAATAGGAAATAATTGTTCACCTTTACATCACAGTTTGTTGTCGATTCCAACCGATTCTAATGAAGACGCCACCCTGTATCACTGTCCTTACAGCTTAACTTGTCCCACTTTAATAAAAGGTAAAATTAGAATTTTTTTGGTTAATTTGGTTAATTTAATTTGCAATTTAAGGTAGTGAGGTGATTGGGCATTTTCAAGCCTCGCACGATGGTCCCTTAATCCAGTTTTTCACCTCGAAAGTAAAATTGCCAGCTTTGAATTTATGCGACGAAAAAGAGCAGTGTTACATAATTTTCAACGAAGGAAATGTATTTTTTTTAAAGGTCGTCCTAGATCCACCTGTTGAAACGTAAGCGATTTCAAAACTAATTAACGCGATCGTTGCGCAATAACTTTTATTTCCTCGTTTCTTAATCGCGCGATTTTAATTTACATTTTTTTGCAGGCAAGTGGGTTTTTACGACACTCTAATTTTCATGTGGCTGATGGGGACTAAACGGATTTGCGACAATTTCCAGCTACAAATTAATATTTGCAGTGCTGACGACGAAAACGTGCTGTTAAGTGTCCGAAGCAGCATTTATTCGTTGAGTGCCACCTCCTCGCAGGATGTTAGGGAGTCGAAGAAAGGAATATTTTTATCATCGCGCACTCTTGAGGCCATTAGATTTTCAAATTCGCACGTGAATTTTTTTATTAACATTATCAAGGTAGATGCCGAGAATTAAGTGACTAATCGTGTAATCTATTTATCTGTTTGTACTGTTTACACTTCTGATAATTTACTTTTGTGATAAGATATGTTTACAAAGTTGCGAACTGTGCAAATAAATTATTTAAATTTTACCGCGTATTTACTTCTACATCTTGACGCTAGATGGGAGGTAACTCTCAGAAAGGATTTGGAAACTAGCAACAATTTTTATGAAGAATAACTTTTTGGAGTAAAGTTGAAAATAATTTTTTTTTTCCTTTTCGTATTTGCATTCTACATTTTAAAAGTAATTTCAAAACAATACCAAATGGGTAAGTTTAAAAATTTACAGAAAATTCAAATATTTTTTCGAGTTATTCATTTTTGTAATTATTGTATCTGAAAGTGTGTTTTAACTGCTGAAAATAATTACAAGTCAAAATTGTTACACGTTCCCAAGTTCCGAATTTTTCAATTGAATGCTGCAAGTTGTGTTAGGACTGAAAGTGGGCAAGATAAAAAAATTCATAAAAAATTTAAAACTTTTTATATAAATCTGAATTTCTAAAAATTACTCAAAGGACATACATTGTACATTTAAAACGTAATTTCAAACCAATATCTTTGCCAGTTCATTAGTTACAAATTTTTATCTTTAATGTTACTTGTAAGGATAATTTTAAAAATTCACAGAATAAGGTCTTGTGCTGCTGGTATTAATTGCAAGTATTCAATTTTTACATGAAATTTCATCTAATGACGTAAAATTTGAATTTCATTTGCATATTTCGACGTTAGTTTTTCTAATTCCACGATAAAAAGGTTATAAAAAAAAAACTAAGTTTGGTTATAAAAATAATTGTAGTCAAATTTTTCTAATTTATATCGTTTGTTTATGTGTATATTTGCAAAAACGTCAGTTTTCACTTCGGTAAGTAAAATATGTTGCAATACCACACACTCGTTAGACCACGTTGTGTCACTTATGAGGTTGAGGTTATGCTGAATGTGATTTAAATTAATCTTTGATTTATTAACAGATAGAATGATTCAAGAAATTCCACGAGTGCCGGAGGTCATTGATTTTCCCGAGGAAGAGCAAAAAGTTTTGACTTTATGGAAGGAAATTGATGTATTCCATACGTGCCTGAAACAGTCAAAAGGAAGACCCAGGTATTTGTTACGTTTCTAAAAATCATTTCTACATAATTTTTTAATTAGATACACATTTTACGACGGCCCTCCGTTTGCCACCGGTTTGCCCCATTATGGACACATATTGGCAGGTACCATTAAAGATGTAGTCACGCGGTATGCTCACATGCAAGGCTTTCATGTTGAACGACGTTTCGGCTGGGATTGTCATGGATTACCGGTCGAATTTGAGATTGATAAAGCGCTCGGCATTAAAGGACCTGATGATGTAATGAAACTTGGAATTGCCAAGTACAATAGTGAGTGCAGGAAGATCGTAACTCGTTATGTGAATGAATGGGAAGTTATTACAGCTCGCACAGGACGTTGGATAGGTCAGTAATTAGTCTTGAGTGTTGAAAATATTAATTTTTGATTTTTAGACTTTAAAAATGATTATAAAACA
This sequence comes from Dascillus cervinus, assembly GCA_949768715.1. NCBI lineage: Eukaryota > Metazoa > Arthropoda > Insecta > Coleoptera > Dascillidae > Dascillus > Dascillus cervinus. Next base: position 6,711,573 of record OX458323.1, read on the forward strand.
ATGTATCCTTGGTACATGGAGTCAATTTGGTGGGTGTTCAAGCAATTATTCGTGAAAGGACTCGTCTATCAAGGAAATAAAGTTATGCCATTTTCGACTGCTTGCAATACTCCTCTATCAAACTTCGAAGCCGGCCAAAATTATAAAGATGTCATCGATCCTGCTGTTACTGTTTCTCTTCCTGTGATTGGTGACAAGGATAATGCAGTATTACTAGTCTGGACAACCACACCTTGGACACTACCAAGCAATCTTTCCGCTTGCGTGAACCCTACATTAAATTATTGCCGGGTGAAAGAATTGAGCAGCGGTAAAATCTACATATTTATGGAAGCAAGAATTGACACTGTACTCAAACCTGGAGATTATGAAATCCTGGAAACATTTCCAGGAATACAATTAAAGAATTTAGAATACGAACCAATTTTTCCTTATTTCAAAGAAATGAAAGAAAAAGGGGCATTTAGAGTTCTGGTTGATGAATATGTAACCGCTGAGTCTGGTACAGGAGTGGTGCATCAAGCTCCATATTTCGGAGAAGACGACTTTCGTTGTTGCTTAAAAGCTGGAATTATTACGCGTGATCAAGATCCAATTTGTCCTGTGGACGACAGCGGAAAATTCACAAAACCTGTAATTGATTTCCAAGGCCAATACGTTAAAGATGCAGACAAAGCTATAATAATAAAGTTGAAGGAAATGAATCGACTCATTCAACAAACTCAGGTTGCTATTTATTTGTGAAATTCTCTTTTTAAAATGCAATTTTTCAGATCAAGCACAGTTATCCATTCTGTTGGCGTTCTGACACTCCTTTAATTTATCGAGCCGTTCGTTCCTGGTTCATTCGTGTGGAACACATGGCACAGGATCTTCAAAAGAGCAGCTCGGCTACTTACTGGGTCCCTGAGTTTGTAAAGGACAAACGTTTCGGCAATTGGTTGCGTGACGCTAGAGATTGGGCTGTCAGTAGAAATCGTTACTGGGGCACCCCGATTCCCCTGTGGATCTCAGGGGATGAGATTCGTTGCATCGGAAGCATCGCAGAATTAGAAGAATTAACCGGGCAAAAGGTTACCGATTTACACAGAGAAAGCATCGACGATTTAGAAATCCCATCTCGCATTCCCGGCAATCCGCCACTGCGTCGTGTCTCGCAAGTATTTGATTGTTGGTTTGAATCCGGTTCGATGCCTTACGCGCAACGTCACTATCCGTTTGAAAATGTCAAAGAGTTCGAGAAGAATTTCCCGGCTGATTTTATTGCCGAAGGAATTGATCAGACCAGAGGATGGTTTTACACTCTCATCGTGATATCCACGGCTTTATTTGGTAAGGCCCCATTTAAGAATTTGATCGCCAACGGACTGGTGCTTGCAAGTGACGGCCAAAAAATGTCTAAAAGGAAAAAGAATTATCCTGATCCTATGGAGATTGTTAGCAAGTACGGGGCCGATGCTCTCAGGCTGTACTTAATTAATTCGCCGGTGGTGCGTGCGGAAAATTTGCGTTTCAAAGAAGAAGGCGTTAGGGATGTCATAAAAGATGTGTTTTTGCCTTGGTTTAATGCATTTCGTTTCCTGATGCAAAACCTGGAGATTTATGTTCAAGCTAACAATCAATCATTTTTCTACGATGAGCAGCAGTTGAAGACTAGTAATATTATGGACCGGTGGATACTGTCTTTCACTCAGTCGCTTTTAGAATATGTACGTAAAGAGATGAGCCTTTATCATCTTTACAATGTCGTCCCAAGACTCACTAAATTTTTTGATCACCTAACCAATTGGTACGTTCGCATGAATAGAAAGCGATTGAAGGGAGACGGTGGAGCAGACGATTGCCAACAAGCTCTGAGCACACTTTTCAATATCTTGTTTAATATTGTGAAAATAATGGCGCCATTCGCCCCATTCTTATCAGAAACCATGTATCAGTATTTGAAACGGCTCACAAAGGGCGAGGAAGACAGTGTCCATTATTTAATGTTGCCCCAACCAAACTATTCGCTGATCGATACGGATATAGAAAGGTCAGTGGCACACATACAAAGCGTGATCGAATTGGGCCGAGTTTTAAGAGACAGAAAAACCATACCAATTAAATATCCCTTACCTGAGATAGTGGTGATCCACCAGGATCCCCAATATATTGAAGACGTTCGATTATTGCAGGATTACATACTTACTGAGATGAATGTGCGTGCCCTCACGCTCACCACCGACAAAACCAAATATGGGGTCACTCTTCGTGCCGAGCCTGATCATAAAGTGTTGGGGGCCCGGTTAAAACAATCATTTAAAGAGGTCACTCTTGCACTCAAAGCTTTGACCGATGAACAAATTAACGAGATTGGTAAAGCTGGATTTGGGATCTTAGCCGGACAAAGGGTGGAATTATCAGAAATTCGACTGATCTTTAAATCTGATAACATAGAATCTAATAAGTATGAAGTTCATAGTGACAATGACGTTTTGGTTTTATTGGATGTGACACCTGATGACTCCATGCAAGCTGAAGGAACCGCGCGCGAAATTATCAATCGTATCCAAAAATTACGTAAAAAAGCTCATTTGGTTCCGACTGATGAAATTTTTGTTTATTATAAAACATCGGGAAATTTAGAAAAGATAGCACTATCTCACTCCGATTTTATTGCCAGTAGCATTAAGGCATCGTTTGTTCCTGCAGATCAACTGAAATTAACCGACTGTTTGATTATTGAAGAAACTCAACAGTTGAAGGAATTAAGTTTACATTTGATTTTAACTAGGTCTGGTAAATTTGAAGAGCCTGTTGTCAAGTGGGTAAATATTAAGCTTCACGGGTTAAAGTCTCAATTTTGCAACGGGGCCACGAATGGAATCGTCTTGCTAGAAGCTGGAGGTGCAAAAATTTCATTGGGCAATTTAAAACATAATGTTTGTTCTTTGTTTGGAATTTCTCAGGAAATTGAATTGTTGTGGAAGGAAGGACTGATTAATGAGAAGACTAAATTGGACAATTTATCTGGGCAGACTTTGTTAGCTGTATTTTCTGGTGAAAATTCTTTTGAAGGTGTCGGAATTTGCGGACCATTCTGTAAATTTCTAAATTTCAAGGAAAATGGTGTGGCTGGTACGATAATCTTAGAGAATCCTGCCGGTGTGAAACTTTATGATGAACAAGATGTGAAGATATTAATAACCGAGTGGGTGCAGCAAAGTCAACGTTAATGCTTGTTATTTGTTGTAAATTTAAAATTTAATTTAATTATTAAATTGTAACAAGCAAATTTTTGTATTTACTTATGGACGTTGGCGTTAAGGGTTATTTTTGCTGGTGGTGGGTCCATCGAGAGTTTAGTAACATTTCAGATTTAACGTTTGTAAATCTGTGGTGATGTTGGTAGAAACGCGTATGGACAGTTTGGCATTTTGTGATGTGAGATTTTAGTAAAAGTTTTTATTATGATCTAATTGTTAAAATTTGTACAAACCTCGATGTCAATCATATTTTCTATCCAGAAAACATTAAAGTCTTCCCTTTTTAGTGGATGTGCAATGCTTATATTGACTATAGAACGCTCTGTGCGTCTCTTCAAATTTGGTTAAGAGATGAAAATAAAAAATGATGGAATGCAAATAAAAACATTAGAACATATGTGATGAGAAACATGATTTTACTGCAGTTTAATAAATGAATAGTATCGAAATACATCCAAGTGTTCATGTGAAAGCCTGAGTTTATGACTGGATATGGTGAGTGAGCAGTGATAAGTTGTGCACAGCATGAGAGGTAGGGATAAGTGTTAGGGACTGCGACATGATCAAGGAAAAACACGAAAAAGGAGCGGACAGCGTGAAGGAGGAACCAGGTAGTTCCGATAAAGAAACTACCAATACAGATGTGCGTGTCAAGAAAGAGGAAGACCCAACTGGCAGCACCTGTCCGATCAAAAAAGAGTCAGGTCGACCTGTTACGAAGAATGGTGGTATTATTGGATCTACAAATTCTGGTTCCTTGCCGAGTACAACAGATCATAAGGTCGAAAGCGAAGAAACTTCCTCATCTGTTGAGCCAAGTTCGTTGCCACTGAAGACTGAATGTATTGAAGGTGAATTAACGAGTGATGCATTCGGTCTTGGACATTCAGGTGCACCTACGCATCCTACCCCTCCAGATGGTATACAACCTCTGGCTAGTAACATTGTTAATAAGCAGCCTAGTAGCATGGAAGTGCAGTATATGCAGCAACAAAGTCAAATTTTTGTGTTTTCAACCTTGTTGGCTAATACCGGTGCTGATGAGGTATTACATGGCCGTTATCCCTCAATTATTGCCTACCACTGTGCCCAACCAGGGACAAAGAAGTACCTGGAAAAAAATCCTCTTAAAGTCAATCAGTTCCATCGCCAAAATCCGGCACAGTGGCTCAATAATTTAGCAATGATGAAAAATAAAGGCTGCACTCGCAGTCCCGGTCTTGGAACAAAAGGTCAACCTGTCATTGATAATTTCCTAGGCCCTGAAGGGCTTGACGATATGGTGGGTCTTACAGATTCAGATTTATCTTGGGATCAAAAGAATAATCATCATCTTGAAGGACTGGAAGGTGTAAGTAACGGTTTACCAGATGTGGGACCTGATATGGGCTCTTGTAGTCCGTCACTATCAAACATGCAGCCCTCACTGCAGGGTGTTAAAGTGCCTGATGAAAATTTAACTCCCCAACAAAGACAGCATCGCGAAGAACAATTAGCTACAATTCGTAAGATGCAACAAATGCTTTTTCCTGAAAATCAAACAGATGGTAATGAAAGTGGTGATTTAGCCCACGGTATCATGCCTCAAGGACCAGGCATGCAGGGCCCTGGTGGCACACCGGGACAGGTCTCTCTCCCCAGTGGATCAGCAGGGATGCCCGGAGGACCGCCGTCGATCCCAGGGGCATCTACTGCTTTGCCTGGCGGACCAGGCTCTGGTCCGATACCTCCTGCAGGTGCTGGCGGTCCTGTTCCACCGGGAACACCTACTTCCGTGCCTGGAGGGCAAACACCAGTTCCTGTTGGTTCAGCTCCTATGTCTGCTCAATTAGAATGGCAAAAGCTGCAACAACAATTTTATGAAGATAGAAATAAAACTAAGGACAGATCTGGCCCACCCCTTCCTAGAGGAGTTTCGGTGTCTGGTCCGAGAGTTCAAGGACCACCTCCCCCTTATCATCAAACCCCTCGTTCCGCAAGTGTGCCAGTCGCCCTGCAAAGCCCCAGTCCGCAGTCACCTAATAACCCCACGTCTAATTTATCTTTGCCTTCACCTAGAGCTTCCTCAGCCCTCAATTCACCTGCGGATCCCAATCGCCCCTTTACTCTTAGCAGGCATATGAGTACAGGACAAAGCCCCACATCACAAGATTCTCCGACAGCTTCAAGACCAAATCCTAGTAACCCAGGAACTCCAGTGTCGTCGCACATGTCACCCAACATAAACAGTAGCAGTACGGAACCCACCAGTAGCCATCAGTCTTCAGGTATTAGGTTTTTTATTTTCTAATAAGAATTCTATCCAATTTTTATTTTAATAACAATTAGAAACCTTAACTTTTTTTTTTTCAGTAGATGGAATGTTTGGACGCACGCTACAAACAATGGCACAAAAACAACAAATAAATACATCTACATCAGCTGCACAATCAGGGGTTCCATTATCGAAAGAACCTAATTTAATGCCAGTACCTTCCCCGCAACAAATTCAGTACCTTAATACTTTCGAAGGCCAGGAACTCATCATCCAAAAGCAGCCAAATACAAGTCTTAAAGATGGAAATGTGATATCGCCTCCGTGAGTTAATGTTGCTTTAAATTGGGAATATTTTTTAATTTAATTTTTCAGAATTCTGCCGACAACTATGGAAAGTAATTTTCCAAGTGGCACTGATATACCTCCTTCGCGAGTATCGGGACCCAACACACCAACATCAGTAGATGTGGGACCGAGGTTTCCTTCTACACCTGGTGTGCCCACAGATGTATGTCGCTTCCAAGTTCCAAGCCCTCACACACCTACGGCTCCTTCGGGTTAGTTAAAATTTGTTATGTGACTCATTTCTCTAATATGGAATTATAGTTTCATATTTTTCAGGAGATAAAAGAATAAATTGCCCAGGATCAGGTCCCGGTCTGAGCCCCCAAACAGGACCTGGACCAAATTCGGATCCTATGAAAAACGATCTGTTTCCCAATCCTAGTCCACACATGGTAGATGTGCATCGATTTCCAGGGCCTAACACTTCACCAGGTCCTAAAATGGGGGGATTTGTTAATGTTTCGCCATCTGGAAAACCGTTAGACATGCCCAATTATGGTTGCGTTCGAGGTGATAATGTTCCTCTAAATCCAAACTGCACAAGTGCAATGTCAGGAAATCCGAAAGTATCTCATTTTGATCCGATAACTTCATTAGCACAGATGAGTCAACAACTGACCAACAGTGTCACAAGTTCATTAAACGGTCAAGGAAATCAAGGTCCAGGAATGATAAACTTTGGATCACCTTCCATGCACATGATGGATTTAGGAGGTTGTCACGGCTTAGGAGACCTCGATCAGAATCCCAACGCAATGATGGGAATGCAGATGCAAGGTCCTCCCCATGGTTTTCATCCAAATTCACCTATGGGACCCATTCGCTCTCTTTCACCGAAATTACCAGGTGCCTTTCCAAACCACATGGCCATGCCTCGCATGATGTGCAGACCACCAGGACCCAACCCTTATAATGGTGCAAATGTACAGGTAAAACCGAACGCGCCCAACACAATTCAATATTTGCCAGCAAAACCTCAAGTTGGTAATGCACCAGGCCCTAGGGCACCACCTAGTCTTGATTTTTTGCAGCGATTTGCAAATCCAATGTCAAATTTAGACTCTAAAATGCCCACACAAAATTTGCAATATTTTCCCAACTGTGGGCCGACAGGGGGGCCGATGCAGGGTCCTATGCCGCCTCATTTGAGTCACATGGATGGTCACATGGGTCCTGATGGCTCCATGGGGCCTATGATGGGCGGCCCAATGGGCAATGGTGCTGGTGTAATGATGGGCGGTAACATGGGCATGGCTGGAGGAATGATGCCTATGATGAGAGGCCCTGTGAGACCTCCTACAATGATGCGCATGCCTCAGATGAGTTTTAATGGACCTGGTAATGGAGGCCCAGATGGGATGTTTAATCCCGGTCCTAGCATGGGCAATCCAAACGCACAAATGTTTGTTAGTGGTCCCAAAGGGAGCCCTATGGGCATGGGAGCGCCAGATGCCAGTCAACCTTTACCTCCTTCCATGGGTCAAAGTAATAGCTTTAAGAATTCTCCATTTGTGGGGCCGACAACTGCTGATCCAAACTACGCACAGCAATTTCATAACTTCCAGCAGCAGCTTTATGCAACCAGCACACGAAGTCAGATGGGCGGACAAACAATGGGACCCGGTCCAGGTCCCCCACATGCACAGCAGCCTCCTTACTTCAATCCCAAATGATAGCAATCGTGGTGCTGAGTGTGTGTAGAGAGTATTTTTGTTTTATTTTTGATATTAATGATCCAATCTGGCAATAATACGAGTGTGAAATTCACATTGTATATTCTCATCTATTCATATGTTGTACGCATCGAATTCAAGTGCAGTTAAGGGTCGGCATTCACTGTTCATGTACAAAGCTGCCTGCCCTGATTGAGGGCTCTGTTCGCCTGAATACTTATACTATTTTGGAATTGTACATTTGCCATATTCTAGAAAGACATTTTAGTATAATCATTTTAGTGTTGGACTCGCTTGGTCCGTTCGAAGACAGAGGTTTCACTATTGCTCATATTAATTTGTTTCTATCCACCTGTTATTCGTTTTATTGTACATTTTATGAGTATTACATAAATGAAATGATAACAATAAAATTCTATATTGTATATGTTCATAAAATTTTAATGTATTAGTGCTAATTAGTGCAACCAATTTTTACTAATTAAGTGACTTCCAATGAGACTGAAGAATTTATTTTTTATTCAATGTATGCCGAACCGCAGGTATGTTAATGACATTAATTGCTTATGTGGGCGGAGGACTATGGAACATGCGCAGTAAATACCCGGTTATTGGTGTTTGAAAGTTGCTGTTTATTTCGTGTGGCGATTTTAATTTACGGGTATGGCTAGTGGGTCTCCGCAAAGAAAAATGAGAAAACTCGTCGATTCTACAGCCGTTCCTGAGGACACGACTGAAAACCGCGATTACGATGCAGAAACAAGAAAGGCCCTCGAAGCGATAGATAGCTGCCAAAACGAAATAGACGCTATTAACGAACAAGCCAGCGAGGATATCTTGAAAATTGAGCAGAAATTTAACAAACTTCGTAAACCTCACTACGACAAAAGGAACGACCTTATCAGCAAAATTCCAAACTTTTGGATTACTGCTGTATCCTTTTTGAGAAACACTAACCTCAAATTTTCCTTAATTTCAACAGTTTGTCAATCATCCGGATTTAAGCGCCGTCATCGATGATTCCGAGGAAGATTGTCTACACCACTTAACCAGGCTCAACGTCGAAGAATTCGAAGATATCCGATCCGGTTATAAAATTGAATTTCACTTCAACGAGAACCCCTACTTTGATAACGCGGTGCTGACAAAAGAGTTTCATTTAGGAACGCTAGGTAGTTACTTTTGCCAGTGTCCGCCTTTTAACCAATTTATAAATTGCAGATGATCCCACCTCTCAAAGTACTCCCATTAAATTTAAGGACGGCATGAATCTTGCCCAAAATAACGAGCCGAGATCCATTAAAGGAAGAAAACGTCATTTCGAACATAAATCCTTTTTCGCCTGGTTCAACGATCACATTGATCCAGCTTCTGATGATATCGCCGAAACTATAAAAGATGACTTGTGGCACAATCCGTTGCAGTATTATTTAGTGCCTGATATCGAAATCGAAAATGGTGCAGATGAGGAAGAGGCTAGTGAGGGGGACGAAGATGCAATACCCTTAGACGAAACTGAAGAAGAGAATAAGGATATTAATAAGCAAGGTACTGTCTGCACTGTCCCATCACTTGTGGGCACCTTCAAAATTGTGCTTTAATTGAAAATTATTTACAGTCAAACTTCCCTATAACAAACTTCTATTTAACGAATTTCTCTATATATTAAATTTTTTTGGGGAACCTTCACCCTGGAGACGTTTTTAATGCATTTTATACCCCTTATAACAAACTAAAAATTTCCGTATAATGCATTTTTTCGCCCCAACTTTACAAATTTTCAAGATTTCAAACGGTGTCTTTTTGTTGTTTCACTGTAACTTCAGAAAGAAACTCGATTGTAGTAATATTCCTAGATGTATCCAGGGTTCAACATTTTATGAACCGACGAAGTAAGTGGGACTAATTTAAGCGTGCAAAAATTTTACAATATTAAATGGAACCGACAAAGTTTTACTGCATCAAAATTTTTTTATTTTAAAAATTGTTTGGTTTTATTTATTCAATTAATTAAATAACTACGTAACTGCATATTAATCCTTTTGCGACCTTGTAAATTTTGAAAGTACATTGTTTTATATTAAATATCTAAAATCGGATTACTTCAAAAATTCTTGTGGACCTGAAAGGGTTAAACTGAATTTTTTTTTTCTAACATGAATTTCTATATAACGAAGTTATATGGAAGTTCGACTATATTTGAAATTTCGTGCAGGTATGACCGTGGTATAAGACTAGAAATTTCCAGTTTTAGATGTTAATTGTCGGTGTTTGTTTTTGAGAAGAAAATTAAAAATTGATTTTTTATAAAAATATTTCCCAATTTTGTCAAATTTCACTTTTCAAAATCAAGATGATTAAGACAAAGGTAACCAAGGTACAAAAAATATTCCAAAAGTTGTAATTAATCTAAAAGTACAATTTAAATTTGTGGCATTGTAACAATTTAAATTTGTGGCATTGTAACAATTTGTCTGAATTTGGAAATAGGTAAATGGTATCTTGAAGGGTCTATTCCTTTTCCAAAACCGCACTGAGAATATTTCAAACAAAAGATGTAATGAGTCGTCATCGGGTTAAGAAAAATACTTCAACATCCATTATCTTCATACTCATAATCGCAATTTATTAGAGGACTTACAATTTACTCAAATATTAGAAATATACCAGAATGTAAAAAGGCTTGACGTCTTGTTATTTAAATCAAGCGGCTTCCATTTGACAGTGACAATGCCATCAATTTAAATCGTACTTACCTCTGCAGCTATATAGTAACGACTGTTTACAGCCATAAATCATTACTTTTACTTTTAAGATTCCAATATAACGGAATTTTAGACTAATTACACCTTTTGGAATTTTTTTCTTACTTTGATTACCTTTGTCTCAATCACATTGATCCTGAAAAGTGAAATTTTTTGTAGAAAACTATCACCAACAATTAACATTTAAAACTGGAAATTTCTAGCCTTAGGCGCCTTTGTGACAATCTGGCAGGGGGTTAGGGGCTCTTTTTAAAAACGTGACATTACAAAGGGTATTTTCGAATACATTGTTATAAATACAAATGCAGTTGTATTTTCCTTTATAAATGAATATAATTTTGCTTTTATGACGTGACACACGTGGGGAAGGGGGTGTTCAGCACCTTGTGACATGAGGGGTCAAATTTGATGAAAAACTTGTGACATCATTTATGGAAGCCGTCGTATACTTGCACCAAATTTCAAATAAATAATTTTCAATTAAAGTTCAATTTTAGGGGTTGCCCACAAGTGATGGGACACCCTGGACTTGAGCATGATTAATACTAAAGTGAATTATTGTTTTAGAGACTGATGATAATGCTACTGATTAAATTTATTTTCCATTACGATTACGTCGATAAAAATGCTGTTTATTGTAGACTATTGAAATATGTAACTGTTAGGTACCTGATATATCTCGACACCATAGTGGCATAAGGCCCGGTGCATACAAATGCGCGTTGACTGCTAGGGTTCTGATGCACTAGGAATTAAATCAGTTGGTGCACATAATTTGACGCGTGGTTATGTGCACTGGGCCTAAAAGGAGGATTATGTATGTATGCATGCATGTATGTATGTAGGTACCTGAAATAGATTTACTGTGTGCTATTTATGTTGTTCAACTATAGAACAATGTAAGCATCATGATTGTTAACTTTTATACACTTATGGGGTAGGTACTTGACGAAAGTATACTGTGAAATTGAATATGTTCTCTTCCACTTAGACTTCTTTCTGTAAATCATGAATTTTATATACAGTCAAACCTGCATAAGACAGATATGGGACTTAAAAACACTTTGTTTCCACGTTAGCCAATTTTCAGTATAAACAGGTAACTTTACATTCAGTCACTGTTTAAAAAGTCACTTTTATAGTTATTGCTTGAGTATTTTTTATAACTCTGGTTTTATTGTTTTTATGCACTGCACATTAAATTTGTACTGTAATGCATTATATTAATAAAAAGAAACCTGAATAAACTTTTTTTATAAACTCCACAGAACGTGATCCAGTTCCCTTCTTGATAAGTAGTTCAAAATTTTATCTTTCAATTAGCTACATACTTTTCTTATACAGTGTGAACCAGCTAATTGGAATAAATTCAGTATCTCAATTATTGTGCATATTTATAAAAAATCCCGAAATACGTAATTTTTAGTTTATGATATGATATCCTGCAAAGTGAAAATTTCATCTCTAACCTCAGCCCCCTTCGAGTGACAGTTGCAACCCCCAAGTTTTTAAATAGGAAGTAAGGGCTTGTGATACCTCATTTGAAAGGTCTCTTCATGCGCTAGTCAAAAATGCTATGGTTTAAAAATGTATGCAAAAATTAACAGTAAAAAAAATGAATCTGTTTATCGAAATTCACTACCACAAACTAAAATATCAAAAACTAATAGCGTTTCGTTCTTGGTAATGTAATACAATAAAAACTTATCAGTATCTTTTTAATAACGAGCTATATTTTTATCATGGTTTTAACTGCCAAAATGAGAGTACAACATTTTTGAGCCTTTACATAAAAAAGATTGTTGTAAATTATTCATCCTTCTTCATTTTGGTTTTAACCTTTGTTGCACTACTTTGGTTTCTTGATATGAATCAATTCATGTTGTCTGAGACTGCTGATTTCATCAAAACGACTGTTGCACTGAGTGCATAGAAATTCGCCTGCATGAATAACCATATGCTTACGATATTTCTTCTCCCTAATGAAATCCTTATGGCAGTCTTGACAGTGAAAAATCTTCTTGCTGGCATGAATCGTTTTGTGCTGTTTGAGAGTGCTCTTATGCTTAAAACGTCTACCACAGTATTTGCATTTGAAACTCAGCTCGCTTGTAGATGCCATGTCGTGGTGTATATTTTAATCTAAAAATGAAAATAAAAGTTTGCTAGTCCCTTGTAAGCTCTACACAGATTGTTTACTAAACATGCGGCAAAAATTCCTTGGGTTATTTGAAAACTTTTTTGTTCTTTGATGATTTTGGGAAAGACGCTTTGTTTCAAAGATACAGGGCGATTCAAAAATCATAACATGCTGGATATAAAAAAACATATATTTAAATTTCATATTTTTGAAAACTCCTGACAGAAATAACTGTCAAATTGACAATTTAAATTTCAAAATGTATTCAAACGATGAACGAGTGGATATGACTAGGGCGAGTGTCACAAAAATGCAATTGTTGCAGCCAGATTATTATAAAAGGAACTAAATTTTATCCTTACAATGTGACCGCAAGAATTAAAGGCACAACTTATTAATTTTTGTAATTTTATGCAAGGTAAGTGGTAGATCACCAGGAAAATTTTTTAAGATTCATGATGTTCAGCGATGAGACAAAATTTTGGAATAATGGAGCAGTTAATCGCCATAACTGCCATTATTGTGCCTTGGAAATTCCACATTTGATACGACAAAGCCATTTTTGGAACGTCTTTTCAATCAATGTGTGGTGCGGTATAGCAGACGATTACATTATTGGTCCTTATTTTTTTGAAAATAATTTGACCGGTGATATTTATTTAAATTTCTTGCAAAACATTTTACCAACACTTTTGGAAGATGTACCGTTAGAAATTCGTTGACTTATCTTCACATAGTTTTAATTTTCATAACTTGTATTTATTTTTAATTAATTAAAACAGTTTGAATACATTTTGCAAACTTAAATTCTCAGTTTGACAGTTATTTCTGCCAGGGGTTTCCAAACATACGAAACTTAAATATATGTTTTTTGTATCACAGCATGTTGTGATTTTGGAATATTGGATTGCGTGCAGTGGGCGAGTGACCCGGAAAGTTACGTGAATCACGGTGTATATCACATAATGTTAAAATATATTCGTTATATGCAGTGCTCTTTTTGTAAAAAAAAGGTGGTGGAACGCTAAAAAATTTTTTATTTAGACCAACAGCTATTAAAAAAAACAACAAATTCGTCGAAAACAGGTGGTGGAACGCCGTTCCCAAGCGTTCAATGACAAAAAGAGCACTGGTTATATGTAGTTTCGGTATAAGTTAACACGGGGTACAATTTTTACCATGCAATTCCCTATGGCAACAGTTAAAAAAAACGCACTGTAGATATCGCGAGGTGAAAATTATATTCTAACTAAACATTATGTAAATTTTCAGAAGGGCAGTTTGAATAATTGCGCTGCTGTACAAAATTATGTAGGTAGAACATTTCGTGCGTAGGAATTATCACTATAAAGTTGACAATATAATTCATGTATCACGTGATCGCAAATGAGTCAGTCAAAATGCATAATGTTCTTAGTTACGTTCTATCACAGCGATGATAAAATATTTTATTTATTTTATTTCATTCATTCATTATATTGTCTCATCGAATATAACACGTGGTATGATTAATTATCGAGGATATTAAATTTGTGAAATTGAAGATAAACATTCCACTCGTCCTTCGGACTCGTGAAATCTCCAGCTCAATTTCACTCCTAATATCATCGATAATAATCATACCATTAGTTATAATATAACAGAAAATAACAACGAGAGTCTTCGCAGATAGAACAATTTACAGCATAAGTTGGCAAATATGCCATAACCTCATTTTCGATAAACAAGTACAGATAGAGCACCGTTTCCCAAACTTTTTTGACCGCGACCCGGTACGAGGCTTTCGCGACCCACCTTATGGAAGAAAAACATTTATTTACAAAACAGCACCGGGTCGCAGAATTTTCTACGACCCGGTGCCGGGTCGCGACCCACATTTTGGGAAACGCTGAGATAGAGCATTATAATTCTCAGCTCGCGATATGTACAAAATAGAAATAGAAGCTTCTTGCGCGTATCTGCTAGTCTTTAAACACATTTGAGGAACTTACTTGGAATAAACACAATAATCAAAAACTGTTGTTCTCAGCTCGCGATATGTACAAAATAGAAACGGAAATTTCTTGCGCGTATCTGCTTTCCAACACACACAATTTTAACTCAAAAACTGTTGTTTGTTACAAAAAGGCAAATAACCGAACGTTTGAACGGAAACCAACTGTTGCTGTCAAGAAGATGCCCGTTTGTCCTTATCACAATGTGGTAACTTTCAAATTTGAAATGCACCAAAAATGGTTTTCCAGAAAGTAACCGCCGTAAAATTGCTTAAACACATATGTTCTGGTTTTTATTTGAATATTATTGAAATACAAGGCGTTAACGAGATGGACCTATATAAATACACTATGGGTTAATAATTATGATTTTTATGAAATCTTGACACAGCTCGACCTTACGATCAAAACTGCAAACTTTCCATTAAACAGTTGGCAACCACCAAATCGTGTTCGTTTGTTAAGTTTTCAATTTATCACCAAAAGATCTATTTCATCATGTATTTTCGAGTACGCAATATCATGCCAACATAATAATGTTTATAGTCTACCAATGTGGCGAATTTGTCGCTTGGTTTTCGTGCAACACATGGTGGTAGAGTGTGTTTCCAAATAAAAGCTCTTAAAAGAACAATTTATTTCATGACCACTAACGATTGCATGCCAAGAATGTCAGGTACATAAGTTAACACAACATCAAACTTTACGGTGGCAATGTATACTCGGAAGCTGCCGCGCATCCATCCGTCTTTTTTACTTACTTAATACAAGTAAAGAGAGAATAATTGTAAGCCATTCAAGAGCACGGAAAATAGGATTGAACTACATATTTAAAAAAAGGCCAACAGCGGTGGAAGAAAACAATGAGGAAAAGTTACCGAACTTCGATGTACGTTTCAAACTTCATTTTAATTTTTTAATTTTCAAAATTCTGTCAGGTGTAGAGCGCACCTGATATGATTGGCTATACAAGACTTTTTTAACTTGTATTTTAACGTTTGCATCTAAATCACGTGATTCGAAACTTATGTTTTTGTTATGATCGATGCCGAACGCGGCTTCGAATGTCAAATACGACGCTGTCATATTTATTAGTGTTCAGTACAGACAACGTTAATAACACGTTCGCGAATTCTGATTGTTTGATAAATTCAGTGGCTTGTATTATTTACTTTCGTTTTCACTGTACTAATCGCCATATTTTCTTTTATTGTAGTATTAATGTCATGCTTTTAATCGTATAGAGCATATTGAAACTTAAAGATGAGTCGTATGACAACTCGCAAAAGACTGAACGTCTCATTTCCAGAATTAGTCACAACTCATAAACATTTCACTAAAAAGGTTAGAATTTTGTTTGTATTTTTGTATCAGTACAATTCCGAAATTGTATCTGCAGGAATTGGCTTCTTGTCCATCAAAACGCACTTGCCCACCACCAATCCCAGTGAAAGCCAGACGTAAGATGAACTACAGTCGCTCTTTATTATTTGGAAACCATCCCCGAGCCGTGTACTTTTGTCACAAAAGTAAGTTCACGAAATAATTTACGTTCACTGTTTAATCTGATTTGATTTAGCCTACCTTAGCACACTGTACGATTCAAATTGTGAAGAGTCTTACATGGATCAGGTCTTTGACAGTAAAACGCAGATTGGAGAAGGTTCTTTTGGAAGTGTTTACAAGGCTAGGTTTAAAGAGGACGGAAATTTTTATGCAATTAAGATTTCCAAAGAACTGTGTTCTGCATTCGGTAATAAATATAGTGAAGTTCGTCGTTTAGAAAAGGTGCGTGAACATAAGAATTGCATCAGATTTTATTGCGCTTGGGAGGATCAGGGTAGATTATTCATTAAGCTTGAATTGTGTCCAACAAGTTTGGATAACTTCGCCACACAAAATCACAATATTCCCGAAGAGCAATTGTGGGATATACTAACCGATATGTTATTGGTAAGTTTCCGCTGAAAAATTTCATCAGTTTTACTCCATTTATTTATTCCAGGCATTGAAGAATATCCACGACGATAATCTCATTCATTTGGACATAAAACCAGCGAATATAATGATCGCCGAAGAAGGGGTCTACAAACTAGGGGATTATGGATTACTATTTGATTTAAGTCATGTAAGTATCCTGGAAAACTTGAGGAATAAGACAATAATAGTCATTACAGCTGAAAGATGAAGCGCTGAAACGTACTACTTTAAGCGTTTCCGAGGGAGACTCAAAGTATCTGGCGGCAGAAGTTTTAGAGGGCATCTATTCAAAGGCAGCAGATGTATTTAGCCTTGGCATAACGATGTTAGAATTAGCAACTGATTTAGTTTTACCTTCAAACGGACCTTTGTGGCACCAATTACGTAGTGGCATTTATCCAGATAGTTTCAACGATAGTGAGTTAATTTTAAAAAATAATAAATTCAAATTAAATCAAACTTTCTCAGATATCTCATGTAAATTGAGAGCCATTATCCGGAAGATGATCGCCCCTGAATATAAAAGTCGCCCTACTGTTAATGTGCTTTTGAAGCAGACCCACGTTCGCAAAATACTCACCACCAGGGAAAATACGCCTCGCACCAATCATTGGGTAAGATTTGGTAAACTTTTAATTGTGGAATTGTCTTGTAAAGTTCTTTTCGTTCTGTGACAATACTGGGTGTTTCATGTAACTTTCCGGGGCAGTTGTTGCAGCCAGATTATACAGGGTGTCCCAGAACTCGCGCCCCAGAGAAAACAGGCAAATGCCGACGACAATTACGGTTCTAAAAATGTAAACGAAAAATAATTAATGGCTTGCATAAGAGAGTTGTGAGATATCTAAGTTCCACCAATTCCAGAAAGGGAACTCTGAGGTGTTAATGTGGATAAAATCTGTTGCTAAGGTTATAAAATGGCACAATTAAATAATGTCAGAATGACATGACATGCAGATGTCATTCAAGATGTCACACTCGCCATCATCTTAATCAAGTTTAGGTTTGTTAAATAAAACAACAAATGGCGGTTCTGAAAAGAACCTTTATTATAACGCGTGAACTTATGTTACAAAACAGGAGAAATGGTATAACATAATAATAACAACAGAACCAACATAGCAAAGAGGAATCACAAAACGAAAATTAAATACAATCAGAGCAAGTGCTCAAAGTGGCCCCCATTCATTTGCAAGCATAACCGTGCCCGCCACAACAAAATTTGGGGTGTTTTCTTCTAGATTTAAAAGCCATGTACAGAATTCCCGTCTGGCAAGGTAATCTTGTGGCTGCAAATGTTGCACACGCGTATAATGATACGGATGTCGTCGTTCAGTCTTCATAACTCGATGTACAGAAGTTTTCGAAATATTCAATTTCTGTGCAACTTCTCTAATGCTTTCGGTAACTTCTTCAAAGGCATCTAAAATAGCCTCTTTGTTTTCAACAGTGCGTACAGTCCTAGGAGCCCCACCATTTTCCTTCCTATTCGGTAAAATGTCGCCTGTCTCGATGGTTCGTACAATAGCACTGAGAATCACTTTGTGATTGGGATGATTCCTGTTAGGAAAGCGTTGGGCATAAATCATTGCCGCTTCTCTAGCATTTCGTCCACATTCGCCGTAAATTAACAACATTTCCACATAATCCGCGGCAGAATACATAATTGAAGGAATTCGAACGAAATCTTGAAGTTTTTCAAAAGTTTCATAGCCGACCAGTTTATTGAAAACGTAATAAAACCATAGCAACAATGTTAGGAACTACACCTGGATGGCTTATAATGCTCTGATTTGTCGAATAAAAATGTTCTTATTTTGAATACCGTTCAAGCTACACATTTTTTTCTTTGAGAATTTTTATTTGTCTTTTGATGAGGATTTTGCCTTTTTTCTCTGGGGCGCGAGTTCTGGGACAGCCTGTATAGGCATCATTCGTAGACACCCAACCGACAAAACGTTCAAACATTGTTTAATTAATTAAAAATAAATAGAAAAGTTATGAAAAAGAAAACTATGTGAAGATAATTCAATGAAGCAAGTGTTCAAATTGACGTCCATCATTTACTTAATTTTTACTGTATTTACAATTACCATTCAATAATTCATTTTACAGCTCGAATGGAACAATAGCATTGGTAACATGACTAAATCACCCACATCAATACAGCAGTTCAATACCCCACCTCCCATCATTATTGTGAGTTCCCCTACATCGTCACTCTCCGAGTTTAATGCATCGAATGTGTTTAATAATGCAGTTTCTAATATCAGGTAAGTAAGTTTTTGTTCCAAATAATGAAGCTCATTTAATTTTTCCTTCCAGTATTGAAAGACTTCATAATTTGGATTTAGGAAAAGACAATTCTTTCCCTAATGGGAAGGACAACTCTTTCGCCAACGGGAAAGATTTGGAACATTGGCTTGAAACAGTCGATAACGTCCCTGCGGCAGCATCTTCGCCCCTCCGATGCATTACGCCGAAAGGTGAACTGTCACCCATAAGACTTTTTACCAAAATGTAAACATTTGTTTTTAGACTTTAAGTTGTGATCTCCATATCTTTATGTGATATTGTTATAAACGATTATCTAGCAAAGTTAAATTTATTTATCATGGTGCAACGAGGTTTGTTGTTTTTGTTTTGCATAGAGTTTGTAGGATTGGTATTGTTTTAAAGGTTCAGTCTTCATTGTATCATATTTGAAGTATTTCAGTTTTTTTTAAATTTTATTTCACAATAATTGTTCAGTGTATGTCGAGATCTTGTTAGTCGAAAATTAATGTTGCGGTCATTCTCACAAAACCGTATGCAATATTATTTACCAGATGGGGTGCTGATTTTCTTTTGTAATTGCTTTAGTTTAGAAGAACAATGTTGTCTACTTGTGATTTGTTAACAATGTGTTGTTCAATTTTTAAAATATGTTGGTTGATTTTAAAATTTGGTCATTGTAGAAGTGATAACCATGTAATTTCTAATTGGCAATATATTTTGATAATTTTTCAGCTCAATCTTTTTCTACCTCATAACAAAAACCACAAACCAATCATACTCATCCAAGCATTTATTTACAAATGTAACAAAAAATTACAAACAATTTTTAAACATTCAAGGAAAGTTGATACACCTTAAGCCCAAACAATTGGCAGAATTTCTTTAATGAGTCGTATATCGACAAATACTTCCAATCAAAATTAACAAGATTAAAAAAGTGGTCAGGAAATGCAAAAGCTTCTGTGCTCAAATGCGGATAAAAAGTTATGGAATTTTTAATGTAAATACTTGAATCATCAATTGCATTTTCAAAATCTATTGACAAACTAGTGGGCAGCATTAAATATATTTTGTACTTTTTGAATTTGTGTGCTTTTGCTGCAGTTATATTTAAGATTGATGCGATGTGATTCACAACCTTATTTAAACAATCCGAGCCGTATTCGTGCAGAACTATCCGTTTGTTCTTTTGATATTTTGTGTGGTTTGTAAAATATATCGTTGTTGATGGGGGTTCAAGAAAAAGTGACTCTGGAATGGAATATAAATGACTTGTAATTACATGGAAATTTGTTAATGCGGATTTTGATTTAAATTCGTGCGATAAATGTGATATTGCAGGATATATGCCACCTTGGTGAATGAAGCCATAAAACACTAACAATAAAATGTTGGCGACAAACCACACTTTTAACAAAAATTTGGCCATTTTTGGATTGGTATTTGATAAGTGCATGCCATAACATACATAAGCTCTAATAACAGTATAATCAGGCTCTCTAAATAATGTCGGGCCATAAAGGTACACAAGAGGCACTATCACCGGAATAATAAATCTTGGCTCTTGATGGGGAAAAATTGAAAGCAGCGCAATTGGAGCAATGAGGGATGCAATCATCAAGCCTTTAACGCTGCGAACTGTCGGAAGATGATTGTACTTGCATTTCAAAATTCTAACAAGTATATCACAGAGTCCAAAAATACCTAGCAGTCCTAACACATTAAAAAGTAAAGGGACATTCACTAACAAATGGACAAATTTAGGATGCAATCCGTGTTGGGCAAGATTCTTTGGATTCATGTTGTACTTTAAGAAATTAACAGGCGTTACAATGAAATTATTTATAGAAATTTGTGATACATCTATTTCAGCCACTGATATGTAGCCGTAATAAAATGAATCAATTATAATGAACAGTAATGTGGTCGGAATTGTTGACAGTATAAATAAGAGCATTCGAAAATAAAATTGGACTTTCAGGACAGACTTGTAACCGATGCCCCGATAAAACCAAAAGAAAACTGGACAAAATGCAAACAGAAGAAATGTCGGCCTATTGAAAAAACCTACCACCGTTATTGTAGCAATTTGGAAACAATTTTTATAAGAGTGCGGACGCAAATACAACCGCAACTTGTGAATCTTGGCTTTCTCAACCACAGTTATGGCCTTCTCATACCTTTTATTTAGATATTCACGCTTGGTTATTACATCATTCGAAAATGTCATACTGTCAGAGACGAAATACAGCAACAGAGCAAACAGAATTATTTCGAATGTGTTTGAAAAAGTTCTTGTTCCATATACGATCATTATATAAGAACTAGACAATGTCAACAGTCGTGATTTATATTTTTCGTTATTTACCACACAAATTCGGTAAATGGAAAAATCGACTAGGAATGACAGACAACAAATTAAAAGTCGTGGAATCACAATTATAAAATACGGAGTTAATGTGTTCATTTCGAAGTAGGTCTTCAGGGTTTTTAATATTTTCAATCCTGTGCCGATGGTTAAATAAGGAACTGCGACGCTACGAATTGGAAAGGACGGCTCAAATTCCCATGGCCTGTTAATTTCTACATTTAAAATATTCCCTGCAAAAATTTCCACTTTAGTGTTTACTCAATTAAAAATTGTGTGTTACCTGCTAATACTTCGATTGATTGGAAATACTCATCAGGATGTATGTATCCTATTTGAGGCACTAATACTAAAAGCACTCGTATGGCAGCTAAGATCCAGTATGGTAAATATAAATCTTTAGATACTTTGTAATTCATTTTGAATTAAATAAATTATTGAAATCAATTAAGGTTATGTACTCAAGAATGCGACTTGGTTTAAATCACAGATAATATAATAAACCCTACAACAACACCCCTCTCGATAGTACCAACATTCGACATAAAAGGTAAAGTTTTGGTTTCCGTCTGTGATAATTTAATTCAAAAATTTGTTTTTCGTCTGTAAATATTTTATAAATATAATTTTCCTGTTTGAATTATGACTAAAACACATAAACAATTTTCAAACGCTATAAAATTAAATAAAATTTAAATGTCGTGCGGATATACGCAATGGCCCTCTATCTTTGAGTAGTTGCTTAATTATCAATATGGCCCCCCACCATAATTAATAATCACAAATCGTCAATGGTTGACGGTTAAACGCATTTGTAACGAATTACCCGATTTCTGTAATTCTATTTATATACTTCTTACAAATAGTGATCTCCCATTTTTAACGTTTAAAGTTAAAAGAGTTAGTGGTTAATAAAATTACGCGATGTCCTCCGAGACTGAAAGTAGAAAATTGAGCGATCTTCGCGTCGTTCAATTGAGAGTCGAGCTGGATAAACGTGGTTTGGACAAAACGGGCATAAAACAAGTCCTAGTCGAAAGGCTGCACAAAGTAAGTGAAACGAAATTCACGTTCATAAACCATTTAACAACTATTTTTAGTCGTTAATTGACGAGGGATTGGACCCCGAAACTTATCAATTTGATGGCACTGATAAGAAATCACCATCGAAACGACTTTCAACTTCCTCAAGTAAGTAATCCTCCCGATTTATAATTCATTTATAAAATTGCTCTTGAAGGAGAACCAGCTGATGGTAATAATTCCACGTTAGATAAAACCATGGAAGGGGTCGTTTCTACCGATACCGAAGAGCCGGAAGTTGCTACAAGTCAACCAACACAGGAGCGTGAGGAAGTGAAAAAGGGAGAGGTTAAAGAAGATTCTCCTAAAGAAGTCTCGGCTAAGATTGACCCATCGCAAGAGGTCTCTGAAAAATCGGAAAGTTGTGAGAGGAAAGAAGAAAAATTTGATAAAGCGGAAAACAAAGATGATTGTCCTGATACGGAAAGCATAATGCAACTCACTTTGGAAGAAGAGGAAGAAAGTTTCCACGATGACGAAGTAAGTTTTTTTAAAATTGTTCTAAATGACATAAATTGCAACACCAAGGATTGCAAATTTTTTTATCAAACTTGACAGAAATGTAACTAGTAAATTGATTAAAATTTGAAGAAAAAAAGAACGAAAGATTAACACAATTTAATTTTTATATAATGTGTTGGGCTGCTGCTATTAGTTTCACACTCTCTCACTCTTCGTGGTATTGATTCCAGTAGGTGGTCAATGTCCTCTTTGGGTATGGTGCCCCAAGCAACCTGCAATTCATGCCGGAGAACTTTTACTATTTGCGGGGGATTCGCTAAGTTCATCAGTTTTTTCCCATAATGGCACATGTTCAAGTGGCAAGAGGTCGGGAGATTTGAGATTTGAATAGTTACACTTTTCTGCCAAGTTTGGTCAAGAAATTCGCACCCCTTGTAGTATATATTTTAATTTACATCATCTCAATTACAGGCTGAAGTGACTGAAGTCGAAAAACAAAAGGCTAATAACAAATCAGGTATGTGTTTTGATTTATTGTTTTGGGTTGTGTTGTTTTTTTTTTAACCAAGAAATACTCTATGGGAAATATGTGAGTAATATTTGTCAACACGCTTTCTATGAAAATAATACTTGAAGAAAATAGTGCAACTATAATTACAATTAAGGAAGTGAAACGAACTGTAGGAAATGAAGGAAATTAAAGATTCGACGAGAGGGTGTTCCGGTGCTTCCAGGCAATGTGAAAATAATCGAGAAGAAAATCACGTCTGCAGTTTTTTGAAGTGATGTGACATATATGAATAGAGAGGTGCTTCGGTGAAGATACTACAACCAAGTGCTGCAGGATCTGCAAAAATATTACTGACATATTTCGTGAGCTCATGTTTTTTGGGCCTTGTGTGAGTATTTCTTGGTGCCGTGTGTGCAGATTTGATGAAGGTGAAGTGTATCGACAGGTAAAAAATATTCGTCAATTTTCCAAATTTTTATTTGTTTCAATATTTATATTTTTGGCTTTGTAATAAAAATTTATATTTAATTTAAATAAAAAGTGCAATATTCAGAATACTGGGCCATCAAGTAAGTGATCTCATTTGATTGACATCGATTTGTTAATATAGATAAGAAGAGTGCTTCAACAAACAACAGTGCAGAGGAGGCTGACACAACCAAGGATGGCTCGGGTGATAAAGTTGGACAACAGGAGGGAAAGAAAGAGGTGAAGACTACGGAAGTAGGAGGAGGAGGAGGAGCTAGGTTGGTTTATTAACTACACTACGCTACTTCATCACCAAGTGTCGTATCACAAGTGTCCTTTTACTTGCACATTAGATTTTGGATTTGTCGTGAACTCATCATTAAAAAAAATGTGCTGCTAAACATGTTCTAAGGAACGTTTAATTATTTGGTAATAATTCCATGTCAATTCGCCATTCCCCAAAAGGGCTCCTGAAGCAGACCAAATTAACATTATGATTATTTGTGTCTACCTCAGTTTGGGATAGCAGGAAGAAAAGGATCTACTTAAGAAGATGCAGGAATCTTTCAATTTCCATTTGTGGTATCCAGTAAAATGATTTTGTTTCTTCTCTCATCATTCATCATTAACACAAGATTATCTTGTCAAGAAGAACTATTTTAATATTTGCGATTCGACTTGTTCCTTGATGGTGTGCTGAGCAGCTCTTTTGATAAGTTTAACGTATTATTAACAACGATTATTATAAGTATTAGTGGTAAGGTAAAAAAATCGAGTGTCGCGTCTACAAATTTGTATTTAATTGCGAATAATTCTTTTACATTGCGCACACCATAAATTAAAGTCGGTGATCTTTCAAAAAAAAGAATACAAAATTGTCCTTGTAGCATTGAGAATTATTAATTTTATGTGGGCTTAACTCATTCTTATTTTATAGTGCTAGTCGATCCGGTGCAAAATCGAAAAAAGTCTACAACAATCTCAACAGAAATCTGTGGATTACGAATATATCTCAAACTACTAGAGCAACCGAACTGAAGCAAGCACTCTCAGAGCACGGAAAAGTTATTGGTGCCAAAGTTGTGATTAATGCCCGTTATCCTGGAGCTTGCTGTTATGGCTACGTGACAATGGAGACAGTTCAGGATGCAGACAACTGTATCGCAAAATTAAACAATACCGAACTCAACGGACAGATCATTAGAATTGAAAAGGTTTATTTTTATTTTTTTTGTTTAATTTTATCGGTTTCTTGATTTTATTTGTTTCATTGGTTTTTGTTTATTAGGTGAGACCAGATTACATGAGTCCCTTGAAAAACGCATTGAAAAAACCTGAAGGTGAGGATAAAACCAAATCAAAACCTCAAAGGAAACACTCTCCAATAACCAGCAAACAAGACAATAAAGAAGAAACTCCAAAAAAGGACAGCAGTGAAAAAGATGGTAAGAAAGATGAAAAGAAGGATAAAATTGATGAAGGTCATAAATCTGATACTGGAAAACGACAAGATTCACGCAAGGTACTAATAAAAGTTGTTATTGTAATTTTTCACAGAGGTCTCGTTGCAGAGAACTGCCAGCAAAGAACGAGGACGCGAAAAAGAGCGCCGTTCGGAATCGGGAAATCGAAACGATCGCAGTCTGTCCTCTAAATCCAAGCGCAAAGACAAAGAAGTGCTTACATTTGAAAAAATAAGGGTGAGTTGGACTACTGATCTGTTTAGATGATTGTGTGAAAATTTTAGGAGGAACGGGACAAACAGAGGCTCCGCGAAAAGGAAAGAATTTTGCGCGAGGAAGCTCGCAGGAGGAGGGAGGAAGCGGCGCGCCAGCGTGAAATTGAGAGACAACAGAGAAGTGAGGCACAGCATTTAGAACGTGAAAGAGAAAAGTTGAGGCTTGAACGCGAAAAATTAGAGAGAGAAAAGGCGGAATTGATCAGGTTAGAGAGGGAACGACAAAAATTGGAACGAGAGAAATTGGAATTTGAGAAATTAGAGTTGCATCGTGTGAAATTAAGATTACAGGAAGAAGATAGGCGTGCTGTTAAGAGACCAGCTCCGTACAGACGAGAAGAACCGTTTGACGAAAGAAAACGGGTCGCCGGTGACAGACATTATGATGAAGCTCCACCAGCACCACGTTATGACGCTCCACCAAGGTATCGCATATAAGTTGCATTAATCAATATTATTATATCTATTTATATTAAACATAATAATTGGTCGAGGTTTAATTAAATAAAGAAGAAGAATGGAATTTGCTCCCAAGATATTTTTTTACAAATTTTCAAATTGAATTTATCTTATTTTCATAAATTCACCTTCAAAAATTTCAAGATCAGGACAACCAATTCATAAAATTGTATTAACTTCATTGTATTATCTAGTTATTTTTATAACAGTGTTAAAGCACGGGAGCCAACACCACCGGCTAAGAAATACAGTTCATCGAACAAGGAGTACAAGTCACGTTTAGGGTATGAAAAGCGTGAATCCTACGCCTCGAAACGAGAACGAGATTACGAGCCCGATAGGCAACATCAAACCTCTTCTTCTCGAGGTCCGCCGACATCGATAACTAAATATGAAGGCAGTTCTGTCTTTAGTTTAAGTCGTGAAAGGGACGTTCGTGACCCCCGTCCGAGAGATAATCCTTCATCGGCTTCTGGTTCTCGAATTTCAAAGGATACCCGTTACAATGAGCGAGAACGTGACCGCAGTCCACATTACAGAGCGGTGCGAGATGAGAGAGAGAGACGGCCGATAACGGATCACAAACCTGATGTCCGCTCTTCAAGAGACAATCGTTACACTGATGCACCGAAAGGTAACAATTTAATTGATCCAGGGCAGAATTGGAGTTTAAAAGTTTCAGAGTCGCCACGTTTTGACCGCGGCAATACGAATAGTTGGGCTCACAGCACTCCTGCAAAGGTGTTTAATTCTGGAGGTTCAAATGCACCGCCAAAAACTTGGACCAAAGATACGTGGAGGCCAACTGAAGCTCCTGGTGCGCCTGATAGGTTTGTAGACTTGTGATAATAAAACTGATTTGATGAGTACATTGTGGTGCAGGTGGAATTCGGGAAACACCTCCAGGACTTCACTGTCTACTACTACGTTTTCGGGAAATTCAACCCTTAACATGGGGCCATCTTGTCCGCCACCTCCGGGCATCAACACTTATCCCAGCGATAGATTTGAATACAAATCTATGGGTAATATGAGAAAATATTAGAGATCGTTGTTATCATTATTTAACATAGACGGTATATTATGATTAGATTTTGAACATTAGATTAAGAGTTTTTTAATTTCTTTTTTTAATGGAGTTTTAATTTTATAAACTTCGTTTCTATTGCAGACGCAATATTTACTTTCTATATTTGCTGTTTACATTTTTCAGTCTGCCATAAAAACGATTTGAAACTGAGATCATATTGAAGAATTATTTGCATATGCAATTAGTCTTTTATTATTATGTGTTATAGTTAATTAGGACAAATTTTGTTTCCATTTGGAATGTATGAATTTACTCTACTTAATTTTATTTAAAATTATTTGTCAGCCATTGTAATAATATACAACCAAGTATGCATTTAATTTATGAAATAAATACTTTGCAAGGGAAAGTTATTTGTTTTTGTTCTTGCTGAAACAACAAATTTGATTTCGTAGGCAACTGCATACTTTGTGCATAATGTCAAATGGACAGCATATATCTTTAAATTTGTGATCATTTATTGTTCATTAAATAAATTGATAAGCACCATATGCTGCTTTTTCTACACCCTGATGCCCTCTTATCGTAAAATACCAAGAGGGGCAGCCGCTTATTTGGCACAAATCTTTAAAAATGAAAACCAAAGTACTAAACTAATACATAATTTGAACGCTTTATTGGGACAATATTCCACTAAATAGACCAGCAGACGTTTGGTTACTTATAGGTGGCCCATCGTATGCAGTGTAATAATTCTATGTAATGTAAATACAGTCAGCGTTTTTAGTGATATAACTTACACGACTTCGCGCTGTTAGTTTTTGATTTTTTACTTTGCAGTGAATTTCGTTGAACAGATTAATTTTTTTTTTTACTGTTAATTTTTGCAGTAGATTTTTAAACCACAGCAATTTGGAATAGAGCATGAAGAGCGAGGATTACAAGCCTATTTATAAATTTGGGGGTTGCAACTGTCACCTGAAGGGGACTGAGGTTTTGTCTTTGCGGGATATCATGTCATAAACTCAAAATTCCGTGTTTCGGAATTTTTTATAAATATGCACAATAATTGAGATACTGAATTTATTCCATTTGCCTGTTCCGCACTGTACGTATTTTAGTTCAATAATTTATTGATTTAATTTATTGAATGCTCGAAGATGCATGTACAACTTGTTACTTATGTACTATATTATACATACTTATTATTTTATGCTAGAATTTATTTTTGTTTCTTTTGTTATTAAACTATTACTAAAAAATTGAAAATTTTGTGTGAAATCTGGTTAAGAGGGGCAGCCGCTTAATAGGGATAAAATGCCATTTCCCGATGTGTCCCCATTAACCGGAATCGACTGTATTGTAATACTGTGATGATATTACAAAAACTTTAAAAAAATGGGTGACCCGTTGTTCTTGCACCTGAGTGTATAATCTTGAATGTTTTAGTGCCGCATCAGGAACTTCATTTTCATTTAAAATATTCATTTTCAGAAACCAAGTGGAAACTATTGAATTTCGAATGAGTCATTACAAATATTACCTGCAATCTTTACTTGCTCAATTTTATGGTACAGCGTATTGATAAAGAAGGCCTATTTTCTAAGAAAATATAATATTCATTTTGTTTGGCTTTTCTTTATATATTTGTTTAAACGCATAATGCTTTTGTAACTTTCCGATTTTAAATTTAACGTAACATGCAATTTTACGGAAACAATTTTCGCGCGTCGTTCTAACGTCCTCACGATCCATTCGCCACCTGGTGGATTTCGTTCGAGGTCGTTCGTTAAAAAGAATAAACCTGCACTTTCAAAGTCTTCTCTAGTCAATCATATAGAGCGCGCTTTACACCTTGACAGTAGAATTTGGAAAATTCAAGAATTAAAATGAAGTTTGAAATTTGTAAAGATAAGAATAATAACCAGGCGACCAAGCTTTTATTTACTGACTAACATTTACAATACACTAATACCCCGGTTTACAACAATGTACGTTGATACGATATAACGTTGTATCGCGCGCCTGCGCAGAAGTTGTTTTTTTAAAAGCGCTGTAGTATAAATCCTTTAATAAATATTAATAGCCGAGATCAACCTTTTTCAACAAAAATAATGTCATAAATTGTAAAGACAGCGCCTGTTTGTAACAAATATTCGTAAATATTTAAACTGATGTACATCAAATAAAATTACGCTAAAATTAATTAGACATTTTTTTGTTTATAAACTAAGTATAACAAAAATGGCACGAATAAAAGCATACTAATGTAGTACTAATTACTCTAAAATTGTGTAAAATTTCAACTAATTTTAATGGTTTAGAAAAATGGTATACATATCTGCTGTACCAGCGTCATAAATGCATGAAAACGATAAAAAAATCATAGGCGGCCAAATTGCCGCTCACGCGATAATGAAAAATCGTGAATCAATTAAAACAAGTGCCATACAATGTCGTCCCATGGCAAAAAAGCGCATGTACAAAAGAATTTCAAAGTACGAAGAAATTATAGTATTGCAAGATACCTATAAACACAAGAAATAAATTTACACCAAACTAATTTGTATGATTTTTTAAAGAAAAATTTTTTTCCCTCCATTTACGTTTTTTTTTGTCGGTCCTTTCAAAAACGTAAAAACGGGGTTTCACTGTACTCGTTTTGTATGATTTGCTATTCTCGGACCATCTATGAAGCGGAAGAATGATTACACTTTCTTAGTTTGGAAACATTTGGATGGGGGGGTAAAATTTTTAAACCCCCACTCTTAAAACAATTTTTAAGTAACAAAGATGGATGCGCAGCAGCTTCCGAGTCTTCACTGCAACCCTAAAGTTCGCTGTTGTGTTAACTCATGTACCTGATATTGCTAGCATCTAATCGTTAGTGCCGTGAAGTAAATTGTTCATTTGAGAGCTTTTATTTGGACAGTGGGATAAAATTTTTAAACCCCCACTCTTAAACTCGCGTTTAAGGCGAATCGGGACGAACAAGTGTGCAAGAGAGACTCAAACATCGGAAAAGTATTGAGCGATTTCTGAAGAAACGGCACAACCGATTTTCAAATTCTAAAGTGTATATGTCTTAAAATGTTGTTTGAATTTGCGCCAACGTTTTAGTTTTTTAATTTTTGGTTTGGTAAAAAAGATTTTGTTCTTTATTTTGTTATTAACAAAATTACAAAAAATCGGCTCTACGGCAAATGTTGGAACCGATTTCTAAATGGCAATTTTTTTTTTATTTTTGAATTTCGTTGAATAATAACGGCCGTAGCGGTAAAATGCATTTTCCTTTGACAATCGCATACCGACAGTCCACTGGGCGTTATTATTTACAAAAGAGTGGTGGGACGTGCGGTACGACAAAAATGATTCAGTTTCGCTGCGACAGTTATAAATAGAAAAAAAAAGATTTTATTTTTTTAACTTTGTAAAACATGAATTTTCAATGTGGATAAGAACAGTTTTGGAACTCCGCGCCTCTACTATTTTAATTCTTCAATATTTTCCTGTGGCTCTCTAATCTTCATGCTTCTACATTTTCGGGGGTCTACAATTTCTGGTAAGACCGCTTTTTCGAAACAAAATTTCAACTTTGGGAGCAATGCTTGGTTCCAAAAGTCGTAATCAGGCAAAATCCTTTCGATGTAAATGTCCCGGGGAGTCCACACTACGAAATCACAATATTGCCTACCGGTGATATGTAATTGCCCTTGCACCTGATAATAATAGTTGTGCGATCTCTTCAATCTAGAACTTTTGTCCAAGCAAAAACCCTTAACAGTTTGAATTGCCTCGACAATTGTTAAATTTTCTGCTTTTTTGGGGCATTTCACTTCAATAATTCCTCCATTGTTGGTTAGTCCATCTGGAGAAGCGCCTAAGTAGCCATACTGTAGATGAACAAACAAACCACAATTGGTAACTGTTTCGCCTGTTTGTTCCATATAGTCATGTACTTATAGCGTTTTTTTCGTTCACCTTGCCATATTGAACGGCGGCATTTGTAAATGGCCTTCCATATAAAAAGGTTTCAACCAGTTTACACCATTTGGTACTTTTTCTTCGTTTCGCTATTTGTCCAAACATTGATGATGTTAAACGGGTTTTCCTTTCCGTGAACCAACTTTCATTATCACTCTGTCCTCTGGTCTTTCTTTCAATCAGATCTCTTTCTTCGACAGATACCTGGAGACTTTTTAGAAATTCATTTCCTTCATTTGCGAGTTCTTCGGACTCCCTTTCGTGGAGTGTCTGTAATCCATTTTAATTATGCAGGTACTAAACACAACTGAACTCACCAACGTTAAAAGGTTCAAGTAACGAAATCTATTGAATACAAAACATCGGTCTGTTGCAGATGGTGAGAGTAAATTTCTCGAAATTGCAAGTTTATGTTTATGTTTTGTCGGTGTTTTATAAATATATTCTTATCTTAATAGTTTCGTTAGTAGTTCCGCCAAAGTTTACTAAAATGCTCCGCATTTACGGGGCGGCGCGGCGGAATCAAAGGAGAAAACGTATTTTACCGTTTCGGACGCTATTTTCTATGGAAAAAATAAAAGAAAAATTGCTTAAATAGTAGAAAATGTAGCTTAAACGTCGCCCTTGGCTACTTTTTAATTTTTCTTTTTTATTAAAAAGTTACATAAAAAAAAAATTTAAGAAAAAAAAAATTTGAGAAAATAAAACGTTGGCGCAATTTCAATTATTGTTTTCGAAACATTTTTCTTTTTAAATTAAAAATATTTTGCTTGGTTTGTGTAGAAACAGCTAAATAGTTTCAGCGCCCTCTATTTTATCAGAAACACATTAAATAATCGTCCCGATTGGCCTTAAGTTACAAAGATGGATGCGCGTCAGCTCCCGAGTAACCATTGCAACCCTCAAGTTCGCTGTTGTGTTAATTTATGTACCTGATATTGTTACCGTGCAATCTCTAGTGCCGTGAGATAAATTGTTCCTTTGAGAGCTTTTATTTGGAAACGCACTTTGGCCTACCACAACGTGTTACACGAAAACCAAACGGCAAATTCGTCATATTGGTATGTTATAAAAATTAATATGTTTTCCATGAAATTGAATGCATGTAAATACGCGATGAAATAGATTTTTTGGAGATAAATTGAAAACTTAACGAACACAATTTCGGACATTTGGGTGTGGCTTGAGTTTTGGCGGTGGAACCTGTTTAGTGGAATTACTTTCTGAAGGTTGGCAGTTTTGTTCTAATGTCAACCGGCTATCTTTTTAACAACAACGGTTTGTTTTTTTACAACTTTCGTTTTTGATTTAAAATTGTGTCTATTCAAAGTAAGTTCCTTAAAAGTGTTTAAAGACTAGCCAACATTAGAACATTATTATTGAGTTGTTTTTTTAGAAAAATGATTGGAGATGACATTGTTCTGTCCTTGTAAAAATCGTTGAATCGTTGTTTAATTTATTTTGGAAGACTTTGGTAAAATAGAGCAGCTGTTCCACGCGATATCAAACAAAGAACGGCTTTGATCGAAGAACGCCGCCAAACGGAAGTTATTGTTATATTTTGTTTTTCGTTGCTGTAACGAACTTTAGCGCACATTTTAAAAATCATTCATTCTGTAACTATCTTTGAAGCAAGGCCTCACCGATTTGTTGAACAACTTGTAAAAGAAACAATCTTATTTAAATATCATCCACATTTTATTTACAACTTAGCATAATATCAGTTCATCGCTATTAATTTATCGTGGAACGCGAGCATCAATAACCACTTCAAGTGTGCTCACGCAAAAACATAGTTCTTCGACATTTTAAACGACAGTGAAACAATCTGTAATCGTATCAAGTGAAGTATCGCAAAATCATCCATCGACCACGGAAACCAGTAAAGCAACAGTCGGATCAACAACTCAACGGACACTCATAGCAGCCATCGGAGACGTGAATCCACCTACTCGATTACTGGGATACATCTCGCCCCGAATTCTTCATAAAGGTAAGTAAGCTAGAATAATCTCCAGTTTGCTTCAAGTGTCAATCCTATCATATTCACGGTTGATTCTATTTACAAAAACAAGGTTAAAATGGCGCTCACAAATAAAGAAGTCGTTACTTTGGTACATTCGCGCGGTATTATCAAAGGAAACTTGACGCGAAGAATAAATACTCTTAGAGCCAATCAGCGCCGTGTGGTGGGGTGATTGCGCGAGGCACCGGATAGGGCGACAAATAACTCAGGGTGGCATTTCGGCTTATTATTTTAACAATAATCGCGGAGTGAAATATTTTAATTGTATTATGCTCCAACTTTTACCTAAATAGTTTCAGAAATGAATAGGGGAGACCGGGGCTAGTTGTTACAGGGGCAAGTTGTCACAGTCGTCATAACAGCCATGATAAACACTTTGACTGTACGTCTGGCCAGTCTAGATAACAATTACAGGTATCTTGAGTATCCTACAAAATTTGACTATGATTACCTAGATAGCACCCAAATAATTCTTGATGTTTGATAGTAGTACAGGTAGCCCTCGGTTTACGCCGGCTCAATTTACGCCGATTCACAATAACGCCGCTGTGCAATTCACCGTTTCGCCGTGTACATAATTGGGTAATTCACCGATTCTCCCTGATTTTCGTTTCAGTGTTGAAGTATTTACTGAGCCAAAAAATGCAACAGATCCGAAACTTTGAAATTTTATTTGTTTTTCTTAATATTTTTTAATAAAAACATTTCACTTTACTTTATCATAAAATACATTTTAAAAATTAAGTCTATAATACAGTCAAACTTCCCTATAACGAACTTCTATTTAACGAATTTCTCTATATAGCGATTTTTTTTGGTGAACCTTCACCCTGGAGACGTTTTTAATGCATTTTATACCCCTTATAACGTAGTGAAAAATTTTCCCCCCAACTTTACAAACTTTCGAGATTTAAAACTGATTTGTTTTGTGTTTCACTGTAACTTCGGAAAAAACTCAGCTGTAGTAATATTCCTAGATGTATCCAGGGTTCAACATTTTATGAGGGAGTAGCCGACGAAGTAAGTGGCACTAATTTAAGCGTGCAAGAATTTTACAATATTAAATAAAATGGACTAAGTTTTACTGCATCAAAAAAAAAATATTTTATTACCATACTTTCCCTTGTCTTTTAAAAACTGTTTCATAACATTGGGGTGGTCTCATTTATTCAATTAATTAAATAACTACGTAACTGCATATTAATCCTTTTGCGACCTTGCGACATAATTTGTCCCAACGTAAATTTTAAAAGTACGTTGTTTTATGTTAAATAGATACCCTGTCATTTTAATGCCTAAAATCGTATTACTTCAAAAATTCTTGTGAACCTGAAAGGGCTAAACTGAATTTTTTTTCCCAAGATGAATTTCTATATAACGAAGTTTCTCTATAACAAATTTTCTTAAGGTCACCGTAACGCTTCGTTATATGGAAGTTTGACTGTATATGTATTTGGCATTATATTGTATTAATAAACAAAATTATTTGGTTCTTCTTCACTTATGTAGA
Organism: Dascillus cervinus; assembly: GCA_949768715.1. Classification (NCBI taxonomy): domain Eukaryota; kingdom Metazoa; phylum Arthropoda; class Insecta; order Coleoptera; family Dascillidae; genus Dascillus; species Dascillus cervinus. The sequence continues at coordinate 6,745,888 of OX458323.1, forward strand.
ACCTACGCCGATTCGATTTGCGCCGGCTTTTGTAAGAACGGAACTGCGGCGTAAACCGAGGGCTACCTATATAAGTAAACTTTATTGCTGTCATTTTTATGAAAGCCTCATGTTTTATCTACAAACAAGCCCGGCAAGGCGCGCCGATTTTGGATTTTAGCGCCCTTTTTTATTTTTTAACGCCCATTTTGTGTGGCGCCCCGATGCTTTGCATCTTCTGCTTCATAGGTTAAGCCGGCCCCGGCTACAAATTAATGTAAAAATTATAATGTTGGTTTTTAAAGTTAAAAAATAAATAATCTGGTTTTCATCTCAAAAGTTGGCTGTTTTTGGGGCAAGTTGTCACAGTGGCAATTTGCGTCGGTGTGTAATAAACAATATCAAAGATATTTCTATACCATTTCAGATGGTTAGAATATACAAAAGAACAATAAATCGGTCTATTCCACCTACGGATGTTTTAATCATGGCTGCACAAGAAGTTTGGATCAGAGATCCGCCTCTTTAGAAAGGCAATTAGAAAGGCGGCGGAAAAGAATATGGTGTTCACTACAGGACCTTGGCCAGATTTTGTTTTGATTAGTTTTTAAAACATTTCTTTTTCCACAATAGAATAAAATATAAATTTTACTCACTAACACTTTCTTTTGGCCTGTGATAGCTTACCCCATATATTGCGACGTCATGCCCCGCTCCGGGGTATGTTGTCGCATTTTACATGCAGACAGAAAATATTTTCTTGCACATACGTCACTAAATATAACAAAACCAACCGTTCGTAATATAAATCACGACACAATCTCCTTATTTATAAATCTTTAATTAAAAGCTTATCCCCTTAAATATTAAATATTCAAATCAATAAGAAAGAAATTCCATTTGAATTTAAATAAAAGATTTAAATTATTTTCCTAAAAAACCAGATATCATAAGAAACGAATAACTTTTCACTTCTAAGTAACTATTTTAAATGTTTATTTCACAACAAAATAAATAATTATTTAACTCTTCAGAATTCTGGAAAATTATCTTAAATAAACCTTGATACACAAGGTACAATAAATAAAATCTTCTTTGTCAAACTTAAATTATTCAAATATTTCAAAATTCTACCACTATACTAATAAACTATAATAAAAATAATTTTTTAAAAATTCAGACCAAAACATTTCAATGTTAAACGAGAATAAAAGGCAAATATAAATTCTGTGACAATTAGCCCCTGTCTCCCTAATCTCACAGGGCGCCAAAATTCGGGTCCGTGAAGTTGACACCTGATGTGGAGGTACAAACGATAAAATTTATACCAATCGTTTGTACTTCGTTAGTACCCGTTTGTACCCTCATTCATTTTTCAAGTGAAACAAAGTTTCGTGGATATTTGCTAAAAACGTGACCCCGTGTCAACTTGGCGCTAGCACCGGACTTGAAATATTTCGAAAAACTAATTACGCCAATCGTCTGCAGGGCCGAATTTAGACTTGAGAAGACCCTAAGCTATTTGAGATATGAGGCCCTTTAGAGGCCCTTCATAAGTCCAGGTATTATACAGAGTGATTCCTAAACTACGCCCCACGCTCTAACTCAGTTATTTATTGCCCGATTTCGGAAAAAAATATATATGATTAGTCGAGTAAGTACTAGAAGAATGTATTAATTTGGATTTTTTCCCACATTAACTTCAATATGAAGCGACATTAAACTTTTTTTTCAAGTGGCAATGTATACATTTTTTTATTTATTATAACAGATTTTTTTATAAATCCAATAGTATCTAATAACTTGACCTTGCAGTAATATTAAAAAGAAAAACAAAATTATAAAAATAACTCGGGCTTCCAGTAAAAAAAATTAACATGCCTTGGAAAACAATACGATCCTCACGTGATAAATGTCATTTAAGTGTCAATATAAGAGTTTCAATCAAATTTTCAACTACTTTATGATTCGAATTGCCTCTTGCGGAACTCAATGGACTTTATTTTCAGCACCCCCACACAACGCCAGAATTAATACTAATTGGATAGAAGTTAAATTTGCTTAAAAATGGATAGGAACATATGGATCTCGTTGGATTTAGAAAAAAATCTTCTACCACAATAAATAGAAAAATGTATACATTGTCATTTGAAAAAAAAAGTTGACTGTCGCTTTGCATTGAAGTTAATGTGCGGAAAGTCCAAATTAATACCTTCGAGTAGTACTTTTACGACTAATTATTTATATATTTTTTCTTCTGAAATCGGGCAATAAATAACAATTAGAGCGTGAGACTTTTTTTAGGAATCCCCCGTTATCTAGTGACGTATGTGAAAGAAAATATTTTCTGTCTGCATGTAAAGTGTGACAACATACCCCGAGGCGGGTCATAATGTCGCAATATATGGGATAAGTTGTCACAGGCCAAAAGAAAGTGGTAGTGAGTGGAATTTATATTCTATTCTATTGTGGAAAAAGAAATGTATTAAAAACTAATCAAAACAAAATCTGGCCAATGTCCTGTAGTGAACACCATATTCTTTTCCGCCGCCTTTCTAATTGAAAGAGGCGGATCTCTGATCCAAACTTCTTGTGTAGCCGTAGGTGGAATAAACCAATTTGTTTTTTTTTTTTGTATATTCTAACCATCTGAAATGGTACAGAAATATCTTTGATATTGTTTATTACACACCGGCGCAAATTGTCACTGTGACAACTTGCCCCAAAAACAGTGTGACAACTAGCCCCAAGCCAACTTTTGAGATGAAAACCAGATTATTTATTTTCTAACTTTAAAAACTAACATTATAATTTTTACATAAAATTATTTATTCTATTTAACAATAATTGTAAAGTATTACATTTTTAAATCTTATTACTATTTAAAACAATATAAAATGATAACATAAAAATTAAACTACAAAATACAAACTTAAAATTACATTAAATTAAATAATTGGTTCGGGCATCACTTTCTTTTGTTTCTGCTGCTCCCTTCTTTTTTGCAGTTCTTTAGCAATAACACATCCCCTATAATTTGCTGGATGATTTTCAGCACAATTAGCACATTTTGCTGGTGTATTTTTTAATTTTGTGCACCCTGAAGTCAGATGATTTCCCGCGCACTTTACGCATACTGGATGTTTCTGACAAAATTTTTGGGTATGACCGAAGGTTTGGCATTTTTTACATTGGGGAATCAATTTCCCAGTCCTGAACATTTCTGTTTTAATTTTCATGTTAGCCAAATATTGTATTTTATGAATTTTGTTTATATCTTCAGTCCTATCAAACGTTAGCATAAATAATGGAAGTTTAATGTACTTATATTCGTCATTTTCTTTGATTCTTTTTTGTTTATTTTCAACTGATATTATTTTAAACCCTTTATGTTCAAGTTCAGCTTTAATTTCTGCTATGTCACATGTTGGGTGCAGATTTCTTACCATGATTCTAATTGGTCTTTCTTTACATTTACATCTAAACAGACATCTGCACAAATTCCATATAATTTGGCTGCACAAGGAAATAACTTGCCACAACAACCTGAACCAAATAAAGACACATCGTTGCATAAGGTGATGCAACAAATGATGCAAATGTTAAACCAATTTGGTGCAAGATTAGATCGCTTAGAGGCTAAAGCGACAGGTACGGTCATAAAAACAAAATAATGAATAAGAAAGATTTAAGAATAGCAACATGGAATGTCAATGGCATTCTAAATAAAAGACAGGAATTAGAAGTATTCTTAAATACGCAACATATAGATGTGTGTCTTATCTCGGAAACGCATCTGACAAAAGAATCGTATATTAAAATAAAAGGCTTTAAGATATATCACACTAGTCACCCAGATAATGATACTAAGGGTGGAAGCGCGATCATCATCAAAGATTCTATTAATCATTATGAAGAACTTCCTATACAAGGCACAAAAATTCAGTTTACCATGGTAGGAATCAGAAGTGTCAAACAAGACCTTATGATAGGAGCAGTCTACTGTCCGCCAAAACATAATCTTAAAAGCGAAGACTATAAAACTTTCCTACAACACTCTGGAGAAAGATTCATTATAGGAGGCGATTTCAATGCTAAACATACGGATTGGGGCTCCAGACTAATCACTACTAAAGGTAGGGAACTAAAAAGAGCCATCAGAGAAGTTGGGGGAAATTTTCATTCGACAGGTAAACCCACATACTGGCCAACAGATAGAAATAAAATACCAGACCTGTTAGACTTTTTTATCTCAAGAAAAGTTTCACCAAACTTTATTGAAGTGGAAGAAAATTTTGATCTGAATTCCGATCACTCGGCGGTGATACTAACGCTGAGTGAAAAAATAATAAAAAAAGTAGCAAGACCAGCACTGGTAAATAAAACCACAGACTGGGAGAGCTTTAAAATAAACCTGCAAGAACGAATTAACCTAAAGATCAATCTGAGAACAACAGAGCAATTAGAAACAGAAACTGAAAATTTTATTAAGCTACTACAAAAAACAGCTTATGAAAATACGAAAGAAATCACTCATATTACAAAAGGCATAAACTATCCAATTGAAATCCGAAATTTGGTCCGAGAAAAAAGAAAAGCAAGAAGACGATGGCAGCAAACGAGAGACCCCGCTCACAAAACCATTCTCAACAATAAAACGCAAACTCTAAAAAGAGAAATACAGAAAATAAAACAAGAATCAATAAAAACACATCTAGAAAATCTCTCAGCAGAGAAAGAAACAGACTATTCTTTGTGGAAAGCGACAAGACATATTAAAAGACCTATGATGACAACTCCTCCTATTAGAAAAGGACAAGGAGATTGGGCCAGAGATAATAAACAAAAAGCAACCATTTTTGCAGAGCATCTAGCTGAAGCTTTCACACAAAACCAAATACAAACCGACAATGTATTAGAAGAAAATGTAAACCAAAAAACAGAAAACATTCCACTTGTCACACCAAGAGAAGTAACAAAGGAAATAAGAACAAATCTAAATGTAAAGAAAGCGCCAGGATTTGATCTAATCACCGGTGAAATTTTTAAAAACCTACCCAGAAAAGGAATAGTTATGCTCACGTATCTATACAATGCGGCAATCCGACTTACAATTAGACATGTACCATCTAGCTGGAAAGTAGCTGAAGTGATCATGTTACTAAAGCCAGGCAAGCCTCCTAATGATGTGAAATCGTATAGACCGATTTCGCTATTACCAATTATCTCAAAATTATTTGAAAAACTAATTCTAAAGAGGCTAAAACCAATTATCGAAAAAGCTAAAATAATCCCGGACCACCAATTCGGTTTTAGACAAAGGCATTCAACAATTGATCAAGTGCATCGTATTACGGATGTAATAGAACAAGCGCTAGAAGAAAAACAAGTATGTACAGCTTTATTCCTTGACATCGCACAGGCCTTCGATAAGGTGTGGCATGAAGGTTTAATTTATAAATTAAATAAAACACTTCCAAAACAATATGTAGAAATCCTGACTTCCTACATCGCAGATAGATTATTTCGGATAAAGCAAGAAGATCAATATTCTGACCTGCAAGAAATCAAAGCAGGAGTCCCACAAGGAAGTGTCCTCGGACCTATCCTCTACCTGCTATATACACATGATATACCAGATCTAGATCAAGTCACGTTGGCAACTTTTGCAGATGACACAGCTTTACTTGCTACGGGACTAGACCAAAAAACATCCACTGAGTCATTGCAAAAAGCCAGCGAAGTGGTTTACGGCTGGACTCGGCAATGGAAAATACAATTGAATGAGGCCAAATCCATGTACATTCATTTCACTAACAAGAAGATCAAAGATGTAATACACTTAAAAATTAACGGCACAGCAGTGTCTTATGTGAATAATGCAAAATATCTAGGCATGACGTTAGATACCAAGCTTAGGTGGAAAGAACACGTCAAAAAAAAAAAAAACGAACTTAACTTAAAATATACGCAATACAAATGGATTTTGGGAAGAAACTCCAATCTGTCACTGTACAATAAAATATTAATTTACAATCAGGTGTTTAAACCGGTTTGGTTGTATGGCATACAACTATGGGGGTGTGCCAAAGAAAGTAATGTAAAAATTATACAGTCATTCCAAAACAAAGTGCTGCGTGCCGTGGTAAATGCTCCATGGTATGTAAGAAATCAAGATATCCACAGGGACCTCAAAATACCAACAGTTAAGGAAGAAATTAAAAGGTGTGCTAAAAAACATGACGATAGGCTTCACCTACATGACAACGCAGAAGTTCTTCAGCTACTGGAAAATCAACATCTGTTCCGAAGACTGAAGAGAACCAAACCATTTGAACTCGTGTAGTGGAGCATTGTGCGCGGGTGACAGTGTTTAGTTCTTTTAAAAACGACTGAACTAACTAAAGGAAGTCATTGGACTGAATTTAGGTGTTAATTATTTAGTATTAAGAATCATTAGTGATAAGTTGATGGTTGGTCGTACAGACCAGTTTTAACAATTTTGATCTATCCAAACAAAAAAAAAAAAAAAAAAAAAAAAAAAATTAAATAATTCATCCAGAGAAGAAGAAATAGGCACAGTTCCCAGAACGCTGGCTGCGTTACCCCTCTGAATGGCAATACTAATACGTTGTTTTAAGTACGTTTTCGCCTGAGGAATACCTGTGACGTCAATAATAAGTCTTCCCAAAGCATCCAACAACGATAGAGCGCTCATACTCCAAGGACCAAAGGTTTCAACAGCAAAGCCAACGAAAATGTAGTGATCTGCTAACGAACTATATTTTCTTCGCTTAAGATTTTCTGCTTTGTTTGCAGCAGATCTAACAGATATGGACGACTCAGGTAAATGTGAAGGTGCAAGCGTATCTGTGCAGGTGACATCCCAGACAAGGGATTTGCCTTCCTTCCAGGGAATAATGGTGATTCCATCAGGACGTTTGCCGTCATCTCTCAGAACCCCGTTGGGTTCAAGTAAACAAGGGATGTTGGCAGATGAGAAAGCACGTTTTAAGATGTCGTTAATGCAGTTGTGTCTTGCGATTCTTCCTGCACTCTTTATGCAAGACAGACCATGATGACTGTATGTGTCTACTGAAGAACCACAATTACATATATGAGAATGACAAATACTGATGCCTAATCTTAGAGAAACGGCAATTTGTAAAGTGGTTTTTTCTAACAAAGTGCCTAATTTAGAAGAAGGTAAAGATTCAAGCCAAGCACCAGATTCGGGTTCAGACACTGCCAATAAAATAGCTTTTTGAGTTACATTTGAGGAAGACAGTAGCTTTTGAAAGTGATTTTCAATAATTGGCAAATCCCAATTTCGTTGAATGGAGGGAGATGTCGAGGGTAATGACGAAGAATTCGATATAATTTTCCATTCTTCAATGGCTTCACTGGAGTAAGATGTCTCGAAGTTGGAAAAACGAGAAGGTAGAATAGACTTAATGAGCCGAGAATTAGCAAAGATAGAAGATAAGAAGGCTGGAGTTGAAATATCTGCAACAGATCGAATACCTAGACCACCAAAACGGACAGGTAACTTGGTTTGATCCCATGACCTGTTTGTAAATTTTATGTTCAAAATTTTTTCAAGAGTCGAATGAATATTATTATCCAATTCTTGACATAAATTTTTAAATTTCCAAACAGGGCAGCATCTAAGGAGGTAGATGAAATTTGGCATCCAAAAACAATGACGAAGCAAAAAGAGACTGATGTGCGGGCTAACTTTAAAAAGGTTTGTGGAAAGTAAAGAAAATGTTTCCACTTTTTTAGAAAAAGAAACAGGGATTGCTTCATCAAGAATGGGACAACCGAGTAGAACAAAATTTGCGTTATCACAAATACGTATTCCTGGGGTTAAGGAGTCAAATCTATCTAATAATATAGACCTATCAATTTGTGAAATATTATCAAAAAAGTAAAGTTCGCATTTATTAGAGTTGAGAACTAAACCAATTTTTTTAAACGCGGAAATTATGACTTCTAAGTCATGTAAAACATCCGAAGCTTTACCTCCTAAAGTACCATCATCCAAATACCAAATATTTAATTCTGAAGTTAGCTCTTTAATAAAACGATGAATAGCAAGACTGAAAATGGCTGGTCCTAATGGATCACCTTGTTGACATCCTACTAAAGATTCAATCACGTTACTATTATAAAATAAATTAGATTGAAAAGCGTAACATTGCCAGAGGTATGGGTAAAGATCTGGGATGATATCCTTGATTTGTAGCCAGTAGTGGGATTCCCAATGCTCAACTTGACTCGTATCGAGTCGAGTTCGATAAGAGTCTTAGACCGAACCATCGGCGCAATGTGATTTAAATGGAAAACGGCATCACTCGTTTTAGCCACATTTTCAAGATTTGAAGAATAGGTCGCTATTGCATTTTATAAGAGTGATCGGTCCGCACAGATCTATCGGGTTATTTTTTTGATGGTGTCTCGAATAATCTAGTTATTAATTAAAATGTAAAAAAAATTCGAAACTTGAACCCCTCATAAAGCCTCCAAATATTTTAAATTTTGGTTTCAAATTTATATGAGCTTATTGTTGACACTTACACGCATACTTTTTATTCGCATCGCTTTTCTTCAAATATTATAGTTTGCTCATAATTTAATTAAAATCGTTTGAGCTCGTTTTGCAGAAAACGCATTTTTTCATAGCTCGAGGGTAAAGTGTCAACAAGATATATTGCACTAACAAAGGCACTTATTGACTGCCATAAAGTTTACTTTATGGCAGTCAATAAGGTGGGCGTTTTATTCGGCTACGCTGAACGAAAAACAAGCTCACGATAAATCGATGAGAAATGAAAACTATTGATTCAATTCTTTAAAAAGTACAAATTTACGTTTACGAAACTTGATTCGAGGTCGTAGGGGGGATTTAAATGTTAAGGCTGCGCCACCCATAAGATTGTTGACAAATTCAATTTGCTTTAATTGCTTTAGCGTACGCCTAAATTTAGGCAAGACCCAGACTTTTTTATAACCCCGACATCACCATAAGTAGCCTTAAGTGCAGTGGAAAATAGTCTATGTGTAACAATGAAACTGTTTTCGAACGAATGCATTCCAATATACCTGTTCACCAGATGCGAAATGTTTCTTCAATAAATTTAGAGCGATATATTGTGAAGTAAAATCATAATGTGCGAAAAGAATTCGTTAAATTTAACAATTTTATTTACTTGGTAAAGAAGTTTTGTTATTAACAAAATTAGTTTCCTAATTTTCAATTAATAAGTAGACATGAAAAATGTAAATTTTTATAAAGAATACTGTACGGGTCCAAAAATATTATTATAAAAACGAATTTAATTGAAACTTTCGCTCACACTTTGGCATTACAGGCTTGCGACTGTCACAATAGGTATATAAAGAATCTACATACATACTGTGGCGTGCTGTTTTTCCAAAAATCATCATCCCGTTTTATTATTTCGCATGCTATATTTTTTATGTATAAATAATAAAACAACATGAGTGAAATCCAGGTAGTAAAATATGCGAACAAACAGATAATGGAATGCAGCTGACTGTAGTTAAAATTTTAGACCAAATTACCTGTCTGAAGAAAGGTTGTATTGTCAAACGTCATAAAATTTTATTACTTATTCTAGAAAATTCTGTTCAGAACTCAGAAGAAATGTTGAATTTCTTATTCGAAACACAATGGGTAAAAGATTAACCCCTTAAGACACAGTTTATGTTTACAGAAAATTGTAGTTTTAGCTTATTATAAGTTATTACCACTACAGCTTATTTTTTGTAATTAATGTGGGATAAAAAAGCCAAACAATTTTTTTAGAAAGAAATTATAATTTAAGCTTATTCACATTCATTTGTTTAAAGGGGTCTTCACGAGCGATTTTAAAAATTAATATGACCTTAGAGTTGAATTCATATCTTATTAAGTTAATGTAGATAATAAATATTAAAATTGTCCAAGACTAAAAAATAATTTATAGTAAAATAACTTTTTCAATAAAACAAGCTTTTATTAAAATGTACGCTTTTATTTTTAATTATTTAGGTCAATATCAAAATTGGTTTTAAATTTTTACTACGTCTTAATAAAAGCTTGTTTTTTAAAAAGTTATTTCAAATATGCTATTTGATCTTCCCTGTTGTAAAGATAATTACCCACTGCGCAGTTGTAAATCTTTTTGACGTGGCTCGAAAATCGGCAAAAATTAGCTAATTCAATTTCGGTTTTTGATCTAAAGAATATTGAATAAATCAAAAACTATTGCGTCGTTTAAAACAGCTAGGGGTCAGCTCAAAAGAAAAAAGTCTAATCTACGAGTCCGCAAAATTTTAATACAAAATTTTGATAACTGAAGGCAAAAAGAGGAAGATGGGAATTTGATGTTTTAATTAATAACTTGGTTAATTATGATTATTTAATGATGGCTTGGCGTTAGCTCAAAGTAGATTGGTATTCTCTGTAGGATGAAGTATCGACCTCCTTTTCAAAATTAAAAATGAAGGTATAAAAAGGAATTGCGTTTTACATGTATGTATTTAAAATCTACGGATGGAATGCCGTTAAGTTGGACTGTCTCGACACTATACACCTTGTTTAAAACACCCCTTTTGTAGGTAAAAATATATATTTTTCATCTGCAAGTTTGAAATAAGGTATAGCATTCTTGCACCCCCTACGACCTAAAAAAATTGTTTTGCATTGCAACAAAAAATACTGCGACAAAAATTAAATCTTCCTCTGTAAATGATATGAAAAAGTTGATTGACTGGTATTACGGTTAGAATTCAGTAAGTGTGAAAATAAACCCAGTCATGGACTCACAACCAAACACGGAATTCTAACAGAATTAGTGTAGCTTCTAAACTTCACGTGGCACCACTATAGATATTACTGTGTTTACAACTCCACGCTTTTAGTTTGCAATGCGCGTTGTCCTTGATATGTTTTCAAGAGCGATTCCCCGAGCAGGTGCATTTGAAGATCGCGAATTATTAACACACATGAAGTTCCTTTCCAAATTCAATGTAATCGCACTACAAAATAGATCGTCATAAAACAATTAGATCCAAAACACGTGAGAGATTTTGTGGGTCGCAAAATACAATGTATTTTTTGTTATTTATGAAAATACAAGGAACGGCGCGTGCCTGTAAATTATAAATTTGCTGTGTAGCTTTACATAAAGGTCTGCAGCTAAGAAAATTTTCTCGTGTGTTAAGGACCTATTGTAAACTACGGGGTTAGGCCATAAGTAGCAGCAAACAAATTATGCATATTTTGGGAATTTTTTCAGCGGAACAATGAACAATAAATCAAAATTGATAAGCTAGAAATGTTACGTTTCACCATGAGGATCTACGAAAACACTGATTTAATTTTCGGTTGACGACCTGATATATTCAAATTGTGTGCACCTGCCTGAAATTGTTTTGATATACTTTCGGCAACTGAAGCGACATCCGTTGCTGATTTTGTCGTTATATAAACAATCGACCATTGACTGCAGACAATAGCTAAAAAAATGTGTAAATGTTTTTAATTTTTTTTTCTATTTTTTAATACAATCAAACCTGTTTTTGTACAGTCGTTTTTATGCGATTTTTTGAGTTATTTTCTATGATAGTCAACAAGTTCCTGCAACATTCCTTAATTCTTCGTAGGTACGATGATTTTGAATTGATATCATTAGATGAATATGAAAAGGTAGCTTTCAAGTAAATACATTATTAAAACAATAGTTCCTGATCTGCTCACAAGCATCACCAACTTGGGAACTCTCCGAAATACGAAACATATTTTTATATGTAGCGACCAACGAAAAAAAAAGAAAAAAAGAGTGATAAGCAAATTACCTGCTAGTTTGGGTTGGGTTTGACCGTATTTTCTATCTCTCTTAGGAATAAATAGCGGTGGTCTACACTCGACTCTCTCTCCAAATGATATAGTTTTAGAATAAAAATTATGGAAATACCAAAAAGATAATCCGCATATTGTCAGGTTACGAATAATAATGGTTATACAGTTTGAAAATTTTAGTATGTGTAAAATAAGTATGTAAATACTACATTTTTCAAGTCGTCCAAACCAAAAAATCGAAGAAATCTTCACCGATCTCACCTGTATATTCAAAATTGCATTCTTTACAGAAGTACGTAGAATTTTAAAATTATATTGCATAGTTTATTTGTTATAAACAATATTCCGGCAATAGTTTTTGAAAAATTTGAACTGATTAAATTTTAGGTTGACAACCTGGTAATTAACAGAAAATACATTGCATCTTGCGACCCACAAATCCTCTCACGCTTTTTGGATTTAATTGTTTTATGACCTAGCGGCCATCCAAAAAAATGCTTCGAAACTCTCTATTTTGTGGGATTTGGAAGAGAGGTTCATGTGTGTTGATCTACACTCGATAAAAGGTATAATTTTAGAATAAAAAATATGGAAATATCGAAAAGATAATCCGCATATTGTCAGATTACGAATAATAATGGTTACACATTTTGAAAATTTTAGTATGTGTAAAATAAGTATGTAAATACTACATTTTTCAAGTCGTCCAAACCCAGAAATCAAAGAAATCTTCACCGATCTCACCTGTATATTCAAAATTGCATTCTTTACAGAGGTACGTAGGATTTTTTTAAAACGCACAATTTTTACAAAGATTGGTATATCAAAAACATCCTACGAATTTCTGTATGTAATCGAGAAATATATTTTTTTTAATCGTAACTTTACACCTATCAAGAAAAAAGGCTTCACCGAAAAAAAGCGGTACTGCCCCTATTGTGTTTAGTATTACGATTAAAAAGTTAATGTTTACAGTTCATTAGTAGTATAATAAAGGACTTTTTTGTCAATTTTGATTTATGGTTCATTGTTCCGCGGTCATCTAAAAAGATCCTTCGAAACGCTTTATTTTGTAGTACGATTTCATTGGATTTGGAAAAGAACTTCATGTGTGCTGAAATAATAATTTCATATGCAGCTGTCCGGAATTGCCCTTGATAACTTATCAAGGGCAAACCGAACGCCGGCCGCCGTTGAGTCAGTTCGAGTTCATGTTTATTATCTGTATTGGCTTAAAGCGTGAAGTCATAAGTAAAACGGCGCAACACTACAAAAGGAATCTACATTTCGTTTGCTAATCCAATGCGACTTCTTGTCAATACGACCCGCCACGTTACCGCACCACATCTTACACCCTCACCCCCTCCCCCAAACTGAAAACTAAACAGGGGTGGAATCGTAAATTATTTCTTCGCAAGGTATTTACTTTTGAGATTGTTTGCAAATGATTTTAGTTTCGATAATTTACTTATTGTGTCACGAATTTATTAATAACATAAAAATCTTATTTTACCGAAAATAATAATTGAAATAAAATATGATTTTATATAAATAATTGTACCCAATTTAATAATAATGCACGTCAATGACTAAATGACTTGATATTCCATAATAATTGAAAGGGTTAGAATAAAAATGGTACAAGTAAAATTTACATTATTTGAATATATTGGAGTTTGAAGTTGTGTAACCGTAAGACAGTCCAGACTTTTTTTAATAAAATATCATTTTATATTAGTTAATTAACCCGTTAAGTAACAACTTAATTTTTTTTGAGAAATTTGAAATTTTTTCATAAATTTGTTTTAAACCTATTGAGCCTAACAATATAAAAAGAAAATTTTTTGTTTTTAAACTTTTGAGTTATGACCCGTCATATAAATAGGACACTGGTACCTTGCGGTATCAAATACCCAGCAAACGGCAACTTATAACATTAACGTAGATTTTATATAACATCCGTACTTTGAATGTATACAGTTATGTAACAAGTAACATACATGTACCATACAATGTCCCGTCCTTTTATACAAATGTAAAAATATTGATGTCACATTTATGTAACTGTGATATATGCATGTTATGTAGTACGCGCTATAAATGTAACGTCGTCGTGCTACGTTGTGAACAGATCTGGTACGTAGCAAAGATATAACTTTTGTTCCATTTATGTTACATCCATGTAACGATGAAGGTATCTTGGCGACATAGATGTTAAAATATTGCATTTACATAACATTGCAATGTATATTTAACGTACTTTTCTTACAATTATGTTATATAGTCAACTGTAGGTAAATAATACAAATATTTACAACACAATTTACATATTTCCTTCAAATTTCATACAAATGTACGTACATTGAAGATTATTTTTCGGGCCCCTTGTTTTCTCGGCCTAATCGTAGTTTTGCTAAGCGCAACCACTCGCTTAGGTAGTGACTTATTTGGCAATCCATTTCTTGGTTGTACGTTGCTAAGATCGTTTCTGAAATCAATTTTGAAAATTAAAAATTTAGAAATTAAAATTACAATAAATAATAATAAAGGCTTAAATCTCTCTAATTATAGTCATAGGAGATCTCATTTTCACTGTTGAAATAATTTACATAATGCAAAAAAATTAAACTGTTTTGAAGGTATTTTTCATTTTAACAATTTTTAAGTATAAAATTTAATGTTATCAATTTTTTGCTTAATTATAAGATTTTAAAAAAAGTTGAAATAATAGAACTTGCGATGGAATTATCAGCAATTAAGTCCCATGTCACTAATGTCCATTAAATTAATTTATAAATACAACAATTCGCACCTTTTATTAAATTAGCTACGGTGGTTCCGCAAATTCGGTGGTTGTTGCGGAGTCCTAGCCACGAACAATTAACTGCGAACTGATTTGAAAAGGTTTCTTTACAAATTCTACCAACGCTGTCCTTGGCGTTATTGCCCCCAACCCTTCGAATAAATTGTAGCTAAAATAAATTTATAATTATTATTAAAATATTACTACTGAAATATCGTCAAAAGTTCACTTACGAATTGTTCTTTCGCCTCCAAATCATCGTTCATTAGAGTTTCAAATTCTTGTAGCGTACCTATATTTATTGGTGGAAGTTTTTTGACGATTTTGTCGAAATTTTCTTTCCTGTCACCAGTTCTGTGGTTTAAATTCTCTTGAATGCATTGGACTTGTAATTTTAAATCAATTAATATTTCTAGAATTTTGTCATTTTTATTGCAATAGCATTCTATTAATTCTGTTTGGGTCGTTGCATCTTTGGTCTCCAAATTCGGAGAGCAGGATGCTTCTGATCTTAACGTATTTACGTCGGCGTCGGTAGTAGGTGCAGGAGGCAAATTAATATAATTGCCGTCGTTGTCTATAACAAAAGAGAAACGGATAAATAATGACATGAATTTAACAAGCAAGTTATGTAGGTACCTGTATTAGACGATTCCGAATCAAATTGCGACTGTTCTGTATCATCTGATACGGTCATCTGATTCGCAGCTGCTTTTGCGGCTTTTAATGAGTCTAAAATATTAGAAGTAATTTACAATCTTTAAACGGTATAAAAATATAATTTTTTACCATAAAAGGAGTTAAGTGTAACTGAGTACGAAATCCAGTTTCCTTCCGGAACGGCTCGCTTCTTGATATAAGTGTCAATTTTGCATTTTTTGAGTGGCCACAAGCAATACATTTTTTCCTCTTTGAAATCAAGCCAATTTGTTGGAACTTCGGAGACTTGTTTGTCTTCAAACGCCACCACAGCATAGGATAATGTTTTTTCTAATAAGGAGAAATCACTTAAGAATACATATTTACAAAAAATTAATTAACATGATTTTAAACACTATGTAATAATGCAATTACTACGAACTTATCGTCTGGCAAATTGCATTTAAAACATTTATATTTAATATCACTTATTTTTACTTTAATTATATTGTCGATTAAAACACAATCACTTTTAACTAGATATATTAATAAATTGCTTGAATTACACGGTTTTTTGAAGAAATCGTCCAAAACAGTATATTCATTTCCATGGCAGTAGAAATCTCCATTTTCTTGAAATATTTCAGTTAACATTATTATTGTGCCTTTATGCAAATAATAAAAATTAAAATGTTTCTTTGTTTCAATTTAAAAAAAATTAGTTTCAAGTGATTTAATGCAACCATTTGTTGTATATTTTAAAATCGAAAAAATTCTTGGCTCGCTTCCTCGTGCTACTTCTTGCTCTTTAATACGATTATACACCTGTTCTAAAGGTTTGGAAGAATGCTTTATTTTTTCTCTTTAATTGATTCATATAACTTTCGTATTTAAACGCACTGAAGTAATCAAGGGTACCGAATTTTTGAACGTCATCTGACAAATGTACCAAGTTATGTACTATTACGGCCACCGAAATGTGCACGATACCTGACACAAATTTCCCTATTTTTCCATACATTAAATCTGGCTTTATCCAGTGACTTTCGTGAAAGGGGGCAAATGTTTTTATTTTGTAAAATATATATAATATATAAATTAAACATTACAAAATCAAAACAAATAAATTTGGCAATAATAAATCCAAATTAGTTAAAAAAGTTTATTACAAAAATTAGAAAATCAACAATTTTTGCTAATCAATTTTTAAATGCCGATGAAGAATTTCGGAGTTCTGTGAGCAAACAAGTAGGGCAGAAGACAACTGCCCGTTAGCTGCAGATTTAAACGTAAGCAAAAGTTGCATTTTTCAATTGAAAAAACGTTGGCATAAAAATTGACTGCAACGGCCAGTTAGGATAGGAATTGGGAGAGTATCTGAACCTCATGAAGATGAAGATTTGGTAATTTTTATCACGCAGAATCCATTTTTGACAGCAGTAACAGTTCGTGAGGAAAATCATTTTCCGGGTTCCGTTAGAACGTCAGGACGTCGAATTAAACAGCACAAACCGACTACAATTTGCTAATCAACAATTCGATTTTTCAACAGGCAAGAAAAGTAATTTAATTTGGAGTTTTTAAATAACGTATAGCAGCGCCGTTAGCTGCAATCACAAGCTCTAGCCTTCTTCTCATGGATAAAATTAGTTTCCTCAGGTCATATTCCTTCAAAAGGTTCTCCCAAGCGTTTTCAATAGTGTCCTGAAGTTCCACTGCATTTCTAGGCCTAAAATCCGCAGAATATAATTTTTTCGTCATATATCCCCAGATATTTTCAATAGGATTTAGATCCGGACTTTTGGAAGGCCAAGGTAGTAAATTAATTTCATTTTCATCCACCCACTGTCTTGCAATCCTTGCAGTGTGAACGGGACAATTGTCCTTTAAAAGAAAAAAAAATTGTAAATGTATTTTTAAGCTAAAAATTAAATTATTTTTCTTGCCTGTTGAAAAATGAAATTGTTGGGATAGGTAGTTCTCACGGATGGTAACATAACATTTTCCAATATTTCTCTATAGTGTTCGCCCGTTAAACGTCCATCTATTTTCCAGCATACTCCAGGTCCATGAACACTTATCTATCCCCAAAAATTAACCAAAAATCGACCAGAATTTGTAGTCGCATGTGTGTAATTTTCATGAAATCTACAATTTCCTGGTCTATAAACGCGTAATTTTCCATTATTACAAGATTGGAAACATTTTTCGTCTGAAAAAACTACAGAACTCCAAAATTCATCATCGCCATTTAAAAACTGATTAGCAAATTGTAGTCAGTTTGTTCTGTTTGCGTCAGTCAAAAATGGTTTCTTCGCAGCTACGTAATTCTTTAAACCGCTCTGTTTAATTCGACGCCTTGACGTCCTAACGAAACCCGGAAAATGAGTTTCCTTACGAGCTTTTACTGCTGTTGAAAATGGATTCTGTGTGATAAACTTGACCAAATCTTCATCTTCATGAGGTTCAGATACTCTTCCAATTCCTATCCTAACTGGTCGTTGCAGTCTATTTTCGTGCCAACGTTTTTTCAATTGAAAAATGCAACTTTTGCTTACGTTTAAATCTGCAGCTACAGCAGCTAATGACCAGTTCTCTTCTAATTATGCAACGGCTCTACTTGTTTGCTCTCTTGAAAGGTGTCGTGGCATTTTTTACGTTCGTTTGAAAATATTTCTCATAAACAAAATAATATTGACATTTGGCTGATGTTTTTTAGGACGCCTATGATATAAAGCAAAAATCAAGTTGCTAAAAAAATCGTTTACATTTCGGTGGCCGTAATGGTACGTTATAAGACAAATTTTCTTTCCCGTATAAGTTGGCATAATTTTCAACGAAACATTTAATTAATTCCTTTGTATAATGTCCAAATATATTTAAAAGTTGTTGGCTAAACAAAATTCTTATTGCACAAGACAATAACATAAAATGTAAATATTGCTTCGGGTGTAATGATTCTTTTAACAAAATTGGTCCGGTACATAAAAGAAACAGTCAAAATTCGGTTGTTTTCCAATTGTTTATTTCTTGTAACGTTCTAGATTTTCTCGAAAATTCATTAGGAATGAAAATTTTTATTTCAATTAATTTTGAATCCAGTATCTGGAGGTTCTGTTTGGTCATTTTAACACCTTTGCATCCGTTTATCCAAAAATTCAGCAATCGTTTCGTTACCCCTAGACATATCAAATGCATGTAATCTAAAGGTAATTGCGATACCATTCCAATATTTAATTCTTCCAAAATTGAAGTATATTTATGATGGTTTTCATCTAGTTTTAGCTTAAAAGAAGCATCGGTACGCAGCGATTTATTTATTTGTGGAAACGTTACTCTATTTTCTACATACTCCTCCTCTACTGTACACTATTGGACAAATTAAATGAGACACGGCGTTCGAGCGCTCGCAGGCGGTTTTGCAAGGGTGTTTGGATGGTTGTCTACAAATTTGAAGCCCGTACTCAGTAAAATTGTCAGGGCCCCATCAAAAATAAAAAAATTATAGAAACAATTCAAACGGTGGGCGCGTTCAGGAAAGTTAACGTATTTTGGAGAAAATCGTTCGTCTCCGAAATAAAAGTTTGGAATTTTTTAAAAATGTTTACGGATACGACTTTATATAATTAGTTTTTATACATAGTTTATGAATAAAAATGTTTTAAACAAATTTTTATCAACTTTAAAAAATAATTTTTCTACTTTGGTATTATAAGTGAGTTTTTGTGAAACTAAAAGTAGTGTCACAAAGGAACTTTTTGTGAAACCGCTTTTGTTCTTTTTTTTGATACTTGTTACGTTGGTATTGCTGTAATAGCACGCTGGTCGGCGTCGGGCATCTCTACCGAGCTCCTGTCAAGGTCAAGCCAAGTGTACAGCTTAATTCTTCCATGACTTATTCATAAAAGTATCAAACTCGAGATTTAAAATTTGAAGTTTTAGTTGACATATGACACATGACAAATACCAACACAACCAGTAATTAATCCTAAAAATCTCTAGAATATTTAGAAAGCACAATTTTCAAATTTTCATGAAACTAAGAGCACCAAAGTAGAAAAAATAGTATATTACATTCGTTTTATAAGGCGTATTGTCACACTCGTGACATTGGAGCACTCCTCGCTTCGCTCGTCGTGCCCCAAACTTATTCGTGCGACAATAGATCGTCTTATAAAACTTGTATAATAATATACTATTTTAATTTCGTAAATTTTTGTTGGTGAAATAAAAAAATTTGTAATCGCGTGTTTGTTAACAAGAAACATTATATTTATATTCGAAGCATTTTTTTTTTTCTAATTCTGTAAAATTTAATGAAAAGATATGCCACTGTTTTTATTAGTTATGCAAAAAACTGTTTCAACCCATTGGTGCATGAAGTTAAAATATTTCGTAATTTTTTGCTTTCAGATTATCTCCATTATTAGATTATTATCATAAAATATGACCGTCCCTTAAAGGACTAATGGTTTAAACAAATATCGCTGGCGTTAACAATTTTCTCATTTGTTGTGAAAAAATCTTGAAAGTTAAATAACTGATCCGAAATTGACTACGAAATAAGTTGGATACAAATTTATTAAATTCGAAAATTAATTCGCCGTTCAACGAAATCATTTAATCTTACGTTCAAAATTTTATTAATTATTGTCACACAAGTCTAAATTTTACTTTCTCTTAAAATAAAAACCAAACGACTAAAAAATTTGCTATACAACAGTTAGGTATTTTAAATCTATCGACTGCAATAAGTTACGGTCGAAATGAATAGAAAACCGGTATTTAAGGGCGAATTCAATTGTTTGGTTCTTAAAAGTGAAATGTTTATTTTCAACGAAGAACCAAAATATGTATCAAGCTGTCCAGAACAATTTGAAAACAATTTGCTATTTGATTAAAGATGACAAATCACAATTATTACTTCTAAATTCAATGACGAGTAAATATTTTAAAAAGAAATTTGTATGATCTGGTTTTATGTAAGATACTGACGTTGATTTGGAAGTAATAAGAATTTAAAAAGATAAAGAATTTTCGGATAACTGCATATTGCCAAAATTAATCGAGCTTTATAAAAATTGCATGTTGCCCGAATTGACAGATTCCGATACAATAGTAAATGTCCAACAACGACGCAAACCAAAAGATTACAGACAAAAATTGTGAGGGATGAAAACACCAAAAATACAACGCTGCCTCCGGGACTATTAGCAGGTATACTTTATTGAGGTCCGTCTACGAAGTACGGACTCGTGTTAAATGATAGTTTGAATATATCTATTAACCAAAACAAGCGTCAGCTGTTTGCATCTGAGTGGATTTGGCTGACAAAATTGGAAATATGTCGAAAAAAAATAATAAAAAAGTCATTTCAATACTTTTGAAAATTTGTCAATCTTTAGTTTAAATAATATTAAAAATAAATATAACCGTCAGCTGCACTTATTCGTATAACTATTTTATTGAGTTTTTTACGAAAAACATTGCTGAAAATTTAGGGAGGAGGCTTATTAACGGGGAAGGTCTGTACGCGGGTAAATATGATAAAAAATTTTTTTTAAATTTTAAAAAATCGGTTGACAGATTTCTGAAAAAGAACTATTTGGCCTTGATAAATAATTTATTAAAAAGTACCAACAATATTGCTAATCTATAAAAAATGAAAACGTAACGATACTTTCCCAAATCAAGGTAATCAAGTTTTTCACAAAAACAAAATCGTGACAAATATCATAAGACAAAATTAACCATATTTAGCTGTAATCTTTTGGTTTGCGTCGTTGTTGGGCATTTACTATTGTATCGGAATCTGTCAATTCGGGCAACATGCAATTTTTATAAAGCTCGATTAATTTTGGCAATATGCAGTTATCCGAAAATTCTTTATCTTTTTAAATTCTTATTACTTCCAAATCAACGTCAGTATCTTACATAAAACCAGATCATACAAATTTCTTTTTAAAATATTTACTCGTCATTGAATTTAGAAGTAATAATTGTGATTTGTCATCTTTAATAAAATAGCAAATTGTTTTCAAATTGTTCTGGACAGCTTGATACATATTTTGGTTCTTCGTTGAAAATAAACATTTCACTTTTAAGAACCAAACAATTGAATTCGCCCTTAAATACCGGTTTTCTATTCATTTCGACCGTAACTTATTGCAGTCGATAGATTTAAAATACCTAACTGTTGTATAGTAAATTTTTTAGTCGTTTGATTTTTATTTTAAGAGAAAGTAAAATTTAGACTTGTGTGACAATAATTAATAAAATTTTGAACGTAAGATTAAATGATTTCGTTGAACGGCGAATTAATTTTCGAATTTAATAAATTTGTATCCAACTTATTTCGTAGTCAATTTCGGATCAGTTATTTAACTTTCAAGATTTTTTCACAACAAATGAGAAAATTGTTAACGCCAGCGATATTTGTTTAAACCATTAGTCCATAGTGTCCCCTTTAAGGGACGGTCATATTTTATGATAATAATCTAATAATGGAGATAATCTGAAAGCAAAAAATTACGAAATATTTTAACTTCATGCACCAATGGGTTGAAACAGTTTTTTGCATAACTAATAAAAACAGTGGCATATCTTTTCATTAAATTTTACAGAATTAGAAAAAAAATATGCTTCGAATATAAATATAATGTTTCTTGTTAACAAACACGCGATTACAAATTTTTTTATTTCACCAACAAAAATTTACGAAATTAAAAATTATTTTTTAAAGTTGATGAAAATTTGTTTAAAACATTTTTATTCATAAACTATGCATAAAAACTAATTATATAAAGTCGTTTCCGTAAACATTTAAAAAAAATTCCAAACTTTTATTTCGGAGACGAACGATTTTCTCCAATATACGTCAACTTTCCTGAACGCGCCCACCGTTTGAATTGTTTCCATATTTTTTTTATTTTTGGTGGGGCCCTGACAATTTTACTAAGTACGGGCTTCAAATTTGTAGACAACCATCCAAACACCCTTGCAAAACCGCCTGCGAGCGCTCGAACGCCGTGTCTCATTTAATTTGTCCAATAGTGTACATTTAAAACAACCAAAATATGCGTTATGACCTTTTACTTCGCTAATGAAAGCGCGGACAGGTGCATCACAAATTATAGCATTTATTTCGACCAATATTATTACATTATCTATTTCTAGACCCGATTGTTGAAGCAACTTCATTTCTGTTACAAAATCGCGTAAATATTCATTTACGTAGTTAGGTTTTTTTGTCCCATGATAAATTCCTATAACAAAAACATCGGTTCGAAAATTAGTAACTGGGGATCCCAATATAGGCCAAAAACTTGATGAAAATGACTTTGTTAATGGTAGTCCATCAATGTTAACTAACATTATACTTTATTCTAGTTGGTATAACAGAGTAATTATTCGTAATTGATTTCATTAAAGCATTTTTTAAACCAAAATGTATATAAAATTCCGGTGTTATCGACTTTTTAAAAAGTGTGTGTTTCTTGGGATGCACATTAATGATCGGGAATCGCGAGGCAAATTAGAAATGTTTGTATACTTATTTAATAACAAGAGCAACGCTGTAACAGCCGCGGCAGATACATTGTAAGTACACGTCCATTGACGCAGATCTTCATGAATGTCATCTGGTTTTGGAATTTCATTTAAAAAATCACCGACTGTACTAACACTTTTATTACAATTCTGCTCTATATTTTGTATAATTGAAATTCGATTTAATGGGCCGAGATCTTCTTCATTGTGTTGTGGTCTTGGAATTTTATTTTAAAATTGACCGATGTACCGTGAATGATCAGCAACTGTACCAACACTTTCATTACAATGAATGTTATTATTAATTGAATTCTGTTCTGCATTTTGTATAGTTGCACCAGCATCGATGTCGTACGTATTAGATGTAATTTGATGTGATGAAAATTTTATAATTCGGTAACAAATTATTTCGTCGACGCAATTTTTGCCGGCGTGACAATAAATAAATTTTTTTAGGCATTATAATCACTGTGCACTAACAAAGCAAAACGCTAATTGTAAGATGTGAACACAAACTCACCTAAAGCAAAACTGAGCATCTTTGCTGAAGACATTTTGAATTCTGCTGAAGACATTCTGAAGTCTGCACTGAGAGAAATAGATGGTCAAAATTAATATAATTATGATTAACTTAAATATAATTTATATTTCATATATGGACAGCAATCTGAAATGCTAAAGGTGCAATATTTATATATTAGGAAATATATTGTTGTTTTAAATATATTGATATTGTAATAATCATATATTTAATTTAGCAATCTCAAGAATGTTAACTGAATAATGAAATTTTACTGAGCGTAATATATCACATTTTAAGCAGTAGTATGCAGGACTGCTGAACCATATAGCATAGATTGTTAATTTAAATATCTTGCAAGGTCGACTTAAGACCGCTCATTACCACGTGATTATTGCAACCCCGCTCCCCGCTTCCCAATAATTAATCGCTACAAGCTACAACGCACGCTGCTCGGAACGGGATCACGTTTACCATTACAAGCGAAAGAGCGGCTATGAGAGGCTGTCATTGATCGATCAAGCATCGATCAAGATATTTCTCGCGCAAGTTGACGCTGACAACGTTGCATTCGTAGGACCGGAGGAATTTCGTTTACGTTGCTACTATGAATGATTATGCGACTGGTATCGCGAAATATTTTAATTCGTGTACGTACGACAAATTAATTAATCGTAATAAGTTCCCCGCTACAACGTGTTTAGTAACAGCCCGTTCTAAAATGAAAATTTTGTATCTCCGTCAATCGAAGCGACTCGAATGAAGAATTAAAAAATTCAAACTGCACATATTTGTTGATAACTTAATTGTATTTAAACATAGTTGAAATGGGATTAATTCATACAAAAAGCAAATTTCAAAATTACATTTTATTATTCAACTAGTGGGATAGTTGGACATTATTCACGATGAGGTTGAATAGAGTAAACGAGAGAACGAATACAAAAAGGGTGTCGAACACGGTAGTCACTAATTTCACACTTTACACCACTAAAGATATTAATCAAATAATTCAAATTTACAGATAAATAAAATTACGTTAATTCAATATTAAACAACGTTCCTTTTTTATAACTGATTGATCGAAATTCAAAAACAATAAAAAGAGGCTCTACAAATTTTTCTAGACCGTTTATAGTGAAGTCCGGGTTACCCCTCGCTCCCATAGTCGAACTGTACACTTAAGGGCGACGACTCTACTTAAGGACGAAGGACGTGCTCCACCGCGGCGCTAACACTATGGTTTTTATACTAGTGGTATAAAATCAGTTACTAAAAGAAAAATTAAAAAAAGTTGACATTGACGCTACCAAAGAATCGGTAATTATTAACGTTGAGTGGGGAGGGGGGGGCTTTAAGCTGAACGATGTAGTCATCGTGGTGGATTTCTGATTTTTAAACCTCTTGGATGTCGAGGATCTATAAGTTCCGGTAATATACAGTTGTAATAAAAAATTTTTAACGGTGTCGCCATTTTGTTTTCCCAAAACAATCTGTTCCGCGTTATCTAAAAAAAAATGATTTGATTTGAAATAATCCGCAAGTAACTCATATAAACCTTTTCCACCAGCATTCCAAAAGGAGACCATACAACAAAATAGCAAAATAGTCTATTGGTTATATGCAACTGCCCTTGCACTTGGTAGTAGTAATTATGATTTTCTTTTAAGTGCATATTTCCATTGTCATCTATAGTTGCAAAGGTTATTAGTTTATTTTGAATGCCTAGTGTGGGAGCCATTTTCTTAATTGTTGAGGGACATTTGATTTCGACTATGCCCGTGTCTTCAATTAAGCCGTCTGGAGAGACTCCAAATATGATGTTGTCAGGATCAATGAAGAATCCACAAGGTATAACTTTGAAGTTATACTTTTCTTCAAAAGATTTAATGGCAAAATAATCCACAGAAATCAATACCTAACATCCTGTTCTTACGAATTGCAATAATAACAGAAATGTGACTAATGCACTAATCACTAATGCAATACTGACAAGAACATGCTGAAAAACCTGATTATGCCTGAACGCCTCTAAGGCCGTATTCTTTCTAGTCAAAGGTGGCAACGATATCTCTAGGAGTTCCGAGGGTCGAAAGGCCCCATATAATGTGACTATTAGGCGGCGGACGTTTGCGTTCGACGTCGCATGGGCCCTTTTCACCGGGAGGGCCGACAGCGAGATCTCATCGCTAAGTCGTGCCGGTCTCTAACGGTCGATCATGGGTTTACCGATTTCGATGTCGGAACTTGGAATTGCCTATGAAATTTGAATCCAAAAAATTTTAAACTAAAGGGGACGATCGGTCTAAAAAGGACGGGAATCCTTGTTTGTATCTGAGCTGTGCAGCACGCGTTATCTCTGACGCGCCGCGACGTTGCCGATGGTCACATTCATGGGAGTTTGCACTTCCGCCGCAAGTAATTTCGGTCCGAGCGGTAGCTCGCTGGGCGATTTTTACTTTTTGTAATAAATAATTACCAATCTGTGTAATTGAGAAATTAACTTATGTTCTATCATTGAAAATACATATGCGTTGGTGAAAACTCCCGTTTATGCTAGAATTTTTTTTCGTTGTGTTTATTTTATTCTGTAAGTTACATTTTCTGCATATTGACTAGTATCCACGATTCTGCGAATATTCCTAAAAGTAATGCTAAAAACCGCATTCCAAAATATTGAATAGTTTTCAAATCGTTACTAAAATTACGATCAGGCGCTGTAGAGAGCAGTCTTAACAATAGATTATAGCTGGCTGTAACAGAACATATTTTAATGTTTATTATCTAACATTGCTGAACCAAATACTACAGGTTGTTAAAAATATATTTGGGATGTAATTTTTAAATATCTTTATTTTGTAAAGGTTAGTAACAGATTATAGTTGCATAATATAAGTAATATCGTATAAATTTCCTTAAATATAAAAACATCAATTTTAAAAATAGCAAGAACATTACACTAAAATAACATTTATAGTTTTAAAAATTTGAACTTTATACTATAATAATTATAAAACAAAATTTTAAACAAAACTTCTGGGACTTATGAATAGTTTTTTACTAGAAGTTTTATAAATAACTTGTGGGTACGGATTGAGTAAGTCTGCATGTTCTTTAATCATGTACCTTGATGAATCGATAACTTTATAAGCCCAAAAGTGATCCCTAAATCCTTTGGTCTCATATAGTTTGCATATAAAGTAAATGAGATGGATGAAATAAAACGTATTTTGATATATAACTTCCAGGAATATTTTCACCTAAAATTAATCCTTATAAAACAGATCATTTCGGAAGCACTCATTTTCAAATGAAGACTTTTTAAATTTTCGACACTTATTAAAGGTGGTTTATTTGATTCAGATCCATAGTTGAAACATTGCAATTTAAAATTTAGAGACTCAAGTGACACTATTTTTTGCTCTAGTACAAATTTATTTAAAATTAAGGCCATTTCAAAATTAAATGTTCCTTCGAATAAATCGTGCATTATATCGACAGCCACATTTTGTACAACATGATAGTTGTTGAGAGAATTAAAGACAGAATTTTCCTTTATACCTGTAAGAGAGACGTTTTTTAAGGACAAATCTTCTCGATAATTGTCAATGTTTCGTAGGTGTAACGAAGATTGCTCTGTGAATTGTGCTGTCTCATCTTTGGCAACTTCATCTACTTCACCGTCTTCGTAGGTCACCGTTGAAGTTGTTGATGTGAAATTACTCCCTGATGAAGTATTACACTGCGTTTGTGACAAAAAATCAAAATTAGATAATTATAGGTAATAGATTATAGCAGCAATATAATTATTTTAGTACGAAACAAATAGCTACACATACATAGAAAAGTTGTTTTTTAAGTATGAATGAAATTTCGAAATAAATTTAACAACAATTGGGAAACCCGTCAATTGGAGATCAAGGCACCTTAAAACGTGTATCTAATAATTAAGTAATTTAAAATGGAAGCACTGGGCTCTGATATAGTTTTTAATTTTAAATTTTTTAATTGTAATCAATAGTAATAACAAAAATGTACAACCTACCTGAGCTGCGTTATAAGCGTTGAACTTGTTCACAAATTTTAACCGATCTCCAATTTTAGGAATTAGCTCTTTCAGAGCGTCGTTGTTCAACAGTGAAAAGGCTTCGTCATCTATTCCATTATCTAGAATTTGTAAATGTAACTAAGAAATATACGTGGGTGTTGGAGGGAAATTAATAACGAACCGTTAAAATATGATAACCATCTTACCTTCAAATGTTTGCACGTAATGTGCAAATCCCCATTCTTCTAGCAAGTCCTTTACCACCGCCATTTCACTTTAAGCACCCTTAACTGAATCACTGATTTTTCCCTAATTTCGGCGCTATACACAAAACGAACCGCGTGTACAAATGGTATCAAGCGTGGGCTAATATGAGTCACGAACTCACTTATGAGTTCATAAAATGCCGATAAAATTTTGTTTAGTTGCAAAAAACACACCTCTTGGATATTTCCAACAACAATCTTGAATTGTTGCGTTTCATTATGAAGTTTTTGTTGACAGACGAAAATGCAAGCGCTAATATAACAGATATTTTGTACAGCCAACCTGTCGGAACAAATATTCGTAATAGCGAATACGTGTTATTTTAAAACTAATCATTTTTAAGACAGCAATCTTCCATGTTTAAATTCACAATAATATCTAAATAAAATAATATATTAATGCTAGCAAAGCACGGTTGATTAAGATAAATGTATTTATATTAGTGATTGCAATAATAATCACTAATATCTATTTGTAGCAATCTATTTCTCTCAGTGTGCTGTACACTAACCCCACTCACTTTGATGACACCAACCAACAACACCAACCGAATAGTAAAAATAAGACGGAATGAAAACTCCGTTTTTAGGGGGCAATTGACTATAGGGGTGATTTATAAAGTTACAGAAAGGCTTTAAAATATTTCAAAACTTATTCTAATATAAGCTAAAAATACTAAATGCATTTACACAAATACACAGGTTGTTTACTAAAAACCCACTACATCAGTAATTCATACAATACATACAATATCATATCAATCGTTTTTTCGAAAATTGACATGTAAAAATTTGATAAAACGACTGCCAGTTAAATGTTACATTTTAAACAGCTACATGTGATTCTCGACATTATTTTGTGCGACTCATTCGATTTACAATCAATAGCATTATTGTATAATGATTAATCAGTTATCTATAACTTTTTATTCATGTGTGACTCGAGAAAAAGTTAAATATCACCAATTTGGATTTAAATATTTAAATATTTAAATTTTAATTTATTAAAATTATTTATTAATTTATTATTATTATTATAATTATATTATTTATTAACGTTTTAAATATTTAAAGTATTTAAAGGAGAATTAATATAAATCCAAAAGAATCATTTCCATAAGCTTCCGTATTTTTACTTCAAATTAAAACAAATCTTGTGCTAGAAATTTTATACTTTAAAACGAGCTTATGCAACATTAATTTTTAATACTAAAACATTTAATCTTAGGCTTAGAGGTACCTACTTTTAGTCCTAACTATTAATTACCGTCTTCCATTTGGTTTCATAACTTTAGTTTTTAATATTTTCTGATTTTGTGTAATCTCTAATTTTTGAAATTGATGTTGAAAGCGCAATTTAAATAATTTCGACAAAAGTAGAATTTCTAGATTTTGTACTTTTCTTAACACCTTACCGGCGGGGCACGATTCTGCGAGTCAACCGCGAAAAACGGGGCGAGTTAATGATTCGCGCGGTTTTTGCATATGTGCAGTAAAATCATTACAACTTGTTTAATAATTAATGTATTTCGATGAAACTTTTACAACATGTACACAATTGTTTATACAAAAAATAAAGAGTATAATAACCGAAAATAAATTATCATTCCATCGTTGAACATAATATGAATTAAATTTTAATTGTGAATAATAAAAGAAATAATTAATATTCCTTTTATTACGATAAGAGACGAAACATGACATGATAATTATATTAGAGATAAACATATAACATAGAAGACATAAAACTATAATTGGAGTTTCGAAAAAATAACAATTTTTAAGTTCACGCACTCTCCTTGAGAAGATGAATTTGTTAACGCAGCGACCTTCTACAAATGCGCAAAGAATTTCAGCAGGTCATTGCCCCTTAGGTTTCGGGGGTGTAGATAGTGGCACAATTCTTAAAAACTGAACCCGCATATCTGGGTCACTGGGAAACTAGGTAGTACCTGCAAATGTCCCTTCTTTCACGAAAGCTCACAGCTTCAGTATAAACACTTTAGTTTTACAATTAGTTTTACAAGCTCACAATACAATATGGTAAAATCAATGCAGTAGACATTTAGTTATGTTTATTGTGTAAATAGTTACTATCAATAAATTAAAATACAAATCAAGGTGTCTCATTTGGGAGAACTGAACGCGCAAAGAGAAACAAGGAATTGTGGCCTACACAAAAACAATAATTATAAAATAAACTATAAACTATACATATTAAAAAAATTCTTAATTTTTGTACCTTTTTTTGGTATGGTAAATGTCAAAACACTTTCCTCTATGTAACGGAACGCCACAAAATTTGCACATAAAAGAGGTATCTCCTTTTTTTTTATTTACACGACACACACGACATCCTCTACGCACATTTTTTTTCTTTTTTTCACTGAAAATTTTTATTAGCACGTGCTGTCGCAGAGTGCCCGATAATCGACCAGGTGGATCGAAATACACTACTCCTGGGGTTGGCGTTACTTGGCCACTAGAAGGACTTCCAGTAATTTCCGGTAATTCAGCGGTCAACCATTCTTCGGCAATGGTCATTAAAAAATTGTAATATTTTAATCTACTGCCGGGATTTAATTTTTGAAATACAATAAATGCATTCAAAAGTGCACAATTTGATAAAAAGAAGGACACTCGCTTCGTCCACTTCCTTGTTTTTCGCATGATTGAGTAAAAAGCCAAATACTGATCGGCACGATCTACCCCTTTCATGTACTTGTTGTACTCGATGACGCAGTTTGGTTTCTTGACAAACATATTGGTGCTTCTGTCTCGTTTGGTGGTAGTTGAAAAATGTCTGTTATGTATTGTAGAAATCATGCGAACATCACCCTTTTTTTTGTCTTTCCAAATTTGCACCAACACTTCACCTTTTCGACGATATGTCGATTGTTTATATTGTAATTTAACTTTTTTTAATATATCCGGTAACCCTCTATTTACACGTATGGTACCGCATATTCTAAATTTATCTAATAATAATGTTTCGGCCAAGTTCACAGAATTATAAAAGTTGTCCATATACACGTGGTGCCACAAGTCCCTAAAAGGGCTTAAAAGCGACGTAACGGTGTTTAAAAGTGGCCCTGCAGTTCCCGTATAAATATTAAAATTACTGATATACGCAGTGTCCGATTCGCACACCATTCTGCAGAGGATGCCATATTTAACAATTTTACTGGGATTATAAGTCTTAAATAATAATCGGCCTTTCCACGGAATCATGGCCTCATCTAAAGCTAAATTTTGCTTCGGCGCGTACACAGTATTAAACTTTTCCGTAAAAAAATCGACTAACCACCGCACTTTCACTAATCGATCTGTATTATTAACGGGCATTTCATCGTTATTGTTGAAATGCAGAAATTGGAGAATTTGTTTAAATCGATCCCTCGGCATTGCTTTTGAAAACATTGATGTTCGGATTATTGGTCTGGTAGACCAATATTCTTCAATGGTTGGTTTATTTAATATCCCCATCAATATTGTTAGCGCGTAAAATATCTTCATTTCCTGGATGTCGACATCTTTCCATTTGGCCGATTTCTTTCCTTCCCTATATTTTTGTTTATTCTGTAGGTAATATCTGTTTGTTTCCCTCGTCACCATTTCAAAAAACTCATCAGATAGGAACAATGAAACAACACTCTTCACACTTTCACAGTTTTCGGGAAAAATTCTAACTCCTGCGTCCCCAAGAAAATTTTCATTATTTCTTCGCGGGTCCGACTCTGACCAATCCAAGTCTAGGTCCACATCAGAATCACTGGACGAAGAAATACGCATAACGCGAGGACGACCTCCGGTTCTAGGCATTGCGATGTCGGAGTCGGAGTCGGAATCTTCGTCGTCTTCGAAATCTTCATAATCACTTTCGTTGATAACGCTTCCCTCTTCAGATAACTCATCGTTGTAAGTTTCAAATAAATTTTCGTCTTCGAATTCCATTTTCACACTGTAACGTTTTCTTCTTCATGTGTCGCGTTTGACGTGGAGATGAGAACTCTGTGGCTTCCTCGTTGAGGTTTTCCTACCCTGATTGCTACCAGTAATCAGGGTAGGGATGATAGTAAAAGAACTTCGTGAGAAACAACGCTTAAGAGATTTCGCATATGAATACTTACACAAATCATTCACAACACTTAATTATTGCTATCTAGTGTCGAAGATGGAACACAGACTTTTCGCATGTATTTCTTATCGCGTTAAGTACAAGAACTTCGTGAGAAGCAACCCTTAAGAAATTTCGCAGACGAATACTTGCACAAATCATTCACAACACTTAATTATTGCTATCTAGTGTCAAAGATGGTACACAGACTTTTCGCATGTATTTCTTATCGCGTTAAGTACAAGAACTTCGTGAGAAACAACCCTTAAGAAATTTCTCAGATAAATACTTGCACAAATCATTTACAACAACTTTGTAATTGTAAATCTTCGATGATATAATGTGTAGGTTACAAGCAGTACTGGTTACAAGAGACGCAACACTCAACTTTGACATAATTATTGCTATCTAGTGTGGAAGATGAAATGCAGACTTTTCGCATGTATCCGAAGTGAACGCGTACCACGGAAATAATAATAAGTAATTAAAGTTAAATTAGTCAATCTTGTTATATTGTCCTTTACGATGATAATTTAATTTATACCTACATAAAAATGTGCTTATCTAACACATAAATCAATTAATTAATCAAACAAATCAATAATCGAAGAAAGTGCATTAAAAATTCCATAATCGAAATATCGAGTTTATGAGCCACTCCAAATAATCTCCAGATGATCAAGTAATAAATTTAAAAAAGCATTATATTGACCACATGTCATCAAAATTTAAAAAAAAATAGTTAAATTTAGTCCAGTTAGCCTAGGCCCTACTGTTACATAACACAGATGCTTGTTTATAATGATTACCGAATTATTGTGTTTGTTTTCCCCATAAGAGTCATAATAAAGCAGTATTTTGATAAACAGTTTCGAATTATGCATTTCTATTACGTTCCAAACATTTTCAAATTGTTTGGTTACACTACTTCACAAGGTTAAAAATATAATTAGATAAAAGCAAATATTGCAATAACCGTAAAAACTTCATCAAAGCATTTAAAACTCAAAAAGATATGAACGGCAGTTCGTGTCAGGTGTCAACCAACGATTACGGGATCCTACAATTTTTAGAAACCACTTTAAACTACAAGGGTAAACATTTAAAGACGAGTGGTTTTTTTTAAACCCAAAAAGAATTTTTTTTGTGGGAACATAAAAATGCAAAAACGTTACAAGTTCATTTCACATGACATTTTAGTAACTAATTTGTTATAAAAAACTTTCCAATCGGTCACTAATACTTTATATTTAAACGATACGGAAAGATATCGGTGCGCAAATAAAAAAATTCTTATGTGTGTGTTGGTTATAGTTTTCTGTCGAAAACTAATGAATTTAAATGAGAGATGACACTACTTATACATATCATTTGACTATTATTGAATATCGTTGAAAAGCATTAGTGTTGTACCCGTTTTAAAACGATGGGAACAGAAAAAGCACTACTGCTGTTCCCGGCGTACGAGGTTGGCCCAATTTTTCGCACTAGCGCTGTGCCCGCCGTTAAGGTGTTAAAAGCGATTCGTTTTTAAAACTATTGTTAAAAGTAAATTGACGAGCTGGGATTGGTTACACAAATCTTCAGGTAGCCATTTGGAAACTTTGACCGATTTGGCTAATTATTTAAAAAAAATGATCGTAATAGTCCGAATAAGGCTTTTAGGAAAAGGAAAATTGGAAAGTTGCCTGGAAAATTGGAAAATTCGGAAAAACAATTTTATTGAAATTTGGACCGGACAACGTCTGTCGAGTCAGCTAGTTTTGAATAATTAATAAATTATATGTATCAAGTTTGATTTACGACAAAGAAAATAATTGTAGGGATTGTCAAAAAAGAATCAAAATGTTTTTGAAACTTATCCCATAAATATTGTACAAGAATTTTGAGAACAGTGAACAATTTCGCGACGAATGTGCCGTCGAGGCTCCAAAATTTATAAAAATCGAATAGCTGCAAAATAAAGTTTATCAAATGAATAAAAAATATTTATAATTGAAGTGCTCCAGCTAAACAAACTTTTATTTATAATGTCAATTTATTTGAACAAAAATTTGTATCTATAATATATTGAACTCATACCTAGATATAAAATACGTCCGATAATAATACATTTAAATAATGAGGATTCTTCTACAGATTACGATTAATCGGATAAAGAAAGCAACTCTAAATTTTGAGTTGAGTGAATGTTTGTAAAATAAAGATTAATTTAAAATATAACTACATACATAGTTTATAAACTAATATATGTAGGTACTACAGAAGCAGAACGATGTATGCCCATTTTTTCCAACAACGAAATTTTGATGTCTATTGATTAAAGTATGTGTTATATCTACATGTCAGAAGATTTATTATAATTAGAACAATTTACAAGAGCAATTCACATAACAGGACAGCTAATAGCGCTCAAGGCGTTCAGGTCCACACCTCTCCTGGATCGGAACTCCCATCCGTTCCCCGTGTACCCTGACGCGCGGAGGGGGGATCTCACATATCCTGTCCCCTCTCTTGACCGCTAGGCCCCAAAATCGCGTTGCCGCTAACACGGTCAGACTGACAGCTGTTTCGTTCTCGAAATAGTTCCTCTAAATTTTCCCTTTCTTCGGTAATATCTAAAATTGATTTCAGAACAAAACATCTTAAAATATCAAGATAACAACTGACAATATTTTAATCCCTCCAGACCGCAGTCAATGATCATTTATTGTAACCAAGCCACTTATACTTTGCACCATTCAGGTGATCAGATCTTATTCTTTTCATGCCGACTCAGAGGTTGTGGGACATGGCTCCACGAGCTCAGAGGTCTTGGAACATGGTCGCAGAAAAACACTACATATAAACTCTATTAATCCTTTTATGCCGACTCAGAGGTTGTGGGACATGGCTCGATGAGCTCAGAGGTCTTGGAACATGGTCGCAGAAAAACGCTGTATATAAAATCTTTTAATTCTTTTATGCCGACTCAGAGGTTGTGGGACATGGCTCCACGAGCTCAGAGGTCTTGGAACATGGTCGCAGAAAAACGCTGTATATAAAATCTTTTAATTCTCTTATGCCGACTCAGAGGTTGTGGGACATGGCTCGATGAGCTCAGAGGTCTTGGAACATGGTCGCATAAAAACGCTATGTTCCAAACCTTCGAAGCGTGTAGCACACGAGTAACGTAACTAGAGTTTGAATTCATGAAAGTTCCATCCGTAACAATTCAGAGGTTTTGGGACATAGTTCCAAGAGCTCAGAGGTCTTGTAACATGGACTTACAGGAACTACGTCATACAAATGTCATACAAATTCTCAATTTAAACAGTACCATTAAAGATGAATGCAAGCTCTCTCAGACTTAAACTGTCTGCACAGCGCCTAACGCCATATTATTTACGCTAACACGGTTCATCCAATCCATTCTCCCACTAATCAAAATAGGAAGAAAACAAAAGAAATCTCTTACCGTCAAATTGACCTTCACAATTTTCAGACCATTCACCTAACCAAGGTTTAATTCTGTCCTTGGGCACCACCAAAGGGTCCCTTTTAAAGTTCTTATTTTCAACTGTAAATCGATCGCCAGGAAGCAAATTAATAATTTTGTAGGGTCCTCGGAATTGAGGTTCTAGTTTTTGACCTCGAGCGTTACTTTTTGGGATGAACACAAAATCACCAACCTTGTATGTTTTATTATTTCTGCGTACTTTGTCAAATCTTTCTTTCGACAATTCTGCGCAGTGATTCATTTTTTCATATGCAAGGGAACGATCTTTTGCAATATCAATAATGTTTTCGTTGTTAGGGATTAAATTAACAATATTTTGAATAGAGGCGTTATTGGCGTCGACACCCGTCAATAATCTCAACGGAGTAAAACCTGTGGATTTTTGGAGAGTAGTATTTCAAGTAAGTTGAATTTTAGGGAGCGCGTTCGTCCATTCTGACACTTTACCTATTTCAGTGCTTAACCCTAGAATCATGTTCCGAAATAAATTTTCTCCGTCCATGTTTTCGGTCTCGGAGACCGAATCTTTCTAGTTTAATTATTATTGAAAAATTATTGTTTTAGGTTAGTTCTAAATTTATATATTGGAAACTACGTCCTTTCTCTACAATCAAACACAAAGAGATTTATTATAACATTATTGTTATTGAACTTATCAGTGGGTATTCACAGGTATACCTTATACACTTTCAGTTGGGGCGATGTTGTTAGAGATAAGAAATAAATGACTTTACGTAACAAAAGATTTTCGAGAATCCAAATTTTTACCTGAATACGTCCGGTAAGAATTCACACCTAAATAACAGCTTTATTACTTTAAGCCGTGATAAGTACTTTAACGACATCGCCCCAACTGAAAGTGTATAAGGTTTACCACAATTATGGCACTTTTTTGAAACATCTCTAAAAAACAACAAATCATTAAACTTTTTTTCAAAAATAACTTTGGTGCTAAGAAAACAACATAATAGCCTGTCAAACCAAATAAAAAGAGAACTATAAAAAAATTATTTTACGAAAATAAAACTGTCACAAATCAGTCTTCTTTCTCGGTTGAACAGTCGTTGCATATGACCGTAATATGTTCGAGGCATACATATCTGTTGCATTTTTTGCAACAATATTTGATTTTTCTATTTTTTTTTCGAACCACATTCGAAGCAACATTAGATCAAAAATTATGATAATACACAAAAAATATAAATACAGTGCGACCTCGATAATCCGAACCTTCATTATAGTGGATTCTTCAATAATCCGTCCAAGCATTTCAATTGCATTGTATACTATATAATTCGGATTTGATGGTACTCGGTTATCCGTACCACTACAAGATAATGAACCAGAACAGGATCAAGTAAACAATAATTACAAAGTACATTTGCGGCCACCCAAATATGCACGATACCTGTCACAAATTTCCCTATTTTTCCATAGATTAAATCTGGTTTTATTCCAGTGACTTTCGTGAAATAATATTGGTCATAAACAAAATAATATTGATATTTGGCTGATGTTTTTTAAGACGCTTATAATATAAAGCAAAAATCAGGTTGCCAAAAAAAAATCGTTCACATTTGGGTGGCCGCAAATGTGCTTCACAAAATAATATAAAATTTAATAAGTATACTTCTGTTTTAAATAATTTTTGTTTATGTACTATTTTCTAGTTGTTTTGTATTAAATGTTACTCGTTTCAATAAAAAAAACTGCCTTGCTTCAGTAAACCGAATTATTTACTTATCCGGATCACCGCGGTTTTAATTAATTCGGATTATCGAGGTCACACTGTATTCATAAAATAATTTGTGCTAAAACAATAGTAAGAACACAGAAAATAATAATTAACAAAGAAATCCATAAGTAAGTCTAAAAATATGCCGTAAAAGATAATTGCAATTGGTTTATTTACTTTCTTCAGTCATGTTGTACGGTCCCACAGACCGTAACGGTGCAAAAATCACAAAAACAATACAATGTGGGCATATGTGGCTATGAAGCGACTGACTGAAAATAACAATGACCAAATCAAGCAGCTACTCGAAGAATCGGCCAAATTTGTTAAAAGAGTAAAAAGTTACACAAAATTTACAAAAAAGTCGGTCTGTGGGACATATAGAACATGACTCCAGGGTTAAAAGGGTAATTACAGTAGCCACGTATCTTTCAATACTTCTTTGAAAGAAACGACACTTTTTAATATTCATTGAAAATCCAGCATTATTTAGAGCAATTAATACAAGTTTTAAAGTATCTAGGACCCTCCTCAACAGTGTATGATGGTATGAGAATGTCATCTAAATAAACCAAGGCTTTTGTATCTTTCAGTTTTCCAAGAGCTTTATTTATGGCTCGCTGGAAGACGGCTGGTGCATTAGCCAAGCCAAACGGCATGCGTAGGTACTCGTAGTGACCGTCGGGGGTAACGAATGCGGTTTTTGCAATTGAATTTTCTGCAATCGGAATTTGATGGAACCCCGAGGCCATATCTAGAGTGGTAAAAAACGTGCTTTTGCCCAAACGATCCAATTGATCCTCAATCAAGGGTAACGGAAAACGATCTTTAATAGTGATTCTGTTTAGAGCCCTAAAGTCAACACATAATCTGTCGCTACCGTCTCGTTTTTTGACTAAAATGATTGGGCTTGCGAATGGGGAGACACTTTCGCGGATAATTTTATTACTAATTAGGTCATCAATAATTAATCGCACTTTTTCTCTTTCCGTAAAAGATAAACGGTATGGATGATAATTAATTACATTGTCGTTATTCAAAGAAATGTTCAATTCAGCCGAAACCACACGTCGCACGGCGTTTCCGGTCGTAATCATTTCCTTGAAGTCGTGCAATAAAGATGTCAAAAGCTGGCGGCTTTTGCCTGTAACATTTTCGAGTGCAGCTGATAAATTATCAATCGCGGCATTCTCAGTAGTGAGAGCATTTATTTTATATTTGTTTAGACTACGTTCGTTTGTAGTTGTCCGTGTCAATCGGGACCGAAATTGTCCGTTACTATTATGACGTCATCATGAAGCAAAGCGTTGCGACCGATAACAGCGTCATATTCCATGTCCGAGTCATGCACCAAGAAAAACAACAATTCAATAGACACGTCCTCAGATTCAACAATTACCGTTGTTCTTCCGTACGTATTCAAAAAACCACCACCCAGACCTTTTAATCTTACGACATGGGGTTCAATACAACATCCAATGGACAAAGCAATTCTTTCGCGCATTACAGAACAATCTGCGCCAGTATCAATTAAACAATACAGTGGTTTACCTCTAATAATCACTAACGATAAATTCGACGAATCAGTATCACAAAAATTGACTTTTCCATTCTTTTCGCGTTCTGCACGTTGCTTAGCCCAACAAGAATCTTCCTTGTGACCAATTTT
Organism: Dascillus cervinus; assembly: GCA_949768715.1. Classification (NCBI taxonomy): domain Eukaryota; kingdom Metazoa; phylum Arthropoda; class Insecta; order Coleoptera; family Dascillidae; genus Dascillus; species Dascillus cervinus. Next base: position 6,784,580 of record OX458323.1, read on the forward strand.
TTTTACAAAATTCGCAAGAATTATTATAACGCACATTGTCACGGTTATTATAATTGGCATTCTTGCGGCCATCATGAACTTTGTTATTGACAAAAACTTTTGTGGGTTTTATGAATTTTCGTTTATTACAAGACGACTGGATGTGCCCCGTTTCGTTACAAATAAAACAACGCTTAGGAATGTTAAAAGTAGAGCTTGTACTCGGTGCAGGTGCTGTCTCAAAGTGCCGCTTTCGGGAAACCTTTGTATAGCCCGACAATAACACCATTAATTCGCTTGTGGTTTTTATCCCACTGTTTAACGCTCCCATTTTAACAGGTGTCTCGCCAATTTCACCAATAATCAATTCAATAAATTCTATTTCTGAAAATTTAATTTTAGTACGCTGCAAAAGCAATAATTTTTCCCTCGCATACTCACAGTACGTATCGAAGCGCTCGCTAGTTAGTTGCACAGCCTTTTTCAACTTTTCAGCCAAGTTTTTCTTTTCGGGGTAAATGTCAATCAGATCAGCCTTGAAATTCTCCCAATCTCGGTGTTCGGATTCCCAATTTTCGAACCATCGGAGGGCAGTTCCTCTAAGTTGTTTTTCGGCACGGGCTACCATTTCACGAGCACTCCAATTAAAATCGAGGCCCATTTGTTCGATTTCGTAGCACCAGTTTTCGGCGCCAGAATCTGATACATCGGGATTGAAAACGGGTAATGCGATGTCACTAAAATTGCGATTTACGCTCGATATGGTTTCTTGCAACCTTTTAAATGTTTCCACCATAACTGTGGAAAATTCTTCCATTGTGAAGCACTAAGTTCCGATCCCACTCCTGATGTCAGAAGATTTATTATAATTAGAACAATTTACAAGAGCAATTCACATAACAGGACAGCTAATAGCGCTCAAGGCGTTCAGGTCCACACCTCTCCTGGATCGGAACTCCCATCCGTTCCCCGTGTACCCTGACGCGCGTAGGGGGAATCTAACATATCCTGTCCCCTCTCTTGACCGCTAGGCCCCAAAATTGCGTTGCCGCTAACATACACATTACAGAGTGAATTATGTCCAAATTTGGAGTTTGTGTTGCATTATAATGTATCTCCAATTACTTTAAGGCAATACCAAAGATATCAAGTTATTAATTTCCTAAACATTGTAACTTTTGAACACACATCGTTCTGCTTCGGTGGAATGTACTGTAATTTTAATTTTTCAGTCTTGATTTGGCTGATGCCAGGTAGAACCCGATGATTCTTTTCATTTCGTCAGTAGTGGCACCGCTATGGCGTTTTCTTGTTGCCTCTAAATCAATTCTAATTATGCTATGCCATACCATGAATACAAAATATTTTTTCTTACCCATGACCACTTCATACAGCTTCATCCGAGAAAAGTTCAATTTTTGTTTACGGCCTTGCCCAGAATACAAAACGGCTAATTCCTTATGGAATAATTCCCCCATAATTAAATAAATCGTTTTCTGAAAGTTCTCGCCTTCCAGCAAGTATAGAAAATTAGCTAAAAGTAATAGAAAAAGTAATAATACAAAAAAATAACTGACCACTCAGGTATCTTACCAATTCATTGAAACGTTCGGGTTCATTAAAAATCCTGGTATTAATATCTTCCAATGCATCCACTGTATGCGCAGTAATAAATTTCATTAACTATTACTAAGCAGAAACAGGTTCGCTGAATAGATTAAGACATGGTTTGCAAAGATGATGTCTAGCGTTTACAAATACATGAGTAAAAACCGTTACTTACGTCGTAATAAACAGCAACTTTTCCACACAACAAACTAATAATGCAATTAAAGATGTTTTTGATACAAATGAAAATATGATCAGAAAAGTTTAACGTTTTTAACTCACAGAGCGTCAGTGCTAAGCAAGGGCCTCGTTGTATAATAGCTGCTCATTGCAGCCGAAGGTACAACTGGAATACGAATACAATGGATCCGCTTTTAAAGTGTACAATCTACCTGCTCCAGCAAGGTTGATGGACCGATTAAATGGCTAATTTTCGTAATATCATAATATTAACTTTTCTGCAAATAACCGATACAATAGAGAACAGTTGTTACCATGGAGAAAAAATTAAAGCGCAATAATTAAGATACAGCTAATAGCGCTCAAGATTATTACTTAAAAAAATGAAAATTTTAGATATCAAGCAATGTTGCTCACCGCTACCTTTTATAAAACTTAAATAATAACTTTATCATTTTATGCAAAAGTCCCATCCGATATATTTTTTCGTACTTACGCATCATCAAATTTAGAAAAAACTGTATTGTTTTTGTTATATCAAATCGACATTTACAAATACATATTGCTATCACAGAAAAAAAAAATTAAGTAAAACTGTTCCCAATAAAATATAAGTAATCCTATACAGGCTGTCCCAGAACTCGCGCCCCAGAGAAAAAAGGAGAAATCCTCATCAAAAGATAAATAAAAATTCCCAAAGAAAAAAATGTGTAGCTTGAACGGTATTCAAAATAAGAACATTTTTATTCGACAAATCAGAGTGTTGTAAGCCATCCAGGTGTAGTTCCTAACATTGTTGCTATGATTTTATTACGTTTTCAATAAACTGGTCGGCTATGAAACTTTTGAAAAACTTCAAGATTTCGTTCGAATTCCTTCAATTATGTATTCTGCCGCGGATTGTGTGGAAATGTTGTTAATTTTACCACATTTTACCGAATAGGAAGGAAAATGGTGGGGCTCCCAGGACTGCACGCACTGTTGAAAACGAAGAGGCTATTTTAGATGCCTTTGAAGAAGGTACTGAAAGCATTAGAGAAGTTGTACAGGAATTGAATATTTCGAAGACTTCTGTACATCGAGTTATGAAGACTGAACGACGACATCCGTATCATTATACGCGTGTGCAACATTTGCAGCCACAAGATTACCTTGCCAGACGGGAATTCTGTACATGGCTTTTAAATCTAGAAGAAAACACCCCAAATTTTGCTTCTCGGATTTTGTTTTTTGATGAATCAACTTTCGGGAGACAAGGATGCTTCAATGCGCATAATTGGCACATCTAAACTAAACTTGATTAAGATGATGGCGAGTGTGACATCTTGAATGACATCTGCCTTAACCTAACATGTTGATGTTGTCACTTTAGCGGGTATGTCATTCTGACATTATTTAATTGTGCCAATTTATAACCTTAGCAACCGATTTTATTCACATTAACACCTCAGAGTTCCCTTTCTGGAATTGGTGGATCTTAGATGTCTCACAACTTTCTTATGCAAGCCATTAATTGTTTTTCGTTTGCATTTTTAGAATTGTAATTGTCGTCGGCATTTGCCTGTTTTCTCTGGGGCGCGAGTTCTGGGACACCCTGTATAACAGGGGGGACCAACCTGCGGCTCGCGAGCCACATGCGGCTCTTTGAAGGATTATTTGTGGCTCTCGATAAATTAACCGAACGGCTGATAGAACGGATCGTGAGGAGATTTCGAATTGGACCCATAGTGGTCATTTTTAATACGTTGTATTACTTTCATACGACACGGATCGGTGTTTTCAGGAATTGATCCAGTTCACTTAAATTTATTGTTTAATCTTGAATTTAGATCTTTTAGCTAACATTCTAGACCATTTAATTTAATTATATAACTAGTTTAGTTCGTTTTCTTGTAAATATTATTTGTTTTGGAAGTGTCTTTAAGTTGCCTGTTACACCGTTTCTTTTGTACATATTTACATTGTCTCTTACAATATATATTGTTTCTTGCCGTTGTCCGAGTGGTTATTAAGCACCAGAGAACCTCTGTCTCTGGGTAGTGTGCCTTGGTGATAGATTCCCTCTCCCCTTCAAGCTTAGGGGAGACTCGACCGAAACCCAGGATCCGAACAGGTTATTTTAAGCTTGTGGCGCCCGTTCAACATCAAAATAAGCGAACCCAGCCTTTTACATCCACTGGGCTGGCCGACCGGCTACTTGTTTCGGGCTCTACTGTTCGTAGGGAGAATTAAGGGTGTGACACACCCGAGTTCCCTTTTTATTTTTGTGCTATTATATTTTAAAAAATTATTATCGTTCCGTATGTGTTTGTATTTAATTGCGGCTCGCGAAAAATTTCAAATTTTGAAAAATGGCTCGGACTATCAAGGAGCTTGACCACCCCTGCTATATAACAAACATATTACTAAATATATTCCTTAATATATTTTCTACAATATATTTCATTCATATTATCAAAATATTTTCCTTAAAATATTTTCTTCAATATATTTTCTTCATATTAAAAAAATATTTTCCTTAAAATATTTTTTTCAATATATTTTATTCATATTAATAAAATATTTTGCTTAAAATATTTTTTAGAATATATTTTATTCATATTACTAAAATATTCAAATATTCAAAAAAGATTCAATATTTTCTTAATATTTTTAAAATATGAAGAAAATATTTGTGGCTACTAGGGAAGTTTTCGAAAATCTGTCGAATTATTTTCAATTTATTCTCACTCTCTTGTGATATTACTTATGAATATTTTTGTAAAAATCATGGGCAATTCGGTTCAAGTACAATAGCATACGATGAATTTCTACAGAGTCCGTTATATTCAATGTTCGCGAGAAGTTTAAATCGGGTCGCAAATTTATCATACAGTTTATTGTTAGATGTTGATACAAATTTTGCCGAAAGTTTCAATTCTGTGGTAAATAAACTAGTGGGTGGGACAAGAATTAATTTTTCATTGAAAGGGTCGTACGAGGGCAGGTGTTACGCTGCTGTTATTTCATTTAATAATAAAGTTATATATATATCGAAAAACTTATTGTCGACATAAATCAAGGTCAAGCGGGTAAATTCACAATTTCGTATTGCAATAAATTAAAAACAATAAACGAGAAACGCGTAGTTAATAGAAAAAAACAAAAATTTCAAGCTAAAGATTCTGATTACGGTGCTAACAATGATAATCCGGATATGACACCGGATGAGCTGGAAAAGGCTAAGGAGGAGTTTTTGAAAACTTTGTATAGTGTGAATATCATTGATGTTGAACGAAATACCGTCAATCAACGCACTCATCTTATTTGGCAGAAAGAAAGGCGTTATAGAGAAACATCAAGTAACTATGGTAAAATTTGTAAACTGAGACCCAATACCAATACAAGCAATACCGTAAAGACACTGCTTTATCGAAACTTTCAGCTCGGGGGAAAATCGTCACAAGCTTTAGATTACGGGATCGAAAATGAGAAGTGGGCAATTTTAGAATTTCAAAAATAATTTAGTTTAAAAGTAGGAAAATGTGGGTTATTTATCGATAGTCAAAAGAAGTATTTAGCAGCCTCCCCGGACGGCCTTATCGGAAATAACGCGATAATCGAAGTCAAATGCCCCTTTTCCGCGAAAGATTTTACGGTAGAATTGAACAAAAATTAATCAAATGATGAATGATGGTAAAATTAAATTGAAGCATAACCACGATTACATGTATCAAGTGCAAGGTCAGTTGCACATTACGCGAAGAGATATATGTTATTTTGTAATATATACAAAAAAATATATTGCCTGTGAAGTTATACAAAAAAACGATAATTTTTGGAAAGAAAATATGGTGAATATTTTAGAAAAATTTTACATGAAAGTATTGCTTCCTGAAACTGTCGATTCCAGGATTGCGAGGAACCAACCAATACGAAATATCCTTCAAAAGGATATTTACGAGTAAAAGTAATATTGAAGAATTTGCAGCAACAAGAAACTGTCTGTATTTTTCAAATTTACCGCAGACAGTAAAAACTTAACAGCTTATTTTAACCTTTTATGAGAATATTTAAAAAATGTAATGAAGTATTTTTTGATAAGTTTTCGGATGAGAGCATGATCGCACGTACGCACGCACGAACACACACACACACACACACACACACACACACACACACACACACACACACACACACACACACACTATCATTCTATCGCACCTCGATAAGTAAGCATGGGTGTCTTCAATCTAACGTCACTATCGAAGAATCAACACATACGACGCAGGAATAATGGCATAAATCTACGTTAGCCACATCCTCATAGCGACTGAAAACTGTTCATGGCGATAGAGGTAATTACTGAAGGAGCAATTTAATAATTTACCAATTACTCTTTCAGCCATTATCTACTTTGCCATGATTCCGAAACCTTTGTACGAACATACTGTCCGACTGTGAATGTTTTGTTCAATTGCTTGAAATCTTCGCCATCATCAACATTAACATTTTGAAGTTTTTACAGAGTTTTTCAGAATATTGATTGAAGATGGTATTAATTGCGTACTTGTGCAGAACACCCTCCACGGAAAGCTGCTTTTCAGGTATAGCGAGGTCGAAGATCGAATTAGAGTATTCACGAAGACAGGGGTATACTGGGTTTCAACAGTAATCCACACCTTCTTGAATATTCTCGTAGGTCAAAATATCAACAGTTTCCAGAAATTTAGATTACACTCAGAATGTCCAAGCTTTTAAGAGTGCATTTTTTGTAATGTGGCCGAACATTTTGGATGTTGTGCTGGTGATTTTGTTGTATTTTTCACGCGTTTTACATAATGCAACACGTGCGAATACAACTTGATCATAAACATGCCTCTTCTTGAAAAGTATTATTTGTTAGTTGCAGTCATTCTAATAAGTGACTAATATAAAAAAGCGTGGATGTCTTCAATGTAATGTCACTATCGAAGAATCAGCATATACGAAACAGAAAGAATCCCATTCGAATGGATTACAAACAATTTCATACAAGATGACATGAGAGCACGCCACATCCACATACTGACTGCTAACGGTTCATGGCGAATTCAGTGGCAACAGATTGTTCAAGTTAAAAATTTATCATTGAATTTTCTGCTGCTATTGGCTTTGCCACGATTCGAAACCTTCGTACGATCATATTGTCCGACTCAGAATATTTGGTTAAATGGCTTGAAATCTTCGTCCTCATCAACATTACGACTTTGAAATTTTTATAGAGTTCTTCAGAATATAGATTGAAGATGGTATTAATTGCGTACTTGTGCAATACACCCACCAGAGAAGGCTGCTTTTCAGGGATAACGACGTCATAGATCGAATTAGAGTATTCGTGAAGGCTGTTTTATACTGGGTTTCAACAGTATCTAACGCCTTCTTGAATACTCTAGTAGGTCAAAATTTCACCAGTTTCCAGAAAATGAGATTGCCTAGGAATGGCTAAGCTCTCGAGATTGTATTTTTTCTATTGTGTATTGTGTATTGTATTGTGGTTCTCGCTCGGAAATAAAGAATGTCCTGTTGGTGATTATGTTGTATTTATAACGCGTTTTACATATAGCAACACGTGCAAATACAACATGTTCACTAGCACGATACTCCTTCTAGGAAAATGTTGTTCGCTAGTTGAAGTCATTTCAATGAGTGACTAATACAAGAAAGCATGGGTGTCTTCAATCTAACGTCACTATCGAAGAGTCAACATATACGACGCAGGAATAATGGCATAAATCTTCTCAGCACGAACGAAGACCAATTCAAAGCAGCCTTACTGGGTCCTATCATACAAGCAAGGTAATAAAATTGGATTTTGTTGAACACTTATTCTTTTTTGTTCATTTCAGCAAGAGATTAAATGGAACAATGTTTGAAGCTGAACCTCAAAACAACACAGTGAATTGTGTTGTTTGTAACACTAACTTCGATGAACCGATGGTGATTTAAAAATGTCAGCACCAACCTCACAAAATTGTAAGTAAGGTTTATTTTAATGAAAAGAAATTTTTTGTAGTGTGCTTGCAGTACGCGACAAAAAATCTCAAAATCTTTGTATTTTGTTACTGAAATTGCATTTTTTGTAATGTGGCCGAACATTTTGGATGTTGTGCTGGTGATTTTGTTGTATTTTTCACGCGTTTTACATAATGCAACACGTGCGAATACAACTTGATCATAAACATGCCTCTTCTTGAAAAGTATTATTTGTTAGTTGCAGTCATTCTAATAAGTGACTAATATAAAAAAGCGTGGATGTCTTCAATGTAATGTCACTATCGAAGAATCAGCATATACGAAACAGAAAGAATCCCATTCGAATGGATTACAAACAATTTCATACAAGATGACATGAGAGCACGCCACATCCACATACTGACTGCTAACGGTTCATGGCGAATTCAGTGGCAACAGATTGTTCAAGTTAAAAATTTATCATTGAATTTTCTGCTGCTATTGGCTTTGCCACGATTCGAAACCTTCGTACGATCATATTGTCCGACTCAGAATATTTGGTTGAATGGCTTGAAATCTTCGTCCTCATCAACATTACGACTTTGAAATTTTTATAGAGTTCTTCAGAATATTGATTGAAGATGGTATTAATTGCGTACTTGTGCAAAACACCCACCACAAAAGGCTGCTTTTCAAGGATAACGAGGTCATAGATCGAACTAGAGTATTCGTGAAGGCTGTTTTATACTGGGTTTCAACAGTATCTAACGCCTTCTTGAATACTCTAGTAGGTCAAAATTTCACCAGTTTCCAGAAAATGAGATTGCCTAGGAATGGCTAAGCTCTCGAGATTGTATTTTTTCTATTGTGTATTGTGTATTGTATTGTGGTTCTCGCTCGGAAATAAAGAATGTTCTGTTGGTGATTATGTTGTATTTATAACGCGTTTTACATATAGCAACACGTGCAAATACAACATGTTCACTTGCACGATACTCCTTCTAGGAAAATGTTGTTCGCTAGTTGAAGTCATTTCAATGAGTGACTAATACAAGAAAGCATGGGTGTCTTCAATCTAACGTCACTATCGAAGAGTCAACATATACGACGCAGGAATAATGGCATAAATCTTCTCAGCACGAACGAAGACCAATTCAAAGCAGCCTTACTGGGTCCTATCATACAAGCAAGGTAATAAAATTGGATTTTGTTGAACACTTATTCTTTTTTGTTCATTTCAGCAAGAGATTAAATGGAACAATGTTTGAAGCTGAACCTCGAAACAACACAGTGAATTGTGTTGTTTGTAACACTAACTTCGATGAACCGATGGTGATTTAAAAATGTCAGCACCAACCTCACAAAATTGTAAGTAAGGTTTATTTTAATGAAAAGAAATTTTTTGTAGTGTGCTTGCAGTACGCGACAAAAAATCTCAAAATCTTTGTATTTTGTTACTGAAATTGCATTTTTTGTAATGTGGCCGAACATTTTGGATGTTGTGCTGGTGATTTTGTTGTATTTTTTACGCGTTTTACATAATGCAACACGTGCGAATACAACTTGATCATAAACATGCCTCTTCTTGAAAAGTATTATTTGTTAGTTGCAGTCATTCTAATAAGTGACTAATATAAAAAAGCGTGGATGTCTTCAATGTAATGTCACTATCGAAGAATCAGCATATACGAAACAGAAAGAATCCCATTCGAATGGATTACAAACAATTTCATACAAGATGACATGAGAGCACGCCACATCCACATACTGACTGCTAACGGTTCATGGCGAATTCAGTGGCAACAGATTGTTCAAGTTAAAAATTTATCATTGAATTTTCTGCTGCTATTGGCTTTGTCACGATTCGAAACCTTCGTACGATCATATTGTCCGACTCAGAATATTTGGTTGAATGGCTTGAAATCTTCGTCCTCATCAACATTACGACTTTGAAATTTTTATAGAGTTCTTCAGAATATTGATTGAAGATGGTATTAATTGCGTACTTGTGCAAAACACCCACCACAAAAGGCTGCTTTTCAAGGATAACGAGGTCATAGATCGAACTAGAGTATTCGTGAAGGCTGTTTTATACTGGGTTTCAACAGTATCTAACGCCTTCTTGAATACTCTAGTAGGTCAAAATTTCACCAGTTTCCAGAAAATGAGATTGCCTAGGAATGGCTAAGCTCTCGAGATTGTATTTTTTCTATTGTGTATTGTGTATTGTATTGTGGTTCTCGCTCGGAAATAAAGAATGTTCTGTTGGTGATTATGTTGTATTTATAACGCGTTTTACATATAGCAACACGTGCAAATACAACATGTTCACTTGCACGATACTCCTTCTAGGAAAATGTTGTTCGCTAGTTGAAGTCATTTCAATGAGTGACTAATACAAGAAAGCATGGGTGTCTTCAATCTAACGTCACTATCGAAGAGTCAACATATACGACGCAGGAATAATGGCATAAATCTTCTCAGCACGAACGAAGACCAATTCAAAGCAGCCTTACTGGGTCCTATCATACAAGCAAGGTAATAAAATTGGATTTTGTTGAACACTTATTCTTTTTTGTTCATTTCAGCAAGAGATTAAATGGAACAATGTTTGAAGCTGAACCTCGAAACAACACAGTGAATTGTGTTGTTTGTAACACTAACTTCGATGAACCGATGGTGATTTAAAAATGTCAGCACCAACCTCACAAAATTGTAAGTAAGGTTTATTTTAATGAAAAGAAATTTTTTGTAGTGTGCTTGCAGTACGCGACAAAAAATCTCAAAATCTTTGTATTTTGTTACTGAAATTGCATTTTTTGTAATGTGGCCGAACATTTTGGATGTTGTGCTGGTGATTTTGTTGTATTTTTTACGCGTTTTACATAATGCAACACGTGCGAATACAACTTGATCATAAACATGCCTCTTCTTGAAAAGTATTATTTGTTAGTTGCAGTCATTCTAATAAGTGACTAATATAAAAAAGCGTGGATGTCTTCAATGTAATGTCACTATCGAAGAATCAGCATATACGAAACAGAAAGAATCCCATTCGAATGGATTACAAACAATTTCATACAAGATGACATGAGAGCACGCCACATCCACATACTGACTGCTAACGGTTCATGGCGAATTCAGTGGCAACAGATTGTTCAAGTTAAAAATTTATCATTGAATTTTCTGCTGCTATTGGCTTTGCCACGATTCGAAACCTTCGTACGATCATATTGTCCGACTCAGAATATTTGGTTGAATGGCTTGAAATCTTCGTCCTCATCAACATTACGACTTTGAAATTTTTATAGAGTTCTTCAGAATATTGATTGAAGATGGTATTAATTGCGTACTTGTGCAAAACACCCACCACAAAAGGCTGCTTTTCAAGGATAACGAGGTCATAGATCGAACTAGAGTATTCGTGAAGGCTGTTTTATACTGGGTTTCAACAGTATCTAACGCCTTCTTGAATACTCTAGTAGGTCAAAATTTCACCAGTTTCCAGAAAATGAGATTGCCTAGGAATGGCTAAGCTCTCGAGATTGTATTTTTTCTATTGTGTATTGTGTATTGTATTGTGGTTCTCGCTCGGAAATAAAGAATGTTCTGTTGGTGATTATGTTGTATTTATAACGCGTTTTACATATAGCAACACGTGCAAATACAACATGTTCACTTGCACGATACTCCTTCTAGGAAAATGTTGTTCGCTAGTTGAAGTCATTTCAATGAGTGACTAATACAAGAAAGCATGGGTGTCTTCAATCTAACGTCACTATCGAAGAGTCAACATATACGACGCAGGAATAATGGCATAAATCTTCTCAGCACGAACGAAGACCAATTCAAAGCAGCCTTACTGGGTCCTATCATACAAGCAAGGTAATAAAATTGGATTTTGTTGAACACTTATTCTTTTTTGTTCATTTCAGCAAGAGATTAAATGGAACAATGTTTGAAGCTGAACCTCGAAACAACACAGTGAATTGTGTTGTTTGTAACACTAACTTCGATGAACCGATGGTGATTTAAAAATGTCAGCACCAACCTCACAAAATTGTAAGTAAGGTTTATTTTAATGAAAAGAAATTTTTTGTAGTGTGCTTGCAGTACGCGACAAAAAATCTCAAAATCTTTGTATTTTGTTACTGAAATTGCATTTTTTGTAATGTGGCCGAACATTTTGGATGTTGTGCTGGTGATTTTGTTGTATTTTTTACGCGTTTTACATAATGCAACACGTGCGAATACAACTTGATCATAAACATGCCTCTTCTTGAAAAGTATTATTTGTTAGTTGCAGTCATTCTAATAAGTGACTAATATAAAAAAGCGTGGATGTCTTCAATGTAATGTCACTATCGAAGAATCAGCATATACGAAACAGAAAGAATCCCATTCGAATGGATTACAAACAATTTCATACAAGATGACATGAGAGCACGCCACATCCACATACTGACTGCTAACGGTTCATGGCGAATTCAGTGGCAACAGATTGTTCAAGTTAAAAATTTATCATTGAATTTTCTGCTGCTATTGGCTTTGCCACGATTCGAAACCTTCGTACGATCATATTGTCCGACTCAGAATATTTGGTTGAATGGCTTGAAATCTTCGTCCTCATCAACATTACGACTTTGAAATTTTTATAGAGTTCTTCAGAATATTGATTGAAGATGGTATTAATTGCGTACTTGTGCAAAACACCCACCACAAAAGGCTGCTTTTCAAGGATAACGAGGTCATAGATCGAACTAGAGTATTCGTGAAGGCTGTTTTATACTGGGTTTCAACAGTATCTAACGCCTTCTTGAATACTCTAGTAGGTCAAAATTTCACCAGTTTCCAGAAAATGAGATTGCCTAGGAATGGCTAAGCTCTCGAGATTGTATTTTTTCTATTGTGTATTGTGTATTGTATTGTGGTTCTCGCTCGGAAATAAAGAATGTTCTGTTGGTGATTATGTTGTATTTATAACGCGTTTTACATATAGCAACACGTGCAAATACAACATGTTCACTTGCACGATACTCCTTCTAGGAAAATGTTGTTCGCTAGTTGAAGTCATTTCAATGAGTGACTAATACAAGAAAGCATGGGTGTCTTCAATCTAACGTCACTATCGAAGAGTCAACATATACGACGCAGGAATAATGGCATAAATCTTCTCAGCACGAACGAAGACCAATTCAAAGCAGCCTTACTGGGTCCTATCATACAAGCAAGGTAATAAAATTGGATTTTGTTGAACACTTATTCTTTTTTGTTCATTTCAGCAAGAGATTAAATGGAACAATGTTTGAAGCTGAACCTCGAAACAACACAGTGAATTGTGTTGTTTGTAACACTAACTTCGATGAACCGATGGTGATTTAAAAATGTCAGCACCAACCTCACAAAATTGTAAGTAAGGTTTATTTTAATGAAAAGAAATTTTTTGTAGTGTGCTTGCAGTACGCGACAAAAAATCTCAAAATCTTTGTATTTTGTTACTGAAATTGCATTTTTTGTAATGTGGCCGAACATTTTGGATGTTGTGCTGGTGATTTTGTTGTATTTTTTACGCGTTTTACATAATGCAACACGTGCGAATACAACTTGATCATAAACATGCCTCTTCTTGAAAAGTATTATTTGTTAGTTGCAGTCATTCTAATAAGTGACTAATATAAAAAAGCGTGGATGTCTTCAATGTAATGTCACTATCGAAGAATCAGCATATACGAAACAGAAAGAATCCCATTCGAATGGATTACAAACAATTTCATACAAGATGACATGAGAGCACGCCACATCCACATACTGACTGCTAACGGTTCATGGCGAATTCAGTGGCAACAGATTGTTCAAGTTAAAAATTTATCATTGAATTTTCTGCTGCTATTGGCTTTGCCACGATTCGAAACCTTCGTACGATCATATTGTCCGACTCAGAATATTTGGTTGAATGGCTTGAAATCTTCGTCCTCATCAACATTACGACTTTGAAATTTTTATAGAGTTCTTCAGAATATTGATTGAAGATGGTATTAATTGCGTACTTGTGCAAAACACCCACCACAAAAGGCTGCTTTTCAAGGATAACGAGGTCATAGATCGAACTAGAGTATTCGTGAAGGCTGTTTTATACTGGGTTTCAACAGTATCTAACGCCTTCTTGAATACTCTAGTAGGTCAAAATTTCACCAGTTTCCAGAAAATGAGATTGCCTAGGAATGGCTAAGCTCTCGAGATTGTATTTTTTCTATTGTGTATTGTGTATTGTATTGTGGTTCTCGCTCGGAAATAAAGAATGTTCTGTTGGTGATTATGTTGTATTTATAACGCGTTTTACATATAGCAACACGTGCAAATACAACATGTTCACTTGCACGATACTCCTTCTAGGAAAATGTTGTTCGCTAGTTGAAGTCATTTCAATGAGTGACTAATACAAGAAAGCATGGGTGTCTTCAATCTAACGTCACTATCGAAGAGTCAACATATACGACGCAGGAATAATGGCATAAATCTTTTCAGCACGAACGAAGACCAATTCAAAGCAGCCTTACTGGGTCCTATCATACAAGCAAGGTAATAAAATTGGATTTTGTTGAACACTTATTCTTTTTTGTTCATTTCAGCAAGAGATTAAATGGAACAATGTTTGAAGCTGAACCTCAAAACAACACAGTGAATTGTGTTGTTTGTAACACTAACTTCGATGAACCGATGGTGATTTAAAAATGTCAGCACCAACCTCACAAAATTGTAAGTAAGGTTTATTTTAATGAAAAGAAATTTTTTGTAGTGTGCTTGCAGTACGCGACAAAAAATCTCAAAATCTTTGTATTTTGTTACTGAAATTGCATTTTTTGTAATGTGGCCGAACATTTTGGATGTTGTGCTGGTGATTTTGTTGTATTTTTCACGCGTTTTACATAATGCAACACGTGCGAATACAACTTGATCATAAACATGCCTCTTCTTGAAAAGTATTATTTGTTAGTTGCAGTCATTCTAATAAGTGACTAATATAAAAAAGCGTGGATGTCTTCAATGTAATGTCACTATCGAAGAATCAGCATATACGAAACAGAAAGAATCCCATTCGAATGGATTACAAACAATTTCATACAAGATGACATGAGAGCACGCCACATCCACATACTGACTGCTAACGGTTCATGGCGAATTCAGTGGCAACAGATTGTTCAAGTTAAAAATTTATCATTGAATTTTCTGCTGCTATTGGCTTTGCCACGATTCGAAACCTTCGTACGATCATATTGTCCGACTCAGAATATTTGGTTAAATGGCTTGAAATCTTCGTCCTCATCAACATTACGACTTTGAAATTTTTATAGAGTTCTTCAGAATATAGATTGAAGATGGTATTAATTGCGTACTTGTGCAATACACCCACCAGAGAAGGCTGCTTTTCAGGGATAACGACGTCATAGATCGAATTAGAGTATTCGTGAAGGCTGTTTTATACTGGGTTTCAACAGTATCTAACGCCTTCTTGAATACTCTAGTAGGTCAAAATTTCACCAGTTTCCAGAAAATGAGATTGCCTAGGAATGGCTAAGCTCTCGAGATTGTATTTTTTCTATTGTGTATTGTGTATTGTATTGTGGTTCTCGCTCGGAAATAAAGAATGTCCTGTTGGTGATTATGTTGTATTTATAACGCGTTTTACATATAGCAACACGTGCAAATACAACATGTTCACTAGCATGATACTCCTTCTAGGAAAATGTTGTTCGCTAGTTGAAGTCATTTCAATGAGTGACTAATACAAGAAAGCATGGGTGTCTTCAATCTAACGTCACTATCGAAGAATCAACATATACGACGCAGGAATAATGGCATAAATCTTCTCAGCACGAACGAAGACCAATTCAAAGCAGCCTTACAAGCAAGGTAATAAAATTGGATTTTGTTGAACACTTATTCTTTTTTGTTCATTTCAGCAAGAGATTAAATGGAACAATGTGTGAAGCTGAATCTCAAAACAACACAGTGAATTGTGTTGTTTGTAACACTAACTTCGATGAACCGATGGTGATTTAAAAATGTCAGCACCAACCTCACAAAATTGTAAGTAAGGTTTATTTTAATGAAAAGAAATTTTTTGTAGTGTGCTTGCAGTACGTGACAAAAAATCCCAAAATCTTTGTATTTTGTTACTGAAATTGCATTTTATATAATGCGGTCGAACATTTTGGATGCTGTGCTAGTGATTTTGTTGTATTTTTCACGTGTTTTACATAATGCAACACGTGCGAATACAACTTGATCATAAACATGCCTGTTCTTGAAAAGTATTATTTGTTAGTTGCAGTCATTCTAATAAGTGACTAATATAAAAAAGCGTGGATGTCTTCAATGTAATGTCACTATCGAAGAATCAGCATATACGAAACAGAAAGAATCCCATTCGAATGGATTACAAACAATTTCATACAAGATGACATGAGAGCACGCCACATCCACATACTGACTGCTAACGGTTCATGGCGAATTCAGTAGCAACAGATTGTTCAAGTTAACAATTTATCATTGAATCTTCTGCTGCTATTGGCTTCGCCACGATTCGAAACCTTCGTACGATCATATTGTCCGACTCAGAATATTTGGTTGAATGGCTTGAAATCTTCGTCCTCATCAACATTACGACTTTGAAATTTTTATAGAGTTCTTCAGAATATTGATTGAAGATGGTATTAATTGCGTACTTGTGCAAAACACCCACCACAAAAGGCTGCTTTTCAAGGATAACGAGGTCATAGATCGAACTAGAGTATTCGTGAAGGCTGTTTTATACTGGGTTTCAACAGTATCTAACGCCTTCTTGAATACTCTCGTAGGTCAAAATTTCACCAGTTTCCAGAAAATGAGATTGCCTAGGAATGGCTAAGCTCTCGAGATTGTATTTTTTCTATTGTGTATTGTGTATTGTATTGTGGTTCTCGCTCGGAAATAAAGAATGTCCTGTTGGTGATTATGTTGTATTTATAACGCGTTTTACATATAGCAACACGTGCAAATACAACATGTTCACTAGCATGATGTCCCTATAGGAAATTGTTGTTCGCTAGTTGAAGTCGTTTCAATGAGTGACTAATACAAAAAAGCATGGGTGTCTTCAATCTAACGTCACTATCGAAGAATCAACATATACGACGCAGGAATAATGGCATAAATCTACGTTAGCCACATCCTCATAGCGACTGAAAATTCTTCATGGCGAAATAGGTGACGACTGGAGGAGTAATTTAATAATTTACCAATTACTCTTTCAGCCGTTATCGGCTTTGCCATGACTCCGAAACCTTTGTACAAACATACTGTACGACTGTGAATGTTTTGTTCAATTGCTTGAAATCATTTTCCTCATCAACATGACCGCTTTGATTTTTTTCTTTTATTGCACTCTGAAGTCAGGAATGAATTTCCAACAATTGCTGAAGATACAATGGTGTCTAACAAACTATTTGTACAAAAAGCACTTGGGAGTCTTCTCAGCATGAACGAAAACCAATTCAAAGCAGCCTTACTGCGTCCTATCATACAAGCAAGGTAATAAAATTAGATTTTGCTGAACACTTATTCTTTTTTATTCATTTTAGCAAGAGATTAGATGGAACAATACGTGGGGCTGAACCTCAGAACAACACAGTGAACTGTGTTATTTGTAACACTAATTTCGATGAACCGATGGTGATTTAAAAATGTCAGCACCAACCTCACAAAATTGTAAGTAAGATATTTTAATAGAAAGAAATTTTTTTTTTGTAGTGTGGTTGCAGTACGGAATAAAAATTCTCACAACCGTTGTATTTTGTTACTGAGTTCTTCAAATGATTGGAGATGGTATTACTTCGTACTTGTGCATAACACTGTTCCAGGAAGCTAATTTCTAGGGAGCGTGAGGTCATAGATCGAGTGAGAGAGTTCAGGAGGACATATTAATGCCTATTGGAGCAAAAATGGCATGAACATCTTCATAACTTTGTTTAGCATCTGAGCTATATCCCTAGAGAATATCACTGTGTTTGACCATGTGAAAGACATTGCTGCATCTATACCGTTTCATTGTGGCCTCATCTTTCCTTCGAATAACTTCAATATTGATTCCGTTTTATTGCTGCACTAGTTTATTCTGTTGATGTTGTACAGCGATGTGCAAAAGAAATGTTGCCTTATAAGTTTCCGTCTCCCATGTCACTATCATGGGCAAAGAGAAATTCGGCGAATTCAATGTGACGCCTTGTGCAAGCTGCATTAAAGCCGTGAGGGACTCCATATTGTGTCTATCTATAGTGTGGATTTAAATTTTCTCTTGTTTTTATTTTTTGTATGTTATTATTGAAAGTGGTATAAATCCATTTGGAGCTAAAAAATCGTTATTTTCTTTAACAATTTTAATAATCATTATTGTATAATAAAATTTAACAGGTTTATAGCGTTAAAAACATCACCCAAATTGATTAACGTTTGCCAATATTTTTAAATTATTTCAAACACAAACCCTTAAATATCTCAACGAATGAAAAAATTGACTTATACCACCTTCAAAAATAACGGCTCATATATCTAAAAATGCTTCCTAAGGGAGCTACGCCTCTTAAAATCGGTTTTTCAGTGATAATCTCCAAAATCATTAAACACAAACACACTTTGAATTCCAATTTAAATTTGTTAATTATAGTTAAGTTTATTTTTAATAAAGTATTTGTTACCACTTGATTAAAGTTTATTTGCTTTCCTAATTTAAGTATAATTCACAGTTTTAGTCTGTCGGCTAAAAAAATAACATTAAACAGTTATAAATAACAAGCTTTACAATGATTCCTTTAAAGGCGTAACTCGATTTAGAAGCATTTTTTGATAAATGTTTATAAGAACTTTTTGTTTCAAAATTTAAAGTTCTAATGCACATTTAACTAGTTGGTTATCTTTTTAATTCAACTTTAATGCTGCGTGCATTATCAAAGAATCAAGTTTCTGTGAATAATTTACTTGAATCCAGTCAGTTATGGTTGAGAATGTCATTGAATCGGTTATTGTTAAAAGGGGATAAGTCACTTTTTAATGTTTTGAAGTAATTGATAAAAACACTTTTTTGGAAAAGTTTAAAATGTTATGACTTTTTTTTTGTAACTGTGGTAACTTCTATAAAGCCGTCAAGTATGGAGAGCCGTTATCCATTTGATTTTCGAGGCCACAGTTCCATGACTTAACCCCTTTCAACAATGAAGACAATTTTCCTTATAATTGAGTCAGTGTTTTGTGTGTGTTTAAGGAAAATAAGTCATTATGTTTAAAAAATTTATTAATATCAATGTGAAAAAGTGAGCTTAAGAACCAGTAATGCAATCAAAATCTCATTTTTTAAATGTGTCAGTGACTTATCCCCTTTCAACACCAAGTCTAGTAAAAATCATAAGGGACTAAGCCGAAAAGATCCTTTTCAACACCAAGCTACGCGTTTACCTTAAATTATTAGAAATTCCCAAATATTCGAAAATGGACAAAAGTGACCTATCCCCTTTCAACAATAACCGATTCAATTAGTTTGTTGGTTTTTAAATCAACTTTAATGAATGAATTAAACACAGAAGTTTAATCAAACTGCAGCACACCACTAATCATCAATTGTTTTGTTTTTATTTAATGTAGTGAATTAAACATTTTATTAAAAATTTGTCTTGCTGTTTGTTTTATTATTACAAAACCGGATATCAAAGAGATAAATATAATACATAAATTTAGGAAACCCTAAAGAAAATATAAGTACCTACCAACTAAGAAAGTTTGAGAAAAATAATTTCATTAAAAGAAATTTGAAAATAGAAGACTTGTGCGACAAGTTGGAAGCACAGAGCAATGAAGGCATGTGGATATTTAAGAATTAACAAGTTCAAAAATAAACAGACTGGTGGGCTGAATATATTAAAAAAGAATGCTGGTAAAGGTACTTTGTTGCTGTAATGCACATGGTTAGTTACATAAACGAAAATTTAATATATGCAAAAATAATACACATTTAGTATAAAAATTAAATGAAACTGAAATTTGGCAATTGCTTTTTTGGAATGTATTATAACGGGTCACATAATAATTTGTGGTTCTCGGACGGATGCAGCTATGTTTTTATGGGGCAGTACTTGTCCACCATTGATATAAATTTCATCTTTCACAATAACATCCTCTCCTAATACCGTAATTCCTTCCATACGCACCCACCGTCCTATGCACGATCTCCAGCCCACTATGCAACTTTCCAGCCATGAATGTGAACGAATGGTGGCATCTCTTAGAATAGTGCATCTTTTTATACAAACCCCTGAAATTAACAATTTGTTACACCATTTAAACATTTTTAGTTTCGCTTACCATCTTCTATGACAGCTCCAGGGCCTATTGTGACATTAGGCCCGATTTGACAATCATTTCCTATTTTTGCAGTGGGATCTACTAGAACATTCCCGACAACACCGGGGCCTTCATAGAGCCTCTCAGGGTCGTTTTGCCTTAAAGTGTTAAGATACATGCACATTCCAGTCAGAAAGTCCCTGGGTTGCCCAACATCCATCCAGAATCCTTGAAGTTCAAACGCATACAATTGGCCATCTTCTGCCATTCCAGGAAAAACCTCCTTTTCTATTGAAGTCGGTCTTAGTTGAATTCTCTTTAATACACTAGGATTTAAAATGTAAAGTCCAGCATTAATTTTATTAGAAATAAATTCTTGGGGCTTCTCCACAAAACTCTGTACACAGCCGTTGTCTTTATAAACGACAACACCATATTTTGAAGGTTCCTCCACTCTGGTCACAACAATCGTACCTTCCTTGCCGTGGTTCTTGTGGAATGTAGCTAAATCTTTAAAAGGGAATTCACATATTATGTCAGAATTTAAAACAAAAAAGGGAACTGCGGTTTTCTGTAAGTGCTCTCTTGCTAGAGCGATAGGCCCAGCTGTACCCAAAGGTTCAGATTCGTGTGAAAATATTAAATTTATTCCCAACATTTTAGCCTCTACAGATAGTTCTTCTTCCATTTTTTCGGCACGATAAGACACTGCTAAGATTACGTCGCTAACACCGGCATCTACCAATGCTTCCATTTGGTGGAGTAGAATAGGCTTGTTGGCGAATTCGACGAGGGGCTTGGGGCAACTCAGGGTTAGTGGCCGAAGTCTTGTGCCGTAGCCACCGACGAGAATAAGGGCCATCATTCCTGGTTCTACAAAATTATCAGTCATTTTTGACTGGGCTGAAATGATCAAATAAATTATCTTGAAAGCGCTTAAAAAGAGAAGCTTACCAGCTTTATTTCAGGAAAATTATGAAAATGCACCGCTGGCAATTACACGTCATTAAATACTAATAAATAAAGTATTTAAAATGATAAGAGGAAATTTGTGTACACAGAATTGCAGGGAACTGTAATGATGACAGTTGACAGTCCAAGTTAACCTGAATGTAGATACATTTATACACACTTGTGCAATTGGTTGTGAATCTAAATTTATGTACTTTGTCCTGACTCTGTGCCCTTGCTAGTCAATATCTTTGATTTTGGGTGTTGTGTGTTGTAGATTTATGTTTGTTTTTCAATAAATTCTGGTGTATTATTGACCTTCTTGTGATCAAGATATGGCTGTTTCACATAGGATATTTGTTAAAATTTTCGGTTTGTATTAATTATATAATTTAAATTTAAATTTAGCATTAATCGTAGTGCACTCTGATATTTTATATAAAACTACCACGTGGGTCACCTATCGAGCCAGGTGGTTGCCTTCGAAATTATTTTTGGAATTCTTTTCACTCGACAGAAAAATATTTACTTTGTAATTTATCATCACTTAAATTATTTTGTTAGTAGTAAAGATCAAAGTTCACGTTAATTTATTCTTGCAGATGGATTTAAGGCCGGGCAATCAATTCGTTTTAATAGCTACAATGCAACCCGTTCAAATTTAAAGATAAACAGTAACACTAAAGTTATATGTCAAGGATTTACCGGGAAGCAGGGTACTTTTCATAGTAAACAAGCTATTGAATATGGTACAAAAGTGGTCGGGGGCGTATCTCCTGGAAAGGGTGGAAAAATTCATCTCGGGCAGCCAGTATTTAATACGGTGAAAGAAGCACGTGACTCCACAGGAGCTGATGCTTCCGTCATTTATGTGCCGCCTCCCGGAGCGGCTGCAGCTATTTTAGAAGCCATCGACGCCGAAGTCCCACTGATAGTATGCATTACCGAAGGTATTCCTCAACAGGACATGGTGAAGGTAAAGCATAGGCTGCTCCGGCAGAACAAATCACGCCTCGTGGGGCCAAATTGTCCAGGCATTATTGCACCTGAACAGGTAAAAATGCAAGATTTGAACAAGTTTACTTCAGTCGCTGTTTGCAGTGTAAAATAGGCATCATGCCGGGGCACATTCATCAAAGAGGCAAAATTGGTGTTGTGTCGAGGTCAGGCACTTTAACTTACGAAGCGGTCCATCAAACCACGCAAGTTGGGTTGGGTCAAACTTTGTGTGTGGGAATCGGGGGAGATCCTTTCAATGGCACTGATTTTATCGACTGTCTTGATGTTTTCTTGAATGATCCCGAAACTAAAGGAATCATTCTTATTGGTGAAATTGGTGGGGTAGCTGAAGAAAATGCAGCTGAATTTTTAAGGAAGGAAAATTCGGTTGGTATTGTTTCCCACCAATGCAACAGGATTTATTGTTACTTTTTAGGGTCCCAATGCTAAACCGGTGGTGTCATTTATTGCAGGACTGTCGGCTCCACCAGGTCGTCGCATGGGTCATGCTGGTGCTATTATTTCTGGAGGGAAGGGTGGTGCCCAAGATAAAATCAATGCTTTAGAGAAGGCCGGGGTTATTGTTACAAAATCGCCTGCTCAAATGGGGAATGAATTGCTGAAAGAGATGCGTCGTCTTGGATTAGCATAAGCATCAACTTACGATTAATTGTTATTTGTATTATAGTTGTATCATAGACACCACATATTTCCTTGAAATTAATTAATGGATAAATTACCAGTGCTTCTAATGTAATGGAATAAAATTTTAAGTAAAATTAAAAATCGTTACATGCTGTCCTATCATGATGGAATTGTTACAAATAAAGTAAATTTATGCAACCCAATACAGTCAAACCTGTATGAGACAGAACTGCATGAAATCGGAAAGCGATCTGGCTTATTCAGGTTTGACCCTGGGTTTGACTATACACCTAATTACTTGGTTATGCAGCCGAACATACACATTTGAAATACTTTTTTATACAAATTGACATTTATAAATAATCAACAAATTTATCTTGCTGCAACAGTTTTTTTATTTATTCTCACAAAAACAATACAAAAAGTATAATGTAAGGTCATAGTTTATCACAATGTATTTCTCGGCAAGATAAGACAAAGAAGCGTGCTGATGGGACAATTATCGACGAAGAGGCCTTAAAAAGGATGAGCGCAGTTGAGGCGGCCTTACCGGGATCGAATCTTGAGCCCCGGTTCTGGACTGGAATGATCCAGGTTGGGGATTCCTGTGAGCTTCGATATGTTCGGCGTTTAACAACCAGAAGGGCTGATTTTCTCTCGGCCATTGCTGAAGACGGTTTACCAAATCGGCGTCGCCTCTAGCATCGACCGGAATTTTTTGAGTGCTACTTTCGCCCAAGCGATTGGCTAAATCGGTTTCGGTGGTAGTTTCGGTTTCTGTATCGCGGAAGCGTTGGGCCAAGCCTGGCCTGCCGACAGGGCCAGGGCCGACGTAAGTCGACCTTTGGGCCGCTGCTAAAACAACAGCCGATACAAAGACAATGACGAACATCTGTAAAACAAGTTATAAAAATAGCGATAAAAACTTAAAAATAAATGTATTTACCATTTTTGTTTACAAGGTTAATCAACAACAACAACTAATCAAAATACAAAAGTCTTCAGATACCCGCGACGCACTCTGTAAGAGATCAAGCTGTTGAATGGAAATTTCAAGCGATCGACTCTCCAATATATTAGCAGCCAATCTTGAATCTAACTTGCGGTTGACCGAACGGAAATTCTGTGCCTTCAGGGGCCGTTGCGATACACGTTGGAAAACAGGAAAACCCCGAAACGAGTAGCATCTACAACTAGAACACAATCGTCATTAGATTTCGGATGATTAGCTGGATTCCCACGTACGCATGAAGATTTGTTATTGCTGCTGAGATGTGGAAATGTTTTTTGGCGCCAAAAAAATTTACACGGAAATACAGTCGAACTTCCATATAACGAAGCGTCTCGGCGACCTTAGAGAATTCGTTATGTAGAAAATTCGTTATAAAGAAATTTTAGTTGGAAAACAAATTTCAATTTAACCCTTTCAAGTCCACAAGAATTTGTGAAGTAATACGATTTTAGGCATTAAAATGACTAAATATCTATTTAACATAAAACAACACATACGTTGCAAGGTCGCAAAAGGATTAATATGCAATTACGTTTTTATTTAATTAATTAATAATATTAAAAAATAACAATGCAGATTTTCACGTATTTATTGAATAAATAAGACCACCCCAGTGTTGTGAAACAATTTTTAAAAGAAGGAAAAGTATAGTTATAAAATAAAAAAATTTCGACGCAATAATACTTTGTCGGTCCTATTTAAAATTGTAAAAAATTTTCAGGTTTAAATTCATGCCCCGTACTTCGTCGGCTAATCCTTCATAAAATGTTGCACCCTGAACACATCTGCCAATATTACTACAATCGAGTTTGTTTTCAAAATTACAATGAAACAACAAAAAGAAAATGTTTTAAATCTTAAAAATTTGCAAAGTTGGGGGAAAAAATTTGTTATATGGAAATTTTTACTTCGTTGTAAGGGGTGTAAAATGCATTAAAAACGTCTCCAAGGTGAAGGTTCCCCAAAAAAATTAGTTAGATAGAGAGATTCATTGAATAGAAGTTCGTTATAGGGGAGTTTAACTGTACTTCAAGTGGTCTTGATAAAATTGTTCTATTGTATTAGGTTTTTTTTTAGGTTGTTCCGCATTACCGAATCGATTTATTTACCACCAAAAAAATTTATAAAAATAAAATTCATGCGGCGTAAAATAAAATTGACCTTATAATGCTAATAAAATCCAGCCGAGCGGAGTCTTCCATTATTCTGTTTCAGCATAAGGCTCGTTTTACTGAGATAACAGAAAAATGCAATTCATGAATATTGATGTACAATAATCAAGGATTGACGAAAACACAATAAAATGAATAATTCAGTTGCGTCGGTTGTAGCAAAAAAAGTTATTGTTTGGGAATGGGTATTTCATAACTCGCCACCTACACTTTCGAAATAATTCTCGGAAACCGTGAAAAAGAAATAAAAACGAGACGGCATTAATTATAACGTCTGACGTGATTGAAAGTAACATTGATGCGTTCATCCTATAAAAATAATTGTAGTAAAAATGTTGTATTGACATCAGAACTACGTATGTGTATAAAATTTCAAGCCAATCGAATATGTGAAAGTGGTTCAAAATTGTCTTTTATCCTGAAGGCACGTACAATTTCACAGGGCGAATATGACCCACGCGGGGCTCAAAATGTTCTTTAAGATGTCCTCTATAACAAACTGTGAAAGTGAGAAAGTGAAACAATAATAATTTTATCTATTTTAATATTTGAGATGAGTGTTTTAAGTTAATTGATGCATTCGGCTTAGGATAAACGCACCTGTTGGCAGCCTTTTAAAAAATTTTGAGATTGCAACAATCATATATGACGAACAGTTATACTTAATGAGATAAATTGTATATTAAATTGTATAGTCTTTTAATACAAAAATTCATTAGAAATCCCGCATTTTCATGCATGAAATTAAAAAAAAAAATTAGTAAATGCAAGTTTTACCGGGCGACGGCAGTCGACGCTTATTGGAACGGCCGCCAATATACCCGATCTCGGCCCCGTGACACAATTAAAAATTGCAAAGTATTCGGCAAAGTGATTTTAAATTTCCTGATAAAGTAAAAAGAATCATTTGGATAGGAAAATGTGCGTTATTCAACTGTATCTGTATGTGTAATAGAATGCACTCTTTTACAACTGCCTGCGCACTGACGTAAAAGATTATTCTACTTTTGGGGAGCGCAGGATAGAACTACAAATCCGTCGCTTTCCACATAAATATTGTAGCCTTTTCCAACTATTTTTATCAATTAATTCAAAAATAAGTATTCTTGAGTTGTTAACGGAGCGATAAGGTTATTGGACGGCCTTGTACGATAAATTTGAATATGTATGGGTTTTTTATCAGGTCGCTTCTCACAAAGAGTTGAATAATTGTAACAAAAATAACCAGAAATAATTGTTTCATTAAGAGAATTAAAAAATTACATTTACATTTTTAACATTTAAATAGTAGGTATAATTTCCTCAGCCTCTCGCACGGAGATTTCGGGATAATGTTTCAAAAAGTTTTTGTACCATTTGATACTTAGTTTTTTATTTACAAATCGATCAATTTTTCTGGCTGCTTTTGAAACAGTAGTTGTCGTCAGTTTGAGAATAATTTTTATTGATTCCAGTTTAAGACGCCGCAAGTTTACAAATTTGTTATCGAACGATAAAGAACATATCAGAGAACGATTTAACACATTGATGTCGTTTTAAGAGCAAAATATTCTTAATAAATTAAATATTAATTAAAAAGGCTGCGGAATGGTGCGTTCACCCTATTATTGATGTAGTCGCTCGGAATTCGGTAGAAAATTAACAACTTTTAAATTAAATCAAAAATTTATTTTTTAACTAAACAAATTTTGCTTTTTTGTTGTATGTTAATGTATTTCTGAAGGAACCTTACATGGGAAAACAGTATCAGCAATCCTTTAATGGAAAGTAATGGTTACTAATTTCATCTACGGCTTGAAACAGTTGCCAAATGTAGAAGCAGTGATCTTTTTGTAAAAAAAAGGTGGTGGAACGCTCAACAGGGCGATTTTATTTAGACCAACAGCTATTAAAACAAAAAATTCGTCGAAAATAGGTGGTGGGAACGCCGTTCCCAAGCGTTCCATGACAAAAAAAGCACTGTGTAGAAGAAAAATAATCTATGATCACACAAAAATTACGTGTAGGGGATGTGGATTGTGAAGATGAAAAAAATGCATTAACAGTACACGAAATATATTAAGCATCAATCGAATATGTAGGCATATAAATTATCACAACACATGGCACATTGCATTTTGACTATATAGTTATAAATATATTACTGCCCCTACGGATGTTTTGATTACATTTGCATTTATACAAAAAAGTTTTTTTATCACTGCTTAAGAAAATTGCATTTATTTTATCAAAACAGTCAAGATAATGGAAATATAAAATATTGTACTTTAATCAGACATGTATCATCACAGTGTAATGAGCACTTGAAGGCTTTTCAAAGCAGATATACAGCAAGGATGATGGAAGTGGGATATTTCTAAACACATGTGATTAAATGACCGAACTGTTTATCTATGAATATCACTTTTAACAGTTCAGTTTCTTATTCGAGGTGTATTCTTATGGCCCAATTACCTTAATCTAAGCTTTATGTACAGTTGTACCAAAAGAAAACATTATTTATATTTTAAGTGTATTACATCTATACAAAAATATAAAAAATATAGTCTACTTCGATGGTTTCTTTTCAGTCATATTTCTTACAGCACAGATCAAATTGTACTTTAGATAGCAAGAGCACGAAACATGGACAATTGGTGCTCCCAGTATCCGTGGACTATTACTTTTTTACTTTATAAACTTACATATTTACACAATCAAACGCACAAACAAAAAACTTAATAGTACACAGTCAAAAACCCACTTAAGGTTCCTTTTAATTAAATTGTTTGTTACAGAAATTTCGCCTCAATATGCAAACAACAATTCAACCATTTAAATGGTTATTTGTCATGAAACATTAAAATTAAGGGAAAAAAATTATATCATACCACTCCAAAGATAAAAACATACACTGTTGACAAAACCATCCAAAAGAGCCTTGCTATCTGCAACGCATATATCCGATTCGTCATATCTGTTCGGTTCTCGATGCACTGAGTACAAATCCTGCAATTGGAAAATTTTTAAAAAATCAATCAATTTATTTCTACCCTTACCCCTCTCGATGTGTGGAGGTCTATTGAGAGCAACATAAAGGCACCAACATATCGGGGATGTAAGATAACAAAATGTTGAATGTTGCCATCAGCAGAAACAAATATGCGATTTTGATCATTGTATTTGGTTATTAATAATTTTGATAGACCCTGATACCAATGTAAAGGCTGATTTAAAAGCGATCCCAAATTTGGATGTAAATTGCACAAGTGTTCCAGTTTGGCAAAGCTCTTCAACTCGATGAACTCAGTGTAGGTTAAATGATTTGTTTCCTGGTGCGATACTAATTTATTCCAAAGCAGGTGGGTTCTACAATCGACCATGCCTTTATCAATCATCTCCTTTATTTGCTTTTGTATAGAATTGGCTCGATCCAAAATTAGCTGTTGCATTAACTGTTCGTGCGATGAATAATATCCCAAATAATTAACAGATTCTTGTTTAATTTCCATGTAGCAACTGTTTTGTTCATTCTGGCTGTTACTGCTTGTCGGCCTTCTTTCTTCAGTTTCCTCATTTTCGGTTTCATTCAAATCGCAAGACTTTTCAATTTTCGATTCACTAGTTTCACAATCAAGATTATATTTATCTTGATTTGGAATCAAAATTTTGCTCGTCGACGACACCGTACGAAATTTACCCAATTTCCTTTCCACCTCCAGTTTTGGATATATTTCTCTGAGAAAAATAATTTCAAAAGTATTACAGTAATACCCCGATTTACACGCTTAATACGTGAAAAAACAAGAACGTTAAGCGAATCAAACGTAAAACAGGGTTAATTACGTTTTTTTAAATTGCCATATGAAGTATTTTAAATTAAAAAAATTACTGTTAAATACTATTTTTAACCTTATGGTAATTGTATTCTTTTTTTATTTCAAATACTTCATATCACAATTTAAAAAACGAAATTGACCCCGTTTTAAGTTTTATTCGCTTAACGTTATTTTTTTGCCACGCATTAATCGCGTAAACCGGGGTATTACTGTATTAAAAAAAAAATTAAATTGTAATAAGAACGCAAAAGCGACTGAGAGAGATTACCGCGTTAAAGCAAATCAACGTAAACCGGGGTATTACTGTACACTCGGGTTTTCTTTTATGCGATAGATACGTACCACAAAAAACCGCATAAAAAAAATTCGCATAAAAAAAGACATTGATTATATGGTAAAAATAGGAATAAGTTTCATAATTCCCTAAAACCGCATAAAACGAAAGCAACAAATTAAAAAATAAACGAAAATCGCATAAAAAAAAAATCAGAAAATAACAATGACTAAAAAGCATCAGGTAAATTGGTTCCAAAATAGAAAATCTTTACAATAAAAATTAACAAAATTTAGATTTACAATAATGAAAAAATAAACATCATACCATGGATTACACTTACACTTTGTACGCAAAACATTTTGGATAATGAAAAGAAAAAAAATTTTTTTTTAACGATCGCACTGTTTATACGAAAGTTAAACTGCGTTGTTCATATACAATTTAGTGCAACCTGATAACTTGCTTATCTACAACGGAGAACCACCGACTCCGATACTTGGGGGGAGGCCCCAAATTTTCTTCAAATTTCAAACTGCACAACTTCAAATCCGCATAAAAAGACCTGAGTGTACTTATAAAAAAATTTAGTTTACAACTTAAGTTTATAATAAATATGTATTGAGTGTATCGATTTTGTTGTGCAAGTGGGTGCAAAGCGGGAAGGGTACAACCAAATTAATTAATTGAGTTAATTAAAAATTACCTTCTGGAAGTAAGTATGAGGTAATACTTCATATGAAGGACGTGTTCCGATGGTTGGTATGGCACACAGACATGCGAAACTATTAAAGTTATTTCAAAATCGTCTGTGTGCTGTCGATCTTGGGCATCCTTGTAAGACAGCTGCGGTGTACTTGTCACCTGTACCAACACGTACTCAGTTCCCTCGTCGCCATCTTCTTTAATCATGCTGAAGACATCCAAATTGTACTGGTCGACATTAATTAGAAGATAATCATACAAATGTTTTCCTTCCGTAATTAAATCTTTGACGGTGATTGTGTCCGTGTGTATTAGATTCCTAGCAAAATTTGGCGCCTTGCTGTAATACTTCATGAAATCATCCAAAAAGTGCATCAGGTGGTACTCATTGCACACGGTTTTTTTCGGGCTGTTGGTGACGTAAGCATGCATACATCTCAGGTGAAAATCATAAGTAAATGAATGGAGATGCATTAAAATTTTAACCTTATCACACTCATCCAGGAAACTCAAGGTGAATTGACTAATCGAGGTCCTCGAAGTTGTGGAGTGAAGTCGATTGCATTCAATTGCATAAAGCTTGGTCATTAGGAATGGTTCATTTAAATTTATCGAAAATATTAATATGCCGCCCAACATGGCTTTCTGTACATAAAATATTGAATTGTAAATGCTCTCTTTTTTGTGTCCCTGTTTTTTGTGAACGTTATCAATTTGCACTGCCATAAATCCGAGAGTTTGTAGGTACCGCCTGTATTCCAATATAAATTCGTAGCACAAATTTTGGTGCCAGTCTTGATTCTCTCGATGATCACTGTTCACATCAACGATTAAAGAGTGATCTCTGGTGGCGGCCGACTGCACACGCCACTTCGGCAAAAACAACAAGGGCGTGTGACAGTAATGAATAATCCTAGAGTTCTGTTTCAAAATTTGTAACTGATAATTTGTGCACGTGCTGGTTCTCGATTGCCACATCGAATGCAACTTCTTCAACTCGTCTTTGTGCTTCTTACCCGACCGTTTCATATCC
Organism: Dascillus cervinus; assembly: GCA_949768715.1. Taxonomy (NCBI): domain Eukaryota; kingdom Metazoa; phylum Arthropoda; class Insecta; order Coleoptera; family Dascillidae; genus Dascillus; species Dascillus cervinus. Next base: position 6,815,298 of record OX458323.1, read on the forward strand.
GCCATCTCAGCAGTAAAAGCCGCAACCGGATCGTTGTGAGTCGACCTTGTGTATCTGCAGGTGTCTCGGAATGCATCAAGTGTAGCAACAGTGAAACCACTCGAAGGCACAGTAATAGGATGTCTTTGGCGTTTCTGTGGGAATTTCAACATTGCTTCAACATTTCCGATGTATCCAATGTAGGAATTATCCCCGGCCAGTAAATTCTTTCGTGTTATAGCTTGATTGTAAAACAGGCCCAATTTTTGTGCGGTCACTGATGCTAGAAAATTAGCGCGAACACTAAGCCAGGAGCCTAATTTTATCCCGTGCTCGACGAATTTGTCGATGCTATCTCTGGACCAATTGTATGTGTAAAGTATGGCATGGTCACTTTTAACAGTGGCCCAGAGCAACTTCTGCCTAGGAATCAAATTATTATTACCTGAAATTAACGGAGTGAATTTTTGAACATGTTTCAGTTTATCAAGACTGAGTAAGTCGCCATAATCAGTCAATTTGTTGAATGTAACGCAAGCTTTCCAGTATTCAAAATTGCGTGAAATGATTATGCATTTATTTGGAGAATATGCGTCCATGAAAGGAACAAAAATCTCTCCATCTTCCGTCTGGAAGGGGCGAAAGGACTTAGATGTGTCATTCGATAGTTGTGTGATCAAAAGTTGCAATTCCCTTATCATCACATTCAGTAAGTGATGATTTGTGAGGGTGATTATGTGTTTTTTAACTGAAGGTGCCAACAGTGTCACTCCAAATTTTAACCAGTCAGGTAAGATCATGGAGCAAATTTCCGTCATGATTCCATCATCCCCTGATTCAAAAGAGTTTAATTTATCATCGCAGATTGGAGAATTTGGACTTTTACTTCTTCTTTTCGAAACTTTTGGTAAATTAATCTTTGAAGTTTCATTATTAAACATAACACTGCACTGGATTTCACGTTCATTTTCAACTGTGATTGGTTGAATCTTGCACAAACTGCTCAATTTATTTGTAGGAACCGTTTTGCATCTGTTACAAAGATCTGGTTCGCACAGAGGCGCTTGCAATAAATAATATTCTATTATTATATCCCAAGCTGCCTGTTTGGTTGCGGCATATAACTTTTGAAATAAATTGTCAGTATTCACTCTGCCTTGTTTCCACAAACGAAATTCTAAATACACTTCTGGCAGTCTTTCATTATCATTTAAAATGTGCGATGAAATGATTGCCTCAAATGATTTCTTCTGGAACAGTTCGTTGAAATTTATTTCAACATTTCTGCCTGCTAAATCGTGACTGACAATGGCCAGAGCAATGCAAGCGATCCCGCGATTTCCTGAAGACGGATTTATGCCTTGATTGTATATAAAAATATTATCCTCTGAAACTCTATTGGAAGTTTGATCCGACTCTGAATAATCCTTGAAATGGTAATGGGTACGATTATCAGTGTATTTTGGAATGTTTAAAAATTGCAGCAAATTTTGCCTCAAATAATGTATGTACGAATCTAAATGTTGTTGTGCATACTTCTGAATTGTCAGCTGTAAAAAATGAATTAATTTAAATACAGTAGAATCCGCTTTTAACGAATATCGGATATAACGAGACACCACTTATAACGAGCAATACACATGGAGAAATTTAGTTTACAATGCAAGGGCGGTTAAAAATGTCTGCATAATACAAGATTGGTTATAATGAGACTCCGGTTATAACGTCGGTTGTATTGAAGTTTTATATCAAAAAAATCCTGATATAGCGAAATCTAAATATATACCTTTGACTAATATTGATAATGGTTTACTTAGAAATGTACTGATGTCTTTACATAATAATCCGTTTTTAACGGAATCCTCTTATAACAAGCTAATTTCAAACTCCCGCGCGTCATCGCTATAAGCTGATTCTACTGTATAAGTAATTATTGATAAGTACCTTTTTGACCACTTCTGGCATTCGAAACGGTTTCTGTATAAAATGAACATCTTCTGGTGTTAAAGGGCACATTGAATTTCTGTCCAACATCACCGATAAAAAATCTAAAACGGCATCATCCAATCTATTTTGCAACACTTGTACTAAATCTGAACGAACATCTTCGCCGGCTTCAGTGATACCATGCACACTAAGTATCAAAGTGTCTTCATTCGGCCCTTCCTTACTCTCTTTCTCCCCAAATGATCTTACACGTGGACGAATTTCTGACTACAAATTAAGTTCAATCAATCCTTACTAAAACCACAATAACTTACACTGATTGTGTGGGAAATGCTGTGTTCTGACTGAGTGCTTTTTGGCTGCCCTAAAGGTAAAGATGCAATGGAAGGACTTCGTGACACAATAGGATGTTCGAATTCATTGGACCTTATTGAAGTATTTTTATTACAGCTGCTCTGCAAGTTTTCGTGCAACCTTTAAAAATAAAATCTTACTTACTTTATTATTAATTAAAGAGATTTTTTACCTGAGATAAAACACATTTGAGTTGCAATCTTGATAGACAAACATATTATTCCTGTTTTGAACGGAAAATTTTTCTAAAATGTTTTTCAAAGCTCCAATTCCTCTGGACAAACCTGATTTTCCAGGACCCGTTTTTAAACGCGGATGCAATATGAAGTGAGTTTCCCAAACAATGGGGCAGCTGAAATACCCAGGCTTAAACTTGAGAGTCGCTTCCATTAACGCGTTTGTGATCGGCTCTGCTTCATCATTGATTTCTAAAATGAAATAAATACAAAATGACGCTAAAATGTAATTACGGTCACACCATCCATGCTTTTCAATCTGGTAAATGATGAATTCCTGCTGATTGTCGAAATGGCTGAATCGGTGAAATGGTTTTTAAACGTGTCATCTGGTTCTAATAATGGACTGCATCGACGTGTATCATGGAGTGATTGTAACAGGAGAGACTGATTGACACGTTTACACAAATCACGAATAGCATCATTTACGGTTCTTTGAACTTCGAGATAAATTCCTACGTGCGTTGTGGGTAGTTCCAAAAATCTAAAAGTTGTTTTTTTTTTAAATAATAAAATAAAGAGTAATAGTAAAACCAACCTGCAGTGGAAGTATATCATAACTGCATCTTGATTTATTTGCATGATTAACCAGAAGTTTGGTAAATTGAGTCTCTTATTGTCTAAATTAATCAACCACTCGTAGTCTTCATCATCCTCGCTTACATCTTCGTCATACCCTACACAAAAATCGATAGAAAATGATTGGATTAAATAAATTACTCACCACCATCTGTGCCCAAGTTGCTGTCATTTATGCTCGATATATCGCTTAATTGTGAGCAAACTTCCTCATTTTTTGAAAAAATTTCGTCATTTTTATTGCTGATGTCATCAATTTCCTCGTTATTCTCCTGTATTGAATAAGATTCGTTTTTTGATTGTGCTTCGATGAATTGATCAAAACACTTTTGCGTGAAATAATAGTTGGACTTAAAATCAAATGCACTAATAAAGTATTTATTGTAGTCAGATTTCAAATGCCTGTTCTTTTCTAAATAAAAAAAATCTCCCTGTTTGCATAGTTTATATTGCGGTATATCGATTTTTGCAAACTCTTGCACAAATTTTTCGTGACTTTGTTTGGATCCGTAAACAAAATTGAGATCAATAACATCCAACAAACATGAAGAATGAGTCTTGTTGCTGTTTGCGACGTGTTTTATAACTAAATTTAAAGTTTCAGATGTGACCGGTTCGACGTCTAATAAAGCAGTTGCAATTTCATCTTTCAGCAACCATTCAATTTCCTCTCTCAAAGTAACAATCGCTTTTTTTTGGATATCTGGTAAGTTCAGCAACAACTCATGTTCTTTGTAATCAGAATTGAAACTAGCTTCAGATGTGGTGCTTGCAATGCTCGGCTGAAAGCAATCAGAAGAAAATGAAGTCGCCCTCAGCCCTTTATAAGAGTAGTCTGTGATGATATTTTGAACTTCACTTGGTAAAGTTAAACATAAGATGTCTAAAGTGATTTGAAGTTTTGATTTTTCAATATATTCAGTGTCCGATTCGATCGTGTGCAAAAATTCACCTAAACAAGTGGGCAAGACTTTAACCGAAGTATTTGCAATGTTATTATTATATTTAATTGTGCAAATTAGATGTAAAAATAAAGGACTGATATCGCTTGGTGGGTATTCACTGTTTGTACTCAACGAATGCAGCAGGTACATATTTTTCCCAGGCCTGAATTCAATTTCAGATGGAGGCATTGAAACTTCATCGTCGCTGTCGTGCTTGGTATTTGGCTTGTCACACAAATTGTGACAATAATAAAATTCCCTGTTACTGGGAACCGGCGTGAAAGCGACTTTAATTATTTTAAAAAATTTCTCCTTTATTAAACGATGTAATGGTTTCAATTCACTGCAAGGAGTCGGTTGATTTAATATTTGCAAATTTAATTCATCCCCTAAATTTTGTTTCAAATGCCCACAGACAGTCTGAAATTGTTTCTTTAAACCACTGATTGTAAATTAAATATTTAAAATATACTTGCAAATAATATGTGATGTCGATTTCATAAACCGTTTCTTCACACTGATCCATTGCTGATTGTACATCTGCATTATGAACAAATTCTTTGGAATGTAAAGCTGAGAACAGCGACATCACAAAACATTTGGAGTGAGTCAGTACTAATGCTTTACAATGCTGTTTTACATTGATTTTGGATTCATTACTTTCCGATTCTTCACTCTTTGGTTCAGGACTGTTAGTTGTTAAATCATCGAATTTTAGTCTGAAAGCATAAATGCAAAATTGAACCTTCCCTTATTATGACACTCACCTCACTGAATCTTCATACACAATGGATCCACATTTGAAACGATGGTCTTCATAAACATCTTTACTTCTCGAGAAATCAGTTTGAAAATGGTTAATGTACGCACTGACCAATAGAGCAAGCGGACAATCAAAAATATAAACCGGCAAAAGAAGTGAATTGCTTATATTTATGGGCACATCACTGAAATTGCTTCCTCTGGATGAGGGTCTCTCGGTACCTTCTGTGGTTTCTGTAGTTTGCGACATATTCATCAAGTCAGAATTAACTAAATTTTTTAAATCCAGTAGAGTTGCTGGTATGAAAGTTAGAATCACGTGGGTAATCGATATTCCTTTTATAAAACATCTCCAGTAGGAACTGCCCGGTGGATATAAGGAGTGCGCCGTTTGTAACGAAATAGGACATAAATGAGGATATTGATTTTTGTGCCTTTTAACAATTTGATGTATAAATCTAATGGAGTCTTCTGGTGAAAGTTCCAATTCGCGATCATGCAACGTTTGAAGGTGATCCTGTATATTCTCCAGCAAGAGTTTGTTAGGTTTTTCGACATTACATGATGAAGGAACCCTTTCATCTCCTTCCACAAACATTGAAAACAACAGTTCGGTCTGATGACAACGTGGTAATATACTGATTGGGTCGAAATGGAATGGAATGTGTTGAATCCTTTGATTCAAAGGATTTATATCTGACATTGAACAATCTAGCAAATTATTTCTGCTATCTCTACGCCAAGAATTTTGTCGATATTTGTTCGACATGCTCGAACGGCGACAGTGCAGCATAGCATCGATAGGCTTTTCCTGGCACATTAAACTTAAATGCTCCAGAGTGAGCAACGAATTTATGCATTGTGAGTCGATTTCTTGTACCTGTAAATCAAGAATCGTTTATTTTAAATTTTTAAAAATTTCGAATTTAAATTGTTTTTTGGGAACAAACGTTGTTAAGGAGGCCAGTTTGCGACTTGTTTTATTTGTGTATCCGTCATTTGGGACTTAATTCTTTTTTTCTTTATTTAAAATAAATCGATTAAATTGTTCAAGGTAAGTAATTGATTTAATTTATTGATATCTTATAATTCACTGTTTAGATGGTATATGATGTCATCTATGACGTGATTTTTTTCGCGTTTTTCGCAGCAGTAGGATCTTTCCTTGCGTTGTTAACGTTTATAATCAGGCGACCTTTAGATGCGAAATTAATCGCGCTGGATGTTTGGTTTAAATTAACCGAGAGGGCCGTTGCAAGACCCAGACGAAGAGAGGTGATCGGAAGAAATCCAAGTGAAAATTACCGCTTAGTTAATGGACCCATTGCAGACTTAAGGATCACCAAGAAACGATCTGTTCTCACCATTCCGTCTCATTAATGACGTATTTATAAAATTGCAATGTACTTTTGATAAAAAATAAATACTTTCTAAAATGTATATTATACTACATGACTTGGAAATTGCAACACCAAGAAGGGGTGCAAATTTCCAATGGGGGTCGATGCTCTTTTCAACACCTGTGGGAAATTATGGGAAAAAACTGATGAACTTAGCGAACTCCTGCAAACACTAGAAGCTCTCTGGCATGAATTGCAGGTTGCTTGGGACACCATACTCCAAGAGGACATCGACCACCTACTGGAATCAATGCTACGAAGAGTGAGGGAGTGTGAAACTAATAGGGGCGACCCAACACATTATTAATAAAAATTAAATTAAATTGTGTTCATCTTTGTTTCTTTTTCTTTGAAATTATAATCAATTATTATTTTTGAATAGTTACACGTTTCTGCCAAGTTTGGTCAAAAAATTCACATGTTAAACAAATCCAATCATAGCAGGCGTTGCATACAGTAAAACCAATGTACGTCAATTGTTCCAGTGTCAGCCATTTTGAAATTCGCCGGCACTAGCTTCACTTGTGTATCCGTAATTTAGGACTTCATCTTTTCTGTCTTTCTTTAAAATAAATTGATTAAATCGTTCAAGGTACGTAATTCAATTCAATTTATTGGTATAAGTTATAATTCACTGTTTAGATGACGTTTTGTGCCATGTGTGAGGTTATGTCTATCGCGTCCTTCGCAACGCTCGTAGTAAAAATGCTATTTGTCTTTAAGATGCTAACGTTTATAATCAGGATAGTAAAGTTTATAATCAGCCCACCTTTAGATGCCCAACTAGTCCTGCTGCATTTTTGGTTTAAATTGATCGAGAGGCCCGAGGAAAGGCGCAGTCTGACAGTGGTGGTCGAAGAAAGTCGATGTAAATGCTGCGGCTTACTAAAAGAATCCACTACCGACTTAAGAATCACCAACAAACAAAGCGTTGTTGCTATCCCGTCTCATTAATGACCTATTTATAAAATTGCAATGTACTTTTGATAAAAAATAAATTTTTTCTAAAATGTACATTATGTCTATTAACAAATCCAATCGTAGCAGGCGTTGCATACAGTAAAATCAACGTACGTAAATTGTTTCCGTTTTTGTCAAAGTTTTGTGATTATGAGTTGCATATTATATCATATTATGGACAACTTCCTGAATTACTTGAATATGGCGGTAAACTGTTTGAATTAAAAATTCGATTACTAATTTTAATAAAACAAATTTTAGCTAGTTGCAACCAATATCTATGAATTAGCCGGAAACGTCCTTTACCTTATTTTTTTGCGTTTTCTATTTACCTTTTATATCACCCTAACGATTATTGCGTTACGCCTGTTTTGCAGTGTGTACGAGGAAAATGAAGACGTTGAGTACAGGCAATAATATTATCGGCACAGAATTCTCTGCGGACCAGTTCATTATCAAGGAAGACGCTTCAAGTGCCGAGGCTTACTGCCCTTAATTACCGGAAAAAATTGATATGCAAAATTTCTTGAGATATGTATTTACACAATTTTTATTAAATGTTCAGTAATATTTGTACGCTAAATTACAATGTAATAAAAAATTAACTAAAAGTTATTCTATTTCAATCGTACGCATGAGGGCTGTCATGGACAATATAAGGTGGGCTCGGAGCCTTGAAAATAGTCTCAAAAATGGCTTGTGCTTGATTTGTGTTTACACAGTCGGATATTTTCTTGGCTTTCTGGTTTAACTGAATGCATTGCGGTTTATACTTAAAATCCCTTGTCAAATCATCGGTCACAACGCGAGTCAATGTTAACTCATACCCGGTAGGGCAAATACATACTGCATGGCATGACACGGCATGCAAATAAAATAACAAGACCACAAAATTCCTACAAGAATAAATACTAAAAGTTTTTTATACAAAAAAAATTAAATCGTTACCTGAAGTTCATGGTTTGAAACGTACTTAAACAATGTCAAATAGTGCAAGCGCAATCAAATGTTTATCAATAACATTCAAGAATAATGAGCAATTAATAAACAAATTAAAAAAACAACTCACCACATCAGCAAGTTCATAATAAAGTTTATTGTCCATGTAATCGGTTCTCGAGTTCAAGGTTTTAATGGTCCCATACTGAGGCTCGATCCACACCTCTGTCACCATCTGAAACTCAGAGTCCACTTCGGAATCTTGTTCAATCTCTTCTTCCGACCCGCTAGTAAATTCCACCTCGTTCTTCCACGAATTATTAGGTGGAAATAGCACATACTGAACCACACAATTTGAAAACGGTTCCATTAAAAATTCTAAGACCATGGTTATAATCCCAGAAGATGAATGAGCAAAACTAAAACCTTCCCTCAACCTCATCCTTAAAGAAATAACTTTGCTTTGTTTTCAATCATTTCAACTTAACAGAATTAACCTGGTAACTGTGTTTAAAATTCGAGAGAGTGCAGTCGTTCCTAATTTAGCATTGGAAGGATGCGTTGTACTCCAGATCCATCTTCTATGATATAAGTACCGGGAAAGAGTTGTGAAAAGTGTGGTAATGTGGGGCGAAGAGGAAAACGGTTGAGAAGAATGTGGCGGTTGAGTACCGTCAGGGAAGATCACCGTTGTAAAATCATTCGGCATTCGTTCATATCTAAAAATGTTGAAATTGTACAGTCGGTTTCGTTACAAGTTGCAAATTCACCTAATTAAAATTTTTTCTAACGGTTTCTGTAATAAGACACAGCAAATATTTTCTTTGGCTTTTAGAAGACTTGGATATGATAGTGACATTAATTCAGATTTTAATTCTTCACAAATCTATTAAAAATAGGATCAATTAAATTGATTGAAACTATTCAATGTTCACATACTTCATGTCTGATGTATCCAGGGGTACTGGTCATAAACCCCATGCTAAGAACAGCACAAGGTAATTTTGATGTCACACGAACAATGCAAAACCAAGTTGGTTTATCGCGCTCGTGGTGTAGAAACTTAAGATATGTATGATTGTCAATTAATATAAAAGAAGCCCAATCAGAAAGTAATCCATACAATGCCGTGGCAGCCTGGCGACATTGTACCATCTTAAATAATCCTTTATAGAAAAAAGGTACAAATTTGTAACAATAACCTACTTGAAACCTTCCAGAAGAATTAGCCAAGTGCAGATGTTTGGGCAAGGGATGGTCATGTTTCAATATGAGCGATAATTTATGAACGTGTAACCATTTCCGCCAGTTACAACTTTCTAACTGAGAGATCGGTTGCCAAATTGAAACGAACTTAGGACAGGAAGAATCGCTGCAAGCAAAAGTAAGTTAAAAGGTCACTTAAATCATCAGAAGTGTACCTAGGGCATAAAATTAATTTAGTTGCATCGTTACCATTGATTATAAAAACTGGTATGCCACTTTTGACACTTTCGGGTAAAGTGTACCAAATTGCCCCATTTTGCAACGAACACAACTGTTGTGATAAGAGGATATCACCTGATGCTAACTGTGTCAGTCTTACCCAAAACCTTTCTATTACTGCCAAACGAAATAAGGATTTTGCTTCTTTTTTCATTATGCAAGTAATGTCGTGTAAAAATTCGTAGGGAGCTGAAATGTGAACTTCAAAGTGTGTTATGTTCTTAACAGCAGGCCACTGGGTGCTTAGGTGGTAATGTAAGTATATGAACGCTTTCCACTGCAAGCACAATTTAACTTCAAGAACGCCGTTATTGAAAATTATATCCTGTAAAATAGTATTTTTATTCAATCCATAAGACAAACCAAAAATTGTTTCTTACATCAACAGTGTAACCTTCCCTCATTCTTCTTGCGATCAGAAGTAGTATAGAAGTATTAATATTTTCATCTGTCTGTCGCTTGGACAATAATGTAGGAAGCCTATTTGTACGAAAGCTTTCGTTTCTTAAAAATCACAAGTTAAAAAAAATAAATGAATGTAGAAGAACACTCACGGCATGATCCAATTATGTTGATCAAAAACTCCAATGTGCGTGCTTCTACTTTTGGTATGGAAAGTCCACAGTAAATATGATTTCTGGTAAATATTCATAGACAGTGATGGATCAATTTTCTGTAAACATATTTTCAGTGGAATTAAGTGATTTAGTTCAACTTACAATATCGTGAAAACTTTCTAAGCAAGTGCCCATCGTAGATTGTGAGAGAAAATACAACAAATCTGTGTAAGATACATATCCGGCGCTGCTGTGAGGATGAAAAGTCGACCCTACTTTTATAAATGATATTGTTATACTTTCATAATGAAGTTGCAGAAGTATTGATTCCATTATGTTGCTATCAGGCATAGCAACTACTCCATCAGTTATGACTAGAATATCTGCAACATTTCTTTAGATCGGGGAAAACTCAATTCATTTACCAACTTACTACTTAAGCTATTTTCTGGAAGTAACGAAATTGCTAACATCGAATATCGCAGCATGTTTACGAAATTTGCATCAGGCGAGACCATGGGGATATTGCAACTTTTGTATTCACAATACAGATCCGATATGCCGACAGGAATGCAGTCATTTTCGCTCTGAAATCACAAGCTTGTTAAAAACTTTAAAAAATGGCCTACAAATTTTGAATTTTTGGTTTAAAGACTTAAAAATTCACAATCACAATATCAAGATTTTAAGAGAATCACAAATTTCAAAATCTGAATTTTTGGTTCAAACAAACAAATACACTCTCATATGCAAGAAAAACGGGTCACCCATTTTTATTTAAAATTTTTTCAAATAGCATCACTGTTGCGATAATAAAACTTTTGGTATTTTACGATAAACGAGACCATCAGAGTGCAGAAAAAAACAGCATATGGTACTTATCAATTTATTTAATGAACAATAACCATCACAAATAAAAATTTTAATTAATTTAATTAAATTCTACATTCTGATAGCCTCTTTTATCGTAAAATACTAAAAGTTATATTCGAAGTATTGCAACAGTAATTACAAAAAATTAAAAAAAGATGGGTGGCCCGTTTTTCTTGCACCTGAGTGTAGATTATAATAATAACAATTAAAATTACTTTTTGCAGGTCCATTTGATCATGAGCCATTGCAGACACTTGAGCAATGCTACACTCGAGACGGTGAAATTGATTTTCAATTAACTTAAAAATCTCTTGTAGATTCCCCGAAGAAATTTGTACTCCTTTTATGATGACTTGTTGAGCCGGACTCATAATGAAAGGCGTGTTAACTATAACTGTCAAATAAATATAAGGCTGGAACGCCAGTGGATTTCCAGGAACTGTGAACTGCAAATAAATAAATTTTTAGACATGCTACTTTGCTTGAATTATTAGTTACTTGTTTGCATAATCCTTCGAGACTTGTTTTGAAGCAGCTGAGGATTTCGTCGTAAAGTATTTCGCCTCTTTGAATGTCAATTGTTGAATGTGAAGGACTCATGTCCAAACAGTACACGAAACGATACGAATGGGCCAAAAACATAATTTTTGTGTAAGCAGTTATCAGAAATTTATTTGTTTTTGTGCAACTCTGATCAATCGGAATTATTGATATGATTTCTAATTCTGTATTGGATGGGTCATCCTTAAACAAAGAAAAGTAAATAATTGAAATAGAGCAAATAATTTAACTTACCCATTTTATGTGTTCTGGTATGGAAACGACCGTGTTGAGATGATCCAGTAGCCACTGTAACCGGACCAATCTAGATACTGGCACATTTTTTGGCAGGAGGAGATAAACCACTTCTGCGTCTAACGGCGGTTGAATGTCTGAATCTTCTTGGAAATTCTCCACAAAATCTGCAAAGAATCCTGGGCCACCAATAAAATTAATGTTAAAATGAAAGCAAAATATTTACCGGCTATTGGGGACTGCTCGACTCCTTCATCCGAATCTTGACTTTGCAGGTCACCTTCCATGTTCGTTGATCATTTAGCGCTGAATTTTTAATTATGTTTATCTCAGCGTACGACAATTGAATGATTTAGTTTCCTTTGTTGATACGGACAAATAATAATTCATGTTGAGTACTTACAGTAAAAATTCCGTTGACAATAAATGCAGGATATCTTTATTCAAAGTCCATCAAGTAGTGATATCAACAGCTGTACGACATGTAAATTATAACAAGATAGAATAGGTGTGTACGTGTATCGACGTAATTTTAAAAATAGCTACTATTTTATTGGGCTCTTCAAATATCAGCAAACAAATATTTAAACACGGCGAAGCACTTGTAAAGATTACATCACAAAATTGACAACATAACCTAAACGTGTCGTTTGTTTTGATTTACGATGCACCAGATCATTTGGCAGGTTGTCTAACCACTTTGATTCTCATTTAGACTAAATTCCTGGAATTGCATACGTGTAATTAACTTCTTTTCGATGGCCAACTCACGCAAGACCACCGAAACTTGTTTTGTTCTAACATCAATCTAAAAAACTTGCGATAAATCGTATCGTTAATTTATTTATTTTTAGTATTTCAAATTGCGCATCGGGAATAACTGCGTTTCGTAAATTTTCAAAAGTCGCCGCCAAATTCACCGTTCAAATTTGGCGTTCGGGTATTTTTGAAATTAGGCGGGTAAAACTTCGCGTTTCGAATTTTTGGATCGAAATAATTGAAACACGTACGAAGCGTAACTTAGACTTTATTAGTTGATATCCAATGTACATTGCTCAACTAATCTATAAATATATCACAATTTACGATAATTATTGACTTTGTAATAATTATTTATAATAAAATTTTTTTATTCAATATTTAGGTACACGTTAATTTATTTTCCTAATAATAAGCACAGCAGTAAATTAAAAAAAATATAAGTGCGGTACAAAAAAGTTTATTTTGAAGAACATTAAATTTAAACGGTGATAAATGTTCACGAGACGCCACTGATCGGGAAACGCCACTGAACGATATTCAAGGGAATGCTAAAATTGTGGGGGCACGCTTTCTGTCAAATCACTTTTTCCAATGCGGTTGTACTGTAACGGGCTTGTCGTGATTTGAAGAAAAAAATTCCAAGAGGATCACGTCAGATCAATTAAACAACATTTATTGACATTGAACATGTAGTAAACAAACGAGTAGATATTTAACATATAAACGCTCAGAGCCTCTAGCTAAATTAGCAGTGATATGTGTCAATATTATTTTACTGGTTATAATTTTTTCAATTTTTTTTAAATCAAAGCTACACCAACAACCACCGATAAGAGGGGAAACATTTTTTTTTGGTTTTATACTTAATTTCAAATCGCGCGTATCAGGAGTCAAGACACAATCCTGGTACGCGAAATGCAACGAGGTCTCGCCGTAACTAGATTGGTAATTAAAACCGGTTAATACCGCAATTTTTGGAAAATGAATTTATAACTGTGCTGTGGAAGCATATTTTAATACAAAAAGCTTTTAATCCTCGTCAAGGGGGTCTAAAAACGTAAAAGATTTATTACTGATAATGTTCCGGATTTTGATGCTAAAACCCGGATCGTATCTCTTTTGTACGAGCATACCTAAAATAATCATTTTTCACACTCGAAACTTATTTACGAGGCAGTCGAAAAATCATTTCGAATGCTAAACTTAAAAAATAAATTTAATTTGAACATTTTTCTAATAAACAAATTTTGTAATGTTATATTACATTATAATTAATTAGTTATAAGCGAAAATTTAATAAAAAAAATTTTCTTTGAAATTAGTTCTTCAGTTCTTCGACTGTTACAGACATAAGTTTAATTTAATGTCTTATTTCAGAAAAGAAATTTCTTGAAGTTTAGTTAATTCTCCAATTTAGCTGTTTGCGAATTTAGGAATGATAATTTTGTTACCTTGAAGTTGATTTGTTATTCCTTCCAGTAAAACAATTTTTTATTCCATAAAAAAGAATCGTAATTAACTGCTTGTTATAAGTAAAAATTCGCATTGAAATTTAATGGAGTCTTTTTGTTTAAGTTTTTTAATTTTATTTGGGTACCAATTAATTTTCCAATTTAGCTGCTTGTGAGGAAAAAAATTTTTTCAAGTCCTAGTGAACAAGAAATTTCACTTATAAAACATTTTTTTTTACTTCTGTTGTCGGATAGTATAACAGCGGATGTAGACTTGGAGTTGAAATTTTTATTACGCTTTCACATTTTAAGATTTAAAGGAAATCTTTTTTTTTACAATTTTTTCCGCCGCGCAAAAGGTACATTTCTCTTGGGCAATTCTACAAAAACGATTTTTCCGTTAACCCGTGCAAGATATCGAGTATTTAATATTCGAAAAGATAGTTTTTAAACAGGCAAAAAGTTTCTCCGACACCAAACAAAAAAAACGTCTAAAAAAAAAATTAGAAACTTTCAGTCGTGTGAGTTTTAATATTTAAAAACCACTCGTCCGTCTGAAAAGCACAAATAAAATTTCGAAATGCGCGGAATTAATTAAAATTAAATTAATTACGCCCCTAAAGTTGCGACGGAAACGGACATATTTCGTCCGCAATTTTTGATAAAGGCGCGGAAACCTTCAAAACTAATTTATCATCAGCAGGAATTCTTCTTTTTTGTGAGTCGAAAAAATCGCTCGCTGCGAAAGCAATAGAAAAATTATCTCCAGGTGTAAAATGAAACTAATCAAACGCGCATTTGAGATAAATGTAAAGGCGGATACAATGGCAAAAGTCACAGCCATTATTTGAAGTAGTATCTAATTTGTTTCAAATAAAAATAAAAATAAAATAACGAAGAATTGAGTCTACTCGTTGCGTTCCTTCTCAGGTTATAAAAGTGCGACATTTTCAGAGGCCGGTTCTGCGATATTGTGTACAGTACCGGCCCCACAAGAACTCTTCGACGGGGTGTTAGGGTTGACGTTGTGCATTACGATCGTTTCGGCTGCTTCACCTAAAATAACGAATTTTTAATCGGCATCTAATATTCATGTTAATTACCTTTGTGGGTGGACGATGCGGTGTAAGTTGAACTAGGGCCCGAGTTGTATTTTTTGTAGGCCGCGCTGTTCATCGTCAGTTTTCTCACGTTCTTGTCGGGGTGTAATACTATTATGTAAACTTTTGGCGAATAAAGGCAGACTAATGCCACGGTTGCATTCATGCTAATAGCTACACATAACGTCGTTATTTGAGTCTGAAACAAATGATCCGTTAAAGACATACATTTTTTTATTAGATAAATAAGTTCACGTGATGTTGATTTACTCATTTTGAACGTAAAACAATAATTTTTGAAACTGAAATTTAAATTTTATTGAAAGGGCGAATAGCCTTGAATTTCCTCATCTATAAGCAACAACCCGATAAAATATTCAGTCGGGACGAAATTCTTTTGGTTGGATAAATATTACATTAACTTAATTACTGCAAATTTTGTGTTTTATTTTATTGCTCTTGTTGATTGGTTTCGGCGAAACACATAAAGAATTCTACTTCAAAGTGCGACCGCCTATTATAAATTTCAACTCGAATGGGAACACTCAAATTTATATTTATTCATATATTTATGCTGCTGCATAAAGGAATCGTTACCATCAAAGTACTTAAAAGCCCGTGCAGTTTTTTTAAATTAAAAAAAATCGCCGATCTGTAAAATTACAATTGGTGACATCATTAAGTATTTATGCAGCAATACAAATTTCTTTAAATTTTTTCGTTCATTCTTACCTCATACGAATTTCCAGTACCGAAGTAAATCGGCATGAAAGCAAGCCAAATGACGCATGTTGTATACATGGTAAAACCAATAAACTTTGATTCGTTGAAGTTTTCGGGGATTTTGCGGGTCTTGACAGCGTACACGGTGCAGATTGTGATCAACACCATGTTGTACAGTTGGGAGAATAAGAACGACATGTCCTGAATTTTGCATTTCAGTATCACCTGGAAAAAATCGCCCTGTCGTCAGCCCCCGGAGAGCACCCGCAAACATTTATGTATGTAGGTCGACTTGAATTTCAAAGTTGAGGGAAATTATTTTGAAAAATTTGCGACATACAATAGCATATTCAGGAATTTTTTATTACCCACACGTTCTTTCAGGAAACTGTCGTAAAACTTGAGTTTATTTATTTAATTTTTCAAGGAATTTGTGGTTTGACAAAACAAAGAATTTTTATTAAATTCGCTTTTGTTTTCTTATTTGTTGTTTTATTTAAATTAAATAGAAATGCAAGAGCTTTCCTAAAACATTTTTTTAAATAAAATTTCCCAAGATTCAAATTAATTTTCAAAGACGACAATTTACCCTTAACATTATTTTTAGATGAATGATAACTTCAGCATGAAATTCTATTGCAGATGCTCAATATTTACATTTGGAAGTAATCTTCACATCAAATCAACAAAGTTGCTCAATGTGCAATTGTTTCCGGATTATTTTCTAAGCATCTTCTCTAACAAATATTTATAGTAATTATTTTCTAATTTCTTGTTTTAACTTTATAAGTTAATATGAAAAATTATACAGGGTGTCTCTAATAGCTTGGTTAATATAAAAACCATTACATTTTATAGATTATTTTTCAAGATTTAAGCGATTTAAGATCGTACAACTAAACAATGCAGGCATTTCTCGTTGAATTTTCTAAAAAGTATCAAATTTGGATGTACACGATTACATTAAATTTGGAATTGAAATAATATTTATGAGTTTCCTGTTAATCGAATCCCCAAAGAGAAATGAGGAAATGACCGAAAACTGCGTGATGGCAACTAATGAGTGAAATTTAATCTTATATTTGTTTGGATGATTTTCAAATAATCCAAATTAATAGCTTCGGGAATTACAGCAATTCAGATTTGATGAAGTATCACGTTACCGAATGATTACCATTTTAAAATACCTTCGTTCGAAATCAAGTTTATTTTATGGCGGAAATAATTTCATCGAAGTCATGAACAAAATTTTCAACTTTCCCGGTAGTTAATTTCGCGAATACTGAAAAAGAACACCGAAACAAATGACTCGATTAGTTAATTAAAAAAATTACATTGCAATAATTTCATTGCATTAACTAATTGAAACAAAAGGAAACCCCGGGCGAACGGGCGCAAAGCGGAAAACGACAAAAGTTGCAACTTTTACCAACATCACTATAGATCTTTAAAAGGTTGAGTGGTTACATTTGTTTTCTTTTCAGGATAACGTATCGCTTTTAACGTTTAAAAAATCATAACGGCGAATTTTTCACGTACCGGAAAATAAAAAAAATTATAGCTTCAATCCAGCTAGGCACGTCAAATGCAGCAAAATCTCGTTTTGTTTCCTATGTGTGCGTATTAATCTCTTTCGTGATATATTACAATTACAAAAAAATGCCGAATCGCGAAACTCAATTTATGAAACAAGAAATATACGCGAAAAGAGCTCGTTAGGCTTTAACTAAATAATGAGAATTAATTTAGTTCGGATAATTTACAGAGGGTCTTCATTTGTGTAGAAATAATTTAGTCTTAAAAGGATATTTGCTCATTGGAAGTACTAAACCCGACTGGCGTAAATAAAAAAAATCGGTAATTATCGTATCTAATTAATCGACTTTGTATCGTGTACTACAACTTTTTTAAATGTAATTATAAATAATTGCTTTTAAATTAGAATTTGACCAATAGCAGCTCATTTTTCGTTATAGCAATTGCAATATGCGATCGTATTACAAAATTAGATTTCCCATCGACTTTTATTGCTCACACAGAAAAAATGTTTTTGTCCATCACTCACCTGCATCCTATTGGGGTAGTAATATCTCGTCCCCGGAGTTTCCAGAATCATCCAAACGAGCGTCAGCACGACTTGAACGACAATTAAAGTGATGGTGATTATGACCTGAGATTTAGGGCTAATGTAGCTAGGCCTCTGAGCCGATTTGGAAGCAGAGTCGAATATTCTGGATATTCTGTTTGTTTTCGTCAGCAGGGCGCCGTATATTATTGAAAAACCGACCCCGATGCCGAACCTTTGAGTTATGCAAGATTCAATAGTGGGGCGGGCCAACAGAACGAAAGTGTTCAGATAGCAGAGCAAGATTCCGAAAAGCAACATATAGCTGAGTTCACGACCCGAGGCGCGAACTAAAGGGGTGTCGTTATGTTTGATGAAGAGACTGATGACCAAAACTGTGGCGATGATCCCAAGACACGAGAACGCCGCCGGGACTAGGGCGAACGGCGAATCCCAGCGCATGTACTGAAGTTCTAAAGGATAGCAGGATAATTTATTAGGATACGGCCAGAAGCCCGGACCGCAATCACGACAAGTAAACTCGTCAAATACGTATTCATAATCTTCGCATTTGTCACATATCCAGCAACACGTGTCGCCCTATAAAAATAAAACAGATCATTTTAACATGCCTGATAATTCTTTCAACTAAGGTAAAGTGGGGTAAGTGCGATCATTTTATAGATAGTGAGAGAAATGTCTCATAAAATAAATAATAGGTTCTGTTGTTACGGAATTTTAAAAGATGATTTAGTAGTTCATTTAGTTGTCTTTCAGATTCCACCACTAATTTTTTCATGATATCAACAATTGACCAGTAAAGCGGGAAAGTGCAACCATCGGCTGAAATACGAATTAAAAATCGTTCCAATTGTAAAATAATTTAATTATTTTACTCAAAATAACACGTAGTAATAATAATAACCACTTTAATGAATACCATTTAAATCAGTGGTAAAGTAAATTTAGACACGTTTTTCATTTTTAACAAAAAGAACTTTCAAAATTTACTTGATTGTAGTTGTTGCTTGATCCCCAACGACGGACGAAGCGTATTTTTACAAAAAAAAAAAAACACTTCAAAATTAATATCGGGAAAGTGCTATTATTTGCTATTATTTGCTATTATATATGAGGCGTTCAGTGGCCCAAGCCACACTTTTTCTAAATAGAGGATTAATTTCCACAAATATTAAATAATGATCATTCTATCAGTACAGCAGTACGAGATATTGCTGGTAATGGTAATGAGTGATAATGAGCTTTAACAATGATCACCAAACTTTAACATCGATTTAGGCCTGGTATTTCAGTGGAGGATAAAACTCGAGGTAAACTAGACTGGTTTTTGTTTTAACCCTAAAGTTAACCTCGAGAGCGTGTTTCAGTTGCACGAATTGGATTAATCTCGACAACGTGAACTCAGGTAGTCCGAACGTTGCCGCGCATGCGAATTATGTTGTTTCACTATTGTGCTGCGGCAAATGAGAGTTATACGCAAGCGTAAGCTACAATCCTAAAAAAAAGTTAACCCGTGACGGAGGGTAGGGTAAACTTTTAAAATTGGTTATGTTCCTAACCGTGCACTGAAATACACTTTATCCAACGTAAAAGAGGTTATCTTAAAATTTCTGGTTTGACCGTAGACTGAAATACCGGGCCTTACTGAAAATAATGTATCAGAGGCTGTTGCACTGAATGCCTCATATAATGATCGCACTTTCCCGTCGACAAAATTTTCTTGGGAGAGTGCGACCACTACTAAATTTTGAGCAACTATTTTTGATATTTTCTTAAAATAGAACATGCACAATTTTGTTCACGACTAGAAGTTTGAAGTAAAACTAATGTTAAAGTGGAGTTTCATTCATGGAAACAGCGCAAGTGTTTCCACTTGCAACATGAGTTCTTCCGACATCTCAAATACATATAGTCGACTTTGCTGATAAAATCGGAATCTTTAGCGTCAGCTCGTCGTGGTATCTCGTTGAAAAAATAAAGGCGCTGATCGCACTTACCCCAGTTGCGTACTTACCCCACTTTACCTTATTAAAACAACCAGATTAAGACCACTTAAATTCGTACCCTGCTAGAATTTTAGCTTCCTTTTTAAAGAAGTTTTTATATACGAAACTTGCAGTAAGTACATCTTAATCAATAGTTATACTAAATTTAATTGTAAACCAGTTGTGGATACACAAAAAATGTAACTCTTATAAAAAATTTCTTAAATTTATGTTACGTAAATAACTGATGACCCATTAAGTGCGATTTTTTGTACATTTCAATGTTTTTGTCGTCGAAGATTTATTACAAATACTCAGCAACGTTGTCAGAAAAGATACATTAACGGTATTGTTTGTCCGTTTAAAAAAAAACTCTTGTGTGGCGTTCCAATTAAAATTCTGTTAACGATGTTAATAAATTAAAATACGATTGCATTGCATTGCCCAGTAAATAACTTTTCACGGAATTTGTAACCGATCAAGTAGTCCAAATTCTTTTGGCTGCTTTCATCTTTAAAATTATGACCCTATCTCTCTTCAACCCGACGTTAGAAAGCTTGAGCCATTATGGCCGCCTCAGAACTATTTTTACTGGTACCGTATTTTCCGGCGTAACACACGCACTTTTAAGATTAAAAAATTAGTTCAAATTTTCAGGTGCGTGTTATACGCCGGGTATAAAAATTATTGCTTCAGAAATTAGAGATATTGGGATATGAAAAACCTTTCCTACTGACGATCAGCCGTCATAAATAACTCAATTATTACAATACAGTGGAATTGAAAAATGTATTCTTTTTTGTACCTACAGAGGACCTTGGCTTTAAGCTAGGTACTTAGGTATTTTTCACATCGGGGTACCAGATGCGTGTTATCCACCGAATATATGAATAAAGTTAAGAAAATCGTTCAAAATGTCAACTGCGTGTTATACGCGGGCGCGTGTTATACGCCGGAAAATACTGTAATTTGAACGAAAAGTTCGGGATAAGTTGAAAATTGCGCGAAATACTAATTTATGAAGTGATTGTTCGATGAGGCTAATTAGTTTGATCGGACGATTTTTCTCCGAACTGAATATTGTGATTGAAAATTGGCAAATTAGATTTTTTCCGGTAAGCCGTTAGTTCCAGTTTGTGACCAAAATGTCGCTGGTGTGATTTGATACTCAAATATAAACAAATTATTGTATTTAGCGTTACGAGTCATTATTTTTTTATAGTTTTCAAAACAAAGTTGTTGTAAACAATGATACCCATATCGGCTTGCAATATTGTTTCAATAAAAATGTAATTGTTGTAAATAAATAGCTGAAATTCCGCGACTTGTATACTCATGGTGACTCACATGTATTATTTTGTGCATTAGAATATTTTTATAAGGATAACATTTCAGTTCAACTTTCCTTTTGTTACAGTTAGTCTCGAAAGTTTGGTGGTGAAAGATGTAGTGCTGATTTCCTCCAGTTTGGGTTCCATGTTGATGTTGCTGGTCCAATTTCTTCGGAGAGCTTTCAGATGCATTTAGAAAAGTTCCGTCAAAGCTAAGTACTTGTCCCGATCTAATCCTTTCTATTCTTTTTGTACTCCTCTTGTGAATTTATTTGTGTACCCATAGTCCAATGAAAAGGAAGAATTTTTATTTCGTTGTTATAAAAGAAATGGAACAAAATTTCAATTACAATAATTGACTGATTGAACGAATTTTCATTTTTGATTCAAATAAAAAATTTTAAATTACAAAGGAATTTGTTCTAATTCAGTTTTCGTCATTGGACTATGGTTGTTTTTTTGCCTGCCCCTGTTGCATCTTCAACGTGGGATTTACATACTGCAGAAGCGCAGTTTTTAAAAAAGAACTAATCTATGTTTCAAAGTGGTGCACTAAAAATTTTCATTAGACATATCGTTGGAGGGTGCAAATATACCCCGACTTTCTTCTTGTGAAAGCAAATCTTCTATTTGCACAATCTTTCGATTGCGCTACCCTGATTTCTAATTACAGTCAAATTTCTGAAAGTCGAACTTAATGGAAATTGAAAAAAAAAACTTGTCTCGCATAGTAGTGAGCAAGACACATTCGTTCACGCGTGTACTATTGTTGCACCGAGAGGGTATGAGTGCACTAGTGATCGAATAGATTCTTCACGGGTGTCCCATAGTTAAGTAAATAAATCAAAAAATAAGTTTGGTTTTTGAAGTTTAGCCGTTTTAGAAGAAACGTTTCTACCGTGAATTAAAAACTAAACGAGAAAATAATTTAGGGGTAGTTGTTTACTCTGCCGCAAATTAAATGTCACACGACGTTCGGGCGCTTGCAGGCCATGTTGCAAGGACGTTTGTATGGTTGTCTACAAATTATCAGGTCCGTATGCTAGGTTTGATATTGAGGATCAGTGTTATGAAGTGAAAATTCAAAATAAGTAAGTGAATCGAGAGAAACAACGAATAAAATACATTCGTGTAACAGTCGAACAGTTTAAAGAAAATAAGCTCAAATTTGTTACTAAACCGTATTTATTATTAATGAAAGTAATAAATCATTAATTTGTTGTTATTAAATAGATAAGAAATATAGGGTGATGAAATAAAAGTGCCCATGAGTAGCTACATGTTATAGACGATTTCTAACGAAACACGAATTGGAAAGCGAAAATAAAATTTGTTGCCTCTTCATCAAGATATAAGCTTTCCTATTCAGACAATAAAAATCTATACGATTAACAATTTTGTAATAATTTCATTGTTGGGGTCTAAATTTGATGCAGTTGATGGTGCTTTTTAAAAAAAAAGTGTAAAAAATCTATTGAAACCAACTTTATTACCGATGTCAACAGTACGGTTTCTTGGCTCCGAGGAAAATTTATCAATGTCGCAACATCGCCAATCTCCTAGGACACGTTGGCAACAATAATTCACTTTTCAATGTCAGTTCTCTTGTCAAATTTGAACGATACAAGTCAAATGTCCTAAAAAGTCTTAAAATGGAATAAAATTTAAGTGAATATCTAGACATGTTGCTTCGCTTGGGTGAGACAGATAATAACGCATCGGAAGCTGCTAGAGAATTTGCTAAAGTGTATCCACATCGACGCCATCCAGATGCTAACGTAATTAGAAGAGTGGAGCGAAAATTAAGAGAAAATGGCCAAATAGTGCCGATTTCTGTAAACGGTAGACGACCTCGTGAAGGTCGTACACCACCGTTGGAGGAAGCAGTTGTGGAAGCTATTGAAACTGGATCAGGACGTAGCATACAAGGATTAGCGCGACAGCCACTCTAAGTCACCTTTTCCTATTCTGAGATATTTGAGATTTTATGTTTCAATTTGATCTGGAAATTTCATTATTTTGTTTTTGACTGATCTGTTTTTACTAAATAACATGGTTAGGGGCCTTTTAAACGGGAATCAGTAAGTGCGACTGAAAGTTCACCCATTCTTATCAGAAATAGCGCAAATAGTAGAAAATCTCTACGTCACTTAGGGACTTCTTGCATACAGCACTTCAATTACCTGTTTGTTGTGTATTCTTGTTTAATTACATTACATTCTTTTGAAATAAAAAAAGTTATATCAACGTGACAGTTATTTGTCTTACGCAAGTGACAGCATCTGCCAGTGTTGGTTGCTTAGATACAAGAAATAGGCCTACCTGCAAGTAATTCTATAGAAAAAGAAATATGTGCAGTATTGTGAAGTTGTGCTCTTAGACAAACTGTTTTAATTTTAAACAGAATCTATTTGGACCACTCTTGTTGCGATTTCCACAATGCTTCAACAGAAACCATTGTCCCAATATCAATATTATGGGCACCTTTTTTTCATCATGCATTCATACACGCATTTAATAAAATATTATTGTAACTCATCAATAACCTTAATTGATATTCTTGGTGTTTTGTTTTTTTAACAGCGTTAATCGATACTTAAGAGTCAGACAAAAAATTTTACCTGAGCAAACTTTATGAAAATGTCGATTCTAACATAAGTAAAAAAAAAAATTAAAAAAAGAGAAAAAAGCCAAACCAAGGAAAAAACCTTTTTTTCTTTTTTGCTTAGAGCGTCATATAAACATAAAAACATGTATTTTTTTGCGAGGAACACGATGGTGCAATTAAAAATCGATTTGCTCTAAGATTAACAGAGATAGAAATCTTAAACCTAAACTAACCTAACCTAACTTAAATTAACCTAACCAAACTGGGTGTATCTTTTCGTGTTTCTCTTTCGGGGATATTTTTAGAAGTTTTACACTGTTAAGGTTATGTTGTGATTATTTACCTGTTCTAAATAAACAATTGCACTGTTAAAAAAGAAAGAAAAATGACCTGAGCACATTTTATGAATATGTGCACTGCAATTTGCATGGTTTTACCTAGGAAAACCGACTCTTAAAATTCAACCCTTGTTGTAATCATTTGAAAACAAAAAATTTTACCTGAGCACACTTTATGAAAATGTGGATTCTAACATAAGTCAAAAAAAATTGACCTGAGCACTTTATGAATATATGCACTGCAAAAAAAAAATTAAAAAGTTTGATATGTCTCGTTTTGAATGGTCACTCCTCAAATATGCACCTAATCTTACGTAGAGAAAATACAATTTGAACGTCTCCAATTTTCAATTATTTTCTTTACTTTACGAAATAATAATAAATAAAAGTAATTTTATTAAATGATTTATTTTTTAAATTTATTTAAATATATTTAAATGTGCTCTAAAACGTTAAAATGTATAAATTTTATGTGAAATATTAACAGTATAATCCTTAACTACAGTACAAAAAATAACATAACTTCATAACACTGATCCTCAATATCAAATCTAGCATATGGATCTGATAATTTGTAGACAACCATGCAAACACCTTCGTATCATGGCCTGCAAGCGCCCGAACGTCGTATGACATTTAATTTGCGGCAGAGTGTACAACTAAATTTAAATTCGGTTTCGTGTTTAAAATTTTGACACATAAAGTGTTTAATGAGGGTAGCTCTTAGATTATATTAGGATGCGTTGGTAGACCGACAGCAGCATAGTAAGCGCCTTGTCAAACATACCGGCACGGCTACGCTCCGGTCCGGTTTTTAACGTTTGTATTATGATTTGCGTGATTATTCGGGAGCAGTTCTCTTAAACACCGTTTGAGAGGACAGCCGACCAACGAAATAGTCTCAATAGGCGTATTATCGACCGACGCCGAACGTCAGTAAAATTTCGACTTTGGAATTCTTTGAATTATTTGCAATCATGAAAATTTCAACAGGTGGACTTAATTGTTTATATTATTTAAGCGATTATAATTAATTTTAATATCCAATCATAAGATAAGTGTTTGTCGTTTTTTGACAATTTTTATTTTGGCAACGTATTAGTAATCAGCGGCCTCTAAAATCCCTACAATTATTTAATTTGTGTATTTCATTGCAATTTTGGTTCAAATAAATGGTAGTCCTTGTTATTTCATAGTTTGATCAGAATTGATATGTTAGCGGCAAAGTGCATAATTCGGTGTTCTACAGAACGCCTGTGTATTCTGTGTTAACTGAAGAATTATTAGACTTTTTATAAAAGTCATAATTAGAAGGAAAAGGTTTAACTCAATATAATTTTTTTTTTAATAAAATATCTAACAATTCTTCAGTTTACGCTTCTCGAGACTATTTCGCTGGTCGGTTGTCCCCTCGAACGGTGTTTAAGAAAACCGTTCCCGAATAATCACACAAATCATAATAAGAACGTCAAAAACCGGGCCGGTGCGGTGCCGGTATGTGTGACGGGGCTCTAAGATATTGTAATAAAGAAAAACGTCTTATTTTATATTTCAAAAATATACAAATACACTTTTTTCGGCCACTAAATGCCACTAACGGTTGGAATCGAAGTTTCTGTGGAAATGTTTGATAAAAAAACTTTAAAAATAATAGAAAATTACCCCAGCTATGAGAGAGGGCTTGTTTATTTCAGTTTGTATTTCTACATTAGTTTTAATTAAAAAAATTATAATATTGAGCTTTTTTTTGGTTTGTTTTTGTATTTTCGATTCCTTCCTACCAAACATAGTAAATCCAAGTATGAAATCAGTGTCGACAAGTCATCGGGTTAAAATGAGATGTGCGGGCATTTTAAATAGTGAAAAACAGACTGTTACTAGTGCGTGATTTAAATTTCGTATAGAATTCGCGAAAATTCGTTACAAAAAAAAAGTGAAGTGTGAAAAGGATTCTTGGGGTGAGTAATTTTTTATTTTTTCCTACCTTTATACGACTTACCAGCAACCAGTACAGTTACCCCTTATTGTAGTTTTGCGTCCCGAACGGGAGCAACACTCACGCATTTTCGATAATAGGGCCAAGGGAGGGTTAACAACCCTCTAAAAATATAAGTAAAATTTAGATTTGTTATTGTGAGGAGTTTCCATAACATGTTTAATTGTAAGCTGAAGATTCGGTTCATGTTTTCCAAATTTTTTATCAAATCAAAATAATTTGTTTTCTTAATAAGAATATTGATGTTTTTGAGTTTTGGACCGAATCCTCTCAACATAAGGCGCCGACAACACAAAGTTGAACGTAAAATTAATTTTTATGATTTCATTTTCAAAATTTTTCAAATTCATTTTCATTACTTGCAAATTCATATTTTAAAAAATTGAAAATGTGGGGCACATATGTTCACTAACCCGTTTTCTTTCAGCGACCAAGTAAGTCATTAATAAATTTTTTTTCAGCAAAATCTCTGAATGTGGATCGGCTGATTCACATTCTCAGATCTTAATTTTAAGGGCGTAAACTCCCACTTTTTGTTGTGTTCGGTGTTTTATCACAATATTTAGATAGGGTTAGATAAGAGGTTTTTGTTACGTCAAGGTGTAGCTAGCTGCATCTAGTCTAGTAGCGCAAATAAGCCGAAAATGCCAACGAGGGATGCGCCAATTATTTAATGCGTAAAATCACCAGCTGAAGAGGACCCTGGAAGCGTTCGGTTGCTTCAATCAGGTTTTTTTGTGGGTGGTTTGGAATTGTTACTTTTCCGATAAGGTCACAATTTTGATAACGCTTCTGGGGATTGAAGCAAAGCACTAGCCTTTGCGTTCAAGAGGAAGGAAAGCGACGCATTTCAATAAGGGTTTAACTGTACCATCGATTTTAAATTTAATTTCAGAAATTTTCTATTCATGTGAATGTTTAACTGAACTGTGTTTCATTTAAATATTTGTAATCAATTTCGTCGACCTGTTGATTTGTTAATTGTTTGATCATGAATTGCTGGAAATAGTCGTATAAGGGTAGTTTATTTAATTTAACCTGTTTCTGCTGTGGTGGATGAACGCGTTTATTGATAGTCAAATTCAATATTATATTTTAAACATGTAATTTTGTTTATTTCAATTTTTCGTCACTAAAGTAGTCCATTACGTTTCCTCCTGACCACCTCTCCTTAACCCCACATATTGTTTTTTATTTCTGTGTATTTGTTTTGTATTGCATATCTGTGTATGTCCTCTTGGCCAACGAAGGCCCAAGAGGACCCTCTGATTGTATCTCTGACACCCGCAACTAGTACACGTGTGCCTCGCGTTCTAAACTTCTCTTTGCGCTCGTGGAAGGCGAAACAGTCTTCCGAGGTGTTTCCGGACAAACCCCTTCGCGATCGGGAACGCCAAAAATGAACTTCGAACAGTTCGGGGGTTGGAATTAATCTTTACTTTTCAGGACTCACTAATTTCTTTCTGTTTCAGAAACAACTGATTTTTCTTTCAGCAATAATTGTACTGTTACTTTCAGGAAAAACAAATCTACTATTTTTACGGACAAAATGAGAAATAATTATTAAATTAATTTATAATGGTTTCTTGATAATTTTTTTGTAGAAGTCATTACATAAAGTAATGACAATTTTCTGCAAAAGCGGGAATAAGTTTTCAATTCAAACAATGTGAAGTAAAATAATAGTTTTAAAGTATCAAAGTGTGAGTTTTGGTTCCGTATCGTTTGCTTTTTATAATTTCTTAAATGTGTCATTGTAAAAGACAATAACAATGCAAAATCGGGAACAATTTTTGAAGTGAAACAATGTGAAGTGAAATAATTCTTTTAAAGTATCAAAGTGTGTGTTTTTGTTTCGTATCGTATCTTTTTTCATAGTTTTTTAGTTCAGTAGACGAAATTAGAGGCAATTTTTGAACTAAGGGCTTTTTATGTATTAGTCTTAATAACCGAAGGCGCGGACGTTCTCGATTTCTGAACAAAAAGGAGGTAATACAATCAACCATTAACGGATTTTCTCGTCAGTTCTTTTTATTTTCTGGTAACGTGGCGACCGGAATATTAAGCACACATCAGCATCTTGGAATTATATTTATTTCCGCTTATTAGATAATCCTTTATTTGTTCTCAATTTAAACGGTAGTTTCGAATATAATCATTTTTCGTGATTACCTATTAATGTTTCTTGTAAATGAAATGAACATTGATGGTATTCAATAAATTATAACTAATAGTTGGCAAATTAAAAAAAAATTAAACAGCAAATGTGGTGACGGATAGGAAAAAAAGGGATTATAATGGTTCTGAAGAGATTCCAAGGGTCCGAACGGATGACAATGGTTTACTCGGTGGAAAACATGTTTCACACTGAAAATATGTCGCAAATTCGGCGACAGTTAAAATATACTTTAAAACTAATTTGGAAGCTAGAAATCGAATTACGAATTCATCTAGTAAGTTTTTGAGAACAGGAATAACGTCAAAACGTCAAATATCATCCAGTCACTTTGTATTCCCAGCAGAAATTAAGTTTGTTTGGGAAAATATAAAAGTAAGTTTTATTAAAAAATAATCTGCTAGTTGTAATAAGGCCCGGACCGATATAAGTGGCGAAGGCTGTGCAGTTCTGAAGTGTTCCGATTTTAAATTTACATTTCACCGCGTCGAGAGCAAACTATTTTTCATTTTTCTTTTTTTCATACAGAAGAAATTGTAGGTAACCACAATTTTTCATCGCTTGTAAGTTTTCAATTCGCTTTTATGACAGAGAATAATTTCCACTTTAGTAGTTTGCAGCTTTTTTCCTTTTCGTTCGTCCTCTTTTCTTTTTTCATCTTTTATTAAAACAAATATGAATGCGGAGTTATGCTTTTCTTTTTCGGTCGAGTTTTGATTCTCGAAGAAAAGTGCCTTATAAACTTTTGATAAATTGACTCTGTCCGCCCCTGCTTCCTAAATATTATCGGACGCGCCGAGTTTTCTTTTTTAGACGCCAAAATGAAAAATCAAATCATTAAAAGTAAAACTAATCGTTTGAGTCTTCTGTCGGCGTTTAATTTCCACGACGGTTCAAGAAATTTGACGGTTGATCTTATGGTTCCAAAATAACGCACCGGAAATATAATCCGATTATTTACCGTTACTACATTGAGTTTAAATTTAATCTTTGCAATGAAAACAGTTAAATATTTCATTTGCATATTATTATCGATTAGAATAATTTTCCACGAACCAGGAAATTGTAAATGAAATAATCTTCCGTTTGACTTTTACACGTTCAAAATGTACTCTTCAGATGCATGAAAATGGAAAAAGGGCAACTTTAACTTAACAAAAAAATTGATCATCATAATTGAAATTTTATATCACTTACACTCGATGCAGTGAAATTTTGTTAACTCGACATTTCCTAAGGAACACTGCACTATTTCTGCATGTGACTTTAATTTTAATGAAAAAAGTTCTTTAGATTGAAATTGTACATTACTCAAAAAACTTAACGCACAATTGTGCTAATTTTTAGTTGATGTAATTTGAAATCTCAAATTCTCTTCGTTCATATTAAATCAATGAAATTACTCAACTTCATCAAAGTTTTATAAACTTTTTCAAGAACTTCTTACTTTTGACAACTTCGCTCACGTTGTCAACAGTAACAAAATCTGAAACATCAATATTTCACTCACTGATATTTCGATTAATTATTCACTATTCAGGAATTAGTTTTTAAAGTATTCATGATGAATGACTGGTGATTAAGGCAATAAATCCATCATATCTTTATATTTTTCTATAGTAATTGGCCAAGTTCTCGCAGTTAAAGATGATAATAATATTTTTCCGAAACTACTTGGCATACCCCGTTTTGGTAGTTTGTTACTAGTAACAAATTTATACCGATAAGATATTTATTGTGAATTGATTAAAACCATAAATTTTATTTTACTTTGTAATAAGAATTAGCTTTAACTATTTTCCATAACCTGAGTCGCATAATGTGTCGGGTATTGTTTAACGAAACGAAACGATTGGTTCAATTTCGAAAAAAATTCTCTTAAAAGGATTTTGAATCTCGTAAAAAGAATTAAAATTGAAGATTTTGGTTTAAAAATGAAGTTTTACAATTTCTTCAGTTCGGAGTGAGTTGCTGGTTATTTTTGAACGCAGAGTATGTAAATAATTCCGCTTGATGAATTTTTGGTGTATTGTAACCGTATCAATATTTATCCTGCAGTCGTGATTTGTATGCAAACAATATTAAGAAGAGGGGTCGCGTCAGAATTTGTCGCAAATTAATTTCAGCTAAAATGCAAATACCCCGAGAGGAACTTTCGAACCGGAAAAAATCCCATCGATAATGCCTCAGGCAAATCATTTTGTATCGCGATTTTTTTTGAACAAATTGCGCACTCGAATCAAATGTAATGAACTCCATTTGGGATACGGTAAATACTTTCGATGGTATCGTATTGTAAATCGAGGGACGCAGATGCATGCGGAAATAAATATTAGCTCCGTTGCTACAAAGGGGGAAAAATAATTTTTTATTTCTGAGTTTTATTCGAACATTAGATTAATTATTAAGTACGGCTTAATATTCTGTAAATCTAATTTTGTTTGCTGGAATCCTTAATTTGGTTGACGCTTCACAAAGAAATCAAGCCGAAATTTCAGAAAATTGCTAATTTCTGTTATAATATCCGGGATTATTCAACAACAAAGTAATTTAAAATTGAAAGAGCTACCTGTTGTTTTTTGATCATTCCTGGTTCACATGGTAGGGAACATGCCGAACTCGGAGGCAACGTTAAGTTATTATTCCAGACCAAGTCACCCAAATTTAACTCGAGGGAGTTAAACCACTTCCCGACGACCTAAATGAACAAATGTTGGTTTATTGTTTACTTTGCATGGAGGTTTGCAAGTGCATCAGTGCCCGTAGTAATCTTCTTTATTACAATTAAATATTGAAACGAATTAATTTCTTGTTTGATTTTCGTAAAAGTTGCTTAAAATCAGTGAATCGGCTTCCGGCAATTTTATTCATCTTGTTTTTCCATCAATGAACACGAAAATTTCCTCTTCACAAATTATCGAGTTTGATGTACTTAAAAAATTTTATGCAACTTTTTCGAAATGAAAACAAGTTCTTAATGGAAAAGCTCTTCAAATGTTGTTTGCTTTTCGTCTGAGGTTTTATAATTTTTTTTGCGACCAAAAATATTGATGTAGTTTTTTTTTTAATAAGGAAAATTTCGACAAAGAAATAAATGTTTTCCGACAAGAAAATGTAAGTAGGACGCCCTGAAATTTAGTTAGCTTGACATGACACGGTAATTGAGCTGCAAAGTCATGGAAACTGAACTTCGCAGTCGTAATTGTATTTTTCTAACTTAGAAAAACCTTTCCGGTAATAAAAATTCTTTTGTCGAAAATAAATTGTGATTAATTTTTGAAAATTTGCAAAAAAGAAAGTTAGCGGACAAGAAAATGATCGTACCCTGTAATGATATCCTGTTGAGTTAGTCAGTCTCTGGTAATTTAAAATATCGTATCTAGCTAATCCGTCGCCACGATGATCAAATTTAACGGGACTTCCGGCGAGGTCTGGAAAGTGTTTATGTTAGAAGTAATTGTTTACGTTCAGGATAATGTTTGCACCGGCTTTTAATGCTTTTAAATCGATCGATTTTTACCTGTAAACGAGACGTTCAAAAGATATTTTTTGTAAAAGTCGCCCCCGTCGTACAGTCTCATCGCCGGGCAAATTCCGGATTGATTATAATTGGCGCATAAATCGTTGTAAAGATTGTGCAACGCTAATGCGAAAGCATAAACCGCATCGACCACGAACTGAACTTTACTCTCTTGCTCGTATCTGCAAACAAGATTCGTCTCAAAGAAAATCGGCGGTCAAACGGTAGACTTACCCAACTTCCGGTGACAGTCTCAGCTCAGGGTTGCACACTTCGAAGGACGTGTTTGTTACTAAAGGGACGTTTTTTGACAGGATGCAGTTGAACGTGTCCTCCCAGTACTGTTCGAACCAGGGATTTCGAATGTTATTTTCGGGTGTCAACGATATCATGTAATCGTCAAAACCGGGGATGTTTTCCGATTGTAATTCGACGGTGATCGCACCGATCGCGACGTCTTCCAAATTTTCTACCAGTTTTTGCTGCTTTCCCCAACCGTCGCTGGCCACCCAATAAAATTCATGATTCGCTTTTAGGCGCTTAGCTGCGTTCAATATGCCCCTGTTGATGATTGAAGGGGTTAGAATAAGATGCGTATTTATTTGAATAAAAAAGTGTTTTTTAATACAACGAACGCCACAAAATGTATTAAAAATCCCTTACATATTTTTAATTCCAATAAATACAGATACAGTAAACCCTCGTTAACACGAACTCGAAGGGGCCGGAAAATGCCGAGTTCGTGTTATATTTGTTCGCGTTAACCGAATTATAGGTTTTTAAGTTACTTAAATTTTTTGCTTTGTCTCATGGCTATATGGGAAAATAAATCAAATAAAACAAGTCACGTAATATGTAATATAAAAAAAGTTACAACAATAAAATACAAAATATGCTTAAAAATGCGTAACTGACTACGAACGGGATTACAAAATAATTCATATCTCTTAATTGATAAAAAATACGCATTCATATTGGGCCAATTCCTAGAGAACATGTTTCCTAATAGAATGGTGAAAACAAAAAATATTTTTTTTAAGAATAAAAGGGTAGCTTATGTGAGAAAATAAATAAATCTAACTTCTAAACTATTAGTAATAATTATTTTTTTTATCTAAAGGGTTTTCCAATAAGAGGTGTTATTTTGAATAGCCCGTTATTTCGGTAGATGTAACTTTTGGAGCTGTAATTTTTTGACATTTGACAAGTAGAAACTACGCCATTAATAAAAATGGAACGATACACGCTTCAACAACGCATTGAAATTATTAAAATTCACTATAAAAATGGTGAAAATTTGGCAGAGACGGTTCGTAAAACTCGAACATTTTTGGGTCGTCGTGAAGCACCTTGTCGGACCGCAATACAGAAATTGGTGGAAAAATTCGAGCTGTTGGGACAAGTTAGTGATGTGAAGAATAAAACCCGTGCACGTCGCTCAAGAACAGCCGAGAATATTGCTGCTGTAGCCGAAAGTGTTGAAGAAAACCCAGGTTTGTCCATTCCTCGTCGTTCTTTGGAATTAGACATTCCAAAAACGTCATTACACCGTATTTTGCATAAAGATTTGGGTCTTAAGGCTTATAAAGTTCAGTTAACACAAGAACTCAAGCCGGCCGATCATCAACAACGTCGTATCTTTGCCGATTGGGTCCTTGAAATGCATGAAAATGATCCGGAATTCCATCGAAAAATCATCTTGAGTGATGAGGCCCATTTCCACCTGGATGGCTTCGTCAACAAGCAAAATTGTCGCATCTGGGGCTCAGAAAACCCAAGAGTTATTGTTGAAAAGCCTCTCTATCCTCAACGTGTGACTGTTTGGTGCGGTTTATGGTCCGGCGGGGTCATTGGACCTTACTTTTTCGAAAATGAGGCTGGAGCACCAGTTACGGTTAATGGATTGCGCTATTTTTTAATAATTTCAATGCGTTGTTGAAGCGTGTATCGTTCCATTTTTATTAATGGCGCAGTTTCTACTTGTCAAATGTCAAAAAATTACAGCTCCAAAAGTTACATCTACCGAAATAACGGGCTATTCAAAATAACACCTCTTATTGGAAAACCCTTTACAATTAAGCGAAATAGATTCTTATAACATATTCCATGCATCTCTTTCTTTCATTTATTGCTAAAAAGCCAAATTTTAGATTTAAACATATCAACGTTCTGAGGGTACTACACGCCCTTAACCAATGTTTTCAAATTTCTAGGGGTTAGTATGCAAGTAAGAGAGTAAAACATGTGTTGTGTTCGTGCTAAACGAAATTGTTAGCTTTGTTAGGTTCCAATATTTTGTTCGAAGTTCGTGTTAACGAGGTGTTCGTCTTAACCGAGGGTTTACTGTATGTCACTTTTAACAAAACGAAAGTATTCCATAATTTTTAAAATTGCACTTATACCCTTCTTATTCTAAATCCTTCAATTATGTATATGTTTATTAAATACTGAATTGCTAATGTCAGAAACAAAATACTAAAGTTCCGTTGAAAATTGACTAGGAATTGAATTATAAAATTGATAATCGCTTACCTAGCATCTTCCGCCCTGGTGAAAAGTACAATTCCTTTGGCATTAACTTTCTTTCTTAATTTTGTGATTATATTATCGAACACTTTATCATCGGCCGTACTGGGAACTTTTTCCGCGGTTGCGATGCAAACGTTCCGCTCTTGAGCTTCCCTGTGGAACACTTCGATTCCGTACTCGCCGTAAGAGCCCTCCGAATAAACGGTCGAAACGTACGACCAATTCACCCGCTTAACTAAGTCCACTAGCACACTCGACTGGAAGGTGTCCGGAGGCACCGTGCGGGCGAAGTATTCGAAACGGCTCTTGTCGCTCAGTGCTTTCGCTGTGGAAGCCGGTGAGATTTGTGGAATGTGGAACAGGCCCAGAAGATTGGCCACCTGAAGGGACACCGACGAGTACGACCCACCGACGACCCCGAAAACCGGGCCGGCGTAATTGTTGCGCGGCCGAGGCACCGAATGATCGACGCATTCTAAAATCGACGTGTCCATGTTGTTAAGAGAGGCCCGCACGAACTGCAGACTTTGATTTAGGGCGTACGTGTCCCTCGAGCACGTGTCCAATATGTGCACACCTAAGGTGACGTTTGGCAAGATGTCCGGGTCGTTATTTATTGTATCCACAGCGAACATCATGGCTTCGAGTCGCTGAACTCCTCGGTGGTAAATCTGCGAGCCGCAAGGCGTTCGGTCGCCTTTCACGTGGACGGGAAACAGTCCGCCGAGGATGATATCCCCGGAGACGCTGACAGCCACTTGGTCTAGGAGGGCGTCTCCTGCCAGCATTAGCAGGAGCGGCAGGAGCGCGATCATCACCCCGTTAACTTCCTTTCTTCCGCATCGTCCTGCATTACTGAAAGGAAGTAGATTAAAAATTTTGAGAATAAAAATAGGCAGTTTCTGTTTTTTAATTTAGTTTACATAAGGGGTGACTATGGAAACTTAATAGTGAAAGAGGTTGCACCCTCAATCCTGAGGCGGAAATCGTAGAAAGTCGATTAAATGTTAAAGGTGAACACCTTATCTGAAGAGATGCTCATGTGTTTCACTTAAAGTGATGTTAATGAAAGTAATTTTTGTGTGTGCGTATTTATTTAAAAATCAAACGCAATATGGGCGCGTGTGCGTGTAAAATTGTACGCGATAATAAAAATCAAACGTAAATAGCGACCTAACAAGATAAAAATTATTAGATTTTTTTCGGAGGCATAATAAACTCGTTATAACAAAAAAGTAGGGTAAAAAGCCCTCGATTCAGGAGAGCTTATCTTTTTTACTTTGTTGCCATTTGAATGTAACACTGAAGCTGCACAAAAAGCGAGATCTACTCGAAGTTTTCACAGTTTTTGACGCCAATACATCCCTTTCTTTTTAATTATACGACGTTTTCAATTGAAACATTCCACGTTTTCAAACACACATTTCTGTTAGATGTCACACCCCCTAAGAATAATTAAAGGACCAAAAACGTTACTAATTATGGTTATATATCATTTTATAGCATATTAAAAGATTAAACTGTCGTGACACTGAATGAGAGACAATGCAGTACAATTCAGCAAAACCGAATTAAATTATCCCGACGAAATTAACTGATTCATTATCGTTACTATTTTTTAAACTCATTTTACAAAAAAATATTTATTCGGATTAAAATTTCAGCGCAGGGAAAATGGTACAACAAACTACACTGCACGCCAAAAAAGGAGGAAGTACAACCTATATTTGAAATTTCAAATCTGTATCGTACTTCCTTCCTCTCGGGTGCGCTGCAATACAATAAACGTCTGGAAAAACTGAAAATACAGATGAAAATATTAATAATGGCTGAGATGCTGGATCGGATTGATGAATTAAAATTTAACAGACAAATGCGAAGAATAGGTGAATCCTTTTTCATTTATCATCTTTCTTTATTAATTTGCTCAGATATGAAAATACCTGGTTCCCTTTATGTATTTGTTTCATCAACAATATATCAATGGCCTCATGCTAATAACTTGTATCTGAAAAATTGCAATTATTGTTCAGGAGATCGAAAAAATTAAATTGCCGTGGTAATTTACCAATAATTGAACCCATTTTTGTATACTGTAACTAAAAGGACTTTTAATAGATGTTAGGGACCTCATCAATATTAAAATTTTCACATACAGTGTTCGCTCGTAATAATACCAGAAAATCAAAATTTGCCAATTTTTCAGATACAGGGTATTAGTATGAGGCCATCGATATGCAAAATTCAAAATGTATGAGTCGTTGATTTTGAAAATAAGGTAAGTCCATTTTATATTATTGCTAGATTTTGAGAACCATTTTCAAAATTAAGGGCTTATACATATTCATGTTTGTAGAAAATCGAACAATATCAACACGAAGCAAAACGAAACTTATCCGGGCTGTATAAA
Organism: Dascillus cervinus; assembly: GCA_949768715.1. Classification (NCBI taxonomy): domain Eukaryota; kingdom Metazoa; phylum Arthropoda; class Insecta; order Coleoptera; family Dascillidae; genus Dascillus; species Dascillus cervinus. Next base: position 6,852,123 of record OX458323.1, read on the forward strand.
ATTAACTAAAAACAACAAAACTCTAAGCTAAATTATCTTTGCTTTCACTTAGCCAAATTTCAAAAGTTTAGATAACTCTCTTTAATTTTAATTTGGTTTAAAATGATAAAAAGTAGATAAAATCGCAACATTAACCCATTTATGTGTTTTTTTTTGGACAAGATTGGCGAGAACGAGCACAAATCGAATGCATAATAAAAAAAACGGCAAAGTTAGTGGAAACGGTTGCAGGAAAAGAAAGAAATTCGTTTACAAAAAAGTGCTTCATAAGGCAGACAGACGGAATCAAAGTGGCACCAGAAGCAAAATTGAATTTATATCGTTTAAAACGTGAACGCATTATCCGGGCAAAACGGTTTGAAACCAAGTCGAGCGGTAATTAGAGTTTTTTACGTGTCGGAATTAAAGTATTTCAGTCGGTACGTGCAAATTAACAGGGAAATGGTTGAGCGGAGCAAAAGTGGGCGCGGAACAAAAGGTAAATATGAATTTCTGAGGAAATTAATTCGAGAGGTAATGGAGGCAGCATGCGAGTGTCTATTTGTCGGAAAATGGTATAATTGCGTTGATTAGCGGTTGAAGTTGTTATGAAATATTATAACCGTTGCCGGAGCGAGAGGAAAATAAACATGGAAGCATCGTCAGGAATTCGACACGAATGTAAACACAGGATCAAATCCCGGACTCTCTTCTCTCTGTACATTTTCTCTTCGGCTAGAGTGAACTTTATTTAGTTCTGCTTGACAAAAAAATCGGTATTGATAAAAATGTCTATTGATTTTACGGTGACGGTGAAATATTTAAAATGCGTAAATTAACGATAATATTGATTGTGTAACTTCAATCCTCGTGTATCAAATTTTCATCAGGGTTAAAAACACAACTATCCTTTCATCTTCTTTAATTTTATAATAGAATTTATAAGTTATTCAAGGAAGCTTTCCCCGTTTGTTAGAATTTTCGGAATTAAATTGCAGGTTCTAACAAATTATAGGAAATTTTGATCCATACCAAATTTGTAGGTACGAAATAAACTACATACTCTTTTGTGGAAACTTGTTAACGTTTCAAGGTAATTGCAAGAAAAAAAAACATAAAAGAGTCTTTTGGGAACACATTTTCAATTTATCACTCTCCCACATCAGCAATATTGAGCAGAAAAATGCGCGGGTCAGGTGTGTCTTTTAGATCAATTTTTAACACCATCTTAACTGAATTGCTTCCTCGACGCATTTACATTGTAGTTTTCTTCTATTGCAAAAGTTGAAACAGTTAAATTGATTCCAACCAACTCTCCAAACACATTCAATTTAATAATACATCATCGTTGATCAATAACAAAACATTGAAATAAATTGCTTGTTCCAAGTTTAAGTGAAAATTCTCCTCTGACATAATTTAAATTGTGACATAAACGACCCAAAAAGAGTTGCACGCAAAACACAACAATTTAAATTTCCCGTTTTTAGTTTCACAAGTTTGAACGTTTGGCAGGATTACGAATGAAAAAAATCTATTATCAAATCAAATTTATGCGTTGCGTCCATTAAAGGATTAAAAATTATTACTCATGCATTGCATTATTCTGGCGCTTCAAATCGGATTTTGTAATTAAAAATTCCCGTTTTCTGGCGAAATGACCGTCGTTTGCACCTATTCTTGTAGGAGTGCGTCTGGTGAGCATTTAAAGTGCGCGTGGAGTCGGCAGGAACGCGATAAACATTCCTGCTGTCAGTTACAAGTAGGGTAGCCTATTAAACGCTACTCCACACTTACTTCACTGCACTAATAAATAAAGGTCTCCCTGAAATAAATGAACCTCCTCGATGCTCTTTTAATTGCCACCTATTATTTACAAAATATATACATTACGTTTTATCTCGGTCCTTTTGCGCTATTTTTTATTGTTATCACTATTTCGGTATCCAAACTTATCTTCAACCCTTTTATTTCGCGGTCTGTACACGTTATTTATACCGCACGAATTTTATCTCAACATGAACTTTTTATTACGCGCCGATATGTTTTTTTTAGAATTAGTTTTTCTTATGAAGTTTTTTGAAAAATTTCAAGATTAATGCGCCACCGTTTCGACCGGCTTATAAACACTTAAGAGATTATAGTCCCAGCATGTCAGTAATATCACAACGTTGACTGCCTGAGAAAACGCACATGTTCGCGTTTTTCTCTTGCGAGTAATTTTTGTTATTAAAGAGGAAGTTGAAAATTTAGTTGAAACGGATATGAGATGAGATATTGACCATTTCCGAATTAACATCACTTAATGGCGAACGACGTCTAAATTAGTTTGCATAATTTGGCGAGCGCCGTTTCCATGTTACGTTTTAATTCCTGCACGCGATCGGTTCACCTGAAAATCGCCCCATATTTATGCGATGCGTTTTAAATCTTCTCTTATTCCTGCGAGATGATCACATTCGCCCTTTTTTCCTCGGAACATCTGAATTATTGAAGCACTCTCCATTTTAATTTCAATCTTGCTAAAAGGCACACTCAAATCGTTGCTTAAAGTTTTTTTACAGCTTTTCCATTAATTGCTAAATTAAAAAAATTAATTTGCTTGCAAGTATGTAACGTTTCTAAACGAAGATAAATTATTTTCCTTGTGCATGATAATAATTGCAAAAATCAATATCGTGAGCTCTTTAGTTTGTTTTTGAACTTAAGGGGATCTTGAACAATGTTGATCGATAAGGAATTTTAATAACATTTGTTAGGGATGAATATTAAAATGATGCCCATTACAAACAACATAAAAAAGAATACACAATTGGCAAATTTAAAATTGTTAAAGCACTTAATTTCGTCGATGCTTACTTTTTCTTCAAATTATCATATGATTTCAACTTCATTTCACAATAAAATAAAATTGTTTCGCTCATTTTTGTTCTTCAAAAGATTAACAAAAATTCTAATAAAAAGAAGAATCAAAGCCGCACTTCCGAACACCTGGAAAAAGAAACAGTTTAAGAGACTGAAAATCTGGTTTTTGTAAAGGAAAGCTCAATTTTATACTCTACAAAAAGCATTACATATACAGTGTGGACCAGTCAAATGGAATAAATTCAGTATCTCAATTATTGTGCATATTTAGGAAAAATCCCAATACACGTCATTTTCAGTCTAAACATGATACCTCATTTGAAAAGTATCTTCATGCTCTATTTAAAAATTGCAAAAATGAAGAGTAAACAAAAATTAATCTGTTTAACAAAATTCGCTACAACGCACTAAAAAATCAAAAACTAATAGCGGTTCGTTCTTGGTAATGTAATACAATAAAAAATATATCAATCGGCGTTTTAAACAGAACAACCACTGTCAATTAACGAAAAATGTTGATAAGTTTTTGTCACATTATGAACATTTCAATTGTTTTTGCTTGCCTTCTCAGTATCGAGAACGAAACGCTCTGGTACGCACTGTATGTAATTGGCCACTTTTAAATTTATAGGAAAGTAATTGAATGTCATTGAGCTTGCATTATTTACAAATTGATTGATTATGTATTCATAAAGTGTAACTTTGCATCGAACAAAGAAATATATAACTATATTCTTTTGCTTGCAATAATTTATTATCATAACTTGTAAGAAAATTGCTTTTTACTCCTTTATTGAAAATTACTCTTTATTGGAAACGTTTTTATGAATTCTGATGAAACAACCGATAATATTTCACTTAGTTGTTTAGTTATTAATAAAAAAACAATTTGTTACTTGCAAGGAAATTGTTTTGTGGGATTAAATCAACTTAACTTGAAATAAAATTTGTAATACGAAACAAACAGCGAGTTAAATTCGATATCATTCATTTATTCTGAGAATAAAAATTAGCTTCGATTTCAACGTTGTATTTAAATTATTGTAATGTATTATTCTGTTCCCTAATTATCAATACATCGAAATTCGCATATCCCGGAACGTGATTAATTTGCGTTAACTAACGGATTGAGTATGAATCGATTAATTAGTGATGAAGTGGTTGTTGATTTATTCACAGGCCGAGTGAGTTATTAAAAAAAAAAACAGAATTTCGTTCTCCCGATTGTGATTTAAAAGGGGGAATACATTCTGTTCATGATCAGTTTTATAGCTGGACGTTTAGGTTTGTGAATTATTAGTTTGGAATCGAACTGGATGGCCAGTGTTTGTTTTTACGACGGTTTCAAATAAACAGAAACAAAGGCAATTCACCGTTTAAATATTTTAAACCGTTCGTCACGTATTTTCCTTATTTTTTGCGCCCTCGTAAACCTTTTATATCAGAACTGTGCAAATTGTGATTTCGGAAAGGAATCCATTCCGTCTACGTGCTCTAGTGTGCGGAATTTTTCGACAAAATAAGGATTTTACGCTATTTATGAAGCAATTTTTCCATTTAGAAAAATGGAAGTGCACACACGCACGCAACAACGCAAGTCTATAATGTGGCCGAAGATAAGTGCCGCCAAAAATCCCCTGTTGACCCGAATTCCACTTGGAAAAATTCTCGTTTCACGGGAAAAAAATCTTAAAATTCAGTGAAAACAAATTTTTCAAATAGTAAATACAATCTGGCTCAAATTGAACGGATCACATTATATACAGCGCATGGAGATCCGTTCAATTTGCACCAGAATGTAGTAAGTAGAAAATTATTGGTTTTCCAACTGATTCAAGTATTAAATTAAAAATTGTTGCTTTGAATGCAAGAAGGTTCCGCTGAAAGGCAATAACTGCAATTTAATTACGGTAGTTGTAATTTCAAACGTAGCGATCCTCGACCGCTCTTGACGTTTCGCAATGCGAAATGTTTCTGAAGAGCTCATACAGTTGAACATTTTCACCTGCTTATTATGTACGTTCAGCCTGTCGACATTCTCTTTTGAATCCGCTTTCATTCACCCTGTATTCCTTATTCAGCCCGGCGATTTAATCGCACAGAAGAACCTAACGCGCATAAATTGCATATTAAATTACGCGCACCTTTTTCATCCGCTGCACTTCCTTTCTGTACGTATCGCCGTTTATTTGTTCATTTTATTTCTCAGGTGATCGTTTTCCATTTGCTCCATTAATAATTCACAATCCATATTCGTGTATTTTTAGTATTAAGAAACACGAAGACGCTTCGTAAAGAGCTATATTGTCTCTTGTTAAATTTTTAAAGCCCCAATCGATTACCGTTTTCGATACGCCTGTCGGTCTGTTCGCGTGTTCGAATTCTTCGGCGATTATAATTCCCAACCGGTTTCTAAATTTGCGATGGGAATTGCCCCAATCATCTCTAAATTTACACAATTCGCTGTTTTCAGCTCCCACCGGGCCCTTTTAGGGAGTCCCTGGGCCTCGTTTCGAATTTGGTGCGGCCTCGCAATGGTCTTCTAATTTCAGTTTCTTTTTCAAATTTATATTTATAGCTTTTACGGCATTGCGATAATTTCTTATTTTGTTCTCTTTATTTATATAACTTTTATTTATCATTCCGGGAATTTTGTTGTTTACAATGGTTTTATTTTAAATCCCCATGCAACACGGATTATAATTCAGGATTGTTTTTTAATTTAATTAAAAAATTTCATTAGGTTACTTCCAGGAGTGGATTTGTTCACATAATAAAGTAAAAAAAATGTTTTTGAAGGCGGAAGATCAGGATTACTCCGTGAATAGGGAAATTTGAGTCAGTGGTCGCAATTATGAATAGGCAAGTGTTACAACGTCTAGTACAACGGTCAATGGTGTTAGTGTGTTGTCTAAAATAGTAGTAATTTATCGTAAGAGTTTAATTACCGAGAGCAGCTTCGTGATGAGGGTCCAGACGCGTAAGGTTTAGCCTCACGCTACAGACTTCGTTATTTTCTGCATTTCGAACCGTACTCAAAACTTGCTTAAGGGCCAAATTTATTATTCGTTTAGGAAGTAATCATCTATCGCGTTCGGTGTTCCGAACGAATAAGCTGGACTAAGTGCGGGTAAGAAAGCGGCAGCTATTCCGTCATCATTCATTTTCTTATTTGGCCAAATGTTGTCAAAAAGCGCGAGCAAAAAATAGAACCGATCGACTCGTGTTGTATGCAGTTGTGGGGCTTTTTTCCGCTTGTTTGGCGACCTTCGGCGAAAAAATGAATGGAGCAGAGAGAAAACGGAAATTTGAGACCTGGAAAAATGTTTCGATAGATTTTCAAGCGATTCCTTTTGTACTTTATTGAAGTCGATATTGCTGTGTTCTTTGACAATTTCGTTTTTAATTTTTCCTTATTCAATTTTCATTTCCGCAATACCGAAGTTTACTTACATTATTAAAAAAATGACACAAAATATTTGTCGACAAGAGTTGTACATACAGGGTGATGAAATAAAGGTGCCCGTGAGTAGCTACATGTTATAGACGATTTCTAACGAAACACGAATTTGAAAGCCACGATAAAATTTGTTGCCTCTTCACCAAGATATAAGCTTTCCTATCCAGACAATAAAAATCTATACGATTAACAATTTTGTAATAATTTCATTGTTAGGGTCTAAATTTGATGCAGTTGATTATTACCGATGTGAAAAGTACGGTTTCTTGGCTCCGAGGAAAATTTATTAATGTCGCAACATCGCGAATCTCCTAGGAAACGTTGGCAACAATAATTCACTTTTCAATGTCAGTTCTCTTGTCAAATTTAAACGATCCAAGTCAAACGTCCTAAAAAGTCTTAAAATGGAATACAATTTAAGTGAATATCTAGACATGTTGCTCCGCTTGGGTGACAGATAATAACGCATCGGAAGCTGCTTGGGAATATGCTAGAGTGTATCCATATCGATGTCATCCAGATGCTAACGTAATTAGAAGAGTGGAGCAAAAATTAAGAGAAAATGGCCAAATAATGCCGATTTCTGTAAACGGTAGACGACCTCGTGAAGGTCGTACACCACCGTTGGAGGCGGCAGTTGTGGAAGCTATTGAAACTGGATCAGGACGAAGCATACAAGGATTAGCGCGACAGTCACTCTAACTCACCTTTTCCTATTCTGAGATATTTGAGATTTTATGTTTCAATTTGATCTGGAAATTACGTTATTTTGTTTTTGATTGATCTGTTTTTACTAAATAACATGGTTAGGGGCCTTTTAAACGGGAATCAGTAAGTGCGACTGAAAGTTCATCCATTCTTATGAGAAATAGCGCAAATAGTAGAAAATCTCTACATCACTTAGGGACTTTTTGCATACAGCCCTGCAATTACCTGTTTGTTGTGTATTCTTGTTTAATTACATTAAATTATTTTGAAATAAAAAAAGTTATGTCAACGTGACAGTTATTTGTCTTACGCAAGTGACAGCATCTGTCAGTGTTGGTTGCTTAGATACAAGAAATAGGCCTACCTGAAAGTAATTCTTTAGAAAAAGAAATGTGTGCAGTATTGCCACGTTGTGCTCTTAGACAAACTGTTTTAATTTTAAACAGAATCTATTTGGACCACTCTTGTTGCGATTTCCACAATGCTTCAACAGAAAGCATTGTCCCAATATCAATCATGGGCACCTTTTTTTCATCACCCTGTATTACCGTTAAAGTGTGAAATCAGATTTTTTGCGTTCCCTGATGTAGTTCGAAATCAGTAATTTAATTCCGGTACTGGGAAACGGTGCAACTTTTATCTTGCATGTAACAGCCGTGCACTCATCTCCTAATGCAAACTACATGTAAACCAACTCTTTGTCTTCACATTTAGTACAGGAAACATTCGTTCCTTTCCTATATTTGACATCGATGAATGCGCCGATTGTGCCGTTACGGACAATGTGATACAAAGCGAGCATCCGACGTATTCGCACCCGCTAAGATAATGAACGATGCCTAGACGTACATCGAGGGAGGTAATACATTCGCAATATCTTTAGGGTTAATAATCTGAGTGGCACTAATACATCACTTCATAACAAAATAGAATCGCAATTCTAATTTCATCGTATAAATCTGGAATTATTTATGGCTTTCATACCATTTCTGCTTGTTTCCCTAATGCTCCGACAGAGATATTTTCATGATAAGCGCCTTAAATAATGATAATATGCCGACAAGGATGAATTTAACTCAAACACTGGCACATGCACGCGATATACGTCCCCGAAAATACTTTACCTTTCAACGAAAATTTTTACAAAAATCAAATCAATCCATTTCCACAATAGGGGTTCGTATCGTTTATATTTTTTTTCAAATTGAATTATTCAGAATTTTCCAGTCACCTTTTTACTTCATCCCTCTAAGATGTTCTGGTTCTTCCTTTTTTTGGCAAATTACAAATTTCCATCAATTTATTTCGTAACCTTCAAACTGGGATCTTCGATCTGAGCAACTACAACCTGGCCCCCATTCCCTCACATTACCTTTCCACTGGTTTAGTGTTTGTTTTAGATATATTTTAAAGAGCGTTAGGAACGTGGAGGATACTACAGAAATCCCTTTGTTGTTTGAAATTCTGTTGTTAACCTTTTCCCTACTTTTACAGTTAATTCATAATAATAATGCTTGTTTGTATTATAATGCAAGCTGAGTGCTCTTTTGTTATTTAATTGGGGGCAGAATTGAATTTTGCATTTTATTTTAATTGACGGATTATTAGTCCGGTCGATTCGATACGTCGCTCATTTCAAAAGTACATGTTTCCTGTTCTGAAGAATAGTACATTATCAAATTGCACGAAAATTCTATTTGCCTCGCGAAAAGTATCAGTGCGGAATTATTTTCGGCTTTTACTCCGAGAAACTGGTGGTATTTTCTGGGATTTGAATAAATAAAACACTGTTTATACTTAAATTATGCAAATTTTTCTTCGGGTATTCCATCCATCTGTTACGTAAACGTTTCTCTTTTTAATTTGCTCGCGAATTTATTTTTCCACCTTCTCCATTTTCCTTCGAGGCGAACGGAAAATTTTGTTTTATCAGTGTGATTTACCATTTCGTTATTTCTAAATTTGCAGTCAACATTCAACATCCCGGCCCCGTGAATTACCAGCCCTCCGGGAAGTTTGTATTAAAATATCTCCAAGAACTTTAGGAGCCGAGGTAAACAGAACGTTATTTTATTTTTCGATTGTCTGTCGAACGTAAATTACCCAAATCAGGCTCGTTTTAGCTCGGGTTATATTTATTCAGCCAGCGGTTCTCAATTAGAGGCACGAGCAAATTCAAATCTAATAACAATAACAATATCAATTTTGGAAATCGTTTTCCTATCCCACCAATAATTTTATTCTAATAAATGAACAGATTTAATGATGATACTGATTGTGAAATGCAATTAGTGAAGAGAATTGATATGCCTGTAGTCCTAGTCTTTATTTTAAAATTGAACATACGATGTAAATATCCCTATGTTCAATTTTAAAACCATTTTTGTCACTCGGTCAATGTTTTGCAACCAAGCATATTCACACGCCAACTTAGGTTATGTACTATTGCGAGCAATTGAAAGTTAACGACATGGCCGGTAATACAGATTTTTGTTGTATATTTTAGCTTAGTGAACTGGGCTACTCATACAAAAATTTGAGTAAAACAAAAAAATGAACAATTAAAAGTCAATTAAAAAACTGAGAAAGTGGGACTGTTTTAATACTTTGTCCATGAACCGTTATTGTCAATAATATATTGTAAACGCCTGGGCATTGATAAAATAAGTGTTCTTATGTAATTCATATCTAGATTTCTCCAAGCTTCCATTATAGATTGAGAAAGTTGCTCCCTGTTATTTGGCCTAAAATTATTGTGATAAATTGTTTTTACTAGAGCAGCCCACACGTTTTCAATCGGGTTCAAGTCTGCACTTCGCGCAGGCCATGGCAACACATTAATGTTATTATCTGTAAACCAGTCTCTGATGACATGAGCAGTATGGATTGGTGAATTATCCTGAAAATGGAGATATTAACATAAGTTCTAGCAAGAAGTTAACTATAGTGCACCTGTTGAAAGATATAATTGTTTCCATGAGTTTGTGTGACAGATGGTAGCATAATATCTTGTAAAATATCACGGTAGACTGCGCTGGTCAATCGCTGCTCCAGTCTCGAGCATTCACCTTGTCCTTGTATGCTAATCCAACCCCAAACAGCAACAGAAAAACGACCACTGTTATGGGTTGGTTTTACATATTGCTCTAAGTATCTTGAACGTGGTGGTCTGTACACACGAACTGATCCATTATGGGTCGATTGAAAAACTTTTTCGTCTGTAAATATTACATTATCCCACATATCGACTTCATCAATATAGGTATTTGCAAAATTTAGTCTATTAATTTTGTGATCTTCAGTTAAAGCACATTTTCTGGCTGCACAAAAATTGCGTAAATCAGAATCTTTAATACGACGATAAGCCGTCCATCGTGATCCAGGAAAATTAGTTTCTTGCATTGCACTGACAGCACTTTTAAATGGATGGTTTCTAAGATTTTCTAGTAGTGCTTCATCCATTTCTTGATTGGAAATCTTTGGACGGCCACCAGAATGATTGTAGGTAACAGTATGCGTTTCGATCCATTTCCGTTTAAGTTTAAAAATGCAAGTTTTACTCACTTGTAGATCATCTGCTACTCTTTGCAGAGACCAACCATTTTCTAGTAAAGTTACTGCACGCATTTTTTGACCTTCATTTAAACGTGGCATTTTAAATGATCTATTTGACATTTATCAGTTTGACGTATGGTACTTATGTATCCATGTATACGAACAATAAAAATCAGCATTTACACAGCCAAAAGTAGCCGTTAACTTACAATTGCTCTCAATAGTACAGGGTGAATTAAGTTTTACAGCCCGTGGCAAAATAGGCCTTTAAAATAATTTGTCAATTCTCATAAATTGCATGAGTAATTTTATATTATTAAGGTACATATAAACCAAGAAAAAATCTTTTTTTTTAATCAAGTAAATTTTTGGCTTTTTTTCAATTACTAATTGTTCAATTTATTAGTTTTTTTGATGTACGAACAGTAAAATATTTTCACACAATTTAGTGTAATTGAAATAATTTTAGTAATTTGCGTTTATTAAATAAAGCTATTTCCGTATTAGAAGGTATTTTTTAAATGATTTACGACATAAGTAGACTAATTTACCAGACAATGGTATTGATATAAGGGTGCTTGAAAGATTATTTATGGCGGTCACTAAACTCAACTTAAAAATGCAGGTCTATCGACAACTGAAAAGCTGTCTCGTCCAGTTTGATGGGTCGATCATAAACTATTGTTAGGATGGTAAACCGCTTTATCTATTGTTAGAAAGTCATAAATAGAAGCATTTTTTGTGCTATATCTTAAATTTGATTTAACTCAAAAAGTAATCATTTTTTTACGAATCAAATTGCAGATATTAATGCTATGAATAATTTGACAAATTTTGAAATAAAAAACCAAACAGAAATTTTACCCAAAACTCTTTGTTTTATTTTTTTGGCTTCAAATAAAAATATTTTGGAAAATTTGTAGCACTAATCTAAAGCGTAAACTTCAACTGATGTAACATGTAAATTGCATACTTTCCCCTCAATCTTTAATAGGTATTATGGCCTGGGCGGTAAAACTTAACTCACCCTGTATTATTAAATTGTAATGGTCAGACGTTAAAACAGTAAAACGATTTATTTAAAAGAAAATAATGGAGAATGGAAAATGGAAATGGAAAACGAAATGAAAAATGAAAATGGAAAATAAAAAATTTTCCATTTCCATTTTCATCTATTTATTTTAAATAAATCGTTTTACTATTTTAACGTCTGGCCATTACAATTTAATAACAAATAACCTAAAGTAAATTGATGCTTGATTGCAAAACATTGACTGAGTGAATTTTTTTTTTTTAATTAAACAGGGATATTTACATCGAATGTTCAATGTTAAAGTAAAAACCCGGTATGTATCGGTTCGTCATTTTTAGAATACGTGCAATCAATTAGTACGTGACGATAGATAATCAAGAAATGTGGTTTTAGTACTCAAACTTAGGTTTCACTTTGCCTATAAGGGAGAGTTGTGACATTAGATTTACGGGGTGAGTATGTTTTTCCCATTATTATAATTTATTTGTAAAACAATGCATCATATAGTAATATAATGGTTGTAATTTTACGTGGGTGATACAGACTGTGAGGTTGAGTTCACTCATTTTCTATACTACACGTTTATTGTTACCGTCCTAAATTTAAATTTAAGTACGATTTTTTTTGGAAACCCTCAATTTATTAAATTTTCCGAATACAGAGGCCGATATAACACTATTTCCCCCAGAAAATGCATGTGGAAATGTCATCGATGAAGATTCTGGAGACAAAGATGATCTTCGCCCTAATAATCTACTTGGTAATCAACTAAGGGCTCCTACTACCCAACTAGAGGAAGAAAACATGGGATCTGATGAGGAAGATCATATTCCACTTGCCCAGTTACCGCCTACCAGTGAGACTAGCAGAGTGACCAATAAAAAACAAAAAATACAAATTTTGTTAAGATGTTGGTGTCGATGCTCCTGAAGAATGGCGTACTGATGGAACTAAGAAACTGATTCCACAATAATATTGTTTGAAATGTTTTTTGATGAAAATATTATTGATAATGCATTTTCCTAATGTCCTAAATATAGGCCGTGCCCTAAAGAGTCTCTGAGACTTGATAAATATATTTTTGAGTTTCTTGTCAAATGCTACAAAAAAAAATTTTTACATCAAAAAAATTTCAGGCATATCTGGGTTAAAAAGATGTAAACGTAGGCCTAATCTTCGCGTAAATTTAATTAAAATTGTAAATATTTTGGTGAGCACTTAAACCCGGCGTATAAGATCGCAAGATGTTTGAGTTGGATTTTTCTCGCGCCGCCACCGGATCGGAAATGTGTATTGAGGTGAAGCACGGATTAGTTCGGAAAATGAAAAATTTGTTTATTGAGAAATAAAATCCACGTGCTGGATTTTTAATCATGAATCACTGCCGTAGAAAAATAATGTCGCGAGTCTACGAACGTTATTAATTGCTTTTTGAAATTCTCCCTCTGAGTATGAGGGTTCTGATGTGGTTCATTATAAAAGGTATCCGTGAGCTGAATCCAGAAATATCAACGCTTATGTTCAATGCATTATACTTATTAATCAATCAAACAGACGATGGAAACAGTCGCCTTACCTTTAACGTTGTTATGCAATATTGTATTAAATTAAACCCTTGATTAATTTATCAATTTTTGCGAGAGGGCCTCCGAAGTGTTTTCATTACGAGAAAAAATTGATTAATTTAATATTTCACGGAGAGTGAAAAAGTTCAACCGTCGTTAGTAGGTAGTAAGCAAAAAATCTTTTTCTTATTACGAGGAAGATTTTTCGTGTGTTGATGCGTGCAACTGAGGTAAGTGGCTCGGTGATAAATGTTCGAAATGTAGACGATTAAGGTAAAAGTCACTTCTTACATAAAGAAAGGCCAAAACTTTGTAGTTTCAACTTGTATCGATGGCGATTCATTTTCGGGCAAGCTGGACTTCCGTAATGAACGTTTAATTTCGCCCTTTTAAAACAAACTTTTTTTGTAGCTCAAATAAAAGTACAGTAGAGCGTCGATTATCCGAACGTCAATTATCCGAAACGTCAATCATTCGAATGATGATTTGATTTATCCGAACGTCAATCATCCGAATCGTCGTTCACTTTGCCAGAGAAAAAAACCAAACCAAGGAAAACACTTTTTTTTCTTTCTTGCTTAGAGCGTCATATAAACATGAAAACTTACGTATCTTTTTGCGAGGAACACAATGGTGTAATTAAAAATCGATTTGCTCTAAGATTGACAGAGATAGGAATCTTAAACCTAAACTAACATAACGTAACCTATCTTAACCTGACCAAACTGGGTTTATCTTTTCGTGTTTCTCTTTCGGGGATATTTTTAGAGTTTTTGCACTGTTGAGGTTATGTTGTGATTATTTACCTGTTCTAAATAAACAATTGCACTGTTAAAAAAGAAAAAAAAACATTGACCTGAGCACACCTTATGAAAATGTCCACTGCAATTTGCATGTTTTTTTTTTTGCCAGAGAGTTATATAAAAATGAAAACTTATGTACAGTAGAGCGTCGATTATCCGAACGTCAATTATCCGAAACGTCAATCATCCGAATGACGATTTGATTTATCCGAACGTCAATCATCCGAATCGTCGTTCACTTTGCCAGAGAAAAAAGCCAAACCAAGGAAAACATTTTTTTTTCTTTCTTGCTTAGAGCGTCATATAAACATGAAAACTTATGTATTTTTTTGCGAGGAACACAATGGTGCAATTAAAAATCGATTTGCTCGAAGATTGACAGAGATAGAAAACTATAAATCGAGAAAATGGCCGTAGCTCCGTTAATACTGGAGCAACTCAATTGATTCTTGTTCCATCGTTTCCGGCAGGAAAAGTTATCCTAGTAAGGGAAAAAAAGAGAAAAAAGCCAAACCAAGGAAAACACTTTTTTTTCTTTCTTGCTTAGAGCGTCATATAAACATGAAAACTTAAGTATTTTTTTGCGAGGAACACGATGGTGCAATTAAAAATCGATTTGCTCTAAGATTGACAGAGATAGAAATCTTAAACCTAAACTAACATAACCTAACCTATCTTAACCTGACCAAACTGGGTTTATCTTTTCGTATTTCTCTTTCGGAGATATTTTTAGAATTTTTACACTGTTGAGGTTATGTTGTGATTATTTACCTGTTCTAAATAATAAATTGCACTGTTAAAAAAGAAAAAAAAAACATTGACCTGAGCACACCTTATGAAAATGTCCACTGCAATTTGCATGTTTTTTTTTTGCCAGAGAGTTATATAAAAATGAAAACTTATGTACAGTAGAGCGTCGATTATCCGAACGTCAATTATCCGAAACGTCAATCATCCGAATGACGATTTGATTTATCCGAACGTCAATCATCCGAATCGTCGTTAATTTTGCCATTACATTACATTATAATGTGATTGAAATATTATTTGTTGTTCAATATATGTTTATATTCTATCATTTTGAGCGTTTTAGTGCTCATAAACTATGACTGTTCGGTCATCCGAATTTTCGATTATAGGAACGGTAGTCGGTCCCAATTAGTTCGGATAATCGACGCTCTACTGTAATAAGAAAACGCTAACGGGATTTCGTAGTGAACCGTTTTATAAAAACTTTTCCATTATAAATAATAAAACTAATGAGTCTAAACGAATTTATGCAAACTCGCCCCTTTTAATCCACAAATTTAAATCTTGGGCGCATTACTTAACCGATTTTATTCGCCTAAAATTTATCGAATTACTTGTGAATTTTCTTATTTGACTCCAATTTGTTTTTTTCGTGAATTTTCAGCATTTTCAATCGAGTGAATTCACCGAAACAAAAAGTGTAGACTCTTTCGCTTATATTTTCGTATTGTTGTGAAACGTTTAGTCGCGGTCAGTTCTCGTAATCTCGTTATATTACAACAGTAAATCCGAGAGATTTTACTCATTTGATGTATGTACAATTTAACAAACGGGAAATGGCAGCTTAAGTTAGATTCCTTTTTGAAACGGGAATAAAATAAATCTGCGTGGGGTCAGCAATGTAACGATGTCCGCTGTTACTTTCATAACAAACGGCAGAAAGCTACACCGAGATATAAATAAGAAGCCCTATTGCTCTGGGGACCGATCCTTTTGTCGATCTCAGCAATATTTAATTTTCATGTGATTTTCTTTTTGTTTTTCTGTGTTTTTTTTACGGCCATCGAAAATAAAACCAAAAGATCGAAACGGTAACGTTTTTAGCGGGCTCTCTCGTCCTCCCTTATTTGATAAAGTTATTTCCAAATATATTTACTATTTATTGCGAAAAGGAATGCGTATGTATTATATGGTTGATCGAAAACTGATAGGAACGTCAGAAAAGAGATTGCATTTTCCCAGGTTTTCCGTTATTGGGACGTCAAAGTAACATACGACCCCCTGCAAAACTACGAAAGTGCGTTATTCAAATAAGATTATCGCTATTAGTTATATTAAAGGGAAACTACGATGATTTATAAAAAGACTCGCACCGAAATCTTTGCCAGTGCATTGACTCTTATAAAGACGTTCTGGTATATACAAATGTAAAACTAGTGCGAGTATGGTTTTCAGGGCAAGGCGCCAGCCGCGGCCTGTATATGTGAGTACACGATTTTTAGTTAAAAATCAATTCAAATTTTCGAAACTTTGATGTTAAAGAATTTACAAATCATGTAATTGGCAAGTGTAAAAAAATTAACAGCCATTTGCCAGTTGTTATTAGGCATAATGCATGCTGTTGCCAACTGTTGGTTACTTTTTTGAAGGCCGGCGGGCGGAAAACGCCGATATGTACGTAAAATCAATAATTTTGGATGGGCGCTCAAAAAATATTGTCATAAGTAATATCACAAGAGAGTGAGAATAAATTGAAAATAATTCGACAGATTTCGAAAACTTGTTGCCAGGGAATAGACACGAGAGCCCGTAGGGCTCGAGTGGCTATTCCCAAATGGCAACAAGTTTGAAAAAAATAACTGGAGAATTATTTTCTAATTAATTCGCACTCTCGAGTGGTATTCGGAAGATTATTTTTTAATGTTTGAATCAAAAATGCAACATAATAAATACAGTTTAACAGCTTAAAATAAAACTGGTGACAGATGTCAGATAATTCTCGCGGGAATTTTCTACAGTAGAAAATTCTCACTATAATAATGTTGTGATTGGACAGAATTAAACACGTGTGCCCAAATACTGGTCAATGAAATCACTAAAAAATAATCATAAGTAATATCACAAGAGAGTGAGAATAAATTGAAAATAATTGGACAGATTTTCGAAAACTTGTTGCCAGGGAGTAGACACGAGAGCCCGTAGGGCTCAAGTGGCTATTCCCAAATGGCAACAAGTTTGAAAAAATAACTGGAGAATTATTTTCTAATTAATTTGCACTCTCGAGTGGTATTCGGAAGATTATTTTTTAACGTTTAAATAAAAAATACAGCATAAAAATACAGTTTAATTCATTGTAAACTAAAATCAAACTGGCGACAGATGTCAAAACTAGAAAATGTGCTGTCAAGTAACATAAACAAAATACTAGAAATTATTCTCGCGGGAATAATGTACAGTAGAAAATTCTCACTATAATAATGTTGTGATTGGACAGAATTAAACACGTGTGCCCAAATACTGCTAAACGATTGGTTAATGAAATCATTAAAAAATAATCATTACACAAAAATTCGCCTTTAAAAGTGCTAATTTATCTCCGGACATTTCAAGCCAAAATAATTTAAATTCCATTTTAAATTGCTGACACTCATTGAATTAGTCAAGGTTGCCCCAATATGACGCACTTCTGTAACAAACCAAATTCCAGCTGTGCGAAAACCAACTTCAATCCCAATTTTTCTCTTTGCACTCTGAAACAGAAACTGACGTGAAGACTTTGCGTTTGCACTTTTCTTGCAACAAAAAGGCTCGCGTTAATTGTATCGGGAGTTAATTAATAATTGTAATGAACGTTCAACCGGTGTAAATGTGTCTTCTGCAGCGTCTGTTTTAATGAAGTTTTCCTTTTACAAAGGAAGAGTGAATTCTTGCCGCTAATTAATTCCTGATAGGGCGAAAAATTTTGCAATTAATGCAAAAACGCATTGCAAAGTTAGTTTGCGGGTTAGTTGGGAAATTTGCGGGTTCGGACCTCGTGTTACACGTTTGCCCCAAGTTTAATAGTTTCGAGGGATGTAATAAGCAAACTACAACAAAGTGAAATTCGTTGCGATACTATTTCGGACGTAAAAAAAAATAAAAGAGGAAAACGACGCAAAGTTTTAAAAGTAATCTTTTATTAGTCATTAATTACCGCGATACCGAGAAGCTGTAAAGTTGGAAATGTGAAACGTATTTTTTCTCAAGTTCTCGTCATATTTTCCTTTTTTTTATCCAAGTTGAACGCGATTGTAATCGAACAGGTTAAATTTGTCAGACAGCCCCCGTACAATAAAATCCTTTTTTATCGGCCCTTGCTCGTACGAATCGCAAAAAGTGTTGACGTTACTTGCTTTTTTATTCATAAATCGTTTCGACAAAATATGCGATTACTAATGCGTTCTTTTTTAATCGCAATGGAAATTCTTGAAATTTATCAATCGGTGAGTTTGCGGATAATTTTTGAATTCCTCGCGAAAAATTCCATCTCGGTGACCGTTGTTTATTTATTGAATTTGATATTAAAACGTTCAGGTTCTTTTATGATATTTTTACGGCGCATTTCTCATATAACTTATCGATATCTCACAATAATTAAAAAAATTATTAACGCTCGATTTCTCACGTGCAAATCAAATTACGTGGCCCTTGATAAATTACAGACTCCCTTAAGTGTCGTTTGTTTAATATATCCGTTAATTAGTAAATTAAGCGTTACTTTGTGTACATTATTTCGCTGCGCTCTTGATCACAAATCGAATTATTTTATAATTTGGAACTTAGCACAACGCTTAACGGAAAAAAATTGCATGTTTGAATGTTGAATGTCATCTATATTTTAAAAATAAATTGTTAAGTAATAAAAAAAGCTACGGATTGTGGTAAATCAATTTTATACTGTTTAATTTCCAATTAAGATTTTACGGATTTTAGGTTGCAGTTAGCTATTTTAACCCTAGATCGGTCGCATCAAATTGAGGAACGTATCCGGTCGCGTGGTTGACTTTGTCAACCACAACTTTTTATTTGAATTTCTGGCTTTTAACCAAACAACAAACTGTTCAGTCAATTTTTTTGTTATATTTAGAGTATTAAAAGATTTTTGGACAAGTTTTGCATCAGAAATATTAAACGCTATCAAGGCATTTATATAGAGTGTCTCCAAAAAACAAGACGAGTCCATAGCTCCCTTATTTATAGGAAAATTTCAGTTATCTATATACCAAGTTAAATGGTTGAGAGTAGACTACAAAATAGCATAACAAAATCACATATTACCCTAAGGGCATTAAGGCTATACCGTCACAACATTTTTTTTCAAATTGGAATATATGCATTTCTTTACTAATTCTGCTAGAGATTTTTATTCCGAATACAACAATATATCACAAGTATACGCTTACATAAGAAAAATTAAACAAAACAAAAATAAAACACCATTTAGTCTTGTGTAAAAAAAATAACACTAGCTTTGGAAACAAATGATGAGCACTACGTAAGAAGCTATCAAAATGTATTAAACAATAATAAAATAGAAAAAAAAAATTCTGGGCGCGTGGTTGACTTTTCAACCAGCCTGTTTCTAACTCCTTTTATATTACTATTAATACACTTATTGAGTTTACTGTCTCGGATACAATGCTGACTGGACAGTAAGGAACTAAAGATAAGATACTGAAGGCGGCAGTACCCCAAGACTTTATCTAATCAAACAATACCGCCTAAATACTAGGATGGTTGACAAAGTCAACCAACGCGACCGGTTTAGGGTTAAGAGTAATTTTTGTTGTATTATTTAAAAGAAAACCGAATTCGTACAATAAAATCAAGATTGTTTTTTTTAAGTTATTTGATTGATCGTGGCTTACCTGGTCTACGGTGAATGCCCTCTAGTGCTTTGCTTAAATTTAATATATTCAGTAATAATTAAGTCAAGTCCCGTATTATACGCATCGCATCAAACTGAATTTAAAATTAATCAATTTCATAATTTTACATACCGGGAGTTATTTTCATAACAAACGAGTCAATGAATTCTAAAATTTCACGTCGTGAATTTAAAAAAAGCCCCATTAAAGCTCATTAATTAATAAAAAAATCTCATAAAATCAACATATTTTGAGTCGCCGTGACGGTAAAGTCGCCGAGTTAATTATCTGCTGCGCAAAGTCGATTAGTGGAAACGTCAAAAATTCCGCCTTAATGTTATGTATTTCGCGTAATTAGATGCGTCTAGGCCGTTACTGCTAATAGTTGCATTTACCCCCATGCGCGGCTGTCAGTAATCACCTACTAATTGCCATTAAGTTTAATTACCTACTGAGAAGATGATGGCCCGATCAGGGGTCACTATTTTCTTTCCCACCCCGAAAGCACACACATGAAGTCCATTTACAAAAAAAGTTACATTGTTATAACATGCACGATGGTTTTTCGCATAAAGATCAACGATAGAAATAACGTCGATACAAAGACACGCTATTAGAGTGAAACTCAGCGGCGGACGAATGCATTACCCCCCCCCCCCTAATAGCGATATCTATAAATGTTATGAATAGTGTCGCGTCGCTTTGAATTTTAACATTCTTCAACAATCGACCCACCTGTAGAAATAAATCTTTTTAATAAGCCACGTGTGGGTTAAATGAGGTTTTGCTGTAATTGAATTGGGTGACTGCGATTAAGTATAAACCCTACGTACAACGCCGGCATAAATGGATTAAATCGCGTTTGGAGTGTAATTACTGGTTGGTGGATATCTTTCAATTATATTCTTAATTGTTTCGGATGATTTTTCTTGAAATAGGATCGGATCGATTGATTAAAAGGTTTCTGGTTGTTCGAATGAAATGATGAATATTTTACACGTTTGGATGGTCAGTTTACTGAAATAATTTCCTCGCTTAATATTTATTACTGTACGCCCGCGAAAAGGAACAACATCCTTTCACAATCACACGCATCTAATCAGAATCGGCACGCAATTCGTACGAACGATTGCTAGGATGACATGAATTGCACTGTTGTAACTTGGATTAATGGATTCGGTTATCTAGGTCGATTTAACTCATAAATTTATTCATAATCCATAAATTTGTTATAATAATTACCGTTTTATGACATTCATTTCTTATTGGCTTCATCCATTACTTTTTCGTTTAATTTATTCCTTCAGCTATTTTATTGAATAAGAAAACACTTTCTTTACCAACAATTACAAAACACCCTGTATGGACTGAATATAAAAATGAAAATAAACGTAAATTAACTTATTCCTTTATTTTTAATTTCTCTATAGCCTCTTGTCTGTACTAATTTGTTTAGTTCCTTCCGGGAAACCCTTTAAAGATTGGAAATTTTTCAATTCGCCCAAACCAATTTAATTTCCATAAACATATTTTTTACGTTTACTTTTGCAGGGTTGTTTCGATTTAATTCAAAATCGAAGATATTTCCTTTGTAGTGAAAATATTTGTGCGAGATTCAATTAAAAATATAAAAGTAACCGGCCTGGTTGCTTAAAAAATATTTGTACATTTTATAGGAATCAGGGATGTATTTATGTGTCTCCGTCTCCTCACAAGTTTATCTAAGGCAGGGGTGGCCAACCCAAATGATCTTGTGGGCCACATATAAAATTATATATCCCCATATTAGATATAGACCTACTATTTTTTAATACATTCGTTTTCACTACTTTGACCATTATAAAATAAATAAATTTTGTAAAAGTGTGAAGAAAAAAAAGAGCTGTGCTGAGCATACTTTATGAAAATGTGGATTCTAACATAAGTCGGCAAAAAAAAAATTGACCTTTGCACACTTTATGAACATGTGCACTGCAATTTGCATGGTTTTACCTAGGAAAACCGACTCTTAAGATTCAACCCTTGTTGTAATCATTTGAAAACAACAAATTTTACCTGAAAATGAAATGAAAATGTGGATTCTAACATATGTCGGCAAAAAAAAAAATTGACCTCAGCACTTATGTGCACTGCAATTTGCATGGTTTTACCTAGGAAAACCGACTCTTAAGATTCAACCCTTGTTGTAATCATTTGAAAACAAGAAAATGAAAAATTTCATCACCCAAGAATAGAAGTGATTATTTTTCTTTGAAATCCTTTTTATTTCAATCTTCTATCATTAACAGTTTTTAAATAAACACGTTAAAGCAAACACACTAATTTGCATGTTTTCACCTAGGCTAGGGGTGGCCAACCCAAATGATCTTGCCCGCAAATATCAAAATGTATATAAAGATTTGCCTAATAGTCGGTGTGGAGTCTCACTCCGCAATATGCAAAAAAGCAAAAAAAAATGTATCTGCAGCTCTGATAGTGCTCCATTAACGTTTAGACCAGGGGTGGCCAACCCAAATGATCTTGCGGGCCACTTTGGAAATGGATCATAACTCATAAAATAAATATATTTTGTAAAAGTGTGATGAATCTCGCGGGCCGGAAAAATGTTCAAGGCGGGCCGCGGGTTGGCCACCCCTGATCTAAGGAAATAAAATTTCTTATCAAAATAGTTCGAGACAAGTGCGGTTTCTTTTGTGCCCGCCAAATTAAATGTCGTCTTTTTCTGCCCGGATTTGAATTATGACGTGCTTGTGTTTCATGACATCTGCGGTTGTTGTGGATTTCTCTTGTATTTTAATGGATTTAATGCATTTGTATGATTGTAACCGTGCATTTAATAGTATTAATTTTTCACTCTCAAAGCGAATAGTAAATAATAAATGAGAAAAAGAACACGGAACGTTCCTTTTGTACGGGAACAGATGCGCTTGTAACTTACAATGTATCAATCATTATTAGATTATTAGAGCCGTATACTTTTTTATTACTTTCCTTTTTCTTCAATTCGTTTGATACATTTCTAATATTTTCAACAATATGCTATTATTTTGCTCTCAACGAATATAAATTCGGGTCATTTTTAATTAATTGGATTACGAGGAACACTTACAAACATACAAACAATAGTCAGGTTTATATGAGATATGTGTCGACGGGAGTACAGTTTAATTGTCAGCACTGTGCATTCTAATCATTATGCGCTAAGTTTACAGGTCGCGTATTGAATTGCTCACAATTCGGGCGTAACTGCCATTCATTCCTTACATTCTTTAAATTATGTTTTAATTAGCACAGATTTGTGACTATTGAAACGTTAAATAATTTTTAATTAGAAACGATAATTTAAATCCATCACACAAAATTAAGCTTATTGGAAATGGAATTGAATAAGTTGTCTTTCTTTTATTTTGCTGAAAATGTACAATTTCCGTTTACTGCGAAAATCAAACAAACCTGCAGGCATGAGAATCAATTGCGAAGTATTTGATGCGATTGAATTTCCAAAATTATTTAATTAAGAGTTTCAAACTAAATCATGATCTTATTAAAGCAGTTTGGGTACATTTTTTTTTTTTGCTTGTTTTATGGAATTTCCTTAACTTTCCGGAGCTAACAATACGGTCTCAGAGACCGACATTTACGATTTTTGCCAAGCATTTTTTCCCTAGTTGAGGCAAATTTCTGCCGTCCTCAGTACCTTTCGATCTCAAATAGTCAGTTACCCTCAAGTTGTCAGAGTTGAGTGTTGAACAGTTCTTAAGTTACAAACGCTTTCGGTCTTACAGACCGATGTTAGTCTATTAGTTATATAATTGGCTAAGTTCGTCTGTAACTCTATATTTACCTTAATCAACGGTGCTTTGCTACCATTAATATATTATTTTATTCGAGATTATTCTTGGAAATGTTTCTTGCAACTAAACAATATTTTATCGACTCATTGCGTTGCTGCTAGTTTAGTTATAATTATTCAGCTGTTGAAATAAGTTCTATACTGTTTCGTTAGGTGTAATATTTTCACTTCTCCATCAGTATATAAAAAATGGCTGCCTGCACTGGTGAGGAAGTACAGAAAACACTTTTCGACTCTAATAAATTTACCATACATTTTCGAAACTTTAGGACTGATTATTTCGAAAACTTTCCTCTTCAAGGTCATACGAATTTGACATATTTCTACTCAGAAAAATGTGCCGCATCCAAATTCGCGATCAAAAGTATGGGGTGTTATTTAAAAAAATTGACGATGACGTCATAGTGCGAAAACAAAAGACGATCGTAAAATTATAAATATTAAAAAAGATGCAGTTTTAAAAACTAAAGTTGACCGGTCCGAGTATTTTTTGTGAAAATTTTTCTAAAATGTTTTATCGAATTTATTCCATACTTTACGAAAGCACTGTATATAAACATAATAACCCGGAAGAAAAAATTCTAAGAAGAAAATTTTTAGAACTTCTTGGACACCAGCTAGTTGAGGAGCATATTAAAAATCGAGTTACTAGTACCGGCGTTTCGAAAACTATTAAATTACGTATTCAAGAAATTTACAACATTTCTGATCCTAATCAGAAAACCCCAATCTATGGAAGATGTTATTATTGCTGCAGCAAGAAAAATAGAAAATCGAAATACAAATGGCAGAAATGCCCAAACTTTATGTGCTTGGAGCAATTAGTACCGATATGCCAGACATGTATTCTCCAAGAAGAACAGTAATTTGGACTGCAAAGTTTCAGTTCCTCCGAAATATTGGGACAATTTGTTTCTTTTATATTCATTTAACAAAATGTTAAGTTTCGTTTGCGTCCTATTTTATAATAAAGGAAAGTAATCATGTCGTATTTTTTAATTTTCTAATATTTTACGTTTCACTAAATTTTTAATTTTTTATAATTTTATATTTTTTATAATAAAAGCTATATGAACACACAAACTTGGTTAAATTACCCAAACACTTTATATTTAAGAAATAAAATTTAAACCAAGTAATTTTCCAAAAGGCGGCTGTTATTTTTCCAATTGGTCTATGAGACCGATGTTCGACTTAATGTCTTATAAAGCTATGTTAGTTCCCAAAGGTTAATTGGGTTTTATATTGCAGTTTTTGGAGCATCAAATCAACTGATAAAATTCAACAAAACAGAAACAAAAAAAAAACAAGTAATTAAAAAAATAAAAATAAATAAAATAGTCCACGTGAAAGAGAATTATAAAATTTAATTCATTGGACTTGCTTAAAACCTTAAATATAAAAATCGAGCTTTATTCAGTTTAGATAAAAATTCCATTCTTTAGGAATTTTAATTGGAGCACAAAGCGACTGAAGTGTGCGAACAACAGTACAGATAATATTCAACAGCTCTTTTAATTCTTTTATTTGATTTGAATGAAAGTACCGAAATTTAGCCAAGTCAGTGATTTGTACAAGTTAACGAGTTAGTAGGTGTGTGGCTGCTCATTTCTATGCCTTGTGCGTTCAACTCGGCCGTTTTAAAAGTTGCTAAATGAACGTATCGGAAGGGGAGGTGAATTTATATCGCTCTTAAGCGTGCAAATTTAAGGATTACAGCCTGGTAAATTTTTCATGTGTGCTCTACTGTCTTTCCTTTTCGGCTATAATCTCCCTATTCACGGATCGCGTAAATACGTGCCTGTTACATGTCGAGATTTTATTTTATAGATCTGAATGGGAACGTTAGTTTTGCTTAAAAATTGGGCGTTTTGCATGCGTGTACGATTATCCTCCTTGTGGATTATTGAGTTTTAAAGCGGCAACGCAAATAAAGGATTTATAATATCATAATGATTGCCAGAGGGTTTGGGCAAACAGAGATTGTGTTTACCAATAACAAACACAATTGAAATGTCATTATTACCAGTGTTTAATCAGTCGCATGTCATATTATTTTTACAGTTTCAAACAGTTTCCCACACAAAATGTTTCCAGATATAAATATTTATTGATCCTAAAGAATACGTAACGCAATCAAATCGATGCTGATTTCATAAAGATATTTAATAACGCCGCATAATAGATTATCCGGAAAAAAACTCGTACCGCTGTAGCTGCTGACGGAAGTGGTTAATAGAACTTCACGAACACGTCTTCCAAGTGATAGAAAAACGTTGATGTACTAACTTCGGTCTAATGTTTTTTATAACTTGTTGAAGTGCCCGCCGGCTGCGGTCTGCTGAAAGACACTTGGCAAAAAATGCCGAGATTTTCTCCTAATTCTGGCGAGCGATTTTTCCAAATGAATTGCATTTCTGAAAAAAAAATCCTTTGAAAAGGCAAGATGTTTACAAACACATCTATTTTTTTCCTATTTTTAGATTAATCGCATTCAACTTTAGCAACTTTAGTAACTTCGGCTACGGCGCAAGAAAATTGTATTTGCGAATGCAAGGCCAACAAAGCTGTCAAACGCTGCAACTGGCCAAAAATATATCAAATTGCAGTCTATTTAACTAGTCGTAACTCAATTTATTATTATTAATTCAAATTCTAGTAAATGCTTTTGTGAAACTCAGAGGAAATTTAAAAAATATATGACCGTGGCTGTAAATGAAGATTAATTTAAAGGCAATTTTGAGGTGGTTGTATTACGCTTCCAGCAAAATAAGTAATCGATCTTTAAAAGCCCGAGTTAATTTAATCATCAGATTGAGCCTAGGGCATTTAATTTAATTAGGAAACCGATTCGGAATAAACAGAATTTTTCACCCGGTATCAGCTTAATCGTTCAAAGTTCGATATTAAATTTCTCATTTGTACCAAACGTATTTTCACTAATGTGATTCTGTAGCCTGTCCCCGATAATCATATAAACTTTCCCAATCTGAAAAGTCTGGCCGATCAGAACTGGAAAATTGAAGGTGGAAAGCGTGGCATGTTTTAGTTGTAAAAAAAACTTTTGTAATTTTTTAACTTAACTTTTATGCAATTATGAAAGGGAGGGAAAAGATTGAAAAGTTTTCGCGTTATTTTTCGCGGAAAACATTTTCATTAGCCACTTCGTTCCTTTTCATCGGTTTGCGAAAAATTTGATAATTCTCCTTTGCACAAGGGAAAATGATGCATTCGACAAAATTAAAATGGGACACTAGAAGCCTCTTCGCTCATCAAGTACCTACTCATTGAATATTTAAAATGACGAGTCTGGAATCTGTACACTTGGACGAATATTCACAATACCGATTTCGATTCGGATTTTATGAAAAATGAAAGTTCTTCTGTTTGACTCGGAGTGCGTCCCCCTTTCTTATCCCTTTGATCCATCAGGAAATGTTTTAACTCGTCTATTGATTAAAAATTTGCTATTAGATAGTGGTCTTCCGCCGGCTCGAAGCCGTATCTCGCAGGACACTTTTTAAATTTCAACAAAAGGACGCGAAAGGACGCGAAAGGAATTTTGATAAATCGCTTTATTTAGGAATCGATCGGGGATGTGAAAAATAGTGCATTAATAAAATTGCACACTGAATTTACTACACTTTTTTGCCAATAAAAAATTAACACCGTTCCTTTTATCGATCACGCTTTTAAACACCATTAGGTACTTGTTAATTGAACAGAAACAAAGCGAACAGAGGCAAAACGCGTTTTATTGCGATATCTCTCATTCCCGGCCGTTATCCATTTAAGATCTTTGTCGAGGATTCTGTTATAAACGTTACCGGATCATGCGGTAAAATCATTCTCGCTGAAATAAAAATGGAAAATTTAAGATCAAGAGATCGCTTTGTAAACTGACCTTAACCCAAAACAGAAAATAGTTTCGAAACTAAAAAAAGTTTTCAAATAATAGCGCAAACGGTTTATAAATACGACGCATGTTTTTAATGTAAACATTTTATAATTGATAAACTTTCGACATCTTTAGAGAGAGAAGAGGATTTATCGCCTGAAAGAAAAAGATATTTGGCACGAGTCCCATTTGGAAATCCAATATATTAAAAATAAAGTATTGAGACGTACCTCGCTACGATATGGGGCTTTACGGTTTTCACTTGCAGATAATTAAAAAGAAATCGCGCCGCCAATTTGCCAATGTGCGGCTGGCTTTATTTTCTTTACATACAGTGCGTTTTAATAATCGCATTTTCCCATCGATAACGCGGTGCGACTCTATTACCGTTTCGAAACAATGTCTTTGTTCCCTTGTTATGATCAAACATTATTTAATGAACTTTAATAATTACTGTGTTCATTTTGTAACATCTCAGGCGAAAGAGATGAGGTAAAATGGCAAATAATCTCGTTCCTTGTACATGTTGCAGTGACACATAATAATAAAATATTTCGATGGGATTAAACGATTCCCCTGCTCTTGGCATAAAAAATCTTTTCTGATTTATTTTTACAATTAAGAAGGGAAATTTTTCATCATAAATTTTGACACACATGCGAAAAGCATTTTCGAACGTCGCTGCCAAATATTATTTTTCCGCTCCGCAAATTGATTAAATTTCAACTTTGTTTATTTGCGAATTACAAAAGGAATTCCATTTGGGAATTTAAAACGTGGCTCATAAATTTATTTACAGGCTCGTTCGCCGAAAGGGTAAACACACCGAGTGCCACGTGCGTTTCCAAAACGGAACAAGTTTTATTTTGATCGCAATTAATAAATTACAAGCGCGAAAGAATCGAAACTTCTTTTTCCGGTGTACCGAGAATGGTTTTTTTCAGCGGGGACTTACCATCATCAGTGCGGCATGTGTTCAGGTTTGGAAGTTTACGAAACAACTTCACCGGTCGCGTAATGTGTAGTTATTTTTACAGTACGACCGTGATAGAACCACGTTGCTAGAGCGACTGGAAAACTCATACCCGACCAGACGTAGCGACGCCAGGAACGCATCGGATCCTGCGCTTTCTGAATATCCTTTAATTCCGAATACTCAATACATTCAAATCTTTTTTAATTAAAAAAAGTTCGACAACTCTTCGATTCGAGATGATTTTGGAATTCGCTCAATTTTTTTTCTTAGTGAATTGTTTTGGCAATTGGGCGATGATAAATTGCGTACATACGCACGTTTCATTACACAATTCTCAACGTAGACTTCCTCCGCAAAAATTTCCGTTGTTTAGTAAATCTTAGTCGTCTTGTTTTTTTTTTCGAAATTAAACTAACTTCAAGTGCGCGCCGGAATTTACTCATTTAAATAGGAATAGTTTCCTGTCGGATTTTGCACTTGTTTTTTTTTTTAATTTTTAACGCGAACAATTTCACGCCGGCAATTTTCCTTTCGAATGCGTCGGCAATTTATTATAATAACTGTCATTTATACAAGCGAACAATGTAAATAAATGAAAATGTAAAACGAATGTGATAAATAATTTCCGAGCAATTTTGTGGAAAAACGATATTTTTCGTTTATTTATTCATCAGCAACCCCCTAACATCACGTTTAACCACCACACTTAATCTTGATCCAATTAAGCAGAATTCGCTTTTGTCGGTCGCGAATCACACTTAGACAAAAAATCGACAGAGGAATCCTAGCTGAAATTCAGGATTCTGTTCTACGCTAGAAGTTTACAGGGAAAGGTTTTCGTGCCGGGTGGCAATGAAAACAGCGTCCTTTTTAATTTTTAATTTTTTTATTTTTCACGAATCACAGTTGCAATTTGTACTGAACAACCAGAGTTAAAGAAATATATCTTTATTTACATTTTTTTAAATAGTTAACATGAGGGAAAAATAGTAATTATTATTGTACTTATAAGAAAAAATTCTAAACTTGAAGTAAATCTTTATCACTGAATTACGTGCCTGTTCGTTTTTTTTTTAATGCCATTCAACATCTGAAAACTATCCATTCAAGGCGTTAACTCCTTTTTCGCCTACCTACAGGTGTAACAATCACAAACACCAACATTTTTCCCCTTTTTTGTGCACAGATTAAAATACAATTAAAACGGCGAAACTTTTTTAAAATTTCAAAATTTATTAAATTAAGCCGCCGTCATTAATAAGCCATTAAGACATATATTAAATTTTTGATAAATTCAGAATTTTGTTATTTAAGCCTTTCTACAGGTACTTACAATAATTACATTTATTAATCGTTAGTACCGAAGTGTATACAGACTGTCTCATAAACAATGCATACCCACTCGGGGCCCGATTTTGCAACGGTGCAAATCAAGGTTATCATTTGAATGGCGCGTAACAATTTGCAAACGAGTCGCATCCCGATTTCAAGTCAGAGTTGCAACGGTGCAAATCGAGGTTATCATTTGAATGGCGCATAACAATTTACAAACAGGTCGCATCCCGATTTGGATAGGACCCGTTGAATCCTAATTTCGGTGGAATTAGTTTGCTAATTCAACTTGAAATTAGGAAATGAGCCGTTGCAAATTGTTATGCGCTATTCCCATGGTACCCTCGATTGCAATTCTGACTTGTACAGCATTTGATCGAAATTCATTGTTTGCACGATGGTTTACAGCAAATTAAAATTCACATTATGTTGAACTAAAATTATTTTATTATTTACTTTTAGTTTTCCCATTTCGATATCTCAGTTCTATAGTATAAAAAAAAACCTTTTTTGTGTGAAGTACATCATTCAAAAGTAAAAAGTGTATTTTATTCAATTCAAAAGAGTAATAAGTCGAATCTTCAAAATGGTGAAGTTGTGAATTATACCACAAAACGGAATTTTGCGAAAAGTTTTAAGTTCAAAAGTGCACGTCAATACTTACTGTTGTTAAGTCAATCACAAATTAATAATTAATTATGCCAATTATTATCCATAAATTGCGTAGCACAAAAATGTTATAATAAAGTCAAGAAAACCATTGAATTTTTGACTTGTTACTCTACAGAACTGAGATATCGATTTGTTCGTAATGCTCAAAGAGAATTGAACCCCGATGAGCATATTTCACGAAACAGACTGTATAAGCAGGTAAACGTTTCAAAAAACATTTATTAGGTAATTTTATCTACGGCTACATTAATGATAAAGGGGTGCCAGGTACATCACATAAAAGGTGATTAAATCGCCGGTCAATTCCAGATTAAATCACATTATTGTTCTAAAATTGAGGTTTTTGATGAGCTGGATTTTTCGTACCTGGCACATGTAGAGATATACTGTTTCGAAAAAGATAAATATTGTTTTGATAGTTTCCTTATTTGATTGTAATTTTTGTGAAATTGTTTTAATATAACGGAATCTTTTAAAACTATTTCCTCCATTCAATTTCACAATATTAGGCCAAAAAACATTTATCACACAGACGAATTAAATTGACTGATTTTTTATTTCTATTGTACGTTGTGTTCTTCTTCGGAGAAATGTATGCTTCATTGACTCAGAAAGTGATTGTTGAACCGGTGATATTTTTGTAATAGCGATTGTCAAAGTTACTTACCCATAAGAACAATATGAACTACATTCAAAGTGAATATTTTCAAAATTAACAAATTACTGACAAAATTAGATTTTTGTAGAGCAGGATGGTAACTGGCCAAGTGTGGAGCTGCTTAAACGAGAAGTTCTCGGTTCGATTTCGAGTGACAAGCGGTATAATTCTTCATCGTCCATTAACAGAGTTGTGTCCAACAAGTAATTTGACACTTTCCTAATCAACTCGATTTTGTAAGTGGTTTGTTGAAAGTGGCGAATTTCACGGATCACATGCGCGATCTGAAAAATCTCGATATAAAAATTACTTTCAAAAATAAAACAAGCACCATTCGCATTTTGGAAAAATTCAGTAGTCCATCTTCTGTAAAGTTCGGAGTCCCTTCTTCAATAAAAGACAAGTCGGTCAAATATAGGCCCAAATATGGGATGCAAGGAGGGTCGCAACGATGGAGCGCATCCCTGAGTGACCGAAAGCGTCCATCGGATGACACAATATTTTGCAATTTTTCAATCGTCTGTTTCGTCTGGAATTTTTTGTTTTGCTATAAAACAAAATTTCCAAAAACACTCGCTTACGGTTTTTGAGACCTTCTCCCAGGTCTTCTTCAATCGAAATACGGAGCTGTTGGTGAAAGCCGAACAAATTTGCAAAACGCCATTAAAATTGTGTAGGCATCGCGAAATATCAGCGACAGCTGCCCACTTTTCGATTGCGGTGACGCGTGCAGTTAATGAAGGTCTTCTTATTATTTCGGAGGCGACCAGGCGCGAAACGTCGTTAAAACGCTTCGTCATTAACAGTATATGGGGCGCTTTGCTACCTTTATCGGTTTTCATCCAAGCTTGACCCAAAAACTCCCTACAACTACCATTTTTTGATTCCTACGGTTATTTTACTGTAATACTTACTCGCTCGAAATTGAAATGAAAATCTGGTGGTCGATGTATGTTAATTGCTCGGAGATTTCGAGCGCAGATAGAGTTTCGATGCTCTCCTTACTAGGCGTCTACATCATAAAAATATTTTATTTTTTCAACGCAGTGAAATCAAAATTTTAAATCTTTAAAATTTCGGCAACAGCAATCCGTCTCACATGCAATATTACAATCTTTTGACGAACAAAAAATAATTTGTGCGATGACAATGGACCTTTTGAAAAGTAAGAGCGCTGTTGCGCGGCTCATCGTTGATTTGTCATATTTTTTTTGGTAGTGACAGTTATACAACGTGTCCCGGAAATAATGTCATTAATTTTAACCCGTAGTAGAACTCCTCAAAACAAACATTTTTTCTATGTACCATTTTTTCGAAATCGCAATTTTGTTTTGGCATTTTACCCTCCCTGAAATTGACGAGCCGCCTTGATTTGATAAATCACTGACGGTGATCGTGAATATTAGTTTTTGCTGACTGCATAATAAAATTATCTACGTTTTTCATTGGATATTCAAGGTATGTGCGTTTTACAATAAATAATTTTGTTACTCACTTATTTAAACCACCCGCCGCACATCTAGTCTTTGTTATTCTGACTTGTAAATGCTTGTAACAATTATTTTGAACATACCATTTTTGGTAGTAAAACTTTGACAAGGACTCAAATTATTTCATTTATGTATTACCATAGCATTTTTCAATTTGCATTCCAGAACTTTACAATAACAGCAACGGTCAAATTAATGAGTTTCTGCGTCGACAGAACTAAAAAGCAGGGAATGTTTTCTTGCATTGGTTTTTTGTTCTACGCTTATCGGTGTTTAACGTTCAGCATTATTATCCATAGGCGGGTAACGAAATAAGAGTCCAATATGTCAACAATTTTAACTTGTTAATCAAAACGTTTACACGAAAAAGTTATAAAAAAAAGTTCTTGGATTTGACGAGTTCTATCACTGGTTAAAATTAATGACATTATTTCTGGGACACGTTGTACAGGGTGTCCCATCACTTGTAGCCACCCCCAAAATTGAGCTTTAATTGAAAGCTTTGTATTTGAAATTTGGTATGACTCTGGTATAAGGCTAGAACTTTCCGGTTTTAAATGTTAATTGTCGACGTTAGTTTGCGAGAAAAAAAATAAAAACTGATTTTTTATAAAAATACTATCTCCCAATTTCGTCACATTTCACTTTTCAGGATCGGTATTATTGAGACAAGGTTGTCCAAAGTAAAAAAAAAATCCAAAAGCTGTAATTAGCCTAAAATTCCCTTTTATTCGAATCTTAACAGTAAATGTAATGATTTATGACCGTAAAGATCCTCAATAGCTCTCCACAAACTCAAGTACGATTTTAATTTTTTGGCATTGTAAAAATTTGTCACTGTCGAGTGGAAGCCGGGCGAAGTAAACGTCAGTAGCGTACCTAAATCGAAGCTTTTTACATTCTTGTAGATTTGTAAAAAATTTGTCCTCTAATAAATTATGATTATGAGAACGAATATGATTTAAAGTATGGATGTTGAATTATTTTTTTTAAGTCGAAGAGGACTTATTACTAATGCCAATTGGGGATTATTATCGGCGAGATTTAAAACTGCATCTTGATTGACTTCATGCGTGACCGTGGGATTCACTGTCGTTTTTTCTTTTCCCTTTAAATTTCCGTTATTCAAAATCTTTCGCATTCATCTTTGAACTCAAACATTAATTCAAAATGTAATAAGTCCTCTTCGACTTAAAAAAAATAATTCAACGTCCATACTTTAAATCATATTCGTTCTCATAATCATAATTTATTAGAGGACTTACAAAAATTTTAGAAATCTACAAGAATGTAAAAAGGTTCGATTTAGGTACGCTGCTGAGGTTTACTTAGACTGGCTTCCACTCGACAGTGACAAATTTTTACAATGCCATAAATTTAAATCGTACTTAACTTTGGGGATAGTATATTGAGGATCTTTGCGGCCATAAATCATTACATTTACGGTTAAGATTTGAATAAAAGGGAAAATTACAGATTTTGGATTATTTTTTTTACTTTGGACATCTTTGTCTCAATAATACTGATCCTGAAAAGTGAAATTTGACGAAATTGGGAGATAGTATTTTTATAAAAAATCAGTTTTTATTTTTTTCTCGAAAACTAACGTTGACAATTAACATTTAAAACCGGAAATTTCTAGCCTTATACCAGAGTCATACGTGCACCAAATTTCAAATACATAGCTTTCAATTAAAGCTTCATTTTGGGGGTGACCACAAGTGATGGGACACCCTGTATATGTTCACGATATTTATGTCGGTTGTCAGTGTCCGATTTTGACTTCACGAGCTACACTTACAGTAAACACCAACACTGCGCACTGGTCGCTCGCGCAATGACATGCAAATTTGAAAAGTTCCGTTAAATTACTTACGGTTGGTACGGCCAAGATTTGATTGATGTCGATTTTTGAACTTTCGGGGTCTTCTTTAGTCAAGAGGCGCAAAAGTTGAGCCGCGGCTTTATGTTCTGCCGGTAGTAAATTCGGACTGTATATGATATCGTCCAAAAATTCGATAGTGAGATTTTTCAAGCGTTGATCACTTTCGAAATCTTGCGCGTGTTTGGAAATCCAGTGTCTAGAATGCGATTTAATTGGAAGAATTTTTTTAATGTTAATTTTTTTACCTTAAAACGTTGAGAACGCGCATGGTACAAGCGGTGGACACCACATTATCTTTGTATCGATTCCTTTCCATCGCAATATCATCTTGAGATTCCGCCGCTCCCTTACTATCGCCTCTCGTACTCGGGGAAAGGTCTCGAGGGTTGCTCGAGCCGGATGTGGCGATAGCAAAAGCCGCAGCGGCACTCGAAGTACTACTTCTACATTAAAAAAAAATTACAGCACACTCGAATCAAGTTCGAAATAATTTACCGTCTTTTTGATTGCCTGAATGAAGTTATGACAACGCCTGCTTTACTCTGCTTTTGGGGCGAGTCGTGTTGAAAACTGGATCGGGCCGTTGACGACGATTCACCTTCTTGCATCGATTTTCTCGAGCCGTAATAACTCTAAACGCGGTTTTGTTACCGCATCAAGTGGCGAATACAAGTTTACTTACCTGCAAAACTGCGCTCGTTGTTGATGTGGAAATCGAAGCCGAGCGTGTAGAACTGCAGGAAGCTCGGTGGCTGGTTTGATAGAATGAATTCATTTCTTCACCTTGGTCTGAAAATTGTTTTTTGTTCGAAACTTAAAATCAAGAAAGTGATTAGCTACCTTCCATCTCTTCGGATATGGCCCTTTCAATTTTCTTATCCTGAGTTAGATCAAGTTTGCCAGGTGTTTTATGAATTTCGCATTTTTGCATTTTCGGTTCTGACGTGGGAGAATGAGATGGAGTGCTCGTCTGGGTTCCTTGGGTGACATTATGCTCAGATGACGACGACCCCACCAAAGTTACCGAACTGAGATTGCTAGGAGAGCATGGAGCGCTCAAAACGGTGATGTCTACAAGAAATGATTTAATTGAGAAAACTGAAAATTACAAATGTAACCTGTCAAAGTTTCGCTGCTACTTGAAGCGGCCACCTTAGGGATGGACAGGTGACGATTACTGTCTGCATAATCAGATGATTTTTCTACACGAATCGAAACGGTTTTCTGACCGGGAGGCGAAAGGGTTTCGGTGTGTTTTGTGGGATGAGTCGGACTGTGTTTAACAATTCTTGGATGTAAATGTTCGTTGGCGTTTTCACGACTCTCCTCTTCGTCTGCAATCGGAAGTTAAACCAAATTTGGGGCGATTTTTTGAACTTACATTTTTGCAAGGTTGAACGCCAGTGACGGTGACTTTGCGAATCGTAGCTGTGGGAGCGATCTCTGTCACTCATTTCGGACCCGTATCCGGATACGGAACTCGCTCCACTCGTCCGCCTTGGCGAAAAACTGCTTCGTCTACCGTGATCGAACAAGTGCAGGGTGTTATCGTCTTTAACATTGAACGTCTCCAGAGAAGTAACCGATCCTTGCTGTTCGGAATCGTAACTGTAGAAAACTTTTTTGAGAGCTTCCAAGATGGTCACCCCGTCAGTGAACACTCGATATGTGAGAAGAAATGTGTTGAGAAAGTCGATCGAGAGGAACCTTAGATCTGAAAAGAGCTGATATGCTTATCGACCACCTGCGGTGAAGCGTCCTATTGTACCTTCAATGATTGTGCAGAAAGTTGAGCGGGAGGAATGGGGAATCATGCAATACATATAAGTATAGAAAGTAAGAGTAAATGATAACGAAAGAGTTGGTCCCCAGATTGTATGGATTTAACACCAGTCAATGAACGATGCAAGAACATAATGGAAGATCATTTTCCAATTGTTAAATTACCAGTTAATCGTTGAAGAAGGCGTTCTGGAGTTGCGTAGCGTATCTGAGGAACTTTGCAAGAGTTCAAAGTGCGACTGAAACGAATGTCGGCTTCGTCTTTAAACAACTTCGGGTCGTTCCTGATTGATTGAGGTAATGTCACGGAACTATTGTCAATCGACGGTCGCACCATATCGTTAAATTGAACGTTATCCAAACATTGGCTTATGTCTGAAATCCAAGCTGTTTTTTCTTGAATTGATGGTGCCACCAAATGCACGCACACCTAAAAAATTGGTAATAAGAACCTCGCTACAACTGATACAATTAAAAAATTAATAAACCCCTCGCTAGCGGTTCAAATTAATTTACTAAATTCAACTTGATCTAATTAAAATTTTTATGAAGAACGGTTGTTATTGAATTTTGCATATCAGTTTGAGTTTTAAAAACGCAAAAAATGTTTCGTTGCAAAAAATTGTTGATCAAAATGTTTTCGTCGGAAAATTCCAATAGTGATATTATCATTTGGTTCTTTTTAATTACCTTTGCAACTGCACATGAAGTCATTTATAATTGGATGTTTTGATATTGAAAATAGCGCAGCATCAAAGTCCTTTTTAATTTTGGTTTAATTATTTATTGTTTACTCCGGGTGGAATTTTTGAGTTAATCAAAAATAAATCGATTTTTGTTATTATTACCTGTCCCGGTTGGGCTCCGGTTTTTATTTCGACGATCAGCTTGAAATCGCGATTTTGAAAGTTGCAAGGGCCAGCGGTGGAAGTCTCGCTTATTCCCGACGACTGGCTCGACGTCGAACAGACAGATGACTCTGAAATCGAAAAATGAAAATTCTCCGAAAGGGCTACCGATCTCTTACCGTCGTCATCCTGATTTTCGTTGGGGTCTTCGATGAGCAGCGTATCAGCGAGTGGAATTTTCCCAATTTCCGGGACCAGATGCAGCTTACCGCTCGAGGTCCTGTAACAAAATCTGAATTTGCACTCAATGATGTTTTCAAAACATAAAGTCGCTAATTGTATAAAAAGGAAGGCTTTTTCGTTACAACGCTGCATATATTTACCTCGTCGCAATAATTAGATGATTGGAAAATAAGAAACACTGCCTCAGGGATTCTTTTTCGGTTTTAAAATTCAGCTTGCTCCGGGGTGCTTTTGGCTTTTCGACTGGTACTTGAGTTAAACTTCCTGGAAAAAAAACAAAAAAAACGCATGCTAATTAAATATTAATAAAACCTTCGATTTTTACCTTGCCGAACGAATACTTGATTGACGTCGAGCAAAATATCGCAACCCTCCACGATCATTCTCTCAACGGCCAAATTCTTTCGGAGGTTTTCCGTCTCGGAAACCTCGTCGTGCATCTGCCTGGAAAGGTCTTCGAGTTGCTGCCTGGCGTTTTGGAGACTTTTGCGTTCGACGTGGTCGTGAGGCGTGTGGGCCAATAACTCGTGCAGAGTAATTATGTACCGCGGTACTTGATGCATGGGATATGTGAGGAACGTCTCCAACGACCGCCCATGGCAGGCGGGCTTGCTTTCCAGCCGGGTAAGCAGCGCGGCAAAGTTCGCCGACTGTTTGCATTCGGTCAGGACTTGCAAGGAATAATGATGATTACGCACGTATTCCTGGTAGATACTCAACATTGGCAGCAACATCGAAAATAAATCGCCCAGGACCAGCGTAGGCCAGCTCTCGAGTCGCGCAGTTAAGCCCTTCAGGAAAATCTGGTGAAGAAACAGGACGGTCTCGCTGTTCAAAAATATAGAATTGACGTCCTCGTGCGAGCAGGGCGGCTTTTTTGACGAAGCGGCCATTTTAAACGGGCGCAAAAAGCATGAGACCAGCACCTCCATCTGTTCCATGTATTCTTCTTCAGTTTCGACCATGCGGAATACTAAGCTGTTACGTTTCCGCATACTTTCGGCGTGCGGGCTTTTAATGTATTGCTCGACGATCTGCTTCCATCGGCGCCTGCACAGCCAACCCCTGAAAAAGCTTTGAACTTTTTTAATTTTACGAAGCTCGATCGAGTCTTCATCGATGTTGCTGAATTGGGATGGGCCGCTCGATGTTGAGGAGGCCTGGCTGGAGCCTAAACTACCTGATGAGTGATAAGTCTGCATTGGTCTCCACTCTTTTTTCAACGCAAATAGCTGGAAAATACAATGGTTTATTGATGAAACTTTTTGCAATATTTCCTGTAGAAAGCTATTGGAGCGTAATTATACTCGACGGGGAAGTTTTAATTGGATATAATGTTACTAAACCTAGTTCTGTAAAAAATAAAGTAGCTGTGGTAAATTTAATTATTTTGAAAGTAATACTCCTATTTAAACTCGAACGCAGTGGAATTCTCCTTCTTACTCCTAAAAATTGA
This sequence comes from Dascillus cervinus, assembly GCA_949768715.1. Taxonomy (NCBI): domain Eukaryota; kingdom Metazoa; phylum Arthropoda; class Insecta; order Coleoptera; family Dascillidae; genus Dascillus; species Dascillus cervinus. The sequence goes on from OX458323.1 coordinate 6,890,841, forward strand.
ATGTAAACTTGCAGGCGGACTAATGAGCAATACAACGTGTCCCAGAAATAATCTCATTAATTTTAACCAGTGATAGAACTCGTCAAATCCAAGAACTTTTTTAAATAACTTTTTGGTGTAAACGTTTTGATTAACAAGTTAAAAATGTTGACAGATTTTACTCTTATTTTGTTACCCGCCTATGGATAATATTGCTGAATGTTAAACAGCGATAAGCGTAGAACAAAAAACCAATGCAAGAAAACATTCCCTGTTTTTTAGTTCTGTCGACGCAGCACCTCATTAATTTGACCGTTGCTGTTATTGTAAAGTTCTGGAATGCAAATTGAAAAATGCTATGATAATACATAAATGAAGTAATTTGAGTCCTTGTCAAAGGTTTACTACCAAAATGGTATGTTCAAAATAATTGTTACAAGCATTTACAAGTCAGAATAACAAAGACTAGATGTGCGGCGGGTGGTTTAAATAAGTGAGTAAAAAAAATATTTATTATAAAACGCACATACCTTGAATTTCCAATGAAAGATAATTTTTTATGCAGTCAGTCATGATCACCGTCAGTGATTTATCAAATCAAGGCGGCTCGTCAACTTCAGGGAGGGTAAAATGCCAAAACAAAATTGCGATTTCGAAAAAATGGTACATAGAAAAAATGTTTGTTTTGAGTTCTACTACGGGTTAAAATTAATGACATTATTTCCGGGACACGTTGTATATAAATTGAGTAGGCTAGTTACAAACTTGACCAAAGACCATTTTTTCATAAATTGGGATGAGTGCGCTTTTGTATCATGTTTTGTCCATGGAATGGAATGACAAAGATAGTATGTTACAAAAACGACTAGAAGTAATGTAAAACTCGATTTTAAAAGCTAGTGTTTTTACAAAAACGACTATATTTTGCAACGTCTAGTTACAAAACCGACCAAAACCTAGTATGGAGATGGCCGGATTTGTAACTAGCCTACTCAATTAACAGAGTAAGATAACGTTGTAAATTGTAATATTAAATATTGAATATTGTATTTTGTTATTTTTAGTGTATATTAAAAATGAAAAAGAACGCCCTGCATACTTCGCTAGAAGTTTGACCACATGTTTATGATTTCCTATAACAAGCAAAACTTTTTGCAAAGAATGCTTTTTCTCGTCGAACAAACGTAAGAAAGTTTAAAGAAGTGCGGTAACCCCGTCATTACCTTATAAAAATTTAAGTTTTAAGTTTAAATTGTCGCAACGTTGCGAATAAATAATTTCAAATGTCGATTGATACGAAAGTAATAAATTATGTATATGAAAATTGAGCGTTAAGCGGATTTTCCTGAGGCTTTGAAAAGAATGGATACGCAGTATATATTCAATGGGGATTTAAATCGAATGCGTCAATAAAAGACAACAATTTTGATGTTGACGATGTTTCATATGCGGCATTCCTCTCCCGCATTCACCTTGAACGCGACATTTTGCGTCCCAAAATTTTATTTTTCAAAAGAAAAGCAATTATGATTATCGTTCAACTTACTTCTGCTCGTAATTTTTTAATTTCCGACGCCAGTTCCTCGCACTGTTGAGTGTACTGCCATTTTGCAGTCTTTTCAGATTCGACTATTTGCAAGAGATGTAAATGCTTTTGTTCCAGTTCCTCCTTTTGCAACAGGAGTTTATTAAAGCTGAAACAATTTTATCCGGTTAGACCTTGATTTTGATTAATTGCGTTTCAATCAAAGAGAAAAGATATTTCATATTGGAAAATCGAGGCCGTAAAATAATGCCTACCTCGCTTCCCTGATGGCCTCAATCCAATTTTTGCAGTCGGCTTCGTTTAGCGCCCGAAGCTCATATTGACGCTGGTTCTCCCTCCGATATGAGATCGCAAAGCAGTACTAAAAATAAACAAGGGGAATTGAAAAAAATAAGAAACAGTGTCGATGCTGAAAATGTGAACTTGACTGAGATTACTTCATCAAAAACGAAATCGTCGGTGTTGATTACTGGGAGAGAGTTAATTACGAAAATTTTCTTGTCGAGAAAATTAGCTTAAGCAAAGGAAAGTTTGTTGTTTGAAATTTTATACCAACTAAAAAGTGGAGTCTTACGTCAACTCTGCTTTTGATGTTTTTATCGGTTTTTTTCTGCACCCTACGTCTTACACACAAACTCGATTCGAAATTATGTTAAATTTAATAACATACGCAATATTTGATTTTTCGCGAGTCAACAATTTGTATTTATCCCTATTGTTTGTACCTTTTTAATGCGCACAATTGAAAACTTTCCATTCGCCCATGTCAATATAACTCATTTTTCCCAATTCAACTTTTTCATTAGTTTTTAAGGAAAGTACACTCTACATGTAATTACCCTCTTGCGCAAAGTGGACGGGTCGCTTGTTTTACTTATAAGTTTGTTTAATGGACAATAATTATGAATTGGTACTGCCTAGACTATCGTTAAACTTATAAACACGTAGAAAAGTAATTGTTGCTTCCAATCACTTATCTGTGCCGACTACTTGCAGACATTGACAATTTGATGCAACAGCCATTTATAATAAAGTTAATTGAGCAACTAAAAAAAGTGAAAAAATTGTGGCGCGTTAATTTTGCCCACGAGTATAGTTTGTACTTTTTTGAAACAGCTGGAGGTTACCAAATAAAGTTACGCGAGATTCCGGGGACACCTATATATGTCACATGAATATTTTATGCCAACCTCTATAAAATACACATTAGAATTGTGTTCTAATTACAAATCGATGTCGACATTCTTTCTGTGGCCATCTTCAAATCCCAAAAGTAGTTTTTGCACGATAAAGTTACAAATGAATTAAATTGACCTGAAACACTTTCCTACCTTTAAGTGCATTTAGTTAGTACTTTTGTTCTCGGCTGTGTTTATTTCGAATGAGTAAATGTTCTTTGTTTATTTTCAACGTAGAACGGCAAATAGATGTTGACCTTTCGAAAATGTTAAGAGGCGGTTTCATTTACTTGCAGCGAGTTTACAGATCCAAATTTTTATTTATTTTCAAATTGACTTTGTTATTTTTTCACAAAGCTTCGCAAACATTGCTTTCAAAGGTCGACAGAGCAAATTAGTTTTAAGTCCCGAAAAGTTAATGGAAAAGATTATTTGTTATTGAATCGAAAATACCAAATTTAATTAAATAATAATCTCCCTTGTATGTAAAACACGCCTCTGTAATCTGATTTGTGTGCCGTACATTTTAAATATTTAGGATAAGTAACCATCAATTTTGTGGGATTTTCGTTTCAGAGAATGTGCCTTCTCAAACGCGTTCCGCTTAAAATGCATGTTTTCAATAATTTCTAGCAATTTTTCTGACCATTCTGTATAATGTAATATATTTTCTTAAGTAGTTTTAAACAGTGCAGTTGTCATATCGTTCAGGGGAATTTCGTATTCCGGCGCAGAAGATATTCTTTTGATTGACTTATAATCAAGTTTGCACCCTCCTGGAAACTTTTTCTTTCGCTTGCTCCCCAAAAACCGCTTAAGGGATCAAAAAATATATAATAAAATACACTCCCCGACAAAAAAACTACCACCGCGAAATGCTTCACAAAAGCCTTTAAAAATTAACTATTTGCTCGGTATACGGTATGGACAAATTAGGTAATAACAGAAAACAAATAACCACAGAAATAACACAACGCTATTTTTAATGGATTTTAATGGAAAATGTACTTTTAACTTAATTGCGGCGTAATTGATGATTGCTTTTGTTATTAGTGGTCGGTCATTGATAATCACTAGAATACTTTTCATGTTCCGACGTTAATTGCGCATAATAATTAAGTACTTTATTGATGCTTTATGTCGAATATAAAATTACGTTTACTTTTAGAATCGTCGTAAATCGCACATAAAACATTTATAGTAAATCTCAGGTAGGAATCGCACATTAGAAAAAAAGATTCTTTCGAATCCTTTAGGGAACCTCAAATCTCCAAAAAGTAAGCAGAAGCCGTCGTACAAGTGTGAAATATTAAAGTATACTAGAGCGAGAGTTATTGAACTATGAAATGAAAAATAATTTCACGCGTTCACGTCAACGCGCGCTAATCGCCTTTGCCGGTCATTTTTGTGTTATGTGCAGCGAGATGTACTGCGGACAATTACACCCAGCAATGAAAAATTCCCATAAAGAATTTTAAAGGCACCACCGAACATACCTTGGTCGTATTATTTTTAGACAGTTATCGATCCTGACGCAACATCCATAACGACGCAAAGGTAAACCAAAGCTAGGTCGCACTGATTACCCTTTTTAATTATGTAAATTACGGTACTTGATGATACAATTGCGTAATTAATTGCTAACTAATAAATGCCGACGCGAGGGACCTCATAAATGTCACCGACTTATTAAAATGCGAATGTAACGAGAGCGCAGCGAAAATCAATTTTTCACTCCGTTAATTGTTTTATTTTAATTAAATTAAATGTTTTGTTAATTTAACCCCGGCGTTAATTAATTTCGGCTCATTTGAGATATGTATTAATTACATTCTGTACTTCTAGAGAAGGGGATAAAATTACGATATCTTATACTTAATGAACAGAAGAAAATCTTGTTAAATCGCCGGAGCTTAAGACATTTTTATGTCGGCAAATCTCCTTTTCTGTTTTTCTTTTTTTTTGGTTTTTTTCTATCTGTAATATAGAAATTTATGTTGTCCACAAGTCAACGAGGGAAATTGCGTGACTGACGTTATCCCTCATGAACGTGTCAGGGATGGGTTTTTGAAGAAAAGGGAAATTATTTTTTTATGAATCTACGTTTAATCCAACATTTCATTTACAGCCCCAATCGATTCATCAGACCTCGCAACCAACAACAAATTGGGTTATCTCTTCCAAACCATTTTCTTTGTGCATTTCAAACTTAATTAACAATAAGCTACTACGTTTCCACTTATTTTAAATCTTTGTCGGAGGTAATTACAAAGAAAACCCTTGAACTAAATTTGATTTTCAATTAAGTGTATTTTATTTAGATCGCTCGTAGCTCTTGTTACCTATTAATACTTAAATTAATTAATTCGCAATCAAGTGAGATTTACTTTTTTAACGAAGCAAACTGTAATGACGGTAAAAATGAAATTGTTAATAAAAAAAACTGTTGTTACCGGACTACCGAAAATCCATGTGAAATCCATTCTCCGAAAGTGGCGGTTTGGTGTGCTGTTTAATCGTCAAAGATTGCCGGGTCTTATGTTTCGGAGGAAAATGGGTGAGATGGCAAAGGGTACATCACAAAGATATACTTACAGATGTGTGTGTGAAACGTTTGTTTTACCGTATATAGAGCAGGAGATAAATGAGTAGTAGTTTCAAAAAGCATTTGGGCATGGTAGTTCCAAAAATAAAGAAAAATCATAAAAATAACACGGTTTTTAATTAGGTTTGGTGAAATTAGGAGTTAGGTTAGGTTAGGCTAGGTTTGGGTAGTTAAGGTAAGGTAGCTTAAAGGGGCACAATACACAAAAATAAGTTCGTTTAATTTAAAAGTACGTTTAATTCTAAGAAAAATAGCATATGTATTTTGTTTCTACTCAGATTATTTAATGAGTTATAATTAATTTAAAATCGGCGCGTGACGTCACTGAGCCGAACTGTGCGTAGCGGCCTATCTTATACAGACAAAAATTGCTCGCTTCACACGATCATTTACCTACCTTTAAACAATGTTTTCGAAATTTTGTTACGAATATTTAGACTGTTTTTTTGTACTGAAGACGATAGTGCAACCAAAATTTTAATATAGTGTCTAGTTTTTTTAAAAATATATTAAATGCGATGACACGGCGCGGTCATTCGTACCATTTTTACGCGCTTCTAAAGGTTATTTCTACCGCCCAGACAGAGCTCATAAGGCAATTATTTTCTAGACGCCTGACCATCGTGGAGTTTTGAATGTTTTGAGTGTTTAGGTCGAAATAGTATTCTAGTAGGAAACACGATAATATTTAATATTAATTTAGTATTTACTGTTAAATTGGTTGATTGCACTTATAAATTTAATTTTTAATTATGACAACTCCTTATTTATTTGAACCTGAATACACAGATGACGACGAAGTTGATGCTTTTTTTGAACCTAGTGGTGTAAACATAAATTACGAAAATCGAAGTGGAATTTATAATTGGTGTAAATGTGGAAAATGTGTGGCTATGCCAACAGATGAAGAGTCTATATGTTGTCAAGAATATGATAATATAAAACATTTAATTGGTAATAATACATGCATTACACAAAATAATTTGTTTGAAAAATTGGTTATTGACAAAGATGTTTTAAATATATCACGTGATAAATTCAACTTCCTGTAGCTTTCGAAAAATGTGACCCAATTCATAGGTTTTTTTTTGAGCCAATAGGTTAATATGTACAGCACTTTTTTTTAAACAAGGTTCTTTTGAATTTGGTAGAAAAGTTTTTCTTAGCACAAACGATTAGTCTAAATCGCTTTCTAAAAAATGTTTATTGCAAATTCTTGCATTTTGTCCTGGTTGAAATGATTGCCTTTTACAAAATTCTGACCAAAATGCAAATCGTTGCGGCGATTTTTCTCTATTAGGAAAATGATGTCCCGTTGGTTCACTGCATCCAAAAACTGGTCGGCGATGTTCTTGTGGCTATTGTTGCAAATAACTCGAAGTTATTCTGCATTTACGACTTTAAATCGCAGTCAACTTTTACTGATGATAATGAGGGTTCACTGCAGGGTGCAACAAACCTCGTTGCTTTTATGGACGGATCACTTATAGTATTGTAAAAGGCACAGTCATAAACTTAGCCGAACTTTACGCACAATTAGATAAAATAGGAACGAAACGCACAGTCGGGGCGCTGTTCTTATTTAATATTTAAAAAAAAAACTAAACACCGTATTGAAATTCTGATTCTTTTGTCGTCTTTGGCAAAACCATTCACACAGTCTCATATAAATTAAGCATTAAAAATATAATTTTTAGGTAGATGGATCGTTGTGCGAAGCGAGTAACTTTTGCACGTGAGAGATACGGAGTTTCGGTAAGCTCGGCTCAGTGACGTCACAAGCAATTCTAAATGTCTTAATATCTTCTAAAACAATTTATTTTTTTACATTTGAGTTTTACCAAATAATTTTTAATAGTTCTGACTACAATAATTTAACATTAAATAATAATTTTAAAAAAAAGTTTTTGTGTAATGTGCTCCTTTAAGGTAGGATAGGTTAGGTAGGGTAGATTAGGTTTTTATTGTATGTGGTGAGGCGCGAACACCGAAAATGGCCATTGAGCGAAAAAAATGTTCAAACCGCGTTGTGGTAAATTGAAAACGACAACTCACATTTCGCATAGTAGTTGTTTTAAAGATGATCGGAACAAGTTCTTGTAAATTGAAAACGACCACAAAGCAAGAATTCGGGGTGTGATTCTTTTAATAATTGCGCAGAAGCTACGACGGGTTTTGGACGGTTATTGATTAGGTTGGGTGAAGTTAGGGAAAGTTACGTTAGGTTAAGGTAGCTTAAGGTAGAATAGGTTAAGTTAGGTTAGGTTAGTGATGAAAATGGAGCAAGAAAGTTATTAAGACGTAAGAAAGAAGTTTATAAAGGAATAAGGAAACAAAGTAGGTAATTATTTTCCTGCACCTTTTGGGTAGAAAGGTATTGACGACGTAAAATTTGGGTTACGGTCGATTTCAATGTGCCACAAGGCATTCTGAGCATTTTTAAAACAATCACGACGCGAATTTTCGTTTGAGGTCGTATTCAATCTGCACACAACGCTTTCTGGGTATTTTTTTCGCTTAATAGTTGGTTTCGGTGTTTGGGTACGTAATTTACTTTTTATCAGATACTTACGCACCGATCAATTAATTAATATTTTAATTTAAAAAAAAAGTTAAGTTCATCAAAAAATAGATTTACAGTAGAACCTCTTCATAACGGACACTCGTGGGGAACCTAAAACTGTTCGTTGTGGAGAGGTGTCCGTTGTTCAGAGGGTGTATAAAAAAAATGTTTTAGGTATGTTGGTATACAGCATAATACGGATACAAAAAAATTAAAATTTTATTTAAATGTGTTACTTACTACGTACTTAATTTGCAAGTATTTTTACTACATTTAAATTATTAACTATGCGTACATTTAAAATAGTATTCAGAAATGGTTGTTTGTTTTTTATTAACAATAGCATTTTTTAAAATGACACTTTCAACATGTGAAATTACTTCGGACATTTTTTGTGTCCTACCTACATCGTTGCTTAACATAAAAAAGTTTTGTAAGTTTTTCAGTTTTTCATAAGCGTCATTTATATTTTTGACACTGGAACGCACAACTAGTTCGTCGTCAGAATCGGATTCACTTTTAGCACTATCACCTTCACTGTTCTGTTCCTTATACTCCTGTACGCATTGACTTATGTTTCAATCAGGATTTTCTGTAATCACTTCACTAACAATATTTGTATAATCTTCAAGCTTTATGTTACAGGCATTTTCTAGAAGCTTTGAGAGCGGTAGGTCATCTTCATCAAGTTCAATAACTTCTTCGTGTTTGTGTCCAATACCAGTTTTTAGAAAACATTTGTTTATTACTTCTGGTTTAATTTTTTTCCATGCTGTAACGACCCATATCAATGCGTTTAGAATAGTAATAGATTTTTCCAAATTTCGTGTATCTTCTGAATTTTCTATTGACGTCAAAAGTTTTTTTACTAGAAATTTTCTGTAAATTACCTTAAGGTTTCGAATAACTCCCTGATCCAGTGGTTGGCAAACGGCTGTCATGTTTGGAGGAAAAAATACTAATTTCACATTGTTTAATTGCATATTCGGATGATATGTGGCGTTATCAAGGAAAAGAAGCACTTTGCGCTGTTGTCTTTGCATTTTGCGGTCAAATTTTTCTAACCATTCGCACATTATCTCTCTGGTCATCCAAGCTTTTTTATTAAAATGCCAATCTATTGGTAATTTGTTAACATGAGCTCCTTTGAAACAGCGTGGATTTTTCGATTTGCCTATTACAAGAGGTTCTTCTTGGAAGATTTTCCTCCAATACATTTCTCATTTTTCAAAGTGAGTGTTTTTTTTTTGGCAAAGCTTTGAAGAAAAGACCAGTTTCGTCTGCATTAAACATATTTTCAGATGAATAGTCGCTAACAATGGAGATCAGTTTTTCTTTCCAATCTGACACGTTTTCCATATCAACTTGTGACGCTTCACCAGAAATAGTTTTTAAATTGATATTCTAACGTTGACGAAATCTTTGCAGCCATCGATTTGAAGTTTTAAATGCTTCTAACTTTAATTCTTTTGCCACTTCTAGAACCTTTTCTTGAAGAAGTGGTCCCGAAACAGGAATATTCTTACTTCGTACTTTAGACAACCAGTTGAAAACAATTTGATCTACAACAGTATTCTCTGTTTTGGGAAATTTTCGTTTACGGCGAAAATTACCATTTTCAGCGAAACTTTTTCTAATGGATTTCTTTTTCTTTAAAATTTCAGCTATTTGCGTTTTCCCTACTGCAAACTTTTCTGCTAATTGTCGTACACTAAATTTAAACTTTTCGGCACTCTCAATAATTTCAATTTTTTCTTTGACACTTAAAAATTTCCTTATCGGACAAGGTGGAGGCATTTTGCTGGACCAAAGTTATAAACTACACTAGTGTTTCTTTACAAACAAATTTTATGTGCGACAAAATGTATTTCATCCCTACCACGCATTCTTCAACGAAAAATCATAGTAAGGTCGCCCATTGTACCGTCGGTACTCTGAATTGCACGTTTTGTTCATCTGTGCCATAAAATCCTAGTTACATCTGGACAGATATGGTCTTTTCCCCAAATGTGTTAACATAGCTGTGAATTCCAGTAAAAATATTTTTTTAATTTGTCCGTTGTAGAGAGCTAAAATTCCGAGTAACATTATAGGTAAGGTATAAAAATTACTGTCCGTGTCCGTTGTTCAGAGGTTTCTTTACTACATAATCCCTATAATACATTTTCGTGCATTAAAAACTGTCCGTTGTACAGGGGTGTCCGCTATTGAGGGGTGTCCGTTAAGAGAGGTTTTACTGTATATAGCTTCTACGTAATTGATTCAGCATGATGCAATTAAACGGCAAATACTTTTTTTGAAGTAATAAATAATGGTACGCTTTATCAAATATTAAATATTTAACGCGAAATGTTTACGAGCACGTTATTTGTATTAAGTCAATCTTACTGTATGGGGCTTCCCTGAATCTGCGGACAGTCAATATGTCGATAAACCTGACAAATAAAATTGTCTCATTTTACGAGACTGTTTACTGGCACAAACGATGATAAAGCTCCCTTCTCATTTCCGGTAAAATCAGAATCCGACTCCTTTTATATTAAACGATTAAAAAGATTGGTTCGTAAAGAGTGCAGCTTTTATTGCAAGATCAAGTTAAATTACCCGTCGGTTTAGTTGAATAAATTCTCCACCCACCTGTTTATCTGATCCGTCTTTGGTTTTCGAAGCGCTTCCTGTTGTAATGAGGCGTTCGCAATAGCAGCCTTCGAGGAGCAGCACGCCGCTAGGTCGGTGGCAATTTTCAGACTCGTAGTAGAAGAGAAGGTTCTGAAAGAATTGCCATCAATAGACGGGGGAAATGGGGCAAAATTTCGCGCATGCATACCTGGTAGAGAATGAACCACCTCATCTGCCACTTACTGTTATCTGCCGAACGCTTGTGCAGATAACCTGCCTGGGTATGATCAAACTGAGCCCTGTCGGACATCATGAGCAGTTGATTTTCATTGACCCGAACCGTCCTCTGCATCTTAGGACTCAACATGTTTTCAACAAACTCTGTGCCTGAAAAAAAGTTTGTCCGGTAAAAATTTCCCGGAACAAAACGACCCTCATTATACACGTGAGCTAACACGAACAGAACAGTTTACTTTCACTTACAAGTGCTCGTAATGCATTGTTTGGTTCTCAAATTACAAAATTCGAGATTATTAATTAACGAGCTTTTTTCATACAGGGTGTTTACCGGACCGTATTTATTTTTCATTTTGCATTAAGTCTAGTTAAATTAGATTTTTTTTTTAATTTGAATGGTGCGGCAAAGACCCATTTTTAATTTCTTTTGTTTAACCAAAACTTAATTAATTTGAAAAGCACCCGCCCGCAGGCCAGCCCCGGAATTCTTCTGATGCTTATTCGTGAACGGGGTTGCAATAAATTAGCACCTTGAAATATGTTTTAATCCTTTACTAACGCTAATGTCGATCCTAAGTAAACCATCAAAGCTCCCCTTATAGATGCGTGTTAATCCATATTTGGGGCACGTTGGATGAAGTGCGAATTATGTATGCATTTTGAAGACGTCATAGGTACCGTAAACGTAGCTACGACCTTGTCCCGGTCGGTTGCGAATGCTCCTCAGCGGGATTATTTCCATCCTCCTACGCATAAATTTTTAATAAACTGTTATTTCGTTTGTTGTTATTTAATGAACAAGCGACCTTATTTATTTTTTCCCGGTTTCCTGTCCTTCAAACGCACAAATTTTATCAAGGAGCATTTTACTCTGATTAAATTCCACCGAGGAATTGTAATTTTCCAGAAATACATTTCGGATATAGGGCGAGCTTTTTTCGGAAACAGTTGATTTCACTGTTTGCACGAATTTCATTGCGCTATTCGTGCGTAAACATGAGAGCGAAAAGCACGCACAACCGTATACAAATAAGAATAAGTAATGACTTCGCTTAAGAACGTGGCGAAAAAAGCGCAATTTTTCTTTTTAAGGTGATACTTCTGGGAGTCACTTTCTCGGCGTGTCGCAATTTTTCTTTAAATTCACTTTTATTACATTTTTCATCTGCATAGGGGTACTTTATAGCCACCCTCGATTACAAAAAGATGCGCACAATTTTTTCCTTGAAATCAAACAATCAAATTTGGAACAGCCGACAATAATAAAGTTTTCGTTTGATCAAAATAAAATCCCACTCTCTAAAAGATTTTAAAAACATGGCTGCTGCATATAAATTTACAAAAAAAAATTCCATTAATTTAAAACGATCAAAACGCTTTCTGTTTTTACTCGGACAAAAGCGTTCCGATCGTTTTAAATTAAACGTATCCCGCGATTTACATAGTACTTTTTTTACAAGATTTCGCATTTACACGGTTTTCAAAATAAACTGGTAAAAATTAATATTTCAGCTGAATACACACACACAATGATTTCCACAATCATTTTTTAACTCCGTTCGCTTGGTTATACATACTGGTGATTCCCCGTTTTGTATGCACAATAAAAGTTTCTACATATTCACGTAAATTACTGCAGTAAATTTGTGCCAGTAGAAAAGTGTACATCATTGTGTTTTTACTAATCAGAATTTTTTAAACTTCATATTTACTAGTTACTGATAAACAATTATTTTTAGTAGCATTTTTATAATTTAATTATAATTTTAGGAATTCGAAAAAAGAAATGCAAAGTAAAGTTATTTCGTTAGAAACGAAAATTAACATTTTACATTTTAACATTTTACAGGAACAGATGCAGTTTTTTATTTTTTAGTGTGTTATAACGAATTTCGTTAAACAGATTAATTTTTTTTTACTGTTAATTTTCGCATTTTTTAAACCATAGCATTTTTGAATAGAGCATTAAGAGACCTTTCAAATGAGACATCACAAGCCCCTACTTCCTATTTAAAAATTTGGGGGTTGAAAATGTCACTCAAAGAGGGTTGCAGTTAGGGATGAAATTTTTACTTTGCAAGATATCTTGTCATAGACTGAAAATTACGTGTTTCGAAATTTTTAATAAATATGCACAATAATTGAATTACTGAATTTATTCCATTTGACTGAATTATGCACATTTTAAGTTGTTTTGGATTTACACGGTTTTGAATATAAAAATTGGAAATTCCGTTTTACACGGTTTTCTGAGAAACTGATCTTCCGTGCAAATTGGAGGATATGTGTATACGCGAAAGCTTAAATTGCATATAAAGGTAACCCTCCTATAGCACGGTAGATAGGTGCCGTGTTATGTGAAACCGTGTTATATGAGTCAGTACAAAAAGGGGGGGTTAGGTTACTTTCCCTTTGCGGTAGTCTACTACGATTTAAAATAAACAGTAACAGTAACAAAGTCGCATTAGAATTTTTTTATCAAAAAATCTTGTCAATAAAAGTTGTTTATAATCGTTCAAATAAGCAAATCCGAAATTTCATTAAAAACAAAAAAATTTGAAAAATTTAATTTTTCAAAAATAATCGTAAAAATAAAAATGTACTCTTTAATTGTTAACACATATGTAGCCCATAAAGCCTAAAATAAGTCCCTTTCAATATCACAAACACTAGGATTTCTTTTAATAATATTTTATGTGATTATGCAACACAAAAAAATACTTGAAACAGATAACACGCAATGATGGATAATAACTCTATCAGTGGCTCAATATATATACTGAATGAAGTGCACTTACCTTAATCTCAATAAAAAACGAAATTTTCAACGAGATTTGAAAACTTTGAGCATATAATACAATTCGGGTATTCCCCCAATTTTATTCTATTTTTATATGGATATATGTATTAACCCTAGAAAGCTATCAATAATGTATTTAATAGTTTAGTGGCAAGCAACATTCAACTGTAGTCAATATTGCTGATATTACGGTTTTTAGATAAGAGCTGCGAGTTGCTGCTCATTTTGCATTTATTTATTTATATTATACATCCGAAACAGTGGTAGCAAAAATTCCAAACGTCGCATTTAATTGTTAGAGTTAAGTTCGTCGATGCTGATACTTAAATTTGAACGTACAAATGTTTGATTTTGTCGAAATAAATATGGCTTCAAACCTATCCGACAAAAATTCAAACCATTTACAAAAGATAGATGACCCTATAGAAGCAAGTAAAAAATTGTTTGATGGGTACTGGTTTATAGCGAGTTAATTCAATACGATTCAAAATATATCAACTAAAGTCGCTTATTGTATGCAAGCAAGGCGTCGCATCGACGTACGATAGCTGTCTAAGGTTAAAAAATGTAAATTGCGATTTAACAGTTCTAATTACATAATATAATTTGGACATTGTCCAAATTTTATTCGTATGCGTTAGGGTTTCCGCAATTTATTTTCCGTGTTAGAGCGAAACCGTATTATTAAGAGGCCGTGTTGTAAGAGGGTACCACCTGTATATAATTGGCATTAAGTAATATATTAATTTTCTGGGAAAAATAAAGTTCTGGTTTGATCAAAGTAAAATCTCCACCTCTAGAACGTTTTCAAAAAATGCCTGCTACATATCAATTTACAAAAAAAAAACAAATTCTATTAGCTTGAAATACAAATTTGAATTGTTTTACTTGGGCGAAAGCGTTTCGATCGTCTTAAATTACATGATGAAGCTTAAATTGCCAATATTTAATTGGCAGCAGGTAACATATTAATTTGCGTCTTTAAATTAGCGGTCTTATACGTGTTAATTATCAATAACAAATTGGAATTCCAGAAATTTCGTTCTTAATTAGGTTAAGATGGGAGAATTTTTAATTTTGTATAAATGTCGAGTTATCTCACTTCAGCTTGAGCAAGATTTTTCAGTCAAAAACGTCTAAATTTATCCTTTTTGTCAAATCAAATTACCAATTAAATTGTAGATTGCCAGGTAATTGCTGTTAACACTTTAGATGAAATTGCTCGTTTGACCCAAATTTCAAGTATTTTCTTTTTAATTTTATAACGCGGCTCACGCACGACGTTGAAATTTTGTTGGGGCAGTTACAGGCCAATATAGCACAAAAGTGACGCTGCAAAAATCGAAAATATTTATTTTTGGACTGGATCAATTAATGGGCCGTGAAAAAAACGGTGAAAAATTAAGAAAATTAATTTTAATAATAGCCCCATACGAATTACGAACGAAAATAGGAAACTTTTTGTATACGTGGTGATCGATGGTTCGATCATTACCGAAATTAAATATTAAACATTTCTTATTATGTCTCATATAGATTTTATTCCAAGTTATTTTGGCCGAATTTAAATATACATCGGCCTTTTTAGTTCGTAACATTCACTGACCACGGTTAAACTGAACGAGCTTGATAAGGGGGAAAATACCCACCAGCGCCGCGGGGCCATTGGAAAATGTAAATATTAACCCATTTATCCGGTAGCTTTTGGCTCCGTTTTTAATAGCTACACCCCCGAAAATGTATTTTTAATTTTTTTCAAAAACGATCTCGATTTTACTCGTTTCATAACAGCGGTATAAGAATATCAAAAGCGTAACATTTACGTTTGTTTTCGATCCGCCCGGTGCTGTTTTTCTATGGCAATCCCAATTTGGCCATTAACATTCCGAAATTGCGTGAGTTTAACGAACACCACGAAAAAATCAGTCTCGTGTTGAAATTTCAATGGCGATAAACACACTATATAAAACGGCTCAATTTTTCAGTTTGTGCGAGAAAATCAGTACGGAAAAGGAAATTTCAATTGGAACAAACATGCGAAACATGCAACTTGTCGACAAAATTGAAAGTTATGACTAAAAGTGCTTCTTAAATGAACAAATTTGAATGGGTGAATTGAAAATAAACTTATCGAAACATTCATGCAATTTTATTACAAACAACAACTACACAACGAATATGTAGTATCGTACATGTCTCGGGAGTAGCGTCAATTCTTCCACTAACAGATCCGCCACTGAAACACTGGATATATTGGGGGTGCAACACGCCTGCGTACTTGTTGAACACATAACAAACTCTTTAAAGGGATCGATATCACAGCATCCACCCATTTTGAGCAACAAGTAGCATACATTATTTATCACTAAATTACTATAGCAGGAAGGAATTAGGCGTTTTCGCTAGTATTAACTCGAGAATTTTGAGTTACCAATTTCGAAAACGTCGCATTCTCACGATTTACAAGAATTTCCAGACATGCTACAAATTCAATTTTGGAAGCATAATTAATTTTTATCGGTTTTTTGCTGAATTTTTGCGATTGAATAGATGATTTATTTTTTTGGGAGATTGGGGAAACTTTATTTTGAGTATTATTCACAACTAGAATACATCTTGGCATCTGGTTATGAGAGGAGGATTCGTCTCGACAGGGGAAAACAATTTCCTGCAGTACGGGAAATTATTGGGAAGCTTTCAAAGATGGCGCGCGCTTCAAAAATCCTTTCAGTCGTCGAGTTCGTTCGAAATTTAAGTGTATTTGATTGATTACGAAATCTGACAGGGTCCACCGAATTTTGGTGTAATTTTACCCAATCATTTTTCAATTAATAATTCAGTTACGCAAGTGTATGAAATTTGTTTGATTTAGCTACATAAAAAATTGAATGGACGGTACCATTCGTTTATTGGAAACGTACTTTTGGTTTATGTTATAAAATCAATTGCTTTTTTTTTCTATTTTTTAAAAAACCTACTATGAAAGATAATTGTTGTTAAATTAGTAACTGAAGAACGATTGAAATTACCGAAAAAGTAAAAGAACAAAAATTATAGAGCTGTCTAATATCAACCACATTTAATAGCTTTAGGTCCAATGATCTTCTTTATTTACACGGCCGATATACCTAAAAACTAACAACACGATAATCACCTCTTTTACTGATGATGTGGTTGTTACTGCCACCAACGAGAATCCTTTAAATACTTCCAGACTTCTACAAGATCATCTCAACCTGCTCCAAGACTGGTATACCAAATGGCAAACAAGCTAATTCAACCAGATCAGTTCAGATTACATTTACTATGAGGCGTATGCCTATCCGTAATAATGAACAATGAGCAAATACCTCAGTAATAGAAACAACCTACATTAAAACCTCTCTTAAGATGACTCGGCACCTTGAGACTAAATTCAATGGTTTTGCACGTTGTCCGTACGGTCTCATTTTCAAATTTGAAAAGAAGGTCGCTATCTTATACGACGAGTACACGCTAGCCAGACGACTTCCATTTAATTACATTTTGATATTATGTCAATTAAGCTTGTTATTAATTAAAATGTCCAAATTTCACCCAGTAGCAAGTGTTGCCGTACGGCTCCAATTTTCAACATTTTGCTTTAAAATTTTAATGGTCTTGTAGCTTACTAATTTATCGGCGGCCCTCACTATATCGTTTTTTTTCATATACTACCGTTTTTTAATTATTTCAATGTTTGTAAATTCATGTAAAAAAAAGTGTCGAGAATTGGCCAAGAAAAAGATCGCCTGAGGCAATCTGTCAATTTGGTTTACAACCGTACTTCAGAGTAATAATGGCCTGCTGTGTGGCTTGACGCAGCAAGAGAAAATTAATTTTGGTATATGAAACGAATGGCAAGTGCAGATTTTGTGTAAATTATACCTGGCCGGACCCTCTATCATGTGAAAAAGAAATATCTTGTCGGAGAAGCAAATTTTGTTGACTTACGTTCTTTTCGAAACGAAAAATATTTACCATGTTTTACATACCTATCAATTCTGTAACGTACTACTAAAAATAATTATCACTGCCATACTGCAATTGATTTTTCATATTTGCAACATCTGCACTATCTATATTTATTATTACCTAAGAGTATACTAAAATCATGATGCCGGATAAATAGATAAAAATGCAGATATTTGAAAATACGAAAAACCCGTTATTCACGTAATAAATTAATACTATGTAATACCTATTATATTAATTGTAAAATTGTATGCATCATAAATTATATTACTTTAGTTCATCTAAAATATTGTTCACAGAAGTGTGCATACTGTATCTAGATAAATACAACAATAGCCACAAGAATTACTTACTTACATTATATTACTTAAAATTATCATTTTTGACACGGTTTATAAAGGTTTCAAACTTGAATTGATTGGGTTAAAACATTGCGATATTTAATCTAAAAATACAATTAATAATTTTAAAATTTAAATTGAATTAAGGTGAACTACTTGCAATTAATAAAAAACACATGTTTAAATAATAAATAACCATTTACTATATCTACCCATAGACAGACAATAAGCGGATTTATAAGTTGATGCGATTTAAATTCAAAAAAGAGGAAATATAATTTTATACAAAATGATTACGTTAGCGTTGCAACAAATCCTTGACAAGAATGTTTCGAATTTGTTGGTTTCTCGCAATTCGTGAATCAACTATTTCCGGTAATAGCGCATTTGTAAAAAAATTTTCTAAATTATTAATCATTTTTGTTTTCCAAAAATTGTCGTTGCGTTTTATTATTTGTCAAGCTATATCTTTTTTTGTAAAAATTACGAAGTAGCAGATGTCTCTATTGGTAACGTGCAATTGACCATTTAAGTCAACAAAAACCCCCGCCCCCTCTGTAACACCCCGTAAGCAGGGGTGGGCTGAAGCCGGCTCGCGCGAGCCGATTGTTAAAATGTTTGAAATGAAGAAATGTACTCATTTACCATTTTATACATATACCAGACATAATAGCGAGCCGGTTGTTAAAAATTTGGCAGCCCACCCCTTTTTTTTTTTTTTTTTTTTTTTTTTTTTTTTTTTTTTTTTTTGTTAAGAGGAGGTAACCTGTGTGACTACTAACTTCCTCCCCCATACGTCTTCCTCACCACGGGAACCACATTAACATTACGTCAAGTATTACTTCGAGATGAGTGACTGTTTAGTTCCATTTACATCTTATCATTAGATCACATCTTTTGGTAAGCTTTCACTCACACTTTTTCACCTTTCGTTTTCTTTCCCTTTTACCTATCATTCTCTCTCTATCACTCTCTCCCTCTATCATCAAAAATTGCCTCTTATTAGTTTGCTTTCACACACACTTTTACTCATTTCATCTTCTTCCTCCTTTACCTATCATTCACACTCTCTATCACTCTCTCCCTCTTTGATCATCTTAGATTGAATTGTGAAGAAGGCATCCCTTGACTCCCCTTGGTAATGGACCCTCTGGCTGTCAAGGCTTCACATGAACTTGCATCTTTAATTGTGATGTTCGTTACAACCTAAATGACTCAATAAGATTGGTTAAATATGATTCAAAAAATAATTAAAAGAAATAAATAAATAATTAAAAATTTTAAACCTAGGAGGCTTAGAATTTTTACTATCAAAATCAAAGTAGTATATTGAATAATTTTTTGACGTTTCTAAAATTTTTACATTTTTCGCCGTAACTTTACAAATAAACTGATGGAATCCGTCTCGCGACTTTACGAAAATTAAATGAAACTTATTTGCTCCTAATAATTACTATAAACGCTTCACGAGCAAAAAATTACAAAAATCTTCAATTGGTAAATTTTGAGGTTTCTAAAAATTTTTAAACAGATCGAAAAAAGAAAAAATTATTCAAAATACCTCATATACATTCATTCTCTCAATCACGCAACCTTTAACCTTCAATCTTCGTCAGAATCTGATATCACATCATCTCTGACGAGGAGTTCCTCCCTACGAAATTCCTCTTGCTGTTTTCCACGCATAATGTCCCGCATCATGTTGGTTACAGTTTTCCAAGATTCCTCGGAATCCAATAATAACTCAGAAATATTATTCCGGTCTATATTACAACCCATTTTAATCCTAGCATCTCTTCGGATGCTTTCCCATTCGTCACAAATGAATATAGTATGTTCTGGCGTGTCTACCTGCTGGCAAAACCAGCAAGTATCGACATCCGCCTTTTTTATCCAATTGAGATATTTTCCGAAAATTCCGTGTCCGGACATGGATTGTGTTAAAAAATAATCCATTTCTACCCACTTACAATTGAACCATTTTCTAATATCTTTAACGAAAATTTTTGCCCAACCTAAATAATCGTCCCATTGTTCTTGCCAAGCTATCATTAAGGATTCGTTTGCCAAAGAGGTATGATCTTTGCCCCTTAAATAAATTTCCGATCTTACGTTCGCTTTCATCCACAAAGGAGGCATTCTGGCAAGCACCTGCACTGCCTTCGTGGATATTGTTCTATATGCGGATGTTATTCTAATGGCTAACCTCCTGTTGACCCTATCGAGCATGTTTTTATAACGCTCGAATCTTAGGGCCTTTATCCAGGCAGGGGCGCCGTACAAAATCACGGAAATTACCACCGAGGACAGTACTCTGCGTTTGCCAGCTTTCGGACCTCTGATGTTCGGCATTAACCTTGAAAGCGTCGCGGCTAATTTCATTCCCTTTAAACATACCTCTTTAACGTGCGTCGTTAATTTTACATCTTTGTCTAACCAGACACCCATATATTTAATAGCATCCGAGCTATCTAACCTAAAGCCGTCGATATCGATCGATAAGCTTTTAATTTTCCTTCTCCCTGCCAAAAGTACCATTTCAGTTTTTTGCAGGGCGATCTTGATCCCCATGTCATCCAGCTTGCGTTTAACTCTACCGAAGGCGTATTGTGCTTCCTCTCGTAGCGCATCTTCAGATTTAGCCTCTACAACTATCGCTAAATCGTCTGCGTACGCCACGAGTGTCACATCTTTTCCCAAATCGAGCTCTAATATCTCGTTATAAAATATGTTCCAAAGGGTTGGACCAAGAACCGAACCCTGTGGAACACCGCTGGTTACATTAATCCGTTCTCCGTGAGAAGTAACGATGCAACGATCTGATAAGTACGATTGTATCATCCTTATTATGTGAACCGAGATATTAGCTCTCTCTAATGCCGAAATAATTCCTGCCCACGGTGCCGAGTTAAACGCATTCTGTATGTCAACAGTTATCATCGCACAGAAACCGCGATTACTATACGCCAATCGATTAATTCGATTTGGTACTTCGAGAATTTTACTGACTGCATCTATCGTAGATCGCCCTGCCCTAAATCCAAATTGATTATCATTCAAAACACTTTTATCCTCTAATTCCCTCTCTAACAGACCCTTAATGACACCTTCGAACAATTTACCCGCGACATCGAGCAGACATATCGGTCTGTATGTGATTAAATCTCCTTTCCGCGGTTTCTCTATCAATACTAGGAAAGCAGTTTTCCAGATGTTTGGAAAATCACCTGCTTTCCAACATTTATCCAGTACCCTGGCTATGACCTCAGGGTACTTTAGAGAGAAAGATTTAATCACCTCTGCAGGAATTCGATCGGGACCTGGAGCCTTACCCGCTCTGATCCGAGACGCAGCATCCAATACGTTCTCTGCCGTTAAAGTTTGAGCCTCTTCCGGAGGCATGTCAAGTATCGGCCACACATTAATAGGATGAGATGGAAACAACTTCGCCACCTGTACCCGGGTATCCCCTTTACCTATTTCAATGCGTGGACGAAGCTTGAGCTTGCTTGTTACAATTTTGTACCCGAGGCCCCATGGATCCTGATCTATTTCCTTGCAGAGTTGTTGCCAAGCTGCTCGTTTTGCCGATTTTATCGCCCACTTTAGGGATTTCTTCGCCCTTTTAAAATTTTCAAAATGAATTTGAGGATCTATATTATGATTACGATTAGCACGTGTCATTATGCGTCTCAATGCGAGGCATTGACGTCGCTTATCTGCGATATCGTCATTCCACCAATACACTGGTGGACGCATATGACGCGATTGCTTACGTTTAACAAGATTACTATTACATAATCCTGTGATGTAATTAATTAAATCTTTAGGTGTATTAATATCTTCAGGTATGTGACCCTCAGATATTAAATTATTCAAACCTAGCGAAGTAACCTTCCATCCAGTAGGCGATAAAATTCCGTTCGACCGGTTATTAATATTCAATGTCTGTATGTCAAACATAATCGTTCTATGATCGCTCATATTGATCATGTCATCACAGACTCGCCAGTCATATATCATTTCGGTGACAGCTATTGACGAAAGGGTGATATCTATCAAAGAGGAACCGTTCGCGTTAACAAAAGTAGGTGTATCACCGACATTTATGACAGAAAGATCTAACGTATCCGTCCATTCTTCCAAAATGTTTCCCCTTTCGTTGCTAACCGTCGAACCAAACATACCTGATTTGGCGTTTAAATCTCCCCCTATAATATAACGCGGCTTATTTATCCTTTGTATATGGGTAGAAAGATCAAATAAAAGTGTTCGAAAATCCTCGATACTCCCATTTGGAGAAAAATATACCGAATAAAAACTAAATTTATTAATTTCCGTCCACACAAATCCATGTCCAGAGAAATACCCCGTCACGGAACAATCCCTTCCTACTGTGATGAAACAATCTATGTTATCATCACAGAACGCATTGCCAACTCTCTTAGCATTGGGCTCTTGGCCCAACACTACGCTCACCTTCTCTTCACAAATCGTTTGTGAGAGAATGTCATGAGCTGCGTGGCATCTATTAACATTTAATTGCATCACCCTCATTATCTGAGTTTCGGTGATGCCTTCTTATTGGCTTTGCATTTAAAGCTGCCGGATCTATGGGACTCTTTGCATATCCAGCAATGAGTCTCATTCCGGCAATCCTTTAAATAATGCCCCTCTTCACCACAATTGTGGCAGTGATTCCTTCTATTAGGGCCAGTACATGCACTAGCATAATGGCCAATTCCTTGGCATTTGAAACATCTAGTAACATTCTGCCTAATCCTTATCCGGCAGTTAGACCAACCGACTCTAATCCTGCCGGATTCTAATAGTGGACCTGCCATTCTGGCAGGCAAAGCCACTACTCCCAACATGATGCCGGGACGTGTATTCTTTAATGTCTTAATCTCTAAGACATTCTTATCTAAATTAGCCGCCATTTCTATGGCAGACGCTAATTCTTCTCGACGGGTTCCCTCCTCAACGTCGAGAATCTCAAGGACAACTTTTGTTGTCAATGACCTTATTGTCATTCCTTCTTTAACAAGAGCTTTTTCAAGTTCGACTTTCAAAAGCTCATTTTTTGAGGGGCCTCCTTTAACCTCAATTAGAGCCTCTCCGGCTCTAGTTCTTCTTATTTTTGTTATTTCGACCCCGATCTTCGCGGGGTCGACTTTCGTCCGTGCCAGACGCACGATGTCGCTATAAGAGACTTTCCCTGTCCCTTTTATAACGACTGCGTCTGGCTTATCTATTACCTTTCTCGGTTTAATTACCTTTTTCACTACCTCGGTCCACGGTAACTCTACCGCCCGGATAGAGCTATCGCGCACCTCAGCCTGTGATTGGACTACCCCGGCCCATGACCGCCCCCCCGTCCGGAGACGAGGAACAGCAACATCAACCGGTACATTGATTTCCGTCAATGTATGACACGGCTTCGTCGTCTCCGCACAACGGGTGCCATCACGCACCCTGGCAGTCCCCTTTTTCTCTTTGACAATCATGTCATTAGAGATCCTTAACATCTTTGATACATTAGATGCATCAAACTCCCCTGAATTCTCTTTGACAATCTTGTCATTAGAGATCCTTGATGCATCCAATGCATCAAATTCCTTGGAATTGACAATCTCGTCAACATTATCCGCCAATCTAAGCAGCTCTCTCAGAGCCTTCCTCATTTCCTTATGTAAGGTTTTGTACTTCATATCTTCAGTGCCCTTCACTGTTACGCGGACCTTTAAAATTAATTGATTAATGGCCTTACTTAATCTGTCCTTTCTTCCTGGCTTTGTTGTGGCGTCCTTTGATTGATCCATCTTCTCCAAGACGGGACAAGTTAGTCCACAGGACACCAAAGCATCTGATTGACGTCGACACCTCTTTCTTTCCTTTCCTAAATTCTGCATAACTCAGAAAATAATTAATTAAAAATTAAAAAATTAAAATTTTATCTCTAATAAAATCTAGTTAGTTAATAAATTTAATAATTTTTTGACATTTCTCAAAATTTTTGCAATTTATGCGATAATTATTGAAAATGAACGGATCAAACTCGTGCCGCGACTTTAAAAAATTAAATTAAACGTATCCGCTCCCAACGATCACGGGAAATACGCCTCGCGAGTGAAAATTACGAAAAATCTCCAATCGGAAAAATTTGACGTTTCAAAAATTTTACAATTTTTACAATCAATTGCTTAAATAAACGAATCAAATGAATGAATGAATCTATACCAGACGTATCCAGTCCTATTTAACGCGATAATAACGCTTCACGGGCAAAAAATAGTGAAAATTCTCAATCGGAAAATATTTGACAGTTACCGTAAGTCAAAAATTTCCAAAATTATCCAATTTATGATGAATTAAATGATTAATGACTACTAAATGACTATTACTGAATGAAATTAATATTATTCTACTAATCTACTACAACTTATCGGGTTAAATCAGCAAATTTTCAGGAGCGATGTATGAACACGTCAATCACAGTTCAACCAAAGCCACCTCTTGGCAGCCCACCCCTGCCCGTAAGCCTTCCAAAATTATATTGCATTCCATTGAAGTTGAAGTTTCATCCCAGTACAAATATTTTGCTACACATCTGGTATTTAAAAGAATAAAGCAGCCGAAACGCCCGAATACATATTGTGTCGCCAGCATTGTAAACTGCATTTCGAGTAAATGTAAGTCGTTTCAAGGAAGTTATTTATGGCTACTTAACCGAGTTCTATTATACATAATGATTTATGACCGTGGTGGTAGCGTGGTTGCCTATCATTTAGTGCAACGACGAATGTCGTAAAGCAGAAACGGGTCCTAGGTACCGGGAAGTCTTAACGGACAGTCTTCAATACCGGAGATTTCTATACAATCGATCAGTTTCATGTTCCTCGTAGGCGTCTGTTATAGAGAAGTTTCACTGTACTTCGGTCTTCCTCTTGAAAAAACCATATCCAATCTAAAAGGAGGCAAATTGACTTGAAATTTCAGTAAATGCAGTAAATCCAAGCTCTGTCTGAATAATAGAATCCTGTTATACAAAGCTGTACTGAAACCCATGTGGTCTTACGGCGTTCAATTATCAACTTCATCTAGAGATTTCAATCCAAAGTGGCAAGAGTGATTATCAACGCTCCATGGTACGTGAACAACCTGACACTGCATAATGACCTGAAGCAAGTGGAAACGAACTAATAGATCGGCCCAATCAGAAGAAGAGTACAGGACCTGATACAACAGTGAAATAATAAAGTTAATAACCTACAGCAAATTCGCTCTGTGAAGTTATAGATTGTAAATAAGGAGAAATTGTAAAATAAAGAAAAAGTTAATAAAAGTGTTAGATGCGTGAATAAAAATTCATAACTTACAGATATAGAGACGAAACTTATAGAGTTTTCTTCTATCTATAACTTCTTTTGATATTAATTTTTTGCTACTAGAAGAATAACGCCTTTTATTAATTTTAAACATATAAAAATAACATTAAAACAATTACTATAATTAATAGTAATACGAAAATGTCACATTTCTTGCTGTAAAATTTGGCAGTTTGTATATTGATGACTTGTTTATGTTTGGAGACTATATTCTTTCGAGCTTGATGAAATGGGGTATAAAAAGCATGCCCTACTAATTATACGTTGGTTTTGTTACCTTTACACCGAACTATAATTAGGATCGATGCCAAGTTTCGGATAGTATTTTAATAATAACTATAACTGTCTGGCAATCCTGTCGTATTTATAAAATATGGAAAAAATGTTTTCTCTCGTATACAATGCGTAATCGATTAAGAAAAAAGAGCGGCCGTTGTTTACGCACTAAAACGAGCGTTATCAACAACTAGAACATTTTTATTGCAACATTTCCAGTTAATCGTAAAATCGGCTATCATATACGTTTTACGTTCCCGATTAAAAAAGTGCGGTACAAAAGGTTTATAATTAACCGTGATTTATCCATTTTATGGCACGAAAGTGATCTCATCTCACTTGTGCATAGTAACACGGCAACTCTTGATTTCCCATGTGCAATGCGGCGCCACCTTACCTTGTGGCCAGCCCGGAGTCGGACTTAAAACCGCCACTAACCCCCGGCGGCATTTTCACGGCTGTAACATATGTCAGTAATCGGTTTTTTCACATAAACTACTCTTTAACGTTATCCCTCTGGAAAGAAAAGGAGAATTTTTTTTGATGTATTCGATGCACGATTTATACACACGGATAATATAAAGTCAACGCATGGGCTGCGGTCGAGAAATGAGAAATTGTGGAAGGGCGTATCTCTGCTTATATCTAGGGGTTTACAGCGACTTGGAAGAGTGTCTCGCATAATTAATATACAAACTCCAGATTTTCAAGCCCGCTTGAAACTTACATGAGCCAAACGTAATTAATTAATGAATTAAGATGTACTACTTACTTAAATTTAACACATTTTTAAATGGTACCCGATTTTTACCGGAGAATATTTAAATTAGTAAGTACGAAATTGATTGAATTGATTACATTTGTAGTCGATGTTGTGCGTACAAAGTCGGCCGGCTATTCAGAGTGGGACATAAATAATAATGCCGTAAGTACAAACTAACAAAGACTTGCACTATCCAACAAAGCCTAATCAGCAAGCAAAAGCTTCGAGTACCTACCAACAGCTTATATTTGCTAATCCCCGCTAAAAACCGGTATTTACCAAGTTAATAGCGCCCCTTACGTAATCACTTCTTTTCGACGTCCCACCGATAATAATAAGAATAGAACAGGCTATTTGCATTCCCTTCATGAAACACTTATGAATTTCGACCTTTCTCAGAAAATGGTTACTCTCACCCAAGTTGAATTTGAAATAACTCCAGAATATAAATAAAATAAGACGTATTCAAGTGCTAAAGCTTCCTTTTTTCAGAGAAGACCGGTGATTTTACAGTAAAACTAAAAAATTTACGAGCCCCAATAAAACTGCACCTATTGCGTTTTTAATCTTTTTATTAGATATGATTCCAGCAGTGGCGTTCAGTTCCTAGCAAATTTAAAAACTTCCACCGCAAAAAGCCCAAATCAAAATCGGCGAAAATAACGTCGTCCTCTTCCGGGCCATAAATTCTCGAAAAAATCCGAAAATAACAGAAAACGATGAATTATTTTTATCGGGAAAAGTTGCGTTAACGAACGTTTATGAATAGGGAGCTGTATTATTATTTTCTTTCGTTGCTCGTAAACCGGACCTCTGAGCTGTGTTTCATCCTAGTCGTAATTCATTCGAGATTTACGCAGTGTACGTTATATAGACAATACGACTGAAGTACATCGTGTGCGGCGGGTGGAAGTCAAATTTGCGATTTCCTTCCAGAATTTTTCCTTTCGTTCTTCCGAGATTTGCCGTTAATTTTTCCTTGCATATTTTCGTTGCGTTTTAGTCGAGGAAGTTTATGTGTGTTTCGGGATGTTTTATGACTTTGTTTATGCTCTGCTTCTTCGTGACTGTGTCGACTCGTAATTACGACTATTTTTACAAACACCTAATCGTTCGAATCTAGTAGTAAAACGAACAAAACGGCTAAAAATATTTATTGTAAACGTTGCGATGAAAAAATAGCCATTATTTATTCATTCCGAATCAAAGCAAATTGACCGTTGTAATTGGATTTATAAAAGTATTTTCACGTTATAAATAATGAAACATAAAAATCGTGCATTATAAGTTAGACCTGATTTATTAAACGGCACTATAAATTTAGCTCCGTGCATATTACACCGGTAGTTTTTTAAGTTAAAAATTGTACATTGTAATGCCAAAATAAAAAGTAAAATCACATCAGAAGATGCAGTAAAAGTGAATTTTTAAACAGTTCTTAAATATTTAACGTTATTGCGCGTCGTCAAAAGCCAAAAAATAATAAAGCGAAAATTTTTCGAGTCGAGAATGAATTTTTAAAAACACTTACTTATTGACTCTGTTCTTTTGTCGTTTTTGATGGAAAATTTACAAAGAAAACGGATTCGTTGCAGTAAAATCAATAATTTTTGTTTGAATAAAATGTTTGCTAAATAATTACAAAAAGATGGAAGTTTCAACAGCTTCTTTAATTGGCGATTTTGCTAAAATTGCAGCAGACGTTACAATTGCGCAAACTTTACGGCGTACAGTTAAAGTGTACTTCGGAAACAAAGTTAAGAATACTTGTGTACGAGATCTTGTACGATTTCCATAAAATTTCAAGTTGACCACATTTCGTAACAGATTACTTATGTAAATTTTTAAACAGAATTCTTCCGTTTTAAATAATTCAGACTATTTCGGAGAGAAAGAAAGGTAAGCTGTAAACCACACATAAAACGTGAAATGCATTAAAATTGTAAGAGTAGTGCGTGGTTGTTACTTGGTAACAGTCTGATAAATGTCTAGACTTTTTTCCCCTCTCGACTCTCACAATCAATTTATCATTTAGCTAACCAGTGATTACTGTTCTTCGAGTCTTTTCAATTTTTTTTTTCGAGTAATTGAAGATCTAATTCGATATGATCGGGGGTGTATCGAAAGGTTTACTTATTATAGGGAGTGAATGGGGCGTTTCGCTAGCCATCATGAATGTATAACGAGGGTTGCCTCCTGTACCCACTATCATCTTTGCAGATGTTCTAGAAGACCTGACGTCGTGGAAACTAATTAATTAGCGAAGATTACATCTAATGTATCATTTACTTGATTATCCGACTCCACTACCTTGAGTTTACCAAACTTCACCGTCTCGAGAGATACTGCAAATTGCAAGCATCATTGCCTTTTACTTTAAAAGTAACTAGATCCCGGCTTTTGATAGATTTTAAGATAACCCTCCCTCCCCTTTACGTATTTTTGCGTTATCTGCTAAGCTTTTGTGGGGTGCGAAATATCGATTAACCGGCAATTATGTAAAATCCCTATAAATCTTCCCGGGAGTAATTTCCTCGAGTATTTGTTTTTCGCATGCAAAAAGTGAAACAGTTTCTAATGTTTGAATTTGATTAAATCGTATTGTCTGAAACAAACGACCGCGCAGTACAACTTGTGCAGGTACGGCGAGTAAAACAACATTAATTAAATTGGAGTAGTTTATTACGACAATCATTATTTCAAAGCTTAAAATATTACCGAACTTTCTTTTCAGTTGCCCCATCCACTTTAAAATGTGATTAAACAATTCGTACCAACGTCAGAGCCACGACCTGAAAAATCTATTTTATGCTGAAATGTTACCCTGTCAAAATTAATAAAGTATTAATGTTGACTAACGTTTCGGCGATCAAAACGTTTATTAAATATACGGATCGTTTGTCATAATTTTCGACCAATTCTGTTCTTGCGGCGAAACTAGAATTTTTTGCGGTCGCTCGGAGACGTTCAGGTTATACGCCGTGAATGTAAGTTTCGAATTGCGATAAAACAAATCTCTACTGAACTATGAATTTTTAAAACTCTCGCCACTTTTCTGCATTAATACTATCTTTACCTGGGGCGATTTGAGCCGGTGTGCGCCGACACAAGTTCGACACAAGAGCGCTCAAATTCCATTCAAATTCCATCTAATTATTATACATACACTGCGCATAAAAATTAACGGAGGGGTACAGTAAAATCGTTTTTCGAACTGTAATTTTATCATTGACTGTAGATATAAAATAACGAGTTGGAAGACGTCGAGTTGTGAATTGTTTTTTGTGTTGAAAACACGCAAATTAAATCAAATGAAAAATGTCTTGCGACAGGAAAAAGGAAGTTTTATAATTTATCGCACTTTAATAAGAGTAAATAATTCAAAACTAAGCCAATGTTAAACGTTTACAGCTACAGCTCGAATTTAGTGTCGGCAGTTGGAACAGTTTTAGTTTTGGAGAGAAGGCCCCGCGATCATTTAACTGCCATTACATATGTCTCACAATTTATGCGGTAGATTACACCGGGTATTACACTCGGATACGACGTATATATACACATTTCGGTATTTGGCAAGCTTCCCGTTTCCAAGTTCTTAAATATTTTTTTATTTCATTTTAAAATTCGTTTACGCGCCCGTTAGGAATATCAGAATGCATTCGGAAATGTGTATATTTTATTATCCCCGTAATCAATAATGTAACACAGAAATGCTAATTACCATATTGAAGGGAAGTGGGTAGCAACAAAACGAAAAGTATCATTTTAAAAGATTTCATTTTCCGATTCAGTTAAATTTGTTTCGCAACAAAATTTAAAGGGTCGCTTTTCATTTTTCTAATTACGCATTTTCTTACCCCGAACGAAAATAAGACGGGAGAAATACAAAACGGAGTCGTTAGATTTAAATTTAACAATTTACATTGCAAACTCAACTTACTTATTTCCTCTCTTATTATTCATGTTTGCGTTATGGGGATACGTTTAAGTGTTCGCTGTTTCTATTTTGAAATGCAATTAATGAAATTTACGAACTGGTGCCGCTGCGATTTTTTTTCGACGTTCGGAAAAATCCGTTAAATTAGCGGCGATTAATTAGTTTCGGCCGATTGTGTGTCTACTTCCCCGGGGAGTATCCGCACCAGCTTAACCGTGTGCACGCCTCGAGTTCCCTATGTATGCTAAACAGACACTTTAGAGCCTCACACGCGCTCTTAGTGCCTTCAGAATACACCTCTCGTATGCAAACCCATCACTGAGGCTCATGTAGTCCAAAGTATAGCGCCACTACAGGAATTGTGACAGAGTATATAACCGGTCTTGAAATGTCTCCATAGAGCTGACGCCACTTGGAATATTTGTTTTTCATGGCATATTTTTATGCATTTCAAACCCCCGTGTTCTCATCGTGTTATTTCGATGAAAGTGAAAACTTGATGGTTTATATGTAAATAAAAAAATTCGACGAATAATCAATTTCCTTTTGCAGCGTTCGTTGCAAAATGTCAACAATAATTTACTAATGGAAACCTTTTAGTTTTACAAAGGGTATCTTTGCGGTCGGTTTATGTAGTAAATTAATTTTCAGCTTTTCCATTTATAATAAGTTACAACTAGAATTCATAGATTTTCAATCAGTCATTTTCCGTTTATAAGTTCTGACATGTGACATGCTATCGAAACTATATAAACCCCCAGAATACGTTGGTTTGCATTCATTAAATAAATCAATTTCGATTTTCCGACTGAAGGATACGTATGACGCAATCGGTATTTTCCTCGCACACCATAAAAAGTAAAGAAAATATTAATGATTACAACCTTTAGAATTTTTTTAAAGTCTTCCCAATAAATAATAATATGTTTACCTTTAAGTTTTCATTGTGGATGCGATGGTTGTATCCATTCAAATTCAAATTGAAGGCTTTACTTTTCTCCTATTGTTCACTCACATTTTTTCCACTTGGATTCAATTATTTGTACTTGAACCTTGAATCTAACCTAACCTAACCAAACTGGGTTTATCTTTTCATGTTTCTCTTTCGGGGATATTTTTAGAATTTTTACACTGTTGAGGTTATGTTGTGATTATTTACCTGTTCTAAATAAACAATTGCACTGTTAAAAAAGAAAAAAAAACATTGACCTGAGCACACCTTATGAAAATGTCCACTGCAATTTGCATGTTTTTTTTTGGCCAGAGAGTTATATAAAAATGAAAACTTATGTATTTGTTTTGCGAGGAACACGATGGTGCAATTAAAAATCGATTTGCTCTAAGATTGACAAAGATAGAAAACTATAAATCGAGAAAGCGGCCGTAGCTCCGTTAATACTGGAGCAACGCAATTGATTCTTGTTCCATCGTTTCCGGCAGGAAAAGTTATCCTAGTAAGGAAAAAAACAGAAAAAAAGAAAAGAAAAGAAAAGGAGAGAAAAGAGCCAAAGCAAGGAAACAACTTTTTTTTCTTTCTTGCTTAGAGCGTCATATAAACATAAAAACTTATGTATTTTTTACGAGGAACACGGTGGTGCAATTAAAAATCGATTTGCTCTAAGATTGACAGAGATAGAAATCTTAAATCTAACCTAACCTTTTTTTTTTTTTTTTTCTTATAGAGGTGTTGAAATTCCTTATTGGAAGACCAGGCCTAATTAATAAATTAATTTACCCGGTACTGTGGGGTTCCCCTGAATGGGTCGCTACCCACTAAACGCACCCCTTCATAGCTCCACACAGCCCAGAACAGCTCACGCATTGCTTCAGGCTGTGCTGCTCTCGATGCCAAGCGCATCCCGCCACACCGTTTTTATAAAACGTTCTCCTTAAACCTAACCTAACCTAACCTAACCAAACTGGGTTTATCTTTTCGTGTTTCTCTTTCGGGGATATTTTTAGAATTTTTACACTGTTGAGGTTATGTTGTGATTATTTACCTGTTCTAAATAAACAATTGAACTGTTAAAAAAGAAAAAAAAAAGAGAAAAAAGCCAAACAAAAAAAAAACTTTTTTTCTTTCTTGCTTAGAGCGTCATATAAAAATGCAAACTTATGTATTTTTTTGCGAGGAACACGATGGTGCAATTAAAAATCGATTTGCTCTAAGATTGACAGAGATAGAAAACTGTAAATCGAGAAAATGGCCGTAGCTCCGTTAATACTGGAGCTACTCAATTGATTCTTGTACCATCGTTTCCGGCAGGAAAAGTTATCCTAGTAAGGAAAAAGAAAGAAAAAAAGAGAGAGAGAGAAAAAAGCCAAACCAAAAAAAAACTTTTTTCTTTCTTGCTTAGAGCGTCATATAAAAATGCAAACTTATGTATTTTTTTGCGAGGAACACGATGGTGCAATTAAAAATTCCCGGTCGCAACGATAGCTTATTAGAGGCGTCAGGTATTCGGAAGGAAGTTTTTATTGGATGTTTTTGTTGTTGTCGTTAGTTTGATTTATAAGATGCGATTTGGCGTGAATATAAACATTATCGAAGTTTCGAGAATTGCGAACTAGGAAGTGATAATTAATGCAGAAAAGTTTAAAACTGACGGCACGGAACGCACCGCACCGCTAAAGAAAATAAGTCCGTATAATCGCAGGAATTAATATTTTTGTAGCGCAAAAGTTTTATTAACAATTATCAAAAGAGGATTTAACAGCATGACACGGAATGTTCAGCGAACGTGAGGATAAACAGCAAACACGCGATACACCCATCAATACCACCTTGTTTCAGGTGATATCTTCTCAAGAGTAGTGACAACCGAATTGATACCTGTAATTTGACGGGAACGTTTATTAACCTTTCGTCAAATTTTACAATCAAACGGCCCAACTACTGTTTTCGAGACACTTGACATTTCTCATAAGTGACAAGGTCGATGGATGCGCGAGACATTTTTATGTCAGATTTACACCATCTATTCTGGCGACAATGCGATTTTTTTTTCGACAACTTTTTTTACTTTATGTATAAAACATTGTGCTGCGTTATGTTCGCCTTTTCTTTAAGTGATTTATGAGAAAGTGGCAATAAATTGATTATAGCTAAGAAGGCTGCTTAACGTTACAAGATCCACTCCAGCGTCAAATTATCAACATGTTACAAAGAACGCGATTAAAGTCAATATTTGCACTGTTCCTCCGGGCACTTCACGTGTCTGATGCAAACCAACTAACCTTGCCAATTACCTGTACTCTTTAAAATGTTTCATACTTGAATTCCCGTTTTTCTTGCTCAAATCGGAGCATAACGAATTAGTCCGGTAATGACATACTTTATTGTAACAACAAAATGAAATAAACTTGTCGTAATTTTCTTAAAACAATCACTTATTTTTAATCAATTAAAATTTAAATGTTTAGTGCTCTGCTGAAGATGCGAAACTTTAATTTACAAAAATAAATGTAAATGAATAGTTACGTTATGTATACCGTATGTCCCCGGAAAATAATGTTTTATTTTACCCAAAGTATACAATTCTAATATTAAAATCATTTTTGAACCTATGAAGTAAGGCCAACGCGTGATCGAAGTAAATTTGAATTTCCATTGGTTAGTCACCTTCAGCAACCTTCTTCGCAACAATTCCCGTTTACACTAAATACACACCAACTGCCGGCACAGTTTCGCCCCGGATCGTTTTGTGGTAGTTAGCTGAGCAGAGAAAATCCGGTTTTTAATATCAGCTGTTCCAAATGGATAAATCGCTTTTTTCGTAGCATTGTTACCATAGAATTGATCTAGGATTAAATTTAACAGGTGTTGGGGCAACCGGGATTAATCCAATTTGCCTAATTCGATGTCGAGGTTTTAATGTTTTGTGTAAAATAAATGTCGAAATTGTTTTTCTTGCTGTGAATTTAAAGCCGATTGCTCATCTTCGATCGGCGACGAACCGCCACTGGCGTCAACCGGATCGAGCGGATATAGTTGCTCCTCTCTATGGAATATTAGTCGGCATAAACAGAAAGTTCGTCGAATAGTCACAAGTTACCGAAATATGTCTTCACAACATAATGGGGCGTATTTCTTTGTGCTTTGGCAAATTGATGTAACTCGATGTGGGAGGAATATCGCGGATCAATGAACAGTTTGCCGAAAATACAAGAGTATCGTTCACATGTTTTGGTTAAATTGTTGCAATTTGGCGTAGCATTGAATTTTGTGATTTATGGTTAGAATACAGGGATAGTTTCGGTGTGAACTCGTAGGCGACAAGGGGGACTAATTTACAAGTGACTTGCGATCGCAAACATTTCCCATTGTCCATTTTGGTCGAGATATTCTAGCAATGTAACGCTTTAACACCCGGCCCTGAATGTAGCTTATTCAGTAAGACTTCCGTGCCAATTAATTGAAGACACTGCCGATGCAAATGATTTGCGTAACTATGCAGAACATCTATTCTTGAGTCCACAATAGGGCCAAACACGAATTTAATAAAACGAGATCAATGGGTTTTACAGTTGAATCCCTTTAAGTGTCTTATAACCAGTGACGTTGAGGACGGCCCGTTATATCAAATTATTTTACACTCTTTATTTTAATCTCGAAGTTTCACTCGTGTGAAGTGAAAAACGAAAACAGTTTTTGTGATGCAAATATTTCATTTTTCGCCTGTTAGGTGTTGAACTGAAAACTGAATAATTCATAATAATTTTAAACTTATTTTTAGAAAATTCGTTAGCACAATTTAAAAAAATAATTAATTCTTACAAGTAGAGGGAAATTAAATGTTTAGAGAATTTGCTAATTTGCTGAACACGTCCAAAGTATATTTATTTTTCTTGAATTTAAATTGAATTAACGTTGACTGTTGGGGTGTGGTATTTAAAAAAAATAGTCTGAGGTAGGCACGTTATTTTTGCGTATGAATGAAAAAAGAAACCCTTGTTTGTAAACTGTGAAGTAGTAATTCGAAATTAATCGCCGCAATCAAACCGATTGAGGATGTTTATTGGTAGAACTTAATTAATAAAAGTTTAAAATAGAAGGCACGCGGAAATGGTAATTTTATTATGCAAACAGTGACTTCCCAGAATAGTCGATTTAAAAACGGATCGAATTCGTCCACATAGAGTGTAAACTGTGGAAACATTACATTATTTGAAAAACAAGGGGATCTAATGAAACGTTCGGTATAAAGAGTGTTGATTTTCAATTAAATAGTCCGGATCATAATAACAAAACTTGAAATATGCGCGCATTTTGGCTTTTGAAATCTCTTGTAATATGCAATGAAAAGTAGAAAGCACAAAAACTACATCAAAACATTTTTAAGAGGGTCACAACCCTTTAGCGAAAATTTAAATAAAATTGTTTTTTGTTTTAATGGAGTCTGTTTTTACTGCAAATACAGCCAGGGATTGTAAAAGAAGTCTTGAAAAATAATGAACCGACGCGAAATGAAATTTGTACTCATTTTATAATTTTTGCCTTTATATTGTACAGCCGAGTGTAAGGATTCTATTTCGGTAATGTTCGCTTTTAGTGTCCTATAAAACCGAGTCATGTGTATGTACCTACTTTATTTTACGTTTTATTTCCCGTGTATTTATTATTTGATAACGACTCGGCCCATATGACGGTCTTAATTCACTTTTAAAACAGTTGGAAATTAATACCTCACAAAAGGTCGAAAGTGTTTCTATAAACGTTTTTTAACGTGAAACTTTTTTTTGTTCAGCTCCACCCAGGGGCACATAATTACACCTTGTGTCGATTTTATTCGGCACGTTAATAAAAAATTCATCATGTTTTTAAGATGTTTCCCGTTTCATTCATAAATTATGATTAGAACAGTAAAGTCAGTAATTTATACATCTGTAGATTTGATAATAGTGAGTGGAAGGCTTCTTTTTTCCCATTTCTGAGTACGATACTGACGTCATATCAAAAGAAATATAATACTATTCCGTCTCTTTCTTAAATCGTTTAAGCCAAGTTAGCTCCAGATGTTAAATGCTATTTCCTTTCTGTATCAATTTGTATCGAGCGTATTGATTTAATAATATTAAATCGAAACCTGTACGAAATGTATGCTATGCGTTTTATCCCGTTGTTTTATCGAAATAATTCTATTGACGGTTGTACATTATATTCGATAGGATAAACATTCCCGCTGAGAATATAACAATTGTTTTCGAAATAAGTTCGATAAATTTACATTATCAAGTTAGGATGTTAATGTGCATGTACATGTTAAATTGCTACGAAAGAAGCCATCAACTAATTTACATAATTATATCCAAAATTCAAGCGTTCGCCCGGATTAAAATTATTATACATACACACAATCAAAGACTCAAAACCGTACTCGCTAACTCGCAAATTAATTGACTTACGCGATTTACTCGGCGCTCAGGCTTTGCTGCGTTTTCGCCTGCGAAAAAACTGGGCCAAACCGATTAAAAAACAATTTTTACATTTATTTTTAAGTCACCACTTAACCGAAACAGGCAATAATTATTTTTGCATAACCAGAAAATTGTAAAAATCATTTTTGTGCCCGAAACCGATCTGAAGTCATGAATTTGTAAAGGCGCTGCGACACACATATACGCCTCAAAGATATTAAAAAGTTAAAGAAGGAAATGGTTACATTTTAATGAGAATAGCTCGAGTGTGTGACAATCGAAGAAAAAAATATGTCCGTAATGTTTAATTTTTCAAGAGCGCACTTTAAACTTAACTTTAACTTATGATACCCATTTTCGTGGTCGTACATTTCTTTACTATCCGCTTTCTTAGCTATAATAATCATATATCAAACAATATTTACTTTATCTCAAAATGTGGTGCAGATATACAGTATCTTTCGGACTTTACGACCTACCCAAATTTTTTATTCAAATAATATTTTTTTCTTGCACTTTTATTTTAACCTTTAACCGGTCGCGCCTCAAAAAGTTACACTACCGGTCGCGCTGGGTGAACTTAGTTCACCATTTTCTAAAACTAAATTATTGGTTGTTTTTAATAAAAAAAGCTTGTGTTTGTATATACTTTTATTTATTATGTGTCCATAAACAAACATACAACAAGGAAAAAAGGATTTTTTTATGCACTCATATTTAATAATACTTAATTCTATGTAGGGGAGACCGGGACTAGTTGTCACAGAGGCAAGTTGTCACAGTCGCCATAACAGCCAAGATAAACACTTTGACTATGCGTCGGGCCAGTCTAGATAACCATTATAGGTATCTTAATTACCCTACAAAGTTTGACTATGGTCACTTAGATAGCGCCTAAATTATTCTTGATTTTGTGTTTGACAGAAGTGTAAGTAAATTTTATCGCTGTCTTTTAGAGTCGTCTAGACCGTAGAAACGTGATTCAACGTAAGTATCAATTTTATTTTATGAAAGCCTCATCTTTTAGCTACAAATTAATGTAAAAATTATAATGTGAGTTTTTAAGGTTAAAATAAATAATTTGGTTTTCATCTCAAAAGTTGGCTTGGGGCTAGTTGTCACATTGTTTTTGGGGCAAGTTGTCACAGTGGCAACTTGCCCCGGTGTGTAATAAACAATATCAAAGATATTTCTGTACCATTTCAGATAGTTAGAACGTACAAAAGAAAAACAAATCGGTCTACTCCACCTACGGATATTTTAATCAGGGCTGCACGAGAAGTTAGGATCAGAAATCCGCCTTTTTCATTTGTTTGTGTCAGTTTATTTGTTTTGTTTAGTTTTTAATACATTGCTGTTTCCACAATTGAATAGAATATAAATTCTACTCACTACCATTTTTTTTTTGGCCTGTGAGAACTTACCCCATATATTGTCACACTTTACATGCAGACAGAAAATATTTTGTTGCACATACGTCACTAGATATAACAAAATCAACTGTTCATAATCTAAATCACGACACATGTAAGTATATATCTAAAAAAAAAGATATCCCAAAATGTCAAAGTTAAACGAGAAAAAAAAGCAAACGTAAATTTTGTGACAACTAGCCCCGGTCTCCCCTAAACCTATTCCGAATCGACTACGCCCTGGTCGCAGCTGATGTAAATAATTGTTTCACTTGAGTGGTCTTTGGAAACATGTTTTTGACAGTATCCACATTTTCTTGTTGTTACCTGGTTTTTTGACCTCTCGCAACAGTGGCATCTCTTCAGTTTTGATGCAGACTCTCCTTCAGTTTCAGTACCCGATGGGTTTTTGAATTTTCCAAGATACACTTTTATACCTCTGGACAGAGAAGACATTGCTGCTCGTTCAGTATAGCGGGGCTCCATGAACTGGAATGCCAGGTATTTTAGGAATTTTATTCTTTCCATATCTTTGCCCAAAATGAATTCTTTACCTTCATCATAATCATAGAATTCAGAATCAC
This sequence comes from Dascillus cervinus, assembly GCA_949768715.1. NCBI lineage: Eukaryota > Metazoa > Arthropoda > Insecta > Coleoptera > Dascillidae > Dascillus > Dascillus cervinus. The sequence continues at coordinate 6,929,479 of OX458323.1, forward strand.
TAATTTCTTGCTCAGAACTACTTTTTGAAAAAAATATTTCTCCGTCCTCACCGTCAGAATAGTCAGAATCGATAGGTAAACAAAAACCAACGGGTTCCACAAATTATTATAGATTGCACTGAAATAAACATATTCTGATGCAATAAATAATAATAAAAATCAAAAAGGATATTATATTTTTAGAAAAAAATTACTTACATAACCGGTCGCGTGGGTGAACTAAGTTCACAAAAGATGACTCTGTCAAATAAACTCGTCAATGCACCCATGAAACAGTACAGTAGGAGGTTTAGATTGAATTGATAAGTTACTGATATGTTTGTTGAAAGGTACTAAGAATCTGATGACGCTGAATTAAATCTTTACGACGTTATTCAAAAAATACGAAACTTGGTGAACTAAATTCACCGGCGCGACCGGTTAAAGGTTAAGTATTCTCTTCATTTCTGACTCTGTCCATTATAATTTTTTTACAACAATTTTCTAAATTTGTTTAAAATCTAATATATTAGTTAAGGTACGAAACTATGAAGGATGCGGGGATAGACAAAGACAAAGTTGAAGAACAAATAACTAATATGGTCGCAATTCAGCCCGAGGTGTTGACTATGCTCATTTGCAATGTGAACAGTGTTTGAGATGGCTTATTTAATTATTAAATTAACAATCACGATTTTAATTGCATTCCAATCTCTTGGCTTTCTGATTTGTAACCATATTCTCTTGAAGGTCTTTTTGTTCCACGGCATCGGACTTTTTCTTTGCCGTCCTCTTTTCATTCTCTGTGGTGGCCTCTGTCCCCATATTTTTTTAAGTATTCTGTTCATTTCTGACTCTGTCCATTATAATTTTTTCGCAACATTTTTTCCATAACATCATTTCAGCAGAAGAAAATTTTGCTATCGAAGTCTTTAACATTGCTGCTCGTTCAGTATAGCGGGGCTCCATGAACTGGAATGCCAAGTATTTTAGGAATTTTCTTCTTTCCATATCTTTGCCCAAAATGAATTCTCTACCTTCATCATAATCATAAAATTGAGAATCACTAATTTCTTGCTCAGAACTACTTTCATCTTCTGAAAAAATTATTTTCTCGTCCGCACCGTCAGAATAGTCAGAATCAATAGGTTCCTCGTTTCCAACTTCCTCAGAAGCTTACAAAATCTCTTTCTTTCTTGTCAAACTTGACTTGAAAGTAAACAAAAACCAACGAATTCCATAAATTATTATAGAATGCACTGAAATACACATATTCTGATGCAATAAATATTTTTAAAAAATCAAAAAGGATATTATATTTTTAGAAAAAATTTACTCACATAACCGGTCGCGTGGGTGAACTAAGTTCACAAAAGATGTACTCTGTCAAATAAACTCGTCAATGCACTGATGAAATAGTACAGTAGGAGGTTTAGATTGAATTGATAAGTTACTGATATGTTTATTGAAAGGTACTAAGAATCCGATGACGCTGAATTAAATCTTTACGACGTTATTCAAAAAATACGAAACTTGGTGAACTAAATTCACCGGCGCGACCGGTTAAAGGTTAAAATAATCGTCGGAATTTTAGGATCATACATTTTTCGTTGCCGCCATAAAAATCAAATTATAATAATTAATTACATTGCCCACAAGAATCTAATTCGGAAAAATTAAAAAGCTGACCAATTAAAATCGGCGCTATGGCAGGAAAATCGCTCTCCTGGGAATAGCGTGTTTTCCAAAAAATCTCCGGAGGCACGTCACAATGAATTCTTGATGATCGATCGGAGCACAAAACTGGAAAATGGCAGAATGATATCAACGCAAATTTCTCAATGATAAAAAGACAAAGCATACAAAACGGTCATCGAATTTTTACGGTATTTACATTTTCGAAATAAAAATGCGTTTTTTTTTATTCGAATCACCAATTAAAGGGATTACGTAATGTTTGTTTTGTAAATATCGTAAATTGTATGTTTATGTAATGTTATGGTTTAGAAGGCAGATCGCAATGAGATTAGTGAAAGACTCGGTTTCCCGGAATAAAACCTTTTATCGAGCCAATGGAAATAAAATGCACGAAAATGTAACATCTGGCGTTTGGTGCACCCTAGGTCCCGCTAACTGTCGTTAACCATGCGAGTACTCATAAAAATTTTCCTGCGAGACTCACCAGTCGCCAATAAAAACATTTTGTGTACGACGTGAAATGATCATCGATTAATTCGAGACATTGTTTATATTTTAATTATCAAAATCCATCAACTTAACAAAATAGATCTAGCCAGAAAGGTTCTCTCATTTAATCAGCTAACTCGAACAGCCCCACCCGGTATATAAAATTACATAACTAAGACAGTTCAGGAAATGGACTTAGTGAATTACAAAGGTTGCTCTTTATTGTTCCGTTATATGAGAGGGTGAAAACGCCGTTCCGTCGGTAACGCTAATATCACTAGCAAACCTAAATAAACTCCAATTTGATGCCTCTATCGGAAAGCTTTCGGATTAAAAATAAAGGCAAAATATTTTCCACTAAGACTTAAGGCGCTTATCCTTTCATATTGCATTTCATAAAGCAAATTTTACATTAATAATAATAATAATTATAATTAATACCTAGTTAATTCACTTTATTATTATCAGGACGAAAGCTGAAAAGTAAAATCCTGTGACAATTTTTTTATCAAAGAACGCTTTCCGTAATTTGGATGTGTCCCGTGATGTATCACGAATTTAGAAGCGCTGAAGTTACTTCATCAGCATTACAGTAATGAAATTGCGTTTATTAAACGTGACATGTTGCAGGTCAAATTAAACCAATTTAATCCAAAATAAGAAAGTCCCTTCATTCACATATCCAGACGCAGTTTTTGCGCGCCCGAAATTGTTTTGATGTGTTTCAAATTATCAAACGGGACCTCAACAATATAATTAAACTAATTTCTGAGTACGAGGTTTGTTTCATAGGGAAAGTTGAGAACGCATCCCATCGATCAGTTGTTTTGTATAATTCAGTTAAGGAAATTAGCAGATACACTACAGTTATTTCGGTTCCAAATGGGAATTGTTAGTTTAGCGATATTCGACCATTGATAAAAACTATAATTATCGCTTTCAATTTGAATTAATGTCAAACATTTGAGGAGCTAACATTCAAAAGCCGATATGTCCATTTTCAACGAAATTGAGTTATACATGAAATTCAAACAAAAACCACCATCTGCGTCGATTGGTTGACTCAGATTCAGTGAAAATCGCAAATGCCCAAAGTTACAGCATTGCAAAAGTAAGAGTTTCATTCAAAATCCTACACATCCAAACGGGTTTTTGTACGCAAATTTTATCAAAAAACAACATGTCCACTAGTATTTAGATATCCACTTGGTGAAATGCAATCAAAGTACGACATGTCCAGTATTTGGTAAACACCGTTGTTGAAAAATAATAGATAGTGGTAATTAAAGTGTGCATTACCTCATAATTAGCAACATGGATACCCTAGTTTCTGACATAAACATGGGTTCGCGGAAAAAAGTTAAAAGAGCCACAAAACGGGAAAACAACAATATCAAGCATCCCCTTCCATGTTTAGGAGAGTGTTTGTTAAAGATTTTAATATTGGATTTAAGTCTCCAGCTTGTGATACTTGCTCAACTTGCCTCAACTTAAAACACTCGATTGAGCAAACAAATGATCAACAAAAGAAAATTACATTGATGGCCCAACACCGACTTCACAATTTAAGAGCAAGGGCTTTCTACAAATTAGCAAAAAAACAAGAACCTACTGTACACACCGCCTGTTTTGACCTTCAGCAGGTACATCCACTGCCAAAAACCCCTATTGGAGAAGCTCTTTATAAAATGCAAACAAGTTACTATTCTTTTTGCTGCGTTGGTATGGATTCAAAGCAACCTATATTTTTCACTTGGACCGAGCACAAAGCAGGTCGGGGTGCTGTTGAAGTCGGCTCAGCTCTTCTGACATACCTTCGTTCTTCTAATTTTGACGAAAATATTCAAACAATCAGATTATTTTGCGATGGATGTGGGGGACAAAATAAAAAATGCCACATCGTACACATTCTGGCGTACTGGCTGTTACGAGAATCTCCCAAAAATATCAAGAATGTAGAAATGGTTTTTCCTGTACGTGGACATAGCTATTTGCCGGCAGATAGAGCTTTTGGCAGAGTGGAAAAGAAGTTTAAAAAAGAAAATTTTATCATTACAGCGGACCAATACGACGAAATTTACAAAACAGTAGGTGTTGTGAGAAAATTAGGGGAAGATTGGCATGTGTACAACATCAAAGATCTCCAGAACATCTACAGAAAAATCAAAGACATGCAAAGCCAGAAAAGAATTTTCTTAAAGAAAATAGAAAAAACTAGAAAAGGACAACACAATACTATTCATTTTACTGCCAGCGTATTTTACCATTTTGAAGAGAAAAACAAAAATCAGGCACCTTTGGTAAAAAACGGGAAAAAGGAAACCGCGTTGAAATTAAGAAGATTGGAAACCAAAAATAAAATAAAACCTGCAAAATTAAAAGATGTTAGAGAATTGCTAGAAAAACATTATACACGACAAGAAGTGGCAAGATCTACCAGAACTGGAGTTTTATAGAAAACTACTGGAAGAAATTCCAGAAATTAACAATGAAAATGACGAAGAAGAAGCAGAGGATGATGAAGATGATGAAGATGAATGCAACTGCTTAGACGAAGTCTGTGGCCTTCATATTTAAAAAAATTGTGCAAAATTTTCTTCCTTATGTTAAAACAATGATTAAGTTTAATAAAAGTTTTTCTGAGTTCAAAACCTTTCTTCTCATTAGTTTCAACCTTGTTTCGTTCAAAAGCCGATATGTCCATAACAAGTTCAAACAAAAACCCACATGTCTATTTTTTTCTCTCTAGGCTGTACAATTTAAAAACTATATACTTCAAAAGTGACCATAATCATATACAAAACAATCACCTACATTTTTGCTTTTGCAAAATTAAAATGTATCTCTTACTTTTTTGTGTATAGTTTTTGTCGATTTACCAAAATAATTGATTTTGGACATGTCGGTTATTGAATGTTAGCTCCTCATTTGCTTTAATTATTCATTTAAATTGTTTCGCGAGTCCGAAATAGATATCACTTAAATCGGAATGTTTGTGTCGTTTGTTTAACTGTGTTATTATCCTTTTTGTGCGTAAATGGCTTAGTACTTTCGTAACAAGAATTTTTCTGTTGGAATTACATAAAACTACTTTTAAAAAATATATACAGTGAGCGCCAGCTAACTGGAATAAATTCATTATTTCAATTATTGTGCATATTGAGAAAAAATCCCGAAACACGTCATTTTTAGTCTATCACATCATATCCTGTAAAGTAAAAATTTCATTCCTAACCTCAACTCCGTTCGAGTGACAGTTGCAACCCCCAAATTTTTAAATGGGAAAAGGGGGCTTGTGATACCTCATTCGAAAGGTCTCTTCATGCTCTATTCAAAAATGCTATGGTTTAAAAATTTATTGCAAAACTGAAGAGTAAAAAAAAATTAATCTGTTTAACGAAATTCGCTACAACACATTAAAAAATCAAAAATTAATAGCGTTTCGTTCTTAGTAATCTAATACAATAAAAAATATATCAATCAACGCTTTAAACTAAACTATCAATATCAACTAACGAAAAATGTTGATAAGTTTTTATGTCACTTTCTGAACATTTCAATTGTTTTTGCTTACCTTCTCAGTATCAAGAACCAAACGCTATTAGTTTTTGATTTTTTTAGTGCGTCATAACGAATTTCGTTAAACTGATTAATTTTTTTTTACTTTTCATTTTTGCAATAAATTTTTAAATTATATCATTTTGGTATAGAGCATGAAGAGACCTTTCAAACGAGGTATCACAAGCCCCCTCTTCCTATTTAAAAATTTGAGAGTTGCAACTGTCACTCGAAGGGGGTTGAGGTTAGGAATGAAATTTTCACTTTACAGGATATGACGTGATAGACTAAAAATGACGTGTTTCGGGATTTTTTCTCAATATGCACAATAATTGAGATAATGAATTTATTCCAGTTGGCTGGCGCTCCCTGTATAGTGGACCCTGTGATGTCGATAATGAAAATAAAATGAAAACAAGAACCTTATAATTACAAAAAATTTTATATAAAATAAAATTACTTACATAGACGCGTTTCGGTGGCTATGCCACCATCTACAGTACATCTACTGTAGATTTACTGTAGATAGTAGATGTACTGAAGATGGTGGCATAGCCACCGAAACGCATCTATGTAAGTAATTTTATTTTATATGAAATTTTTTGTGATTATAAGGTTCTTGTTTTAATTTTATTTTTAAAACTACTTTGGTTTATAAATTTTCTTTTTTAATTGACAATTTGTGCTTATTTGCAATCTACATTTTAAGTGCAATAATATTTCTCCTTCTAATTTGTTATTTCAATGTAGTATCAAGTCATGGGGTCTGTGTAGTCTTCTTATGATTGAGACATCGGTGTAGAGTTGGTCTATTAGTTAATTTTTATGGTTAGCTATCCGCTTGTTGTAGGTTTGGATCATTTTCTGTATTTCAATTGTGACAAAGAAAATCTTCAGGTCATTATGGAGTGTCAGGTTGTTCACGTACCATGGGGCGTTCGTACCCATTCGTAGTACTTTGAATTGAAATCTATGGATGGAGTTAATTGATTACGTCTTCGCACAATCAAATAATTGAAGGCAGTAAGACCATATTATGGTAAGGGTATATCTTTGTGTAGCAGAATTTTATTATTCAAGGAGAGTTTGAATTTTCTGCAGAGAAGTCAATGCAATTGTCTCGTTTTAGATTGGATATGGTTCTTCCAGGTGAGCCTTTGATCAACCGACAAAGTTCATCGGTTTGAATACAGCAGTAGCCACCCCTCCATTATTTGATTGTCGACTGTCATTCCAATATTATTGTTTGCATGAAAAGTAATCTGAAAACGTTTATTTTATTTGCCTTTTATGAGATTTCCGTATAATTACTGTTGTTGAAAACAAAATGTTAATAAGAATGTGGTTGTGTACTCCCTTATCAACGGTTATAATAAAATTATGATAAGACACAATGGGGTAATTTGTCACGTATTTTACAACTATTACCTATATAGGCCAAGCAACAGAGCAAAAAAAATGTCACAATTTGCCATAAATACTACCCGGAAACCGACTGTGCGATTACATAAAGGACAGTTAGTAGATCAATGTGGCATAATTTTAGACTCGAGGACCATAATTTTTAATTTATTATGAACAATTTAGAAGAAAAAATTGTTTTTTTTTTAGTTCTTTGCTTGTAAAATGGAAACTAATGAAGCAATCTTAATGTTGTTAATAGACGAATTGTAGAGAATTAAATTACGAAGAGATTGAGAGGTCGAATGTCCAGATCGAATAATTAGAACTGGAGAAAACCCGGAAAATCCGAAAATTTCAGTGTTTTTTAAAAAAATTTACGATTCCGACATTTTTTAATTTTAAGAACTGAAACTTTGCAGGCAGATAGCTATTTATATGTATTTTATGTGTGCGAAGCCCAGATTCTGTCGGACTAACGGTTATTGCACAATCACCATTTCAATTTTTTTCTGCGATATTTTCCAGGAGGGGTTCTTGCTCCTGTGGTTGTCCGATTTAAATTTTAAAAACAGAATTGGAAACTAGACGTACAGGGAAACAAAACGTTCATCTTCAATTTTCCATAAAATATAGCGAAATAGCTGAAAAACAGTCGTGAATATGAGTAAAAACGGCCGACCCCGCAAAAGCGGTCGAGTAGTGGGGGAAGACCGGCCGCTGAGGGGAAGTTTTTTATATGGGAATAGAACCGGGCTGCGCTTTCATAAGATTAACCTGCAGCAATGACAATTTATCAATGCACATAATTATTTTTTATTACATACTGACTTATCATATATAATACAACGATTGGAATCGTGACTATCGATAATCGCATGAGTTGGGACACGAAACATGTTGTCAAAAATTAATTTCCCGAGTATGGAAGACGAGTGAAATTATTTGACAACACTGTGGTCCCGGTTGGTTTCTTATTGTCTCTTATGCAATGTAGCTCGGTTAACACGAATTCTCGTTAACAGGAACTTCGAACAAAATTTTGGAACCTAAAAGCTAACAATTTCTTACTTGACCCCTAGTAACTTGAAACCACTGATTACGCATTACGATTAATATTTTCGCCCATTCTAACAAACGTTTGTGGCAGTTCGTACAGGATATATCAATAAGTGAAGTGAATGAAGTGTATATTGAATGTAACAGAAGAAGATAGAATTTTGAGTAAGTGTCAGTTTTAAAATAGCACGATAATTCTTTAGGTGCCAGCATTCATGGAACGAGTCATTGATAATTATGTATCATTATTTTTTCGTCATATTTCCATATTGTTGGAAAGTATGATATCCTTCGCACACTGTTAAATATGGTGGTTAGTAGAACAATGACTTTGTTAGGCAGGTGTCTGCTTACTTGTCCAGCTATAAGGCCTTGTGTAACTTTAGAACTTGTATTTATTTTTGTACTTCTGCACGAGAGAAGGCTTTTATAAGTGGAGAAATTTGACAGGGTGCGTCAATAAGGTCTTCTATTTCTTGGTCTGCAGTGTCTGCCAGGGTTCTAAAAACTTCGGTTAAGTGTAAAGCAAAATAAAAAATGAGCGAATGTATTTGTATTTGTATTTGAGCACACGTTATGAAAATGTTGATTCTATCATACCTGAACACACTTTCTGAAAATGTGACTTTTAACATAAGTCGGGAAAAAAATTGACCTGAGCACACTTCATGAAAATGTGCACTGCAATTCGCATGGTTTTACCTAGGAAACCGACTCTTCAGATTCAACCCTGAGCACACGTTATGAAAATGTGGATTCTATCATACCTGAACACACTTTCTGAAAATGTGAATTTTAACATAAGTCGGAAAAAAAATTGACCTGAGCACACTTCATGAAAATGTGCACTGCAATTCGCATGGTTTTACCTAGAAAAACCGACTCTTCAGATTCAACCCTGAGCACAACTTATGAAAATGTGGATTCTACATACCTGAGCACACTTTATGAAAATGTGGATTCTAACATAAGATTGAAATAAAAAGTATTTCAAAGAAACATAATCACTTCTATTCTTGGTTGATGCTGTTTTCCAATTTTTTGTTTTCAAATGATTGCAACAAGGGTTGACTCGTAAGAGTCGGTTTGCCTAGGTGAAAGCATGCAACTTTCAGTGTGTTTGTTTGAACTGATTTTTGAATCGAAGTAAAACTGGGTTTTTTGAAATATCGCACGTGTGTTCAAGGGGTTTATGCGTGTCCGATAGGATCAATTATAAAAAGACTTAAGGATAATTTGGAGAGCATGACATCCGGCCCAGTGTGATTTTATGATGAAATGTATTGTATTTAAAGAATGCAGTAATAAAATTGTCAGAATTAATGGTGGCTCTATAACAATGTAAAAAAACAAGTTACATTTGCAGCTGAATGCTCAAACAATTGATAATATTTCTATTGAAGCTGTGAAAGCTGTTAAAAAAGGGACACTTTCAGGTAGCTTCCCACTGTCTCGGATGTGCAGATCCAAACGTTAAACACTGTGCAGTTAAAGCATTACTGACGACTGGAAATAAATATGATGTCTCTCCCCTACACCGATTTGTTCGTCTTAAAAAAGATTTTTAACTTCAAGGTTCTAAAATTCAGTTGGTAGTTCGTGTTAACGAGAATTCGTGTCAACCGAGCGACATTCCATAAGAAACGATAAAAAACCAGCCGGGACCACAGTGTCTGTTCGCGCTAACGAGGTGTTCGTCTTATCGGGGATTTACTGTATATAGTTCAGTAGCAAATAAAATTTTATGCTGGAATTCTTTCACTGTTGGGGATATTGCATTTTGTTGAAAACTTTTTTCATTTAAAATAATGATGATGGCAATTAAAATGAAGTTCCCCGGAATCCTTCTCGCAGGAATATCGAGGAGGTATTTAGTTTTATTAATCGGTAATTATTTGTTTTCTAGAATCGCAGTTAAATTCAGTGTTTTTAAGGATAATGAAAAACTCATTAAGGCATTAATCACAAGTTTCGTCCGAAACATGCGACGGTGCTTGGTACGGTTGATGGCTCGTTAAAATGATCGTCTATGAACGCACTATCAGACGGAACCGATTGCGCTCTGTTGTCTTTATAACGTGTGTAATCTACAATATGGTGCGAAAATCCGGCAATCTATTAGTTCTGCAGGCTTTGTTGCAAGGAATCCAGGTCGTTTTCTCTAGGGCGAGGACGTCTGATTAAACATTCTCTACCCTCCGGCTCGCATCGTTCATAACAATCTGCGTTAACAACATCATTATAAATTTTCTACTTTTATTGTGGCGTTACTAACGAAGCGGTTACGTACAAGTTAATCAGTGCCTTTTTTTTGACAAGTTTATAAAACTAACTCCACTTTTGTTGCAGCGAGTTTTATACGTGAACAAATTTCAAGTGGTGCAATCCTAGGATTAGGCCATTCTTTCCGTATGATAATCTGTACGAAATTTTAATCTTCCCTTATTCCATTGTCGATTGTCGGTTCGGTACTTTTGCGTTTTTGAATATTTGAAAGGACTGCAACGGACGCTTCTACCCAGTGGCGACTCGTGGTACAATAAAAGAGGTGTTCTGTAATTTGCATCTGATATAATCAGGGTCGTGTTTTTACTTAAACTTACTTATTTTTTGTAGATCAGATCGATCCTGCGGTCTTTCTTAGTGGCAAATTTATCAATGACCTTTTCATTAAAATTTTTAATTTCGGACATAAATTTCTGTTCAATAGCAAGCAAGGCAATAACAAGGCTGTTAACACTGAAATTGTATCGATAAGTAAAGTTTACGCATTGCTTGCATTCAACAAGCGGCGACTTTAGTTGATCTATTTAGAATTGTATTGAGTTATTCTACCGATAAATAGCTGATAAAGCGCTACAATCCAGTGCCTATCAAACAGGGCGCTAACCGCCAATAAAATTTATTTCGAGTCAGCTCTGGCGGGTTAAATGCGGCGTTTGGAATTTTTGCTATCACTGTTTCGGATGTATAATGTAAATACAGTAGAATCCGGTTATAACGGCTTCGGTTATAGCGAATCACCGGTTATAACGAACTTTATTCCAAGTCCCGACATTTTCCCCTATGCAACAATGTAAAAATTAATCGGTTATAACGAACTCGGATATAACGAACTATCGGATATAACGAACCTGAAAAAGCTAAAATTAATAAAATTTCAATCGTCTATAACGAACTTTCCATTGTATATAACACGTAATAATCTTTGAATCTGATGATGACTTGTCATTAAATGAGTGGTTACAAAAATAGAAACAAAGGGAACGTGAATTTCAGCAAGTGAAGAGCTCTATGCAAGAAGTATCTAAGTCACTTTCATATTCTGTGATATTTGAGATTTGATGTTTCAATGTGACCTGTAAATCACATTGTTTGATCTTGAATAATCTTTTTTTTTACTAAAGTAAATCTTCTTTAGTGAAAAAAGATTAGTCAAAATTAAAACAATGTGATTTCCAGATCAAACAGAAATATAAATCTCAAATATCACAGAATATAAAAAGTGACTTAGATACTTCTTACATAGAGCCCTTCAATTAGAAAATTAAATGTTTTTCGAAAACTTAAACATGAATGACTATTAATGTTGACAATTTATTAGTTACAACAGAATATTTGGGTATTTGTGGCAGACAAAAGTGGCCAAAAAGAAGTCAGTAAAATATTCTTGCATTTATTCTTTCAATAACGCTTATAACGAACTTCGGATATAACGAACCGATTATGACGGTTCCTTGTGGTTCGTTATAACCGGATTCTACTGTAAATAAATGCAAAATCAGCAGATTGGAGATTGGACGTTGATTGTTCCTAATATTGCCAACTCCATTGAATTGTAAAGATGACTTTTGAAGTTTTTGTGCTTTTTTATTTTTTCACTTAAGTGTACTAAATCAGTCACTCCTACCTGTGTCCATGCTTTATCTCCACCAAAAATCAAACATGGAAAACAAAAAAGAGCATTTTTCTTGTTATTCCAGTTATTCCTTGCATAAACTTCTTTGTTGAAGTGACGTTTATATGGTTTTCCACGACTAATACTGCTTGTTTCAATAATAATTTCCGGAAGCGGTCGACCTTTATTTGTCAAATCTATTTTTTCTTCGTAACTATACTTCACAAATCGCTTAAAGTTAATCAAATTGTACACAACATCCATTGTCAAAAAAACACTAATACAAAGCCACAAAGCAAAAAACCGCACGTAACAAACGTTCGAAATCTGGAACGGAACTGACGAAAATTAAAATTAACGCATTTGAAGATAAATTTCTGCGAGCGTTGCAAATATCTGTTTGAAAAACAGCACACATAACAACATAAAGAAAAAATAAGTTTTGGTAGGTGCTGGCGCGAGGGGGATAGTGGGGGGGGTCCTCAACGAGCACAGTACTCAATGGCCCAGTATAAAAGCAATGGTCCGCTCCGCTGAAACCACGACAAAACTTAATTGGTTTGTTGGAATGTTAGATTCTCGAATGCATGCATGAAGTTACGAGATGTGGGAGTTGTTGTGACGAAATTCAATTTTTTGAACATTACGTTTGATAAATTAAATACAAACGAAGTTAATTTTTTTGACGTTAATTTTTTGGCAGTTTTGCATCTCTGCAGCACTTATGTACGAGCCGCCACTGATTCTACCTATTTTGCTAATAATAATAGAACGCCGCTATTGTCTTCACCGTGTTTATTACACTAATAACGCTCCACTTCTAAAATACACGGTCGTGCTACTGATGAAGCTATCCGCACGTAATTGGCAACAAATATCCTATTAATCAACGGAGACCAGGGACAAATTAATGTCAATAATGTGTGCGTGTGTAACGAAGTGGAATAAAGACTATGTGGTATAGGATTACTGCAAGCGGATCGATGCTGTGACACGTTAGTACTGAATAGGTGATGTGACCTGCGGTCACTCATTCCGACCGCTATCCACCACTCCAGACGAGGAAACCCCATCCGTTACAAACAGAGGCTTCTTCATTTCCTTCCACCCTCTAAGGCGTTTAAACAGACTACGGTTATTTATTCTAATTTAAAAAACGAAATTAAATTCAATTCGAATGTCAAATGTAATTAATCGGCCAAGGTTGCATCGCTTTCAGCTTAAAATTAATTTTTCTCAACTGCGCTTCACACGATTTTCAACTGTAAACATTATTAATTCCGCTTTTATTGCGAATGATTCGGATTAATGTTTTTATCGTAGCCATTTCATTATTTCGCTTCAACTGAATTAATTTTTTAAAATGCAATTTAATGAAAAAATATTTTCGCGAGGAAAGCATAACAAATCTGTTTATAATTCAATTAGTTTAAGTTAACCTATATTTGTATAATTAAAAAAGCGGTTCAGATTCAGTCTAATCTTCCATAAATTGAGCACCAAAAATTTATTTACATTAAGATGGCACAATTAACCACTCATTTTAAAGTGCTATGACTTATTTTTGCTGCGCCATCTAAGCTTTACTGTGCCGTCTCACCCAAATAAAACAGATAGTGACAATTTTTGTTTTGTACAGTTTTAGAAGTTAATACGCTAAACTGGCCTTAATTAATTCACTCTTCAATTAATTATAAGCAACTTTGTGTTTTTTTGCGGAGGGTTCCACCCCAATATAAACAGAATTATTAACTGAAAGTAATAATCAAAAGTTGGCTGAACTGGGTTAACTAAACAAGATTAATTCAATTTGAAGGACTTTTTCATGTTTTCTTCGAGTTAATCTAAATTAACTTAATCATAATTAACTTTCATCTAAACAAATTTAGTTTATTTTTTCGTCAAGTTGATAAATGCAATTAATCGCTAAAAAATGAACTAAATTAATTTAGACGCTCAACTAATTTAACATTTTCAGAACTAATGTAATCTAATTTAACTGGAAATTAATCAATCGATTTAAAGCGATTTTCGATTTTTTTCTTGAAAGCTTTTCCGGATAATTATTGAGGTATTGCGATTAAAAGTTTGAGTGAGGAATAGTGAATGCCGAAAGTACGTGAGGCGGATGATTTTTTCCGAAGCAGTTTGATAAGTTCCGAGCGCGTAACGTTGTTAGCAGTGAAATTAACACGAACCGAGTCGCAGGATTTATATGCGTTTATCGTTCGAGCTTCGGTGAAAACAAGTAAAAGCTTTCTGCATGATATCAAAAAGTTTTTAAAAGTGATATAATTCGTAATTGATATATTACGCGTCTTAGTGTTTGTATCAAAGTTAATAATATAAATTCAAATGTTGCTAACGCAAGAGGTGCGTGCGTTCATTTAATGATACTTTCCCAAAGACAGAGGGCTTGTTCACCGCCACCTCCCGCTGCCATATGACCTGGTAAACTGGTAATTAGTGCCGCTGTCTGTGACAGTTCTACCGTTAGTTAACATTACTAAGATAAAGCGTCCGGGCCTATGCCATCTCCTGAAAGTCGTCATTTATTTGCCTATTTACACATGCGTGACTTGCGTAACCCCTAAAGGCTAACGATCAATCTCGAGACAACTGATTTGATAAACATTTACACCTACTAATTCTGAGATTTAATCAGATGCTATTTTTGAAGGTTCGATTCATTATTACTGTGACAATTCTTCTGCAAAATTTGTTATTATATGATCTAAACTAATAAAGTTTGTTGTTGATAAATTTCAAAATATTAAATATAATTTTTGCATTCAAAAATAATACTACAGTGCGACCACGCTAATTCCAACTAATTAAAACCGCAGTGATCCGGATGAGTTTTTTTATTGAAAAGAGAAACATTTAATACAAAATAATTAGAAAATAATACAAAAACAAAAAGGATTTACAGCAGAAGCATACTTTATTAAATTTTGTATTATTTTATGAAGTACTTTGTAATTGTTGTTTGCTTGATCCTTTTCTGGTTTATTATAAAAGCCGTTTCTTTTAATCAGTGAAGTACAAGAACATCATCTAGTGGAATATTAGTTTCTTCTGCCCACTTTTCCGATAAAATAATTTTGTCAGTCTGATTGCATTTTGATCCATGGGTTGCAAAAGTGCTGCACAATTTGGTTGAAGAAATAATTTTGTAAATTGTACATCCTTACTAGTCAGCTCTTCTATAGCTCCATGGTTCGAGGCGTTATCAACGATTAACAGGGCTCCTTTAGGAAAATGGAGACGTCTTAAAACCGAGGTCCGGATTACCAAGTACAGTAGAGCGTCGATTATCTGAACGTCAATTATCCGAAACGTCAATCATCCGAATGACGATTTGATTTATCCGAACGTCAATCATCCGAATCGTCGTTAACTTTGCTAGAGAAACAAGCCAAACCAAGGAAAATTTTATTTATTGTTCAATATATGTTTATATTCTATCATTTTGAGCGTTTTAGTGCTCATAAACTATGACTGTTCGGTCATCCGAATTTTCGATTATACGAACGGTAGTCGGTCCCAATTAGTTCTGATAAACGACGCTCTACTGTATTTGTTTTGCGAGGAACACGGTGGTGCAATTAAAAATCGATTTGCTCTAAGATTGACAGAGATAGAAAACTATAAATCGAGAAAATGTCCGTAGCTCCGTTAATACTGGAGCAACTCAATTGACTCCTGTTCCATCGTTTCCGGCAGGAAAAGTTAACCTAGTAGGGAAAAAAACAGAAAAAAAGAGAGAGAGAAAAAAAAGCCAAACCAAGGAAAACACTTTTTTTTCTTTCTTGCTTAGAGCGTCATATAAACATGAAAACTTATGTATTTTTTTGCGAGGAACACGATGGTGCAATTAAAAATCGATTTGCTCTAAGATTGACAGAGATAGAAATCTTAAACCTAAACTAACATAACCTAACCTATCTTAACCTGACCAAACTGGGTTTATCTTTTCGTGTTTCTCTTTCGGGGATATTTTTAGAAAATTTACACTGTTGAGGTTATGTTGTGATTATTAACTGTTCTAAATAAACAATTGCACTGTTAAAAAAGAAAAAAAAACATTGGCCTGAGCACACCTTATGAAAATGTCCACTGCAATTTGCATGTTTTTTTTTGCCAGAGAGTTTATATAAAAATGAAAACTTATGTACAGTAGAGCGTCGATTATCCGAACGTCAATTATCCGAAACGTCAATCATCCGAATGACGATTTGATTTATCCGAACGTCAATCATCCGAATCGTCGTTAACTTTGTCATTACATTACATTATAATGTGATTGAAATATTATTTGTTGTTCAATATATGTTTATATTCTATCATTTTGAGCGTTTTAGTACTCATAAACTATGACTGTTCGGTTATTCGAATTTTCGATTATACGAACGGTAGTCGGTCCCAATTAGTTCGGATAATCGACGCTCTACTGTACTATCAAATCCGGATTATAAAGCATACAATTCAATTAAACTGCTTGGCTGGATTATTGAAGAATCCGGTATAATGGAGGTCCGGATTATCGATGTCGCACTGTATTTAGTTGTGATTAAATTGTAGTTAACGTAGCCACTACACTAAAAGGGCCAATAATTGTGGACATTGAAATATTTGATATTTGGTATTTAATAGTTACTAAACTTGACGGAATAATGAATTAAATTAATACTTGCTTGTAATCCGCGACTGTTTGTCGATTAGAATCGATTGCTTTTTTCTCCGCTGCGGTAGTATTGCTTCTGTGAAACGAGGTGCATTTGATTATTTCTTTTTCCTGTTGTGGCATATGTTCCTCTTTGATATATCGTTTCCTGCAGCATATGTTGTATAAATTCAACTAGTGCGAATACTTCATACTCATAACCCATTGAATGATTAATCCGATTTCCGATTACATTGGAATTAAATACAGTCAGTTTGAGGACTTCATTTACAATTCAGCTGTGCAAGTATCAAGTACCAGTGCCCTATTTATATATGGCACACCATCAGTATTTGTAAACAATAATAAACGAATAAATGAACAAGCACCATCATCAAATAAAAGTTAATTTATTCTTTAGCGTTATTTTGCTGTTTTGATAATTTGGAACAATTCAATTTTCACTTGTAATTACACTGGAGTTTTCAACTTGATGAAATAACATTCCCCCGATAAAACAGCGAGTCCGGCAGAACGAGCTGTTTTTTCTGGCAATTTATCGACTCCAGTACTAGTCAGCAATTAATTTTGAGTTTAAGAATTGTAAATTTGTCAGGAATAGAAAGAAAGCTCAAATGCAATTCGATATAGTTATTTAACCAACATGCGCGTTAATGAGAGCAATTAATAATCGAGACAGTTTAATGCGGTCACTCCGCTCACACGTTAATATTGTTGAGATTATTAATCGCCGATTAACGCAAAAGTTGGTTACAATATTTTTCCGTTGATCGAATCTTACGAAATTGAAGAAAATGTAATTTTTTTCCGTGACAAAAATTCCAATAGATATTCAAATAAAGCATACCATGCATTTTAAATCAATAAATATTCAAACCAATGGTGCCATGAATTACAAATAATGTCAAAAGTTGACAATCCATCTGCACTTTTTATCAATTTTACTTACTGCACCTACTGTTGCTAACTTCTATATAAATAGTATTACTATAAACATAACGTAAGTAATTAATTAAATTTGTAGTTTTCTTTGGTTTATTTTGTATTCATTTTGTCATCTTACATTTAAATAAAGTGGCATTCAATTTAATCGTATATTTTGTTACCTAGATACCGAAATCATGCATTTATAAGAAATCATTCATTAAAAGGGGTCATAACTGAATGATTTCCTATTCACTAAATTGACTCGTAATTCAACGATCACCGGAAAAGATAATTTAATGAATGCCAATTATAAATGTTGTCAGGGCAACTAAAAGTATAAACAAATTTTATTTGATTGAAAGTTTAGAGATATTTTTATCCGCTGTCAAAATGACAAAGCAATCCTGCCTAATGCGATTTTTTATACATGAATTAAATTACCACCTGAAACGATGAACGAGGGGGTTTTCAGTTCGCGAAATTGCGGATTAATTAATTTATCATTTCGTCGTAATACCAAAAACAGCAATTTTGCCCGAAAATGATCCACAATATATCAATTAGAAAGGCCCTTTAAAAATACATAAAATCTTAATCATTCGTGTCGTAATTCAATTCAATTTTAAAAAATTAACGTTAATCTACAAATTTTCGGTTTCATTTAATTATTTCTCAAAAGGCTTTTATGCGCAAATCGGACATTTATCTAATTTTCCTTCCCAACTCGTTTTATTTTTCCTGGAAATATAATTAAGGCCTTTTTGTAATTACTTTTCTCCTAGTGTTAAAAACAATAAAGTTTATTTGTGGCTAATGAGTTTTGATTACAATTATTAATACTGCGTGGATTCATACGACTAGAGCTTCTGTCAAAAATGATGTATTACAAAGTTAAGCCAACCTGTCACGGTTTTAATCATTTTAGCATTTTGTAAATTTTTTAAAAACTTCAAATTAAGTCCTTTACGTCAAAAATCGAATTCAACTAGCATATAATTTACAAATTCGTAATTTATTCTTGTGGAAAAATTACAATGCTAATTTCAATTAGCATTTTAAACGCGATTTTTGATATGCAAATTTAAAATTACGTAATTTATGTAATGTAATTTATTTTAAAGTTTTTTCAAATCATCCGGAGTGTTGTAAAATAATTTTCGAAGTGCGGGTGGTAGGACCATCTTGCTGAAATTTATATTCCTCGTCTATTTGGGATTCAAAAAAAAACATTTGTCTTTGAGATGGATCCCACTGCCATTGAATTCTTTAATTTGTCAAAATTGAGTTTTTAATGAAAATTCGAACAATGGCCGAATTTTGATTTGTAAGATCTAATTTGACATCCTTACGGCATACCAATGTTAAATGAGTTGGCGTTTCGCCCGGGACTGCGGTCGGGTTGGTGTAGCTATAATCGTTGTGATAAAAAGGAAACGGCAAGCAACATCTAGTTCCTTAATGGTGATGTGGTTTAGCGATTTTTTTCGGCCACGCTGCAAACATTCGCTTAATTAGCGTAAATTTCTATCACGCGCCGGATTGATTTCTGCAAGTCGTTAATTAGCTGTTATTAACAACAATAAAGCACCAGCACAAGAGCATCGAATAGGGTTTATGGGTCGATGGGGTGTTCAACGCAAACGGTAGATGATGACGATAGCATTATCGTTGCTGAATTGTTGACGGAGAACTGCCCAATCATTGTGATATATTGGTAGTAATTCATATTGTAATTACATAGATTCATAGCCGTTGCGGAAATAGCTCGTCAAGTTGGATCGACGTTGCGCCCGAAAACCTGCGGTCGATCTGCAATCTTTGAATAAAATTTGGAATTTATTCAATAAAAGAAAAATATGTAGGTATCGGCCGAATTGTCCAGCGACGGGTCTTGTGGGGTGGCATTTGGTCGAGGTCGATAGCTAAACATGGAGGTCATTCAGTTGAGCGCGCAAGCACGAAACAGCGCCGTTATCGGGACGCGCGCTCTGACGGCGGCGTCGAGACGCGCAGCCAGTATTGCGAGGCTCGCCGCCTCCGTCGTTGGCTCACTCGTTATTTGAAAAGCGCACTATCTCAAACTCGCGTTGCATAAAAATCGCCGGCTTCGCGAGAATTTTTTTAAATCGGACATAGTGCGTTCTGTGTTGCAGTATAATTGGAATTGCATAGTACTCACACACAATTTCCTATAATTGATATTAATCGGTGTTGCAATGTGTGGTCCAAAATTCTTGTATCGGAACCGACTCAAGCAGGTTATGCAGAACATTAATTCCGAAAAGCAAACATTGAAATTGTGTCCCGTGATTTATCAAGCAGGCGTGGCGAGGTCCGGGCAGTAATAGTGTGTTCCGTCGGACACGGAACCCAGAAGGTCTGCGTGTCGCCCGTTATTATACTGTTAACACTCCGTACTTATTTACCTAGCAGGTGGTGTATTGCAAAGTGATCGAATGTGAAGCTGCCGCTTCGATGGGGGTCCGTTCAGTGCAGCATTTATTGGCGATCGCCGTCCTCGCATGCAATACAGGTAGTTACAAACCTCCCAATCGAGCAAACATTGCCCTCCCTCTTCATTAGCACGGCTAAATATTTGCACGTCTTAATTATGACAATCAAAACATCGCAACCCAGTTTCATCCCGTTCGCAGAAAGTAAAAATTAACTTTTCTGATATATATCGCAACTTTCGTGAAAATTTATGAGGCATGATTTTATTTTAACTTATATTCCCGGATTTTATCATATTTATATATATTAATTTCGCTACAGCGTCCCCGAGTCACGCGACCGGAAGAAATTCTTTTTTCTTATAGAAAAAAAATCAAAATTGATCGGTACCTGGTCGTAATTAATTATTCTGTTATTGCTCCGTTTTTTAGTTGCGAAATTAATGATGACAATATTAATCATTTTTTTTTTGATAGAAAAATCAATTTGGTCTGAAAAAAATCCGATACTTTCAATAGTTCCATTTCAAACGATGCCATGATTCGATACTTTTGAACTTAACACTATAAATCTCGGAAAAGAATTTTCATAAAAATCTTTCACATTTGTCGCGTTTATTCCGTTCATAATACACCTACAGATATTCACGGATGCACAACAAGAATTTTTTATTATTTATGAACCTACTCGGACAAGTTAAAAACGCGGCTAAAGTAATCGAAAAACAAACTTTACAAAATAATATTGTACGGTATATTTAATACGTTTGCAACAAATTATGTAAACCGAAATTAATTATTGAAATTTTATTGCAAAAGCATTTCTTGCAACATTTTTTTTTTTGCAAACAAATCTTTGGTTTATTAAGGTAGAACTACAAAAAAATTAATAATTTTGTGCCACTATCATTTTCATAAGAAAAATTATTAAAATTTACAAAATAAATTTTAACTTTTATTTTTAAGGTGGAAGGTTTGAATAATGCGCCATTTACTAGAAATGGTTTAATTTATAATTTTATAATGCATTTAAATAACAATATGTATATCACCTGCTGCAATCCGGCTGATGTGTCGGCGACTTTTTGCGATGTGGACTTTTCGACGGAGAAGGTGGTCAGTTCTTGTTTGTATCCCAAGTTAGGATAGAAGTCGCCCTAACGTCTAGAATAACCTCGGATATGGCCTAAAATAATTTAAACACTTTTATCATAATAAGAATCAACCCTTACCTCCGGAGATGTTAGTATAATTTTTATATCAGTGATATTCATTTCACAATTTTAGTACTCGTTGGTGTGATTGATAGTTTAGAAATGGCCAAAATTAGTGCCAGAAGAATTCCAATAAGTTTAGATAAAACTGGAAATTGATTCAAATAATGGTTGATTTACTTAATAATTGTCAGGGAGGGACCTCTTGTTTATTTATCCAAACAATGTAAGTGTAATTATGGGGCGGTTGTGGGTCTTCAAAGCAACACTAAAAAGGTTTCCAAGAGTTCTACAAAGCCTTTAATGTAGAAAAATTGTGATTAAAAAAATCATCTTTTTAAATGCACAAAAACAAAGTCGGTTTGGATTTATAACTTTATTACAACCGTAGAATTTTCACTGTATTTTATGAAAAAGGAACTATCAAGAAAAAATAGTAATTACACTGAGGCCTAAAATATATACAAATTATTTTTAAATAAAAAAATATATATAAATTAAATTTATCGTTACTTACATAGAAATTTCAATATTCTATCATAAAAAAGAAGAAAAATAACGAATGTGAGTAAAACGTTTAAAAATTATATTTTAAATGCGGAGAGGTTGGAATTTTTTCTTTCCAATCGAAGTCGGTACTTGGCCCAGTTACTAAGTAACAAGTAACATGTAATAAGTCCTGTACACAACACTTTGTAACCCGCATGCGGGCCAGGTTGTGTATTGAAGAACCAACATTGGCTGCAACTCACACATATTCATAGAGAAAGAGAAAGAAAAAAAGAAAGAGACGATATTCCGACGCCCACTGGGTAAAGGGAAATATGATTATACATACGTTAATCTATAATGGAACATAATAGCAGTAATTGTACTAAGGTGCTTTTTTATTTTTTAGTGTCATTAGCTTGCGTACTTTATCAAATTGTTCCAAAAAAATGAAACTGTTAAATTTATCTTAATAAATAATAAGCGGGTTTTTTAACGATGTGGACTATTTTTAAACAAAAAAAAACAGAAAGATGCAACGGGCCAAAAAATGTTTCATGTTGCTCACGATATTGAATTAATAAATGTGATGTATTTGAAATTAAAATATACCATTACCGTATTACAACTAATAATTTCGTCCAGACGAAACCTTGATTTAAATTAATTCCGAATTCATTCCAAAATAGGTTTTATGCCTGAAAAATCGCGAATATTTGCAATTTTTTTTATATGCCTTGTATGATTCGTTAGAACTATGAGTTACGTAAAAATAAATCTAATTATGTTTCTTAAATTTTTTTATATGGAATCAAAATTTAAGGCATTACACCACTTTGAGATTTTCAGAAAATCAAATTTTTCTTTTTTTGGCTAGATTTATTGTTTCTACTTTGAAGAATATACACTGTGATTCACGTAACTTTCCGATGCATACGCCCAATACACGCAACCCAATATTCAAATTATCTTTACTAGTTTTCATTTTCATAATTCTTGTATTACTTTTTAATTAATTAAAACAGTTTAAATACATTTTAAAAGTTTAAATTGCCAGTTTGACAGTTATTTTTGTCAGGAGTTTTCAAAATATGAAACTTAAATATATATTTTTTTTATTCAGCATGTTGTGATTTTGGAATATAGGGTTGTGTGCATTGGGCGTGTGTCTCGGAAAGTTACGTGAATCATGGTGTATATGAAAATTCAAATTATTTTCGAAGTTCTAGAAATTTGAAGTGAGCGCAGCATCTCGGGTACTTTCTTTTTTTCCAATTTTTCTCGAAACATACATTTTTCAAACTGGCGGGCAAGGTATCTCGAGATTTACTCAACCGATTTTGATAAAAGTTATACCACATACTTACTTACCACTTATACCACATATTATTTATAATATTATCTAAAATGTAGCATAGAATTTTTTTGATTGGATGCCGCCTTCATTTTTTATAATTTTTTGAAGCTCAAAATTTTGGTAAAAAAATTGTTTTGTTTTTTTTTAAATTTTTCCTATACCACACCACATTCATTTTGCTATTACCTTTCTCATAAGATTTTTTTTTTAAATGTTTCAAACGATACTTGGCAGAAAAAAATCCACCATCGGCAAGGATTTTCAAAAAATGGTCCTACTTGACGGCTCATACATCCGCCTTTTTTTTTATTCATTTTTTTAAAATTGTTTATAAAATGTATTCATACGAAATAAAAATTATTTTATATATTTAATAGCTGCGTCAAAAAAAAAATTATATTTATAGGTACCTATTTTTCCGAGCGCCAAGGTCGTGTAATCCCTTAAGTAAAACTAAAAACCTGGTTAAATTGTCATAAAAGTTCTGGGAACAGCGATTTAAGTTCATTTTGCCGTTAAGTGAAGCAAGCGCAAAACTTCCCGTCTTGATTAGTTTTAATATAGTCTCGAGCTGGGAAAAACACAAAACGCAAAAATTCCAAACTTAACGACTTATTTATCATTAATATCGAGAATAATCTTCACGCGGAGATAATTGAGACCTTCCTTAATTACCCTGTCAGTTTTAATAACAAATTAAAGATTGTGACGCGAAGTTAATTATTAAAATTTAGATACAGGTGTTATCTAAAATTCGGTTTAATTAAAACCCGGGACTGAATTTTGGAGCACTTTAAAACGCATCGAACGAGTATCGATTCGGCAATAAAAGAAATGATAAGTAGCGTGAGCTTTTACATTTACCGCATTAAAAGCTCGCAATAAATTAAAAATTAAGGAACAGAACGCCTTTTAAAGCAACGCTAACAATATGTATACATAAATCGTTCACGCTGATAAATCCCAAATGTAAATCCACCGTAATAAAGAACTATGACTGCTGCCTACGTAAGCTACACAATAAACATAACGTAGGGAAATTGATGATTTAGGCGCGTTTTTTTTTAAAATTTAATTGCGAAAATATCTTGTGTATAAATTTCATGACGATTTAATTTCGTAACAGATGCTTGAATTCTCTCCATCCTCCGGCACCGTGACATTTTATAGTGTATCAAAATATAATGACGGCAAGATTCATGTCGTTCGCTGGATTCCTTGAAAATATAACCGGGGGCGCAAATTCCTGGTATGCGGTATCTTAAAGTCCTGTCCCTACATGCCACTAAGCTACCACTTGTGCCAGTATTGACGGCTTGGGCAAATACTGACTCGCGGTTGTTGCGGCTTTTGTAGCTGTCGCACGCTCATTTGTGACACATTATTAATTGCGCATAACACACCCATTGTCGAAAACCATCCAGCGATCTTCACGGTCTTATTCTTCCCGGTAATCCCATTCACCGTCTAAAACAGAGTGTTCTTGCCGTTTTCACTTACTCTCGTTTCAGCGCCATAGATTTTATCTTTTTGTCAGGACAGTTTTAACTCGGAATACCTGTTTATTAATTTGACTTCCCCGGAATCGATCTGGCAGCCGAGGAAATGCCCGGCCGAATAGATTTTGATAGGATCAAACTTTTTGTCTGTTCTTAAATAAATGGTCATCTTTAGTTCTTTTATCGCTGTTCTTAAGAAAACTTATAAGAAATAGATTTTCCGACAGAGTTTAACACCGATTTTATTATGTGAATTGTCGCGAAAAACCACTTGGCTAGAGATGTGCGAGACGTTGAATTTTTGTTAAAAATTCAAATTTTTACCAGTCAATTTAAAAAGTTGAGTATGGAGGGGAAGAACTGCAGGAAAAATGTACCTACTGATAATGTGTATATGGGAAGAAGAGAAAATCCCTGTAGAATGGGAAACTGGACAAATGATAGTAACACACAAAAAGGGAGATCAACGAATAAGCAAGAATTACAGAGGGTTGACGTTACTGAATACTGCATGCAAAATTATAACATAATTATTACAAAAGAGACTGGCGAATATGACAAGATACATAACAGATGAATACTAATGCGGATTAGACGCAAATCAACTAGATGCCGTACACATAGTCAAACAAATTATAGAAAACGCTCAAGAATACCAAATGGAAATAAAACTATTATGTGTAGACTTCCAACAACACCACAAAAAGATGGAAAATGATGAGCACATTGAAAGAACTGGGAATAAGCAATAAACTAAGAAGACTAATCCAGATGACAATGAAAAGAACAACAATCAGAAAGAAGAAGTTAAAGAGTTTTAAATTAATAAGGGAGTTACACAAGGTATCTATCCTAACATTGAAATATGTTTAAGGAAAGTCTACAAAGGTACACTAAGAATAGGAGGAAAAAACAAAAACAAAATAAACATAAAAACAATAATAAGACCAACAATACTGCACGGTGCGTAAACAATGACAATGCAGAAAAAGCGGGAAAGAGACTTTAGAATATTGGAAAGGAAAATTATCAGAACTATATTGAAATAAGACAAGAAATAGAAGAAAACAGTAAAGAAAATAAAACAACCGAGAGCGAGATGCTTGGGCATTTGCGATAAGCAGTTGTAAACAGTAATTTTTTTGATGTTAGAATGGAACCCAAGACGCACAAAGAAGCAAGGTAGACCAAGATCACCATAGCTACAAGAGATAACGGAAGACCTTCAAATGGAAAGATACAGTGAAACACAGAATAAATTGGAAAAAGATTAGTGAAAAGAGTTAGCCGGTGTATATTAATATATAGTTGAAAAAGTAGCATACGCAACTGGGGCATGAGGTGACATTAAGTCCTGGCGTGCTTAGAAAATCTCGTCCTGTGGCTCGGATTTCTAAATACGTGCCATGATATAGCAGGATTTAATTTGATTAAAAGCTACGAAGTTATGCAATTTCCAATCAATGAATCAATGCGATCCTGTCGTGCTTGAAAGATGTCCAAGCGGCAAATTGAGATGAAAATTTTTGTTGTGAATTTCTCAAAAATGATTTTAACTCCGTCAATTAAATGTTAGAAAAACGGCCCAAATATTTATTTAAGACGATGGCACAAACGATTGTGTCGCGCGATTAGGTCTCGTCAAAAAGTGGACGTTAATTAAAAATACCGCAACGAGACACGTGTCGACCGAATTTTATTTCGAGACGGAAATTAGGCGAAACCCATTTTTTGTGAATTTCGCGTACAACATTTTCTTTATGCAAATTGTAGGAGAAAAAAATAATACGTATTTAAGTTCAAATTTATATTTATATTAAAGTCGGTGACATATCAATGACGTTATCGCGCGGTGCGATCGCACTTTTTTTGCGCGGTACATGAAATCTGATAGGCCGAGATGCGGGGGATAACGGGCCGCATGCATTGTATTTTTTTAGAAATCGTGTTAAAAAGCCGGGAGATATTTTTGATATCTTAAAATAATTCTTGTTTTATTTCCATGTTTAATCGTTCACCTGTTCAACATGTTAAAGAATGCTTTTAACATATACACAAGAAAGTGTGTAATGTGTATAATAGTGGGTCGATGTCTAAGAATAGTCGTAACTAATTTAACCGTTCACGCAGTGCTTGTAGAGTATAAAAAATAAAGTTCAGTTAAACTTGGAAATGATGACGATAACGTGCTGTAAATATTAATATGTATAACGTTAGCCCATAATCTTTGCAACAAGTTTTACTTGCGTGATATGTTTTTTTGTTACGATAACATTTTTATTACAAATCTGACTGTACGTATCTCCACTCTACTTTTACAACAAAAGAATAGCGCATTAAGATTACAGTTAAGGTTAAGAATCGTGTCACAAAAAAAAAACCTATTGCGCGCGGCAACTTATCAGATGTTATAAGAATAAAATTAATAACCTTTCAACTATTTAGTGCCAACTACGGGGGCATTGCTGATTTTTTTTTGTCATTGTAAATTCCTTCGTAAACTTTAACGTGTAAATTTCACTTGAAGTTCCAGTCAATGAGTTGCTTATACTTGCGGTAATTTAGAGTTTATTTATTTAATGTTGCATTGGCACTGACATTTATTTGTGTTAACAAGTGCAGGGATACTAAAAATAGTTTACTATCGAAAGTTATTACAATATATAAAAAAATTTCATAATCAATGCTACTATGAAATTTTTCATGGTGGTCCGATTTTTTTAGAGGTCAGTGTATGTATTTTTATTCACTTACATAAATTTTAATTTCGTTTGTAACAAAATAAATGAAGGAAAAACGATGCAAATTTTATCATTTATCTAACGACTCAAATTTCAGCGTCGAAAATGTTTTTATGTATTTTGTAATGAATATTTGCAAACATTCTGATACTAACTAGCCTAAAGGGAGTTAACTATTTATGGAGCGACCGCAATTAGAACGCAATTAGATCCACATTTCAAACATACTCAGAATAAGAAATTCCGCATAACATTTCATTTAATTTTCAATGTTATACATATCGGGTATTTTTTATAAAAGTTGTAAAATTCAAAATTTTTGTAAAATCGTTTCAACAAAGAATTTCGATTCAATTTTTAATCAAGTTCTGCGATTGAATTTATGAAGTAAAAATCTAAATAATTTGCTTTTATCTCGGATTGTAATCTAATTTTCACGCAATATTAAAACCTGATTGTGAATTATTGCCTAAAAGGTCGCTGGAATCAATTCGCAAAATTGTTGCAAAAAATCAGTTACAGGTGGTAAGCGAACGTGGACATTGTGCCGTTTTGGGCGGGCGAGTGGATAATTTTTTAAGTGCCCCCGTAAACTGGGGGTTCCACTGCGGTCTCATACATCAAACTTTATGCTTCCTATTTGGTTCTCATATAACTTTCTGAGAAGTGGTTTCGTTGAATTATAACTTAAAGCTATTATATGTGTATGTTTTAGATACATTACGATAGTTGGGTTGTGTAACAATCGTTTGAAGAAGTTTGAATATGAACCGTCATCATTAATGATGCGGGGTTGAATTTTATCGTTTCGTATGTGCGCGTGAGAGGTATATGTCTAGCAGAATATTAATGAGTGGGAAATATTTGATGTGGGATGCATTTAATGAGACGATCGAGGGAAAGCTCAAAAAGTAAAACTGGAATAGTAAAATTAACCCCCCGAAAGATCGTCATGGCGAACCACATTTTACGCCCATTAAACTTATATGTATTCTGCCTGTGATCAGTACGGGCTTTGTGTCTAAATATATCTCCGACAGGGAATGTGCCTGACAATTAATTGTCACGCGATCGGGTTCTCTCGTCGCCGGATTCACTCAAAAAAATTATATTAATTGCCTACTTTGTAAATTCAATTCGTGGTGGTGCGGTTACGAGATAGGCAAACACACGTCTTGAAAACGAGTTGAAATTGTTAAATGTTTTACCATTTAGTTATGCCTCGCGCCAATTCATCAAAAGAGGAAAATCGAAAAGCGTTCGCAATTTCGCGATAAAATAGTAAAGTCGTTACGCTTTTACATTTCCTTTGAATAATATAGCGACGATTATCTTTTTTAATTAAATTGTCGATTAATTATGTACATGCTTTGCATTATTAAATAGCTTTCGGGGATTCGCTTTTCTTTCTCCTAAATATTAATGAGGGCGTTTCGTCATTATATTTACAGGTTGTTTTCGATTCATAAAAATGGATTAAGCACGGGTTTTTATTTAAATATTTATGCGACTTTAGGAAACAATTAAGGGGAAAGCGCCAAATCTTGTTCCGAAGTCGAGAGGAAAACGCTCCCTCAGTAGCTATTCTCCTTGTTTCTCGAATAGCTACCTACCTCGTTTATTTTATAATTAAACTCGCATGCATATTTTATAGGTCGACAAAATAATAAATCAATGCTTTCGCTTGGCAAACTGTCTCCGAAAATTTTGCCGTTTATACAGAACGTTATAATACTAAAAAATATTATATTAATCGTAAATCAAAACTTGGTAAATTTGATTGCTTTACGTTTGGGTCGACAAAACCAATAATTTCATCAACAAAACTTCCAATGGTGAGTGTTTCTCGAATTTCATCATAAATACACTGTACACGAGAATTAACGCATTATATATTTTTTTCCAAAATTACTGATTTTGCGTACAGATAAATCGGCCTGAAACTTCGTGTTTTCCACCCGCCGGTCTACAAAAAAGGAACTAACAGTTGGCAGTATCACTGACTCGTGACTGCATGAATGATGGCTAGTAACAATTGTCAAATACCTATCAAATTTTCTATACGTAACCAACAGCAAAAAGTGTAAATTTTCTAGCACCAAAATTTTGCAAATTTAATTTGATTTTGAACAACATTTATCCGCCCAAAAACTGTGTTTCGGAGCACTCGTATACAGAAAAGGCTAGTTTTTGGTTTAGTGATACAAATAACTATTTTCCAATTTTTTAAATATGTATTTTACAACGCAAATTATAAAAATTATAACAAATTAGCCTTGTTTGCTGAGATAGTTTAAATCTGCGTTAATTATTGTGCGCAGGTAGGTAGATCGGTGTTGCAAGTTGAAAATGATCGATGCACTTGAGGCTCACCGTATATTAATTAAAATCAGCGAGAAAAATTGCAGCATGAAATATTAATTGTGGGGAGTACTTACCATACAAAATGTGCTTGACTCGCGATGTTGGTTTTATCACGTTTACTTATTTATAACGTCATTGAAAAACGCTGCATATACGCAACATTAACTTTAAAACGTCCCGATTCATAAATCAATGCAGATTAATATCTGCAAGCGCTTTCAACTTAAAAAAAGTCGCCGGCCGAAGCTTTTTATTGTTTAATTTTCACGCGATTTTCTCATTTTCTTCTGAATGCCACTAATTTTTGCAGCACTGGAAAATATTTATCGTCATATTAATAATTGAGTGGGCCATAAAAATACAAAAGAGGCTCCCTGACAAATGACCGACATTATATTAAAACTTGATGACACTTAGTTTTCCTATTCCTGTCAACAAAGAGGGGGTCATTTTCATTTTATCATCACTGAAATATACAGATCTGTCAGGAGATGAATATTATTTAACAGTTTTATGACCACGTTATCGTTAGACACTTAACCAATTCTCTAGTGCGGTTTGCTGCATTAAAAGATTTATTGCCATTTTATGCAGTTAAAAATTCATTATTTAATTTTGCGCATCTATTTCACAATCCGTAATTACATAGCTTCATTCAATCTCTTTACGCAACGACAGACTGTCGCTTGCATAGAATTTCAGCTTGTCATCGCATAACAGATTTAAATTGAAAACAATTCATTTCATGATTTTATAAAATAAAACACCCTCCGCCGGGATTTAATTCAAAACTTACTTGGAATGCGTACAATGCATGATCTCTTGACAGCGCTCTTTATGTAACTCTAACGAATTTATCGCTGCTGGCTTCTTCTTTTTTATTTTTTTATTTATCCCGGATATTTCGTTAATAAACTGTTTTCTCCTTAAAAACAAGTAGATATCATAAAATAATTAGGTGAAATTGGGCGATAAATTTGAATGGGTTGTTGTGATCCCGCAAACGGGCCTCTCCCTATATCTCCATTAAAATGGCAATAAGTGCAAAAAACTAGAAAAGCAAATAGGCAACTCCCGTTGCCGGGAATGTTCGTTTGTATTTGTAGCTTTAATTCCAGGGGTCTTCACCGCTAAATTGGTTCCGTTTATGGTTTTTTTTCTCGGTTTGTTTTTGCCTTAGACAATGCTTTTGATTAGAAAATTTTACCGTTCCGCACACAATTACCTGATTTGATGCAACTGCAACGAAACGATTAAACTGCGGTTAACTAAAGTAATTAAACTTTCAAATGAAATTGTTGTTCCGTTGTCGCTCGCACTTGATGAGTTCGCGTCGGTTTGTCGACAAAAAATTCATGGCTTGATTTCTTTCCATCAATTTTAAAATTCATGAATCATCTATTTTATGTAAATGACTTCAGGTATATTGTGAGACCAAGATTGAAGGGGTCTCATCTCTGCTTTATCACGATCTCTGAAATACAGAAAGCGCACCATTCTTATCTCAAGTTTTTGTGGACAAATCAATATATCTGTTTTAGGTATCAGCATTTCAGTCACGTATTGATACGTTTTGTAAAAAAGAAAAATTTACAGTGGGAAGTAATTCGATACAATTTGTATATTGATAAGATTACTTACTCATCTGAGAAAAAGATTTTTTATTCACGAATCAGAATTCGCGGGGCATCGCCAAATCTGATATTTCAGAATTGGCTCGATAACCTCTTAATATGCCTCATTCGCCGTTTTCTTTTAAATGCATGAAAAAAATAGCAGCTCTTGGATTCATTGGTTCATCAAATATCGACGGAATCAGTGTGTTTTTATTTGTTGCGATTTGGGATGAACCGAAGCTTAGTTGTATCTTGTTTTCCGTCAATTCAAAAGAAAATACAATAAGTTCAGTTTCTGATTGACCTAAATCAATACAGCAGACACCCTTACGTTGATTTTGGAACATTATTCTTTGCCGAGCTCATATGTCAAAGATATCGCAAAAAAAACGCTTGCCCGGATTTTTTTTTCCGTTTCATACAAACAACTCTTCAACCCTTTCAATTTTTAAATTTTGGAAAATATCTAAATTGACAAAATGTCAACAATATTGTTGATAATTTAATTAATGTATAAAAATCCCATTAGCCAGGATCGTTCTGTCACTTTAACAACGGATAAAGTTATCTATAACTTTTAAGTCGAGTAAAATTTGTTTATACTTTTAGTTGCCCTAACAACATTTAAATTATCGTACTGAATTACATTCGAGCTTCTTTTTACCAGAAAAAACAGCTCGTCCTACCGTAGTCGCTGTTTTCTCGGTGACAATTTATTTCATCTGTTAAAAATCGCAAATTTATTCGGATAAAAAGAAAATTCTTGTGCAATGACGAGTGATAGAGTTTGTCTAAACTTATTCTGCGTTTATGACTGTGCCTTTTACAATACTATAAGTGATCCGGCCATAAAAGTAGGTAAGCCGTAATAATCAGCATGGGCAGAAGTGGCCAGGGCTGTATTTGGTAAATTTTTATAAATTTCTTGATGCTTAGATATAAATATGAGTAAACATTAAACCTCTTCTAATAATTAGGTAGGTATGTGGGGTTATTGATTAACTTAAATACTTGATGAATTCTATGACTTGTATTTGATTATTTGTTCTGAACTTAATTAAAGTTGAAATATTTAAGTACGGTTCTGAAGTATCTACAAAAATATTTTTCAAAGCAACCAGATGTATCGCACCCTGCAGCGAACCCTCATTATCATCACTAAAAGTTGATTGCGGTTTAAAGTCATAAACGCAGAATATTTTTAGTCAAACTCTACCGAAAAAACTTCTATAAAGAATAACATGTTTCGGCCCATTTGGGAAAACACTGTATAATCAAATATTGGGTAACTTGATGTCTGAATTGACTTAGCCCTGGTTATCCATCAAATAAAGGATTGATTTTTTAAATGATTAATAATGTATAACAGAATTGTTGTAATTTGTTTGTGTTAGTTTGTCGGTTCATCGTTTATTTAAAAAGTAGGAACGTTAAGAGACGTTAATTATTAAGCTACAAACGTCAGTGTTTTTTGTTGGCCGCAGAATATCTTAAGGCGATCACGTTAATAAATTGTTATCACACGGGAAAGGTTCTCTCGGGGATTTTATTTGAATATTTTAATAGAGGAAAGGCTTGGAGATAAATCAAGAATCTTGTAGCAGGTAATTTATCGAACCGGCATTAAAAAAGAAGGGGCGATTCGCGATTTTTACGCAGGATTGTCACCCAGTTTAAAGCGTAATCCTTCAGAAAATAAGATATTAAATGAGATAACATTGGCGCAGGAAATATAAATTAAATTTTTAAGCGTTTTTTTTCGCGGAATTCTCAAGAAAATTGGTTCGGTGTGTTTGAAGCATTTGTAAACGGATGCAGAATGTTAATTGTAGTGAACTCGATTATAGCGCGCATATACATAAATCTGGAAAACAGCTTAAATATATATTGCGAATTTTAGAGGTTTTGTAGAAAATGCGAACTTAGAAAGGTCTAAAGCGGAGGTTATTTCGAAGGTAACATTTGCTCACGAACGGTTTATGGTTCCAAAATGTTCTTTGAGTTAATCTGTTAGAAGCGAGCGGCTGTTTTGTTGTTGCACACAACCTAGTCCTGCCGTGTACGAGTATGGAGTTACCCTTATTCGTTCTCCTGTAATTGCTGTGCGTTCCGAGGTTTGCACTGTGAGTAGGCAGAATAAAACAAAATTGATTATAGGCTTACGCATACCTCCGCAATATTTTACACTGTTTGGTGTTTCGCCTCACTAATTGCCTAAATATAATTAATTATCGCCCCCTGAATTAAAAGCGTATAATTCCTTGCATTTAAATGAATAGGGAATAATTTTCTGTTTTAGATACGTTTCAAAGTTAATAATGTTGACTCTTTTAACTATTCAACATATTCCGACCCGAAACTTTTTCTAATTTCGATCCAATTAAATGCAGTACCGGCCCTTTTTATATAGCCCAATTTGTTTAAAATTCTCCTCTGCTCTCTACTCGGTGAAAGCACTCTTCTTATAGTTTTTTTTTGCTCGATCACTTTGTATTCCGACACGAAAAAACAGCGATTTTTTTTACCCCTTCTAATAATGTCTGAGCGGGGTGCGCAAAAAATATAATGAGAAATATTTGACGCGCCAGGGAAAATTGCATGCATTTATTTTTCGTGAAAAATAAGGTATTCGAAATATCTGAAATAAAATCTCGCACGGACGTTTACACATCCGACTGTTCGATACGTCTGCTTTTTCCTTCTTTTACCACCCACTCGATGAATTACGACCACGCAAGTGAACCTCCTTATTTCGCCAAATTGCGACGACAAAGCTTTCATCGGATGGTCGCGGTTCAATCAGATATATTTAGTCTTGCCATTCAGACAACCGACGCCTCACCTATTATTCTTTCGGGTTAGGCTGATGCGAATTCTTATCAGGACCATGACACGCGCTCGCCCTGTTATGAATTCCCCGGTGAAAACATCAACCACCAGATTAGTATCTAACAAATGTGCACGTCCACACAGTAAACCACCGGTCCATTGTTTCGCCCGACTTGGAGGTGCACTCGCCATACGCCTGTCGACGTTTTCCGGATAACGTCCGCGAATCGTAAAATGCCCCGGAAAAATTCAAAAAAATTCAAACCAATTACTCGTTGCATATTCATGCCCGCCTCGTTCAAAGGCACAAAGAAAATTTCAATTTTTTTTTTAATTTAGTATTTCAACCGGTTTGGATTTTACTACAATTGATACTTTGTATTCTGAATGTTACTTCTATTTTCATGACGCTTTTTATTGGCTGTATATCCCGTGATGAATTATTCCCAGTTTGTGCGACCAACAATTTAGATCAAAACTTGACTTTTAAATAATTTTTACATTATTTTAGCGCCCGTTAACGCAACTGACATGTAAACGACATCTGACCGTGGCATTCGCGCAATGCGTACCGCAGGAATGCCCTTGTTACGCCACAAATTATTTTCAAATTTCTGGTTTTTTTCAAGCAAAAAGTATTTCCGAATCAGTCAACTTTTTAATTTAAGAAGTTACATCTTTTAAGTTCACGGCTTATAGGGAAAGCTGCCTATTGTGTCTTTTGTGAATTTTGAAGTCCAAGGAGGGAAAATTTCTTCGAGTTTTTAGGGTTACTCCTACGAACCACTTGTTTGTTATTGTGTGTTTTTGTAGTCCTTAGTGTCGACACAATACCCAAATACATTTCTTTAATCCTTTTCAATCTTATTTAGCCGAATTTTTTTTCAATACAAGCAAATCTTTTGCAGCAGTCCCGAATTCTACGCGCAAAATGTTTTAGCCGGTTAATTTAAATTTAAAAATACTTAAACGTCACTTCGATTAGAATTTATGGGATTACGTTAATGGCGGCAAAATTAAAATAGTAATTTTAGTGATTATTTCCTTCATGCACATAAAAAGTCCCAGTCACCATGGTTTTCTTCAGTTTTATAGCGATTAAATTTTGACGTTTCAAACGTGTCAAAATTTACCCGATTAAATTTTGACGTTTAATCGCTTCTGAATTTTTTTTTGCAATCATTATCAAAGATTCCTCGACAAGTAAGTAAATAATTCGTTGTTAAATCTATTTATTCAAATTAATAATCAGAAAATAATCATGCCGAATACCCCGCGTGCATGAAAATAGCCTGATTAAATTTTTACGTTTCTGTCAAAATATTTTGACAGAAACGTCAAAATTTAATCGGCTATTTTGATGCACTTGTGATATTACTGTTGATTATTTCCTTCATGCATATAAAAAGTCGGAGTCACCATGGTTTTCCTCAGTTTTATGGCGATTAAATTTTGATGCTTCAAATGTGTCAAAATTTACCCGATTAAATTTTGATGTTTCAAATGTGTCAAAATTTACCCGATTAAATTTTGACGTTTAATCGCTTCTGAATTTTTTTTTGCAATGATTATCGAAGATTCTTCGACAAGCAAATAAATAATTTGTTCTAAAATCTATTTATTCAGATTAATAATCAGGAAATAATCATGCCGAATCCCCGCTTGCATGAAAACAGCCTGATTAAATTTTAAATTTTCCACCCAAAATCCTTCGTGCTTCGCACTCGAGATTTTGTTACGTGGCAAATTTACTCGACATATTTCTAGGCAAAACATTTTAACAAAAAACGTCAAAATTTATTCGGCTATTTTGATGCACTTGGGATATTACTGTTGATTATACCACTCAAAGTGCTATTTTTCCCTATCCTAGCGACCGCTTAATAGATGC
The DNA here is from genome assembly GCA_949768715.1 of Dascillus cervinus. NCBI lineage: Eukaryota > Metazoa > Arthropoda > Insecta > Coleoptera > Dascillidae > Dascillus > Dascillus cervinus. The sequence goes on from OX458323.1 coordinate 6,965,628, forward strand.
TAATCAGTACTGGAGAAAAATTAATAAGTGATAATCCCTCGTGCTGCTCCGCAAATCTAGTGTGCCATATTGAGTAGAATGTGATTAATAAGTGATAATCCCGCATGCTACTCCACAAATCTAGTGTACCGTGCTGTCAACTGAAATGCCACAGTTACAAAAAATGGCGCGTTTCGGTGATTGTTCGTTAAACAATATTGATGAAAAGGTACAAAATCATAAACCGTGTAACACTGTAAAGTCTCACAAATATATTTGTGTCCAATTTACCGAATTTTGCGACTTTCGGAATTACATTTTTTCCAAAAAAAGTATTAAATTGTTCATTCGTGATATAATCTGACGAATACAATTCGTGGAATCGTGATTATTGATAATCTCGATTTCACTTGTTGTATTATATATGATAATTTAATTCGTGTATAAAAATCTCATTAGCCAGAATTGTTCTGTCATTCCTTATTTTTAAATTCAGTAAAATTTGTTTACACTTTTAGTTGCCCTGACAATCTTACCGAATTGCATTCGAGCTTTCTTTTCATTCCTGATAAATTTACGATTCTTAAACTCAAATGTAGTTGCTGACTGGTAACTGGGGTCAATGAAAATAGCGCCTCCTGCCGGGCTCTCTATTTTATCAAGGGCAATTTATTTCATCGAACTTCATATTTATAGGGATAACAAAACTACGAGGATGGTTTTACCAAAATATGGATTATTTCTTTGACATAGTCGATACACTTGGCCCGACGGTATTCCAACTTCTTTAAGGCTTAAAATAACAAACGGTTTCTCAAACTTTGCAACATTGGCATTTGGTGATTACCTCCTAGTTAGATGCGAATCTTTTGCTAAAGAATAGAACGAGAGAGCAGTTTCTTAGCGAAATTCGATAAATTCTTCCATGACAGTTGCAGATGTATGAGCAGACGCATAGTTTTGATGAAAAATAATTTGTTTCTTACCTAGACAAGATGTCGAACGTCAAATGATTTACTGAAACTAATTTTATTTGTTAATTTTAATATTAGTTTTCCGCATGTTATTTGCAGCAAAATTCCGGTATAAATCTGCAAGGCTTATTATTACAATTAGGCTCACGTTCTGCGTTATCAGCACGTCAAATTGTACTGAACAGAACACGTACGTAATCCAAAATAATTCTATAAACAAACATAAAATCATCAATCATTTCATTGAAATTAGCTTTTTATAAATTGAATCCGCATAAACATGTTCATTAGGGTGTAATGTACGTGTCTATTTGCAAGTCACTATTCTAACCGGGGTTTTCGAATCGAAAAAAGTCCGCGTACTCCAGATAGCTCACTATACTTTGAAGTTCTGCTTGAGAGAATCCAGTTAATGGGGAAGTAGCTGTATAAAGAGTATTTTCTCCGTAAGCTGCATTTCCTTATATGTTCGCTTTTATTTAATTTTTTTTTGATCGGATTAAATTCGAAAATTTGTCCTCGATCCTAATAAACAGTAGAAGTGGTAGTAATCCCGAAGCTCCCAGGTGTTTTATAATCAGCGGGCGGCGCATGTGGACCTCGACCCACGTCAGATTAACCAGAATTACAATGGTAGTCGAAAGACCCGATATCACACTAGGTTTCAATATTTCAACATGGGTTCCGCGACATTTTAGATGTAGAAAACAGATGTTCGTGATCTGTATAATTAGTCGATTTATCATTCTTTTTGATAAATACGCCGTACTGCAATGCCGTTATCAAGTCGTCGAAACGTTAACTAATTTCGGCCGTTATTGTTGTTTTCCTTTTTTTGTGCGGACGCTGATTGAAATGGAAAAATTCGGCGTGCTTTTTTCAATTACGTTTATTTAAATTTATGCGTCCACACGATTCTGGCTCAAATACGTATACTGCCTGTCCCAGGACGGGTCCAAAATTTCATTGTTAATAAAAACTTAAAAGTGGAAAATAAATTCCGATTTTCAAGTTTATTGCCAACAACGACCGGGAAAACGGCACCAAATAATTTTGCATTTTTGCTCCGTTACATTTTATTTATTTTATATTTTTATCTGCATTTTGTTTAGTTAATTAAAGTTACAAAAGATCCCGAGGACACATCAAAACGATATTAAAGATTTTAAAAAGTTGGTCGATTTTATCTGCAATTTAACATTTTTAATACGGCCAGGCCGACGGCACATCTACATATTCATGATAAGTGTTCATAATCTGGTACGATACGACCACTTGAACGCACTGTGGGGATAATAATTTTCTTTTTTGAAACAATATTGGTCTGGTGTTTTCCGGTTTAAAAAGTTACGAACTTTAGAGTCATAACGAAGAAAATGAATCAATAAATTTAGTTAGGGAAACTTTCATGCTGGTACAGCAAATAATCGGTCGTCTCTACTTATGAGTAATGGCCGAAATGGTTGAAATATTTCTTTCATAACAACGCATTATTAAAAATATATTGCTTTTGAGCTTAAGAAATGAGAACATATCCGTAGTTGTCGCTGACAAAGTACTCCCCCTGAAAGAAACATAATAGCATCGGGCTTATATGTGTTATAAGGTATGAAAGGTATAGAACTCGGAAAGACCAATGGACGGGTGCTTCTCCAAATGGCCTGTCCAAAACATTCCCTAGACAGTTAAAATTATTTGATCATAGAAGGAGCTTGTAACGCTTTAACGGAGTCCCCGGACAGCCGTGTCTTGCTCGAAAATCATATATAACTCCTTTGTCGGATTATAATAAACCTAATTTGAGTCTGCAAAATCCTCGATTTGCATACATCACTCGATTTATCACGGGAGGTTAATTCGTTTTATTCCTAATTCACAACGCCACTATTATGATAATTATCCAGATCTATTTGGAAGCTCAGGTTGGAATTAATACGAGAGCTCATTTGCATGCTGAGAATTGCAACCCGTGATGAGAAATCAACAGTGTCTTGTAGCAAAGGTGCAGATAAACTCGCAGAGATTGGATCTTGTTAATTCCCCGGAGTTCTAATTTCGCATGTTATTCTATTCGGCTTTGACTGCTGATCAAGGAAATTTTGTATTCAATGCGCATAGGTTCCTGTAATCTTTAATCAATATAAAACTCGGCGACATTGCATTTTTCCACTGATTACAGGTTTAATTTCTTATAATCATCTGCGGAGTTAAAAACTTTTAACGGATGGGTTAAGGGGAAAAAATAGGTTGTCGCGAAACGTAATGATCTACTTTTGACGCAAATCTTTACAAAGTGTGTCATCGAAAATCGCTTCAACTTTATTTATGCATTATGATTTGTGCGTAATGTCTGCGGGTAAATTTTTTCTCGAGTCTCTTTCGGCTTCTCGAGTGCGGTATTGATCGTCGAGATCTTTTTCGAAGAGAATCTCTAACCATTTTAGAGACCATCACTTCCTCACATACCGACGCACGCCCCCTCGTACAACCTCTTTCTTTAGTCTATATTTTCCATTTCTATACTTATTTTTTCACCTTCTTTTTTCGTCTCAATTTTCGACGATCCGAAAGAAAAAAAATATTGAAACTTCATTTCTAATTAAGAATAAAAGACACACTTATTCCGGCACTTTCAAATACAAATTAAAAAGTTCAGCGACTAGTTTTAACTTCTATAGATAATACGTGCTATTCTGAAAAGTTCATTAAGTAGATAAGTAAGCTTGAAAATTTCTTAAGAATTTACTTGACTGCTAAAGTTAAATATTACAGTTAATGGAGATGTAAGTTCAATATTCATTGCTTTATTTTAATCGCCGAAAAATACTTTTTTATCGTTTGAGATTACACTTTCTAAGCAGCTTAGAGGTGTGGTGCCCCAACCGAATTTCATTCCAAATTGAAATTTTTAGATGAAATCTTAACCTGTCATTTTTTTCGTTTTAATAAAGTTATTCTGAGAATTTGAACTCCATAAAGCAAAATAATCAGTGGCCCAAACGTCTCTTAACCTTTGGGAACTAACATAGCTTTATAAGACATGAAGTCGACCATCGGTTTCATAGACCAATTGGTAAAATAACAGCCGCCTTTTGGAAAATTACTTGGTTTAAATTTTATTTCTTAAATATAAACTGTTTGGGTAATTTAACCAAGTTTGTGTGTTCATATAGCTTTTATTATAAAAAATATAAAATTATAAAAAATTAGAAATTTAGTGAAACGTAAAATATTAGAAAATTAAAAAATACGACATGATTACTTTCCTTTATTATAAAATAGGACGCAAGCGAAACTTAACATTTTGTTAAATGAATATAAAAGAAACAAATTGTCCCAATATTTCGGAGGAACTGAAACTTTGCAGTCCAAATTACTGTTCTTCTTGGAGAACACATGTCTGGCATATCGGTACTAAATGCTCCAAGCACATAAATTTTGGGCATTTCTGGCATTTGTATTTCGATTTTCTATTTTTCTTGCTGCAGCAATAATAACATCTTCCATAGATTGGGGTTTTCTGATTAGGATCAGAAATGTTATAAATTTCTTGAATACGTAATGTAATAGTTTTCGAAACGCCGGTATTAGTAACTCGATTTTTAATATGCCCCTCAACTAGCTGGTGTCCAAGAAGTTCTAAAAATTTTCTTAGAATTTTTTCTTCCGGGTTATTATGTTTATATACAGTGCTTTCCTAAAGTATGGAATAAATTCGATAAAACATTTTAGAAGAATTTTCACAAAAAATCCTCGGACCGATCAACTTTAGTTTTTAAAACTGCATCTTTTTTAATATTTATAATTTTACGATCGTCTTTTATTTTCGCACTATGACGTCATCATCAATTTTTTGAAATAACACCCCATACTTTTGATCGCGAATTTGGATGCGACACATTTTTCGGAGTAGAAATATGTTAAATTCGTATGACCTTGAAGAGGAAAGTTTTCGAAATAATCAGTCCTAAAGTTTGGAAAATGTATGGTAAATTTATTAGAGTTGAAAAGTGTTTTCTGTACTTCCTCACCAGTGCAGGCAGCCATTTTTTATATACTGATGGAGAAGTGAAAATATTACACCTAACGAAACAGTATAGAACTTATTTCAATAGCTGAATAATTATAACTAAACTAGCAGCAACGCAATGAGTTGATAAAATATTGTTTAGTTGCAAGAAACATTTCCAAGAATAATCTCGAATAAAATAATATATTAATGCTAGCAAAGCACCGTTGATTAAGGTAAATATAGAGTTACAGACGAACTTAGCCAATTATATAACTAATCGACTAACATCGGTCTGTGAGACCGAAAGCGACTGTTCAACGCTCAACTCTGACAACTTGAGGGTAACTGACTCTATTTGAGATCGAAAGGTACTGAGGACGGCAGAAATTTGCCTCAACTAGGGAAAAAATGCTAGGCAAAAATCGTAAATGTCGGTCTCTGAGACCGTATTGTTAGCTCCGGAAGGTTAATTAAAGCGCGAAAATTTTAAAATTATGTCGGGGAGATTGCTTTGTTTTATTTTTAGATTTAATTAACTGGTTGCGACCCTTTTCGAACGCGAGAACTATTTTTTCCGTTAATTTTTTCAACTCGTTTATTAATCAGTGTTTGTCTTTTGTGAGAACGGCAGTTCTATTATAATTGCTAATAACGATCGGAATCACTTTTCGTTTCAAGTGCAAACAATGGGTCACAAACCGTATCGGTATTTCAGCGAGAAAAAATTGTTGTTAATTAAGTTCGTTTAATAAAACAGAGTTTTCAATATGAGTAATCGTATTTAGACAATTTAATTACCGTTGCAAATGACCGGTTCAGGAATGGTATAATTCAAGTTTAATTAGAGAAGTTGGTCGCAATGTTGCCACTCTGCAACCTACCGCCATCATCCGATAATTAAAGTGCTTGCATTTTGCGTATGATGCATTGTGAGTCTTAAAAACCGATTAACCTTGCGCTATCTGGCTATTAATTTTAATAAATCTGGAATTTCTCTCGTTCTTTGTTTAGGTAAGATATGATGCCCATTTAGTGAAGCTTTACAATTTAAACCGTTCTATTCTCACCTTGCTTTATGTTTAAACTCGCGCGAGGATTTAACTTTGTAACTTGAAAGTAACACACAGAATGGGACGTGTCGAAAAGTGCATCCCATCAAAGAAACTTCGCCTTTGAGGACGAAAGAAAGTTCTTTTTCTGGTGGGACATTTTTCCCCATTTTATTTGTACAGTCACTCAAAAAGTGTTCATACAGTCCACATTTTATAGCTAATTGCTAATAAATAACGTATATTAATGAAATAAAAAGTATAGATCTATAGAAACTGATCATCTTTCACCTTTCATAACAGATTTATTAAGAAATGTAATCTTATATACGCAGTAAAAAATAATTAGTGAAAAACGAGCTTCACAAAATTCGACATACATTAATTAACGACATATAAAAGTAACTCTAAAAATTAATTTAATATTTTGTAAGACTTCCATTAGCATTTATAACGGCCTGTAATCGTCTAGGCATAGACAAAAGTAAATTTTCTGTAACTGCCGCTGGAATCATAGACCATGCCCTTGCCAACGCTCTTCTAAGGCTACGTGCGTCTGTTATTGTCGATCGTAGTTCTGGAATTATTATGCACCGGTCTAATTCTTCCCAGAAATGTTCAATTGGGTTCAATTTGGCGACTGAGGAGGATGATCAAGGGTTTCGGGGACATTATAAAGTAGCCACTGCTTAACATTATAGGCAGTGCGCTTAGGGTCATTGTCTTGTTGCAGTATCCAACGTCTATCAAGACCTAGACGATCAACACTGGGTAACAAGTTAACACGTAATATTTCGATATATTTCTTATGATCCAGTACACCCTCAATAAAGTGCAAATTTCCTACTCCAGCCGCCGCCATCGAACCCCAAACCATGACACTGCTGCCTCCATGCTTTACTGTTGGTGTCATATTTTCCGGTTTCAACTCCTCGTTAACCTTCCTCCAAATTTTGCCTCGTCCATCACTTCCGTAAATGTTGAATTTACTTTCAACAGTAAATAACACCTCTTTCCAAAAATCAGCGGTTTGTTTTTGATACTTAAAAGCATAACTTAAACATTTTTGTAAATTTGCTTCAGAAATGAAAGGCTTTCTTGTAGCCGTTCTTCCGTTATAACCATTACTTCTTAATATTCTACGCACATTTTCAGCATGTACTATTTTATTAGTAGCTGATGCGATCTCGGGTGCTAAAGTCAAAGCGGTTGTTTTGGGATTTTTTTTAACTTTCTTAAGTAACAAACGGATATCACGGTTACTTAGTACTTTTGGTCTTTCTGATCTGGGTTTGTTACTAATATTACCGGTTTCTCTATACTTTTTGATAATCGACTGTACTGTAGCTTCGCTTTTTCTTACAGTTTTTGCAATTTCACCGTAAGACTTTCCATGTTCCCGGAGTTGAACAATTAAATTTCGTATTTCAACACCTGTTTCTCTTCTTTTATTATTCATCATCAATAACAATTAAAACAGAATAATTACTTCACTCAAAAGATGTCAACAACACTAAAAACAATTATTACATATGGCACGTAATTGAATTTTTGTTGATACGAGCCTAACTTACTTAATGACAAACTGTATGTAGACTTTTGTGAACCTCGTTTTTCACTAATTATTTTTTACTGTATATATAAGATTACATTTCTTAATAAATCTGTTATGAAAGATGATCAGTTTCTGTAGATCTATACTTTTTATTTCATTAATATACGTTATTTAGTATCAATTAGCTATAAAATGTGGACTGTATGTACACTTTTGTGAGTGACTATATGTTTTCTACTGTGCGGAACACAATGAACGATATTTTATTTGATTTGGAGAACGGGAGAGGTTCATTTATCTAATAAATCCCCAAGAAATCTTTGTTGTTTGGCAGCCATCATTTGTCTCATTTAGTTCGCTTGATTGAGTTAATCAGAAACACGCTTCCAATTACATGAGCGATATTGTTTTGATGCGAAATTCCTTTTATATTTAGATTCGCTCGCGTTTGTGCGGGTCATTTGGTTTGTGCCGGTTTTTTTTTCGTGACGCCGACACGTGCAAAGATGTATGACTACCGGCCGTAGCCAAGACCCAGCGGGGGCACATGCAGCACGGACGCACAGTTCGCATTGTTTATCAAGATGAATGTCCGGCCTGTTTTGAAATACAGATGTAGACCATATTGCCGGCTATAACGTTCCTGTTTGTTTCAGGTGAGAAATAGACTCCGGAGTCGGAGGTGGAACGAGGGAGGAGGAAAAGAGCTCCAAATAGGTAACAGTGTGCAAGAATAAATCAAAACCGGTGTCAAAACAAACGCTGGCGTCAACAAGCGTCCCTAGACAACGCAAACGGGAACTAGTGATTATTGAAATCGTCTCGCATACCAACGTTCATTTTAGTTTTCCGAATCTGGAGAATACGAGCCCGAGCGATCTTCAACGGCGAACGCTTTGGCTCGCTGCCAGCACATCCGTCCCGAGTCGCGACTTTCAAACGGACAGGTTTTCTGAAACTGAGAATTCAGTTAGCATGCTTTTACGGAATTATACGGGGTGACTCTCGCCCCGATCACATAAATTTTACTCTTCACATCGAGAGACCCCCTTTCAATACTTCCATCAAGACCGAAAGTTTGTTTGCTCCATTGGAAATTATTTGATTTGGATGTAAGGTAAACTCCATGTAGTTGCCTCACCTTTTGATTTTATTCTCTATTATCCAAATTAATAAGAAAGGAGTTATCAAATTGAAGAATATGGATTTTTTAGAAAACCCAGTGTTGGGCGCCAGAATATTAGGTGGAATAGATGCCCCTACTATAAAACATTTAGTTTTATGTTGCTCTTGTGAAGCTTTGATTTTTGCTTGGTAATAATAATAATTGATTTTGAAAGTAGAACAAGTCCGCTTTATGTTATTGCTAGATATTTAATGGTTTGCATTTGAATGGGTTTAAAAATATTGATAAGCACTAAATAGACTTATTTTATATTTTTTCTTATTATTAACACATTTTATATTAATCGATTAAAAACGTAAATTTTATGTTAATTTGTAACTACAGTAGAATCCGGTTATAACGAACCTCAAGGGACCGTCAAAATCGGTTCGTTGTATCCGAAGTTCGTTATAAGCGCTATTAAAAGAATAAATGCAAGAGTGTTTTATGAGACCTTTATTGGTCTAATATAAATATGCATATGTATAAAACCATTAAGAATATATGGACTAAACTTATGTGAAACAAAGCATAATGCAACAAGTAATTTTATTTGAAAAATTTGTTATTTTCGACTGAACTGTCACATTGTTAAAGTATAAATTGGCCACACACGTTTCAACGTCACTAAGATTTTCAATAATTGAGTTCGGCACACCATAAAACTGTAAAAAATTACGAATGTTGTTAATACTTCTCACAGCTTCCTGTGTAGATAAAATCTGTAATGCTGGTGCTTCCGGCTCATCCTCATTCCTCATTGGCTTCTTCTTGGCCACTTTTGTCTACCACAAATACCCAAATATTCTGTTGTAACCAATAAATTGTCATTCCTAACCTAACCTAACCTAAACAAATTTTGTTTATCTTTTCGTGTTTCTCTTTCGGGGATATTTTAAAATTTTTACACTGTTGAGGTGTGTTGTCATTATTTACCTGTTCTAAATAAACAATTGCACTGTTAAAAAAGGAAAAAAGAAGAGAAAAAAGCCAAACGAAGAAAATAACTTTTTTTTTTCTTGCTTAGAGCGTCATATAAACATGAAAACTTATGTATTTCTTTGCGAGGAACACGATGGTGCAATTAAAAATCGATTTGCTCTAAGATTGACCGAGATAGAGATCTTACACCTAACCTAACCTAACCTAACCTAACCAAATTTTGTTTATCTTTTCGTGTTTCTCTTTCGGGGATATTTTAGAATTTTTACACTGTTGAGGTATGTCGTCATTATTTACCTGTTCTAAATAAACAATTCATGTTTTCGAAAAAATTTGAATTTTCTAATTGAAGTACCTAAGTCACTTTTCATGTTCTGTGATATTTGAGATTTATATTTCTGTTTGATCTGGAAATTACATTGTTTTGATTTTGACTGATCTTTTTTTACTAAAGAAGACTTACTTTAGTAAAAAAAGATCATTGAACATTGAAACATCAAATCTCAAATATCACAAAATATGAAAGTGACTAAGGTACTTCTTGTATAGCGTTCTTCAATTGCTGAAATTCACGTTCCCTTTGTTTCTATTTTTGTAACTACTACTCATTTAATGACAAGTTATAATCAGATTCAAAGGTTATAACGCGTTATATACAATGCAAAGTTCGTTATAGTCGATTTAAATTTTATTAATTTCGGCTTTTTCAGGTTCGTTATATCCGATAGTTTGTTATATCCGAGTTCGTTATAACCAATTCATTTTTACATTGTTACATAGGGGAAAATGTCTGAACTTGGAATAAAGTTAGTTATAACCGGTGGTTCGCTATAACCGAAGCCGTTATAACCGGATTCTACTGTATTTTGCCCCACTTTCAAAATCAACGATTCATATTGTAAAGTAATTGAAAATAATAAAAAAATCTTTAATAACGTCGTCGTAGTGTAAAAAAAGGTGCCTCAAGGGCGTCTATCCTCTTACCTTAATCGCTTAATCTTAGTATGGCAACTATGACGAATTTACCCTATGCTTTATTGCAAAAGATGACTTTATAAATTCGAAAAAGTGAGGAATTTTTGAGTAACACTTGAAAATTGTGATATATCTGTGACAACAGTTTGTATTTCTTCAAGGATGCAATTTCTGGGGAAATATATTTATTTAACAATCGTGGATCGCCCGGTAGAGCTCTAAATCCGCGAGTGTGTTTACCGGGAGGGCGAAGGATCACAAAGGATGCACCAGCATGCAAGAGGGGAACGTACGAAATCAGCATACGAATACAATTATTCTCCATTAACGTCCGCCACCGCTGATTTGTTACTCAAACATTCTCGTCGTTACAGAAACAACATTATAAATTTGGAGTTAAAACATTAGCATGGAGTGTAATCGAGCGCGCCGTAAAACGACTGATGATGTTTAGGTCATGTTTGCTAACAGAGCCGAGTCAGCACATCCGTGCCCATAGTCTGGTGATGAAATCGTAAAGGGTCGCTTTCCTGAAACATGCCCTATCGTCCCCGGACGATAGAAAACCAACGTGAATTGCCTCGAAATAAATTCGTTTCGCCCGAACAAACGGTACAATCGCGTAACAACCTGATTAATATCGATGAATATTTTCTTGGCGCCCGAATATATATATATATATAAAAGTCAATATATTACCGGCTTCCTTTTCGTTCAGATAGAATCTAAAGTGCGCGATATTTACCGATCACGAGCGCGTGCGGCCGAGAGAGCAGGAATCCAATTTGGATTTGCGGTATTGTGATTGATGACGTTATCCAGGTGGGTGCCTCGGGACAGCTCTAATCTCGAGCGGCCCCAGGATATGTTGTAACTGTGTCCTGGTACGAACCCGTGACATCGACCTAATCAACCGGCCGACACCGTTTAATATGCTTTACTTCCAAAATTAAAATTAACGGTCGCTGCTTGTTATCACTGCCAGATCGATCACCCTTAACCGACTTGGCCTGATTGTAAACACTGCCTTAAAAACAATTTTTCGATTAACTCCGATCCGTTACAATTAATTTTAATAGAAACCGCCATAAATAATCTTTCAGCGAATTGTAACGCTCAAATGCAGGCACATTTCAGCGTTAACAAGGACGTAAATATACAATTTACATTACTGTGTCCGTGCATTTAACACTTTTCTATATCCAAATGTTTACGTACGGCCGGAAATGTTTACGGAATTTCCAAACATTTTTACGGAGGATAACTTGTAAAGCACAGCTTTTCTTAATTGTCATAAGTAATATCACAAGCGAGTGAGAATAAATTGTAAATAATTCGACAGATTTTCAAAAACCTAAAATTGTGGTAAATCGGCCCATTTCAGAACATTAGTTGTTATTGCAAATTTATAGAGCATAACATACTGCATAATATTCCGGATTAAAATACATAGTGATCCACTTAAAAAAATTAAGTTTTGCTACTTTAAAAATTTCAATATTGACACCGCCGTAAAAAAAGGCCTGTATAAGTTATAACCAGTTTTCTTTTGCAGAATTATTCCGACATTTCTGATGTTTATAAAAGCGTAACACCGTATTATTACATTTAAACTAGTAATTTTTTAACGACTTTTTGGTTAGGTTGTTTTTTCCACATTTTTTTGTAAATTACATATAACTTGGCAACACCGCAACGAAACTTACATTAAAATACTGTACTTATACGTAGAATTTTATGCTGAATTCTATTCTGTAAAAAAAAGGGGGTTGCCATTTTAAAAAAAAGTATCTTTCTGGCGCCCCGCTTTTTTGGGTCACTCTGTATACTAGAAAATATTTTAAGAATGTGCATCTCCACGGATCCTATAACTTTTGTATATAATATTTTTTCATGATTCCTTTAACAACAGAGATATGGACCGTTCCACGTACTAAGTGGCCAGCCTGTATATAAGGCTTCCCACAGGCACATATATGCGTATAAAAACACGTATATGACCATTAGGCCATTGAGGCCTATAGCCTTGTAATTAATTTCCACTTTCTCCTGTCATTAGCCACTATTTTCCAATGATCTATTTTTCGCAGATCTTCTTCTACCGCTTCTCTCCAAGTTTTCCTGGGTCTGCCTCTTTTTCTTTTACCTTCTACTTTTTTTCATGCTATATTTCTAACATCTCTACCTTCTTCCATTCTTATCGTATGACCCAACCATTGTAACCTCCGATATCGAATGAAGTCGCTTATTTTACTTTCCTTCTACATTTCATATATTTCTTTGTTTGTTCTGCTCTCCCATCCCTACTGTGTTTGTTTGCCCCCGAAAATTCTTCGTAAAATCTTCCTTTCCAAGCATCCACCTTTTCCTTATTTTTCTTTGTTAAAACCCATGTTTCACAGCTGTAGACAACCATCCAAACACCCTTGCAAAACTGCCTGCGAGCGCTCGAACGCAATGTCTCATTTAATTTGTCCAATGGTGTACGTGAGTGTTGGCCTTAAAATTGTCCTGTATATTCTGATTTTTGCACTATATGATATTTCTTTGGATTTCAGGGCTTTTGTTAGTTCTCCCGCACATCTGTTGCCCTTGGTTATTCTTAGCTCTATTTCTTTATCTTCCTCACACCTATTATTAATTAAAACCCCCGAGATACATAAAATCCTCTACCTCCTTGATTTCAATCTGTTTCCCATCACACTGTAGTTTAAGTCCCTTTTTAACTTGCTTTTTATGTTTATTTTTCAGTTCCATACAATTAAACCCATTGTTTTTGCAAATGTTGGGAAGTCATATTCGTATTTAAATTTTGTTTAAGCATGAACACATGATCCGTTGTAGATCTTAAGTAATGTGATTGTAGAAATTCTCAGATGGGACAACCCGGACAGCTCCGTATTAATTCTCTTTTTGTAGAGCCGCTCTCCTGTTGAGATGTCTTGTTGGAGGTTGATCGTTGGACAACTATTGCATTTACCTTGATTGTCAAATTGACTGTTGTAATTGATGTAAAAAGTTTAATCGCTCAAATTGCACTAAAGTGAGCTTTATGGTCCGAGTGTAACAAAATTTAATTTTAGTTCGGAATGAAAAGTCATTTAGACAGAATTGCCGATAACAGTGCAAACATTTGTACTTGTAACTTGCCAGCGCCTCCGGACAGACACCTATTGATCTTCCACGGTAGTACTGACGTGAGGGAATGGTCAAAACATACGTCTTCAACATTTTATGCAATGTTCAACTTGGCATGCAGACTTACAAGGACGATTTTTTACCCTGTTTCATAAAAACAACTTTTTTGTTCAATTAAGTTCAATTTAATTTCGAGTTAAAAATAGTATCCAAAGTTTACTTTAGTTGCATGTCGCCTACAAAATAAATACTCAATGAAATGCCGAACGGACCCAATGTTTATTTTGTTAAATCTATTTTATTTTCTATAAATAGTTTTCCATTTTGATTTAAAATTTTACTGAAGGTAAAAAATTAACAGGAAAAAGGTTGGTGTTGTGTTGAAAGTTCATTTCCATGGCATGTAAGTGAAGGTAATGTCAAAGTGCATTTTTACCTGTAATTTTCTTTACTTTTCAGGAAAAAGATTTGTATCTATGAATAATTTACTTGCACAAAAATAATATTCAGATAAAAATAATGAATCAATTTGTTTCCATAAAATATCATTCAGTTACCTAGTTTATATTTGGAATTGTTATAGTAGAAACGTTATTTTATTGGAGTTAAATTCGTAATTTATGCTTGCATATGCTCAACCAACTTCACGGATCCGACTAGATCTAAGCAAATCACTTCTGCAAATACGGCGGAGCTCCAATTAACCGAGTTTTGCTTGCGCGAGGTAAATTCGTCGAATTTTTTGTCACCTCGGGTACGTCAGTAAGTTAAAGAAACATTTCACGCGAAAAAAATTATTCAAAATTACGTACGGCCAAAACGGTCCCATTTAAAACTCCCAAATTTTCTTTTCTTATCACACTTCCAAACTTGATTTTTTGGTATCCTTTCTAATTCTAATGCTTAATTTGAAGCTCCGAAGAAGCGGCCGTTTTGTTTTTTCTTCATTCGTACTAAACACATTTTTTCAACGTCATCCGCAGCCTCATAAAGTAGATAATGACTCGTGTTCTTTTTTTCTTTGGCGAAAACTGTGTTTACAGTGTTACTGAACTTCGAGGAGACCGTAAGAAAGGGAAGTGCTTGAAAAGCGCAGGAAGTATTTCCGTTCGAATAATGAAAAAGTAGCTTTGGTCCGGTTTTTTTTTTCATTCCGATCGTCTAATTTTTCGAGAAAATATTTAAGGCTGAAGTTTGCAGAGATTGTCGAGATGATTGCAGGAAATATATCCGTCTGGGAATTCATAATTAGGCCGGGGCGGCGGTTCTCGTGCGCGATAATACGTGACACCGGAGGCGCGCAAGCTTCCAAAGCGGGGACCAAATATGAGGTCATGCGCCGCCGCCCTCACGTGTAACACTTGATAACCCACGGCATACACCCGATACCTTTTGTTAAGTAGCTTCAAATAACGCATTTCGCACTATCGAAATTCTAGTTGACCCGGACCGACCCCACTATCGAATTAAATTGCGCGACTCAAGAACTCTGATATTATGTAAAACTTTTCTCAGGCAATTGGGAAAGTGTTCAGCAAACAATTTGAACATCTTAATTTCTTCCGTAAATTTAATTTTAACTCATTTTGAGAAGAAATGTATTTTACATAACGTCGCCTTGAGGCCGCCATTAACTAACAACGACCGAGAAGACGGCATCAATTGACTTCGATAATGTCCATCACTTAATTATGTATTGGTCAGCGAAGAATCGATCTACAGTTTGTTATATGCTGATGGTCAAGTTACATTGGTAGAAGATGAAATGGTGGACAAATATGAAAAATGGGGTTTTGAGATAAATATGGAAAAGAAGCAATACATAGCAATTCAAGCAGAGGGACATGACTTACACACATATGTACGAATGATTAAAAATACCTGAGGGTGATGATAACAGCGGATAAAGGAGATGATGTGGAGATATAAAATAAGATCAGAAGAGGCAAAACGATCATAAAACAATGACATCCAGTATTATGGAACAACCAGATCTCAAAGGTTAACAAAAATGAGTGTGATCAAATCATTCGTTGTAAGTACAATTACATTACAGATTAGAAGTTTAGGCAATGATGATGTTTGGGAAAAAAACCTGCGAAAAAATTGTATTGGACAGAGTCAGAAATGAAGAGAATACTTAAAAAAATATGGGGACTGAGACCACCACAGAGAATGAAAATAGAACGGCAACGAAAACGTCCGACGCAGTGGAACAAAAAGACCTTCCAGAGAATATGGTTACAAATCAGAAAGCCAAGAGATTGGAATGCAATTAAAATCGTGATTGTTAATTTAATAATTAAATAAGTCATCTTAAACACTGTTCACATTGCAAATGAGCATAGTCAACACCTCGGGCTGAATTGCGACCATATTAGTTATTTGTTCTTCAACTTTGTCCTTGTCTATCCCCGCATCCTTCATAGTTTCGTACCTTAATTAATATTTTAGATTTTAAGCAAATTTAGAAAATTGTTGTGAAAAAATTATAATGGACAGAGTCAGAAATGAAGAGAATACTTAAAAAAATATGTGGACGGTGACCACCACAGAAAATGAAAAGAGGACGGCAAAGAAAAAGTCCGACGCCATGGAACAAAAAGACCTTCAGGAGAATATGGTTACAAATCAGAAAGCCAAGCCATTGGAATGCAATTAAAATCGTGATTGTTAATTTAATAATTAAATAAGCCATCTCAAACGCTGCTCACATTGCAAATGAGCATAGTCAAAACCTCAGGCTGAATTGCGACCATATTAGTTGTTTGTTCTTCAACTTTGTCTTACTATATCCCCGTATCCTTCATAGTTTCGTAACTAAATTAATATTTTAGATTTTAAACAAATTTAGAAAATTGTTAGACCAATGTAAAAGAAATAATTATATAAGAAACCTTTCTGCCTGGAAAGTTTTACAGAAGAGTAGTGGAGAAAACTTAAGCTTGACAACAATAGATGAGGGTTATTTTTCGAGTTACATGTAGATATTATGAAAAAGCTGTATAATCTTTGTCCTTATGGTTTTTCCCATATGTTAAGCCGTTAAGATTCTTCAATATGTGCCGGACCGAAGGGATTAAATAGAGCAAAATCTTTTGAAACGAATTTTTTCTGATTCAAGAAGTGGTGTAAGATTGATGGGCTTTCGTAAATTTTTTCGACGCTATTCATCGATACTGGAAAAAATGCGCGGTTTTACCTGTCTCTTTTCGGTCCGATTAGCATATTTTTAAATCGCACGTAAGCGGATAGGCGCGTGCGGTCGGAACGCATTAAGGAAATCGTGGGGGGTTTACAACCGATTAGTGCATATATAAGTGGATAAGTTGATTGTAGCGCACACATGAGGGAGTATCAATTATGATATCGGGGCCCCTTCTTGAGATAAACAAAGCCACAGTATAAATCCCGACGCACAAATTAGTGTGCGGAGCCATCATAAGCCAATTTCGATGACAAAAGCTGAACACAATTGGCTTTAATAACAGCCTAACGCGTCACAATTGTTTCAACTGCATCAAGGTGTTAATTTAAACTGATATTTTCGAATGGGTCTATCGGGTGCGATTCCCCAAATTTCCGCACAGTTTGACTGTTATCTATCTATCCCGACGGATGCGTGCCGTACATACATGAGGGCCTTAAAAGCGAGATTCGAAAAGCACTTTCTGTTCTTATAACACGGACCATAAATTAATGATAGCTTTATTCAGCAAAATCTCGTCCGATAATGCGATTAGTTTTTCTTACTGGCCTGTCAAACTTAATTTCTGTCTGTATGAATTTCACTTCGTTCTTTTGCCAAACATCAATTAATTTGTTTGTCTTCGCGCAATCGCCGCAGTAGAAATTTGTTTTTTTATATTCCACTCCGATTTAACTTGTAGCATTTAGATGAATTAAAATGGAAAAAATGGTCCTCGTTTTGCGATTTCTATTCCTGTCAGCGACGTACAAAAGAATGCATCCTGCAGTGATCGGTAATTACGACGGAAGGTTTTTAGAGAGCAGGATGTGCTTTTGTGCGTCTGGTAAAAAAAGAGCGTTAAGTGGGACAGTTTCGCTTAAAAGTAATATAAATGTTTAGTCGGCGTTAGTTTTTGTAGAGATGGTTCACTTTACCTAAGCGTCCTGTCAATTTGTCAAGTCCGAGAGGGTCGACGTGGCGCCATCAGTCCGCTATTTGTATCGCTGCCGGGCTCTCACGTACGTTAGCGAGAAAGCAAACGTGAGTTAATTTCCTTGACCAGACATCCTTTACCATTAGGCGCATAAAAGCTTTGTAAATATGTTTACCGTTTACTAAATGAATAGAACATTTATTTATCTTTTTCAGAAGGCGTTTATTACTGTTGCATTACCAGCGGGAACTTTATTATTTACCGTCCCTAACGCGGACGAATTTATTGACTCTCATTTTTCTACACGGTCCTCTTTAACTCCAATACACTCCATCCACAAACGTTTATACTCGAACAATTTTTTTTGTCGGCTTGCCAACCAATCATTTACCGTTATCATGGACGCACTATCGGCGGGATGCCTCGTCCCCTCGTTAGTAATCCTTCAATCCAATTCCTGCTGTAACAATTCTACTTTTTTCTTTTTAAATTGGAATCAAAATATTTTGCCTCAAACTAGTCAAATTATTAACCTTCCGATGGTATGGTGAGGTGGAGGGACGTTAAGAGTATGGTTGGGCCGGATCCGACCCACATCCAATAAACTAGGTTCCTCTTTCTTTTTAATCGAAAAATTCACAATACAGTGGAACCCCGTTTTTACGTCCCCGCATTTCACGTTTTCCCGTTATTTACGTTTAATTTTTGCAGTCCCGTTTCATTTTAATGTAGATAATACCCGGTTTTACGTTTATTTTTCTTGCAATTTACGTTGTAAATATTTAAAATGCAGTTATTAAATTTATTGAAATTACAAATTCCATTTATTTTAGCACATTCGATTAAATCTATAGAAATCATTGAAATGAATATGTTAGCAGTTTTTAGACACTCCTGCACTTTGCAAAGTTTCATGATCGTGATTATGTGGACAATGTTTTATCTCATTCGGTATTGATTCTCGAAAAAGTGAAAGAACACGTGACCTCACGCGTTTCGCTCGCGCGTAATTTTGATATACCACTTTGGCTACAATAATAAAAAATCGTGAATTTACTAAAACAAGTGCCATACAATGTCGTCTCATGGCAAAAAAACGCATGCACAAAAGCAATACAAAGTACGAAGAAATTATAGTATTGCAAGAAACCTATAAACACAAGAAATAAATTTACACCAAACTAATTGGTATGATTTTTTAAAGAAAAATAAATTGTCATTGTCCTTAATTTACGTTTTCCCTCCATTTACGTTTTTTTTGTCGATCCTTTAGAAAACGTAAAAACGGGGTTTCACTGTATTTTAAAACAATATATATTTAAATCCTTTTTAATGCATAAAAAAAAACGTTGTTTCATTTTACAAAAACAAGGAAAAATTATACAAAATTTTTTTTGAATCTTCATAGAATCTGCATAGTTTCGGTATTTTCTGTAATTAGAAAGGACTGCGTTTTTACAATATCAGACAACTAAATAAAAGAAAAAACGAAAAAAAAATCTAAAAATTATGAAAAAAAAATTTTTTATAGGGTATAGTCGGGTCGCATCCGACCCGGCCTCGAGACCATGGCCCAATAAAATTAAAATTGGCTGAGCATGCAACGTTCTTGGGGGTTGTTGATTCGTCTATATCAGTAGGAAGGCTGACTCGAGAGATAGCTGAAACCGCTCACCGATCTGATAAAGGTGGTAGACGTAGGATACAAAAATATTTGACTTGGGTCGGATCCGACCCCGACCATACCATCGGAAGGTTAATAAATAAATACTTCGGAATACACTAAATCAAATAAATATTTTCGACAACCTAAATTGACAATAAATATTTCAGCACAAATTTGTCAAATTAATAATAAATAAATATTTCGGCGCAGTGGCGGCTCGTACATAAGTGCTGCAGATCTGCAGAACTGCCAAAAAATGAACGCCAAAAAAATTAACTTCGTTTGTATTTAATTTATAAAACGTAATATTGAAAAAATTGAATTTCGTCACAGAATTTTATTTTCTTAATCGCAACAACTTCCACATCTCGTAACTCCATGCATGCATTCAAGAATCCAACATTCCAACAAACCAATTAAGTTTTGTCGTGGTTTCAGCGGAGCGGACCATTGTTTTTATATTGGGCCATTCGAGGCAGTGTACAGAACTGCTTGAGAAACCCCCACTATCCCCTTCGCGTCCTGCACATACTCAAAGTCTTTCGATAGTTTAATGCTCTTTATGTGCCACATTTCACGCAGTTATGTCGTACCCTAGTCCAAGGGTGGCCAACCCAAATGATCTTGCGGGCCACTTTGGAAATGCATCATAACTTTGCGGGCCACATAAAATTATATATCCCCATATTAGATTTAGACCTACTATTTTTTAATACATTAGTTTTCACTACTTTGACCAATATAAAATAAATATATTTTGTAAAAGTGTGATAAAAAAAAATTTAAAAAATTGACCTGAGCACACTTTATTAATATGTGCTCTAAAATTTGCATGGTTTTACACAGACTTTTAAGATTCAACCCTTGTTGTAAGTAATCATTTGAAAACAAAAAAATTTTCCTGAAAATGAAATGAAAATGTGGATTCTAACATAAGTCGGCAAAAAAAAGACCTGAGCACACTTTATGAATATGTGCACTGTAATTTGCATGGTTTTACCTAAGAAAACCGACTCTTAATATTCAAGACTTGTTGTAATCATTTGAAAACAAAAATTTTTACCTGAAAATGAAAAAAAATGTGAAATCTAACATAAGTCGAAAAAAAAAGAAATGAACAAAAAATTGAGCTGAGCACACTGCAATTTGCATGCTTTCACCTAGGCCAGGGGTGGCCAACCCAAATGATCTTGCTCGCAAATGTCAAAATGTATATAAAGATTTGCCTAAGACGTCAATAGTCGCTGCGGAGTCTCACTCCGCAATATGCAAAAAAAGCAAAAATAATGTATCTGCAGCTCTGATATTGCTCCACTAACATTTAGACCAGGGGTGGCCAACCCAAATGATCTAGCGGGCCACTTTGGAAATGCATCATAATTAATAAAAGAAATATATTTTGTAAATGTGTGATGAATGTCGCGGGCCGGAAAAATGTTGGCCACCCCTGTCCTAGTCACTCAAATATGAATGGTTCCATATCAAAACTCGTCTTATCCAAAAGTCACCTTAACCAACTTTAAATTCAAAAATAACAAAGAGCATTGAGTTTACGTTTAATTAAAAATGATAAATAAATCTTAGCAATTATTACAAAAATAAAAAATTAAACATTTACACTTTATCGATAAAAATAAACTCTGGAGAATTTTTTTTCGATTAGTCAGAAATGGTTTATTAACCCTGCAGTGGACGCGCAGCGGTACTCAGTACCGCAAATTAAGTTTTTTGTTTGTTCTACACGCGGTTCTAGTCATACATAAATGTTGGCTCATGTATGTGTCTTTGACCTATCCCACTAAAATCCACTCCACTCTTTTTTTATTGAATTCATCTGTTAGTGGCAATCGGTCATTCCCTGAAGGGATCCCAGATTGCGGTATTGAGTACCGCTGCGCGTCCTAATATGTAAATGAAATTCCTGAATAAAATAGTTACGAAATTACACTATGGTCTCTTTTTATGCGGATTTGAAGTAATACGGTTTGTAATTTCAAGAAAATTGTATGATTGTACAATCATTAATGGTATTAGATTAAAAATGGATTTTACCAATTTAATTTTTTGTTTTTTTTCTTGTAAAAGTTACTGTAATAAAAAAAAATAATTTTTTTAACTGCACTATACATTTTTTAACTTATACTTGTACAAAATGAGTTTTATGTGTAGAAATTAGTACTATCCTAAGTGTGGTACTCAGTACACGGCGCGTCC
The DNA here is from genome assembly GCA_949768715.1 of Dascillus cervinus. Classification (NCBI taxonomy): domain Eukaryota; kingdom Metazoa; phylum Arthropoda; class Insecta; order Coleoptera; family Dascillidae; genus Dascillus; species Dascillus cervinus. Next base: position 6,987,421 of record OX458323.1, read on the forward strand.
TAACATGTAACTCAGATAGGTGCGCCCACTGCAGGGTTAAGTTGGAGAAGGCGAGTTTTGATATGGAACGACTCATATAGGGTATGGTTACACGTCCGTTTTTCGTGCGTGAAAACGTTGCGTTTTCGATAAAGAAACAATGAACCGCATTCAAAAAAAACAGTCCACAGTCTAAACATCCTGCAAAAACGCAGCGTTTTCGCCGCATGTGTATCAACGGTCATAATATCCTTGATTAAATGTATTGTAAGCAACAATTGTATAATGGCGCTTTCAACGGTCCCGAAAATTTGCAAGGTTCGCAGAAACTTATCTTCAAGTGCGTGGGTTTTAATTTTCGTCAGTTATTATTTTATGCTTTATTATCTGTGCAGTTCTGTCCAGATTTCGGATGTTATATTACGTGTGGTTTTTTGCTTTGTGCCTTTATCGTTATAAACTTTGATTTTATACTTTCGTGTTTGTGTATTGTATTCGTGCTTTTTTGACAATGGATGTTGTGGGCAATTTGATTAACTTTAAGCGATTTGTAAAGTATAGTTACGAAGAAAAAATAGATTTGAAAAATAAAGGTGGACCGCTGCCCGATATTATTATTATTGAAACAAGTTGTGTTAGTCGTGGAAAACCATATAAACGTCACTTCAACAAAGAAATTTATGCAAGGAATAACTGGATTTGTGGCTGCAACAAGAAAAATGCTCTTTTTTGCTTGCCATGTTTGCTTTTTGGTGGAGATAAAACATGGACACAGGTAGGAGTGACTGATTTAGTACACTTGAGTGAAAAAATAAAAAAGCATGAAAACTCCAAAAATCATCTTCACAATTCAATGGAGTTAGAAATATTCGGAACAATCAACATCCAATCTCAGTTAAATTCGGCATATTGCAAACACATACAGCAACATAATGATAATGTGACAAAAAAATAGATACGTTCTATCAAAAATTATAAACTGTACAGGGTGAGTTAAGTTTTACCGCCCGTGGCAAAATAAGCCTTTAAAATAATTTGTCAATTCTCATAAATTGCATGAGTAATTTTATATTATTAAGGTACATAGAAACCAAGAAAAAATCTTTTTTTTTTTAATCAAGTAAAATTTTGGCTTTTTTCAATTACTAATTGTTCAATTTATTAGTTTTTTTGATGTACGAACAGTAAAATATTTTCACACAATTTAGTGTAATTGAAATAATTTTAGTAATTTGCGTTTATTAAATAAAGCTATTTCCGTATTAGAAGGTATTTTTTTAAATGATTTACGACATAAGTAGACTAATTTACCAGACAATGGTATTGATGTAGGGTACTTGACTTTTTATTTATGACGGTCACTAAACTTAACTTAAGAATGCAGGTCTATCGGCAACTGAAAAGCTGTCTCGTCCAGTTTGATGGGTCGATCATAAACTATTGTTAGGATGGTAAACCGCATTATCTATTGTTAGAAAGTCATAAATAGAAGCATTTTTTGTGCTATATCTTAAATTTGATTTAACTCAAAAAGTAATCATCTTTTTACGAATCAAATTGCAGATATTAATGCTACGAATAATTTGACAAATTTTGAAATAAAAAACCAAACATAGAAATTTTACCCAAAACTCTTTGTTTTACTTTTTTGGCTTCAAATAAAAATGATTTGGAAAACTTGTGGCACTAATCGAAAGTGTAAACTTCAACTGATGTAACATGTAAATTGCATACCTTCCCCTCAATCTGTAATTAGTATTATGGCCCGGGCGGTAAAACTTAACTCACCCTGTATAAAATTTTGTGGAGCCTTTGAGTTGGCAAAATCTCAAAATCCGGGTATATTTCGTGGGTTGATTAATGATAAATGATAAATGAATAAAAACACGACCCTGATTATATAAGATGCAAATTGCAGAACACCTGCTTTATTGTACCACGAGCCGCCACTGAGGTATAGTGTATTTTTTAATTCCAGAAACGGTTAGAAGATTAAGAACAAAAATTTTTTTCCTTTATGTTGGGAGCAAACTTGAACATTTACTTTTCTTATAAATCGCCATTAAAATAATTACGACGTGATTACACTTAGCACTGATTTGCGCGGGGTGCTTTCACATTTAACTAGGATATTAAATAAGAACGGTTCCCCGACACCGTGAGATTGTGATGTTTGCAATGAAGTACTCTATGCCAGAGCGTTTACGGAATTTGAATAGCTTATTCGGAAAATCCGTTTGCAGAAATTGAATATGTAACATTAGTAGGAAACTACGATCAAATCTAGTGGGTTAGATAATAATTTAGATGTTAATGACGATAAAGGAGTTTTGGAGGAAGGTGAGCTGCTTTTTCGGAAAAGTAATTTAATTCGTGGAAATTTTGCCGCGAGCGCGGAAATTCTTTAATTTAATCGTTAATTAAAAGATGCTAACTTGGAAAAGGAGCATTTATATTTAATAACTACTTTTTAGCTTCAGTCTTCACTAATTCTAAAAGTTCACCACCTAAATGAAATTTTATTAATTAATAACTCGACATTCCATTGAATCATGCATGACTCGATCGATCGCGGTTCCATAATACGAACTGATTTACCTCCATTGCCTTAATGAGTTTCACGTTTCTCTTAAACCCAATTCGCAAAGTCTTTTGTGGAATGATTACAAAATTTCCTATCTTTAATAATTTAACCGAAAGCACACGGGCTCCACAAAAAAAGCTGTCATTAAAATTACAAACTTGTTACGTGAAGCACAAAGCAGACGAATAACACGGTTATGAGCTTCTGTATTATTTAGTTTATTAGATGTAACGAACAGTGGTAATTCAGTATTAATGTTGCTAATAGCAAAGTATACCCCACATTCACTCATTACTCATTCATGCATAAGCACTATGCATTCGTGGGTATTACCTGGAATAATCACAATGCATTAGAGTAATGCACTCTAATCTTGTCTTTAATTAGCAAAATTATGCTTCTCGTTATTTTCAACAACAAGTTGAATTTTAATTTAGCAAACAACGCACAACTCTTTAAAACATTTCAGTGATGGTTAGTTTTAAAGGAGCACAAAACACAAAAAATAAGTTGGTTTAATTTAAAAGTATTTTTAATTCTAAGAAAAGCGGTATAGGTATCAGATTTCTACTCATATTATTCAATGAGTAAAAGTTTCGGTCGTTCGCGGGCTCAATGACGTCACGCGACTATTCTAAATGTCTTAATATCTCCTAAAATAATAATTTTTTTACATTGAATTTCCACCAAATTGTTTTTAATAGTTCTGACTACAATAATTGAACATTAAATAGTAATTTAAAAAGATTTTTGTGTGTTTGTGCTCCTTTAATAAAAATTTGCTTACACATCCTTTACAGAATTCAATAATGGAATCGGTAAAACGTTTAACCTCGCTGAAAAATTAATTTTCGTTATGCGCGTTTTTTTCGGCCGAATTGAAGCAACGAAATCGGGCGGGTTATAAATTAGAAAAATAAATCAAGCTACAATTCGAAATATTAGAAGGCCTGTATGTGCGTTCCTTAACATGATTTTGTAATGGCCGAAAAAACAAACAAAACCGATAATAACAACAGGAAAAGTATGATAAATTACTTCAAATAACGAGGAAACACCAAACAATGTTATTGCAGTAATTGGATAAAATGTATGCCTCTTTACGAGGTGGATGGGCTTATGTCGCAAAATCAACAGAAACGGAATGTATGTGTAGATAAGTTGGAAATGTGTCGCGATGATATTTTGTCATTAAAAGTGCAACGTGCATACAAATACGTCATGCATGACGTGCACGAGCACTTCATTTTTTGCGTGCCACTGACGTTTATGGACGTTTTTCCATATTCATTAGCGTTGATTTATTCACAGAGATATGCAGCTTCAATGCTTGAATTTAAAAAAATCGATTCGAACTTTGAAAGTAACGAGATGAAACGTTCCATTCACCCACCTATCAAACCGGTCGAGATTGTAAGATCGGTTTTCACACGGGGCCATTCAGTTTTTGATCGGATGAAATTTAAGTGCATTTTAATTGTTCAAAGAGATTAATTAATTGAAAATGCATTGAACAAAAAGTATCTTAAAATTGATGCAAATGCGAGAAGATATATACGTAGCCGTAATAAATGCCCGACAAAAAAGGGGTCGACGTTTCTATTCTTCTTTTCGCACTATTATTCATACAAGTACTTTTCATTCGGGCAATTTTGCTTTTCTTGTTTTTTATGTGCCGACAGAAAGGGTTTTTCTAGTTTTTAAATGTATTAGTGTATGATAGAAGTTATTACATAGTTGCTTTTCCAGAGAAAATATTGCTGATCGGCGAAATAAATGTGCAGAACAAAACGTAGTTGACGTCGTTTCTCGGTAGTTTTGCAAGCCGACAATGTCGATAAACCATTAAAGGATGACATGAAACTCTGTACACAATAACTGGCCTCGATACGGAAATATTTCACTATTTTCAATTTACAGACAAGTGTGTTTCAAATAAGTTAATCATTTTTAAATATCACATTTCAGTTTTTAAGTGCAAAATGTTGTAGTTGATGTAATTAGAAAAAATTTGATATTAAAGTCACGGAATTAAAGATCACGTGCCTAGATATTTTTAAAGTTAATTGTAAAAATCGAACAACGCGAAAATTGAAAAATATTGGACAGTGAAATTAATCGGCGAAGTGCAACTTTTTGAAAACAGCTTATTAAAACAAGGTTTCACGGTTTATATTATCTTCACGCTTATTTAGATTGCTTTTATGTAACAGCAACCGAAGTTAAAGTAACGAAGCAGAATTACTGTTGTTTAACGTCACTTGAAAGAGTTACTTCTCAAATACGTCATAAAACGTTTAATAGCACCAAAATTAAAACTCCGTAATTACTTTCTAGTTGAAATTAGAAAAGTTCTTTGGCAATTTTTAAACTTGGAATGAAATTTTTAATCGGACTCGAAATTAACATAGTTTGGTCGGATTTTATTGTCGGATGGCTATTGCACAATTCAACACGAAATAAAGTCATCACAATATCGTCGCGACATTATTCCGTTAAACTTTCGCACTACAGATCTAATTTACAATGCAAAAATATTGTCGGAGTTAAATTTGTAAAATGAATTACCATATTTGGGACTTGAATCATAAGCGAGACCCTCGACAAAAAAAAATAGTGCGATAATTAAGTTATTTTTCGAACATGTTCCTGATAAAGCGCGAATCATTTTTTTTCAGTGAACTGAAAAATTGCTTTTAATCAAGAAAATGCGACCCGGTTTAAATTAATTTTCTGGCGGCATTTTTAAGAAAATTTCTTAGGCATACGGAGTTAAAAAGGGTTCAAATTCAAATTCCGGTTGATCCGGGGATGTTGGGATTAATAAAAAATCTCGTTCTTTGGCAAACGACTTAAAATATTACAAACGAACGAACGAGATCAAAGCAAATGTCGATATTAAGGATATCAAAAATTCATAATCGTACCGAATCTCCCTGAGTGTTGTTGTCATATTCCTCAGATGTAAAGTTAATATTGTGGAGAAACCGTACAGTTAGTTTTCAAATTTCGGAGTTTTTAGTTTTTATTAAAAGCGCCATTCGTTTGATTTCCAACTGGAGCATCAATCACTTCTTATAACATGTTCTAATATTTTTCGGCCGTCAGTCTAACATCAATGAAAAATGGTCCCACAATATCAGTTTTTTACTTTACCCGCCCACGCATTCGCTTTTTTATGTTTGAAAGAATTTTTTAGGGCCTATACCTTTACTCCGGATATTTTAATGCATAATGGAGTGATAACCGAATTTTCGATAGATTTTCGAGCCGTAAAGGAAAAAATTAAATCGCCGGGAAAAATCGCTCCTGTGTTTACTGCTGTTTTTCTTTTTCTTTTAATAAAAGAAACGTTTAAACGGTTAGAAATTCTTTTGTGCACGATTTCTTTTTTTGCTGTCACGTAAGAGACGAATAATAGTGGCAACTTCTATTTGACAATAGAATGTGCCCGCTTTCCCTCGGGAAAAATTCCGATTGGAAAATGAATATTTTATGTACTTAATGCTTAAATTTTATGCATTATTTATTTGAGTTTTATGGACTTTAATATTTCAATAAGCTATTTACTATTTATGATGATTTAATGTTGTACGTACAACATTACTTTCGTTTTACCGCGTTTTACGATGCACCTTGTTTGAACAAAAATATTTAATATTTATATCTAATCGATCAATTACTGCTGGAGTACTCAGAAAATAAAGAAGCGGCCGATACGTCGAACAAAGGCTATTTTTATTTACTTTTGTTGGTATAATAACGAAATTTGTGGAAGTTAGGAGAAGCATAAACATAAGAACTTATTTAAAGTTTGTCAAACAATTTGTGCGGTTTTTAACTAATATTTATTTATATTTAAGCATTTTATTAATTAAATTTCACAAATTCAAGTCTAATAAGCAACATAAAAACATAAAAATTACTCGTTTTTGATGTCTTTAAAATTATGCCAAAATCATAAATCTAATCTTCAAACGTTTTGGTGCAAATGCACAGTAAAATGTTAGCTGTCAAATAAACATGTGCTTTCTAAATTTAAACTGAAGTCAGTTGCGTTTCAGAGCCCCTGAAGGCAACAATCGCCAATAACCGCACCGACTTTCTGGGCAACCGTATATTTAGTGTGGAATCCAATTTAATTAACACGTTTAAACATGAATTTTGACTTTTATGCTGTATATTCCATCCGAATAAATTTTATGATCGCGGCTCTTTTGTCAATTAAAAAAAAATTTCTTTCAGTTAATTAATGTGTTTTAAAATAAAGGGCAAGGGTGATTCCGGTCTTCTCGCTCTGTAATATAGGAGAAAAGTAAAGTAGCCGGTTCGATAATTAACAAGGCTGGTGGTATCGTTACCAAAAGATTATTAATGTAAGCTTATTGTAAGGACATAGTCAGATTATTCACAAGTTAAAATGAGTTTTACATTAGCCCCGGAGCTTGTTCCTGTCAGATTCCACACATTGTTGGTAACATATGCTGCGACATGCTTTGTGTATTTTGCATCATCAATAAAATTAATGCACGAGTTCACTCGACACATTTCAACCATCATTTTAATTGTTTGTTATTTTTTTTCCTTGCTCGAAAGAGTGAAGTTAAATTGATATTAAAACGTGAGGTAAAAGTTGTTCAAGTTGTATCGCTGGTGTGATAATGAAAGCGAGCTTTTTTATAAATATTAAAATTCGCTGACAAAGAGCTTAAAAAGCAGGCCCCTTTTTATTATCACTGTTAACTTAACGCCACAAAGCGAATTGAATGGACCAGTGAGTAATGTCGATTCTTTACATGTTAAAACTTTTAGCCATGCCGTTTTTTAATTTAAAATCTTTTTAAAACGCGTTAAATAAAATTATAGCCTCCAGTTGAAAATTTTTCTCGTTCTAACATAATTTATAAACGCGTTAAAAGGCCCTCCCTTTCGTGTTTCAGCCGCAATGTACTAAATCGAAACAATCGAGCTACTCTAATTTTTAAAAATCCAGTATGATTATCATTTTTGAAAATGTGTTTCAGCGAGTCTATTCTTTTTGTCAAACCAGTTCGGAATGGGGTTAGCTAAAAAGTGGGTCCCGATGATCGTTTAATGGATGCATTTGTTCAAATTAATCGCTCCCTTTAGTCCTTTCCTTACTATCCTAGTGGATTGCAGATTAGGCGATTAGAGACACTGATTTATATCAGTCTTATCTGTGCCTCAAACATTTTTTTTTAATTCTTGTAATGCGCCCGGAAAAAGAACGTCGTTATTAAATTTTGAAATTTCGTGAAGTAATAAATTGTACGTATCTTAAAACAGTCAAAGTTACGCGAAGAAAAATGGTGTGAAATAAACTTTATTGAGTTTGTATCCATCCCTAAGGAGCAAAGCAAACGAAGAAACTTTACTATTTCGCTTGAAATTGAAAAGAGAAATGACATCATTTTAGTTTTTGTGACTACTAATATTTATATAAAACACCGGCGACGAGGCGCACTTTTCCCGCTGTCACGGGCGACAATTTACTTGCGCATTTCGGATGTACATATATCACCCGCGGGGGACCGGCGGTTCCGCTTTATTTTTATGCGAGTCCGCGCGAATAAGTCACAAGTATGTCGTCGCCCTTAGCTAATCAATTTCTAAATACTTTTTCATATATTTCACCTGGAGCAAAGTAATTGGATGTGGTTTTCTCTGTTTACCTCTTAATCAAATTATGCTAGCATTGAATGTAGGAACTCAAGTTTCAACTTTGAATGTTTACATTTAAATTCAAATATGTCTCCTCCGTTCCAGATATAAGCTCGATAATACTGAAATTCTCAAACTTCGCGACAGAGATAAACACAGCTTGTACAACAGGAACGAAAATTTTGTTTTCCATTCCTCCTGCAATTTTATTACTCACAACATACCCAACGACATCAAAATTGCAACACTAAAAAATAAAGAAAATATGATGTATATTTTTGACCTCATTGGCTCTTTATATCTGGAGCCGCCGTTTCATCAGAATGAAATTTCCATTGAATCGATAACAAAAATTCTTTTTCTTATGGAAATGAAAACCACTTGTTGTGAATTTTTGTACGTGTTCGTGCCGATGCCGAGGGGACCTTAAAGTGTTCACGCCAATAGGTTTAAATCTGTTCGGAAGCTGTGAGCATTCAGCAAAAAAAATTCCAATTAAAATTTCGTGTTCAAAATTAACCGTCCGTTTGATCTCATTTTTAACTCCCCTTAGGACTAATTAAGCGAAATATAAAAACTTTCATCTTTGCTTCACTACATTCATTAGGCACAATTGTCTTGAGTTCGAATAAGGCGAAAAAAATAATTGAATTTTTCCTCTCCTCGTCGACATCCGTAAAATTTACGCACAAATCGAATTAAATTTTAGGGTGGAGAAAACGACCCTTTGAAGCAATTATAAATGGGGAAATTAGCGAATTTATCAGAATTTCTTCTTTGTTTTCTCCGCGTCGACCCACAATTCAAAAAAATTTCGAATAATTTGATTTACCGGTGGGAATTTTTTGATTAAAAATTTGGCACCGTTGAACGGGCAAAAAAACACAACAGCGGGGTGTAAGTTTAAACTTGGCAAGTCGACTCTCGTTACGAATGTTGGAAGTTTCTACAATCGTTCCGACAATGCGCCGTACTATTCCTGATTGTGTTAAATTAGCGCAGGGCTTGTTTGCGAAAAGTGCCTCTGTGCTATTCAATATCGTTCAAGAAGTCCGTCCCGCGGAGGGAGGATTGATTCCGCATCTTGGACATTAATATTAACACCACTTCCCATTTGCGTAATTGGATTAGACACGTCAACGGTTCTATATCATTAGAAATTTCTACCAAGTTTTTTAGCCTACATTTTCGCTCGGTTTGTTTAAATTAATTCGTTTTACGATTGTTGGCTCGTATTTCAGCGTTATCGGAGCGACTTCTTATGTGCAGTGTCCTTCGTGAGGTGTGGGATTCTCGTTTGAGACTGTATTTAGATGACTGCCTCGGGCATTGTAGTAAAACGTCGACATAATATCTTGATCAGATCTGTGTTTACCCAAGAGCATCTCCAACCAGTTTGCGTTACTTCCTCCTATGTAAATCATGCGTTGTACCAGCTTAGATAATGGACAAACTTCCTACTGCGGTTGATATATGCTCCCGTTGGAAACTGAAGCGGGAAAAGCTTTTTCACTTGCTAACTCAATGTATTATGAAAAAATACACCCGATTGTTGGTGCCGTCGACTTTTTCTTCGACGACACTCGTTTTTACAGTAATTGCAGACACATTAAAAATGTTTGTATAATTTTCAGGGACTTGAATAGTACTACTGTACCATCTTACCTTAAGACACCATCTCAGAAACAATTCCCACAAAAGATAAATGATTTTAAAATTTAACGTACATATTTAAGAAACAAAGTGACTAATAACAACGGAACATAATGCTGACCGCTTAAATACAGGCGTTAGCGATGCAGTTCCATTGAAACTGTAAAACAAATCACAAGCTGAACAGCGCAAAACGGGAAATGGTGTCACATTAAAAAATAATATAAAATATAATTTCTGACTCGTTAACCTATAAAGCGCGCTATTTTATTTTTCGGGCGACGCTATTACCGGCCGTATTTAAATTAATATTCCACCGTTCTTTAATCGATATAGGTAAATAGTAAAGTTTACCGAAAAGCATCATTTGTTTTTATGGCCGAATAAATGATTAACCTTAATTTAATCAAAACAAAACAATTTTTATTTATATTGCAGTTTGGAAATTTGTTCAACAAACCATTCATTGAAACTGTTTGACCGAGGCATTGTTAAATTCGCTCTCAATTATAATTAAAACAATAAATTGAATTGGACTTCGGGGTAATGAGTAAAGCAAATTTTAAAATGGTAATTTTATTATTATAGACAATAAACACTTCAAGGGAAAGGGGTAGACATAGAGACAATTTCTATTAAAAAAAAACTAAGGATAAAATGAGACCGATGAAAATATGATATTAGAAGATGGAAACGGTGGAACTATCGGAGCTATTTGCAGACACAGAGAAACAACTACAACACAACTTGAATATATTGAATACACAATTGGGAAGATAAATATGAATGTAAATATAGAGAGAACAAAGACTATGATAGTATCCCAAAATAACAGAACTCACAATGTTACACGAGAAAAACGTAAAATCGAGCAGGGAAAATTTAAATATTTAAGAAAAATTATAGAAGGAAATGGAAGACAAGAAAAAGTTGGCCGAATATACAACTCCCTAACATCAACATTTTTGAATAAAAGAAAAATAACAAAATAAATTTAAGCAGAGGTCGTTACTGTAATTATCGAAGCCAAACGTGGACTCTCACAAGTAAGAACAAGTGTAAAATGAACACCACAGAAATGAGGTTTTTAAAAAAAATAGAAGGGAAGACCAGGATAAGGAATGAAGTGTTCAGAGAAAAATTAAGAATAAAACAAAAAATAAGGAAGATACAGGAGAGACAATTGGAACAGAATGCCAGCAGAAAGATTGGCTAGGAAAGTTTACGAAGTACGAGCACAGGAAGCAAATAGAAGAGGAAGACCATGAAGGGATGAAATCAGACAGGCGGCGCAGGAAAGAGATATACAATGGAGAAATATAGGCAGCTTATCACAAAACCGAAAGGAGTGAAAAAAGGGAATAAACTCAATTCTGCAGTCGTACAGTAACGGTAAAAAGACTAAGGATTAATTAAGTAAGTAATTAAGTAAGCATTGTGGTTGAAAACAAATAAAAAAGTAATAAATGATTTACGGAATTTCGATACGAATGATCAAACAGGCAACAAGGATTGACAGAAATCTGTCAGAAGTGAAACGGCCGGGGATATAAATCCCAAGTACGATAAGTTGACTTTGGCTTCCTTCCACGAGAAGAGGGCTTTTTAGAAAAAAAAGCCCACTGAAGGATGATAATCTCGAGCATAATGCATTCAAATTTATTTGCATCTGTAAGTACAGTTGGCAAATTGTCTACCAGAATATTTATTCAGGTTTTAACGGTAGATATACTTTTTAAATAGTTTGCAATTTAATTAAGAAAAATTAATTAAAAAGTCTGACGTAATGCGTTCAATTTTTACCTCTAAATTGAGAAGGCCCATTTCTATTTAAATTCGTACTTAAAACGTGTCCGTTAAAACAGTGCGTAATGCATGCAAATCGCCACTAAATGCTTTAAATAAAAACCCGATAAGTCACAAAGAGTCGCCGTCGAAGCTAAAATTAATATAAAACCCGTCAGTCGTCCCAAGGGGAAGCTATCAGAATTTTTGTCAGAAATATCAGGAGCTACCGGCAAAACGTGAATATTAAGCGTTTCGTATTTCGCAACGGTGTGCATTCGAAAAATCAGTTTCTCATAATTACAGAATAGCTTACCAGTGCGGCAGTATGCAATACAAGCTATCTCATCTGTAGTTGCACGATAAACACAATTGCGTTTCCATTATCACATTTGTGCTGGTTGACTTATTGACACGCACTTAACAATCATGCGGAAATTGATGATTCGATGATGCGCAAGATTTATATGATTCTATTATGCAGTAGAAAATAGGGCATCGGAAACAAAATTTTTGTGAGGTGTATGTTAACCTTGGACGCCGTTCCGCCACTTTTTTTTTGGACACTGAACGGGTTACCTTCTTCAGGGTGGTTACTTTCTGGAAAACCTGGAAAAACCTGGAAAAACCTGAAACAGTCAGGGAATTTGGTTTGGTCTGGAAAGTCGGGGAAAAGTCGGGGAATTTTGTAAAAAAACCGAAAAAATCAGGGAATTTTTGGAGCCATTGACTTTGATTACAAGACAAAACATATTCCTTCAGAAAACTACCTAAAATTTTAAATTTACCGCTCTTTACGCGTTCGAGAGTCTATCGCATAAAAAAAGACCCGAGTGCATAGAATTGTTTTTTATTTTTTTGTTATATTTACTAAAAGTTTAATGTTCATTTATTCCGTTCTTCTATAGATGAGTTATTATTGTTACAACGATGTAAAAAAGATTTTATTTAACTTTATAGTTATATTCGTTTATTATTAATTTAATTAATTAATTTAATAAATCAATCAATAAATTTTTATACAGGTAGCCCTCGATTTACGCCGGCTCAATTTACGCCGATTCACAATAACGCCGCTGTGCAATTCACCGTTTCGCCGTGTACATAATTGGTTAATTCACCAATTCTTCCTATGTTAAAGTGATTTTCGTTTCAGTGTTGAGCCGCGTTGTGGATTCTTTTTTCCAAAAAATGTAAGAGATCCGAAACTTTGAAATTTCATTTGTTTTTGTTAATATTTTTTAATAAAAACATTTCACTTCATTTTATCTTAAAATACATTTTAAAAATTAAATTTATTATACACCTATCCCCCGATTTACACGATACTTTTTTACACGATTTCGCTTTTACACGGTTTTCAAAATAACGAATTCAAAATGAAATGTTAAAAATGAATATTTCAGATGAGTACATATTTCTACAATCATTTTTTTACTCCGTTCAGTTGTTTATACTGGTGATTCCCCGTTTTGTATGCACAATAAAACTTCCTACGTATTCACGTAAATTACTGCAGTAAATTTGTGCCAGTAGAAAAGTGTACATCATTGTGTTTTTACTAATCAGAATTTTTTAAACTTCATATTTACTGGTTAGCGATAAACAATTATTTTTTGTATTTTTTTTACAATTTTTTCCCAATAAAATTTTAAACCATAAGTTTTTAATAGAGCATGAAGAGACTTTTCAAATGAGGTATCACAAGCCCCTACTTTCTATTTAAAAATTTGGGGGTTGAAACTGTCACTCGAAGGATGTTGAGGTTAGGGATGAAATTTTTACTTTGCAGATATCATGTCATAAACGGGATTTTTTATAAATATGCACAATAATTGAGATACTAAATTTATTCCATTTGACTGGTTCGCGCTGTATATTTGTTATTTGATGAATGAACTGTTATTTTAATTTTTCAAAATATCTTATTAAAAAAAATTACGTTAAATAAATGACGTTGTTTTCGATTTACACGGTTTTGCCTATAAAAATTCAAAATTCCGTTTTACACGGTTTCTTGAGGAAACAATCTTCCGTGTAAATCGGGGGATAGGTGTATATGCATTTTGCATTATATTGTATTAATAAATAAAATGATTTGCTTCTTTTTCACTTATGTAGAACCTAACCCTATACATCACTGTAAATATGGGTTCTTTTTACGCCGATTCGATTTGCGTCGGCTTTTGTAACAACGGAACTGGGGCGTAAATCGAGGGCTACCTGTATTTTGTGTAATAAATCTGTCCCCCAGTTATTGTTTACGAAAATGTTCTCTATGTGCAAGTTGTTTTTCTTAATTTTGACCTTTCTGGAATTTTTCAATTTTTGATATGGAAAACCTGGAAAAGTCAGGGAATTTGGAAAATGAATATTGGTAACCACCCTGACTTCTTTTTCTTGTAACTTTTTTCCAACATTTATTGCAACTCAAGCGATAGAACCTGATAAAGCAATGTTTCGCAATTAAATTAATTTATTTTCCACTGCGTGACATTAACTTCTACAATTTATGGCGAGTGACCCACATAAGAACGAATTATAATCAAAGTCTCGGTCGTAACGAACCTGATTTTTGAAACAATCAAAAAGTCGTACAAATCGACGCAGAAAAAAAAACTGTTTAATTAAAAAATGAAGAGCACGTGACGATTTTATTTTCCAATTACTGCGACAAAATTGATATTAAATATCTTTTGTGAAAAATTACAATGATTGCGCTTTTGTAAAGTTCTGTTTCACGGACCTTTATCGATTTGCAATACGAACAAAGGGACCGGAGTTTTCCTGGTGCTTAAAACAAATTTTTTCGATTCGGGCAATTTGCAGCATTGCAAAGTGTATTCACCCCAATTTTAAGATAATTGCAATTTGTAAATTAAAGCGTAATTAATAGATAAGAGGAGTTAATAACTTTGCCAAACTTAATTAAAAAATAAGTTTGCAAACGTAATTTTAATAAAATCCGTAATTAATGAAAAGTGCTCATGTGTAATCGATACAATAATCCCCGCGAACATAAGAAAGGGTTGCGTTACAGTCCCTTTTGTTACGTTTTCATCTCGTTCGATCACTATCTCCATTATTTTTTGCTCATCAGACACTTATTATACAAACAACAAGCTTTCTGTGCCCCTTTTCGTCGGCGACGCAAACAATCGCCCTTCTTAAACTTGATTAAGTTTGTCGATTGCCCCGTTTTGTGATCCTAAAACTCGCTTTATTCCTCCCACCCGCCCAGCTTCTGGAAGGTTAACATTAACAATATAAGTGCCGAGCCTTTTTGAGAACAGAATAAACACTGGAGGGGAGATAAAATTTCAAGAACTGCCTTGATTAGATTTCGCTCTCTTTAATATTTTCACACCTTTAGTCCTCTCAGGAATATTTCAGCACAATAACCCGGTAGCAGGTGCGCCCGAGGGTACCATTTCAACTATAATATGTGGGAAGGTAAAGGTTTATTACAATATCCTTGATGCCTCCTAAATCAGTAATAAATCACTTGTCGCGTTATTCTTCTGTTCCCTCCCGACCTTTTTCAGGAAATTTTTACGTTCCCTATATGCAGATACAAAACAGTTTTTCAAATGGGGTGTACGAGCTAGAGCAGTAATCAGTGTAGGACAATTATTTATTTAAGTCATTTGACCCCGTTGCGACATAGATATCACATCGCTTGTTTAAAAATTCACAACTTAACGGTTGAAGATATGGAAATAATCTTTAGAACAGAATGTATAGACCTTTTCATAATGAACAATTGATTTGGAAAGTGCGGCAAGTCTATTTTATGTTACTGCTAGATATTTAATGGTTTGCATTTGAATGATTTTAAAAATATTGGTAATCAGTATATTTTTTATGACCTTATTATATCAATTTAATATGCAATAATGGTGAAAAAAATCATGGTTTTGGTGTGCACCAGACTTGCCTTAATTTCAAAAACATTGATTTCTGGAAAACGTTGATTTTCTTCGAATAGAATATAATTATAATAACAAAAAATTGAATATTTTAGTAATTTTATTTCATACTTAATTAGAAAAATAAATTTAATTTTATAGGACAAAGTAGATAAAATAAGAAAAATATTCAGTAATAAGTTGCGTGCATATAATTACAGTAGAATCTGGTTATAACGGCTTTGAATCTGATGATGACTTGGGAAGTGAATTTCTAAATAAATAATTGCACTGTTAAAAAAGAAAAAAAAGCCAAGCCAAGGAAAACACTTTTTTTTCTTTCTTGCTTAGAGCGTCATATAAACATGAAAACTTATGTATTTTTTTGCGAGGAACACGATGGTGCAATTAAAAATCGATTTGCTCTAAGATTGACAGAGATAGAAATCTTAAACCTAACCTAACCTAACCAAACTGGGTTTATCTTTTCGTGTTTCTCTTTCGGGGATATTTTAGAATTTTTACACTGTTGAGGTTATGTTGTGATTATTTACCTGTTCTAAATAAACAATTGCACTGTTAAAAAAGAAAAAAAAAGTGATTCTTCTGTAGTAAAATAAAATAAGTCAAAATCAAAACAGAAATATAAATCTCAAATATCACAGAATATGAAAAGTGACTTGCATAGAGCCCTTCAATTAGAAAATCCAAATTTTTTCGAAAACTTAAACATGAATGACAATTTATTAGTTACAACAGAATATTTGGGTATTTGTGGTAGACAAAAGTGGCCAATGAGGAATGAGGATGAGCCGGAAGCACCAGTATTACAGATTTTATCTACACAGGAAGCTGTGAGAAGTATTAACAACATTCGTAATTTTTTACAGTTTTACGGTGTGCCGAACTCAATTATTGAAAATCTTAGTGACGTTAAAACGTGTGGGGACAATTTATACTTTAACAATGTGACAGTTCAGTCGAAAATAACAAATTTTTCAAATAAAATTACTTGTTGCATTATGCTTTGTTTCACTTAAGTTTAGTCCTTATATTCTTAATGGTTTTATACATATGCATATTTATATTAGACCAATAAAGGTCTCATAAAACACTCTTGCATTTATTCTTTCAATAGCGTTTATAACGAACTTCGGATATAACGAACCGATTTTGACGGTCCCCTGAGGTTCGTTATAACCGGATTCTACTGTATATTTCTTAGTTTGGATGGTGCAGATTTTTAAAGCATTCGTGGTACACTTGCGGCCATCAAAATGTGCATGATTCTTTTTGAACAATTTGATTTCTGCTTTAAATCATAGGCGTCCTAAGAAACGTCAACAAAATGTTAATATTATTTGTTCATTATGACAAAAATTATTTGAAAAGGAAACTGTATTACTGATCGTTAGCTGCTGTAGCTGCAAATTTAAATGTAAGCAAAAGTTGCATTTTTCAATTGAAAAAACGTTATCCGGAAAATAGACTGTAACGACTATTGTTTTCACAAAATATACTTGACCCGCTTTTAACATTAACGTCTCAACTAACGCCCTTTTTTGTTCTTCTAGAGTTTGTTTGAAAACGCTCAAATGGTAATGAATGTAATCTTCAAATCTGCACGCTGACAGCTGATCACAGAAATCATTTTAAGGCAGGCTGATATTTGAGCTTCGTTAAGAAGAAAAGAAATGTTCAAGAAGTAAAACCCCCACAGAATAATAAAAATGCCTAAGATTGAAAGTGGCATTAAATAGAAAACCTGAAAATTTATTTTTCCCAAAGCAGCTAGTTAGATTAAATTTTAAAAGTTATCGAAAAAGTTCGTACGTAACATTAGAATCTTTTGATAAATTCTGATTAAAAACCTTAGAAATTAGCGTTAGCATATCGTTCGTAACTTGGCGATTAGGAAGATGTTTTTGAGTAAATTAATTAACGAATAGGGCCGAAAATAATTATGTGTGAATCCTTAGTAGACCGTTCGGGACGACTCGAAGAAATAATTAAGTTTTGCTCCTGCAAGAACATCATTATTAAAGTAAATAAAGTTATTAACGGAAGAAAAATGTAACCCGTTGTTAATGTTCGGATTGCGTGCCGCGCCGGTTTCTTTTCGAGGGGTGGATCATCTTTTAAAAAAATCATCGTCACGTTTCGAAACAAGTTCTAATTTTGCGTTTTGGCCAAACGCCGGACAAAATCCAGTTAAGTTGCTTAATACCGGATTGGGGCTATTAAAAGAAAACTACCGTTCAAAAGTTATGATCTCGATAAATTATTGGGGAAACGAGAATTTAATAAAAACAAGTTAGTGACGAAAAATTTCATCTAATACAGAAATCGCTTGAGTCAAAAACAAAGGGAATCGATTAGGTCTCTTTCTTTTGCAAGCGGATTTATTTATAGAAAAATATTGGGAAATAAAGTTGAAAAAGGCAAAATAAATGCTAAAAAATAATAAAATTTTAAAAATAGACAACTATTTGGCTGAGGGGGTGTTTACGGAAATGGTTAGTATAAAAAAAATTTAAGTGCTATAAAATAAATTAATTTTCTCACATAATTTAAATTGTTTTATGTTTGAATTGAATTGTAGAACGTCATTGTAAAAAGGTGAAAAGTAAATACAGGTAGCCCTCGGTTTACGCCGGCCCAATTTACGGCGATTCACAATAACACCGCTGTACAATTAACCGATTCTCCCTATGTCAGACTGATTTTCGTTTCAGTGTTGAAGTATTTACTGAGCCGCGACATTGTGGATTCTTTTTTCCAAAAAATGTAAGAGATCCGAAACTTTGAAATTTCATTTGTTTTTCTTAATATTTTTTAATAAAAGCATTTCACTTTATTTTATCATAAAATACATTTTAATAATTAAATTTATAATATACAGGGTGAGTTAAGTTTTACCGCCCGGGCCATAATACCTATTAAAGATTGAGGGGAAGGTATGCAATTTACATGTTACATCAGTTGAAGTTTACACTTTCGATTAGTGCCACAAGTTTTCTAAATCATTTTTATTTGAAGCCAAAAAAGTAAAACAAAGAGTTTTGGGTAAAATTTCTATGTTTGGTTTTTTATTTCAAAATTTGTCAAATTATTCGTAGGATTAATATCTGCAATTTGATTCGTAAAAAATGATTACTTTTTGAGTTAAATCAAATTTAAGATATAGCACAAAAAATGCTTCTATTTATGACTTTCTAACAATAGATAATGCGGTTTACCATCCTAACAATAGTTTATGATCGACCCATCAAACTGGACGAGACAGCTTTTCAGTTGCCGATAGACTGCATTCTTAAGTTAAGTTAAGTGACCGTCATAAATAAAAAGTCAAGTACCCTACATCAATACCATTGTCTGGTAAATTAGTCTACTTATGTCGTAAATCATTTAAAAAAATACCTTCTAATACGGAAACAGCTTTATTTAATAAACGCAAATTACTAAAATTATTTCAATTACACTAAATTGTGTGAAAATATTTTACTGTTCGTACATCAAAAAAACTAATAAATTGAACAATTAGTAATTGAAAAAAAGCCAAAATTTTACTTGATTAAAAAAAAAGATTTTTTCTTGGTTTCTGTGTACCTTAATAAAATAAAATTACTCATGCAATTTATGAGAATTGACAAATTATTTTAAAGGCTTATTTTGCCACGGGCGGTAAAACTTAACTCACCCTGTATGTATTTTGCATTATATTGAATTAATAAACAAAACTATTGACTTCTTTTTCACTTATGTAGAACCTAACCCTATGCATCACTGTAAATATGGGTTAACTTTACGCCGATTCGATTTGCGCCGATTTTTGTAAGAACGGAACTGCGGCGTAAACCGAGGGCTGCCTGTAAATCAACCGGTGAACCAAATTGTTACCCACTGAGTGCCTACTGATTTTTTTTGCACAAGTAAAAAGTAAATGAATTTAAAAAAGCGAGACAGTTTAAATTTGCATTTTCTCGGGTGAATCCGGGCGTCTGTAATGCAAGGTAGTTGAAGTTATTTTTTTAAGGGTTGGCAAATCCACCCTCTAAATTTCTGTTATTTTCAGCGTTGTTAGTTCGAGCGTGATCGCAGCCCGGAATAAGTTTTATAAAAGGGGCCACCGTTGGTGTTGAGCAAGACAGATAATTTCTGTCAGGTTATTATTATTGCAAACGCTTCATTTAAATTAACATAGCTCGGCGCCCATTCAGCGCCAGAGATGGTTACCATTCTGTCCTATTATGCATGCTTAGCTATATAAATTCTTAACAAGTCATTTACGAGGCGGGATAACACATTTAAATATTTGCAAAGTACCTCATCAAAGGATTAGTGCGCCTGGAGAATGTCGAGTACTTAATAATAATATTAAATACTGACGGTTGCACGTTCTCGAGTTTAGGAAACTTGTAAGGATCTCGTGTAGTGGCCGTTTTTTTCCGGACGGGATCGCTCGATAGTTGGAAACTGCGCTTGTCAAAGGATCATGTATCACCTAGTTTTCAATCGTAATGCAGCTCGAATTGCGTCTGCTCTCTTCGCCGACAATCTTGAACCCGGCGCAAAATCGTCGGGCTTTGGCGCGGACGTTTAGTAAATACCCTTCCGCAGGGATTCGCCGGCTGGCCTCTTTCCCGAGATGAATTACTCAAATTTGTAAGGAATCGGTCGAACGGTTCTTATTAATCGCCGAAAAACTCGGTTTGTTTTCAAACTCATGACTAATTCCCCGGCGCGGTAATTGGATTTCCCGACTTGATAAACAAGCCCTCGTATGTGGCGTTTCCGACACGACACGTTTGGACGTTTCGAGCGAAACGAGTGTCTGTCTTCATAATTCATAATTTTCGCCCCGAAAGAGATTCCCTATGTATTATTTATGTATCAGTGCGGAGATTCGTTCCCTACCGGTTTTAGGTGCATTTTTTTTGATATTATAGATTAACCTAACCGGTGATTATGTGTCATCTTCAGACAACACCGATTGCAATTCATCATCTTTTCCCGGTCATATTAAAGTGCGGAAACCTTTCTGAAAATAGTGCGGCTGTGTGTCGAGCCGGGAAAACTGTAAAGAGACTGGTAATGAAGTTGCGGATATTGCGACATCTGCAACAAATGGGCCGTCAGTGACACATACACAATTACGCTTGACCAAGGGCATTTCCTACACCATTAGGGCCTACTTTTATCCTTGAAGGGCTCGTACATGGAAACTTTTTAATGGGCGGCAAACACGGACGCGGGATTTATTAATAAAACACCGCCAAACAATGTTGCGGGCCGTTCTTATTATGTCTCCACGACTGAGATAAACTAAACCAGTTTTCTGTTATGGATTTTCTGTCAAACTTCCCAAACAACTTATAACTGTGAGCTCGGATTCGGTAGAATGATGTACGTGGATTTCTGTTACGCCATAAACATATTGCCACTTGTAAATTTTGTGTTTCACGCAATAATCGATTGCCGAAACTCGCAATTGATTGATTTCGGCCGCACGGGAGGTTTTTCTTTTAATTTACATGCCCGTACCCGTTCGGGCACGTATTCGATGTATTTTTTACTTTGTCCTTATAGTCTGTCATCGTCATTGTAAGTTATCGCTTTAACGTCCACACATTTTGACCGATGTGATATAAAATTTCATATTTAGACTTATGATGGGAAAATAAATGTGATCATTTGATCGTAAAATGTTATGATATATTAAATTAAAACAGTTATCACTTATTGAACATAAATTATTCGCAAAATTCACTCACATAACGTGCCACATTCTCACTAATAATAACACACAGAAAATTGAAATAAAAAACGACTAATTGCAATATAATAAATTTATTTCATAACAACAATAAACATTAAAATTTTAATTCAGTCTTACAATAAAAAATTATCACAATTGTCATCAATTTTAGTCAATAAAAATACAATTTGTCAATATTCAAATTCTCATTGATTTATAAGGAGCAACTCGAACTCCTTTCGCTCGCCGGATCGGGCCCCCTGCAGCCTGTCGCTGCTCCACCGTGAACGGGACCGCCCTCAAGACTTGCGGCTGGTATTGAAAAATGGAAACTTTTCGTTCGGTTTTCTTTACGTAAACCATCGTCCGAACGTTACGGCCAAAGTACGGGACACCAACAGGTCGGATCACGCTGCAGTTGTGCCGTACTTCGAGCAGGAGCCTCCGCTCTTTCTTAATCTGTTTGGCTATTCGGTCTTTCAACGCGGAATCGCCTCTGCAGACTTTCATCCAACGTCGGCTAACACTGGCAGCGTTAACCAACGATTCAGAATCGAGATACCTGTAAGGATACAAATTATAAACAACAATAAATACATAAATAAATAAAATAATTCTTACCTGAGGATGGTTGTGGAAATTTCTACTGGAAGGGTTGTAATATCTTTCTTGATCACAAATGGAAACAGTTGAAACATCTTGAAAGCTTGATAGAAACTGATAAGACAGGGAAAAATTTGGGGTAAATATACCCCCGGTGAGCACTCAGGTGTAACGGTTTCGATTCATTGACCCGGAACTCAGTTGCGGTTCAATAATTGTCTCTGCACGTAGAAATCTAAGACAACGCTTCAGTATCAGTTCCAAACAATTTTTAAACTAATGTTAATGTCAATATTCCACTTCCGCTAGGAGAGCGAACATTGTCCAAGAAAGTCCAAGAAAGTAAATCTTCAAAATAAAAGCATAAGATCTGAGCAATAGCAGCAAAAATTCTGGACTATTTCAGAAGAAACAAAATACGCAATTTTTATCGAGAAAGGAAGAAAGAGAAATAGGGAGACAGACAAACACTAAGTATTAAAAAGTAATAAAGAAAACTTAATACGATAGGAAGGGAAACTTATAGCAAGAGTACTTCTCAGACAGGCTAAATGATGGAATGGAAAAAGTGAACAAATAGATATGTGTAAGAATGCAAAATATGCGGCAAATAGAAGTACCTACCAAAGATGAAATTTTCAAAATAAAAAAAAAATTTAAGGATAACAAAACTTCAGGAAATAATGGAATAACGGCGGAAAATCTGAACTATGAGGAAGAAGTGCTGAGTAACGAGGTTCATTAAATGGTCCAAGGAATTTGGCAGAAGTTACAAACACAATAATACCGGTGTTCGAAAATGAAGACCATACAGAATACCACAAAATTGTAGTGCCTGAAGCAAATAGAAAGGGTACAATGAAGAATGCTGCAGTTAATAGATAGGAAATGGTCACAATAGAAGAAGGAGGGAGGTCGAAGAATTGATGGAGAGAAGCGGTAATAGAAAATCTAAGGGAAATGAATATAAAAGGATGGAATGGAAGAGAATAACGTAGCTACGGTCCTAATAGACCTGCGTAAAGCTAATATATTGTACTAATAACAAACTAATTAAAATGGATTACATTTCATAATAGAATTAAAATAATTAATTGCCCCTAAACACCAATGAACACACTTCATTCGTAAATTTTACTACTATCAGGGTGGATTGTAAAGCCACATTCTCACATCACAAGATCACACAGAAAATAGAAATAACAACAACTAATTGCAATATAATAAATTTATTTCGTAACATAATAACAAACATTAAAATTTTAATTCAGTCTTACAATAAAAAATTATCACAATTGTCATCAATTTTAGTCAATAAAAATACAATTTGTCTATATTCAAATTCTCATTGATTTATAAGGAGCAACTCGAACTCCTTTCGCTCGCCGGATCGGGCCCCCTGCAGCCTGTCGCTGGTCCACCGTGAACGGGACCGCCCTCAAGACTTGCGGCTGGTATTGAAAAACGGGAACTTTTCGTTCGGTTTTCTTGACGTAAACCATCGTTTGAACGTTACGGCCAAAGTACGGGACACCATCAGGTCGGATCACGCTGCAATTGGGCCGTACTTCGAGCAGGAGCCTCCGCTCTTTCTTGATCTGTTTGGCTATTCGGTCTTTCAACACGGAATCGCCTCTGCAGACTTTCATCCAACGTCGGCTAACACTGGCAGCGTTAACCAACGATTCAGAATCGAGATACCTGTAAGGATACAAATTATAAACAACAATAAATACATAAATAAATAAAATAATTCTTACCTGAGGATGGTTGTGGAAATTTCTACTGGAAGGGTTGTAATATCTTTCTTGATCACAAATGGAAACAGTTGAAACATCTTGAAAGCTTGATAGAAACTGATAAGACAGGGAAAAATTTGGGGTAAATATACCCCCGGTGAGCACTCAGGTGTAACGGTTTCGAGTCATTGACTCGGAACTCAGTTACGGTTCAATAATTATCTCTGCACGTAGGAATCTAAGAGAACGCTTCAGTATCAGTTCCAAACAATGTTTTTGTTAATGTTAATGTTAATGTTAATGTTAATGTTCAACTTCCGCTAGAAGACCGAACATTGTCCAAGAAAATCCAAGAAAGTAAATCTTCAAAATAAAAGAATAAGATGAGAACAAAAGTAGCAAAAATTCGGGACTATTTCAGAAGAAACAAAATACGGAATTTCTATAGAGAAGGGAAGAAAGAGAAACAGGGAGACAGGTAAACACTAAGTATCAAAGATAATGAAAGAAACTTAATACGAGAGGAAGGAAATCTTATAGCAAGAGTACTTCTCAGAAATGCTAAATGATGAAATGGAAAAAGTGAACAAATAGATATGTGTAAGAAAGCACAATATGCGGCAAATAGAAGAACCTACCAAAGATGAAATTTTAAAAATTATGAATGAAATTAAGGATAACAAAACTTCAGGTAATAATGAAAAAACTGCGGAAAATCTGAACTATGAGGGAGAAGTGCTGAGTAGCGAGGTTCATCAAATAGTCCAAGGAATTTGGCAAAAGTTACAAACACGTTAATACCGGTGTTCCAAAATGAAGACCATTTAGAATACCACAAAACTGCAGTGCCTGGAGCACATGGAATGGGTGGAATGAAGAATGCTGCAGTTGATAGATGGGAAATCGTCACAATACAAGAAAGGAAGAGGGAGGTTGAAAAATCGATGGAGAGAAGCAGCAATAGATAATATAAGGGAAACTAATATAACAGGATGGAGTGGAAGAGAATAACGTAGCTATGGGCCTAATAGGTCTGCGTAATTATTAATAACAGACTAATTAAAAAGGATTAGATTTCATAATACATTTCAAATAATTAACTGCCTCTTAACACCAATGAACACACTTCATTCGTAAATTTCACTCCCAACAGGGTGGTTTGTAAAGCTAAATTCTCACATCATAAGATCACACAGAAAATTGAAATAAAAAACGACTAATTTCAATATAATAAATTTATTTCGTAACAACAATAAACATTAAAATTTTAATTCAGTCTTACAATAAAAAATTATCACAATTGTCATCAATTTTAGTCAATAAAAATACAATTTGTCTATATTCAAATTCTCATTGATTTATAAGGAGCAACTCGAACTCCTTTCGTTCGCCGGATCGGCCCCCCTGCAGCCTGTCGCTGGTCCACCGTGAACGGGACCGCCCTCAAAACTTGCGGCTGGTATTGAAAAACGGGAACTTTTCGTTCGGTTTTCTTGACGTAAACCATCGTTTGAACGTTACGGCCAAAGTACGGGACACCATCAGGTCGGATCACGCTGCAATTGGGCCGTACTTCGAGCAGGAGCCTCCGCTCTTTCTTGATCTGTTTGGCTATTCGGTCTTTCAACACGGAATCGCCTCTGCAGACTTTCATCCAACGTCGGCTAACACTGGCAGCGTTAACCAACGATTCAGAATCGAGATACCTGTAAGGATACAAATTATAAACAACAATAAATACATAAATAAATAAAATAATTCTTACCTGAGGATGGTTGTGGAAATTTCTACTGGAAGGGTTGTAATATCTTTCTTGATCACAAATGGAAACAGTTGAAACATCTTGAAAGCTTGATAGAAACTGATAAGACAGGGAAAAATTTGGGGTAAATATACCCCCGGTGAGCACTCAGGTGTAACGGTTTCGAGTCATTGACTCGGAACTCAGTTACGGTTCAATAATTATCTCTGCACGTAGGAATCTAAGAGAGCGCTTCAGTATCAGTTCTAAACAATGTTTTAGTTAATGTTAATATTAATGTTCAACTTCCGCTAGGAGACCAAACATTGTCCAAGAAAGTCCAAGAAAGGCCAAGAAAGTAAATCTTCAAAATAAAAGAATAAGCTCTAAACAAAAGTAGCAAAAATTCGGGACTATTTCATAAGAAACAAAATACCGAATTTCTATAGACAAAGGAAGAAAGTGAAATAGGGAGATAGGCAAACATTAAGTATCAAAAATAATGAAGGAAACTTAATAGGAGAGGCAGGGAAACTTATAGCAAGAGTACTTCTCATACAGGCTAAATGATGGAATGGAAAAGAGAACAAAGAAGTATGTCTAAGAATTCAAAAAATGCGGCAAATAGAAGAACCTACCAATGATGAAATTTTAAAAATAATAAATGATCTCAAGGATAACAATAATGGAATAACGGCGGAAAATCTGAACTATGAGGGAGAAGTGCTGAGTAACGAGGTTCATCAAATGGTCCAAGGAATTTGGCAGAAGTTACAAACAGCATAATAATGGTGTTCCAAAATGAAGACCATACAGAATACCACAAAACTGTAGTGCCTGGAGCAAATGGAAAGGGTAGGATGAAGAATGCTGCAGTTAATAGATAGGAAATTGTCACAATACAAGAAAGGAATAGGGAGGTCGAAAAATTGATGGAGAGAAGCAGCAATAGAAAATCTAAGAGAAACGAATATAACAGGATAGAGTGGAAGAGAATAACGTAGCTATGGGCCTAATAGGTCTGCGTAAAACTAATATATTGTATTCATAACGGACTAATTAAAAAGGATTAGATTTCATAATGCAATTGAAATGATTAATTGCCCCTTAACACCAATGAACACACTTCATTCGTAAATTTCACTCCCAACAAGGTGGTTTGTAAAGCCACATTCTCACATCATAAGGTCACACAGAAAATTGAAATAAAAAACAAATAATTTCAATATAATAAATTTATTTCGTAACAACAATAAACATTAAAATTTTAATTCAGTCTTACAATAAAAAATTATCACAATTGTCATCAATTTTAGTCAATAAAAATACAATTTGTCTATATTCAAATTCTCATTGATTTATAAGGAGCAACTCGAACTCCTTTCGTTCGCCGGATCGGCCCCCCTGCAGCCTGTCGCTGGTCCACCGTGAACGGGACCGCCCTCAAAACTTGCGGCTGGTATTGAAAAACGGGAACTTTTCGTTCGGTTTTCTTTACGTAAACCATCGTCTGAACGTTACGGCCAAAGTACGGGACACCAACAGGTCGGATCACGCTGCAGTTGTGCCATACTTCGAGCAGGAGCTTCCGCTCTTTCTTGATCTGTTTAACTATTCGGTTTTTCAACGCGGAATCTCCTCTGCAGATTTTCGTCGGCTAACACTGGCAGCGTTAACCAACGATTCAGAATCGAGATACCTGTAAGGATACAAATTATAAACAACAATAAATACATAAATAAATAAAATAATTCTTACCTGAGGATGGTTGTGGAAATTTCCACTGGAAGGGTTGTAATATCTTTCTTGATCACAAATGGAAACAGTTGAAACATCTTGAAAGCTTGATAGAAACTGATAAGACAGGGAAAAATTTGGGGTAAATATACCCCCCGGTGGGCACTCAGGTGTAGCGGTTTCGATTCATTGGCCCGGAACAAGTTTTGGTTCAATAATTGTTTGTGCACGTGACTATTAAATTTTGCATTTTGGTTAATTTTGTCATCTTCAGCCGTACATAAGCAACATAATTAAGGGAAGCAATTCAGATCTGTAATAAACCAAGCAACCTTTACGTGCTGACGATGTTGCGACGTGGCTCGCAAAACGCGAGGACAAATTTGTGTCGATGTCATCATTTGAAACTTGCTATCCCTCCATTGTAATAACTCACCAAGTTTCAGTTATTGGCACCTGCTAATGTATTGATCTGAAAATTTGTTGTTTCCCTGATTAATTATATTGAGGCAAACGAGAAAATGGGGAAAAGGAGTGATTTTCTTCGCATAATAAAGAAACGTGTATTCGAACGTTAACTTTGATCGTTACCAGATATTGATGCTTAGATTTGGCTGAATGAAAGCTGTATTCACGAAAATAAGTTCATTGGACCCGATAAAAGTTCAAGTTTTGAGGGAATGTGCAGGAAACATTTTGGCGGCGGCTCATTAAAGCTTCATTGTTTTTTAATCGAACATTTTTCAGCGACTTGTGCTTTAAATTTTTACAGTTAAGAAACTTAAAGTTTATTATCAGTCGGTGACATATTATTTAATAAATCTTGAAATTAAAAGCTTTTAATAGAAGACAATAACAAGAATTTTATTCTCTTTACGAAAGTCCATTCCTTTGTTCTGCTCGCAAACTTAAAAGCGATACAATTAAAACAATAATGCTTTAATTAAGATTGATACGATATTGTTTAGACTTGATTAGATTTGTATAAGTTTATTTTAGGGGTTACTTTGTGTAAAGGCTCATTCAATTTTGGTCACGCGATAACCTCAACAAATCTGAAATTTAAATGTAGGGCAAAATCGTCCCGACATATTTTAATCTTTCTTTTTGTAAATAGATAAGATTTTAATTTAAAGTTGGACTACTTTGAAATCAACACTGGCGATCGTTTTAAAGCGGAACAAAAATTTTTCGCTCCCCATGTTATTATTTGTTTTGCATGTTAATGTTTTGTATGATAATTTATCTTTTTTAGAGATAATTGCCACGGCTGAAAGCTTTAGATTTTCGTTTGATATTATAATTCATTCGGGCTATAGAAATCCATAATGGCACATGATCTTTTATTGACCTTTCATGATAAAAAAGTATTATGGTAATAAGCCCCACGCCATTGATAGGTATCGTAATATATGGAGCTTTTACGAGGATCCCAAAAACTGTAGCACTAAACTGACGTTGGTATACGGTGCTGTATTTCAAACATCTTTATCGGTAATAAAATCATCCTGCGTTTTGTTTGTCACATGCTTTTGAATTTATGCTCTTACGGCGTTTTTGTATTGAAATTTAATTAGCCCCAATTTGACTATTATTATATTTATAATCAGAAATGTTAGAGTACGGGACTTGTAGCAATTGCGGTTGCGGTTCACAGATTGGTCTGCGTGGACACAGATATAGTTTAAAGCTGAAAGCGGAGGACCTTAATGAAAACATTCCTTAGGCTTTGCTGATGGAAGCATGTCAACATATCAAAAAGGTTCAATTATCCCTCGTCCCGGATTGATGACGTCCTCAATGATGTACCCCATTAACGGCATCGTTTATACGGTGCCGATCTAACAGCTTTTCACCGTCTTGCCGGTTATCTTTTATTTTAATTGACCTCTCCCAGAGTAAGTAAATAAAGCGACAGGGTCGTGAGATCTGGGGGCGACGGAGATGTAGCGAAACTTCGCAATCCCACTAGCGCCGGGCGTCTCCCGGGAGCAATATCACAGCTCGACAGACTTCCGCACCTCCCCTTCTACAGTTACAGCCGCGAGTTCGTATGCGGGCCCATTTGCACATATGTGCGTGTTGTGCACGCCTATCCTGCGAAAGAAATCAACACCGATAAAATTATAGCGATCCGAACTTTTACCCTCAACGCCGCATAAAAAATCCCCTACGTTTCATTTTAATTCGATTATAAAAGGAAAAACTGTTCTTTAAGTTGTTATATTAAACTAATTTATTTACAGAATATGAAATTTATATTAATTCGTTTTCTTTGGGAGTATATAGGAAGAAAAAAAATACCTGTAGAATGGGAAACTGGACAGATGACAGTAATACACAGAAAGGGAGATCAACAAATATGCAAGAATTACAGAAGGTTGACGTTACTAAATACTTCATGCAAGATGATGTATTTGTGACAAAAAACCGTACAGAGATGGAAAAGTTGGTATGCGCAATGTTACAAAAAAGGGGAAAATGGGGTTGAAAATAAATTAAGAAAAACAAAGCTAATGAAAGTGGACAAAAAATTATAAAGTGAAAAGTAAAGAATCTAATTTTGAGTTAGCCAGTAGTTTCAAATATTTGGGGATGATGACATCAAATGATGAAAATAGTGACTTAGAAATTAAAGAAAAGCTAATAACAGAAAATAGAGCATTCCATGCTAACAGAAAGTTATTGAGAAGTAAGACACTTCGGAATAAAACAAAAATAAATATACAGTGCTTTCGTAAAGTAAGGAATAAATTCGATAAAACATTTTAGAAGAATTTTCACAAAAAATCCTCGGACCCGTCAATTTTAGTTTTTAAAATTGCATCTTCTTTAATACTGATAATTTTACGATCGTCTTTTGTTTTTGCACTATGACGTCATCAACAATTTTTTTCAAATGGCACCCCATATTTTGATCGCGAATTTGGATGTAGCACATTTTTATAAAACAATAATCAGACCAACAATGACAATCATTAAAAAAACAGAAAGAATACTTTAGAATATTGCAACGGAAAGTTGGAACG
The DNA here is from genome assembly GCA_949768715.1 of Dascillus cervinus. NCBI lineage: Eukaryota > Metazoa > Arthropoda > Insecta > Coleoptera > Dascillidae > Dascillus > Dascillus cervinus. The sequence continues at coordinate 7,017,619 of OX458323.1, forward strand.
GAAACAGTAGCCCTTAAAAGGATAAAGTGAAAGACAGAAGAAATTGCAGAAAGATTTGTGAAAAAAAATAATAGAAAATGGGTACTGATCACACCCGTATTATAGATCTAGATAGCTTCGTTTAGAAGCGGCATCACTCCACATGGAGTGTTTAGCCACTCGGCCAAGATGAAAATTTCCCTGTTGTAAAACGATCCCGCGGTCGGTGATTATTACTTGAATAGCCCTACCATAAATTAGTAAGATTGTCGAACTTGAACCTTTCCTGGCGAAAACAGGGCGCATCGCTTTGTTGACATTTTTGCTAGTTTTATGTACAGGGTGAGTTAAGTTTTACCGCCCGTGGCAAAATAGGCCTTTAAAATAATTTGTCAATTCTCATAAATTGCATGAGTAATTTTATATTATTAAGGTACATAGAAATCAAGAAAAAATCTTTTTTTTTAATCAAGTAAAATTTTTGCTTTTTTTCAATTACTAATTGTTCAATTTATTAGTTTTTTTGATGTACGAACAGTAAAATATTTTCACACAATTTAGTGTAATTGAAATAATTTTAGTAATTTGCGTTTATTAAATAAAGCTATTTCCGTATTAGAAGGTATTTTTTAAATGATTTACGACATAAGTAGACTAATTTACCAGACAATGGTATTGATATAGGGGTGCTTGAAAGATTATTTATGGCGGTCACTAAACTCAACTTAAAAATGCAGGTCTATCGGCAACTGAAAAGCTGTCTCGTCCAGTTTGATGCGTCGATCATAAACTATTGTTAGGATGGTAAACCGCATTATCTATTGTTAGAAAGTCATAAATAGAAGCATTTTTTGTGCTATATCTTAAATTTGATTTAACTCCAAAAGTAATCATTTTTTTACGAATCAAATTGCAGATATTAATGCTACGAATAATTTGACAAATTTTGAAATAAAAAACCAAACAGAAATTTTACCCAAAACTCTTTGTTTTACTTTTTTGGCTTCAAATAAAAATATTTTGGAAAATTTGTAGTACTAATCGAAAGCGTAAACTTCAACTGATGTAACATGTAAATTGTATACTTTCCCCTCAATCTTTAATAGGAATTATGGCCTGGGCGGTAAAACTTAACTCACCCTGTACATAAAAAGAAAAACTATTGTTTCAGTTGTTATTGTCACGTTACAGTATTTTCTTTACAGAATATGAAATTTATATTCATGCGTTTTTCTTCACAAAGTTACCTGCATTTGCCTCCAGTAAAATTAGTTTTTTGCACGGCAGGTCAATTTTAATTGCCCTGTGCGCGAAACTGTGAACCATTGAACATCAATCATCTACTCTGATGCATACATTTTCAAAATGAAATTTTTATTAAGTTCTCGCGTAAACGCGCAAACTAACAGTAAAACATGAGCACTAAAAAATTATTACGCTGATGCAACAGAAAGGAAACAAGTCAGTCGTACGATGATTGTAGATAGTAAAATATTAATTGTCACCCCTTTTGTAATCGCGTAGCATTGTATTTGCTGTCGCGCTGAAGCGAACCTTTGAAAAAAATACGGAAACAGGTTTTATTTTTTAATAACAACAATGTGCGAGTGCATGTGTCGCGCTATTACGCTCGTCCAATTTGTCTCGGATTTCATGAAACTTTCCCACATTATTATCAATGGAAGACAATGAAATCCCACTGCACTTAATGATGGTTTCATTATCCGGATGTTTTCGAATTAAGTTTTCCCCAGCGTTTTCCCAAACAATTTAATACTTTTTTGTTTCTTATCGGGGCTACTTTTTTTTTTATTTTCGTCCTTTCGCGAACCATTTTCACATGTTTTTCGCTAATCGTAAATGTGCGGAATTATATTGAATTACACGTCGGATGAGATAGCAGAACCGTGGAATGACGTTAAATTCATAAAGGTAAAGGCTTGCTTCAGTTAGTATTGAGAATGCCGACGAGAATGCCGATAATATTGGAAATAACCCACGGGTAAAGGTAGTATTAATACAGTTACTATTAATTACATGCTTTACGTTATCTCTGTGTAGTTGAGCGCTGTGGGTTCCGGAAAAAGAAGGAATCGGATAAACCGAGAGAGGGTTATTAACTACTTTCGAATTATATAGGTTTCCCTTTCAAGCGCCGGCTGTATTGATCTCACATTTGATCATTTTAAAATCATTTTCTCCGTCGTAATTGAACGGTAATAATTTTCCTTTTAACGAGCGACAATAAAAGGGAGAAAATTATTTCGCCATTAATTCATTCAATACGGGAGGGTTTGAGTGTATCTTAGATAAGGTAAGTCAACCATGCCATTATGCAGATTCGCATGTGCTGGGAACAAACATGATGGGAACTCGGCGAACGCCATTTTTCTTTACTTTTAATATCTCACATGAATGATTCTATTATATTTCAATATTCGATCTAAAAATATCCCACTGGCGTAACAGTGCCCTGCTTACTTAATTTTAATTAACGCACTGAAAACAAGCCTGCTTTATCGAGTTATTATCAGCTACTGGGTTTCCGTACCCATCTGTGCATTCATATATTTCAAATTAATAATGGCTATTCACATCCGATTTACTTATTTTTTTATTTTTTTATTGAAATTTAGGGCTGTATTCATTTAACCATTAAACATCCTGGGTAGCAAAATGTAAATTAGGCCAAATATTATCACTTGTAATTGACCATTGCTTTCCTTTCATCCGGAAAAAGCAATTTTTAACGAAGAATTAGTTGACTGAAATAAATTACCCCGATCAAACAGCGAGTCCGGCAGAACGAGCTGTTTTTTCGGGCAATTCATTGACTCCAATTACCAAATCAGCATCTTAAACACTAAAAAGAAAGCTTGAATGCAATTCTGTAACATAATTTAATGAATGCCGATTTTAAATATCGTCAAGGCAACTAAACTTGTAAACAAATTTTACTAATTTTACTAATCAAATTTTTTATATATGAATCAGCATAATAAATAATATTAGAAACATTATTAGCTAAACATGGGCACCAACCAAATTTTAATAATTAATTTTTATAACAAATTTCGATAAGTTGTAATAAGAAGTTAACCAGATGAACTGGGTCCGAACGTTGCGACTACTCATGTTGCACGAAAAAAATTCAACAGTTTCGGTAAGGTAAAGTGGGGTAAGTGTATAACGGGGGTAAGTGCGATCTACGTCTTTGTTTGTAGATACCTGGTATATATTTTGATATCTGCTGCAAATTATGAAACTTTTGGCACATAAAAAGTCACAGTCACCATGGTTTTTCTCAGTTTTATAGCGATTAAATTTGGATGCTTCAAATGTGTCAAAATTTCCCCGATTAAATTTTGACGTTTAATCGCTTCTGAATTTTTTGCAATCATTATCAAAGATTCTTCGACAAGTAAATAAATAATTCATTGCAAAATCTATTTATTCAGATTAATAATCAGGAAATAATCATGCCGAATACCCCGCGTGCATGAAAACAGCCTGATTAAATTTTTACGTTTTTGTCGCAACGTTTTGCCATAAAGAAATATTTCTCGTAAATTTTCCACTCAAAATCACTCGTGCTTCGCACATGGCAAATTTACTCGACATCAAAATTTATTCGGCTATTTTGATGCATTTGGGATATTACTGTTGATTATTTTGAGTAAAGTAATAAAGTTATTTTACAACGATTTTTAATGCCTCATTTTGCCGGTGATCGCACTTTACCGGTTTTTTATTTTTTATTTAGAACATTACCAATTGTTGATATCATCACCTAAATGGACTACTAAATTATGTTTTAGAATTCCATAACAATAAAACATTATTTATTTTATGAAACATTTCTTTCATTATCGATAAGTGTGATTGGACCTACCCCAATTTACCCTATAAAGAATTCTATTTTTTTGGTTCATCACCAAGCCATGACGTGGTCGAATTTTTCTATTTTATTTTTTATTCCGCTGCAGTTTGGTTAGTTGGGCTGAGGAGAATGGAGAAGTTTGCAGCAAATGACCTTTAGGATTTCGCAAACTTTTAATGCAAATCGTAGGTATTAGTACCATATCTTCGGGGATTAGGAAACTATAGTTTTCAACAAGATAGTGCCCGGCTGCATACAGCGAGGGTTACTTCGGAGTTCCAACATTGATCTGCTTCGTGGGCTGCTCGTTCTCCAGAGTTATCACCCATTGAACATGTATGGGATCTGATCGGAAGAAGATTACAGCAAACCCCACGCACATTTAATGAACTTCGGCTTCGCATTCAAGAAGCTCGGTATGAGATACCGCAAGCCCACATTGTTCAGCTAATTTCAAGTATGAGTTGCTGAATGCTCAAGAAATCAAGAAGCAACTGATTATTAATTTCCCACCAATGTTGCCATTAATCCGGCTAGAATAACCGTATTAATAAACATTAATAATCTATTAAGAAATCTGTTTTTTTGACAAAATTTCTTTTAGAAAAAGTTGAATAGATAATATAAAAAGAAGCGAAGAAGCGTTAAGTAGTTGTGAATTAATTCGGTTAAAGAAAAAAATAATTTTCATTAATTACATTTTAATACGTATCCAATAAAAATCCATTTATCAAGTCGATTTTCCTCGGGAAAAACAAGTCTTTTTGTGTTTTGTATTATCTGGATTTTCGGTTTCCGCAATTTTTCGGCGACGATCGAATTTTTTAATTAAAAAAATCATCCCTTAACGCATCAAATACACTAGGAAAACCCGAACGACTAAAGTAATCAGCGTAATAGTTAAATTTCGTTCGTTTCGTCAAAATGAACTGTTTCCAATTACCGCGACTTTTTAGTTTTTTCTTCATTAAAAAGGACTTAAAGGGAAATAATGACGTTCCTTTGGTTATTCCAAAGTTAGGTAAATTACGAAATAATGTTTTATATTAAATCCAACGGCACTGTTCCGGAATAATTAGATAATTGGACTCTCGGGGTAAGCGGTTACAAACTAAGCCGATAAAACTGACCACGTCCCCGCACGCTAACTGCAATAAAACCTACCAATAAATCCGAAAATATTAATTTGAAAACAGTCTCGATATTTAATGTTAATTGATTTTGGAAAGTTTCTCTGTTAAATGTGGCTTGAATGCGCCTATTATATTATTCTAGAATTAGATTAAACAGACTGTTGACGGAAGACCGATATTTTGTATAGGGCTAATTAAGGAATCTAAAGGGTGTGTGTGTGCGCGTGCGTTTATTGCGTACGTGAAAATTAGTAAAACGCCTAGAATCAAAATTTATTTTAGGGCCCTTTAAGGGGGTATTCTAGTGTAGAAATTTGAAAAAATCAATTTTTTTTCTTATATTTTCAAAGCTTAACCTGAATATGTCTTTAAAAGGATTTGTCAAAATTTTAATTATTTCCGGCGATATAGGTATTTTAGGGACACGACATCCAAACCGGCTGGGCCGGAACAACACTGGGCGTAATTTTACCCGAAACTTTAAACGCGTTTTTCTCGAAACTACTTTTTTCAAACAGTTTGTCATGATTTCTCATTCCTTGTAATTTGGTGCGAGTCTTCTCTATATATGTCTCTATCGTACTAACTATGATTTATAACAAATTAATTTTTTTTACTATTTTAAAAAAATTCAGAAAAGTCAAAAAAACAGTAAAAAAATTTATTATTTTTTCGGACATCCGCAATTTAGCGAAAAAAACTTTTTTTCAGTTTTTTTTAGTTAGTACGATAGCAGCATTTATCCTAGATAAATCATCTTTTTTATTTTTTTGTTTCACATCATTTGGAGGGTTGCAATCGTGACAGACTTGGCACGCCATTTTTTTTCCAATCCCCCACTTCAACAGCTTATAACTTTTTGAGTTTTCAATTTTTTCAATTTTTTTTTTTTATGTATTGTTAAAACATGAATAAATATCTTGTTAAAAAATGGATAGTAAAAATATTTTTTGTTTTTTATTTATAGCACGCAAAAAAACACCTCAAATTCATGCCTCTAGACTAGAATACTCCCTTAACACATCCGCGTAATTTCCTGAAAATCTGAACGTATTTAGTGATACGAGGTCAAACGTCCTTTTCGTCATTAATTAAATAGGAAAAATAATACAAACTAGAGATAAAATCTTGTGCCATTTATCTTGGTCGTGACTCGGTGAATTAATGTTGCGACCCCGGAATTTGAAAAACGCTAATTAATAATATTACTCTTTATTTATAACGCACGCAATTACATTCAAACCAGATTGACGTTGTATTTCCGAACGTTACATTCGGAATTTTGGCATGAGATGTTTTAGTTTAACAAGGCATTTGATGGGGTTTATCTAGGCCGATGTTCGACAAGTTTGCAAGTCAAACGAGACATCCAATCAGCGGCTCGCAATAGTTGCTTAGATTAAAAAAAATTCAACTCTAAATTCAGATTTCCTAATAAATGCTGTTTATTTTGTAACGGAGGTGAAAAGGGAAAGATAAATTTTCGTTTGCACGTTTCACGAGTCACTAAAAATAAAGTTTCTTTATTAAATTTTCGTCTGCAATGAATGGTCAAGGCCAACACACAAAGGCTATAAAAACACAATAAAACAAAAATAAAACAAAAAGGGTCACTACTAAAAATAACTGACATAATAAGCACAATTTTTGCTTTTTTAATACATTTCATCATCCCTTGTCGTATCATATACAGTAGATGCCGCTTACTTGGTTCACTAGATTGAATCAACCAAATCTATTTACAGTAGAATCCGCTTATAGCGAGGGCGCACGGGAGTTTGAAATTAGCTCGTTATAAGAGGATTCCGTTAAAAGCGCTTTATTATGTAAAGACATTTTTTATTGTTAACATAAATGAGTAAAATGCGTGTACGTTACAGTTGTTACATATATAAATTTAGGCGTACTTATTAACCGAAATAGTTTGTAATAGTCTGTTTCGTCAATTAAATTTTCCAAATTTGCCAAAAAATGAAAAAATTGTTCTGCACCATTTAGAGTAGTTTCGGTTTCAAAAAAACTCTGCAATTTCCGCTCGCAAAATCTTTTCTGATAAAAGGGCCGGTTAATCATCATCAGGTTTAATAGTTTCAGGTTCAGATTGATTGTATCTTTGGTGCGCATTCTTAACGATGTCATCCTCGGTTGGAATTTCACTAGTGCATACAAAATTGTCAACCGTTACATACTTCTGAAAGTTGACGTTATAACCGGAGTCTCGTTATAACCGATCTCGTAATATGCGGACATTTTTAACTGCGTTTGCATAGTAAACCAAATTTCTTCATGCGTATTGCTCGTTATAAGCGGTGTCTCGTTATATCCGGTATTCGTTAAAAGCGGATTATACTGTATATAGTATTGAATAGTTACCTAGTGTAGAATGTAGACAATCGTAGAGTGTAGTTTCGAGTTTTGCCTGCAACATACAAAATTTGTAAGTTTATACACAGTAATTTCAATTGATAATTGAAATGTTAATTAAAACATGAATTATTCATGTTTTCGCTCCCAATTACACTGAGTAAGGTGGAATTAAAACACTGTTCTAGCTACATTTACATAGCACCTTACGTTTAAAAAGACTAAACGATTTATCGGTCGGGGTATCGTCCTTTCATTTTTTCGATAATCGGTTTAATCACCATCCCCATTTGTTATCGGAATCGATTTTGGCCGACAATTAAAGAAAAAAGGAATGCGGCAATTCAAAACGCGACGCTGTCGCGAAATAAATTAGACTTTCTGCATATTAAAACTTTTTCCGTACTACTTATACACTTGTTTTTTGCTCGTTCAACTTTTTAATTGTATACAAGCTTCGCTTATAAAAATTATTTATTAAAATGAAAGGAATATCTTTCTTACGAACGCAACCGTACGTTTCCTTATCGTGAATATTATTCTCCCCCAAAGAAAACTTGCAATAAAACTTACTGTTATTTGCCCTGGAAAATTTTGTTTTATAAATCAAAGCGAGAAAGAACCAGCGGTAAAATATTTCCTTTGTTGTCCAAAAAAAAACGGGCAAACGCACATACGCATGTTGAAATGCTCTCCGGCAAGGGTTGCCCCCGTTTCGGGGCCGATTTGTAAAAAATGTGATCTCAGTGTAGATATATGGGGCGACCAGCTGATTCCCGTATTGTGCTCCTGACACGGCTTTGTGTTTACTAAATGTGCATTGAATTGTGCTTGAATTGTACGCAACCCCGATCACGAATTTACCATTTGCATGCAAATTATATTTTGATGTCGGTTTATATTTCTTTTCGTTCTTTTACAATCCGCGAACACTCCTATTATATTTCAATCTTCCCGTCCCGTAAGGGATTGTTGTATTCTCGGGGCTATAAATAATTAACGCAAGACCATTCGAAAGTTTTATTAGTAACAAGCTCCTTGTTTGAAAAACTATGTGGTAGCGTGACATTAATCAATGATTTTTTGCCGTAATGTTCAAAATATAATTTTCAGATCAACAAAAGTGAGATTTTCAGCAAAAAGAAATTTTATATTATGATTTAAAACTTTTTATTGGTATTTTACTGCAACATTCCTGAAAAGTATTTTTAATTATAAATGTTTTAATTAGTATTTTTATAATAAAGATATTTTTAGTAAAAAACGAATAAAGTTGATTGCGATTCTGTGATATCCAACGGCGAAAAAGAAATAAATATTTGCGATCAATTTGATTGGAAATAGTAGAAAGGGGTTGTTGTGTTCCGGCAGCCATAAATAATTAATGCAAGGTCTTAGGAAAGTTTTATTAGTAACAAAGCTAAAAGCGGGATTCCATCCTCTTATAGGAAGAAGTATGTGATGGTGCTCTCCCGCGCAGGAAGTGAGCAATATATGACCCGAACATTTTTCCTGATTTATAACGCGGCGGAATAAAGAAATGGATAATTTAAAAGTTTACCGCTCGTTTATCTGCTGACAACGCAATAATGGCGTGTCTGAGAAGTCACACTTACGTCTTACCAGTTTGGAGGGGTCTCGATAAAATCGCATTAAAAATATTCGTTGATTGCGTTGAAGTAAAGCTTTCCGACAAATTGACGGTTGTTTATTGGCGCAGCACTCAGCCGTGTGACTTCGACATTGAGCATATCTGACTGCCGACCTCCTAACACATCTGCAGTGCATGAATAAAGGATGAATCCCGCTCACCACAATCACTCCGATCTTCGACCGCTAATTTCGATTTTTTTTAAATGTGGAAAGTTTCTTATTTTCCATGTTCGACTAATGTACGTTCTTGAGATGAAAAATGAGAAAGTTTTCGATATGACGTATTACGATGATTATGATGTATTATGATTGAAAAGTTTTCTTTTTTTAGTTTGTCGTAAGTAGCGGTTCGGGTGGCTTATTTATAAACAACGAGCCGACCCGTGAATTTTCAAATATCATTCATAACTTAAAATGTAATATGACGAACCCTGTTAATAAACCCTTTAATCTCGTGGGAGATATATTTCTTGGTAAAGGAATTATTAATTAAATTATAAATTTAGTTTCTAATCTACATATAGGCTCTTCATAATTACCTGAAATTCGGACCGAAAATTTATTCTCCTGAATAAATCCATATTTTCGTCGGGAAATGTCCATTTATTATAATATTCTTGAAAGCTTTCAATAAATGCCTTGCGATACACCTAAATGCCGTTCTTGGGGAAATTTTCGTCGAAACATTTTTCTATTTGATTGGACACAATTACACTTGATTATATACAATTTTCCTCGTCAATTTAGAAATGTACGTATAATTTGCGGAATTATCGAAACAGTGCTTTTGGGAAATTTTCGGTAAAGCAAATCGTTTATGCATTAACTTGGTTAACTAGAATTATTAAAATCTTCAATGAAATTAAACAATTAAAAGTTTTTATTTATTTACTTTCCAACCATTCATTCATTTTCCGGAATATTATCCAAAGTGCATGTCCGGAAAACTCGATCAAAAAGAGGAATGTGTCTGTTTCAAGTTAGTTCTGATTAGTTTAATTACAAACATCTTGTTAATTTGACGCTGGGTTAGACTGGGACGCTTGATGTTTTATTCAGCGAGTGCATTAAGATAATTTGGGAATGGTGCAAATTCGAAACATTAAATTGTCACTTGTCTGGTGTCTGCTAAAGATACGAAATTATATAAAACAAAGTTGGTAGTAAACATAAATATTCTGAACGACTGGGCTCCCTCCTGCAACACCTGCGTTGTGCGTTTTATATCCCCCCGAAAACACTCTTCAAGAAAATTTATATCTGTTAAATATACCGTGAAATTGAATACCTTTCTGACACCGTATTCCTAATGTATTTTCAACATCAAAAAACTAGTATCTCTTCAAAGAAAAAAATCAAAACTTCTACGCTTCGCGTCCCACATATTGTAATTAAATTTTTTCCGCATCAGAAAAAGACAACAAGTTAGCGAAAATTCGTATGTAAATCATAAAGAAAGCGGCTTAAAGCGAGCTTTATTGCAAGTGGAAAAAAATTTACCCCAAAAAAAAGAAGAAATTGCCGGCTTTATCTTCATTTCTTATGCCTGCCATTCCCCCCTTTAAAATAACAATAAATCCGTTGAAAAGTGTTCAGTCTGAATTATAAACGATGGACGACCGAAGCGTCCCGTCGTCAAAAATTTCACCTGTTTTTTCCTCCTTCTGTGATAACATTAAAAGGGACCCGTGTGCGTTTGTCGTTTATTCTCTCATTTCCATTATTTCGAAAGCGAGTTTTTTCTTTTTCCTCGTAAAACGGGAAGCTTATTTTTTTGGAATCTTTTATTGGCCTATGGAATAAATATTAGGCAAATATGTTGCTTGCGCAAATATGGAAAATGAAACAAAGGATAAAATCAAGTGTGCTCGCTGTATTGAATTTCGATGGGATTGTTCTTGTAAAATTTTCAGTCGTGACGGCGCGGTTTATTTTCTGGTAATTAATACCGCAGTGTAAACACGGCTTAATTAGTTTATACATTAAATTGCGATAGCGGTTTTCAACTAATTTACAACTACTCATGTTGCAGATATCAACGAGTCGAATCAAAAATAAATTTATTTATCTTGTGTACTTTTAAGCGCTGCTTTAATAGCGGTTGGAGTCTCTTGTCTCGAAGGACCGACTCTAACATTCACCGCTGGAACTGCTACATGAATATTTAAAATTCGATTAAATTTAAAACGAAAATCAAACTACATGTTGCTTAAATCATTCAAGATTAACAAAGGTTCGCTTATTCAATATTTAAGCAGTTTCAATGTTTACAGAATTTAAATAGGTAAATTAAAGGTCTGTGTAAAGCTAATTTTGAACTTGATTTTCGCCTGTTAGTGAGAATTGTGTCTAAGAGGGAATTTTAATAACAAATAAGTAATTATGCTGTTTGGATTATTTGGCGGAACTAACAATCTTAAGGAATATTTAAAAAATTAGTTCAGGTGCGATTTTGAAATTGTGTTTCGTGGTCCGTTTTTCTTGCACCTGAGTGTATTTTCTTCTATTAAACCAAAATCATTTTAAATCTATTTGCGATCCAAAAAATTGAGACACTTATGTTTTTATATTTTATGTCTTTCGTAGCTTTTTATTGCTTAACAAATTGAGCATTGATCAAACTTGTAAAAGTTCCCTTTAAATTCTAAAATAAGAAAATAATTTAATATTGCGGTCGTAAGAAATCGACCTTTGAAAACGCGGTAATTACCAATTTTGTCAATAATTAACTGTCAGAGAGTGTTTTCGTAGGAAAATGTGTGCCAAGTTAATCAAACCCGCAAAATTTAATAATTGAATACGTTCAATACACCCGGTTGTGTCATCTGAGTAAAATGAAATATTACCCTCGCGCAATAATAAGACACACGCACCAAAAACGAAATCATTTAGCGGTGAGGGTAGCACGGGGTGGATAAGTTAAACAAATTGTTGGAGAAAAAAAAACAATCTCCTTAAAAACGCAAAAAATTAATATAAACTTTAGTCATTTATTTTGCAAAAAGCTATTATTTATTTTAATGAAATGTCGCGATTATTAAGAAATAGTGGGAATAAAGCAATAGGTGTTAGATTGGCCTGAACGTGTTCCCGGATTATATGTATGTGCGGTTTAACAGTACATTAAGTAACCGCACTCGGCTGCAGTGTCGCCCGCTTTTCCTATCTTCAGCTCCAGTATTATGTTAATGGTGTCTTTCATCAAAAAGGGTCCCCTGTCGTTTCAGTGAGTAATTTACATTGATCTACACACGACGATGGTATCTCGTAACCCCCCTATATTAAGAAATGAAAGCCACGCGCACGTTTCGCTTCTATTTATGTTTTCGCTAGGCAAAATTTTTGAATCGCATTTTTATTTCGGCTCAACGAGATTTTAAAAAGTTTGCGCATACAAAACTTTGCATTTAAAAAAGTTCCGTTTAAAGAGGCCGCTTGAAAGTTGCCCTCGATATAAAATCAATACCGAAACTCGATTAACAAAGTTGTTGGAAAGTAAATAAAATGTAAACATTTCAAAAGTGGAACGAGAAATGAACTACAAACTTTGTTTTCTAGCATATACATTTCGACAAATTTAAAATACACATTAAATAAAACGCCATTCGAATTAATTAATAATTTCGAAATTCATTCTGGAACGTTTTCCGCCTCGCTTTTTTGCGAACTCCGAGATTTTATCACTCGATCGCACTAAATGGCTGTTCTATCCGGAAGGGACAATCAGACAATCGTGCAAAATTGTTTTCAATTTTTTTACCCGAAATAAAACACAAATTAACGCCCTCCACTGTAACTGTAAAGCTTGAAAATCAACCTAAACAAATTTAATTTAAACTTCCGTTTTTTCCAAACGCAATTGACCCACTTTAGCTTAATCTAGTTTTTTCTAATGCAACCTGGAGTTATTTAATCTAATCAGGTCCTATTTTCTCCGGGGGTCTTCTCCCTTGTGTTTTTGATTTTTAACTTAGTATCGCTGATGTAAATTTAATTTAAACTTTGCTCCATTTTTGAAAATTTATTTCTCAGATCTTTTTACACGCAAATTAATCGCTTAATTTAATCTAAATAAATTAGATTTGCCTCTTTAAAAAAAAAATCCACTTGAATGCAAGCTAAATTTATTTAGATGTTAAATTCGCGGCAGAAATCGAAATTGTTTAATTTAAACTTTGCTGCATTTTTAAAAATGTATTTCTGAAATTAACTCAGATTGTTGTACACACAAATTAATCGCGTAATTTAATTTAAATCAATTTGACTTGCCCCTTAAAAAAACAACCTTTCCACTTCAATGCAAGCTAAATTTATTTAGATGTTAAATTCGCGGCGAGATTTTTTAATTTAAACTTTGCTGCATTTAAAAATTTATTTCAGAAATTAATTCGAATCTTTTTATGCACAAATTAATCGCGTAATTTAATTTCAATAAATTTAATTTGGCCGTTTTGAAAAAAAAAAACTTTCCAATTGATTTCATACTAAATTTATTTACAGTAACCCCTCGTTAATGCGAATCTGCTAAGACAAATGCTTCGTTAACGCGAATAAATACTGGGACCCTGCCCGGTTCCTTATTGTTTTTTTATAGAATGTCGTTTAACACAAATTCTTGTTAACACGAACATCGAACAAAAATTTGGAACCTAAGAGTTGACAATTTTGGTTAGTACGAACACAACGTTTAACCATTAGTTAGACGTTACGATTGATATTCTCTCTCTTTCTAACAAACGTTTGTAACAGTTCATACCGTAGTGCTGTTCGTATAAAATATGAATACAGTAAAACCTCGATATAACGGACTAATTGGGGGGAGAGGGTGTCCGTTAAAGCCAAAAGTCCGTTATATGAAAATAGGTTTAAAATAAATCAAAAATCTTTTTTTTATAAATACGATGTATTTAGATATAAATAAAAAATACAAAACACAAACAAAATTCTATTTAATTGTCTTCGGACACTCGTCGTGAAGTGACGTTGCTGCAGTCCACGAGCATTATGTCTCAAATTTTAGTGCTACACGTATGACGTGATTATCATGGCCGCTAAAAATTGTTTACATGCGGCGACACTTGAATTTAAGCATGAATAATATTAACAGGACGTTTTTAATTTTTTTTTACATTTGACCGGATTTTTTGTCCGTTATATCTGAAGTCCGTTAAATAGAGGTCCGTTATATCGAGGTTTTACTGTACTGCCAGCTGCGAAGTTTATACAGGGTGATTCTTAAAAAAGTCGAGGTTCTAATAAATTTTTTTAGCCTGGTTCTATTTTTGATTCTATTATTCGATAGAAGGCCAAGGAAATTGCTATATCTTTCGGAATAAAAAATATTTTTTACATTACACATTACGTGGCTTGCATTATTTGATTTGTTTCTCCATAAAACCAAGAGCAAAACAAAAAACTTACAATTCGGTTTACACAAACAAATATAACGCGAACTCGGAATATTCCGGTCTCTGCGAGTTCGTGTTAACGAGCGGTTACTGTAGATATTAAATTGGAGCCAAAAATTAAGATTTTCCGAAAGTTGTGCAGAATCCTTAACAGCTTTTAAAAACCTGATTGACTTTAAAGTTTAGTAGAATTTGAGCGGCGTTTTTAGGTTCCCGTATCCATCGAGTTTATGTACTGTAAGCGATATTTGATTTAATTCTAAATGGAGTGGCGGTCGTTACTGTCACTGTCGCGTCATGGTAAATTTCGACGGAAAAAATGTGTCACAAGTTTAATAAACGATCTTATTATTTTTCTAACATCGAAAGCCGAAAAGATATGCGGTCTCAATATGCCAAAAACGTCTGTTGTTCGCCCACGGACCGCAATGGTCACAGCTTTTTAGCGACAATCCGGCCTTAACTTACTGACACCTGCTTGACAGTTATGTCCGTGACTTTTCTACAACGACCAATCGTTTCTGACCGACGGAAATGCTTTGTTCGCAAGCAATAATATCGTCGAATATAACGCGACACTTTTTAATATTCGTTTTTTTAATTTAGTTCTGCTGCAGATGCATGTGCAAGTCAAGAACTCCAAATGTGACTTCAGTGAATTTCACTGTATAAAGCTAATGTAGATATTTGTAAAGGAAATGTATGGAAAACAGGAAATGAAAATGTAATTGTTTTTATATCCGAAAGCTGTTTTAAAAGATACCTGAAGGTTTGATGTAGAACTAATGCAACCGGTATATATTTATTTTCTTCGTATGAACTTGCAATTCATAATATGTCACAAACCTTCCAGGAAGCTGCAACTGCAACGTTAAAATTAAGGGGGTATTCTAGTGTAGAAATTTGAAAACATCAATTTTTTTTCTTCTCATATTTTCAAAGCTTAACCTTTCAAGAATATGTCTTTAAAAGGATTTGTCAAAATTGTAATTATTTCCGGAGATATAGCTATTTTGGTGAAACGACACCCAAACCGGCTGGGCCGGAACAACACTGGGCGTAATTTTACCCGAAACTTTAAGCGCGTTTTTCCCGAAACTACTTTTTTCAAAAAGTTTGTCATGATTTCTCAAGTTCTACTTAACCGATTTACTTGTAATTTGGTGCGAGTCTTCTCTATATATGTCTCTATCGTACTAACTATGATTTATAACAAATTATTTTTTTTTACTATTTTTAAAAAATTCAGAAAAGTCAAAAAAACAGTAAAAAAATTTATTATTTTTTCGGACATCCGCAATTTTGCGAAAAAAAAAATTTTTTCAGTTTTTTTTAGTTAGTACGATAGCAGCATTTATCTAGATAAATAATCTTTTTTATTTTTTTGTTTCACATCATTTGGAGGGTTGCAATCGTGACAGACTTGGCGCGCCATTTTTTTCCAATCCCCCACTTCAACAGCTTATAACATTTTGAGTTTTCAGTTTTTTCAGTTTTTTTTATTTTTTATGTATTGTTAAAACATGAATAAATATCTTGTTAAAAAATGGATCGTAAAAATATTTTTTGTTTTTTATTTATAGCACGCAAAAAAACACCTCAAATGCATGCCTCTATACAGAACAGCGTATCTAATCGTATTATGTTATGTATGAGATTCTTTGATATTAATAATATTTACTTTATTAATGAAGCGTTTTTTCAAATTTGATTGCGACCATGTTCAAAATGTATCCTTCTAGTAACTTCTATAAAGAAACAATATTTCGAAGAGTTATTATAAAAAGTTTTCAGTAATATATATTTGTAATTTATTATAGGTACTTAGAATCATTCATTTGCACTCGGAGAAATTAGTAGCTTATATTATTATACAAGACAATAAAGTTGAATTTATTCCATCGTTTAACGGCGAAATATACAATTTTAATAAATTACGATTATAAGATTTTTTAGCAATAAGTCGAAGTGACTATAAATTTAGATGCAAATTTTGTTGCTGTTTATTAACCAAAACACGTGCTACAAACAAATTTTTTATGATTAAAAACAAGAAGCAGATAAAATTATATTTTATGCTTCTGAAATGAGTAAACAAAATGCAATGTTAGCCGCCAGAATTGATTGAAAACTTTTAAAGTAGACTGATGTTTTAAACAGGCATAGAAAATCTAAAAATTAATTCTCACAAATATGCAATTAATAGAAATAAATTAAAACTAACCACTGACGGAAGTAGAACATATTTTATCTTGTTTTTATCGGCAGCCAGATTGATTGTTCAAGACGAGAACTAACTGCATTAAATTATTGTAAAATATTGTAATAAAACTATGGATTATTCCAACGTTTCGCTGCTATTCAAGGGCAGTTCATTCCTAAACTTTCACAAAAATATTAACAAAGTTTAAATTAAAGAAATAAACATTTTCTTCTTTAATTTCTTTAATTAAAAATTTGCTAATATTTTTGTTAAAATTTAACGTTACTCCTGTCCACATCCTTAATAAATAATTAATATCATAGTTTGGGCGTTAATCAGATAAATACTTATATTTATTTATCGATTTCAATTTTTTATCAAGAATTATAAACGTAAAATCAATTTATTAATACAGTTGTTGTATTAACAATATTTATACGGATGAAGTTATTATTACCTTAGGCCCCTTGCCACTTGCCCCCAAACAATACCCCCCACTGCCGTCGATACAAAATAAGAATCCGTTAGGCTTGGTTTAATATTGGACGCGTTAAATTTAAGCACAAACGTGCTAAAAAGCAAGAACTCAACCATTCTCAAAGTTAGAAGCGGATTCTTGATAAATTCTCAGGTAGCATTTTTTTCAGTGTAGACTAGAATACCCCCTTAACATAAAAAAAAACTGTTAATGTGTCAAAGCAAACCAAGGGCATTCTTGAGCACTCTCGAGTACTAATCAGTTTAAATTACAGTTCTGAGCGGCATTAAATGTGGGGTAGTACTTATTTAAACGTTTGCGAACATTGTGTCCGATTGCGAGTGGAACATTAATCAAGCGGGTTTATTTAAAATTAAACATCTCCGCGGCCAATCACGAAATCAAAGCGTACAGAAAAGCGTTTTTTAAATAAAAGATAAAATACAGGATGGAACAATATAATTATGCAGCATTGTGTGAATGGTTCTCGACCCAGTCTCCCGACGGAAGCGTTCCTAGGCTGAGGAAGCGGAACATCCCGCGTTATACCATCCCCATACTAAATGTAGGATGCGCATTTCGCAACTATTCTGCCTTTAACTCGTTTCAAACTCATAAATTGTTTCCGTTGAACATGTTTTATGCTTATCATTTATCGTTTAAAAAAGCGACGCCGCCGAAATTGTCAGCAATTGCTAGAAATTCTCAGAAATTTACGGCGCCCCCGTCCTACTAAATAATTGCTTTCGTCAATGAATGCAGAGTTAGCATCAGAATTTGTCAACTGTGCAAGCCCCGAGGGAAAAGGCGCAACTTCTGCTGTCTCATCGACAGCAATTGTGTTTATACACCGACGTTAAATGTTAATGGGGCCTCGTTGATTTGCAGTTGGTTCTCCAAGGTTTACCAGTTGCATTTTTTTTTTTTTTGATTACAAAATTGTTACAAGACGCCCCTAATCTCGCGTTCAAGTTCCCCTCGGGAAGGATTAACGCCGAAAGTATGGTTCTCATATTTAAACAGATTGTATAAATGTTTGCAATGTAATTACGCAAATTCTTCGAAATCTGTTGGTACACAATAAGATCTCTATGGTACTTGAGGAATTAACCGGCATCTACTGTATAAATTTAAATAGTAAAAAATGAAACGTTTTGCAAAAAATTAAATTCGATTTCAAAACAATCTTTTTTCCAAATCCGATTTTTCCATATATCAAGTAAAAGGAATCATCTGTAAACAGGTTAAATCGATTTTTCGGTAGCAAGAAATCACTCGAACAGAATTTAATTTGGAGTTTAGGTTTGTAAATGTAGGGAAAAGGCGAATTTACTTTTTAGTTGCAGTCAAGTGGAGCGTTATAAGCGAGTTTCGATACCGAACAAGAAAGCTTCGCCGTAAAATGTTTGATGGGGTGCCGATCCGAGACAGGCCCCTGACAGGTTGAATATGCATTATTAAGTATATACCGTGTAGAACCACACATCCAGGTAGCCTTTAACCCGTTCTGGTAACACTGCAATGCATACTCGATGCGGTTAGTCCCTCAGGCTTACTAAAGCTCGGGAAAAATGCGCGACCACACTCCCCGTAGAGACCAGTATCTCGTTTCGAATAAATTGATTCTCATCGAACGCAATTAATTGTATTCCCTTACTTCGGCTTAACGATAGTTTCAGATCTATTTTATAAAGCGGGGGTCTTGTCATAATAAAAACTTTCAAAATAAAAAACTTTCCGCAGCTTCCTATTCGAAAACATAGTTTTGAAACAAGAACGGGAAACCGCAATTTTTCCCCTTTTATTCACAGCGGTGTTGTTCAAACGAAATGGCTTCAAACGACAATTAAAATTTAAATAGAACGCAAAATTGAGATTTATCGACGATTGTTATTTTAATATAATCCACCTAAATCATTACTGATAAATTTTGTATCTGCGCATTTTAAATGGAAAAAATTAGCTTCATTGAAAAAAATTCATTTTTATCTAGCATTTAATTTAAAGCTCGCCCGATCACTAATTTAATTGATGGACATATGAAGCCAGAAATTGTTGCTTTAAAAGTTTATTTTTCATTTACGCTACCAATTTAACTATGTCATTTAAAAAAAAACAAATCAAACAAATCGATTGCTCTTTTTATTTAATTACTGGAGGATAATTATCTATAACTAATTAAAAGCGCACTGCCTCGTTAAAATTTTTAATAAGACTTTGAATCGCACCGTTCTCTTCCCAACTATCATTAAACAAAATTTACCGTAATTAAAATTTGTTTGAATAAAGTTTTAAACTGTACCCAGTCAGTTATTTATTACACTTCTTCATGATTTTCATAAGCGCATTAATATGCAATATTAATATGTAATCAGTGACATCAAAACTACATTTGGACCACAATTGACCCGTTGATTTTCAAAGTGAGGCAAATCCACTCTAAATAACGACAGCATAGGAGTGCGGTTTTCTTGATTTTATCACCAAAACGGGGTAGGACAAGTAGTCTCTGAAATATAGTATTATCATCTTTAAATACTAAAACTAGCCCTATTATTAAATATATATATATAAAAATGGCATGATTAATTTATTACCCTATGTATGTACCACCCATTTATCATAAATACTTTAAAAATCTGCAAAAATCTGCAGTATGAAATGTTAAAATAAAATACATAAATAAATAAATATTCAATTTTTTGTTATTATAATTATATTTCATTCAAGAAATAAATGCTTTTGAAAATGAGACTAGTTCTTTGGACCATGCAAAACCATGATTTTTTTCACCTAACACGGATAACTAATATTGCATATTAAATTTATCTGAAATAAGACCACAAAAAATATAAGATAAGTCTATTACTGCTTACCAATATTTATACATCCGTTTAAATGCAAACCATTAAATATCTACCAGTAACAAAATGGACTTGCCCCACTTTCAAAATTAACGGCTCAATAATTAACTGTACACAAATAATAAAAATATGTAATTTAAACCAATAAAATAATAACATTAAAAGAGTCATCTAAATTGTATAGTTGCATTGGCAGTGTGAACAGTGGCGTTATCCTGTTGAAAATAATTTTGAATTAAATTTTTCATCTATGGCGCAATAATTTGCGTTTAGGTTTTGAAAAAAAAAAGAAGAATAATCCTCCTTCGGTAAACAAGTGGCCGACCTCTAAAATTTTGGAAATTTATAAATGCAAAACTAAGCCTCGTCGGTAAAAAAATATTAAATCTAATATCTGATAAATGTTGTTCAGAAATCAGATGCAATAATTTTTTCTTGCTCTAATCACGCTGAAAAGGTTTGTAGGTAGATTAGTCAAGTTTTATTTTTCTCGGTCAAGTTTGTATATTGCATTTAATTACGAAATTTTGCAGATAGCATCGATGTTGAAAAGTAAGATCGTATACGATTTCGATCATCATTAAATTTAGTCCGACGTTGTTTGAAAATCGATTCGATTGTTATAATATGCTTGTCTATTGAAATATTTGCATTTTATGAATCCACACATGCGAAACAAACAACACCTGCTGTGCAGAATAAAGCCGCAACAATAACTATAGCATTCAGCATGCTACTATTGAAATGCAACAGCACTTTTTGCATTATATGCACCGCTAAACTAGCCGAGTTTAGATTGCATTAATGTAGCGCACACTAAATTAACTTACCAGTTATATTTATGGTAATAATCCGTGGCGTTTCCAGGTAATTGGATTATTTTGTTCAAGACCGGTAATTTATCTGGAAAAAATCCAGTTTATTTTCGCAGGGCATGAATGAACCCCCGAAATAACCGCGACCGCGTACTGCAAAATATAAATCGGTATCTATTCTCGGGACAATGGCATCTATTATGTTACATAAAACGCTGAACGTCCGGCAAATGGTTACTTGAAATCTAATGTCTTTCGGCCCGGGAACCCTCGACTTAATACATTCCATCGCATATTTCAAACTAGAACAAGGTGGCGAGTTGAAACCGCGATAAATGAATTGTTAAATGGCACGCTGCTAAACGGTAATGCTTTCGATCAATCAACGTTCAGATCGACACTATCTGATACATGTTTAATTCGTCACCCAGTGATACCTCGATCGACTAATCAAACCAGAAGATAGGTTGGCCCCCTAACGGATACATTTCCCTAATTATAATACACTGTTATTGTCGGGTGCGGTTCGCTGTCCGTTCAAGCGCGCCGGAAACTACGTACAAATTGGTAAATATGATCCTCTCAATCGAAATAGACAGCAAAACCCGCCATTCGCTCATTTCCTAAAACATTCCTTCATTTCAGTGATTTATTTTCGAGGGACGCCTTCGAAGAATCAAAAAATAAAAATAGTCTTCCTTAATATTGAATGGGGTGTAATTTCGCGTTACAAACGCTGCTTATTAAAAATTTGTTTCCTCTTCGGAACGTACCGACGCTTTCAAATTATCCCTGAATGTTTTATGAAAAATCCTCTTTATGAGGATTAACTGTGACGACTTTAAAAATAAACAAACAAACAAACTTGAATATACAGTTGATGTCTATTCGATTCAAAGGGTAATAACCAAAAGTGCATCGCAATTCAATCGGTTTTTGATAATTAAGTACTTTCTACAGTGTGACTTGTTTGAAAAAAGTTGAAAAATACCTTTTCGCCGTGAAATTGGATTTTTCCTATAATACAGATTTGATTGAGTATTCCTATTTGTTTTATTAGTTTCAGTGGTAATTATTTCCTCGGGCTTTGAAGCTTGCGTGTCTGCAGACTTGGGCGTACACATAATGTATCAAATCTCGGTAATTACAGATATTCATAAAGCACAGCGCTTTCACTGATTACAACATGCTATATTGCTATATGAGGTAGCACGTCAAAAACAGGAATCGTAACGCACAAGCGTCCTTTATAAATTTCTTTGGTTAAATCATCTAATTCTATTATAACACATCCGATTTAAATCAAATGTGACAAGAAAAGAAAAAAGGCGACTAAACTAATTCCCCCGTATTTACATAGAAGACCAGATATGATTGGTAATTTAATAAACTGTTATCTCTGTACACTTTCATCGTACCCTTTTTCTTCGCAAATTTAATCTGGTTATATATTTCTGTTAATGCGTACTGGCATTTGAAGGCTCGTGCTGTTTTTCCAGGAAATTAAAACGGTTCTAACCGGAGTTAATATGATTTTATACACTGAAACTCGTATATCAAGCCTACTAAACTTTGTTATCCATTTGCAGAATATCATATCAGTACACTCATGTACACATTATGTATACCGAATTTACATTTTACATTTTGTTTGAGAAGGTATAACTCACTCGACAACCCAGGTAAGCAGCGATAATGATGAAAAATGGTTGTATAATGACCGTCGAGGAAACCTCAACAGTTACATATTTTTCAGGCGATAAAATTATTCATTTTTTCAGGTCAACACGGAAAAGAAGTAACCTTAAAAACTTAAAATTTTCAGAAAATCGTTTTAGTTTTGGTTTTCATCAGAGCTAGAAAAAATATTTAACACCTCTTGTTTAGTCCGCATTGTAAAAAAAGCGGTTGTCGGCTATTAAGCAAAGATGTTACCCGAAAACATAAAAAATCCCGACAGTTAATTATATGCCGCATTACTGTTTAAATGTGCCCCCATTTTCCCAAACTCATCAAAAATACATCAAACCGAAAAAAATTAGTATAACTTGGTTGGTTGAAAAGAAATCAAATCGACCTCAAAAACATTTTTTCCTTTATAATTGAACATTCTTGGTACCGAATATTTTCGTCGTTTTTTGTAATTTGAGAATTTTCCGAATATTTTCCGTTTCCTTGAGGTGCTCTTGGCGATATGTTTTTCTTGAGTTGAAAATTGGCCATTTTAACGGTTTAAATAAGCTTCAGACGCCAAGGGAGGCACTCGTTATTTAAAATGGTATTTTTTAAGAGAGAATTCATAAAGTTTTAAGACACATGAAGAAAAACACTTCGCGCCCCTTTTTTCTTCAAATCAAATGCGCCATTAAAAATGTATTTAATTCGAAATAACTAAGTTCTTTATTGCGATTTTTGAACGGTGTTCCAACAAGAGTATCATTGGCTGCCGTTCAAACGATAAGTGAGCTAAAGGTTGAATTTAGGTTTAGTAGTGAATAAAATAAAATTGCTTCCGCCGTTATCAGCTAGGGTCAAGAGTGTCCACAAAAGGCCATTTTTTATGTGGGAAATATGTTACAACACGGTTATCTTTAGTGTCTCGCTCGTATCAGGGAGCCCACACCACCTATATGCACTTCAATATGCAATCAGTTGCTGATTAGCAAAGCCGCCGGAGCGTAAGAATCACTTCTCGACCTGGCATCGATCTCCCACAACGCCTCCGGTTTTATTACTTTTTCAATATTAAAAATAAAGTCTCGATCCCTCGAGCGCAACGGAAATTCTTATCGGAACGGCCGCCGAATCATCCGCGAATGTTCTGTTTGTATAGAGAGCCATCCGACAAAATTAACCATTAAAGCCGTATACGATCCCCATTAAAATGCAGTTCTGCTCCACGGTAATAGTAATAAAACGTGAAATAGAACTCAATTTAGTGAAATATTAGGAATTTTACGCTCCTCTTGTTCATGATGTCCGAAACAACCTTTTTTTAGGTGATTAAGTTTAGAGTATAACAGACAAAACAGACGAAGCGTTTCTCGCCGAGTCGGCCGTTATCAGCAAGACGACACACGGACCGATTTTTGAAGCGTTTTTTTTATTGGCTGTAATAATCGGAACTGTAAAGAATAATTGAAGGATTTGGTGCAAGAATCGGCTATGTGAAAACAACACAGTTTTAAGAAAACAAAGAAAAGTTTTTAATCCTAAGTTTTCTACCGTTAAGTGTAAGACTGAAAAGTTCAATTTATTTTCTTTTTCCTTTTTTTTAGTATCCGATCAGTCGCCTATATCTTATGAGAGATACATAAACAATTATGGCGTGAAACGATGAGAAACGACTAGTATAGGTATGGTCATTTTTTGCAAAAAACGGAGTTAGCCGGTTCTTGCACCAAAACATTGAATTGCTGTCTGTTAAAATATTATTGCAATAGTGAAAAGTTGAACGATTATTATGAATACGTTATTCTTTTGTCATTGAAGTACTTTTTATGGAAGAAAAAGAAAAAATCGAAGAAGGTGTATTGCATCCCATCATAATTAATGGAACATTAACCTTCCGGAGCTAACAATACGGTCTCAGAGACCGACATTTGCGATTTTTGCCTAGCATTTTTTCCCTAGTTGAGGCAAATTTCTGCCGTCCTCAGTACCTTTCGATCTCAAATAGAGTCAGTTACCCTCAAGTTGTCAGAGTTGAGCGTTGAACAGTTCTTAAGTTATAAACGCTTTCGGTCTCACAGACCGATGTTAGTCTATTAGTTATATAATTGGCTAAGTTCGTCTGTAACTCTATATTTACCTTAATCAACGGTGCTTTGCTAGCATTAATATATTATTTTATTCGAGATTATTCTTGGAAATGTTTCTTGCAACTAAACAATATTTTATCAACTCATTGCGTTGCTGCTAGTTTAGTTATAATTATTCAGCTGTTGAAATAAGTTCTATACTGTTTCGTTAGGTGTAATATTTTCACTTCTCCATCAGTATATAAAAAATGGCTGCCTGCACTGGTGAGGAAGTACAGAAAACACTTTTCAACTCTAATAAATTTACCATATATTTTCGAAACTTTAGGACTGATTATTTCGAAAACTTTCCTCTTCAAGGTCATACGAATTTGACATATTTCTACTCAGAAAAATGTGTCGCATCCAAATTCGCGATCAAAAGTATGGGGTGTTATTTCAAAAAATTGATGATGACGTCATAGTGCGAAAACAAAAGACGATCGTAAAATTATAAATATTAAAAAAGATGCAGTTTTAAAAACTAAAGTTGATCGGTCCGAGGATTTTTTGTGAAAATTCTTCTAAAATGTTTTATCGAATTTATTCCATACTTTAGGAAAGCACTGTATATAAACATAATAACCCGGAAGAAAAAATTCTAAGAAAATTTTTAGAACTTCTTGGACACCAGCTAGTTGAGGGGCATATTAAAAATCGAGTTACTAATACCGGCGTTTCGAAAACTATTAAATTACGTATTCAAGAAATTTATAACATTTCTGATCCTAATCAGAAAACCCCAATCTATGGAAGATGTTATTATTGCTGCAGCAAGAAAAATAGAAAATCGAAATACAAATGCCAGAAATGCCCCAAATTTATGTGCTTGGAGCATTTAGTACCGATATGCCAGACATGTGTTCTCCAAGAAGAACAGTAATTTGGACTGCAAGGTTTCAGTTCCTCTGAAATATTGGGACAATTTGTTTCTTTTATATTCATTTAACAAAATGTTAAGTTTCGTTTGCGTCCTATTTTATAATAAAGGAAAGTAATCATGTCGTATTTTTTAATTTTCTAATATTTTACGTTTCACTAAATTTTTAATTTTTTATAATTTTATATTTTTTATAATAAAAGCTATATGAACACACAAACTTGGTTAAATTACCCAAACAGTTTATATTTAAGAAATAAAATTTAAACCAAGTAATTTTCCAAAAGGCGGCTGTTATTTTACCAATTGGTCTATGAGACCTATGTTCGACTTCATGTCTTATAAAGCTATGTTAGTTCCCAAAGGTTAAAGGACAATTTTATATTTTATTTTTGGATATTGAAAAAGACGCGGAAATATTTTTTAATTACACATGAATGTATAAAAGGAAAAATAACTAAGAAAAACACCGATGAAAACGTGCATCCCTCCAGAAGATTCATTAGTCATAATTTTAAGGTAAATACAAACAAATATGTACTGCGTTCGTCTGGTGATATTTGCAAGGCCGGATGAATGATTGTTATGAAATCGCAACAAATCAATGAAAACATTTTGGGGAATTACTGAAACCGCCTTGAAAAACGCATACAAAACAAGATACGCCGCAAGCAACAAAATCGCTAGCGGTATCTAAAATAATTGTTAGGCCGAATCGGTGACCGAGTCGGTGACCGAGTCGGTGACCGAGTCGGTGAGAAACGCCTCGTCTGCTTTGGCTGTAACACGGCAGTTCTTGTTGCGCCGGCAATGTGGGTCATATGTGCCCTGATAAAAAAGACGGCAAATTGTGATCTCTTATCTCACTATTCGAATGCACAAAACATATGATACGTGACATGCAAACCACAATACATCACATTACGATGGCAACGTTAGAGAGACTAGCGAACGTGCCGAGTGTGCACCACTAGTCATTATTTCGATGAACGAAAGACACGTCGGATGTGATACCTGTACAATGTAAATCCCACAGTCGGATTTTATCCGGGGAAACTTTTTAACGTGACGTCGCACCATCGCCCCTAATCAAAAGATATATCTGTGAGAATAACGACCGCAACTAAGCAACTGTAGTTGACAATGAAATACAATTTCCCTTTATTGTGACAATCTGACAGAAGGTTGGGAACGACGACAGATCTTCAACTGTTGAAGGGTTCCCGTCCGTAAGTTAACATTAATCTTAAACTTAAACAAACTACAGGCGTAATGTTACCTAACACCGACACATTATTTATTCCGATTCGGCACATTTTCTCTTCAACGTTCAAATTGTCACGAATCAAATGATCACATCGGGGAATTCTTGCGGTTATTTTTATTAGAAGCGTCGTGGTGAAATGTAAAAGGAATTTGTTAATTTTACATTTCCACAAAAAATCTGCGACAGCTGCAATCATTTTTATTTTTCTCGATTTAAATTCAATAAAGGTGACATTTATAGGTGAAATAGGGCAGAGGCTCCACTTTCAGCCACTGCACCACTTAATTAATTTGTAATTAAACAGTCATAATATTTTATGTTACAATTAAATAATCAGAAGTCGGACAATTAAATACGTGATATCGAATGATCTAGCGAAAGACGGTGTAATACGGCAATATTTGACGTCACAATTAAATAATCGGACGTCACCGATATACTTTCGAATGAGAATCCAAATTCAATTTTGTATCCTGACTAGACAGTAACTGAAAGACCATATTGCACATATTTCATTGCAGATGGAAAATAGATATCAATCTTTCAGTCGTCTCTTTCACAATATTTAAATTACTAATAGAATAACCAAAGTGTGGAGCATGTACACTCTGCCGCAAATTAAATGTCACACGACGTTCGGGCGTTTGCAGGTCATGTTGCAAGGATGTTTGCATGGTTGTCTACAAATTATCAGGTCCGTATGCTAGATTTGATATTGAGGATCAGTGTTATGAAGTCAAAAATCAAAATAAGTAAGTGAATCGAGATAAACAACGAATAAAATACATTCGTGTAACAGTTTCAAAACAATAAGCTCAAATTTGTTACTAAACTGTATTTATTATTAATGAAAGTAATAAATCATTAATTTGTTGTTATTGAATAGATAAGAAATATACACGCATTTAATAAAATATTATTGTAACTCATCAAAAACCTTAATTGATATTCTTGGTGCTTTGTTTTTTGTTTTTTTTTTTTTAACAGCGTTAATCGATACTTAAGAGTCAACCCTTGTTGGAAGCATTTGAAAACAAAAAATTTTACCTGAACAAACTTTATGAAAATGTGTATACTAACTTAAGTTGAAAAAAAAATTGACCTGAGCACATTTTATGAATATGTGCACTGCAACTTGCATGGTTTTACCTAGAAAAACCGACTCTTAAGATTCAACCCTTGTTGTAATCATTTTAAAACAAAAAAAATTACCTGAGCAAACTTTATGAAAATGTGTATTCTAACATAAATCGCAAAAAAAATGACCCAAGCACACTTAATGAAAATGTGGATTCTAACATAAGTCAAAAAACAAAAACAAAAAAAATATGAAAAAGTTTATATGGACATGTCTCGTTTTGAATGGTTACTCCTCAAATATGTACCTAATCTTACGTAGAGAAAATACAATTTGAACGTCTCCAATTTTCAATTATTTTCTTTACTTTACGAAATAATAATAAATAAAAGTAATTTTATTAAATGATTTCTTTTTTAAATTTATTTAAATATATTTAAATGTGCTCTAAAACGTTAAAATGTATAAATTTTATGTGAAATACTAACAGTATAATGTTTAACTACAGTACAAAAAAATATCATAACTTCATAACACTGATCCTCAATATTAAATCTAGCATACGGACCTGATAATTTGTAGACAACCATGCAAACACCCTTTTAACATGGCCTGCTAGCGCCCGAACGTCGTGTGACATTTAATTTGCGGCAGAGTGTACCTTCAAAAGTTTTAGTAGATCGAATACGAATTGAAAATATTATTCTGTCATTAATTTGAGCTATTTCTTCCAATTTGTTACAGTTTTGATTTGTTACAGTATTAACGACATTCTGTAATGCAGATGTAGAATAATGACGGTTAATTATAACGATATATTTTGACTTTATCAAAATAATTTACCTGATGGAAAGTTGCAGGTACATCGAATACCACAGTATCATCATTCACTGTTTCATTATGTTTTTCAATTGCTTTTATTTATTTATTTATTGTAAATGTATCTCAATATAAAAAAGATCATATAACCGTAACATTCCTTCGAGGTAAACAGTAAATATTTGGATCATTCGATGAAATTATTTGAAGCGTCTGTTCACAAGCAATTTAAAAAAATATAGTAGATAATATAACAATCGCATTGACTGAATTCACCGTCTTTATGGCTACAGACCATAATAGAAACAATATTTATCATGAAGTTTGACGATTTACGAGCATACGAAAAGTGGGAATAAGCACTGTGTTTGCAGCCTGTTAAGGGATTAATTAATTATTGTCTTACAATGATGAACTTTGGCAGATATTTTGTTAAAGACTTACACAACAATAAAAACAGATTATTATTTCTGTACGTTCTCGTGAAGTTGAGTATTAAGAATTTGAAAATATGAGTTACTTCAAAAGTTAATAATTTTTTTTAAAATAGAAAATTAATGATTTTTTATAATTAAGTCGGTAGATATTATAGAAGAAGTATTGTAGTTTACAATGACAAAAAAATCAGAAATATTGAATTATAAAGGCTGTACAGAAAATCTAAAAATCCTTAAAAAGACACAATTTTCAACGGTCGACTTTGCTTTTTCACGTTTGACATATTTTTGTAAACAGCTACTTCCGAAATTTCACGCACAATTCTATTTTTACAGTTGGCATAAGGTTACGTTCCATTTAATTGGATTGGTCTTTTCATCTGCCCCTTGATCTACCTACTTCTCTTTTTCCTCTTGGACGGTAGTGCATGAATTTATTTGCCAGCCTTGTATCCTGTTTTTTTTTTTGTAAACTTTATTTTTTATTTATGGAAACAAATGGGCATTTGACTCTTTGATTTGGAAATAAAAAATCTCTTAAAAATTGCAACTGCTTTACTATGTTCTGAATATTAAGAAGTAAGTGGTCCTCATTCCGAGTTTGACAGATAATTTGACGAACAGAGAAAAATATTTGATTTGCTGTATTTTTATTTTATTTATATGACACACAATCAAACTATCACATAGGGTAAAGACACCACTTCTAGCCACTTTATTTGTAAACACGCGTTTATATAAGGTGCCCAAACGCACTCCTCTAGGGAGTTTTGTACTCCTTTTTTGTGAACCGTACTCCTTTAAAAACGAGTACTCCAAAAGTACTCCTTTGTACTTCTAAAAATATAAAAACTTGGCATTTAACTTTGACCTTTAACCTTTAAAAAAAGAGTTTCCATTTGTTATAGCAAATAAAGGAAATGATGAGTCTATGGTTAAATGTACAATCTGCAAAGGAGAATTTTCTATTGCGATTTGTGAACGAAGTGCAATAACAAAGTACATTGATACTAATAAATATAAAACATCTCTTGATGCAGCGGCTTCAACGTCTAAAGTAAATACATTTTTTAAAACTGATAGTTTTGGACCAAATGAAGATTGAAATAAATAGTATTTCAAAAAAAAATAATCACATCTATTCTTGGTTGATGAAGTTTTCCATTTTCTAGTTTTCAAATGATTACAACAAAGGTTGACTCTTAAGAGTCGGTTGGCCTAGGTGAAAGCTTGCAACTTGCAGTGCACATTTTCATGGTTGTACCTAGGAAAACCGATTTTTAAGATTCAACCCTTGTTGTAATCATTTGAAAACAAGAAAATGGAAAACATTTTTACCTTAACAAACTTTATGAAAATGTGGATCCTAACGTAAGTCAAAAAAATAAAATAAAAAAAATTGACCTGAGCACACTTTATGAAAATGTGCACTGCAATTTGCATGGTTTTGCCTAGGAAAACCGATTCTTAAAATTCAACCCTTGTTGTAATCATTTGAGAACAAAAAAATGGAAAACATTTTTACCTGAGCACACTTTATGAAAATGTGGATCCTAACATAAGTCGAAAAAAAAATGAAAAACAATGACTTGAGCACACTTTATGAAAATGTGCACTGCAATTTGCATGGTTTTACCTAGGAAAACCGACTTTTATTATTATGATTACAACAAGGGTTGACTCTTAAGAGTCAGTTTGCCTAGGTGAAAGCATGCAACTTGCAGTGTGTTTGTTTTAACGTGTTTATACACATAATTGTTTGAACTAATGAATTTTGATATTGTTTAAAAAACATATACAGTAGAGCGTCGATTATCCGAACGTCAATTATCGGAAACGTCAATCATCCGAATGACGATTTGATTTATCCGAACGTCAATCATCCGAATCGTCGTTAACTTTGGCATTACATTACATTATAATGTGATTGAAATATTATTTGTTGTTCAATATGTTTATATTCTATCATTTTGAGCGTTTTAGTGCTCATAAACTATGATTGTTCTATCATCCGAATTTTCGATTATACGAACGGTAGTCGGTCCCAATTAGTTCGGATAATCGACGCTCTACTGTAGTTGAATGGAGAAGACTCAGTGTTTTTATTCAAACCCGATTACCATATCCAATGAAAATTCATTTGTACTCCTTTTGTATAAAAAATAGTTGGTCACCTTAGTTTATAAGGTTTGCGGCCAGTAAAGAACCAAGAATGTGTTTAATCAGAATTTTTAAATACGTCGCCAAAACATTTGTTACCCTTAAAACTTTTTAGTGTGTATTGAACATGAAAGTGCCACTTAAAAAAAATAGTAAGCGATTATTACTATTGCGTTTGCAAATAGGGCAATTACATACATTCAGTGTAATCTTTTTTGAATCGCTAGAGAAATTGTATTGTGAGAATTGCGTTTTTTGTTGTCGAGCAGCTAAAACGTTCTTGGATCTTCTCCCTGCGTTTTCGGTTTGAGGACGGAAACTATTTTTTGCGAATGACAGAATACTAAGCCGTCGGGTCAGTTTTCACGACCTTATCGCAGAAATATATCCGTGATATTGATAGCTTATGGCGTTCGATAAGGTTTGACAAGTTGCGAAATAAACCTAAATAAAAACCGAACGGCCGACGTCTTTAGATGATCTATTTACCGCGAATTGTATATTTCGGGCGGCATAATGTCTCAGGAGGGAATTAGTGGACTGATTTGCATCTAAATCTACCACTGCGCGCCCTCTAACAGAGTTTGAGACTGAGTAATGACTTGGATAGTCCATTAGTGCACTAACTATATTGTACGCAATTACAGAACAATTTCAGTGGCATTAAGTACTTTACCATATCGACTAGCATCGCCTTTAATACGCCACGTTCAAACGAAAATTTCTAATTGATTTTTTTTGTCGTTTTAATTTACCGTTTGAAACGCTCGAGTTACTTTAGGCACTTCGGAGAAATGTGTGTATGATAGAAACTCTCATCTTTTTGCGAACAAACTTTTGTTCGGCCGTGGAAATGTATTGAAACGGATAATTCTTTTCTGTTAAGTGAACACATTCAGGCGATGCGGATTTAGCTGTTTTTAACTTAATTAGAGAAACGCAAAAAATGAACGCCCCTGAAAGGGATATCAATTTTGACGGGTGTGCTTTATTCCCCCTTTTACTAATTAAACGCGTGACGTTTTTTTGGAACCTGTTTATTTTTGTCGCTTTAATTAAATGTATCGTAATAGAAAGAACTGAAAAACTACAATGATATTATATGGCACGATTCGTATAGTATAGTCGATCTGACAATAAAAGCCTTTGTTGAAAATCAATATTTGACTGTTGAGGGGTTTACAAAGCAAACTTATTAATAACTTCAATACAGAAAGCGCAATAGGTTTGAAATGACATCGGGCTCGTTGGAGGCGGTCCATTATATTCCATTAATTTCATATAAATTGGCACCTTTTTATATCAGTAAGTATACAAAGGAAATCGAAATCTTCTTGTTGCAGGCTTGCTGTTGGTGAATGGTGATGTGAAAAATTCCGGCGCCAACTCATTCAACGCGCTACCGGAAAGCGAAAGCAGGACTATTTCTCCATTCGACGTCACGACCCGCTCTTCGGCACCGGTGCTCGACGAGACGTGTGCCGGCAACGTGACGGCCCTCGTAGGGAAATCGGCCTATCTCAGCTGTCGCGTGCAAAATTTAGGAAACAAAACGGTGAGTATGACATCTCCAAATTGTAGTTCGTAAAGAAATTCACATAAAACTGAAAGAGGATGAAAAAGGGAATTTTATGGCCTATCTTAACTGCGGATACATAAACTTTTGTAAAGTCCGAGGTAGAACATGATACAAAACTGTTCCCCTCGGGGAATTTCATATAAACCGGTGGGGGCTGTCTTTTTTTCCCCAAAAATATTTGGCATAAGGTCAGATATCTTACAGCTTCGACTTTTTTGGCTCTTTCAGGTTTCACTAGATAACACTATTGATCTTCGACATTTCGTTTTTGGAATTCTATTTACAGACGCCCGAGAAAAACAAACTTACACCATTGTAAAATGAACAACGATCGAAACAAATTGAATTCGAGCTTGAATCTGTTCTAAGCTCTGCCAACATCTGCAGTTCAGTCGGTTTTCTTATATAAAACAAGCGATTACGATAAACAATTTAGTTTATATTTCATAAGAATTTGGAATATGAGAGAATTTACCTGTATCTTGCCACGGCTTCACGCTATTTCTCAGTAAATAAAATAAATACCCGAAACCATTACCGCAAATGTGAGTTGTATATCTAAGCTTTAAACTTCATAAAATTTATTTTCCCCATGAACTGTTCTTATTTACTTCTCGTTTCTCTTTGCTAATAATAATATTCATACCTTGTAAAAACGAACGCCTTGCATGGGCAGAATAGGCAACACACTAAGCTCAATTGATTTGTAAATTATAATACAATACTAAACAATTACTGATTACTAAGAGTAAATTTCCTTGAAAATGCCCCAACACAAAATAAACGGATGCAACAAATTGCTCGTAATGCTGCTGAAAGAAAGTGGCGAAAAATCTGGCAGGCAACATAAAGGCGGCGTTTTAGAAGAAATCAACCATGAAAGAAGCTTCGATTCGCAGAGATATCTGTCATCAAATGCAACCAATTAAGGTTTTCGTCTTCGCTCCTTTACTTTGTCATGTAAAAAAGTTTGCTGATTTTTCATCCATTACAGTAAAACCTCGATATAACGGACTAATTGGGGGGAGAGGGTGTCCGTTAAAGCCAAAAGTCCGTTATATAAAAATAGGTTTAAAATAAATCAAAAATCTTTTTTTTTTTAAATATACTGTACAGGGTGAGTTAAGTTTTACCGCCCGTGGCAAAATAGGCCTTTAAAATAATTTGTCAATTCTCATAAATTGCATGAGTAATTTTATATTATTAAGGTACATAGAAATCAAGAAAAAATCTTTTTTTTTTAATCAAGTAAAATTTTGGCTTTTTTTCATTTACTAATTGTTCAATTTATTAGTTTTTTTGATCTACGAACAGTAAAATATTTTCACACAATTTAGTGTAATTGAAATAATTTTAGTAATTTGCGTTTATTAAATAAAGCTATTTCCGTATTAGAAGGTATTTTTTAAATGATTTACGACATAAGTAGACTAATTTACCAGACAATGGTATTGATATAGGGGTGCTTGAAAGATTATTTATGGCGGTCACTAAACTCAACTTAAGAATGCAGATCTATCGGCAACTGAAAAGCTGTCTCGTCCAGTTTGATGGGTCGATCATAAACTATTGTTAGGATGGTAAACCGCATTATCTATTGTTAGAAAGTCATAAATAGAAGCATTTTTTGTGCTATATCTTAAATTTGATTTAACTCAAAAAGTAATCATTTTTTTACGAATCAAATTGCAGATATTAATGCTACGAATAATTTGACAAATTTTGAAATAAAAAACCAAACATAGAAATTTTACCCAAAACTCTTTGTTTTACTTTTTTGGCGTCAAATAAAAATATTTTGGAAAATTTGTAGCACTAATCGAAAGCGTAAACTTCAACTGATGTAACATGTAAATTGCATGCTTTCCCCTCAATCTTTAATAGGTATTATGGCCTGGGCGGTAAAACTTAACTCACCCTGTATTTAGATATAAATAAAAAATACAAAACACAAACAAAATTCTATTTAATTGTCTTCGGACACTCGTCGTGAAGTGACGTTGCTGCAGTCTACGAGCATTATGTCTCAAATTCTAGTGCTAGACGTATGACGTGATTATCATGGCCGCTAAAAATATTGTTTACATGCGGCGACACTTGAATTTAAGCATGTATAATATTAACAGGACGTTTTTAATTTTTTTACATTTGACCGGATTTTTTTGTCCGTTATATCCAAAGTCCGTTAAATAGAGGTCCGTTCTATCGATGTTTTACTGTACTTGCAATTACAAAATTGCAAGTAATCATAATGGGATGGGTTTTGGTGAAACTAGTCATTTTTACTTTGTCAGTTATCACCGCTAGTAATTAAACATCTCAACAAAATTTTAAAGATTTTTTCTCGATTCAATAAATAATTTTCCAAAAGATTTTCGTAAAGCTCTCGATATGCACCCTATTAACAAAATTCGACAATATCCGACCCAATGCCCGATATCGCATCCTGGAGCCTGAAACGATGCAAATCTCAGGTGTTGCACTGTAAACAAAATTCTCACAACAAAAGGAATCTCTTCGATTTTCACGAGTCGGCATGGAAATTATTAACTTTATCCCCTAATTTAAACTTCGTTTTGTGTCCTTTAGAAAAATTATTGCTACCGACAAAAAATAAAACGGGACGGCACCATATGCTGGGTGCTAAGAGGATGAAAAAACACGGTTCACTCAAAAAGTCCTTTTTACTATGCAGATGCAAATTTAATCGGTTTGGTTTTGTAACGTTGGCCCAAAATCATCTCTCTCATAGTGTTCCTCATATTTGGCCAGCTGGTTGGCACTTATTTGAATGAAGATGTAATAAGAAAACCAATTTGCTGTGTTAATTATTTTGTAGGGTGTACAGGGTGAGTTAAGTTTTACCGCCCGTGGCAAAATAGGCCTTTAAAATAATTTGTCAATTCTCATAAATTGCATGAGTAATTTTATATTATTAAGGTACATAGAAACCAAGAAAAAATCTTTTTTTTAATCAAGTAAAATTTTGGCTTTTTTTCAATTACTAATTGTTCAATTTATTAGTTTTTTTGATCTACGAACAGTAAAATATTTTCACACAATTTAGTGTAATTGAAATAATTTTAGTAATTTGCGTTTATTAAATAAAGCTATTTCCGTATTAGAAGGTATTTTTTAAATGATTTACGACATAAGTAGACTAATTTACCAGACAATGGTATTGATATAGGGGTGCTTGAAAGATTATTTATGGCGGTCACTAAACTCAACTTAAGAATGCAGATCTATCGGCAACTGAAAAGCTGTCTCGTCCAGTTTGATGGGTCGATCATAAACTATTGTTAGGATGGTAAACCGCATTATCTATTGTTAGAAAGTCATAAATAGAAGCATTTTTTGTGCTATATCTTAAATTTGATTTAACTCAAAAAGTAATCATTTTTTTACGAATCAAATTGCAGATATTAATGCTACGAATAATTTGACAAATTTTGAAATAAAAAACCAAACATAGAAATTTTACCCAAAACTCTTTGTTTTACTTTTTTGGCGTCAAATAAAAATATTTTGGAAAATTTGTAGCACTAATCGAAAGCGTAAACTTCAACTGATGTAACATGTAAATTGCATACTTTCCCCTCAATCTTTAATAGGTATTATGGCCGGGGCGATAAAACTTAACTCACCCTGTACTGTATGGCGAATTGAAAATAGGCAATTTGAGCCGATGAATAATTCAGAAAAATTTGTACATCAATATTTCAAAATCACGTATCTCTGGTTTAATGATATGCTCTCAGAATATCCTAATGTTTATGTATATTTATTCTCCGAACGAGAGCCGGTCGTTTTAAATAAAAGTAAGAATCTCTTGTGTATTCTAAGAGATGAATGAATTTATAGGATAAGCTTTCAAGGGATTGCAAGCGGCGGCAGCGGCTGAAGTGGACCAAAACAGGGAGAACGTAATTAATGGCCCAGAGGCAGTAATTGTCAGTTCAGCTAGAAGCAATCTAATCGAGAGTGCTGCAAAGTTGGGAAGTTGTTAGTTTTTAAGGTTACTCGGGAGTAGCGATGTGTAAATTATGAGCCGCCACTACCGCTGCGACATATTTCACGGAAGATATTGATGATAACGCGGACGAAATAGACAATGTTTGTTCGTCCGGAGATGACCACATCTCCGCAAAATAGCGTGTCAATCGTCGATCCCCGCGATATTTTTTTTCGAAATGTAAATGGTGATCAATTAATTTTATCAACTGCAGCGGTCAGTGGAGCGCGCGCAATCAATTTTCCGAATCTGCAATCTTTTAATTAATCTGTTCAATTGATGCAAGTGCCCGTAACAACTTAAGTCATCCAGAAGACGGGTCTTAATCTTCCACGTCCCACCAAAAAGACATGATGTTTTTCAACCTAAATTGAACTGATATGATTGATTTGACAGGCATAATTGATTATTAGGAACGGGATTCGCTGAAAGCGGCCGTTTCTGAATCCGACGTTTCTGTTGCAATTCTCGCATCAACTAAAGAGAGATCTTCAGACAAATATTTTACAAAGTAGTAAAAGACGTAATGGTTTCACGGGCCGGGTCGTATATCACGAGTTTGACAGTGCGTGCAAGCGCGGCTATATGTATTAATGGAACAGTTTGAAGGTGTAAACAAATATTAAGTTGGCGCAAACAACTACTATAAATTACTTATTTGCCATCTTCGAGGGAAAATCTGCACAAACTAACAAATAATGTGCCGGAATGCAAAAATAGATCCAAACGCGACGAGCCCTCCCCTTGCACAGATGTGATTATATGGCGCCGCATACATTGTAAAGACAAGTGCGGTGATATTTTCGCTCGCTGACATTTCGACCCCCCGATAATAACATATGTCAATGCTTTTCCACGTTCGACATATTTTTGCAAACAGCTACTTCCGAAATCTCACGCACAAATCTATTTTTACAGTTGGCATAAGGTTACGTTCCATTTAATTGGATTGATCTTTCCATCAGGCCCTTGGTCTGCCTACTCCTCTTTTTCCTCTTGGACGGTACTCCATGAATTTCTTAGCTTGTATCCTTGTTCCTTTCCAAAGTTCATTTCTTATTTATAGAAACAAATGGGTAATTGCAACTGCGTTACCATGTTCTGCATATTAACCTTCCGATGGTATGGTCGGGGTCGGATCCGACCCAAGCAAAATATTTTTGTATCCTACGTCTACCACCTTTATCAGATCGGTGAGCGGTTTCAGCTATCTCTCGATAGGCTTCCTACTGATATAGACGAATCAGCAACCCCCAAGTACGTTGCATGCTCAGCCAATTTAGAATTTTAGAATTTTTTTCGTTTTTTCTTTTATTTAGTTGTCTGATATTGTAAAAACGCAGCTTTTTCTAACTACGCAAAATACCGAAACTATGCAGATTCTATGAAGATTCAAAGAATTTTTTGTATAATTTTTCCTTGTTTTTGTAAAATAAAACAACTTTTCTTTTTATGCATTTAAAAGGATTTAAATATATATTGTTTTAAAATACAGTAGAATCCGCTTATAGCGAGGACGCACGGGAGTTTGAAATTAGCTCGTTATAAGAGGATTTCGTTAAAAGCGGATTATTATGTAAAGACATTTTTTATATAAATATTATTTGTTGACATAAATTAGTAAAATGCGTGTACGTTACAGTTGTTTCATATATAAATTTAGGCGTACTTATTAACCGAAATAATCTGTAATAGTCTGTTTCGTTAATTAAATTTGCCAAATTTGCCAAAAAATGAAAAAAATGTTCCGCACCATTTAGAGTAGTTTCGGCTTCAAAAAAACTCTTCAATTTTGCCAGGCACTTTCTAGCTTCCGCAGACGAAATCTTTTCTAGTAAAAGGGCCGGTTCATCATCATCAGATTTACCAATTTCAGTTTGAGTTTGATTGTATTTTTAATACGCATTCTCAACGATGTCATCCTCGGTTGGGATTTCACTAGTACATACATACAAAATTGCCAACCGTCACATACTCCTGAAAGTTGACTTTTTCAGCCTTTAATGCGATACAAAGTTCACTTTGTCAATTTTCAGCTGGTCCAACTTCTCTTATAAATCCAGCATGTTTGAAACAATTTTTTTATTGTGGTTTGCGTAATACATTTTCAAGCTCGGTCTACAAATCGAATGGCGTCTACAAGTGTTACCCGATCCTCTTTCTCCATTTCAATGCCATCTATCAAATGCAACACAAGCACTTTTCGAAAATGAAAATTAAGGACGTTTATAATTCCTTGGTCCATGGGCTGCAGTATTGAAGTCGTGTTGGAAGGTAGAAATGCCAACTTGATATTTTTTTACGTTTAATTTACCGGATAATTCTTCGGTAACCTAAGTGAAACTGATTCTTTACCGCCCGAAGCCTGATTAATTGGAATCAGCACATTTCTAAGTAAACCATCATCAATATTAGTCAAAGGTATATATTTAGATCTCGCTATATCAGGATTTTTTATATAAATTATAAATACAACCGACGTTATAACCGGAGTCTCGTTATAACCGATCTCGTAATAAGCGGACGTTTTTAACCGCGTTTGCGTAGTAAATCAAATTTCTCTATGTGTATTGCTCGTTATATGCGGTATTCGTTAAAAGCGGATTCTACTGTATTGTGAATTTTTCGATTAAAAAGAAAAAAACCTAGTTTATCCTAACGTCCCTCCACCTCACCATACCATGGGAAGGTTAAGAAGAAACTGGCCCTCATTCCGAGTTTGACAGAAAATTTGGTGAACAGAGAAAAATATTTGATTTGCTGTATTTTTCCCTTTATTTATATTACACACAATCAAACTATCGCACTTTCAGCCACTTTCTTAGTAAATACGTATTTATTTTAAAGATTTTTTTTGATTAGCGTTTTTAAATACCTCACCAAAACATTTTTTCATTTAAAGTAATAATTATTTTATTTGACGCTGTGCTTTGTGATTTGGTTAAAAAATAAGGTGGAACTAATTAAGGTTCAATTAATAAAACAAACTTAAAAATTTAATTAAATGCTTTCCCTTACATTACAAAGACTTAGTTCAAGATATAAACAGAGTAATATGGTTGAATTATGAATTTGCTTAAAGTGGCTAGAAGTGGTGTTCCTCAAAAAGTGTTCAATTAGATAAGTGTAATTAGTAATAATGAACAACAATACCTTTTTTTTATACCATCAGAGATAAAGTCTTTTGTCCATTGTTCCTTCGCGGACACTATATAAATATTCCAAGTTTTTGCATTGATCGATGTCTTCCGGTTTCTCCGAGCCAATCTTCCCGCCTCTGTTAATCTTCTCATTTTAGACCGCGTACAAAGAATTTTTTTCTTATAAATTCTTTTAATTCAAATGGGTCAAGGAAATAAAATGCGATCTGTTGCAACAGAGAAAAGTGGTGATTTAAGAAAGTCATGCATCGCCCTCGGTGATTTTGTAGTGCATTACTTGCCTACTACAGATGGTGCATTCGATCGTGTTCTATTCCAAAAGGCCATTTCTTACAATATTCCGTGATAAATGTTTTGGACGTGTACGAATCAGGTGAAGTTTTACACCGATTTGCTTGAAAAATTGTAGGCGTTGTTTAAAGTACCGTGATGTATGGGAAGGAGAATGGGACGATTCGACAATTCTAATTGAGTCTAGTAAAAGTGAATCAGCGAGTGTAACTAAATACAAATCGTACGTAATTTAAGTAGGCACGGAAAAGTGGGACCCGGTAATTTATACAAAGCCGCGGGCAGCTCACAGGCCACGAATGTTTCATTGTGAGCCCGTCATCCAGCCTTGCATATATCACACGCTCGCTTGTGGAATAATGCAGACACAATCCTAGATAACGACATTCTGCCGTCTCTCTTCTTAACAAAAAGAACATTTGTCAGCAACACAGACTTAAATTGTAGTATCTACATTTTAATGAAAAAAAAACGAAATCGGTTCGATCCGAAACCTTCCACCGCCATTATTCTCCATATACAGAGGCTTTTTGCCCTTTTGCGTCAAACGAACGGAAATCGCGACTTTTTATACAATTACGCCGATTCCGTTCCGCATGCAGTTTACAAAATGAAAAACGACCGAATTATGATTTACATTTGTCAACGTTTAAGGCGCCAATGCATGAACCGGCCTGACTGAAGTCACGTAAACGACGCAGTTGACCACAAATGCTTTTATGCACGACTTTCAAGACCCTTTCAGTCCCAATTTTATATCTTTCAACGCAAAAAATTTTTCAAGTTTCTATACATTCATTAGGGTAACGGAAAGTCTCTTTTAGCTAATACAGTAAATCCTCGATAAGAAGAACTCGAAGGGATGAGAATATTGCATGTTCGTAGTAACGAAGTTCGTCATATCCGAATTATTAAAAAATATTTAAAAGCATTCCAGTTTTTCCATGAAAGTAATACAACAATGTACAGGGTGTCCCATCACTTGTGGCCACCCTCAAAATTGAGCTTTATTTGTAAATTTGGTGCACGTATGACTCTGGTGTAAGGCTAGAAATTTCCGGTTTT
This sequence comes from Dascillus cervinus, assembly GCA_949768715.1. Lineage (NCBI taxonomy): Eukaryota > Metazoa > Arthropoda > Insecta > Coleoptera > Dascillidae > Dascillus > Dascillus cervinus. Next base: position 7,058,948 of record OX458323.1, read on the forward strand.
AAATGTTAATTGTCGGCGTTAGTTTTCGAAAAAAAAAAAAAACTGATTTTTTATAAAAATACTATCTTCCAATTTCGTCAAATTTCACTTTTCAGGATCAGTATTATTGAGGCAAAGATGTCCAAAGCAAGAAAAACATCCAAAAGCTGTAATTAGCCTAAAATTCCCTTATATTCGAATTCTAACAGTAAATGTAATGATTTATGACTGTAAAGATCGTCAGGGGCTCTCCGCAAAGTTAAGTACGATTTAAACTTATGGCATTGTAAAAATTTGACCTGAAAATGTGCACTGCAATTTGCATGGTTTTACCTAGGTAAACCGACTCATAAGATTCAACCCTGAGCACACTTTATCAAAATGTGAATTCTAATATAAGTCGGAAAAAAACAAACAAACAAACAAACAAACAAACAAATTTGACCTGAGCACACTTTATGAAAATGTGCACTGCAATTTGCATGGTTTTACTTAGGAAAATCGACTCTTAAGATTCAAACCTGAGCACACTTTATGAAAATGGGGATTCTAACATAAGTCGAAAAAAAAGAAAAAAAAAGAAAATTGACCTGAGCACACTTTATGCAAATGTGCACTGCAATTTGCATAGTTTTACCTAGATAAACCGACTCTTCAGATTCAACCCTGAGCACACCTTTTGAAAATGTGGATTCTACATACCTGAGCACACTTTATGAAAATGTGGATTCTAACATAAGATTGAAATAAAAAGTATTTCAAAGAAACATAATCACTTCTATTCTTGGTTGATGCTGTTTTCCAATTTTTTGTTTTCAAATGATTGCAACAAGGGTTGACTCGTAAGAGTCGGTTTGCCTAGGTGAAAGCATGCAACTTTCATTGTGTTTGTTTGAACTGATTTTTGAATTGAAGTAAAACTGGGTCTTTTCAAATAGAGCTCGTGTGTTCAAGGGGTTTATGCGTTTCCGGTAGGGTCAATTCTAAAAAGATCTTAATGCCAAGTGTGATTTTGTGTTGAAATGTATTGTATTTAATGAGTGCATTAATACAATTGTCAAAATTAATGGTGGCTCTATAACAATGTAAAAAAAAAACAAGTTACATTTGCAACGGAGTGCACAAACAACTGATAATAATTCTATTGAAGCTGTGAAAGCTGTTAAAGAAGGGACACTTTCAGGTAGCTTCCCACTGTCTCGGATGTGCTGGTCCAAACGTTAAACACTGTGCAGTTAAAGCGTTACTGAAGACTGGAAATAAATATTAGCTCTCTCCCCAACACCGATTTGTTCGTCTTAAAAGAGATTTTTAATTTCAAGGTTCTAAAATTCAGTTCGTAATTCGTGTTAACGAAAATTCGTATTAACCGAGCGACATTCCATAAGAAACGATAAAAAACCAGCCGGGACCACAGTGTCTGTTCGCACTAACGAGGTGTTCGTCTTAAGCGAGTTCGTCTTATCGAGGATTTACTGTATTTAACTACATCAAATTTTAATTAACTCTGTGGATGTGCCTGGTCACCCAGATAACTTTTCAAATAATAAAGCCGTAGTAACGAGATTTGGAGCCATATACAGAGCTGTTTCTCAAGTTTAAGAGCTTTAGAGTAATTTTTAAGGGACGCCTCGCTGCATTGTAAACAAGCACTCAAACTTAAGAAACAACTCTAAATATGGCCCTAAATCTTGAACAAAATTGATATGTAAACAGAACTCAAAATTGATTACCAAGTTAAAAAACTGGAAATTTTTGTTAATACACCTGCAACTTAAAAGGTGATACCATTATTTATTTATTTTTGATTGAAATTACATACCACATGACATGAAAGAATAATTTATTACTATAATGACAATTTTGGTTTAATTTTTTTAATTTTAGAAATATTCAGTTTACTCGTAAAAGTATATGCAAACTGAAAGAAGTTTTCCAGTATAGACTTGAAATTTCAGTTTTCACTAAAAATTCTTACATCTCGCATCTCGCTCGCGGATGTTCTTCGTCGACACTCCGCCTTGTTGTAGAGCTATTCGCAATTTGATTTGGGTTTTGTAGTTGTCCAACAAAAATTATTTCGGAAAACTGAGAAAACAACTATTTATTTTCCTTTATCCTAAGTGTGATTTGTCCATCCGGGCAGCGGGAACGCGAAATAAAGCTTTCAACGGTTTCTTTTCGAAAATGAAATTAAGCTAAGCTTTTAACTTTTAATGCGCATTTACCCGGTCTTAAAATTGTAAAGAGATTGCTTTTATTTTGGGCGAAATTTCGGTTGGATATTAAGCTTTAGCCGAGTTATTTATCACCTTTTATTATATTGCAGGTCGGCTCCGCTTTTTTTAAAGAAAATTATCAACATCGCTTCGTAGTTGCCCGTTTTAATTTTTAGGTTCTAAAAAGTCGATTTCACCAATCGCTTCAATTTGCGTGCCTTCGATCAAGATAACGCCGAAATGGAGTTTACGATATTTCCTTCAGGTCTCCGACATTCGTCGGGAGTAATAAGTTATAAATTGTATTAAGCAATTTAGTAATAATCGTGAAGTGAAAGGAGGCAAGGGTGGCGTTCTCGATTGGCACGCAATAAACTCGGTCAAAAATTTTTGTTGATTTTTAGCAATGTATCTATTTCGCTGCTAATTTCAAACAAAGAAACAGTAGCGATACATAAATTAACTTTTTATTGCAAAAAACATGTATTTCAACACGTAAATATAAAAAGAAACACAAATAAAACTATCAAACTCTTAAATAACAAAAAAACACATTCACTAAGGGGTCAATTTCAAGTTGGAAGTCGCAGCGCAACTCGTATAACGAAAATTGCTATATCGGTGCGACTCGACCGCTTAGTAAACGCGTCAGCTTTTAGAGGTACCGGCTAATTTTATATCGGTGCGCTTCGGCACCTCCAGTAGCAGCAATCGCGAGAGTAGAGCAATTTGAGTCACACCGCGATAGCAATTTACATTATAAAAGTTGCGCTGCGACCCCCAATTTGAAATTGACCGCTAAGTTTTGAAAATTATAATGAATTACAAACTAATGGTTACATCTTTATTAAGAAGGTTTGGCTATCTATGATAGCATTTTGGTATGGTTCTACGTAGTTGTCTTGAATTATTTGAAAATTCCGTTCTGAATTCAAAGTTTCTTCAGATAAGTCAGCTAAAGCTTCATCTGGTATACCGTAACGGATTTGTACCACTACAGTATCGGTGCTATATTCACTGCGCATTATCTCTAATCGATATCTGGTGCAATATTGGTCGAATCTGAACATTAGTATCTCAGACCTTGGCATAATGTCTAAAGATATTGCCAAAAACTGTTCTAGATTTGTCATTTCTGGAGGATTTACCAAGTAGTCGAGTAACATTTCGTCAAGGTCGACTTGATTATATTCGTTGACGGCTAATATTTCGTTCGGACTATCCTCACCCAATGCGGCCTGTCCGTCAGCGTCTGCAACCTCGACCATGGAAACCTCAACGTCCATGGAATCTTCATTGTCCACAGGATCACCATTTATATTATCGCAACTGCCCACGTCCATTGGTGACATTATCGAGCTGTAATTTATTAAAAACAGGATTAATGTGATTTTACTTTTCGAAATAAAAAAGAAAAGGTTCGCCATTAAACATCACGTAAAACCGAAATTCATTCTACAAGCCATGAAAAACGTTCAACAAAGTTCGTTACATTCAATTACCTTAAAATTCACCCGTAAAAATATTCATATCGAGAAATATATCGAGAAAAAACCAAAAGGGAAACCAAAAAGAAGCTGGGGATTCAGTCGAGAAATCGTATGATCGTATCCAAAAATTTTTCTCAAAATTTATATCTGCGTACCTTGAATAATAGCAAAAAGATCTAATTCGATTTTTTTATATTGAATCCAGGGACAGTAAACAAAATTGTAGGAGTTTGACCAAAAATTGCAAATTCTGAATACAGTCGAACAAAGAAATACAACTCGGTAAAGTTCGGAGAAATAACTCTGAAAGCTTAACCGAAAACATCAACGCAACACCGTTTTTCATCTTAGCTCTTCGAGAAAAGACAAAAAGAACCGATGTTATGAATCAAAAAAAATGTGATCTTAACCAACACGATTTTAGGGTGAAGGTATCTTGTGTTTACATAATTAGGTTAAATTTGGAAATTGCGTATTAGATTTACGTACGATTACGCCTTAACTGCTTAACAGTCGAATTTTTTTGAAAGAAGGGGTAAAAAAATTGTCATCTTTTTTTCCTTTATTAACTTGCCCGAACGAGACTCGGGATCGTCAGTGTACGGGAAAAAGTCTCGCCCGAGTGCAGTTCGGACAAAACTGTCAAGCGGCCAATTGAAACGACTACCGAACCACCACTTTCAAAATGGCAAAGCAAACGGGGCTTGCAATGTGATCAGCAAAATATACAATTTGGCATTGTTTAGAGAATGGACCTAATGGAGGGCCTACCTCAAGCCGGCGGTGCCACTTAAGAAAAGCCGAACACAACGGTTACATTCATATTTCATTAAAGCGCCGACGCTACCAGTCAAAGAAGGTTATGTTTTATTTACGACCACGAAAAAATAAAACTAATTTCCTTTGTGAACGGGATCTTGATTTCAATTTTTGAAAACTCAGACAGCAGAAGCACCTTTGTCAAAAGTTGATGACCCTACTGATATTCAAAATTAGGAAACCGCCCTGTTGCGTTCATAAAAGCGAGCCCGTGGTAATAAAAAAACAATCGACAAAGTTTGGGCCAAAAAATCCGAAGGCTTCCTCAAAATCGCTTGTCCAAATGAATCTCGTGAAAACATAACGGTGCTGTCTTTTAACTTCGCCAAAACAAAATAGTTGCATTAAAATACGATCCGAGAAAGTTTGGGGCAAGAAAAATGCCATGATTCTAACCAAGCTTTTTTCGAGTCGGATACATCTCGTAGGTTTAATTTGATTTTGTGCGTTAGATGATACAATATCTCAAGGTATGATTTAATTAGTAAACCAAAATTTGACAAAAATATCCACCTACCTTGATTTGCACCAAAAAGAAGAATCACCAGCCACACAACGTGTCGGAAAAAATAAGGGGTTAATTTTCTCATTATGACCAACACAAAATAATAAATTCCATGCTTTAAGGATTTTACGGTTCAAATTGCAAATTAGATTATATTAGAAATCAATTCAGAAATCACCTTTCATGCAGCCGAAAGAAAATTATAAAGTATTTAATTAGAACAGTTTCGTTGTTTGGAAATTTTTTATTTTGAGGTTTCTCTCCGTGATACTGGTGACGTAACCACACACGGCAAGGTGATTTCACACATTTTTCTGTGGTTTCTGGTTCACGTATACTCTTAGGGCTTTCTTCCCCGGAGAAGTAATTTAAGTACGGCAAGGTGATTTCACCGTGGTTCGGAACTAGGGATACCAATCCCGCACGATTTTTGCGTGATAAGTAATGCGGGGCTACACATGCGAAAAATATTCGAATTTGAAAAAATATGTATGCCGAGTGCGCGTTTTCTGTAATTGGATACTTCTGCAATAAAATCAGGTCAAATTTACAAGATCAAACTTTGAATATTTTATCATTTCTCCGAAAATATTTCGAAAAGAAATCTGAATAATTTTTCTTAATTTCTTAACTAATAAATGCTACTTTTATTTTGAATTTAGTTGTCTTTTATTGCATAACTAACTTCTGGTACTTAATTTTCTTAGCAACTGAAAAAAGCATCGTGATAGTTTGTAATCTCGCAAATGTTGCGGATCCGCGGGATTGATGAAGTTTTGATGAGGGATTGGTACCCCTATTCGGAACCCATGTAAAATGGTAGGTCCGCTAGTAACTGGGTAAAGGTACATTCTTTTTTTTTAAATTAGAATCTCATTTTTTTTTGTAGGGACATTCTTCTAAAAATTCTTGGTCTAAAATTTTTTAAATGTGTTTTCACGGACCATTTGAAAGAAACGTACATTTAGCAACACTTCAGCCCACACAGATTTTACTATACACGGTAGTTAAGAAACTTTAATCAAAAAGCAAATTTCAAAAAGATGTAAAAATTCAGTATCTCGCCGGTTCGTGATTTTATGGAGGTATAATGCATGCATCCGGTCAAAAATAAAAAAACTGTAGAAACAGTAGCGATACATAAATTAACTTTTTACTGCAAAAACATGTAATTAAACTCGTAAATACAAAAGGAAACACAAATAGGTAAAACTATTAAAATCTAAAACAACAAAAAAACATATTCTCTAAGGAGTCAATTTCAAGTTGGAAATCGCAACGCAACTTTTATAACGTAAATTGGTAGAGTTTGACTAAAAATATTCTGCGTTTATGACTTTAAACCGCAATCAACTTTTAGTGATGATAATGAGGGTTCACTGCAGGGTGCGACACATCTGGTTGCTCTGAAAAACATTTTTGTAGATACTTCAGAACCGTACTTAAATATTTCAACTTTAGTTAAGTTCAGAACAAATAATCAAATACAAGTCATAGAATTCATCAAGTATTTAAGTTAATCAATAACCCCACATACCTACCTAATTATTAGAAGAGGTTTAATGTTTACTCATATTTATATCTAAGCATCAAGAAATTTATAAAAATTTACCAAATACAGGCCTGGCCACTTCTGCCCATGCTGATTATTACGGCTTACCTACTTTTATGGCCGGATCACTTATAGTATTGTAAAAGGCGCAGTCATAAACGCAGAATAAGTTTAGACAAACTCTATCTCGGTGCGACTCGAACGCTTAGTAAACGCGTCAGCTAGAGTTTGTCTAAACTTATTCTGCGTTTATGACTGTGTATAACTTGTCGAATCTAAATTTGATTATTCTGGACCTCGGTACTGTATTGAAGGCTAGTAAAATAAACTCTTCTAGATCTGTCGGTATTAGAGGATTTGCCAAGTACCCCTGTAATACTTCTTCATAGCCGTCACCGTCTGCGGCGGCCTGTTCGCCTGCGTCTGCATCTTCTACCATGGGCATCTCATCATCCAGAGGATTATCATTGCATCTGCCCATGTCATTTGGTGTAATTATCGAGCTGAAATTTATTAAAAACAGGATTAATTTAATTTTACTTTTCGAGAAAAAGGAAAGGTTCGCCATTAAACATCACTTAAAACCGAAATTCATTCTACAAGCCATGAAAAACGTTCGACAAAGTTCGTTACATTCAATTACCTTAAAATTCACCCGTAAAAATATTCATATCGAGAAATATATCGAGAAAAAACAAAAAGGGAAACCAAAAAGAAGCTGGGGATTCAGTCGAGAAATCGTATGATCGTATCCAAAAATTTTGCTTAAAATTTATATCTGCATACCTTGAAAAAGATCTAATTCGATTTGTTACATTGAATCCTGGAACAGTAAACAAAATTTGAGGAAAATAAAAACAAGAACCTTTAATCACAAAAAAATGTTATATAAAATAATATAAAATTACTCACATAGACGCGTTTCGGTGGCTATGCCACCATCTTCAGTACATCTACTCAGTAGATGTACTGAAGATGGTGGCATAGCCACCGAAACGCGTCTATGTGAGTAATTTTATATTATTTTATATAAAATTTTTTTGTGATTAAAGGTTCTTGTTTTTATTTTCATTATCGACATCACAGGGTCCACTATATATATATTTTTTTTTTTTTTTTAATTTGAGGAGTTTGGCCAAAAGTTGCAAATCCTGAATACAGTCAAACAAAGAAATACAACTCGGTAAAGTTCGGAGAAATAACTCTGAAAGGAGTTCTTACCTAATATTCTTATGGGATTTTCAATGTAAAGTGTTGCGGCTATAACAAAGTATCTAAATAAGATATTTGCATTTAAGTTACATCATTTGAAAGAGAAACTAATATGCAATGGAACGGACGGATTAGAAATTTAATTTTTTGATTATAAAAGTTTAAAAAAAAATTATAATGAAGCATTGTCAATGCGATTTCTGTTAAATATCTTAGAGCTTGAAAAATGATTTTTTCTCCAGCCATTTTAATTTGACTTTAATTCTAAAAACGTTTTTGAAAACCGGGTGTAAATATTCTAATTAATAACTGCACAGTAGCCGCAGAATTATTTTGCACTACGAGAAAATTTCGAAGAGATAATTTATAACACCTATTAAGGCGATTTCACCCGGAGAAATGAAACCGAATTTTTAGTTTTCGTTATTATTGTTCAGCACGTACTCAGACGTATAGATGAGGTGGATTCACAACGATCGGTAGAAGGTCGCGTTGTACTACGCGCGCTTATCACTATGTTTACCTTAGTGTTCATAAATAATATCCGATGATATTCTCTACTGTTCGTTCGACACAATATTTTCATAAGTAATATCACAAGAGAGTGAGAATAAATTGAAAATAATTCGACAGATTTTCGAAAACTTGTTGCCACGGGCTCTCGTGTCTATTCCATAGCAACAAGTTTGAAAAAATAACTGGAGAATTAGTTTCTAATTAATTCTCACTCTCGAGTGGTATTCGGAAGATTATTTTTTAATGTTTGAATCAAAAATGCAGCATAAAAAATACAGTTTAACAGTTTAAAATAAAACTGGTGACAGATGTCAGATAATTCTCGCGGGAATTTTCTACAGTAGAAAATTATCACTATGATAATGTTGTTATTGGACAGAATTAAGCACGTGTGCCCAAATACTGCTAAACGATTGGTGAAAGAAATCATTAAAAAATAATCAACTAGATAATCAACAGTAATATCACAAGTGCATGAAAATTTAATCAGGCTATTTTCATGCACGCGGGGTATTCGGCATGATTATTTCCTGATTATTAATCTGAATAAATAGATTTACAACAAATTATTTATTTGCTTGTGGAAGAATCTTCGATAATGATTGCAAAAAAAAATTCAGAAGCAATTAAACGTCAAAATTTAATCGGGTAAATTTTGACAAATTTTGGCACGTTTGAAACGTCAAAATTTAATCGCTATAAAACTGAGGAAAACCATTGCGACTGGGACTTTTTATGTGCATGAAGGAAATAATCCAAGAATGTTCATGTTTTATATGTAATCCTTTGCCTGCAGTTTTAGAAGCTCAGCGAGATAATGATTGTAATAAAAATTATGCAACGGTTTTTGCATCTTATCTTTAAAAAATCGTTCATCCCGAAAAATCTTTTCAAAGAGCAAGCCTTTTGGTGTCCATAATATAAAGTAACAATATTCCCGTCGAGTGATGTGTAATTGTCCTTGAACTTGATAAAAATAATTGTCATTGCACAATAAGTAAATCACTACAATTCAGTCGGCGTCAGGACTTTCACTTTGAAATGTTCCTCAACCCCGTAGGGTCGTAGGTCAACAAATACTAATATGTACTAAGAAATAAACGTAAAACGCAACCACGTCTTGAATAAATATTTTTGGTCTATACAACTTCAAAAGAAATTTATTGGTCTTAAAAATGTAAAACAGACTCTTTTGATTACGACTAACTGCAAAAGATTAAAACAATGCACAAATTTGGACCAGTGTAAGACTTTCGCTAAACATTCAAATTCTCTGAAAGCGATAAGGAAAAAATAAATACTCGATAACCAACACGGTTGATTCGCCAGAGAGAATCAAGTATACAAGGATAGCGTTACACATTGCTCCGTTAAAATTCGCTTTACAAGAAAGTTTTGCCTAGAAATTATGGCAGTTATAGCGAACCAAAAAATTTACAATTTTAGCAACGTATTATGGGCATGTTGAAGAAAGGTTCGTTCGAAATCCTGTCTTTAAATTAAAAAAATTAAAGTCAGAATAGCGTAATAAAGTAGAACAAATAATTTCGGGATTTTCTGATTTTTTTTCTGAATGTCACCTACCCTCAAACTAAACTAGTTTTATCATAATATATTTTTTTTAGAAAAATTTATTTGTAATTTAAGCCATATTTCTTCAGCAAACAACCGTTCAATTAATGCTTCATTTCTCTCGGCGAGAATCGCCTTAACATTGAATAGTTTTTTTTTTTTTTAACTTCGGGAGAGAGGAAAATTTTTAAGAAAACGTCTGTCGGCCCAACTTCAACAGACGAGCCAGGTTTTCCACAAGGGGTACAATATGCCAGCCCACCAACGGCCCACTGCCGGCAGCATGTGCTGCCAGCAATGGGATATCAATAAGCCATCAGACCATACCCAGCGGGAACATATTACTGACTAAAAACCCCTCTAGGCTTTGATGTTGTTTTGCCTGGAACAGGAAGCTTGGAATAATATTTATTCTATACTTCTGACGCTGTGGGTGGCTGTTCAAAAGAACGGGAAGTGGACGCACAGAAAGAGCCGCGGGGGCAGGGATTATACGATGATGGACCTCGGACGACGATACCGATCACGCTGATCGGGTACGTAGTCCGCTGACGCCCGAATCAATGGATTCGGGTGGACTGTCGCGCGTTCGAAAAATTTTTCCGCAAGAGAGACGATGTGTTCGCGAAGTGACTGGATATTTAAATCACGGAGGATGTGTGTGTTCCGAACGAACCAGGGTGCGCTCGTAACCAGACGAAGAGCTTTATTTTGTACGGCGTATACCGCCGCCATGTAGGAGGGAGCCGCATATCCCCAGACAGAGATCGCGTATGTGAGAGTGGGTCTTATAATTGTTTTATATAGTAACAGCTTGTTATCAATGGATAACACGCTGTTACGGCCAAATAGGGGAAAAAGTTGAGCTATTCGCCCGTAAGCTTTTTGCCGCACGTGATTTATGTGGGGACGCCACGAGAGTCTGTTATCGAGGATGACACCCAGGTATTTCGCGGAAGGGTGCCACGCAACCGGTTGCTGGAAAAGTGTGACGTTGCCTGACGGGCCTTTTCGCCGCCTTGTGAATAGTACGGCTTGCGTTTTCGCGGGATTTATATCTATACGCCATCTGGAGTACCATTCCTCCAGGCTATCAGCCACGTGCTGAAGGCGCCGTGTGACAATCTCTGGATAGAAAGACCGAGTTAGGAAGGCAGTGTCGTCGGCGTACTGCGCTAAAATGGCTTGGTGAGGCGGAATTGGAATATCCGCCATATAGATGTTAAACAGGGTCGGCCCCAGGATCGATCCCTGAGGGACTCCAGAGGAAACTGGTTTTATGGCGGAAACCGTGCCATCAACCTTGACTCTAAATTCGCGTTCTGTGAGATATGAGCGGATAAGGCGCACAAGGGGTAAAGGAAAGTTGAATTTAATTAATTTGAAAACGAGTCCGTCGTGCCAGACCTTGTCGAACGCTTTCGCGACGTCGAGAAAAACAGCGCCCGTGTACAGGTCGTTGTTGAGTCCTTGCGTAATGTACTCCACGATCCTGAAAACCTGATCGGGAGCAGAGTGTCTGTCGCGGAATCCAAGCTGCTCCGGAGGAATTATGTTGAGTTCCTCCAGAGCTTCCTTGATTCTTGTGTGTATGCAGGCCTCTGCTGCTTTGGCGAGAGTCGAAAGGAGGCTGATTGGCCGATAATTCTGAGGGAATTTCGGGTCCTGGCCGGGCTTATGAATTGCTATTACTTCCGCGAGTTTCCACCGGGCGGGAAAATGACGCAGCCGGAGCATCGCGTTTATGATCGCGAGTAGAAAAGCGATCGCTTTTCTCGGAAGGTGTTTGAGGGCTCGGTTCGTTATGCCGTCGTGACCTGGCGCCTTACGAGGGTGAACTGAGCGGATATATGCCACCAGCTCGTTAAAAGAAACGAAACGAACCGCGCCCTCGTCAGGAGTGTTAAGGGTGCGGTCGATGTCGTCGCGGATGTACTGTATGTGCGCGTTGTTCACCTGTTCGTCGTTCAGGCTGAACTGTTGTTCGTAATTTAGCGCAAAGGCGTTTGCCTTTTTCGCGAGTGTGTACGCGATCCCGTTTGTTCCGTGTATAGGAGGGATAATTTTTCTGTCGGCACGGAGCGCTTTTGTCATCCGCCAGAGTGAGCAATCCGCGGATTCCAGTGACGCGACTCGAGCGCTCCAACGTTCGTTTCGAAAGGTTCGAAGTGCGTTTTTAACTTCTTCCGCGAGGTGATTAGCACGTGCTTTGTCGGGAGGATATAGGGTGAGATGAGCGGTGCGTCGCGCGCGATTCTTTTCACTGATTAAATTTCGAATGTGTACCGGTATAGCGGTGTGTTCGATTATTGCGTGTCGTGTGTGTGTCGCGGCTTGTAGGGAGGTTTTGATTTTTGTTTCAAGTTCCTGGACGGCATTATCGATCGCGAGTGTTGTGTTAATGCGCGGGATGGGGCCGAGTGTCTGTATGAGGTGTTCTGTAAAACGGGACCAGGAAATGATTTGTTTTTCTATCGCGTCTCGGTCTTCGGTTTGCTGTCCGAGCAGCACGATTACGGGATCGTGGTCAGAGCTTAGTTCCGGTAAGCTAAACATTTCCCAGTTAATCGGAATGTCTTTAAAAATCGCGATATCGAGCACATCAGAGAGGCCGTGTGCTATGTGATGTGTCGGGTCTGTCGGGCCATCAATGATAATATCATTACGCCGGTTTTGATACGCGTAAAGAATGTTTCCATTCGGGTTGGTTTGGCGCGACTTCCATGCCGTGTGTTTCGCGTTCAAGTCTCCCGCGACTATTACGGGGTGGGGTGTATCAAATAAAGCGTCAAGATCGGGCACTTCGAGCCTTCTGTCTGGGGGTTTGTAAACCGCTGCGATTCGGATCGGACCGGCAGCTGCGGTGTTTACCACTACGCAGGTGGCTTCTATGGAAGCGAGAACAGGCGTTTGGTCCGATTGGTGGTCAATATTGGACCTGACGTAAATCGCAGTTCCGCCTCCGGCCCGGCCGTCTTCGCGATCGTTGCGATGGAGGATAAAATTTCTGATATTCGCGTTGATACCGCGCGCGAGGCGAGTCTCGCACACTAATATCACATCTATCTGGAGCCTGACCGCGAACTCCTCGAGTTCGTCCCTCCGGTGTCGTAAGCCGTTCGCGTTCCAGAGGGCGATTTGTAACGATTCGGGGTTCCGTTTTCGCGGGGCCATTAGCGGGAGGAGTTGGACACTTCGATGGGGGCCGCGAGGGTCTGCGATAGTATGTTGAGAGTGACTTGGAGTTGCTCTCGGGGAATTTTATTTAGCATCGTTAAAATCGCGATGATGCCGCTAGGGTCGAGACTTTCGGTAGTCTTTGGGGTTGCAGCCTTGGCGTAACTAAGAGTTGGGGTGGCTTGCCGTGCGAGTTGGGTTGCCGGTTGAGCAGGGCGGGGTGTTGCCTGAGGGGCGTGGCGAGGTAAGACCGTCTTTTGTACTTGAGGAGCGCGGATCTTGGGTGCCGAGGGACAACCGCGGTAGTTTGCTGTGTGCGGCCCGCCGCAGTTTGCGCACTTTGCGGGGGAATCTCGCGGTTTGGTGCAGGTGGCGGTTTCATGGTTGCCTCCGCACCTGACGCATCTCGCGGTTGCGCGGCAACACTTTTGCCCGTGACCGTGTTTTTGACAGCGGTGACATTGTGTCGGAAGCGGGCATTGAATAGTAAGAATTTGGAACACTACAAAGTTAGTTCTATTTTTCCATCAATGGTTCGTACCTACTCGAACCCCACTTAAGGCGGTAAATATTTTAAAACATTTTCATTCGTGCAATGTACAATTTTAAACTTAGGACCATTATTTCAAAATCAAAATACCACCTTGCCAATAATTCTGTAGGAACTGATTGTTTTCAAGTCCCGTTTTGATGCCAAGACAGTTGATTACAAAGTTGACACTTATCAAGAATTGTTACAAAATGCTCTTATGGGATTTTCACAAAGTATCTACATTTAAGTTACATCATTTGAAAGAGAAACTAATTTGCAATCGAACGTACGAATTAGAAATTTAATGGAGGAGCGGCGTAAATTATTAACAGTTTCCAAGTTTCCAACAATTTGCAAAAGAAGAAAAAACACTAATTCGACAAATCTTGTGAAAAACTTATTATACGGAGCCAATAATCTTCAAGTAGATTCTCTGAATCACGGGAAATTTTTGAGGAAATAGCAAAAAAAGAACTAGAGCACATTGAAAATGTTTAAGTTCAAAGTTGTGGACTATTTGTCGATGAAGAATTATGTTATCTTGGAGCATCACCCGTCCGTCTAGCAGCAAACAACATGATTGTGGAAATAAAATCGCCTTCAAATTAAATCTAACTCCACAAGAAGCCATTAAGAACAAAAAAATTACATTTTTGGAAAGTTAAAAGTGACGAGTCAATTGCAATTAATGAGCGTCATGACTGGTATTATCAAATACAGGGCCAGTTACATATCACTAAAAAGGAAATTTGTATTTTAGGCGTATGGACTGGTCCTAATAAGATTAATTAAGATCGAATACATTCAAAGAAATGATGAATTTTGGGAAACTAAAATGAAAACTTATTTGAATATTTTTTATTTGAAGTGTATGTTACCAGAATTAGTAGACCCGCGTAATTCACGAAATATGCCGATAAGAGATATGGTTCTGTAATATTTCAGTAAAATAAGGATTCAACTTTGGAATGAAAACGATGAAGCTGTATTTTTGCATAAACCTTTGTTTTGACGTTCTGGAGACTAGTTGACAAGTCCCATATAATCTTAGTTTTTCGCAATTATCTTATTTTCTTTGCGTGACATGTCATTTAAGGTGATTATATAATTTGTAGACCATAAAATTATCTACAACTTTTTTTTCATGCATTTTTCTGCATTTTTTTCTGATGCGGACACGAGATTTTATGAGACTTTTCAGCTAGTGTTCAGAACGTCAAAACAAAGGTTTATGCAAAAATACAGCGTCATCGCTATCATTCCGAAGTTGAATACTTATTGCACCTTATTTGACTGTACTATAAGTATTTAAATGCGGCAATGAAATTATTCAGTAAACCTGTAACTGTTGAGTTTTGATCAAAATCCAAAAACAGGGCAATTTTTGAATTTAATTTTACATCATGTACAGATTTTTCCTTGGCAAAGTAATGACGTTATTATCGATTTTTTTAAATAACAACTAATATTTTTTCGTCATGATGTTGATAGGGCTTTTAATTTTCAAAATGAAAGTATACAAACTATAATTTGCAACTGAACCGCTTTCATCGTGTGCTCGAAGCGGGTACCTACTTAAAACTATTTTTTTTACTTTGGTATCATAAGTGAGTTTTTGTGAAACTAAAAGTAGTGTCACAAAGGAACTTTTTGTAAAACCGCTTTTGCTTTTTTTATACTTATTACGTTGGTATTCCTGTAATAGCACGCTGGCCGGCGTCGGGCATCTCAACCGAGCTCCTGCCAAAGTCAAGCCAAGTGTACAGCTTAATTCTTCCATGACTTATTGACAAATATATCAAACTCTAGATTTTAAATTTGAAACTTTAGTTGACATATGACACATGACAAATACCAACACAATCAGTACCTAATCCTAAAAATCTCTAGAATATTTAGATAGCACAATTTTCAAATTTTCGTGAAACTAAGAGCACCAAAGTAGAAAAAATAGTATATTACACTCGTTTTATAAGACGCATTGTCGCACTCGTGACATTGGAGCACTCCTCGCTTCGCTCGTCGTGCCCCAAACTTATTCGTGCGACAATAGATCGTCTTATAAAACTTATATAATAATATACTATTAAAAAACTAAATCTTTGACATTTTCATTATGAATGACGAATGTTTAGAAGCCAGTAAAAATTAAATCAAAACAATATAAACAAGTAAATGTTTCTATTAAAAAATGTCAAATATACATCTCAAATAGGTATTTTTTTAAATCGTCTGCTATCTAGCAGTTCTGGTATCAAATATTTTCAATCGGAAATGTTTAATTTTGGTTTCATATGATTTTCCCAAAAATCTGTATCGCGTTGGATATATTCGATTTTAGATTTTCCATTTTCGGTCCAAACAAATAAAATGCATTCGGTTTTGAATTTGATACCATCAATTGTGCCGTTTGTTTATGTGATAATGGCCATTTACTTTAAAAACAATGTGTTAAAATCTTAATAAAACCTAATTTTATTTGTATTTATTTGTTTCAAAACGTTACCCGTCCGTACATACAAATGGCCATTTCACATAGTTAAGAGCATAAAAATGTATTTTTTTGAATGTAAGCATAAGAAGCATTTATCTGGTCAACACTTCATACATTAATTTTGAAAAATTCGCGTTTTATATTAGAGATATACTCAAAACATTGTCAGAAAATGTGTTTCAATACTGTAAAGATTCAAGAATTGCAATCATTTTCTCAATAACCCTACGGGTATGCAAGAAATCGCAGTGCGCATTTATATGGAATTCCCCATAAGAAACCGATAAAAACGTCATTATCTTGATAAGAAACACGCTGTATATTAAAATGTTATGTAGGAAAATGGGAAATTGAATTTAAAAATTAACTCGCCCTTGGATTTTTTAAAACTCAATAGATTAAGATTTATAGAACGGTTGCTTTATTTTTTGCGCGTACTTTTCAATAATTTCTTTTCCAACTTTTCTCTCAGTTTATGCGATCGCTTTACTGAAATTGTAAGATGTTTGCGAGAGACTTATTTCGTCGAAAGAGCTTTGAGAAGGTAGATATTTTCAAGGCCCGGTCGCTTGCAAATATTGCCATTATTGGTGATCATTGCACCCTCACTTTAACAGTTTTACAGCTCTCCTAGAAATTTCAAGGATGCTTTAGGTAGCAACTCCTCTTAGAGTTTGACTAAAAATATTCTGCGTTTATGACTTTAAACCGCAATCAACTTTTAGTGATGATAATGAGGGTTCACTGCAGGGTGCGACACATCTGGTTGCTCTGAAAAACATTTTTGTAGATACTTCAGAACCGTACTTAAATATTTCAACTTTAGTTAAGTTCAGAACAAATAATCAAATACAAGTCATAGAATTCATCAAGTATTTAAGTTAATCAATAACCCCACATACCTACCTAATTATTAGAAGAGGTTTAATGTTTACTCATATTTATATCTAAGCATCAAGAAATTTATAAAAATTTACCAAATACAGGCCTGGCCACTTCTGCCCATGCTGATTATTACGGCTTACCTACTTTTATGGCCGGATCACTTATAGTATTGTAAAAGGCGCAGTCATAAACGCAGAATAAGTTTAGACAAACTCTAACCGAAAACATCAACGCACCACCGTTTTTCATCTTAGCTCTTCGAGAAAAGATAAAATAAACCGATACAATGCATAAAAAAAAAAGTGATCCTAACCAACACGGTTTTAGGGCGAAGGTATCTTGTGTTTACATATTTAGGTTAAATTTGGAAATTGCGTATTAGATTTACGTACGATACACCTTAACTGCTTAACAGTCGGATTTTTTTGAAAGAAAGGGTCAAAAAATTGTCATCTTTTTTTTCCTTTATTAACTTGCCCGAACGAGACTCGGGATCGTCGGTGTACGTGCAAAACTCAACCGGTTAACGACCAATTGAATTAAAAAGTGTATTTTTACACAAAATATCTACTCACCTCAGCAAAAAACGACTACCGAACCACCACTTTCAAAATGGCAAAGCAAACGGGGTTGCAATGGGATCAACAAAATATACAATTTGGCATTGTTTAGAGAATAGACTAGGGACTACCTCAAGCCGGCGGTGCCACTTAAGAAAAGCCGACCGACCACAACGGTTACATTCATATTTCATAGTCGTAACCAAATTTTTTTCGAACCGAGGTACGCGTAGATTAAATTTGGATTTTGCCAGTTCAATTCCGAAGTGCCGACGCCGACGCTACCAGTCAAAGAAGGTTATGTTTTATTTACGACCACCACGAAAAAATAAAACTAATTTCCTTTGTGAACGGGACCTTGATTTCAATTTTTGAAAACTCAGACAGCAGAAGCACCTTTGTCAAAAGTTGATGACCCTACTGATATTCAAAATTAGGAAACCGCCCTGTTGCGTTCATAAAAGCGAGCCCGTGGTAATAAAAAAACAATCGACAAAGTTTGGGCCAAAAAATCCGAAGGCTTCCTCAAAATCGCTTGTCCAAATGAATCTCGTGAAAACAAAACGGTGCTGTCTTTTAACTTCGCCAAAACAGAATAGTTGCATTAAAATACGATCCGAGAAAGTTTGGGGCAAGAAAAACGCCATGATTCTAACCAAGCTTTTTTCGAGTCGGATACATCTCGTAGGTTTAATTTGATTTTGTGCGTTAGATGATACAATATCTCAAGGTATGATTTAATTAGTAAACCAAAGTTTAACAAAAATATCCACCTACCTTGATTTGCACCAAAACGAAGAAACACCAGCCACACAACGTGTCGGAAAAAATAAGGGGTTAATTTTCTCATTATGACCAACACAAAAATAATAAATTCCATTCGTTAAGGATTTTACGGTTCCAATTGCAAATTAGATTATATTAGAAATCAATTCAGAAATCACCTTTCATGCAGCCGAAAGAAAATTGTAAAATATTTAATTAGAACAGTTTCATTGTTTGGAAATTTTTTATTTTGAGGTTTCCCTCCGTGATACCGGTGACGTAACCACAAGGTGATTTCGCCGTGGTTCGGAACCCATGTAAAATGGTAGGTCCGCTAGTAACTGCGTAAAGGTACATTCTTATTGTTTTTTTAATTAGAATTTCATTTACTTTAAGTAGCAACATTCTTCTAAAAATTCTTGGTCTAAAATTTTTTAAATGTGTTTTCACGGACCATTTGAAAGAAACGTACATTTAAAGTGATAATTAAAACGCAAATTTCAAAAACATTTAAAAATTCAGTATCTCACCGGTTTGTGATTTTATGGAGGTTTAATGCATGTATCGGGTCAAAAATCCAAAAACTGTAGCGCCACTTATCTTCTTTATATACAGTGAGCGCCAGCCAACTGGAATAAATTCATTATCTCAATTACTGCGCATATTGAGAAAAAATCCAGAAACACGTAATTTTTAGTCTATCACATGATATCCTGTAAATTTAAAATTTCATCCCTAACCTCAACCCCCTTCGAGTGACAGTTGCAACCCCCAAATTTTTAAATAGGAAAGGGCGGCTTGTGATACCTCATTTGAAAGGTCTCTTCATGCTCTATTCAAAACTGCTATGGTTTAAAAATTTATTGCAAAAAGGAAGAGCAAAAGAAAATTAAACTGTTTAAAGAAATTCGCTACAATGCACTCAAAAATCAAAAATTAATAGCGCTTCGTTCTTAGTAATGTAATACAATAAAAAATATATCAATCAGCACTTTAAACTAAACTAACACTGTCAACTAACGAAAAGTATTGATAAGTTTTTATGTTACTTTATGAACATTTCAATTGTTTTTACTTGCCTTCTCAGTATCAAGAACCAAACGCTATTAATTTTTGATTTTTTAGTGTTTCGTAATGAATATCGTTAAACAGATTAATTTTTTTTCTCTTCATTTTTGCAATAAAATTTTAAACCATATCATTTTTGTACAGAGCATGAAGATACCTTTCAAATGAGGTATCACAAGCCCCTTCTTCCTATTTAAAAATTTGGGGGTTGCAACTGTCACTCGAAGGGGGTTGAGGTTAGGAATGAAATTTTCACTTTACAAAATATCACGTGATAAACTAAAAATGACGTGTTTCGGGATTTTTTTTCAATATGTACAATAATTGAGATAATGAATTTATTCCAGTTGGCTGGCGCTCCCTGTACCTATAGGTAAAACTGGATGTATGAATGTTCCCTATAGACTCCGAAACCGCTGAACCGATCTTAATGAAATTTTCAGGAAAACTCTAGCATAGTCGGAAGAGTATTCCTGTGCAGTTTGGTACCCATCGGATTAAAAATAAAAAAATTGCCAAAAACGATCGAGCGAATGCGTTTCTTACGAACGTTTCCTTAACGGTAAGAGATATATGAATGCTTTCTATAGAAAAGTTGTAGAGCTTAAAAGGTCCTGTAAAAAGACCCCAACCACATATATCTATATGTTAAGGTTAATTCACAAATTGATAAAATATGACCAAAAGATATATTTAAAATTAATTCTAATCTGTCGGGGGTAATTTAAGTAGGTAATGTTAAATTCTTATCAAAATAAATTTACTTATCGTCGGTGAAATTTGATGTAGATATGAATTGCCTTTTACACGACATTGTTTGGACGAGTAGTTTAGATTTTGCGATCGTGTTTTTGCAAAAACAAAATAAAATACGCGTCTGACTGAACATTTGCCTATTTGTCGCTTAAAATAATGAATATCTTTTGTTCCGTATGCATTCATAAAGCATTCATATAAATGAAAAGATATCATCAAGGTCAGCGTTATATTTTTGGTCTCAGAGTGTAGCGAGGGGCAAGACGCTTACGTTTACGAGATAGGTTGTGGTAGAGGGGGGTATCGCACAAAAAGCTCTTCGTATAGAAAGAAGTTTCCTACAGTCACCAAATATTGTACACCGATCGAAGCCGGGTTCTTCAACTAGTAAAATATAATGATGTGCAATAAAATCTAAAGTAAATAATACTAACTTTCAAGACTACATCTCAGCAAGGGTGATGGCGAAATATTTTTAGAAGTATTATCCTTTTATCCGACTGCGGCGAAACCAAAAAGGAAGGGTTATATTTTTAATAGCCATATCTAGTATGTTTGTATTTACGTATGTTTCACCGTAGCACCTAAATTACTCATCCGATTTTGATAAATGAGATGTCAATCGATTTGTTATTATGGTCCGGATGACAATAGTGGGGTTACAGTTCTTTAAACTTTTGTTTTTTTTTCGTAGTCGGGTTACAGTTTTTTAAACTGTTTATCTGCTTGTTACTTTATAATTTTTAAGGCGTCGCCGGACCCCTATAAAACAATTACGTGCGACTACAATGGAAATTTTTTTAACCCTAAACCGGTCGCGTTGGTTGACTTTGTCAACCATCCGAGTATTTAGGCGGTATTGTTTGATTAGATAAAGTCTTGGGGTACTGCCGCCTTCAGTACCTTATCTTTAGTTCCTTACTGTCCAGTCAGCATTGTATCCGAGACAGTAAACTCAATAAGTGTGTTAATAGTAATATAAAAGGAGTTAGAAACAGGCTGGTTGAAAAGTCAACCACGCGCCCAGAATTTTTTTTTTCTATTTTATTATTGTTTTAATACATTTTGATAGCTTCTTACTTAGTGCTCATCATTTGTTTCCAAAGCTAGTGTTATTTTTTTTACACAAGACTAAATGGTGTTTTATTTTTGTTTTGTTTAATTTTTCTTATGTAAGCGTATACTTGTGATATATTGTTGTATTCGGAATAAAAATCTCTAGCAGAATTAGTAAAGAAATGCATATATTCCAATTTGAAAAAAAATGTTGTAACGGTATAGCCTTAATGCCCTTAGAGTAATATGTGATTTTGTTATGCTATTTTGTAGTCTACTCTCAACCATTTAACTTGGTATATAGATAACTGAAATTTTCCGATAAATAAGGGAGTTATGGACTCGTGTTGTTTTTTGGAGACACTCTATATAAATGCCTTGATAGCGTTTAATATTTCTGATGCAAAACTTGTTCAAAAATCTTTTAATACTCTAAATATAACAAAAAATATGAATAAACAGTTTGTTGTTTGATTAAAAGCCAGAAATTCAAATAAAAAGTTGTGGTTGACAAAGTCAACCACGCGACCGGATACGTTCCCTAATTTGATGCGACCAGTGTAGGGTTAAAGGAATAATCAATAGTTTAGTATAATGTTTGTGCGTTCGTAAACCGAGGAGGCATTGTTCGTAGATCAAGTAAAAATTTGTTAGGAAATTGTGTTCCTAAACCGAATTGTTCGTAAATAGGGGTGTTCGTAATCCGAGGTACCACTGTACTACTATGACCGTCTATGCAGAACGTTGATATTTAAATTCCATATCTTAAAGTTATTTGCGAACTAATTCAATTTGGTATTAAGTTCAGCAAAAGTTGCAACGAAGACAACGGACTGATCATTTTTTTAGAATTTAATCAACGTATAACTGAGATGTTAGAAAACACTAAATTCCGCTCAAGTAAATAAATTTGTGAGCCCTGGTATATTATTGTTAGTGTCGTAAAAGTTTTGGGATCCAGACTGAAGTAACGAACCTTAATCGCGAAAAAGGCAAGTTTCGAAGCAATTTTTCATAAAATATTTATGCGGCACAAGTACGCACCGACTATACAAGAAAATAAACTTCTTGATCCGTCGAAACCGCTCAAAATAAATTCATATATATATATATATAGCACATTTTCAAAATCAATTCAAATGACAAACAAGCCAAATTTATTTATAATTAGTGCGTGTTCGCGCGTAATCCGAAGATTTTGTGTGGAATTTTTTGAAAATCAATGCGATTCGAAGTATAAGTTGTAAATTTCGCGCAAGGTTTTTCAACGTTGTT
The DNA here is from genome assembly GCA_949768715.1 of Dascillus cervinus. Classification (NCBI taxonomy): domain Eukaryota; kingdom Metazoa; phylum Arthropoda; class Insecta; order Coleoptera; family Dascillidae; genus Dascillus; species Dascillus cervinus. Next base: position 7,081,380 of record OX458323.1, read on the forward strand.
GCCGCATAGCCCTCACACATTTACGGTTTTTTATCTAAAGAAGCACGCAATGTATCGTGAACCGTCCAGTGAATGAACACCACCCAGTGAATGAACACTGCTCAAATAAACTGAATTATTAAGAACAATTGAGCATTTTCGAACTATCTTGAGCGCGAAATAGTTCCATTAGGTCTCTACAGATATGATCCAATTATCGTTTTTTCCTTATCAGTCTATTCCAAAAAAAGACATTGCTCAAATCAACAGTTGGTTGCGAGTTGTAGTCAAATGTAGAGGCAGGTCCTATTTCATGGTATCTTTGAACATAATTTTGGAGTACTTTTATTAACTTAATTTTGCTTTTTTTATATTTTTATGGTAGTAAAGTGTTCCTGGAGTAGAAAATAGTAAAATACGTTAAGAAAACATTTTGAATTTCTGTTATTTCGAAGTGTTCATATACTGGATGCCAAAATTGATAATTCCAGTGAATGAACAGATGTTCATTTACTGGTTCTTACCTTACCAGTTCTTAACCAGTGAATGAACTACTTTTGTTCAATATACATTATTCGATTGTCGAACTACGGTTTGAAGATAAGAGCTGGGAGTTTCTGCTGATTTTGAATTTATTTATTTATATTATAAATCCGAAATAGTAGTAGTAAACATTCCTAATATTACATTTAATTATTAGAGTTACATTTGTCGATGTTAATAGATAAATTTGAACGTACAGATGTTTGAGTTTGGCTTCAAACCTTTTCGACAAAAATTCAGACCATTTCTTAAAGATAGGTGACTATTGAAGGAAGTACAAAATTATTTGATGCTTACTGATTTCCAGCGAGTTAACAGCTTCTTATCTCAATAACATTCAAAATATGTCAACTAAATCGCTGATTGTCCATATTAACCATAGAGTACTAACGATCGTCAATTTGACGATTTGCTTACATACACTAAGCGACTTTAGTTTTTATGTTTTGAGTCGTATTGAATTACAGATAAGAAGCTATTAACTCGCTGTAAACCAGTGCCCATCAAACAATTTTTTACTTGCTTCAATAGAGTCATCTATCTTCAGTAAATGGTCTGAATTTTTTCGAAAAGCTTTGAAGTCATATTTATTTCAACAAAATTAAACATCTGCACGTTCAAATTTAGGTATCAGCATCGACGAACTTAACTAACAATATTAAATGCGACGTTTGGAATTTTTACTACCACTGTTTAGGATTTATAATATAAATAAATAAAAGCAAAAAGAGCAGGAACTCTTAGCTCTTATCTGTAAACCGTAATATCAGCAATATCAGCCACAGTGTCGAATTTTGCTTGACAGTAAACTATTAATTCCAGTAACGTTGGTATTCTACGGTTAAAAATAGAATTTGAAGTTTTGCATGTGAGTAGTCAGGAAAGTAGGAAAAGACAACGGGATGGAGGTGTGTGAATATAGAAGACTTAATATTTTTTTGTAATCAACAACTATTTTGGTTTATTTCCTATATTTATCAATGTTTTTCAATAAAGTTTAATTTAGTAAGCTATATTCGCTCCACAATTTACCAATACCAACACTTTTTCCCGGTTCACTTTCTCTTCAAATGGAGTTTTATCCTGGTTTTTAGTTCAAAAAGGGTTTTATTTAATCCTTTTTTGCAAGAAGTCCGCCATTGGTAATTTCTAATTTCTGTTAAAAGTACTGTTATATCCTGAAATTCAATGGAGTAGTTCCTTGCATGTATTTGTTTTTTATGATTTTCAGTATTGCTGCTATTGAAAAATCTTTGCTTTCTCCATTAAGTTAAAAATGGATATTATTCTCTTTGAATTTAAGCTCCTCATATATTTGCGCCAGTCGTTGTTAGGTAGACGGTTCAGCTTTTATTACTTTATCTAAAATTTGTTTTATATAATATACACAATATATGTATATCTCTAAATATAATTCCCGATGGTGGTCTATTTCGCAATTTTTTTTGAACGGATCAGAGTAGGCGACGAAGCTGAGTGTCAACAATTGAGGACCTTGATGCAAAAAGGAGATAAGTCACAATATGAAAATTGGATTTATCGCCTTGTTGCATCAAAGACGCGTTATGGGATGAGTCAAAAGTAGTTTTAACTTCATTATGACATTATAACTTGTCCCATTCTTACATCAAACGACACCTAATTTAGAATACATTCAAATGGCATACATAATTCGATATTGGGACAATAATGACTTATCCCCTTTTTGCACCAAGGTCCTCAATTGACTAATTATATCTTTTATATCGTCAATTTACGGAGCTTAAAGGTAAGTAAAGCAAAATACATTATATTGCAATGCAAATGTATATAAATAAAATGGTAGATAAATAATAAATAAAATAGATAAATAAAATGCATAAATACACAATAAATACTGTCAGACCGTTCTAGGGCTGAGGTTTTCTACTAGTTATTTTATAATAAGGAAAAATATTTTTCACTATAAATACGTTTAAAGTTAATTGATTGTCATCCACATTGGGTATGTTAATTTACTAGCTAAATAAGGGAGTTATGGACTCGTGTTTCTTTTTGGAGACGGTCTGTATAATATTCCCAATATTTATATATTATTTTATAACAAAGAAACAAATTTTTCTTTACTATAAATACGTTTGAAGTTAATTTATTGTCATCCATATTGGGTGTTCATTTACTGGACGTCGCTGTTCATTCACTTGGTTTTGGTGTTCATTCACTAGGTATTTTGTACATCTTGTATTCAAATGTCTTTTAATAAATTGATTTGCACCGAGTCTTCCAAATGATGCAATAATCTTGTGCTCTAAGAAAATATCTGTCGATACAACAAGTTATTAGCAACAAAAGTGATATTGGGGACGGAGAAAATAATTCTGTGAACGCAAATATAACAGCCTAAATGCAAAGTGTTCATTCACTGGCAAGGTCACCCTACGGTTATTACTTTTGATTTTATACATTGCGTGATTCAGTTACGAATGGCGGTGCGTTCACTTGATTTACAACTCATCCGTAATTAAATATTTCCAGTAGAATTACATAAAACGACGTTTCTATTTATGCCGCAAAAATATTTATTTAATTAAAAGGAACGAAATTAATTTCTCCGTGTCTTTAGGGCAAGTGTTCTCCAAGTTCTTGTTTATGGTGGATTCGCGCACAATAGCTATTAGAGCAAGTAAATTTAAGACGTGTTTCTAAACTAAACACAATACCCTGCATTGCATCTGTTACGCTCGCATATTATAATGATGTGGAATTGCATTACGTGCCCATTGTAAAACTATTTCCGGCACTCTTGCGATCTTGCACATTCACTTAAGCATTTTTAACTTTCTTTACTATCTTTGCAGTTTTTTGCCTGCAGTTTTTTGCCTGCAGTTTTTTGCCTGCAAAATATAGACTTCGATCGTGGCCCTTTATAAAAAAACCCTTTATAAAAAAAGTTTTCTAATCTTTTGTTATCGCCCACCAAGACTTATGACATTTTTTTTCTGTTAAAAATTAACTTAACGGCCGGAGTTGTTGGAGAAGTTGTGTGACACGATCAAAAATGGATGTGATTTCGGTCATTTTTTATAATTTTATTCCTTGCTTTGGATGTATGACGTTTACGATGAATTATTTACAAGTCTTGAATATATTATGTATTTTACAACTGTTCGAAAACGGTGCAGTTTTATTTAGTTCTGAAGTATATGAATAGTTTTAAATTTACGATGTAAAGGTTGCACCTATCTAAATTTCTCTTCTTGGTGCAATTCATATTTTCTCGGATGAACGAACCTAGATGCAACTTTATATATCATATAATCCAAACCTTCACTATTCCATTTTCATTTTATACGAGTACTTGCGAAATGAAGTTTCCCATATCGGTTCCATCCATCTATTGACTTCGTGTTTGGAAAATAATCATTCCTTCCATTATATCTCAAAATATTTACTTAACATGCTAATAATGGAGGTTACTTTTTCGTCATACTAATTAATTGACAAGTTTATATTCAGCAAGATAAATAACAGATTAGTACCAATGTGGACTTACTACAAGCAAATCAAGTACAGATACCATACACATAATCAAACAAATTATAGAAAAAGCTCATGAATACCAAATAGAAATAACACTATTATTTGTATACCTCTAACAACACCATGAAATGAAGGAAAATTATGAACGCATTGAAAGAACTGGAAATAAGTAATAAATTAAGATGACTGGCTAATTCAGATGGCAATTAAAAGAACAACAATAGGTGTTAAAACACAGAAAGAAGAAACTGAAAAATTTGAAATAAATAAAAATGTTATACAAGGTGACTCGTTGTCTGCAATATTATTTAACCTATCATTTGAATATGTGTACGGATAGTCTTCAAAGATACACTAATAACAAGAGGTAGCCACATAATAGCGTATAGAGATGAAAAGTTGCTTTACGAAATGCTACAAGAAGGCCAAAAATGGGGCTAAAGATAAATGAAGAAAAAGAAAAGAATTAGTTTTGAATTAGTGAGTAGTTTTAAATATCTGGGAATGATGATATCAATTGATGGAAATAGAAACTTAGGAATTGAAGAAATAAAGCTATTCCATGTTACCAAAAAGTTATTGAGAAGTAAGACGCTTAAAAAGAGAACAAAAATAAACATATACAAACAGTAATAAGACCAATAATACGTATGGTGCGGGTCAATGAGAAAAAAGCAGGAAGAAAACTAGAATTTTGGAAAGGAAAATTATCAGAACTATATTAGGGCCGATAGAAATAGAAGAAAATGGATACAGAATAAACCATGAAATAAAACAAGAAATGGAAGAAGACCTAGTGAAAAAAAAAATAACAGAGAGCGAGATGGTTAGACCAGGTGTGTAGATGGAACCCAGGACGCACAAGGAAGCAAGGTAGGCCAAGATAAACATGGCTACAAGAGGTAATGGCGATAAAGTGAAGGACAAAAAAATGGAAAAAAAAATTGATGAAAACATTTAATGGAACGTAGGTACTGATCACACCCGCGGCGTTACACCACATGGGGTGTTTAGCCACTGTATATCAATATTCGACAAAATATAGGAAAATTTACTTACCTATGTACATCATTTTTATCTATTATATAATTCCAGTTGCATTGCCACGATACGTTGACTAACCGACGGTAAAGCGGTAAAATTTCATTACTTACCGCCTTTAGATCCAATTGTGTTGAAAATACAACGATAACAACAGCAGAAACAAAGCATTAATTTAAATGCAACACATATTCGATTGACAATGCAATATTTTCAAGTTTGTCATTTTAAAAATTTCTTTTCTCTTCAGATTTTGCTTATCAAACGTTCCTTCAGAACACTTTATTACAACTACGATCATAAATACACATCTAATTGTAAATCCGTTTTTATAATTCATCAATATTATGTACGCCCTTTAAATTCGAAGGATATGCATTTATTAAATACAATGATACAGATACGAACAATAAATGTTGTTAATAACAGTGGAGGATATTCAAAAATGAAGGAATGTTTTGTTGGAAAAATATTTCGAAGAAAATTACCGCAAAGAAAATTAACGTACTTTGTGTGGCGTGAATTCACAAATGAAATTCAAAATCCAAAACACTTTCTGATCGAACTAACTTGAATGAAATTTAAATGGAAATAATACAGCGGCATTGCGACACAAGTTTCGCGGAATTTGAGCTTAAAACCGACTTACTAGTTAAAAAACAAAAAAACGGACTGGGAAAAAATTTAATCTTTGAGATTAAAAGGACTAATTGCGATACCGCTATTATCGAGCTTTTGCTGCCCGTTTCAACTAAAAATTATTATAAATTGCGAATGTTAAATTTTTTACCTCTTTATTTAGTTTTTCTTTGTATTGGCAGGCCGAGAAACCTTACATAGGCACCTGTCGGTCCACCGAGCAGGTCATGCTGACTAAAAAACCGCCTTTCTGCTTTGAGCTAAAACAAAGAGCTTGAAATGTAAAAGTTTTTACTTCTCAAAGAACATAAACCAATGATCCCGGGACAGAAGCATTTTTTTACTTTTCTTCATTTCAATTAAAAAAAATTGTTTCAGTTGGGCAATGGCAATTAAGTTTGACAAATCTTTTTGTGTTAAATTTCCTTCAATCAGATTTGCCTAGCTTCATATTCTTTCCATTTCTTCATCCACTTCACCCACTACGATCGTTGCGGTCTCTCTCATTTCCTTCTTGCCATTGAACTGGATAATATCTATTTGTTTTAATTTGATCTTCGAACATGCAAATCTAACATTCAACATCATTCAGATTTCTTCTTTGGTAACCCTGTCCAATTTTGTAACACCGAAACTCCATCTCAGTGACATTGATTTTATTTTTGTGTTTCTTAGTCAGCGCCCAGTTTTACATTCGAGAAAACTGAACAATCAACTTGTTTTGTTTTCATAAGTAATATCACAAGAGGGTGAGAATAAATTGAAAATAATTCGACAGATTTTCGAAAACTTGTTGCCAGGGAATAGACACGAAAGCCCGTAGGGCTCAAGTGGCTATTCCCAAATGGCAACAAGTTTGAAAAAATAACTGGAGAATTATTTTCTAATTAATTCGCACTCTCGAGTGGTATTTGGAAGATTATTTTTTAATGTTTGAATCAAAAATGCAACATAATAAATACAGTTTAACAGTTTAAAATAAAACTGGTGACAGATGTCAGATAATTCTCGCGGGAATTTTCTACAGTAGAAAATTCTCACTATAATAATGTTGTGATTGGACAGAATTAAACACGTGTGCCCAAATACTGCTAAACGATTGGTGAATGAAATCACTAAAAAATAATCAAATAAATAACGCACTGCCGTATGTCAAAAATGTTTATTGAAAAATCGTCAAGTGCCCATCAAAAGAACGAAATTGTGCATTTAATTTGTTGATTAAATTTTGATAACGTGACGAGCATCCTTCAAGGTTAAATTAATTCGCGGGATTTAAAAACGACATCTTTATGGAAGTATGCAGCAAAAGTGATATCGAGCAGGGGCGTATCAATGACGTGATAATCCTCTTTTAGTGCAGTTTGAAACGAAACGAAATTTAACCAAGTTGACCCGATTACCGCTTAAAGTGGAAACAAACTTGTTTAAATCATTCACATACGTCTTACAAACGCGAAATTCCGAAGTCAAGCAATCGCAATTCTCTAGGGCTAATACGTCTTTCAGAAAACTAGAAGGACAAGTTTGCTCGAAACCAATTAAGAAATGTTTATAAAAATCCAAACCATAATTATAAAAGAGCAGAAAATAGGGCGCCGAGACGCTAATATCTTATTCCTTTTGACATATCATTTCCTTAACTATCAAATATTGACTGCCATACTCTTTCAATCTTAAGATTTGACAGTTTTATTACATTAAATGGTTCGTTTTGTTTTTATTGCTTCGGTTCCAGGAATATCTAAATATTAAATTAATTTTCAGGTCTCCTGGATAAGGCATCGTGACATTCATATATTAACGGTCGGAAGCTACACTTACACCAGCGATCAACGCTTCCAGGCGACTTACCATAAGGACATCAACGATTGGACTCTTCAGATTAAATGGGCTCAGAAGAGAGACGCTGGAACGTACGAATGTCAAATTAGTACTCAACCTGTGATGAGTTTTTACGTTATTCTTGATGTTGTAGGTGGGTCGATTTTTATATTTCCGCTTCCTGAAAGGTACAATTTGTTTCAATAATGAAACGCATTAATTTCGATATCAGTGAGACCGGTTGTATTTTAATGTAATTTAATTTAAAAACTGAGACAATTTAGGGTTAATGAAACGCCAACGTTTTTGGTAAATCAAGTGATTAATTACGGCATTTTAATTTCAATTTAATTATATCTGTATGAATTAGTTATGACGCGCTTTTAGCTAAATCTTGCCATATAAACAGATCAAAGAAAGTCCTAAACTTCAAGCAGTTGCTAACTTGGCACTTGTCACTTTGCAAGAGCTGACATGAATACAAAAACGACTTTACCTTATAACTGGAAGATATCTTCTGCTGCAACTGTTTTTTAAACTTTGATTTATTTCATGCGATAAGAGCCGACAGCTCTTCTTAACTTCTACCCAACAAATTTTCCCGTGACATCCGAAATTCGGGTATCATTTTTCACGGTAATTATCATCAAGTTAATTTGATTTCAAACTTTTGGAATTGTGTGGTTATATGTTTTTATTTGTTTTTGTACGTGGCCATGTGGCTGCGTTGGTTTGTGCAAGGTTATTTTTTAAAAATTTTGTTAAAGACGTCAATAGGGGAAACGAACGTTATTTTTAATTTTTATTCATTACTCGAATAAACAAAGATATTCAGGTTTATGATTTGTTTTTGTATTCCAGACGTTCTAGCCGGTGATCCGGTACCTCCACATCTAAGACCAAAAAAAGACGATGAAGATATCTATCATCAAATGTTTGCAGATCAAGGTTGTTGGTGTGAATTAATTAACAGTTGGTGCATTTAATTTGCAATGCTATTAACATTTACATCGTTTGTGCAACTTATGCTAATTAACGAAAGGGATTTTAGCTAGAAATTCAATGAATTGCTGCAATTCAGTTAAACATGAATTTGTATCTTTGTTGCAGTTCCGACCGCGATGATCTTAGGAGCTCCTGATTTGCATGTGGACAAAGGCAGCACCATTAACTTGACCTGTTCTATTCAATTCAGTCCAGAACCTCCCGCATATATATTCTGGTACCATCACGATGACGTAAGTTGATTGCCTAATTTGTGTCCGAGATATACATTTTATTGTTTGCGAATCTCGACGGTCCCCTGCAACGTATTTTATTGCCAGCCCGATTCCAATTTCTTTGCCTCTGGCAAGAAACTTGCGCTCGGCTAGACACCCATTAGATTCCCAAGAGATACATACATGAGGGAGCACTTCTCTTGTACGGGTCACTGAAAATGTACGCGATCTGCTTTCAGCGTAATTCTTGGACAAACACATATTAAATTTCTTTTTATACACAATTTAATTACAATTTCCTGTGCACAATTTAAAAACCGGGAATTAAAGAAAAATATAACTAAAAACATTTGGGGGAAGGATGAATGTTTTTGAAGCTAATTTTTAAAACTTCCTCTAAACCTTGGAAGTTATGTTTTTTAGAAAATTTTAAAATGAATTTGGAAAGTCATTTCTCATTAAGGGTGCAGAAACACAAATAGTAAAAAGTTTGCCGGAGTTATAAAGTCAAGAGAGTAACAAGTAAACAAGGGCCTCCAGTTGAAACCCAAGTAATTACTTTTTGTTTCATATAGGTGATCAGTTACGATTCCGATCGTGGCGGGGTCAGCGTTATCACCGAGAAGGGGGAAGTGACGACAAGTTTCCTCCTTATCCAAAATGCCGATATCTTCGATTCTGGAAAATATTCGTGCAGCCCTTCCAACGCGGATGTGGCGAGTGTTCGGGTGCACGTATTAAACGGTAACCACTGCTGTTAATTTTTCTTTTTACTTTTTAGATCGTGTAAATTGCACTTCATATGCATTATCATGTTCCTCTCGGCAGGTACTTATTTTTATTATCTTCGCCAAGTTTCCGCTACATTTAACGTTCAACTTTTAAAACTATACACTCGTCGGAAAAATCGCCGTATCGATTCGGTGCCGCTAATTTATTTTCCGGGCAAAAAATCCATTTCCGCGCATAAACAGTTTAAATAAATGTTTTTCCATTTGAAATTGACCAATTCACGGTGGGAATAAGAGTAAAAATAAAAAGGGAACAAAAAGCGCTTAAATCAAATTGAAACTGTTTATAACGTGTATGATTGTGTGATTTATGAGTCCTTGGTGAAATTAATCGATACAATAAACTATTAAAATAAACGGCCGTTTTTAAATTATATATTTCTGTATAAAGCTTTTTTTGCGCGTTGATCCAATTTTATCTATCCGAGGTAGGTAATATTCTTTTGGAAATTCCCTTAGGCCGTATGTTCATTCTTAGCGGAGCTTTCGCGGCAGAAATCCTGAAATTTGTTTTCCGATTACCAACAAACTGAAATATCTGATAAGAATACCGGCAGCGATTTTTTCCTGTTGCAGGAGAACGCCCGGCAGCGATGCAGACAGGATCGGCGGGACTTTCCAACAGCTCCCTCAACATCTTAACGTTAATGATCATTTCTTATGTTTATTGGACTGTTTATAAAAGTTTGCAACTTGAATCCACCAAAACTTTTGTAGCCCTCAGGTAGCCGTTAGGCATTGATAAAGTGACTGTATATAGTAACTAAAAGTAACCAACCCAACGATTTGTGACAGTTTACCTTGAATGTAAATTGTATTCCTGTAAATAAAACATAAACTGTATTGGGTGTGAAAAAAAATTGCTCGAAATTTTAGGAATAAACAGGGGCTGTTTTATTTTATTACATGGAACGCTCTATATAAAATGAATTTTATTGAATGTTACTGTTAATTAAGGATTTAGTGTACCTAAAAAATTTGGTCAAACCAAAGTTTGTGTTGTAGAAAAAGAAACTAATAAATCTGCTGATAACTGTTTGTTATTCGTTCGTTTCAATAAAATTGGTCAAAAATGTGTTTAGCTGGTCTAAACAGAACGAATTTGTGTTGTAAGAACAATGAAGGTTGTTACCCTTAAACTGTTTAACCTTCTAGTTTTTAAACATTTAATTACTTCAATGGCACCTTTGCAAAACAATCTAATCGTTAATTTGTCGGTACAATTGTTCAAGCATATTTTCATTTGGATTGTTATGCGAGGTACCGTTGATTATATTCGTTAAGGTGAATGTATTAATGTACATGGTGTGTACCAATATCGACAGAATGTCATTAACTCGAATTAAAATAAAATATGTAGCCTGTAATTTATATGATAATAAGAGTTTATTTAATAAAGATAAAACACAATGGGGCTTATTCATTCTGACCTGTCCAACTCCTGCGAAAAAAAATATCAGGAACTGATTTTGTAAAAAGATGTTGTTTTAATTGTTACGTCTTGATAATGTAATAAAATAAAAAATACATCAATCATAATGTAGATGTTCCAAATGCATGCCCGAACATCGGTGACAGCACCACTTTATAAACACTTAAATCGTTTTTGCTTGCCTTCTCAACATAAAGATGTTTTAGTGTGTTGTAGTAAATTTCGTCAAACAGATTTTTTTTTTTTACTGTTAATTTTTGCAATAAATTTTTGAATAGAGCATGAAGAGACCTTTCAAATGAGGTATTACAAACCCCTACTTCCTATTTAAAAATTTGAGGGTTGCAACTGTCACTCGAAGGGGATTGAATTTAGGGATGAAATTTTCATTTCACAGAATACTATTTCATAATCTAAAAATTACGTATTTCGGGAATTTTTATAAATATGCACAATAATTGAGATTCTTGCTGAATTTATTCGATTTGACTGTTCCACACTGTATATAGAATTCTTAGAAGCGCAGTCAGGCCATGATTTTCAAAAGGTAAATACCACATTAAAGTCCAGTTGCATAACAGCCAAGACAGACGAGACGGTTCTCTCCGACTTGGCACGTCCTTCAATATTTTCTAGTGAGGCAAACAATTGTGTGTGTTTTCAAAGCCAATAGTCACGGGTGCAACCACAAGTTCTTAATCGTAAAATCCATAAACTTCTGCAATAAAAAATACGTTATACGGGCATTTTTATTTCGTTATAAGGGGTATAAAATGCATTAAAAACGTTTCCAGGGTGAAGGTTCCTCAAAAAATTCGCTATAGAGATAAATTTGTTAAATATAAGTTCGTTATAGGAAAGTTTGACTGTACTTCACAAAATAATAAAAAATTTAATAAGTATATACTTATTAAATTTTTTATTATTTTGTGAAGTACAGTCAAACTTTCCTAGCTTCTGTTTTAAATAATTGTTGTTTATGTACTATTTTCTAATTGTTTTATATTAAATGTTCCTCTTTTACTAAAAAACCTGTCCCGCTTCAGTAATACGAATTATTTACTTATCCAGATCACCGCGGTTTTTATAAGTTCGGATTATCAAGGTCGCACTGTACTCGTAAAGTTATTTGTGCTGAAACAATAGTAAGAACAGAAAATAATAATAAACAAAAAAAGAATAAGTAAGTCTAAAAATATGCCGTAAAAAATAATTGCAGTTGGTTTATTTACTTCCTTCAGTCATGTTGTACGGTCCCACAGGCCGGGACGGTGCAAAAACGACAAAAACAATACAAAGTGGGCACATGTGACTATGATGCGACTGACCGAAGACAGCAATAACCAAATCAAGCAGCTACCCGAAGAATTTGCCAAATTTGTTAAAATAGTAAAAAGGTATTCAAAGTTTACAAAAAAGTCGGTCTGTGAGGGTTAAGGGGATATGTATACTTGAAAGTAAATCTCCCGGTATATGTGTGTTAATAAAAGAAATGAGGCGTTGAGTTCCAAAACTGTGCTTCTCCCAAAATGTGGGATATTTACTTAATGATTGTTTCTTATGAAAATGATACCCCTGATTTCAAATCTGCACTTAGGTTTGATCAAAACTATCGCTATCTGTATAAAAATAAAAAAATCTGAATGAAATCTGCACATAATAAAGAAATACAACTGTTTTTAACGTTGCTAAAAATGACTTATTAGTACAGATGATTGCAGTTTTAGAACTCGGCGCCTCAAATATTAAATTGACAGAGTTTTTAAGCAAGTAAAATAAGTTTAGTTTAGTTTTAATTCAAAATTTAGCGCCCGTTGCACTGTTTTTGGTAGAACACTGTGGTAAACGATAAGCAAAGGTATGTTACTGAGCTAAATAGTTCCCATTTATTTCCTTGGGCGGCTGCTGCGGTGCCAAATATTTGATCTCTGGCTGACACTGTCATTACGTAGAAACAGCTCAAAAAATGGACGCGTTAGTTAGTTGCAGGATTTTTTTCTAAAAAGAAACAGTTTATTACACAAATGAATGTGCTAAATAAAGTGAAACGTGATTTAAGTGATTCAAAGTCCTGGACTTAAACGAGAAAGTGTCAGTGGTGTTTTTTATTTTTAATAGTCACTTGCGTTGTAGGTCATTTGATTAAATTCTTATTTTCCGCCAATAAGTGTTAATATACAGATGTTATAAATAACTTCTTTATTGTGCTCAATGGATGTTCCTACTCGCTGATAAAATTCCTGGTTAAAATGAATCATCAACAGGACGAGTATAATCTTACTCTGTAACTTAACACGCCCATATACAGGCATGTTCTGTACATTTCAAAGTAACTTTAAAATGGATGGTGTACAGTTCAAATAACTAGTGCAAATATGTCTGGCTTCATAAGTAAACCGTCTAGCGGTTGGATCCACTCTGACAAGCTTATTACCAAACAGGGTGCCACTTATGCGATCAGGGTGAGAAAAATTCATTTCCTTGTCCCCATAAATTCTTAAAATTTCACTTACAGTACATTGGCTGCCTAGAAGTGAAAGTTTCCATGAAGCAATTGGATTTTAAGACCAGATCTAGCGTTGCAAAGTAAGTAATAACCCCATTAATATTTTTGTAACCGAAATTAACATTTCCTTGTAGATTGTGCATCAGCAGAGTATGTGAAGCGGCCGGCTTAAAGACTGTTGATAAGAAACGTAAAGTAGACAAAAAGGTTTTGCGAGCTGTGTCTGACACTCCAAAAATGGACAACGCCGGGACCAATGTAAATTTAAATATATCGAGCTCTAGTTTAACACTTACATCTCTTGAAACTAATCAAGTCATTGCTAGTCACGACATGCCACGAATTTCCTTCGCTTCAGGTGGGGATACGGTAACTAAACTCGTTAACTTTTTAATATGTGAAATAATGTATTCTTTATTATAGGATACATTCGACTTTGTAGCTTATATAGCAAAAGATTTACATGATTGGCGCGCCTGTTATGTTTTAGAATGTGGAGGAGGCCTCTCAAAAGATGTAATTTCCACAATTGGCCAGGCTTTCGAATTAAGATTTAAACAGTACATGAAACCCTCCCACATTGGGTAAGTTAATTTCTTGAATCGAAACCATTAATAATTAATTTTCTTTCTGAAGGGTTGCAGTGGGACAAGTTGGAACTTCATCAGGAGGCGACGCAGACAAAGACTATTATAATGATCTTCCAGGAAAAGTTCCCCCAGACGTTGGTCCTCCACCAGTACCCCCGCTTCCTATAGCTGTACCTCCTTTAAACACACTGCCACCAGTACAAAGCCCCAATCTGATAGACCTGAATTCTGATCCTTTACCCATAAATAATGAAAACCGTAATCATGACTACGTTAATGACAGTGTCGTGTTTACAAGAGAAAGGGATGTCTTCGACATGCGTAAGTCAATTTGAGTTTCTCGGGGCCATTTAAACAAGTTGAGTTTTTACAGAACCATTTACTCAACAACAAATTCGTTCTCTTCCGAGAAAAGTCGATGCCGATTTGAAAAATGAAATTTGGTTTCATGGGCAAATTACCAGGGCAGAAGCCGAGAGATTATTACAAAGGGATGGAGATTTCTTAGTCAGGGAATCGCCGAGCTCGGAGAGGCAATATGTTTTGTCTGGGATGCAAGAGAGCACCAAAAAACATCTGTTACTGATCGATCCTGAAGGAGTTGTAAGTATTTTGTTATATACCGGGTCTTTTCTTTAACATTGAACATACGATGCAAATATCCCTATGTTCAATTTTAAAAAATATTGTCACTCAGCCAACATTAACTTATTTTAGGTTTTATATTATTAAATTGTAATGTCAATACGTTAAAACAGTAGAACTGACTTGTCTGAATCTATTGCTATATTTGTACCAATTCACAATATTAATCTTTACTTGTTTCGAATACATGATAAATTCCAAAAATTTCAACAATATTATTTCTAAATTGACATAAATGTTAAATCGTTTGTATTATCAAGGATTGCTGGTATCTCCAGTAGTGATTGATAACCCCCTGTTTACTATCTGTATTTAATTGATTAATGAAATTTATTTATTTATTCTGACCTACTGATGTTACTTAACTACAAGGTCATATAGATGTCATTTGAATGAATATTTCATTGTGGTTTTATTTCAATTAACACTTCCTTTGTTCTATATAACAAATTAATTTTTGAGGCACAGGGAAGATTTTAATTATTGCTTGTTACCTAACAGCGGATATTTTTATTAGCCCACTGAAAAAATGGTAATCTAATTGGAAGATAAATATATTAGAATTACAAAACTTTAAAATTTAAATAAATAGATAGTAGACAATTTTAAATTAATCGCAAACAATTGAAATGCACAAAACTTATCAACCTTCTGGTAGTAAGACAAATTTGAGAAACGTTTGTAAACAAATATACAGTGGAAGTCGCCTATAACGACGGCCAAGGGACGTAAAAATTCCGTCGTTATATCCGAATATTAAAAGCATTTGTGTATATGGAAATCCTACCAATTGTGTCTAGGTTTTCGGTTGTTATAAGCGACTTTTACTGTATTTACATTTTATTATCAATTTAAGGTACAGTGGTACCTCGGATTACGAACGCCCCTATTTACAAACAATTCAGTTTACAAACGCACAGACATTATACTAAACTACTATTGATTTTTTTTTTTTTTTTTGCCAACTGGACTTACGATAATTTTTCCCCCTTCTTTCTTCTCTTCCAGTACTCTTTCATTCTTTCTTCGTGTTGTTTTCTTCTTTCTTCTGTCCATTTTGCTCCAGTCTTTTTTTGCCTTTTCTTGAAAACCCTTCAATCCACTAATCTTCTTTTTTAATTCTTTTCTTCTCTCCACCTCCTCTCCAACTATTTTAATTTCTTCCATATCTTTTCTAACCTTGATCCATGTCATCTATGTCTTGGGGTTTCTGTCGAAGTAATTGAATATTCCCTTCATCCGTCTTCTTTTTGAATTCTTCTCTTCTCTCCACCTCCTCTCCAACTATTTTAATTTCTTCCATATCTTTTCTAACCTTGATCCATGTCATCTATGTCTTGGGGTTTCTGTCGAAGTAATTGAATATTCTCTTCATCCGTCTTCCTTCATCAATTTTTTTAATGTCGCTCTTCTCCTCACTGTGTCTGTTATTTTTTCTGTTTTCATGTAGATCTCCTTGTTGCTTCTCAGTTTTCATTTTCCATCTTCATATTTTGGCCATGTTTAGCACAAGACATTCTGAGGCATAGAGGCCCACTGGCTTAATAACTGTATTGTACTGTCTTAATTTTGCATTCATAGATATGGACTTCTTATTATATATATTTTTCGTCAATTGAAATGCCAGTTCCATTTTCCTTACTCTCGCTTGCTTGCTTGTTTGGTTGATTATTCCTTTAAAAAAATTTAAAAGTTTCAAAACAAACTCAAAATTTCTTTTAATTTCGTTCCACAAATATAATGAGTGCAATTAGACTCTTTACTTTAGATTTTATTGCATATCATTATATTTTATTAGTGACCATGCAATTTTTGGATTTTTGACCGGATGCATGCATTAGACCGCCGTAAAATCACACACACTCATAGATCCATAAAGTCAAAAAACAATATGTTTCTGGGTGAGTAAACGGATTATTTGGATTTGTATTAATTTCTTAATCCGAGGTACTACTGTAACTTGAATAAAAGCAATTGAATTTGTTTATTTTAATAAAAATACTGAAGGTTTTTTTTGTTTTTAGGTTCGAACAAAAGATAGGATGTTTCAAAGTGTAAGCCATTTAATCAACTACCACTGTGAAAATGCATTGCCTATTATATCGGCGGAAAGTGCCCTGGTGCTACGCACCCCAGTTCACCGAGGCTACTAGTTGCAAAGGTCATACATTCTTTAATTAATGTAACATTCAGTGGAGTGATTTTAATATTTTGAAATCTGTGTGGTAAATTAAAAAGACGCATATCACTGCTCTTTTACTAATTATTGCATTTGTTGCACAAAATCAGATCTCTATTATGTATACAATTGTGATTTTTAAATCTTTGTGCCCTGTTTTTACAAATCTATTTATCCACTGCTTGTTTTAAATTAACAAAAAGTGCGGTAAATCTTGTATGCATAACTATAATGGAGGAGAAAACTCGAGTTATGCATACATTTGCACAAATGAAAAAGCTTTAATTAACATACTCCATATGTATCGAATATGAAAAATAGTGAATGTTAGAGCAAAGACTGATGAAGCTAAATTAAGCTTAATCAACAAAATTGTTTTGTTTTTCTTGAACATTTCAAACCTGTGCATGCAAAGTATTAAGCATCTTTATTTTTAAATTTGCTATTGATTTTTCAAATCTGTATCGATGGCGTGTATATGTTGAATCAAATATAGCTTCTATTCTGTAAGGATGAATAAATGTTTCATACGAAATTATTAAATTCGGCTTGCCGGAATTCAACTGTCAAGTTTGGATTGGGTATTTAAAAATTGTAGCGAATAATTCCATCTTCCGCAGCACCCTAGTTTAAGTAAAATGTACCTTATACACGAGCGTATACGGTAGTTCCAGTGACGTCATAGTAAGTGTCACATTGCGTACTACACAATTACCTCGGCGCGCCATTTGAGCTCCCCCCCCTAACCGGAATTCTCGGCGTCATCGTCATGCGTTTACTGTGCGTTTTGGCTACGCTGCCGTTTCAGAAAGAAAGTCAAGATGGCTGCTAGTCACAGTCATTGCGATTATAGTGGTATCGGTATCGAATAACGTAACCCTGTACTGCATACTAAAGTTATTGTGATAAACAAACCTACGATTGTGACTTTTAAGGACAATTTTACGGAGAATTATTAGTTTTAACGAACGTTTAATTAATGGTTGAATATGTTTGGTTTAAATTTTCTCGTCAGCGAGGAAACAAAATGGCGTCGTACAGGGTCCAGTTAGGACATCAATTTATAAGATTTTAAATGTTCGTTTTATCTTGAGCGTTTACTTAAAATTAACGTTATGAATAGTTTACTTAACAGTTGCATTTACTCGAACGCTAATTGCCTCGCGATTCGTACGTAATACAACCCGAGGAGAGGACCGAAAGCTTGGGACAACATGCCTGAGGTAAGAGCAGCTAATTAAAAAATAATCTAAGGGTAGTTTTGTGGTTTTAAAGGTTTTTTACAGTGTTTTAAGACCTCTCGCAGCTACTGCGTCAATGTGAAGTCAAGGGCGTGGTCCATTTTGCTAACACATATTATACACTTTTGTCTTGTATATTGTTGTTTACAATTGGTTTTTCTTAATTTTTGGCCCTTGTTTAGGAGTGTTCCACTATTTTTTTTGTCTACATCGATTCTAGAATGTCTACTGGGCGCCCAGATACCAAAATTTCCAATTTTTGAGATGGACCCTTTTGAGCAATTTTAAACCAAAGTTTGCACTTTTCGGTGAAATAACCTCGTGCAGACTTTCTCTGGACATTTTCCCTTTTTTTGCTGTACCTTTTGTTCATTTTATTTTCTCAGCTTTTCCCAAATAATGCTCTAAACATACCCAACCCTTTGTTAACTTATTTTTCTTATTATTTATAATTCCAATGTTAATTATGGTCTCGGAATGTTACCATCAACGTAGGGATGGTTCCTGAGCTTTCTCCAGTGTCACTTAAAACATCAACATTGATATTCTGCAATCACTTCTCTTTAAAATTATCACATTATTTTGTTATTTTTAATTAAAAATTGCTATTTTTTCCAACCATCTTTTCACCCTATATAATTTTAACGTCTCTTAGAATTCACTTCAACACTTCTTCATTTTATGGAAATGAACTAAAAGTCAAAGATAATCGATTGAAGATTTTTTTTTCTTTTAGTGCTCAACATTGTTTTGGGACCCATCAAAATATTTGGTTTTGTAGTTGATTGGATGCATTGTTGGAAAAATTTTATGAATTGTGCAACAGAGTTGTTAATTTTTTATTTTTAAATTGTTTTTTTTTCTATCAATAAACAATTTTTACCTATTTATTTTTTTCATTACACCTGGGTTTTATACCGAAAATTAATTAAATAAACATTAATATAAGCTAATTAAATCAAATCGGTTGAGAAAAAAGTCTATTTATGCACTTAATATTCCAATTAAAAATGGAATCCCTTTATAACATTTTAATTTAAATTTGAAATATCTTTTTTATGCATTAAAAATCACAATTCATAAAATATTGATGGTTAAAGGATAGATGTATTTTGCTCCAAAAAATATTTTGCTTACCAAATTGGTGCTTTTCTAGACTGGTGAATTGACGGAATCCGAAAATTCTGGTTCCGGTTCGGATAACGACAGCAAGACTGAATCATCTTCGAACAATTCGGGCTCTGAAAGGTAACATTATTATTTTTGTTTAATCTTAATTACCGTTCTAATTTGCCCGTCATTAAATATCCTAATTATTGATTTTTATAACAATCAATGGGTCAATAAAACTGGTGGAATCTGTTCAGTTTCTAAATACTCATTCATTAGGTTTCAAATTTCTACCATTGATATGTTACACCAATAAAATGATAACTTTACCCACATTAAGCTGATTAATGAATGAAATCGGTCCTCACTTTCTGAACAACCATTCATTAGGTTTTAAATTTCTACGTTTGATACGTTACACGAATAAAATGATAACTTTACCAATATTAAGCTGGTAATGGAACTCTCTTTAATACTTGTCACTATAAAAATAATTTTACAACTATTATGTTTGATTGCAGTTCTATTATTTACTTAATTGAACATTATTGGTACAATTATAATAATTTTTTATTGCCCTTTGTTTCTCTAATTAGAAAAATTAATTATAACTAAATTGTTTCTGTGCCTGCAACTTCACCCTGTACCATGTAAATTTATCTTAATAGCGATTCCGGTTCGTCGTCATCTAGTAGCTCAGGTTCAGGGGCATCAACCAAAGGTGGTAAGTCCACACCTTCTCCAGGTAGTCCGGCAACGTCGGCCACATATTCAGATTTGAAGTCTAAAAAAGCCAACAATAATCGAGAAGTAAGCTTGTAGTAATAAACTAAAGAGTTGAAAGTTAATTTTCGGTTATTAATTCTTAGTGGGAGGAAAATCCAGATATTTATGGTATTAGGAGATCAGGTAGACCGCGAAAGGAACCTGAAAGGCTACATAATTCTGAGAATGAATCATCAGAAAAGCCAAAGAAATCTAAGGGCAAAAGGTATATTTTTATTATTAAATTAAGAAAATATTTTAATGTGTACAAATCAGTGATAGTTGGAAGTACAATGACGATAGTTCCTCGGAATTGGATAATGAAAATCGCGAGGTACCATTGCCTAGTAAAAGAGTCGGTTTAAAACGTTCTAGTAGTAAACGTATACATAACAGTATCAAGTCAAGATATACCTCGGACGACTCTAGTGGTGAAAGTGGGGAGGATCACAGGGGTAGATCTCTTTCCCGGCGAACAGCCACAACCTCTGTTAGTTATAAGGAAGCCAGTGAAGATGAAAAGACGGATTCTGATGATCTGCTGGAAGTTGAGTACCCCGAAACAATCGAACCAGCTGTTCCTGAAGAAAAATGCGAGACCATTGAGAGAATATTAGGACAACGTATCGGGAAAAAAGGGGGTAGGTTTGTATATTTCTCAAATGTTCAAAATTCACAAATTAGTTAATTAGTGACCGGAAACATCACCACAATATATGGGGTAGAAGATAACGGCGATCCTAACGCAGATGTAGATTTAAATAATGCAGAAACCACAGAACCACAGTACCTGATAAAATGGAAAGATTGGGCTCATATTCACAACACTTGGGAATCGGAAAATTCCTTAAAAGATCAAAAAGTTAAGGGGATTAAAAAATTAGAAAATTACATTAAACGTGAATTTGAATTAGATCAATGGAGAAGGCACGCTTCCCCAGAAGATATTGACTATTTTGAGTGCCAGTTAGAATTACAGCTGGAACTCTTGAAAAGTTACACTAACGTTGAAAGAATTATTGCAAAATATGATAAGCCTGACGGAGGTACAGACCATTACGTTAAATGGGAAAATTTACCTTATGCAGAAGCAACCTGGGAAGACTCAGCTTTAATAACACGAAAATGGCCAACAAAGATTAATGAATTTCGCGATAGGGAAGATTCAAAACGTACCCCATCAAGGCATTGTAAAGCTTTAAAATACAGGCCTAAATTTCACGAAGTTAAGTTGCAACCCACTTATATGATGGGCAATGACAAGGTACGAGAATCCATTGATGGAGCAAGTTTCAATCTCACCAATTATGTTTTAGAATTTAGTTTTGAGAGACTATCAGATGGACGGCTTAAACTGGCTGATACATTCATGGACCAAGGAGAACTCTGTAATATTGGCAGATGAAATGGGCCTAGGTAAAACCATACAGGTAATAAAAACTACCAGGTAAATTCAAAATTGGTTCTTTAAACATTAACGGAAAATCTCTTTTATTCAGACGATCTGTTATTTGTACTATCTTTTCAACTGCCATCAATTGTACGGGCCATTTTTATGTGTTGTCCCTCTATCCACTATGACATCCTGGCAGAGAGAATTCACACAGTGGGCTCCAGAAATGAATTTCGTCACTTACCTGGGAGATGTAAATTCCAGAAATATTGTAAGAAAATCGCCATTTACAAGTTTTCTGAATTTAATTGAAAAACCTTTGCAGATACGACAGTATGAATGGTCCTATGACAGTTCAAAAAGGTTGAAATTCAATGCAATTTTGACCACATACGAGATTGTTTTAAAAGACAAAGCTTTCCTAGGCAGCTTGAGCTGGGCTGCACTGTTAGTAGATGAAGCCCACAGATTAAAAAATGATGACTCACTGCTTTATAAGGCTCTCATGGAATTTGATACAAACCATAGACTGTTAATAACTGGTACCCCATTGCAAAACAGTCTGAAGGAATTATGGGCTTTGTTGCACTTCATCATGCCCCAAAAGTATGTTTAAATTAATTGTAAGTTTTATTTTCAATATTATTTTATTTGTTAGATTTCAAACTTGGGAAGAGTTTGAAAAAGACCATGAAAATGCGTCTACCAAAGGCTATGGAAAATTACATAGACAACTTGAGCCGTTTATTTTGAGAAGAGTTAAAAAGGATGTCGAAAAATCTTTGCCTGCCAAAGTAGAACAAATTCTTAGAGTTGAAATGACTTCAATTCAAAAACAGTACTATAAGTGGATACTTACAAAAAATTATAATGCTCTAAGAAAAGGAGTGAAAGGTTCAACAAACACTTTCCTGAATATTGTTATTGAACTGAAAAAGTGTTGCAATCACTCTTTGTTAACGAGGCCAACTGAATATGAATACTTCAGTAATCAACAAGATCACTTGCAAGTAGGTTCTTCTAATATATCACTTGATTTCTTTTATTGTTTTTTTAATCCTTGACAGCAACTACTTAAAGGATCAGGAAAATTGGTTCTGTTAGATAAACTATTGATTAGATTGCGTGCAACAGGACATAGAGTACTAATTTTCTCACAAATGGTGAGAATGTTAGACATATTAGGAGAATATTTACAACTACGCCATTTTCCATTTCAACGTTTAGATGGTAGTATTAAAGGAGAATTAAGAAAACAGGCATTAGACCATTTTAATGCTGATGGATCACCAGATTTTTGTTTTCTTTTGTCAACTCGTGCTGGCGGTTTGGGTATTAATTTAGCAACAGCTGATACTGTTATTATCTTTGATTCTGACTGGAACCCACAGAATGATTTACAGGCTCAAGCACGAGCTCACAGAATTGGGCAAAAGAATCAAGTCAACATTTATAGATTGGTTACAGCCAGATCGGTCGAAGAAGAAATTGTTGAACGAGCTAAACAAAAAATGGTTTTAGACCATTTGGTTATCCAAAGAATGGATACTACAGGACGAACAGTCCTTGATAAAAAAGCATCATCAAACAACACGCCATTTAATAAAGAAGAATTAACTGCAATATTAAAGTTTGGTGCTGAAGAATTGTTTAAAGATGAGGAAGACAAAGACGAAGAACCCACTGTAAGCAATTACTTTTAGGTGTTTTTTTTTTCTTTTCTCATAAAATGCTTTTAGTGTGATATTGATGAGATCTTGAGAAGAGCAGAAACTAGAGATGAAGGACCTGCCATGGCTAGTGATGAGTTATTGTCTGCCTTCAAAGTAGCTAGTTTTGCAGCATTTGACGAAGAGAATGAGCCATCACCAGCAAATACAGCTCCGGATGATGAGAGCAAAGATTGGGATGATATTATCCCTGAAAGGCTGAGGAAAAAAGTTGAAGATGAAGAAAGATCCAAAGAAATGGAAGATTTATATCTTCCACCTAGATCTCGTAAAACTTTGCAACAAATCAACCAATCTGAAAGTGATGGGGAAGGTGGTCGTGGTAAAAAAAGGAGAAAAGAACCGGAAGAATCTGGTTCGAGTGGTGGCGAAGGCGAGGAGAGTGATGAGGAAAGACCTAGAAAGAGGGGCAGGCCACCCTTAGCAAATAGGGAACGAATTAAGAACTTTACTGATGTTGAGGTATACTGTTTTTTTTCCAAATAAATTAATTAGGTACATGGTTTTTGTTTTTTAGATAAGGCGATTTGTGAAGAGTTATAAAAAATTCAGCTACCCTTTAAAGCGTCTGGAAGCCGTCGCTTGTGATGCAGAACTTCAAGAAAAACCCTTGCCAGAATTAAGAAAATTAGGAGAAATGCTTCACGAGAGATGTAGAGCTTACATGGGTGAACATACTAAAGAAAATAATGAAGCGAACAATCAAGATGATGGTACTAAAGGAAGAAAACGCATGAGAGGTCCTTCATTTAAATTGGGAGGTGTATCAGTAAATGCCAAGACCATGATGGCATGTGAGGAAGAGTTGCAACCGTTGGAGGAAGTGTTACCATCAAATGCTGAAGAAAGAAGTAAGTGGCTGTTGGATGCCAGAACCAAACCTGCCCATTTCGACTTTGAATGGGAAGCACCGGAAGATTCAAAACTTCTTCAGGGGATATATCAATATGGAATGGGTTCCTGGGAACAAATCAAAATGGATCCTTCATTAGGTAATTATCTTTATCTTTGTTTACATATTTATTTATTTCATTCAACAGGAATTGGTGATAAGATTTTATCGAATGATGATAAAAAACCACAAGCTAAACATTTGCAACAAAGAGCTGAATATCTCTTGAAAATATTGAAGAAACAATTAGATCTTAAAAAAGGAGTCACTAAACCAAAAAGGTTGAGGAAAATTAAGGAAACAAAGACCTTGACAAAGGAAATAATCGATCATGAAGAAATCAGTTCGAATGAAGAGACTATTACTACAAATAGTAATGCTTCTACTGTTAAGAAGAACTGCCGGACGAAAAATGATGAGATGGATGACTTGCCAATCAGACATGACAAAAAGGAAAAGAAAAAAGCAAAGAAAGAAAAGAAAGTTGTTGGACCAATGCACTTCACAGCTAATAATGAACCGAGAGCTTTAGATGTTTTGGGAGATTTGGATCCATCAATATTTAATGAATGCAAGGAGAAAATGAGGCCAGTGAAGAAAGCTTTGAAAGCTTTGGATAATCCTGATCAGTCACTATCAGAAACCGAACAAGTTAACCATACTCGATTGTGTCTACTGCAAATAGGAGAACAAATAAATACTTGTCTTAGTGAATATTCTGATTCAGAAAAAATCAAGGAATGGAGAAGGTACATGTTAATGCTTGATAGTATTGTGCACTAATTATTTTTTCTTTCAGTAATTTGTGGTATTTTGTGTCAAAATTTACCGAATTTGATGCTAAGAAATTATATAAATTATACAAAAAGGCTTGCAAGAAGAATGACAAGAGTGACAAAAAAAATAAAGAGGAGGTACTGACACTTTTATTTTAAATAACAAACTTGCTAGGTTTTGGGTTCAAGATTGTGACTGAAGGGGTTAATGTTTTTTTCAGACACAACCAAGTAGCAGTAAAGATAAGGAAAAGCTTGAAACCAAAGATGAACGAGAGCACAAAAGAAAGCATGACGACGATAATGATGCTGACAAAGATTCCAAAAAGCATGCAGACAAGTAATTGGTTTCTTCTCTTATGTTATTCATATATTTGATGATTTTGATTGCAGGAAGGAAAAGAAGGAACGCAGCTTGGAGAAGGATCGTCATAAAAAAGCCAGAGATGATGGGACAGAAGAAGATTGGTCGAGATACAATGCAAACCGAATGAACCGAAAACCCAGTTCATCAACAGGTTTCAGACATGGACAACAGCATACAGAACATGATCGTTGGAATAATACCCAACCACGTGATCGTTTTCCCATAGATCACAAAAGAGATAGGTTTGAATATCAAAGGGCACCAGGATATCATCGAGAAAGGGATCACATGAGGCTTGCTGATAAACGGTATGTATTTTTTTTATTTTATTTTATGATCAATGGTGGTAGAACCGTTTAAAATAAAGTGTTTAAAATCGAAACCAAACTAAGTGATTTGTGTTCTTATGAAGACCGCCTAACAAAGAAGATTGGAGACAGTACCCCAGAGGTCGTGATTCAATGGGGCCATTGAATCCCAGGCCGATGTATGGCGCCCATTATGCACCAAATTTTGGTCCCAATTCGACAATGTACCCCCCTGCTGATCAACCATTTCCAAGAGATAGATTCTCGCCAGGTGATTGGAGACCGGAAAGAGACTATAGGCGTGAATATGACCGTCGCCAACCGTAGTACGTTCAAACCTGTATAAGACAGAACTGGTTGGGACCGAGGAACAATTCGTCTTAGCCAGGTTTCCGGCTTAACCTGTAACATATCTAAGACGTTACACTAATCGGGACCTACAAAAAGTTCTGTCATAAACTACTGTATAATACCAACTGACTGTGAATTAGTTGTTTGATTTTTGGGACGCCTATTTTGGTGTTTAGCATTACCGTGTAAAAGTGTGTGTACATAATTATAAACTATCACCGAACTGTTTTAGAATTGATTGATGGGGTGCAACTAAATTAAGGTAACTAGTTTTAGGGAAGTATTCTACGATTGAAAATAAATCAAAAAGTTGTAAACCTGTGTCTAGAAATTTATTCCTTTCAAAATATTAAGCTTTTAAAGACTGTCTTAGCCTTTCAAAGATTACTTCAGTGATTGATTAAGTAATTGTTTTATTGAAATTTGACAGAAATAAGTCATTCCAATGGTAAATTTTTCTTTTCGCAAAAATTCCGAAATGATATTTGTATATAATCATAATCCACAAAAAGATTCTGGAAAACCTTGAAAAGTCGGGAAATTTGAAAATACTGAGTTGTAATCTCAATGCTTTTGATTTTTATTTGTGTGAAAGCTGAAAATTTTTTGTTTATGAGATAGTGAACACATGTGCCATTGTGTTATGGATGATTGTGAATCCATTGGAAATCATTTAGGAATCTTTAAAAGGGTTAGACAGTCTATGATTCCATGTTATTGAGTCACAAGGAGGCCACTTTGAACATCTAATCTAGACTTTAGGTTTCTTAACATAATGTTCATAAGATTTTCCTTCGTTAATTTTATTAGTGTGATCAAGATTAATTACATTAAGTAATTTTAATTACACTATGCATCACAACGCACTTCAAGCTTTAATGTTTCCAAGGTATCGATGTTGTACCATAAGTGAGTTTCAAAAAATGTATTGCAATACTGCACATCTTCTATTGTAGACCAATATTGCTCACTTTTTCTTGTTGTTTGACAATGTAATATTATGCCCCATGTAATATTATTGCTTTGCTGAAGAGGTGACTGGTGCATAGTTTCCAAAATATTGGAAAGGATACATTTCCGGACAAGGATTTTTTTACCAAATATAGTGACGTAGCTGCGTGATACTCGCGTGCAACTTGTAACTTAAATTTCTATTGGTTATTACAAATTTGTGGCGTTACTCGTATGGGTGGAGATGACGTGTTCAGCACGTAATTACTATACCTCTTAAATAAATTGATTATAGAACTCTGTGATAAAATACTGCCCTAAAATTTGTCCCCTTATTTTAGTTTACACCCTGTATTATAACGTTGTTTATTTAATTGTTCATTTTTCAATATTTTATTAATTGATGAGTTTGTATATCTTGATTCTTCAGATTTTATTTATACATTTTGGTACCAAATTTTTTGTAAAATATTTCTCGATTGTACATTAGTTACAAGGTGGCTGTGGCAATTAATTTAACAGCTTTATGGCCTACCTTTGAAGTTCTATATTACAACCTTGTGGTGTATATAAATAGATAAATATCTTTTGATATATATATATACTGTTTTAATACCCTTTATGAAGTCCTTCAAATTTTTGTTTATTTTAACCGAACTGCAAATAAAAAGTTATAAATGAAAAGGCTTATTATTTATACTTGATAATTTAATTATACAATTACAACAATGAAGACCTCTACATCAGAAAAGTGGAAACTCAACATAACCTCTTCATCTTAGACGGGCATAAGACCTACTATTAAATAAAACTGTATAACTGGTGAACATTTTTTGAATGAACCATCATCTCTGAGATGCTACTGCAGTTTTATTTTCCATCTGATTATAATTTTTACAAAACTTTTTTGAACAAAAAAGAGCAAGTTATTCTTAGACAATTTAGTAATGAAAAAGTATAGAAGGAAAACTTCCTTACTGATTAATTATGTGCAACGGCCCGTTCAAAAGTCCCGCTAGTGTCTGAAGAGATCTATCGCATCGGCCCAAATCGTGTAGAATGGGTTGCCTCTATTACAGGAAATTAATAACAAAAATTTGGAAAAGTGAAAAAGCTCAACATTAAACATTATTATTTCTAGCTATACTGTAACTATAAGTATTTTTTAATTATTTATAATAAAATTAACGGTTCTACTACATATGAATACAGTGAAAAATCAATATTAGTTGAGGTTGCGCATGACGCAGTTTTACTCGGATGTGTGCTGACCGCCGCGTATTCGCGCTAGCAGAGATGCGAGAAGCTGCGCGCTGCGAAGTAGAACAGCAGATGCGCACACATAACTTGTTTAATTTAATTATTTTATTTTATATCTGAAATTTTGTTATAATGAATTTTGAAATTTAATTATTTTTGTGTACTTAATAATAATTAAGTATGTTACCAAATAATTTCCAGGTTGCAGTATATCATAAAACAATGCACACAAATACATTGCAGGACAGGATATAATATCAAATAAGTAATTCTCATTAAAAAAATTAATTCGCTCGAGTCACATAAGTCAAATTTGTACTGTAAACAATACAATTGTATTTGTGTGCAAATGTTTGCTAATTACATATTAATTTTTTGTCCATAAATTTCAAAAATTTTTCTGTTTAAATAATTAAGGATACTACTATTTTAAACATAACGTTGATAACTGAGAATTTATTGATTTCTAGGAGGGTTGATGATTACAACTTCTTCGTTTAAACTCTGATCACTTGCACACTCTTATGTGTGGCGGCTTCTCGAAAAAGTTAAGTGATTATGAAGACAATTAAAATGCACTCTGGTCTGCTCGACATCAATGGTGAGCGGTTGGCATTGTTATTTAATTTTGTTTTACAGTTTTGCTTCTTCATTCAAGTTCTGGGCATCACAGATTTTCGTCCAGAAGACTTGCAAATTGTAAAAAGAAATCTTCGTTGGTATGAAAATAAATATACGATGCTTTATGGAAGTGGTTAACCACCAAATCTTCAAAATAGAAATATGGGTACATGGGATTAAACATTGCTTTTGGTAAATTGAACAAATTATTGATTGTTTTTGGAAACTGTATTGTAAATAAAGTATTTTCGGAATCTATTATTAAATAAAATGTTTTGGTAATATGCAATGTTTTATCTATCCTTAATTTGTTGAAGAGGGGCGATTTAATGCCATAAGAAATGGAGGAATTGAGTCTGAGATGACATATTAGTACAGTGCGACCTCGATAATCCGGACTAATTAAAACCGCGGTGATATGAATAAGTAAATAAGTCGGATTGCTGAAGCGAGACAGTTTTTTTATTGAAAAAAGAAACGTAAACAAAAATTATTTGAAACAGAAGGATAGTTATTAAATTTTATATTATTTTGTGGAGTACTTTGTAATTGTTGTTTGCTTGATCCTTTTCCGGGTCATTATAAAAGCCGTTTCATTTAATCAATGAAGTACAAGAACATCATGTAATGGAATATTAGTTTCTTCTGGCCACTTCATGCACACATTGAAACATTTAACTGCCTCATCATTCTTAACAATCTCGTTTGCATTATTTAACTCTGGGCCTTCATTGTCACTATCATGATGTTCGTCTTCCAGTGGTAACAAATCTTACGTATTTCCACGTTCGTAAGATTTTGATCAGTGAGCATATCTGAAAAATCTGTTAAATATTTATGGATTAATAAAAAAAAAATACTAAACGAAATATTTCGCGCTTGACAAATGTTCGTTGTTTGCCTACCATCTTTTCAACAAAGGGAAGCAGATTGCGCCGCAATTGACTCAGAGGATTAGATCTTCAGCATAATCTTCAGTGTCTGGGTCGTTATTTGCCACAAGAGCCATAATTTTGTGCCAGCACTGCTGCAAGACTTCGGGGGAGACTTTTTAACATTGCATGGTAGACATACAGCGCCCTTCAAGTTAATGGTTTTTAATAACTTTACAACGTTCTCTTCGTTATTAGATAAAATATGGGCTAAATACTTTTCCGATAAAATAATTTCGTCAGTCTGATGGCATTTTGATCAATGGGTTGCAAGAATGCTGTACAATTTGATAGAAGAAATAATGTTGTAAATTATCCATCCTCACTAGTCAGCTCTTCTGTAGTTCCAAGGTTCGAGGCGTTGTCAACAATTAACAGGAAAATTGAGATTTCTTAAATGACGGATACGTCTAAAAACGCAGGTCCGGATTACCGAGTACTATCAAATCCGGGTTATAAAGTATACAATGCAATTTAAATGCTTGACCGGATTATTGAAGAATCCAGTATAATATGTTACCGGAACGGCCCTTCTCTACATGCAAGCGGCCGCCTAACTGAGCACGGTACATGGCAGTAGGCCATGTTTTGGTTGCCTTGGCAGAACTTAATAAATAGAAAAGTCATTCTTTTTTACAAAGAATGATCAGACGTGTTTTACATTTTATTCCGTATTTTATTTATGTTTACATGTGAGTTTTTATTATTTAATGTTTCAATGAGTTTGTAACATTTGACGGCCCAACGTGGGGCACGAGGGAAAGGATTTTTCCTCCGGACTTTCACCAACGACCCCGATGCCGCGATGCCGCGATGCCCTTCTGGAGGGGGGTCAAATCCTAACATTAGGAACCTCCAGTGGCGCCCGCAACCGATGATCGCTACACGATACGACAACAGCTGCAACAGGCGACTCCACTTCCCGGAGCTCTGACGCCCAGCGTCGAACTACAAGGGGATCGTCAGCGACCGAACAGCGCCGCGAAGAGCTGCATTCCGCCGCCTTCCCCGCTTTCGGCATGACACGAAAGATGCCTGCGTACTAGACCCGCGTCACTCCAAGGGACTATGGATGCCTGCAGCAAAGTCTGAACCATTAGCAAGCAACCACGCAACCGACCACCGCTGTACCGACCCGGTAACAGAGTGCAACTACGCAGCACTGCAACAGGCGACTCCACTTCCCGGAGCTCTGACGCCCAGCGTCGAACTACAAGGGGATCGTCAACGACCGAACAGCGCCGCGAAGAGCTGCATTCCGCCGCCTTCCCCGCTTTCGGCTTGACACGAAAGATGCCTGCGTACTAGACCCGCGTCACTCCAAGGAACTATGGATGCCTGCAGCAAAGTCTGAACCAGTAGCAAGCAACCACGCAACCGACCACCGCTGTACCGATCCGGTAACAGAGTGCAACTACGCAGCACTGCAAGAACCATTATGTCGCCAGGACCCGCTTTGAGAAGCTACGTTCTGACGTTTTGGTCAAACTGGAATTAGTACTTGAAAGCAAACACGTGCAATATCTCGGTGGGCATTTATCCCAAATTGATAAAAGGCCTCGCAAAATTGCACGAAACACTCTTGGACTGCTGTCAGTACCTCCGCTATTAATTTGTAACCTGGATGTTTCGGATGACGCCGAACCAGTTGAAACTGAGTCATTGATACCCGATTTCGGAACTATCCAATTAGAACCTGATTATAGTGTTATGGATAATCTTATTCTTTTGACGACCCTGCTTCCCTGAGTCCTGACGCACAGCGTCGAACTACAAAGGGATCGTCAGCGACCGAACAGCGCCGCGAAGAGCCGCATTCCGCCGCCTTCCCCGCTTTCGGCATGACACGAAAGATGCCGGCGTACTAGACCCGCGTCACTCCGAGGAACAGATAGTCAACTGCAGCTAAGAGCGAACCATAAACTGTATAATATAAATAACCCAAGGCAACAGCTACTTCCAACACCGTGCTCAGCCTTTAGGGGGGGCGTGTTACCGGAACGGCCCTTCTCTACATGCAAGCGGCCGCCTAACTGAGCACGGTACATGGCAGTAGGCCATGTTTTGGTTGCCTTGGCAGAACTTAATAAATAGAAAAGTCACCTTTTATACAAAGGAATGACCAGACGTCTTTTTACAAGTTGCTCCGTATTTTATTTATGTTTACATGTGAGTTTTTATTATTTAATGTTTCAATGAGTTTGTAACAAATAAAGGTTCGGATTATCGAGGTCGCACTGTATAAGAAAATTATAGAACCATTTTTATTACTTTATTTCATTGATTAAACACCAGTTTTAGCACAATTTCGTTAAAGCAGAAATTTTTAATTTGCTGTCGAACTTATAATTAAAAGTGAGTGAAGCTCAAACGACGTCCTAAAGAAATGTAAAGGATTGCATAAATCGATTTGAATAAATTAATGGTTTTGGGGCCGTGTACAGACTGTTACTGGCATAAATACCCACGAAGTGCTCTCAAACATCGATAGTTGAACCAACATTCTTTCAGAAAGCGCCAGTTCTTCCCCTTTAAATCAGAATGACGATACACACATAATATGTTATTAAGTGAGCAGGATTGCGCATCATTGGATACTGGATAATTAATTGCGCAACCACATTCGTTTGAATAATAGGTCATTGCGTGATAATACAATGTGCGCATTGTCAGACACTTTGAAATATGGAACAAAGCAATAACGAGGTAACGTTACCGACGAATTATAATTTAAAATACAATTATGCATTTCTGCATTATTCCCTTCATTTGTAAACAATGGCAATTTCAATTGAATTTGTTGTTAATTAGTTTGATTGATTTTTGCCGAATTGACTATTTACGCAATTAAAAGTTTAATTCCAGGGTGATAAAAGTCCGTTGTGCGTGTTCGCGCTGTCACCGTTTTCCATACATCCATTCACCCGTTCTACCGCATGTCCGATGCCCCGACACCCTGCCACCCCGATTTGGCGTCGCGGCGACTGTTCACTTCCACGGATTCGGCCGCGTTTCAAACCATCACTTAGACGTGCACCGCATGTCATCGCGAAATATCTAACCAGTAAGTCGATTCTTATTTCCGCGTTTGTTTTTTTTTCAAATTTTGAAAATTCGAAGCTTCCATCAATCGCGTCATCGGGTGACGTGTATGGAGTTTCAGTATGATTTAGATCACTCAACTCGTACAAATATCGACCGTACATTCCATTTTAATTCAGGAGCACGAACGTGCCAGTTCGTTTTCCACCTGAAAATCCGAGTCGCTTATTTTTTAATTTTTCCGGCAGACAGAGTGCGAAATCAAAAGACGTTGAGTTTGCAAGAAGTGATTGATACCGTCAAGCAAGTTTGGACGCCGCCGCAGAGGTAACAGATTTTTATTGAAAATTCGAAAGCCAAATTTTTCTTTTCCAGTCACGACATGGGGGAAAACAGGAAAATTTCCGATTCGGATTTGCCCTCGCCAGTTCTTTTAAGGAGACGTCTCAGTGCGCCCGAAACGATTATGAGAAAGTATGACCTCTGCACGTAAAGTATTTAAAAGAATTGTGCGCCAGATGTTTTTCATGCATGCATTCTAAAACGTGATTCATGAAAAATACCTACGGTTAATAGTATTACCCCTACTTTCGCAAAATCGATTGTTTTAACTTTCGGTCGGCACGCACTTTCGTTTTTAAATTTTCCCGATTTTTCTTTCCTGTTTATCGATTGCGCCGCTTTTTGCACTAAATATTTTACGTCCCGGATCCTTTCTATTATTCAGGGAGTGCGCTATTTTTTAATTCGATTTCACGTGGAAAAATAAAACTGGTTTCGTAGGCACTTGTTGGCGCAGCGAGCGGAATCCCAAGACAGCGACGTTACGGACGTCCGGAGTTGTCAGTGGCGTTCGGAATCCGGGACGGCCAGCGACCCGAATCTGAGCAAAAAACGCGACTCCGGCCGCATGCGGAAGTCGACGCTGTTGAGGAGGCTCTGGGGAAACAGCAAGACGTTGTCGGAAAAGACGCCGCGATTCTGCCACGGCGTCTCTTCGCAAAGTTTAGGGTCGAATCATTCTTCCCCGGATCACACCAAATCGCGCAGTAGACTTTCTCTCAGCGAGGAACTGAAATCATCCCCTAAAAGGGTCGACGTCAATAAAAACCAGCTTAACAGCCCGAATTACGACGACCTGATGAGCCGAAAAAGTTCCATTAACGGCAACTATGAGAGCGTTTCGCCTACAAAAACGACCTCGACGAGCATGACCTCGACACGGATTAGCTCGACGACGACCCCAAGGACTGAAAACACTGAAACCGAACGTTATAGCACCACAACGGATCATTCAGACTCCGCGTATGCCAACAGCAGATCGAATTTCAGCCACAGTTCAACCAGTTACAGGAAAAGCACGCATTCTTCCGACGACAAGAAAAATTCGAACGAACAAGTCGACCACAACCGCAACGAATGTTCGACGCAAACTTCCGAAAGCACGAACTTAAACGTGATATCTAATATTCAATTAAGTCAGTCTACTTTAGATTTAATTTTTAATCAAGTCATGCAGGACGTTCAAAACGCCTCGTTGGCCGATAAAAAAGTGCTCGAAACGAACTCTAAAATTATTAACGTGCAAGAGAGGCCCAGTTTCTATTTAAAACCTAGGGAGGAAGTGATTTCCAATCCGGAACACAACAGACTTTTAAAATATATGATAAGTAATGTGGGCGCCGGGAGTCCTTACAGTAAACCAGCCGAAGTGCCGCAGGTGGTTGTGCCTAGATTTTCGGCCATTCCGAGAACATCTTCCATGGAAGTGAACACATCATCCGGAGATTCCACCGATAAGGAATCGGATAACGTCAGTCTCGTCGACAGCCTGGAGGATCCCAGTTCGCCCCGGATCGACGTTCAAAAACTTTACGAACGAAAAGGCGACCTTTCTCCTTTACTTCCTGATAACAGCGACAGAAGAAAACTTGAGACGAAAGTAAAACCGGCTGTGTTTTTTATTCCTATGCAAACGGATATAAAATCGGTTCCCAAACCGGTCGCTGAACATTTGCCGGAAAAGGTTAGGGAGAAGTTGTCCAAACGACAATTGGAACGCGAGCAAAAACTGCATCAGTTAAAAAATAAACTTTCACCGCGTTCGGATAGTAATTACATAAGTGCTAGTGATAACGGGACACATTTCGTCGATCTAAAGAAGGAAAAGCGCAGAAGTAAGCCTGTTTTGCCCAGAATCGAGTCGATCAGAAAGTTCAAAATCGATTCGCAAACGAAATTCACAGACCAGGAGGACAAAAAGAATTACAAACCCGCAAAGAGAAAACAGGCTCCGGATTTCTCCTGCAATTCCAGTTTCAAGCACACGCAATGGAGGTCAAAAACGCGCCATACCGGCACCGATAAATTATCTCCTCTTTTCACGACCAAAAACGAATACGTCTACGATTCGGTGCCGAAAAGGATTTACCACAAAACCGAATTAAACAATTCGAATAAGCGGATAGAAATTTTGGAGATCGTGGAATGCATCGACACGACGCCCGAAAGGCACCGATTTTCGAAGAGTGGAAAATCAAAAATTCCGATTTTGATCCAGCCGAAACTTCCTAAAATAGTGAAGCAGGCCGAAGAACCGAAAAGGCCGACTTTTTTGGATTTGGGCCAAAGTAAGGAATTTGATCCGAAAATAGACCAACTCATAGCTAACATATTAATCGACGCTCTGAATAGAAATGAAGTAGAAAATGCGGCGGTTCTGTCGCCGCAAGAACAAAGGCAATTTGTGCAAGAGAAAAGACCGGCGCAATCGCAAGCGAAGCACTCCAAATACCAGCAAAAATTCGAAGTTATCGAGGAAGAAAGGAGCGTATCCTTGGGAGATACTAGTTTCGACGACAAAAACGAAGGCACAGAAATTCCGGATTCCTCGAAAGGTAAGGCGGCTTTGTCTGTGGTCAGAGATGAAAATTCTACATTTCCCAAGGGATGGATTACCTTTTATATGCTCAATAAAAGTCAAGGAAGTCCCGACAGCACTTCTGATGAAGGTATAAATATTTCACAAAAACACCAGAAATTGTAACCGCACGTAGTTAAAACTTTTTTTTCAAAAAAGAAATTTCAAATTGCGTTTTATTTAGGAATGAAAAGAGTAAATGTTGAGATTAATGAAGATGCCGAGGTTCTCGCGACTGAAAAACCTGCTTTTGTAATTAATAATTCCGAAAACCACTTAAAAAATAGTGAAGTGCCAGAAAGTCAAGGAAAACATTTGACTGCATTCGCATCGAACCGAAACAAATCGCCCGACACTGACGGACGGTCATCAACCAGTGAAAACGGCTACAACTTAAATCCTGCTTTGGAATTAGCCTATCAGTCCCGAAAACGGCAGCATTCTAACAGAAAAGTCCGCTACAGACATTCCTCAAATTCCAGCGTCGATCGATTCTTACCAGGTAATTTTCCCGCCCTTATTGCGACAACGATTAATTATTTATTTGGACAGGTGAATGGGCAGTTACGGTCACCGGAACTAACTACAGTCAGTTTGCGCCAAATTTAGAAATGCACCTGAAATTTCCGAACTTCGCCCAACAAAATGTTCCGGCCAGTCAGTCAGACTCCGGGTTGGGAGAGGAAAATTCGCACGAGAAAAACCACCACTTGCCTTTCATAACCAATCCACCAAACGCCACTTCGAAACGACGCTATTCATCGCAAAAGGGCGACGGTAATTTAAATAAGAGTTATGTGTTTTTTTGGAATGACGTTTTTTTAGGCGCCTACCCCTATTCATATCTGCCGGAAATTGTGAAGATGAATTCTACGAGGAAATCAAAGGTATCGAAGATTTTGTTAATATCTGTTTCTTTGGATTGTTTTTTAAACACACTACACATAAAAATTAACGCATTTGCTTTTGATTTTGCAAACCCTTTTTCACACACAAACTGTAGAGATTATACAGTGCATTTTTTTAACTGTTGCCATAGGGAATTGCATGGTAAAAATTGTACCGCATGTTAACTTTTGTTCTGATGAAAATATTTAAACCATTTTTGGACCAAAGTTGGAAGATTCTTTAAACTATCGAATGGATTTCAATTCAATATCCTAAACTGTTGAAAAAGTTTTGAAAAAAATATTTTTGTAAGAACGTTTTCTTGCCACTATCATTTCTAGTAGGCTGAAATGTCAGTTGACTTTTGTCACTTTGTTTTAAAAAATAAATAGCGAAAGCTTCTCGGGGCTATGATTAAATTAGCTTTTGAAAGACAGAACATGTAAACATTTATTTATAAAAAAAAACAAAACGTAAAAACCATTAAAGCACAAATGACTCAACAAATTAACAAAAATTATTAAAGGAATTGTTCAAAGTGTTTTCCTTCGACTGCCAGACAATGTCCCAAACGATCTTGAAAATTTCTTTGAGTATTTTGTAAAGTTCGCACTGTAATGGAATTACAAGCTTCAGTTATTCTTGCCCTTAGTTCTTCCACAGTTTCTGGTTGATCTCTTATGAGGTCGTAAACTTGTGTTCCGTTGCATTTTAAAGCATCCAACTGCGAGCCTACCTCCATTTGAAGAAGATCTGAGTATTTATGCTGGTTCAAATTTCTGTCAATAAAAATGGCCCTACTAAGTGATTCCCTAAACAAAGTGACAAAAGTCAACTGAAAGCCTGCTAGAAATGATAGTGGCAAGAAAACGCTTTTTTAAAAATATTTTTTTCAAAACTTTTTCGACAGTTTAGGATATTGAATTGTAATCTATTCGATAGTTTAAAGAATCTTCCAACTTTGGTCCAAAAATGGTTTAAATATTTTCATCAGAACAAAAGTTAACACAGGGTACAATTTTTACCATGCAATTCCCTATGGCTACAGTTAAAACAAATGCACGGTATACAACTTTACAAAAATTTATAATTTTAGTGAAGGCTCAATTATGGCATGGATAGATCTCTACAGAGGATTATATTTGAATTTTATTTTTCAGTGTTCTTTTATTTTTAACTTACAGAAAATTCTTATTTTTGCAGTGCAATCCGGTTAACATAAACTCGTATCTGAAATAATTTAAATACTTATGCGTTGAATTTTTGTGGCCAGTAAAAATTAGAAGTTAAAATTTAAAATTATATTATTATGCGAAATAAAAAAAAAACATTAAGTAGTCGATGCTTCCTTCTTTCAAACCATTGATTTACAACAGAACAGTGAAAAATCGATTTATTTCAAGGAATTCCAAGTGTTACCTTTTTAGCGCTACGATTCGTCCAGCTCATTAACTACCAACACCGTTCCTTTGAGAATCGAACCGAGACAAACTCGAACCAGCTCAAGAAGATTTTCATTGCATTTGCGTAAAAAGGAATACCCCGAACAAATTGTTCAAGCCGAAAGCGACGAAGGGTGAGTTATTGTCAACAAAATAAATAACAATAAAGCAGGATACATTTTGTTTAGGGGTCCGAGAATTTTGACAGTGACCGGTAATGCGATCAGTCCGGAAAGGAAACCGCGAGTTCCTACAATGAGCGAAAAGGATGTTACCCGTTTTCTGTATTAAGAATTTTCCAGTTGTTATTTGTTACAAATAAATGATTCCTGCGTAAGCGGTTTGATTGAAAGACAACCAAGGTAGCATATT
This sequence comes from Dascillus cervinus, assembly GCA_949768715.1. Classification (NCBI taxonomy): domain Eukaryota; kingdom Metazoa; phylum Arthropoda; class Insecta; order Coleoptera; family Dascillidae; genus Dascillus; species Dascillus cervinus. Next base: position 7,119,649 of record OX458323.1, read on the forward strand.
AGCGGCATTCTTCAAGAAACAGGATCACTGCTCACTTTTCGGAAAAATGGTACGGTTCGACCGCCCTTGCATCTGCGTTTTTAAGTAACCTTGAACAATGAGCCGATGTTGATCAAAATTGTTGATTATTTTATTTTATTATTATATTCTGATAGAATTAAAAATACTGCCTTTCTAAAATAGTTAAAGATCAAAGTAAATGTCAAAAATTATGGGAAGAAGGTTAAAGATTAAAGCAGAAGGGTTAAAAATTGTGTGAAAATACCCTAACGTTCATACGTCAAAAGAACTAATAAATTGGGTAACTAGTAATTCAGAGAAAGCCAAAATGTTATCTGAAAACAAAAAAAATATGATTAGTCTATGAATACGAAAATTTTTGTTTTTAAGTAACAAGACCTAAGTCAAGACCATGTTTAGAGTAATTTGGGCCCAGGCAACACGATTCTGCAAGAATCGATCGATTTGCTCTAAGATTGGTGGAGATAGAAAATTAATAAATAATAAAAACGCCGTAGCTTCGGAAATCAAGGAAAGGAAGCTCTTCTTTCCTTTTCTAATGTCAATTTAATTGTAAAAAATAAAATATGAATAGTCTATGAACACGAGAACACATTGAACGATTAAATTTCATAGGTGTCTGTCTATTAATGGATAAATATCACTAAAAACATACAAGTTCCGGCTTGTATTTTCTGTGAAAAGTTAACTAGCAAACTATCATCACTTGTCTTCTTTATCAGAAAGTACCTACCTACTTACTTCTGGAAATATTCCAGCAAATCGCTTTTTTCTTGTTGTTTCACAATGTCCCCGACATCAAACCTGAAAATCACCTGAACGCGGTGCATTTTCGTCGAAATTGGGGGGTTACTAAAGTGCGCTTTTTTAAGGTAATTTGAAGTCGGGGAATAAGAATGTGGTAATAGAATTCATGTAAATCGCCTAGTTCTTGAGATATGACGTTTTGTGTGGCCTTGAACAATGAGGTCAGTTTGAAATAATTGAGAAAATCTTTTTTTTGTACCAACGTGTTCCCAGACACAAAGTAGAAAATACTTTGTTTAATGTCGAAGAATTTAGACAGTTACCGGCAATGAGTTCCTGCAATGAGCGAAAAGGGTTTTACCCATTTTTGCAATAAAATGATTGTTACGTAAGCGGTTTGATTGAAAGACGTCCAAAGTTGAGGATAAGCCTGTTAGGTTGCATATTCGCGGCATTCTTGGAGAAACGAGAACACTGCTCACTTTCCGGCAGATTGATACAGTTCGTCGACCGTTGCACCGCATCATCTCCATATTATGTAGAGGAACGAAAGTAATTTGAATTTTGTTGTTGTTTAGCAGAAACGATAAGAGGATGGTGAATAATAATAATAAATTCATTAGAAATGATATAATATAAATTAAAAATAAAATACATTTGACTACATGATGGCAATAGCTGAGTAAATCAAGCTGACTTGATATGGAAAAGCTAATACCATAAATGCGCGATAACATTGGAGCAAGAGATCGTTTCAACCCAGCGAATGGCGACCAAAAAAATTTATATTTTTTTACATTATTAACATAAAGTATAATTAAATTTTAAATAACAAAAAACAGTCTCATTTAACATTAAATGTTATATAAAAAAAATATAATACAAAAAATAAATGCGGACTGGCCTGGTGCATCGTTCATTTGGCGCTGTTATCACTGCAATTGCACTCACAAATAGGTTAACTCATATTGACTTGGCTGTGCGCCAGGACCAGGATGTCCTTTTTTTCTTTGGGGAAACGCAATTCGCGACCCGCCAAACGCGCCGATTCTAATTCACGTTCGGCTTGGTTGAGTTCTCGCCTGAGAGAACCGGCCGATTCCTGCTCGCGGGCGATCCAATCTAGGGCCATTTGTGACCTCATGTCGTCGTCTAAGGCGCGGTTAGAATAATGCGCGACCACCTCCTGACGGCTGCACTGCCGTTCGCGCATAGCTTTCAGGCTTCCGTTCCAGTGCAGCAGTTGGAAAACGGTCATCAGTTCTTGGAATTCTAGCATGGTCCGCCCTTTGTTGGACTCGAGCATGAAGCGGAAGGCGGCTATGCCGGAATTGGGGTTGTCCGCCTCTTCCGGGTCGCCCTTGAAGGATGCCCGCGCCTCGGCGACCGCTTTCTCGATGAAGTCGTCGGAGATGCGGCGGGACGGATGCTCGTTGAAGACGGAGTTCATGAGGGCGATTTTGGCTGCGCTGCGCCTGGCCTCGGCTTTCGTTGGGCAATTCTACGAGAGTAAACATCGTTAAGACACGTACGCGCCTTGTAAACATTCGTGTTTTGTTTTGTTTTGTTTTTTTATTTTTTTTTTATTTTGGTTTGGTTTCGTTTTTTTTTTTTCATCGACTTGAATCAACAATGCAACACAAAAGACGGGAGCAAGGAAAGTAAACAGTTTAACAGGTTTAGCGAGAGAGAGCGGCGGACGAGAGTTCGGTTTGTTACTACCTGAAAGCTTCCGAAGCAAGAGCCGCCGGGAAGGGTCACGTAGCACACGTAGGGCTGAGCGTTCGAAGGCACCGACTCGTAGATGACGAGAGCGCCGTTCCTGAGGTCGGCCCCGCGCGCCTGCTTCATCTGCCAAAATTCCTGCAACGCCTCGACCACGTTCACTACAACAAAAGACTTAAGCTCAAGAGCCTCATATGCGATATGAATTACCTGCTCCCATCGTCACCGGGTTAATTGCCGAGCGGTATTAACCCGCGAGCCGAGATGCAAATTGTGCAGGCGGTCGCTAACGGGAGTATTTGGTCGCGACTACTGTGGACATGTTTGCACGGACGACCACCGAAACAAAGCATTGTGTGCTGATTATAAGTGGCAGTCGATCCAGCGGCAACCTTTGCGTCTGCTCGAAGCCAGTTTTTAAACTTTTAATGGTCCAAGTTACGGTTCAAACTAAATTTATGCTGCATACACAACTTTTTGCTGTCTGGCTATGTCATGTGAGATGCCGCAGTGGTCTGCGCCCCGCTACATCGCCCACTGCCACTGTTACATATCGCGAACACGAGACATACTCTATGGATGTCACTTGCCAGTTGCAGAACGGGTAAACGGATAAACGGCTATTTTAATTGATTTTTCATGCGGAATTACTTTTCAACGAATAAATTTGATTCGCGACGGCTTTCGCATACCGATCGAATTTTGCAACGACCAACGACCGGACCGAACTAGTTCTAATTCTGGCACGGTTTGCAGCCTGCACAATCGTTCAACTTGACATGCATAAGCGGACAAGTGATTTTTCGGTCCCGGGACTGCCGGGGGATGCCAACTTACCGCGGTAGCCGATGTCATCGTAAAGTTGTAACATCGTGGACGTGGGGCAGGTCCATTGGGGGTCCGGGTATACCATCATGTCAGAGGCTGGCGCTTGGCCGCCGGGTTCAAGGATGCGCCGCGAAATGAGATCGCGGCTCGCACATGCACTTCGCATCAATGAGCACTGCACCTCTGCGCGCGTTGCATGCTGTTGCTATGGCGGTGGCAGCACCACCGGCACCTCCCCGGCTCGCTCCAACCTGTGCCGCTTCGCCGATTCGCAACGATCACTTCGACTCGCTTCCACTCACACACTGCTCGGCCAGAGCTCGTTCGGACGGAGATGGAGGACACGGTAGACAAGGAGCCGACCGGATTGGCAGCTGGAACGGAGAGGTCAGAGCGCCGCTCCTTTGTGCAAGAGCGAGAACCGCGTGCGGATAAAGACGCCCGATTCCGTTCTCACGAGACTAGGAGGACGGTGCTTTTATTATTTCATTTTCATTATTATGTCTTTATCTAAATGCGATTGCGATTGCGATTCCGATTGTAAACACTGCTGGTTTCGCCCGCGCACCCAATCCAACAACCACGCGCACCACCGCACCGCTCCAAACCTCAAAACTTAAATTCATGCTTCTTTTATTAAATACTTATCAAAATCGTACAAAACAACCTTATCTCTATTATTATTTGAATAGGTGAACCGGTCGACGTGCGAGCTACCTACCTACTAACTGACAAATTAACCGTAAGGAACTTTTATTTTTATTATATCACTATACTAATTTGGTTCAAATTCTTTTCTAGTCTTTTACAACATCAGTTTCACACCGGATTCGTCACGTAACACTCTGTGACGAACCCTTTATTCACGTACTGCTCCAGCTCTGGCGATTTCTCCGGACTCGACGCCGACGCCGACGCCAACGCCAACGCCGACGAAACACGTCTGTGCACCTGCTTCCGCAACCTGTACACCCCGTAGCAGAAGCAGTGCAGAAATATCAGGAACAAGGTCACTCCCAAGCAGACTAGCGTCGTCCTTCCGGGTCGGTTCCAATCCAATATCGGATAGATGAAACTATTTCCGTCCCTGAAAACACACACATCACTGTCTCTTCTCGACTCGACCCGACTCTACCTGCTGGTGCCGCCCGACAGATAATATATCCCGCTGAAGAACACGTAACACACGCCTATCGAAATGGGCCAGTACAAATGTAGCAATCTTATCGGGTGTTTGACTACGCACAAATCGACCAGCATTAACACCGAATTGATGGCGTGCACGATCACGTTCATCGCTTCCACAGGTATCTTCTTTTCTGAAACGCTACGACAAATGAGAACAATGCCAATGAACCTTCAAATTTGTGATTTTGCAACTATGAAAACAACCAACCATCGTAAATCAACGACCAGTATATAATCGTGATGCCGAAAGCGAAAACTGAAGCGGTCGTATTAATCGCCCAATATATTCGGTATATTTTAAAAGCCTTATTATCCTCCTCGGAACCTAAAACGGGACTTGCAAAAAGGTATCGCCGCATCGCAAAACTATTCTCACCCGTGGTGACTCTACACCTCGTCACAAACCAAATGGCGAGTACGGATGCGCACATTATCGCCTGCACCGTGCAGAAGGTGAAGCCCCAGTTCGTCAGATATATCAACCATTTGACCCGAAATTCCGCCGACTTGTCCAAATGCTGGACCTCCACCACGGACATTATCCACGAGATCAGGAAACTGAGCGCTATCAACCATCTGTATATCAAGTAGTACAAATTGGGCCCCGGCTCCCGCTGCCACTGCAAAAAAAAACAAATACCTGTGAGTGTGAGTTATATCTACTGCGCCTTCGTTCGCATTGTTCTCGGCTACCACAAAACAATACCGGTGAAAAATTAACGCACCTGTGACATGAAGAATATCGACGGTTGGTCGTGTTTCATTGAAAATCGTTCCTCGGAAAATTGCCTCTTCCATATTTCTATCATTTTATCTGCAAACAATTCGTTTTTAATCACAAAGCAATCTAAAAAAAAATCAGCGACTCAAGACAAGGCATAGATGTTCTAAATGAAAATAAAGTTCAGTTAATATGCATATACAGTTAGCATTTAACGGATATTTAACAAGAACGATTGGCTCGCGAATAGATTATGATGAAATTTAAAAAAAAATCTTATAATAAATAAACAGTGAAGACAGTTTTTTTCAGCTGCGTGTATTTTGTCCTTTTCGATTAATCATCAAAACGCGATTTTTAATTGAACATCAAACCGTTTTTAAAAATAATAAAATAACACAATAAACAAAAAACCAATTGGCATCGATTTTAAGCAAAGACCCATTGAGTGGCAATATTGAAAACAGAATTTAGAAAACGGACTAATTTCGTCGCTGCAATTTTTTCACCCGAAACAAAACCTATTTGGTGCTGAATATATAGCACATGATTGCACTCGAATAGAAAACTCGCAAGTCTTCACAAGAGAAGCTATAGAATGATGAATCACGCGGTTACTTGCCATAATTGCTTTATTCGATCACAATCGCCATGTTAACAGAGTATCATTTGTCAAATTAAACATCGTAAGTGTCTATTAACATCCAGCTTAAATGCCGTTATTTTTATCCATTCGCACTTATTTTTAAAATCCATCCAGACGGCCGCAAAAGGCACCGTTTTTGGCCCGACCTCTACGCAAACTTTCTTCGTTTTGTTACATAACAACGACGAAGAAAAAACGGGCCCGTTAAGTTAAAATAACGTTCGAGTAATATTTGGCCATATAATCTGCATTCTTAGAAACGATTATTGGCAATGAACTAAAAAAACTGTGTGCAACAATTGACCGTCACGTTGACATTGGGTTTTAAATTTTTCTGTCCGCCGACCAAATTTGCATGTAATTTTTTCTAAACGCATTTTGGCATTTCTGGCTTCAGACGGTTTGCCCACGTTTAATTAGCGTTGTTTGACCAGACAACTTATAACGAATCAGAGACGAATTAAGAACGAATTTAGGATCAATTAAATTACAATTTTTCTTCGCCGAGGCATTCACACTCAATTAACGGACACATCACTTACTTATCTCCATTTCGTGAATGGAGCACGCACAAAAAATGCTCACGCGCTTAGATGCAATAACCGAATGCCGACTGATGCGTTATTGTACAAAAGTGAAAACTGGTGTGACATAATCACACCCAAACATCTCATATTCAAAGTACGTATCAGCATCGCCGAAAGTGAAAAGCGCGTTATGTATTCCGATATGCACTTCCACGAAAATTCGAGTGCGTTCGTTTCCGGTTAGCCCGGACTCGTGACTCCATTCGGACCAGGAAGATCGGTCGGAAAGGTTATAAACCAGCTTTTGCGCAACTACAACGGCTCGGACAAATTTATTATGAAAAACGTCAATTCTAACGAATTTTATTTTATTAGCCGGATGGATAGTGAAAGTGCTTCGTGGACACGTACAATAATTTAACGTAACAACTTATACAATGGGCGAGGGGTTTCGGAAATATTTTTCAGGAAATCAATAATGCAGTTATAAATAGAAGCGAAAACATTAAGTACAAAAGAAAATTATACGAACGTGCTTCGATTACATTTTCTTCGTATTTTAATTGCCGTGCATGACTTTGAGGAAGTAAAAAAGATTACCTATTGTTGATTTTGAAAATGGGACAAGCCCATTTTGTGGAAAAAATAATTAAAGCTATATAATTCTTCTTACAAATTAACATAAAATTTATGTTTTTAAGCAGTTCACAATAAATATATTTTATTCTCAGTGTAAATTTGTACATTTATTGTAAGTTGATTTTGAAAGTGAGGCGCATACCATGATATTCTTCCCCTAACTCGGTTAACCATTATTGCATATTAAATTTACATGAAATAAAGAAATAAATAAAATAAGTCTATTACGGCTTACCAATAGTTTTAAATCAAATACAAAATTGGCTTTCCCCCACTTTCAAAAACAACGGTTCATACTATGGCCTATCTATCTCTTTGCCATCTAAAGCAGGTATTACATTATGCGAGTTCTCGTACGAGATTACAATTCGAACGCTCTCACAAGTAACTCGTGGCTAGAATCTCGTAAAGCATATAGGTTTTAATTTACACTGCAAGCGAGAAATCTGAAGTATCAAAAATATTAAAATATAAATTCGAGTCAGGTATTTTTTAAAACGGTCCTGTTTTATGGCAATGGTCGGTGCATTTAAGGAAATCATAAATTTTTTGGTGGCAAATGTTCATTATTCAACATCTGTAGGATAGTGACATTATTGTGGTGGTTTGTTTGAATCAACTCAAAGCACTTCATTTAGCATCAAATAATTCCCAATTCCCAATAACTCTTTTTTATTATTTACTATTCAAATCAAAACTGTTTAATAATGTTGGACTTGCTGATAATAAGCTCAATTGGTTAGTGGTAAAATATTTATGAACAAGAATCTTTCCCTGTAATTTTTTTCTCATTAAAAAAAATTATTGGTATTAATTAATTATTATTTGAATGCAGATTCGGTTAGAAAATCTTAACACCGTGCTCACTCTAATAACCCTTAGAAAAAACTAAGAAACATTATTAACATACACGTTCGAATATAATTTATTATTGCCAGTAAAGAGTCTTTATAAAATGTCGATGTTGGTAAAATATTTAAAACATTTAATTATATACTGGTTAGTATAATCAAATGTCCAGCGAAGCCAGGGAATGACAAAAAATGATCAATTATTAATTCTCGTTTAACATAAACACCAACAACACATGAACAGCTGCGAAATAAGTCAAGTACGCATGCGCACTACAAAAATCGCATCTGAACTCGTACAGAAAATAGACGCAGTTCTAATAGTAAAAATCTCGTAAGAGTTCTCGAAACCAATAGCACGCACGAGAAATCTTGCAGTGTAAATAATTTCATATCGATACGGACAGAACTCGTACGACTTCTCATACGAGAACTCGCATAATGTAATACCTGCTTAAGCCTAACTGCGCCATCTCACCCAAAAAATTGCTAATATGGCACAAACCACTCAATTAAAACCCTCTTCATTACTAATTTTCATTACATTTGATTTAGTAATAATGTAAATATCATGCAAAAGTTAGAATGCATTACTTAAGTAAACAATAATTGATGTTTTACAATGAAGTAATAAAAATGTTTGCTTAACTTTGAGGGGCTTAGAAAAGACTACCATACCATCTTACGCTAAGGTGCCATCTCGAACGTACAGTGAGCGACAAAAATAAAATACAATCATAACCAATTCAATTTTTAAATTTAATTTTACATCTTTCAACAAAACATTTTTATATATAGGGTGTTTATTGTCAATGTAAATGGCGTCATCATTGATTTTTTTAAATAGCAATTTAAATTTTTTGTCCTGAATTTGATAGGTCTCTGAAATGCCGATATGACGGTGAAAACATACTAGGTTCTTACATAAAAAAAAATTGAGAATTTTTTTTGTGAAAAGTGAATTTTTGGAAAGATCCAAAAACGAGTCTATTTGTAAATTTAGTTTCATATCTTTTTACATGTTTCTTGACAATGTAATATCATCGTCGGTATTTTTAAATAGTAACCAATATTTTTTCGCCACGATTTTGATGAATTTTTTAACTTTTAAAACGACGCTATAAAAATATTGGCCCCTTACATATGGAAAAAATTATGAAAAAAATATTGAAAAATGAGTGAAAAATAATAAAAATCCAAACACAAGGTAATGTTTAACATCTTGATATACAAGGTGTTTCTTATCAAAGAAATTACGTTATCATATATGAAAATTTTATGTCAAAAAACTTAAATTGATTTAAAAAAAAAGATAGAATTGAATTACACTAAATAAAAACTTTTTAAGAAACATTTTAGTTCCAATATCGTTTAAAAAAAATTATATTCGGCGCTAATACCTTACCAGTAAATCACTGTTTGTGAATCGTCCACCTTTCTCGATTGGTATCTATTCACTGTTTGAATGTGTTTCCATTACTAATTTAGACAAACCTGCGTTGAGGCATAAACATTAAAAAACACATTATCACGGAAAAACCGTCTCAGTATCGTACGATACTTATGGCGTCATGAAAATTATGATGGAGATTGCGGCACCATACGCGAAACGGAACGGTTGCCGATTATGGTTCGGGCACAATTGACACCACTTATTGTTTTATACGGTTCCCTCTAACAGCTGCATATTAGTGTAAACTGCTGATATAGGTAATTGATACATGACATCACAAAATTTGAAATCACAAGGACTGGGAAGATGTTGCCCTTGATGGTTTTCTCTGCATACATAATTTTTTCCAATTTTGTAGTAAGTGATTTAAATCAGCAAGGAATAGGTATACACAAATGGTTGATACGCGACGACCTTATTGAAAGTTTTGTCACCACTATTGCATGTTTAACCTTCGAGTGTTTTAATTTACAAAGAAAAGCGCAATCAACGTTGAAATATTTAATGCCTGATTAGCCGGCATTAATATTATCAGCAATGGCAACGAGTGATTTTTACAGTTTTATCGCTAGCAACCAAAAATGCTGATAAGGGATTGCAAAAAGGTATGCGTGATTATTTTAAGAATGCCAATAAAACGTTAATTACATAATTACAGTCGTGCTGGTTTATTATAAACAATGTGAAACTGCTGTCACGGAATTTTATCATATGTCAAATTTATAAACGAACAAGGCCAAAAGGTGATTTACGTTATTTTTTAATTCAAATTGGTTTTGCGCATTTTCGCAAATACAATACACGTTTTCGGTGAATTTGCAAAAATTACTTTTAAATTACGTGTCATTCCCCCAACCTGATCAAATTCTTTCAATTGGCAAATTTTTTCAAAAAAGATTAATACGTTTTCTTAAATTTTCTGATTGAAAAGTGCATGAATAGGAGTGAATTTTTTTATTCCCACGTTTTAATTGTGTAACAAATTAGCAAATAATACACTTAAATGGTTTATTCAGTTAAATAGCTACGACACACACGAAACAAGTTATGAAATTTTTGTAAAAATGATCGGACAATGCACACGCAATTGTAAACGAATCGATAGAACGTACGGCTTTTTGCCTTAACGATTGTATAATGTCCGAATCGATAGTTCTTGTGTGAAAGAAAATTCCCGTGTGCATAACTGAAATGATGTAAAAATCAAAAAACGTACCTATGATAGTGATTTTACACCTGTTTCGCACAGTGCAAGAGACAGTAAGCAGGCGCACACGCAATTTGTACTCCACGTGGGATGGAAGGCAACATTAAAGGCACCGATCCATTGTGCCCGGCTCTTGGCTCGTTACCGTGGGACCGCCGTCACTACTTACCTATCCACAAATTGTACACTTAACCCCTGTCTAATTACCGAAGCGGCCAGTAGCATTGCGCATGCTGTGCGAACAAGGTATTGATGCGAACGGCTGTGGGAAAGCGAAACCTTTAACTCCAAGACCACAATAGTTCGACGTTTTCATAATAATCCATACGTGTTTGTTTTGTTTGAGCACGTTGCGAAAATTTTAAGCAAATTCAAATAATCGTCCGTGGTCGCCACTCGCTTACCTTGTCCAACTTTCGCACTCTCCCAGCAGCAGTTCTGTTGCACAAAAAAAAACCGGTGACGTTTGTATAAAAACCTACCGAATTTTAGGACTCTTCCGATCAACGCTAGCACAACGTTGGCCACTGTTTCGCAACACATTTTCTTTGTGACCTAGACATCCTTGAGCGTATGCAACCAGTTATCGGTAATTTTTTCACTCGAGAACTAGTTTGGCTAGAAGACACTACCTGTCGGAAAAAAATACAGTTACCTGGGCAGGGTGACGATTTGCGACGTCTTACCTGGATTTCTTCTATTTGCGTAGCAAAGGTTTTCAACGACAATAAAATCGTTAGCCATTTTCAGAAAAAACAATACAACAAATTAATAAAGGAATATAAAATTAATGACTTTTTGTATTCTAATAATCAGGGTCACCACCTACTAACATTAATAAAATGACTTGTAATTTTAAAACTGCTATAATTAAATTCCAATTTATTAGATTAGAGGAATTGTGTCTGAGATGACACCTTAGAATAAGATGAAAGGTATATAAACATTTTTAATACAGGTAAACCCCCTTATAACACGATAAATTCGATTATACAAATGCCGTACTGTATGAAACCGTATTATACCCAAGTAACACCGTATATGCATAATACATTTCTCTAATATGCAGAAAATATTCCAATGTTTGCTAAATATATATCAGAAAACAAATATATATAACATATTTCACTAATATTTATTACTGCATGTTTAACATTTTATACACTTGTTTAAGATAGTTACATACTCCTTACATAGTCTAACAAGGCCTATAAACTTTAAATTTTGAGAAATATTTGCTTATATGATATAAATATTTAGAATCACATATACAAATTCTAAACATGTAAGAAATATTTACTAAATATTTAAAACAAGCATTGTAGTGGTGTAGTGGAAGGAAGCGGTAGAAGAAGTGGGGTGGATGCACCTGTGTAAGAATTTTTTGCAAATATGAGCACTATTTATAAACACGTGCTGAGAAACAAGTGCGATTATATTGTAACTTATCAGTTTATTAAGAACAATTGCAAAACCAGGTAGGTATGTACCTAAAATTAGTTGCTTTAAAACCCTTTTAATATGTTTTTTTTAAATATTTATGCGTTGATGTACATTTCTTGTGAAAATCAATGTTGTGTCCTTGTAAAATTCGTTAAATTATAGTGTAATTTCTTTTAGCAGACTTTGGTAAAATAGGATTTCTTTTTACGATCGGTTATCATTAATAATATAGTTTATGTTCGTTCCTGTGATGATCTAAAATATATTTCATCAGGTGCCATTGATAGAGGATCATATAAAATGCCAAATAATACAAATGCCCATTCCTGCAGCAAATATCGATTTATACAAAATCAACTGAACCCGCATAAAAATGAAAATAATATTCAAAGTGAAGTGGATTCGGACATAGCAGGCTGTGATTTTAAAGGCACAGTGAAGTTAGAAAATGCCATTTTTGAAAATCATCGCTAAAAGTGAAATTGAAATATTTACAATACTACTCTATAAAGAATATTTCCTTAACGAATTGAATATCGGAGTTTTCGCTGCGTTTAGTTATCCGCTGACGTCACAAGTGAGACAAGTCGCCTGGTCGTTCATATGCTGAACCATGGAATCTTAGTTGTTGCACCGTTTGCGCCTCTATTTCTACAGCGATAAATAGTTTTTTGAAGTTACGAAAAATGAACAACACTTTTATTATATACCATATGTTTATTTTGCTAGCGAATGTAAATTCTTTAATAAAAAAAGAACGTTTTGACATGATGCGTTTTGCAAAGAGCTCGTAAATATTTTGTGACAAGTTTTAATTTTGTAATCTTTGCCTGTTGAAATTAATTGTATAGTAAAATTGTTTGAAATAACGGTAGAGGTCTATAACAAACCGACTTTTCGCTATGCAGCGCAGAGCAGCCGTGTCAGGAGTGACGTCACGGGGTAATTCAATTATGGGTTTTGAGCCGTTTATTTCCAACATATTTTCGAGAAATGTGCAATAATATACATAACTTAAGATTTTGCATTTATTAAGGCAAAAAATAAAAAAGGCATTTTAACTTCACTGTGCCTTTAAATACCAAACTCAAGCCAATGTGATGCCTGCAGCAAGCTAAGTTTGTATCTTGCGCGAGCAAAAATCGTTTGTTGCCATCAAAAAGGTATACTTCAGTTATTTTTTTGTAACTGCATTTTATACTAATATATTTTGCAGGAATCCTCAGATCACCGAGTATCCGGACGAAATTAATAAATAGGTATACTATATAAATACATAATATGTAGCAATTGTATTTCCAAAGATGAAATAAATATTTAAAATAAAATCTAAATCAAATATTTAAAAAACATTCCCAAATAATATTACCTAAACATTCCCAAGTAATATAACCTAAATATGCCCAAGTAATATTATCTAAACATTACCAAGAAACATGTACGAAATATTTAAAATTCTGTCGGTTCTCATATAAACTAAATATATCATTTCTCATATTTGCGAAATATTACTGTGCTGCTTGGGTAGGAGACTAAAACCAGGGGGATAATATTTCAACAATTTATTAAAAACTTTTTTTTTTCCTTTTATTTTAGTTACGGGCTGAAATTGAATTTTCTAAAAACAACAAAAAAGTTACTCTTTAAAGGAGCACGATACACAAAAAAAATCTTTTTAAGTTAATATTTAATGTTTAATTATTGTAGTCAAAACTGTTAAAAACTATTTGGCAAAAATCCAATGTAAAAAAAAAATTATTTTAGAAGACATTTAGAATTGTGGTGTGACATCACTGGCCCCGACGTAAGTGACCGGCGTATCTTTTACGTGTAAAAGCTGCTCGCTTCGCACAATGATTTATCTACCTAAAAATTATATTGTTAATGCTTAATTTATATGAGACTGTGTGAATGGTTGCGCCAAAGACGATAAAAAAAATCAGAATTTCAATATGGGGTTTAGTTATTTTTTTAAATATTAAACAAGAACAGCGCTGACTCAGCGTTCCGTCCCTATGTTATTTAAGTGTGCGTATTTTTTCCATAGAAATTTAGGGAATTAGACGTGGGTTAGAGATGAATCTAGGAAAAGGTGAACGTTGTATAACAACGGTGTTGGTGGAATGCACTTGGCATCGAGAGCAGCACAGCCTGAAGTAATGCCGAGAGGTGGTTTCCGGGCTGTGTGGAGCTATAAAGGGGTGGGTTTAGTGGGTAGCGACCCATTCAGGGGAACCCTACAGTACCGCGCATCTTCAAACTTAAGCCCCGGTCTTTCGTTAAGGAATTTTACCAAAAAAAAAAAAAAAAATTGGTTACACTATCGTTTTCAGTACAAAAAAACAGTGTAAATACTCGTAACAAAATTTCGAAAATACAATTTAAAGGTAGGTAAATTATAGCGTGAAGAGAGCATTTTTTACACGTGCCGCTGCGATGAATAAGCACCAGTGACGTCACGCGCCTATTTGAAATTTATTATAGCTCATCAAATAACCTGAGTAGAAACATAACACATATGCCATTTTTCTTAGAATTAAACGTACTTTTAAATTAAACGAACTTATTTTTTGTGTATTGAGCCCTTTAACCCATGAGATAAAGTGGGGTAAGTGCAAGCTACGCCTGTATTTCTGGAACTAGATATATATTTTATATACATTTTATATACATGAACAGCTGACGTCAAAGATTCTTATTTTATCGGCAAAGTCGACTATTTTTGTGGTGTCGGAAGAACTCATATTGTCAATGGGAACAGGTTCGCTGTTTTCATGAATGAAAAACTTCACTTTAAGATAAGTCGTGGACAAAAAAAGCCTTTGAATTGTGCGCGTTGTTGTATTTTAAGAAAATATTAAAAATAGATAGTGATTGCATTTTCCCACGAAAATTTTGTCAACGGGAAAGTGCGATCATTAATTATGTATTAGTATTAGTATTATTTTATATTTTTTTGTAAAAAGATGCTTATCTCGGGTGTTCAAATTTACTTTAACACTGATTTAAAAGGTGTTCATTATATGGTTATTAGTATTACGTGTTATTTTGAGTATAGTAATATTTTACAAGTGCAATGATTTTTAATGCCTGTTTCAGGCGATGACTGCATGATGACATAGTCCTTTTCAGTATTGAACATTCTCAATTGTTGTTATCATCAAGAAATTAGTGGTGGGACCTAAAAGACAACTAAATGAACTACTAAATATTTTTTTTAAATTCCATAACAGCAAAACATATTATTTATTTCATGAGACTTTTCTTTCAAATGTGATCACATTTACCCCATTTTACCTTACTCAAAAAATGTATAATGAAATAAGTTCATTTTAAGGCCTCAAAACCTGGAATTTCAATAGTTTTTACTATTTCATAATCTTTTACTGAAGAATAAAAATAATTGCAATTGAACTGAACACTTGGAACACAAAATACGCACTCAATACAGGGTACACATATAACTGCGTTATTAATTGTTTATTGACGGCGTTAGTTTTCGAGAGACAAAAAAAAAACTAATTTTTTTCCTCAAATTTTACTTTTTAAGATCAGTATGATTGAAAGACAGGTAATAGAGATAATAAAAACTATTAGCAGCTGTAATTAAAGTTCAATTTTGGGGGTGGCCAGTAATGATGAGACACGCTGCACAATATGTTTATAGAGGAAATTCAATTTAATTATGTATTGTATCCATAGTAATGTGTAATGTAATTTTCTAAATGTGTTTAATAAAAATCGTGTTGGTGAACTGTGTTACACGAGGGTTTTCACATTTTTTTTTGCCATGTTAGAGTGAAACCGTGTTGTAGGAGGGTTAGCTGCACTCCACTTCGTTGACTGAGCGATCAATGTTTACCAAATGAAGTAAATGGAAGAAGAAAAACAACATTCTGTTTCTTTTTGTTATTTTAACAAAAAAAAAAGATTAACGTTCTGAATAGAAAATTAAATCGAATAGAAATTTCTAAACATATGCAACCAACTAATCTCGGAAAAGAATCGTTTGAAGACTTTTTCATCGACGAGCAAATCGGCTGGTTTTCTTTAATGAAATTTTTGCGATAAATTCGGTCTGGATTATATTGGTTCCCCTGTTATCATTGAGCTTACTAGAATTTGCGCGTCACAAATTTTTAACGTCTGTGCTGCAATGAAAATATTTATCATCGCAGGTTACAGAATACGAGACAAGAAAAATGCAAGAATATCGTCATTTCGTAATTATAAAAAAGGAACGCTTATAAACAATCCTTTGTGTAATCGCTTGTTTAGCTATTGCATTTCACGAAAATTGTTTTGAAATGATTCTTAATCACAAACATTGATTGTTTCTGGATTTTTCATGTTTGTAAATGTGTAAAACATTCCACCGTAGCAACTTTTTTATTTCACCTCTTTTATACAATGAAATTCAAGTTAAAACAATTTTTTGGATTAAAAGAATAAGACAACTTTAAATGATAAGAAAATAAAAGTTTAATACAATTCCCCCTATTTTTTGCTAAATTGCATCATGGACTGCATGTAGTCGCAGTCCAGATCTTCCAAGCGTTTCATTTTGGACCCATCGTGACTACCACGTCCTGAATCGTAATTCCTGCGGTTGAAGGGCGCACGATGCTGGCGCATGTTAGAATTCACGTAGACAGACCTGGGACGAGGATGTGCATGCACTCGAGGAGTCATCCTGGCACTATCATGTTGATAATGATTTGTAGAACGATACTGCTGGGGCACAGGTAAACGAATATTGTCCTCGTTGGAACCTTTAGGTAAAAAAGCTCGTACCTGTTTTTGATCTGAAAGTTTGAAGCTTCCGGAAGTACTTGGAACCGGCTGTTCCGCCCTATTCTCAGTTGGTGAGTCCAGTTGCATGTAATCCTTCATCATTTCTTCTAACTGAAGCATCAGAGTATTCTCATCTTGCGGAGGTAATTCCTTTGGTGGTTCCGGTGGTTTAGTACAAAACCTTTTTCGGTTGTACTCCGCTGTAGTTTGTAATGGTGGCTGTGCAGATTTCCAGGGCGAATGGTTGACTTGAGGAGCAGGGGGCTTGGATTTTGCTACTTGAGTCACCTGGGGTCTCAACTGCGGCATGTAGGCCCACCATGGCAAAATGCTAGGTCGATAGATAGGGATTGGGGTGGCATACAACCAAGGATCTATGCGAACAATCTGCCCTCTGATTAAAGTAAAATGGATGGGCGGGCATAAGGTATAAGCACTTTGCCGCAAATATTCGGCGAACGCTTGCAATTCACTATTAGAGATAACATTCTGAAACAAAATCGTTACAAATTCATTAGATAAGTATGTATGGGTTACCCATGAGAGCTGCTGTGGAAAAATCGGTGGCGGTATGGTAGTGTTTACTTCTGAAATTACTGGAAAAAAAATGTGTATCAAATGTGATGAGCGTGACCGCGTAAATAATTAGGTACCCATATTTTGCGGAACGTCAGCTTGAGCATGGGGTTGAATTGGGGGGACGGCTGGTCCGTGTGCTTGACTATGAGCATTTTGGTGATCCTTGAACATAAACAACACTAAAGAGGAATGGTTCAAGACACCAAAATATCTTAGATCCTACTGGAAGCATTTGGACAAACCTCAATAGAATAAGAACAGAGAACAATATAGTTGCGTTGGTGGAGGGTTTGACATAACTGCTGCGCAAAATTATACAGGGTGTTATAAGTTTTATCACCGGTGACAAAATAACCCTCAAAATAATTTGTCAATTCTCATAAACTGCACGAGACATTTTTAGAAACAAGAAAAATATTTAAAAAAAAACAACAGGTAAATTTTGAGAAGATGACAAATTTATCAAATAACAGGATCAGGTTACTTGACTTATCATTTATGGCAGTTGTCGTAAATTAAAGAAGTTGAAGAGCACAAGATACATTTTACAGGTACGGATTAAGGGTCGTCAAAATTCGGTGAGTAGGGTTTACAGCGTTTTCCGCATATGCATAGAATAAGAGAAGCAAAAAATTTTGGGCATCTTTTGTAAAATAATAAACTTAATATTAAAAACTTCTTTTATTCTTTCTTTCAAAGAATACGGTTCTAATAAACGAATCAGTAAAAAAAATCCATGCCATCACCAGGACCGACCTTCTTTGGGGGCCCTCAAATGTTCACCAATTAAGAGCTCTTGCACCCTTGTAGCCCAGCCCGTTCAGATTATTACAAAACACCGCAAAAAAATAAATTTTACCTACTTGTAAGAAGTTATATACAGTAAAGCCCAAATTGCCATTTTGGTCACTGTTCATATTCGATACTACACGCACTTACTTTTTCACAACCGTCTTCGTAAATTTCAAAAAGCAAACTGTTAAGTTGAAACCTTATTATGACAGCGTTATCAAACCACAATTACTGGAAAACCGCTGTAGGTCTGAACCACCGTAGGTAGGATAATTGCGCAATCATTGCGAAACGGTTATGTAGTGCGGAACCGCTTTCAAATTTACGTTGGTTAAATCGGGGCGCTAGTAAGCAAATTGATTCATTTATAATCGCGTCCATCTCAATGAGCCTCGTCTGTATTACGCGTTCTTGACAATGAAGATTTTCTTCGTTCCCGATAATGTAAATATTTCGATTGTAATTAATATGAGCATACTGGGAATGTTATGTAAACAGTTTCGAAACGATAAGGTGAATCACATTTTATTGAGCAACGATTTTAAGAACCACAACAAATTAAAAGCTTCTACGACGTTTTAAGGATTTTGCTGCATCCCCGGAGTCAGCTCCGGAAACCTTGCTCTCCAAACACAGATAATTAAGACTTCCTCCTTTGGTCATCATCAGAAGATTCTTCTTCTGAATGGCATTGTGCTTTTTAAGGTTGTTATAACTCGTCTCGTCTCGTTTCATTTTTTGGATTTCATCTTCTGCGGAAATTAATTTAAAATTTTGAATTTTTTTGTTTTCCTCACCTGAATTGATGGGCATATTCGCAAGAAGACTTTCGGATTCTTGTTTTTCCTCAAGTATTGTTACTAATTTACTTGGAACCTGCAAAGAAGGTTTTATGAAAGAAAACCGTTTATTACAACGAAATTGAAAAGTTTTCTTCATGTTGATCGTGCTAGTACAAAATTATAAATGATAGGTTTAGGTATTTGTTTGGGAGGAGATTGTATCGGGCGACTGTTCGGGGGCGGTGTTAACCGGGCGTTCGCTTTTAAATCCAAAACGGTTTGAATTTTGGAAAATTCGGTAACATTTTTCGTGCTAAATTTCAAACAAGCAGTAACTAAATTTTTATCGCGAGCAGACCATAAGTACCAACATAAAGCAAACTGTCAGTTATTGAAAGATTGTAAGGCGTACCTAAATTTTCAGTAAAAATGTGCTTGTGTTTGTAATATTTGCATTATCATAAATTAATATAAACGCTTTATAATACTCGAGATAGTGTCGATCGCTTGTTTGTTTGAAATTAAAAAACAATTGCGACGATGCGACGATTACAAGTACTGTCAATTTACAAAATATAATCACTTTCCACGAAAAGAATTAAATTCGAGAAGTTTTTCAATAACTTGTTATTGTAATCATTTGTGACTAATTTGAGCTGTTTGTTGTAGTGGAAATCATTTTTTCTCTTTTTTTGTGTGCTCGTCTTTGCTTTTTATTTACTTTTATGTTGTCAAATTAATACGTAAAATGCCTGCCAAACAACGAAAAATCGCTGTCATGGGTTATAGATCAGTAGGTCAGTATCAAATTTCCCAATAAAACTACCCTGTGACAATTCAACATTTTTCAGGAAAATCGTCGTTGAGTATCCAATTCGTGGAGGGACAGTTCGTTGATTCGTACGATCCTACCATAGAAAATAGTAAGTCAATTTGTAACAGGATTCACAGCAACCTGGAAATGCCGGGAAATTTAAAACTAACCCAAAATGTCAGGAAAAATCAGAATTTATTTTATGTGCCTGGAAAAAAGTTTAAGATGCGATAGAAAGAAATTTCTTTTCTGTCTCTCATTATTTGTAGGTATTTGTCACTGGAATTATTTTCGAGTGTTTCTTTCTCATTCGAGCATTATCCGACTGCATAGAAATAGAAAGATCTCTTGGTGGATTTTATGTTATGTTAATTCTTATAATATACAGTGTCCATGGAAAGGGTTGCACACTTGTAAACTTTCTTATCTGCCAATTGGCAACAAAAAAACATTTTGACAAAATGTTCTGCTTATTTTGGGAAATCATAAACAATTGTCAAAGTTATAATGAAATGTACAGAACGCTCTAGAAATTTTAAAGTACGAAATCGACCTTGAACAAAGTACCCTTATTTTTCATTTTTGTGAAAAATGTTATTTTACAAAGTTGTTTCTTAATGTAACAAAAGCTTAAATACAAATAACAATACATTTACACGTAGAATAATATTTTATTTGTATCAGAAACTATTCAACGTTAAAACCTTCCAGTTGTAGGGGAGGGTGAGGCAAATCCACCTATTTAAGCTTTCACCTATAATTTCTAGATTATTTCATAAAAATTTGTTGAATAAAATATCAGAACAAATTGCTTATAGACTTGTCATCATTAATCATTTTATTTATTTCAAAATTAAACAAATGAATATTAACAAAAAAACAGAGTGGGGTAAAACCGCCACGTAACTAAAGTTTAATTAAAAATACAGAAATTTCAAATAAATTGATCCAAATTGTCTTCTGCACATTTAGTGCATACTTCATGAGCCCATTTTCTACACTTTTGGCATTTCTGTGCCTTGGATTTTAAATAACGTTTTCTGCAATACAAGGGGGGAATCTTCTGGCTCATCTTCCGCTTCACAATGACTATCACTATCAGAATCAACAATTTCTTGTTTCTTGCATTTGATTCCTTTTTCTGTAAAGCAAACCTATTTTACAAACTTTGCCTCACACGCTCATAGGCAGTTTAGCCCCATAACCCAGAAATTGTAAATTTTTTATTTTTTTTAACAGTAAAAACGGCTGTTAACACTTGGATATCTGAACTCTAAATTTTCATCGTCCAGTTAAGCCAGAATAAAATCATTCAAAATTTCTAAATAAGAATTTTGATTCAGGTTTCCATTAAAAAAGTAAGGACCTATAATAAAATAACTATGTTTTGTACATCACTAGAACAATTGAAAGTAAATTTTGACTGGTTTAGTTAAAGGCACAAATTAATAGAAAAAGGTCATGGAAAACCTTGAAAAGTCGGGGAATTTGAAAATATAGAATTGCTGTGAACCCTGTTGTAATCTTACGCCTCTTTTCAGCATTTTCCAAATTTACTAGAGTTAATTCGCAAGATTACGAATTGAAATTGGTCGACACAGCGGGCCAAGATGAATATTCCATATTCCCTTCCCAATACAGCATAGATGTCCACGGTTACGTCCTTGTATACAGTATAACCAGCGCGAAATCATTTGAAGTTATCAAAGTTATTTACGAGAAACTTTTAGATATCACTGGTAAAGTTCAGTGAGTGTTGCGATTCACATTAATTCAATCTTGCTGATTATTTGTTTTTAGCGTGCCTATAGTGTTGGTTGGGAATAAAACCGATCTGCATATGGAGAGGATGATTTCTACTGAAGAAGGAAAGAAATTGGCTGATGATTGGAATGCCGTATTTGTGGAGGCATCTGCTAAACAAAATACTGTAAATATTTGTCATTTCCTGCCTAACTTGATTTTCTATTTATAATTATTTTAGTCCGTCTCGGATATTTTCCACACGTTGCTTATGGAGATGGAAAAAGCCGACACCAAGCCTCCAAAGCCATGTTTCATATCATAATTGTTACGAATTTTAATTAAATAGTTAAAATTATTGTGCAGAAATTCATGATTGACCATTGTACTTGAATGTTAAAATTGTGATTGTAAAGTATATTAATATGTGTATATATTTACGCAAACTGTGTAATGTTGGCCTTGTGTTCACTCCAATTGTGATGAGAATTCAAACTTTTACTTTCTACTTATCATTTACATGTAACAACTTTTGACCATGCAAATTCGCAATAACTTGGTGCACGAAAGTAAATTTTTAATTCGACCATCGCCCTTAAGACTGGATACAAGATGCATTAAAACTTAATATGTAAGAATAATTCAGAAATGTATTTTCAATATGTAACTGTAGTGTTTTCTTTTTAATTGTTTTACTTAAGAGTTTTCATAGTTGTTAGAACATGACAACAAAAAATTGTTATGCTAGCCTCTGTTTGAGATTTGAACTTACAAATTTCCAGGATGGCATAACGACTTGTATTTATTTATTGTTAAAATTTTAGTAATAGTGTAGCACAATATCTTACACAGTTCCTAGTATTTACCGGCAGAGGAATAGGGAACTTAATTTTTTCCCAGCAATCCGGAGTGGATTGTTTCATAAATTAGCTGAATTTATTAGCTTAAGCAGTAGTTAATCCAATTTCGATGTTTTTTAAATGTATAAATTTGTAAATTGTAGCCACTAGGTTTCCGAAGCAAATATTTAAATAGGTATCGGGCTTGCATAATATTTTATGTATTCAATTAAAACTGAAATTAACAAGAGACACTTGAATTGTGTCAAATGGTATATATTTATATAAATGTAAAATTGTTGAACATGATAAACTTGTATTTGTAGTAGTGGGTTACTAGTAAGCTTAATTACTAATCAAATAATTATATTTTTATACATTTGCGTTTAAAGTACAAATAACATTAGTTGATCACTCATTCGGGTGCTTTGCCAATTTCTAAATAACAAATGTTTCAAACATCACAATGTACATTAATATTTTCAGATTATATAGATTGTGATATATTCCGTTTTTCATTATTGGCATGTAATTAAGCTGTCCAAGTAATAGGGTTTTACTTAGTGAACAACAACCCAATCTACAGCAATCGTACTTCCTCATGTTTGTGATGAGAAAATAAAAATTTGAATAGTTTCTTAGTTTTTCTCCCTCAATTCAACAAGAGGAGGTTTGATGCATAAAAAGAACCTTAATTATGATAATAGTATGAATATATAATATTTTATTTATGAAAATTTATATATAATTTGGATATAAAGTAAAACGTAAATATAACAAATATAAAATAATGGGTCAACGCTTAAAAACAACTTCTTAAGAACTAAATAATAAAATTTAAACATTTGCCAACAATAAGTAAATTTGAGCAAGATGAAATAAAGCAAAACATGATGGTCGACCCAAATTATCTTATACAAAAGAATTTCATTTTATTTGAGAGGCATATACAATAAAAGACTTACAGGGTAAATGTCATATATGTAAAGTGAAACTTTCTCAAATGTTTAATTAAAGTACAACATTCCAAGCTTCTCGTATAAATTTAGGAATTAAAAAAAACTCATGTCATCACAAATTCTCTTTTCAACACATAAGTATTCGAGATTAGCAACTTTAACGAAACACTTACCTGTTGGCATAGATGCAACAAAACTGGATGAGCAATGTTAATATAATAACTCAACCAGTGCTGCATTATGCGACACAGGTTTACATTATAAAGCTTTACATCAGTAAATAATCGTCGCAAGAACATCAGGCGAGCAAATGACAAAAAATTATTATTACTTGCGACAATATATTTTCTGGTCAAATATTTAATTCTATAAAACGAGCAAACAATTTAAAAACATTAAAATAAAAAAGTTCATCAGAGACTTAAACCCTGGGATAAACAAGTTCCAGTCAAATGTATATATATTTTTTTTATTGCAAATTAAGAGACACTCCAAGTGTAAAAAATATAATTATTTTTAGTGTTTTCTTGTTTTTTAATTTGACTGGCACTTCAAAAATTGTAATATCAATTCTCACAATTTATTATGGTTAAAAACATACTCCTTACTCTATTTTCAAATTTTCACAGCCTAATCAATTATGTATTTACTGAAAATTATTACTATCTTTAATGTAAATGTAACGGGTCAGTTTGTACGGAACAAACCATTGAATTTTTTTCAAATAAAACCTGAGGAACTGTGACAAGTAGTATATGAATTGTGGAACTTAAATAAGGAATAAGAATCTCATTTTGCATTCAACCCAAAATAATGGCACTAGGTCAATGGGAAAATTATTACAAAGTATCCTGCCCATTTGTGTGACAACTAAAACCATAAAACACAAGTACAAAGGTTCCATTATTAAAAGGATAAAATGAACATATAAATATGTGCAGTCTGCAAATTAAATACGAAGCCAAAACAGAACACAAATCTGTGGCGTTCTAAGCGTAATTTACAGTACAAAAATTAACTCTGTAAAAAAGATGTATTTCTTTGTTATTGTTAACAATATTAATAGTGAAAAGACCTCCTTTTTCAAGAAAAACCACCATTAAAGGTTATACCACGCCTGTATAACATATCAAAGATGAACGCTTTAAAATGATAACTTATTCAATTTAATACCTCTAGGCCCGTCTATCGGCATCGTATGAAGTACTTCATCTAATAGCTGCAATGCCCTGTGAAGGTGGACTTCTATCCAACATGGAGTTTCTTTGATCGATTGACGTGGATAATCTGGGCCCCATCCTTTAACAAAACTCAGTCGTAAAATACAAAGTCTTCTCAAGTCGTCCACTCCAATTCCTGTAGCTGCCGATAAGCCTATCAATAAAAGAATTAATAATAATAAAAATAATAAAAAAATAATATTCACTTATTGCCGGTGCTATTCCACCAACCGAATGTGGTCCAGGAATATGACCAGCAACTGCAGCTGCTTGAGCAGCCGCCGCTGCTTGTGCCGTAGCAGCTTGTGTGGTCATCTGATGATGACACTGGCGTAAATCGAATACCTAAAAGGAATTCGGTTAATTTCCACCCTTCAAAATTAATTAAGTGTACCTTAATGTAAGCAGAAGGATAAATTTTGTGAACAGCATCCCCCGGTGCTCTTCCTGCTTCCCTGTCTAAATAATAACTTTGAACGAATACGGAATGATCACTCAAACAGCGCAACCAAACATCCCCTTCTCCTCTTAGATCCAGTTGTACGCCCTTACCAATGTGCAATCTTGCCCGTTCACTTAGTTCTGTTCTATGCACATTACTCAACGCACCCAGACAAAATCTGTTTCCTCCAGATGGATCAACGTATCCGTCAATTGTGACGTTTGGGCAGCTTGAGGGCACCTTGAATGTCTCGCCAACTTGTGTATCAAGTTCAAAATATGCAACGGAACACCAATACTCCGGAGCTGGTTGTGGAGAAAGTAAACCAGTTATGTTTACATCGTTTCCCAGCTGATTTGTACTGTGGCTCCCTGAAACGAAATAAAATTTTGGTGGATGTAAATAAATTTATGAAACTTACAATAAGGTGTGTGGTGGCTCCGATTGTCAGGAGGTTGCATTGATTGAGTGTACGTTAAAGTATTGGAACCAGTCCAAGTCCCTTGGGCTCCAGTGTACGATTGTCCAATGGTTGCCGACTGTTGAGAGGCAACAACTTGCACATTATTAGCAGACTGAACGTTATTTCCAGCAGAATTATTAAAACCATTCTGGTGGAGATGTGGAGACACAGGTGAACTGTTACCAGCTTGCAAAAAAAAAGTTAAGTTTGATTTAAACATAAAAGTAGTTATATTACCTATAGATTGTGGTAAAGAATCAGAACCTGGCCTATCAGCTACTTGTGAAGTGACCTGTGAGGGATTAAAAAATTGTGACTGAGCGTTATGTCCAGATGGAGCTACATGAAGAGGGGTGCCTGTGGTTCCAGGCGGTTGTTGAGGAGGAAGAGTGCCTGTTGAAACTTGTGCCTGATTGGGACCTGCAAAATTATATGATTAAGTGAACGAAATTAATAAGAGCTTAACCCTTAAGTACTGGCGTGGGGCCGCGCAGGCCTAAAAAATTTTATACCACTTACACCATAAGAGGTTCAGGAAGTTGTCATTACCGATGTTCCTCACTAGCTTAACTTTGATAATTTTTCACACGAAACCTTACAACAATTATTTCCGGCCGTGCATTTTATGGGGCCTAAATTTCGCTAACATAAAGTTAATATTTTTCGGTATACATATTTTTAATCAGTCCCACAAGTCCCGCGGATCCAGCGTTTGCGGGATTGGTATCCCTAATCTGGATCCTCAAACTCAATGGGGTACGTAATAATACATTTTTAAGACTATTTAAGTAATTCATTTTTTAAAGCAGTTTTCCTCAACAGTTATTTGTTTTTTTTAAAACTAATTTAACCGATTTTATACTTTTTGTTGTGGTTTACGACCTCTCACACTATTAGAGGATTTAGAAATCTACTACTTGGATGACAGTTGAGTTTTCTTAATTTTTAATTCACTGCAAGGCTTCTGAATTACCCGGAGATTTTCATATTTTGTAAATGCAACCTGTTTCACGAGTGATAAGGAGCCTAAATATTTGGAGGATGCAACTCATAATACATTGCATAATTAACGTGGTTTTTGTACAAACGCGCTTTGGAGGATTTTGCCTAATCGATTCAATTAATCCTTGGCCACTGAGAAGCCCAGATCTTACATTTTTGATTTTTTTTGTGGGGGATGGTAAAAGACCAAATGTAGCAAATGTTGCATCCTTCAAATATTTAGGCCCATTATGACTGGTGAAACAGGCTGTATATGCCACAAATAAGAACTTCCTTGTGTTTACTGATTTTATCCGGAATTAGTTTCTTGTCAACAATACTTTAAATAAAACATATTAAACTAACCATAACTGCACTGGCGCCTGCGCGGCCCCACACAAGTACTTATGTACGTAAGAATAGTGAGTTAAACAAAAAAAAAAAAATCTTACGAAGCGGTAGATGCATGCGAGAAGGTAACCAAGTGGATCTTGGACATGCTTCGGGCACACCTTCCATTTTAGGAACGGTAGGAGTTGATAAGATGGTCCTGTTTCCCGTGTTATACATAGCGGGATCGCCTGTTGTGGCAATCAAATAAAAAAAATCATGCAAAACAATAAAATAAAGCTTGTGTATAAAATAAAAAAAAAGTGAGAATTATTACTCCTTGTTCGTAAAGTTTACCTGCAGATTGTGGGGGTAAGGTAGCGAGATTAAAATTTTGTTGAGGAGGGTGGTGTTGAATCGTTTGTGATACACCTACGCCCATGTCACTATCAACATCCATG
Organism: Dascillus cervinus; assembly: GCA_949768715.1. Taxonomy (NCBI): domain Eukaryota; kingdom Metazoa; phylum Arthropoda; class Insecta; order Coleoptera; family Dascillidae; genus Dascillus; species Dascillus cervinus. The sequence continues at coordinate 7,146,844 of OX458323.1, forward strand.
CTGTTTCCAGGTACTGGGGCACCTGCACTGTATTCATCCTTCACGAGCCTAGAAGGACCGGATTGTAGTGTTAAACCGGAAAGATCAATTCCAGGAGACACGACTCTCTCGTAATGGTAGGGATTAACACAAACCGAATCACACTTTAAATCAAACGCAAACTGACAATATTTCACGTGTTTCAGTTCATTTTTATGTAAATCGGGCCATCTCCAGATGCGAGCGTATATAACGTGGGGAAATCCCTTCCTTCCTGCCACCTTCAACAAAAGAATTAGTAACAGATCTGATGGTTGGATAGGTCTTACCTGCAGACGCCCGTCTAATGTTCTCTGGATGGTGACGCATTTGCTGGGATGAGCACCGTTGGTCGTTATGGCAGTTATTAACGAATCGAGTTCATCACGTTTCTCTTTTAACTTTTTAACCAGGGACTCAATGGCCCGTTTAGCAAATCCCTCACTTTCACCACCTTGTCGATGGCACATTAAACTATGTACAATACTCAAACAAGCATCAGCAGAGGTAGGAGCATTTGCTGCTATGCCTGACATTTCTCGCACTGTAATTTAATGAAATTTAAACTGACATAACCTGACAGTTGGACAAGAAGATTTGATAATAAACGGTTAACGAATTTAGGTTATTCTTCTTAAGACAGTGTAGATTTTAAGCACAAAATTTATGAGATTTAATGAACGCGGTTCCGAGTATACATCTCCCACCACCCCTCAAAATGTCAGTCTAATCAATAATAGTTTGGTTTATTTATACTTTCTGCATTATAGATACCTTCTTGTGGAGAAACGTTTGTTGAATATAAATGTCCTCCGCTGGAAAGTCCTACCATTATACACAATTAAACACAAACATCTACCAAAATTTTATCTCGAGGCAGATTTTGGAGACGAACCGGGTTGTAATCACAAATTATCAGATAGGAAACGGCAAACCCCAACACCTATGCCATCTGACAATTCAAAAAATTCATCACAAACCTGCGGGAACTTCGAACGTTATGATTTCAGAAACGCCAACATGCAAATTTTGTTTATCAAATTCGCTTTAAAACAACAAACAAACTTGACGAAATTCTTTATTAAGATAACGCAAACTTTCAACGATAAAAATCTGTCTAATTGCAGTATTTTTAATATTAAAATGGAGCTAATTCAACTCTTCAACTTACCATTAGTAATTTTTCAACGTTTAACATAAAACTACACAAACGAAACGAATAAATAAAATAAACGAAATGAACTAAACAAATAACAGCCAAAAGGTGGCATGGACGTTACGGAGATGTCAAATTTTCAACCTGTTACTTGTGGTTTGTTACAACGATGTGTTGTTAATCAACCGAAAGATGACGCTGTCCTGATTATTGTCTCTTTTGGAATATCTGGATAAATGTGATTCGCAGTGAAAGTGAGTACGAAGATAATTTAAAGTATGGATATTGAATTAAGGTGGCTCGGCGCCACGAGACTAAATTCAATGGTTTTGTACGTTGTCCGTACAGTCGCATTTTCAAATTTGAAAAGAAGGTCGCTATCTTATACGACGAGTACACGCTAGCCAGACGACTTCCATTTAATTACAGTTTGATATTATGTCAATTAAGCTTGTTATTAATTAAAATGTCAAAATTCACCTAATCTTACAACTTCCTGTACGGCTCCAATTTTCAACATTTTGCTTTAAAATTGTAATGGTCTTGTAGCTTACTCATTTATCGGCGGCCCTCACTATATCGTTTTTCTTCATATACTACCGTTTTTTAATTATTTCAATGTTTGTAAATTGATGTAAAAAAAAGTGCCGAGAAATGTTCAAGAAAAAGATCGCCTGAAGTCATCCGTCAGTTTAATTTACAACCGTACTTCAGAGTATTAATGGCATGCGGTGTGGCTTAACACAGCAAGAGAATTCTAATTTTGGTATATGAAACATTCAATGACAAAGCTACACACATTTTCGGTATTTCTAACTACCTGTTTTCGACCTTTTATGTGGAAAAGAAATATCTTGGCGAAAAATGAAAGTTTATTTTAAACGTCAATATTCTCTCGTTTTTTATTTCGATAAACTTTAAAGGATAATAATAAATACATGTGAGGGTATAACTTAAGTTTTATTCAATCTAATGACAATATTTAAATAACGCTAATTACATCACAACAAATTTTCGTTTTTTTTCTTTTCTTTTACTAATAACATGCAATTGAATCCGTTCGTTTCAAAAACAATTTAAGTCAACAAAACGAAATAGGCGAAAAAAACTAAATAAAATGAACCACTACGGTTGCTTTAACAGTAAACGTCGTAAGACCCTCCCTCGGCGCCTTTGACTGCATTTTCAAATTTTAAAAGAAGGTCGCTATCCGGGCGGTTTTCGCTTACTTACAGTTTGATATTATGTCAATTAAACTTGTTATTAATTAAAATGTCCAAATCTTCAACATTTTGATTATTTCAATGTATCGTATTGAAAACAATAATCAAACCTTTGGCAACATTTTACTTTATCGTATTTTTTCTCTTTAATTTTTTTTTAATTACAAAGAAAAATTAAAAAGTAGTTAACGGTTGCGTTTAAGCTATATTTCCCAATATTTAAGCAATTTTTATTTGACACAAACAAAACACAATGCACTGTGGAATTTGCAATTCCAGGAAACTTATGTACTACCTTACCGCCTGTAATAAAAACTAACCGAAAGAAACGAACCTAGCTTCTTTTCTTGTTACATTTATGGCTAGATATTTCAACGATTTTCTTCATTTAAAATGACTTGATTGTATGAACACCCACTTTTGGAACAATACATTGTTTCCAAATTTGAAATTTTGTTTTAAAAAAGCGGATTTACCTGAAATCAAAGAAAACGGTTTTTGTTTTTAAAATTATTACTTACCAATTGTTTGTCAAAATTAGCAATGTCACTAAATAAAACTGTTTTCATAGCTAAGGTTACAGTTGTTTTTTTTTTCAAAATTATTAGCTACTTACCAATGTTTCAAAGAGTCATTTTCAAAAGTGTTGAAATTTCAAGTCTCACTCTGGCTGTTACTGGGTAACAATGTTTAAGCAAACGAACGGTTTTTGTTTCCAAAATTATTAGTTACCGAGGCGACTGTGTCACAAACTGTTTGTCAAAATTGTCACTGTCAATGTTACTAAATAACATTTTTTTTTTCAAAACTATTAGCTCCCTATTAATGTTTCAAAGTGTTTTTTTTTTAATGTTGTGGAAATGTTAGAATTATAAACCTTACTCTGGCTGTTTTCGTAAGCAATAATTAGTAACCAGGGCAACAAATTTTTCGATTGTTTTTCAAAATAATCAAGTGACAATGTTTTTCAAAATGATTGGTTACCAATGTTTCAAATTCTTTTTGAAAATTGTCAGTTACCAAGCAACGGCATTTTCGCATTTTGAAAACAATCAGTGTCACTCTGACAGTTGCCCGGTTATTAGACAACGTGTAAAATCGATGATCGCATTAAACGCACCTCTAAATCTCAATTTCAAAAATCGAATAGAGTTTCCGATTATATTGACGCATCGAATGACGATAATTACCTCCACACTAACGCATTTACAAACTTAATAGTCGACTGTCACATTCGGTCCTGTGCGTCACATGCACCGCCATCGGGCCCTCGATGCGATTTTGACGTTGCCCCGTTTTGACGACGCCGCTCCAACCGCGCGCCAGATTAACAATAATCACATATTTTCGGTACATTAATTTTTATCGGAGCGGGAAAATTGTTACCGTTAGTCAATTATGTAATAAAAAAATATCCTGCTCACATAAAACTTCAAGTACGTACAGTGAATGGAAGTGAAAAATGGTTTGTTATTAATTTGTATCAATTAAACGATATAGGATACACATTCGGAAATTGACGGGAAATATAAATACGACGCCCACATAATTCGAACATTTGCCTATCAGTACAGTGATTATTATCGTTATTATCATTATTATATTATATTATTATTATATAAATTGATTTGTACTGAGTCTTCCAAATGATGCAATAATCTTGTGCTCTAACAAAATATCTGTCGATACAGCAAGTGATTAGCAGCAAAAGTGATATTGGGGACGGAGAAAATAATTCTCTGAACGCAAATGTAACAGCCTAAATGCAAAGTGTTCATTCACTGGCAAGGTCACCCTACGATTTTAAAGACGAATTTTTGTAAGAATAAAAGAGGCGACCCAAACACGTCTCGGGCGTTGTAAATTCTGTAAATGTAAATATAAGTCGTTTCAAGAGAGTGATTTATAGCTACTTGACGGCGCTCTATTGTGCATAATTATTTATGACCAAGGTGGTACCGTGGTTGCCTATCATTTAGTAGAAGAACGATCTCGTAAAATTGTAGTATTGAAGTAAACAAGTTTCTGTGCCGAGAGCCGTTAAGCGTTATTTTTATTAATCTGTTTCGTTGAAAAACGACAACTTTGTGTTTGAAATATTTTCAGTTCGGTTCTGGAAACTTCCAACTGTGGACAATGTCATAGGTAAATTGAAATCGTACTTACCTTTGCGGCTAGGTAGTAACGATTGTTTACAGTCATAAATCATTACTTTTACTTTTAAGGCTCCTGGCCCGTGAAGAGTTTCAGCGAAACTCATAAAAATAAATTGCTTTGGCGTACCCCTTAATACAGGCAACACCTTAAACTTGTTTATAACCAAGGTATCACAATACAATAGGTCAGTGTTTAACCACAGCCTTCTTAAATTATCAAGCCATGGCCATATGCTTGGCAACGCCGCTTTCACTGAAACAAGTAGGTCTATTCGTTGCAGCTTCGGTTGGGGTATTTAATACTTACACAAAAAATTAGTTGCATGTTTATCAAAATTTACTAATAATTTTTTATTATAATCTGCAAGAAACATTAGATAAATTCACAAATTCAATGTAAATACGTATATGAATAATACATAGTATTAAAAATAAGCAGCGGTTATCATTACTTATTAAATATAACATAATTTAAAATTGTCCACACATCATAAGATAACTATAAAATTACCTTTACAATTATTATTAGATGCTGTTCCAATTACATTTTTAGCTCTATAATCTAAGTCCCTGGTGATATAGATTTAGTCAATTAAAAGAACAACTACTTTTTCCATACTGGATAAAGATTTTGACATATGTGCAAGATAATTTTGATTATTTGTGATATCATTGGGTGAAATGTGCAGTGAAGCGGATAATTTTTGCAAATGTCTTTGGTGCGGGAAAACAAAAAAAAATCCGAATTAAATTGTAACTGCTTGGGAATTGTGAATAAAACACGAATGACATAATTATTGTTGCTACTGAATATTTATTTTTCTTATTAAGAAATTGTTTAACTGATCAACTGTAATTTCAAGCTGAGTCCCATATACAAAATTATTATCTTTTTCCGATAAAGTGTGCGCTTCGACAAGGTAATTTAAACTTTTAGTAATCAGGGATTCAATTGACACAGAATAGATGTCTGTCGAAGAAGCTTTGTACAGGGTCAACAAATTTTCAACTTGGGACCATTTGCTTAATTTTAAATTATTCGGAAGCAACCACTTCAGATCATGAACAGACAATTAAATTTTCATTAATAAGTATGCTATTTTCTATATTAAGATAATTTTCAAAATCTAATGTGTAAAAGCATATATTATTTTCTCTCACTTTAACTTCCCAATTAAAAAGTTGAACACGATTTGTATAATTATCTTTGAAATTATTGAAATCGGAAATGACATCCTTATTTAGAAAATCCTCCGTCATCTGAGCTTGGGCCTTTTGAACTTTTTCACGCCGCCTTTCAGGATCTTGGCGTTTAGTTACTTTCGGTTTTGATAAGTAACTTGGTAAATTTTGAAAAATACTTGGAATTGCCTGTTGAGCTAATTTTGGATGTGCAAAAATATAAGTTCCATCTGGGCGAAGCCACTTGTCATACCTTATCATTTCTTCTTCAAGAAAATGTTTTACATAAACAACTGCACTAGGAGAAGGTGTCCAGTTGGCCCTTGGAATAGCACGAATCCATTGCCTTCTTCTTTCTTTATCCTTTGGAAATGAGTACATTGTTTGATAGGTTTCGTGTTTCAAAATTGTGGCATAATTGGATTTACATCTAGATACCTACACAACACATCCGAGGCATTTTTGTCTTGTTCACTTTGTTTCGTGTTTTTTTGTTATGTATTTCGAGGAAGCGTCGCGATTTTGATGGGGCTTGTTCCATAAATAACTATCATTGTTTATTATGCTGTTTATTAACACACACTTAACACTTAATGTTTACAATATTTACACTTATTCTTATTCTAATCTATTACAATATTGTAAATGTAGAAATTATTAATTTTAGTTAATGAATTTCGTTTGATAATTGAATTTGAACTTGGAAAATTTACTAGAAATTTTCTGGAACTTGTTCATTAGACGCTGGTTTGTATCGAACTAATCTTTAGATTGCAGTAAAATTTTGGGTTTTTGAGATAGCGGATGTATGTGCTAAGGGGTTTATATGTGTTAATTCTTAAAAAAAAACATTAGGGGTACCTACCTAATTTGGAAACCGTGACGTTCGGTAAACTGTGATTTTTCTGTTGACATTTATTGTGTTTAAAGAGTTCACTAATGAAATTGTCAGAGTTAACGATAGGTCTATAACAATTTTTAAAATTAACGGGCCATTCGGCCCTTCGGTCACAGCCTTTCGCATTTGCTATGGACTCTTTTTTCGGATGGCCCTTCAATTAGCGAATTACAAATAAATAACTTAACTAATGAAATAATTACCTTACTTTGTCGTATTCTCTTAGTTGTAACTGTACGAATGTGTAAACAGCACTTATTATCACAAATATTTAAAAAAAAAACACATTATTAATAATGACACGTTAAGAGAGATTTTGACTTATTTTTTTTGTGATATACATCAGTTTCGTGATATCTACATGGAAAAAAAAGATCTGAATCGAACAGTCTTTATTTTTGTTGGCTTTACAACGAAAAACGCAATAACAAGCACACGGTTTTTTAAAAAAATATAAATTTAGGCTTATACACTATGAACCTAATTCGGACACAGGCTTCCAAGAAATGTACATAAAAGGGACACCCACTGGTACACATAACGGACACAGTCTATAATTCGAGCTTAACCTAATTGAGACACACAAGCAAGTTTTTTTTATTTATAGAAATATTAAGATAAAAGATTAAAATTATTCAAAATTCTTTTTTTTTTCGTTTCAGGAACAATAAATATGCCTCTTTTGTTATTATTTAGTAGTACTGGTTCTTTAATTTTCTGATGTATGTCTTCAAATTTATACCGGAGTACATCCTTTTTGGAAGGCCATTTCCAGTTATTTCCACTCGGATTTACAAAAGCCTCATCTTTTTTAATGTCTTCTATTATGCCCGGAAACTGCATGTCAACATAATTGACAATAACATAGGCATCAATCGCAAAGTCTATATCTAATTCTGCTGCAGATGGAGTTATCTTCTTCATCGACAGTAATTGTACGATTTTCTTTAGTGTCATTAACAGTTTTGTCTCTCTTTTGTCTTTTGGAAGTTTTTTCTTTCATTTTTTCTTGTCGACGCCTTTTTCTATTTTCTTTTTCTTTTTCTTTTTCAGCTTTTGCCTCATTTTTACTGTTGTAGTACGCCTTCCATTGTTCAGAACTAGCAACGCTAGATACTTTAACCACTTGCTTTTTCTTTTTTTCCTGTTTTGGATTTTCCGGCCAAAATAAAATATTCTTAAAGGGTGAAAGTACTAAAAATGGCAACTTACTGCCTCCAGCTATTTGTTTTTTAGGGCTTTGATTATTGTTGGTTTCTACTAACGAAGCTCTTATTGCTTCAGGATTTCTGCCGACATTGTTAACCTTGTCTATTTCTGCTGAATTTTTGGTTTCTTTTTTATTTGTCTCAGCATTGTTTGCCATTTCTATTTCCGTCTCCATTAACTTTTCTTTTTCTCCCATCGCATCCGTCATTATTTTTTCTTCATTTGTTTGTACAATATTGATCTTCTCTACTTTTGTCTCATTAGCCGTCACTGACCATAAAACGGACACTGATGGATCCAATTAAGACACCCTGTGTCAGATTTAGGACTCCCACATTTAATCACGAAAAGAAAAGAGAAATGCAAAATACTTCTGTGTTGGTATTAAAAAAGGATATAAAATACAAATCTTTAGATATACGAATATGTATATAATTCTGACACCTGTCACCGTGCTTCGCACTCCCGTTCTCAAAATACATGACTTCCATCGCAACACCTTGGTTCCCGGTTGTGAAGGGAAACGGATAAATAAAACGAGTGTCAGTAGTAGAAAAACTACCACAGCGAAAAGCATAACACATCCCATGTCAGAATTAGGAAATGCCTATGATGGTATTACAAAAACCTTAAAAAAAATGGGTGGCCCGTTTTCCTTGCACTTGAGTGTATGAAAAAGTTGGAATCTTCCAATTGGAAAATTTAGAATCGTTTTAAAGGTCGTATCGTAAATACGACCTTTAAATCCTAATTGCAATTATCTTGGAATTTTTAATTTAATGGTTTCCTATATTTTGAGTAAGTGTGGGCAAAATAAAGAATTAATTAAAGCAATCTGTGTCACCAGTTGATTGGGGAAAACGAAGTCAGTAAAGTTTAGAAAATTTCTAATTTTACTGTAAATCTCAGAAAAAAATTAAAAATGAAGAGTTAAAGATGAAATAAATTTATTATCGGGAGAATGTTTAATTATTTATTCAATTTCTTTAACACTTCTACAATAAATGTTTTCTATCAGTAACAAATTAACAAGAAATCAAATTTCAAAATTAAATACAAAATGAAAAGGCAATTATAAACCAACAACATTGTTACTCATATCAGATTCAGTAACAAATTATGAAGCAAACAAATTTCAAAATTAAATACAAAATGAAAAATTATACACTCATATCAGACTCATATTCATAATCGGTATCACAAGAAACAGATTCATCTGCTGATTCATCTGCCCATTCATCTTCTGATTCATCTGCCGATTCACCTGCTGATTCATCTGCTGATTCGGTAACTGAATCCGACATCTCAACGTTATTCCTTGTAAGATCATTTGGATGTGGAAAGTCAGGATTTAATATAGATATTAAAATGGCCAATACTAATAAAATAACACATTGAAGACACAGATGAGAGGGGTCCATCCTAGTCGGTCTGTTCATTTCATGTTCCATAGTTGCATTGAGAGGCCTAACTGGCCTGTCCGTAGATAGGAACTGTTTGATATTAGAAGGACCAACCATTCCTGGTCTAAAGAACGCCGTGGGGCCTCCACCTAACATTCCCTCAATCGAGTCATTGCTTGTGCCCTGAAAGTTCATTTCGGCTTTTTCGACGTCCGAATAGTTACTTATCGGCCCCATCTTTTCAGCCTGCATATCCGTTTCAATATCAACACTTGTTATTGGAATAGAGAGCGTAGCTGGTTCCCCGTTAGTTGAATTGCTAGTTACTGCATTATCATTATTGTCATCGTCAAACAATTCAAATAGGTCATTTGGGTCTCGAGCAATTGCTTTGTCTATTCCGCTTTCAGTTGGCGGTAGTACAGTTACAAGCTCACTTGTTACTGTGGATGGCTCCCTAGTTTCAGGTACAGCGGATACAGTTGAATTTACTGGCACTCTATTGCTTTCCTCATAAGTGGTTATCTCATTTGAAGCCTGACGCATTAATGCCCGTATAATTGACAATGCCAAGGGTCTGGGCATTGTTGCGGTATATGGTTCGGACAATGCTATCATCTGTGCTATCTCAAAAGCTGGAATGTCCCTGACACATAAAAGGTGAAGTAATTCATTATCGGTGAAAATACTTTCTCGATGTAATTGATTGAACCTTGATGAATCGCCACTGGCTCGCAAGGCCGCTGCAATTGAAACAGCTAAGGGTCTAGGAGGTCGACCGCTATTTCTTTCGGAGCGTTCAATGGTATTAGCAATCATCAACACTGGTATTGACCGATCAGAAGCGAAATGAACCAAATCTTCTTCGGACAAAGTTAAAGTTGAATTTTCACTGTTATTCATCTTTCTAAAATTACAAAACTGTATTACATCTATTTAAATCACCTAAATTTTTAAACCTTACAAATTTGCTTAAACGTCAGTTAGCAATGCAGGTACTTTTCAAACTACTTGGGGTTTTTAGAAATACCAAAACCATCGACACTAAATTAACAGCGCGGGAATTTCAAAAATTAATTTTTCGTTAGAGAAATTACAAAAACTAGAGAAATATAATATAAAAAATAAACCGCACAAATTGAAAGACGATATTGAAAAATTTAGAATCGTTTTAATGGTCGCATTTTAAATCGTAATTTGCTTATGTGTGAGCAAAATAAAGAATTAATTTAAGCAATCTGTGCCACCAGTTGATTGGGGAAAACAGAAGTCAGTATTGGTTAGAAGAATCTTAATTTTACAGTACTACATCTCAGAGATGCGTGCAACAAATGCTTCGGGGTTAGAGATGGAAGTGTGGGTGCGTAAGAAAGCAAAAGAGTGCCTAGTAACGAATTCCTTTTTTTGTTTGGTATGGGGTGGAATAGTACGTATTTAACAATAACAATAAGAAATTTATAACCGACTAACTGAAGTACTCGACTTCGCTCGATGTACAATATTTGGTAGCTGTAGGACACTTTATTCTATGCGAAAATATGTTTGACCGATATCCCCCTCACCCCAAGATGCAATTGTGTACAAAATTTGGTGGCTGTAGGATACTTCTTTCTGTGCGAAAATATGTTTGGGTTATAATCCCCCCCCCCCCCTCTAATATACACTTGTGTACAAAATTTGGTGGCTGTAGGAAACTTCTTTCTATGCGAAAATCTGTTTGGGCGATAAGCCCCCCACCTCACTAAGATGTTTTAATTAATTTTACTTACATTTTCCATATCCTTGAATTTTTTCACTTTAAAAATGTGTTTAAAATGTGTTTTTAAAATGTGTTTTTAATGTAATGTAATTAAATGTGACAAACTTTAAATTTAAATTTAAAGTGAAAAAAAAAATTCAAGGATATGGAAAATGTAAGTAAAATTAATTAAAATATTTAAATCCATATCGGGAAAAAAACTCGTTTGAGGATCACTAAGATGTACTTGTGTACAAAATTTGGTAGCTGTAGGACACTTCTTTCTATGCGAAAATATGTTTGACCGATATCCCCCCCCCCCCAGATGCAATTGTGTACAAAATTTGGTGGCTGTAGGATACTTCTTTCTACACTCAGAAAAATAAGTTTTGCTAAATATAAGAAAATTTTTATGTAACACTACTTGTAGTCTTTGAATAGGCGCCAATGCACACATAATGTATTCTATACAACTACAAAGTTATATTCACAAAACTATATCGTATATTACTTTGTGGTTATATATAATACGACTACACGTTCTTGTATTAATAAACAAAAATATAGTGGTAATAAATACGACTAATAATTTTTCTACTATATTGAAGTACCAGTGATATTCAAAATTATTCCTTTTTGTATACCATAACATAATTACGTGGTATTATATAATGCTTATTAGGAATATTGTCCACATTAATTTTTTATATTAACTGCGTTATAGTAGTGGTATTAAATAAATAAAACAATTCCATAGTACAAAATATAAAGTATTTATTAAATAATAGTAAACAAATAATACCAATACAAAGCAAATCTCAATCAAAAAAACATTTTTTTGTATTGAATAAAAATTCTTAAAAATACTCATGATAGCTAACATTAGTATTAACTAAAAAACTAAAAATTAATTAGTAACTAATCATTATCATTATTGTTATTGTTATTTTTATATATGATGAGGTGTAACAATGATTTTTTTTCACATTTTTCTGTAAATAGACACGGTTCATTACAATAAAGATCAACCGTTTTTACAAATTGTAAATTAGCTGTTTTTTCTACTATATAGCCATAAAAATGAGTGTCGAAATGTAAAGTATTTAATTTTTCATAAATTAAATAACAATTTTGATTTTCATCTACTACTATATCTTCAATAATTCCAAATTTAGTATTTCGTTCATCGTCGTTACTTTCAAGCACTATCACGGTTTTTTGTTTTAATTTCCAATTATTTATTTCCACCCAATTAAAAAAATTATGTTTTATCGTTATTTCTAACAAGTTATTAATCGTGGGATGTGATTTATAGGTATTATATTTTATATTGCAATTTTTTCCACATTTGACAAAGGTTTTCAAACTTGACAGGCAATTGCTGATGAAACTTAACTGATGTTTAATGGCTAAAGTCTTAGTCACATTAACTCTGGAATTATGAAAACATTAACATAAGCTACTCACTAGTGTATATCCCAAAGGTTGTGTGATACACGAATATAATTTAAAATATTCATGTATTTCAGTTTTCCCTTCTATGAAACTTTTCAATGGAGATTTTGAAGTTGCCTTCCAGAAATCTTCGACTTTTGGCCATGGATTTATATTTTTTTGCAGCCAGTTAATTTTTTCAATCTTGCACTCATCAACAACCGGTTGAATAATTTCTCCAGTTTCTAAAAATTAATATTATTTATTTAATTACCTTTCTCCGTCCACCCTTATTTATAAATGTTAAAAAAATTGAAAAAACACCAATTAGAGAGGAGCCGGATACAATATAAAAAATTTACAAATTGTTACCTTCACTTCGAATTCTTTTTGGTTTATGTTGCGGGATAATTCCTAAATTTCTATAACACGTTCTTGTGTTGCAATATTTATTCCAAAGCAATCCCCGAGCTGAAATATTTTTTCCACGGCCATCTGTATATCCAGGCAAATAGTAGCTGGCTGCAAATTCCAGAGGAAACACAGTACATATAGAATTTGCAATTAAATTAAAGCGCTCTCCAGATATTCTATGAAAAAAAATTAAAAATCAATTGCAAAATAATTATGTCCCCTATAGTACTAATAATTTTTACCTTTTATCAGGATCATTTCTTAATTCGTTACCAATTATAAGGTCTACTAATAACTTTCTTTTTAATTCCTTGTGAATGGTGTAGTGTTTATAAATTTTCACGCCCTCGTTTGAGCTGTCTAAAAATTTCTTCAAGTCGTATGTGGCAATAGCATGGCAATAGTTAGCGCAGAGTTATTGGAAGAAGATGTATCTACTGTCTCTGAAAAACTTCCAGGCAGTGACAAAATTTCGTCACCTTCAAACGATTCCTGTTCGTTATTAGTGAAAGATGTTGAAGTCGAATTCCATCCGGAATATAAGTTACATTCTAAAACAAAGTATATACCAAGTCAAGTCAAAAACCGATACAATTTGAAATAAATAAAGAACACCGGCATAAGTATTAAATAAAAACAATTTTTGTTTTAAAAAAATTCAGTAGCTAAGGTGTAAATTTGTTGAAAAACAAAATGAAAAAATTAAAATATAAAAAAAACGATACATATTTAAATTTGGTATTGCTATACAGTTTAGTGACAAAATCTGTGACAAATTTAGTCACTTGACTGTATTTATTTAGCCATTTTTGGGGAAAAATAATTATATGTAAAAGTAATATTACATCCTCATGTTTAGTAAACTCTTTCCACTGTTTTTTCAGTTTCAGCTGGAGGCCAATTGCCGGAACCAATTTTGATATGTCATTTTCACTCAGCAGAGCAAATGATTCCTAATCAATTACGTGTTCTAAGAATTGAAATAAGTCATTAATAACTAGTAGGTATTTACTAGAGCAGTAAAATTACTTAATTTTTACTTGTTCCACCTGATTAAAAATATCCTTTTGGGAATTATTGACATGACACAACGTAAGCTGATGATAATTTACAAAAATTTGTTATACGTCAGTAAAATTTAAAACAAATGGCCAATCCACAAAAAAAGTAAAAAAATTCTAAATTAAATTAAATAGGAGAAACTTACCTTTGAATATTGGAACTAGTTCAGACAAGCCCCATTTAATTAACTTATCTTCCATTTTAAGGCTGTTTGCTCACTACCTCAATCAGTTTTTACCAAATTCTGACTTTATTTTTAAAAATTTTTAAACAATTTTTTTTTTTAAATTCTTAAAAAAATACAAGACAGGGTAGTGCGTATTTTTTGTTTCGAAAATATGTGTAGCAAAAGAATAAAAAATGAAATTAGAGTAATATCAAAAAATTAACAACAGTGGCATATTCTATCACGTATTCTAATTACGTCCTTGAAAGAATTAAAAAAATATTTTCAAAATTAAGCCTATAAAATCGTAAATAAGATCAACCTGTAACAAAAATTTTCGGGGAAAATTTAAAGTGAAACATGGTACAGTTGCGGCTACAGGCGGTGCTTCGATTATCTGTGATGTTTTGCGTACGAAATTTATCAATTCCGAGAACTAAACATAAATAAAGATAAGTATTTTACGATACCGAATTACTATTCAGATGAGATTTTACTACCGTTTGTTCAGTGACAAGTAAATCATTCTTTTTTATTAATAATGAACAAATTTACATTTTTTGGTGACTGTTACAATTGAGTGGTTCAATGTTGAAGTGGACCAAGTCCATAATACCTAAATTTGACTTAAAGACGTTAAAAGTTGTTTGTTAATAATTAATTCTAGTGTGTTTTTTATAATTTTTCATGGGTGGGGAACTTTTTATCAATTTATGACTAAACAGTTAGTAGCATCATTGGTGTTAGATCAAATTGTTTTTGCTGAATAATTTTTTTTGTTGTCTTTCCTACTATAGTGACTTTGGTATGAAGGAAAAAATGTAATGTGTGCAATGATATCAGAGTCGTCTATTTTGTTTGTTGAAATATTTTTACCGCTATAATCCGTTACAGCAAATACCCTAACTAATTTGTAGCACTCCTAAAAAAAAACTTCTTACAGACGTTTATGTTGCCTTTCTTTACAAGTACAGTGTATTGAAACGTTGAGGACTTTTCTTTCTCTGACCCACCTCTCGGCCGTTTTCTTGTAACTTCCGACTTTTTAATCATGCCACGCAGAAATATGTTTTGTTTGGTAAAATCGGCTAGTTTCCAAAACGATTTAAATTTTTTTTTAAATACTCGGGATTAATTTTCTCTGGGCATTTTTTGCGGCATTTACAGTCAAAATAAATGTTTAAAAGTTTTTCTGTGACTATTTTATTTTTTGACTTATTAGACTTGCCACTGTTTCTTAAAAATTTTCTCTTCGGGATATTTTCCTACCACGTTGGCTTTCCTCGGAATTTTATGGCATCTCATTCATTGCTGCAACTGCATGGAGTCCACGATTGGCTTGTATACAAGTTGAATAAGAGGTACATCATTCTTAGAATCTGCTACTGTCATAATAATTCATATGTGAAATCAAGTAATAATTGATTTACAACGTTTGCTACGTTAGCTTACCGTTTTCCATACTAAAATAAAATATAATTCGGTCCTGTAATGACAATATTTGGAGTTGGTTAACTTTAGCACTGAACGTTTTGAGAAATAATTCACAGCTAAAATACATTACCTCCACCTATTAGTACAAAAAAGAGTTATGGACTTGATCCATTATAGCACTGAAAAGTATCGGTTTTAGGCAATCTTTTGGACGGTTCAACTAAAAAATCGTGATTTTTGACTTGGTCCACTTCAGCTTTGAACCACTCAATTTTAGAAAGAAAATACTTTTAAAACGATTTGCTATAATGGGAAGGTACAATTTAAGGGATGAAATGCTAAAAGTACAAAAGGTGGGATTTTATATGTATAATCATACAATACACCAGCTCGAAATATTTCACCTCCGTGGAAAATCTTATTTTCGTTAACGTCTCTTTACTTTTAAATAAATGATCCACAATCATTCCTGCACCGATGGTATAGTGTTCCATTGTTCTTATGATTTTTAAGACATGTTCGCATTGTGTCTACGAAGAATACTGTCATTACGCAGGACTGCTATTTCTGTATAGGTCGACCGGTCCTTCTAGATAATCTTAATGGTATAATCACAACTGCACAGGGTGAGTTAAGTTTTACCGCCCCGGCCATAATACCTATTAAAGATTGAGGGGAAAGTATGCAATTTACATGTTACATCAGTTGAAGTTTACACTATCGATTAGTGCTAAAAGTTTTCCAAATCATTTTTATTTGAAGCCAAAAAAGTAAAACAAAGAGTTTCGGGTAAAATTTCCATGTTTGGTTTTTTATTTCAAAATTTGTCAAATTATTCGAAGCATTGTTAATTGCAATTTGATTCGTTAAAAAATTATTACTTTTTGAGTTAAATCAAATTTAACATAAAGCACGAAAAATACTTTTATTTATGACTTTCCAACAATGGATAATACGGTCTACCGCGTAACAATACCTCATGATCGACCCATAAAACTGAAGCGGACGGCGTTTTAGTTGTTGCCAGACCCGTATTCTGGAATTTGTGAGAAAAATAAAATAAGTTTTTAATAGGTAAATATTAAGTTTATTTTATAAAAGATGCTCAAAGTGATACCCCATTACCCATAAATTAAAAGCATTTCAAGCTTCTCCTCGACTGAGTATTGAAATGGCATGATTATACTAAGAACGGAACGGTATTAATTTTTGATTTTTTAATGTGTTGTAGCGAATTTCGTTAAACAGATTAATGGTTTTTTTTTTCATTTTTGCAAGAAATTTTTAAATCAGCATTTTTGAATAGAGCATGAAGAGTCCTTTCAAATGAGGTATCACAAGGCCCACCTTCCCATTTAAAAATTTGGGGGTTGCAACTGTCACTCGAAGGGGGTCAAGGTTAAGGATGAAATTTTCACTTTTCAGGATATCATGTGATAGACTAAAAATGACGTGTATCGGGATTTTGTTTTTCAATGTGCACAATAATTGAGATAATGAATTTATTCCAGTTGGCTGGCGCTCACTGTATGTCATTCCCGGCCTGATTTGCATATATCTTTTAGATAGAAAAAGATGACGAATTTTGTAAAACAATGATGAAGAAGTTAGAAGAATTTTATCTGGAAGCTATGGTACCCGTTCTATTGAAAAATTACTGATTATAAACTCAAACTTAATAAACAGCGCAGCGTTTAAATGGGGCCGTGATATCGTCGAAAATGCTAAAAAGCAATTCTAACCAGAAATGCATCTCAGAATAAAAGATTGTGGAGGTTGTATAGATAAGGAAAATTGGTGTTTCCAAGAAATTATTTGTGTACATTCCGTCCGCAACGACTTGAGTGGCAGATGTCAACAATTGATTCAACCAATAGCGCACAAAGAGCATTCGTAAATTAGACTACGTAAATTTGTACAACATAGAGTCAATATTGCATCTTTTTCTTAATGCGTGCGGTGTGTAGCAATGGGCTTCCAAAACGTATGTCGGTGAATAAAAATCTTAAGAATAAGCGACATGCCCACTGCAAATATTTGTTTCGGCAAATTGCGAAAACAGCCTTAAGTTCATGGCACTGTTAACACTGGAGAACTACCGATACAAAAAAGTTATACCTTGCTTGCAATAGTTGATTATATTCTGAATCATATCAAGTTATTTATAAATAGTTGATAACCCGCTATAAACCAGTGCCTATCAAACATGGCGCTAGCCGCGAATAAAATGTATTTCGCGTCAGCGCTGGCGAGTTAAATGCGTCGTTTGGCATTTTTGCTACCACTGTTTCGGATGTATAATATAAATAAATAAATGCAAAATCAGCAGAAATTCACAACTCTTATCTGTAAACCGCAATATAATCAACATTATACTGAACTAAAAACTACTAATGTTTTTGCATTGAAAAACTGAAGGGTCTTGTAAAAAGGGACACTCCAGGTAATTTCCCTGACCCGGATATGCCGTCCACATGTGCACGTCAAAATAATAACTTTACTATTGTTAGAAACTAAATACAATTCAATAATTCTTAGAAATTGTCAAGGTTTCAGCCGCTTGCTCGTGCTGAAGCGCGGGAAAGGAAAACTTATTTTAAAAGTTTTATTTAGAAAATTCGTTGAAGCGATTACATGAGTGAAATGAATCAAATTTTATTTCGCTGCGTTCGTTTATTTTTATTTTTTGCTTTTGACAGAAACTTATTCATTTATGGGTACTTATAGTATTGGATATTTAACCCTGGAGTCATGTTCTATATGTCCCACAGACCGACTTTTTCGTAAATTTTGTGTAACTTTTTACTATTTTAACAAATTTGGCCGATTCTTCGAGTAGCTGCTTGATTTGGTCATTGCTATTTTCAGTCAGTCGCTTCATAGCCACATATGACCACATTGCATTTTTTTTATGGTTTTTGCACCTTTACGGTCTGTGGGACCGTACAACATGACTGAAGAAAGTAAATAAATCAATTGCAATTATCTTTTACGGCATATTTTTAGACTTATGGATTTCTTTGTTAATTATTATTTTCTGTGTTCTTACTATTGTTTTAGCACAAATTATTTTATGAATACAGTGTGACCTCGATAATCCGAACTAATTAAAACCGCGGTGATCCGGATAAGTAAATAATTCGGTTTATTGAAGCAGGACAGTTTTTTTTATTAAAACGAGTAACATTTAATACAAAACAACTAGAAAATAGTACATAAACAAAAATTATTTAAAACAGAAGTATAGTTATTAAATTTTATATTAATTTGTGAAGCACATTTGCGGCCACCCAAATGGGAACGTTTTTTTTTTTTGGCAACTTGATTTTTGCTTTACATCATAAGCGTCTTAAAAAAACATCAACCAAATATCAATATTATTTTGTTTATGACCAATATTATTTCACGAAAGTCACTGGAATAAAACCAGATTTAATCTATGGAAAAATAGGGAAATTTATGTCAGGTATCGTGCATATTTGGGTGGCCGCAAATTTACTTTGTAATTATTGTTTGCTTGATCCTGTTCTGGTTCATTAAACAAGCCGTTTCTTTTAATCTTTAAAGTACAGGAACATCTTGTAGTGGTACGGATTACCGAGCCCCATCAAATCCAAATTATATGGTACATAATGCAATTGAAATGCTTGGACGGATTATTGAAGAATCCACTATAATGAAGGATCGGATTATCGAGGTCGCACTGTATTTATATTTTTTGTGTATTATCATAATTTTTGATTTAATGTTGCTTCGAATGTGGTTCGAAAAAAAAATAGAAAAATCAAATATTGTCGCAAAAAATGCAACAGATATCTTATGCCTCGAACATATTACGGTCATATGCAATGACTGTTCAACCGAAAGAAAAGACAGTTTTATTTTCGTAAAATAATTTTTTTATAGTTTTCTTTTTATTTGGTTTGACAGGCTATTATGTTGTTTTCTTAGCACCAAAGTTATTTTTGAAAGAAAGTTTAATGATTTGTTGTTTTTTAGACATGTTTCAAAAAAGTGCCATAATTGTGGTACCTGTGAATACCCACTGATAAGTTCAATAACAATAATGTTATATTAAATCTCTTTGTGTTTGATTGTAGAGAAAGGACGTAGTTTCCAATATATAAATTTAGAACTAACCTAAAACAATAATTTTTCAATAATAATTACACTAGAAAGATTCGGTCTCCGAGACCGAAGACATGGACGGGGAAAATTTATTTCGGAACATGACTCTAGGGTTAAGTATTAAAACATTTTATTGGTACAGATATCGATACGTTTTTACCAAAGTATCGTAAGCCACATCTGTCAAATTTTGCAGGAGACAACTTTCTTGTCCACAAGGTCATTGCATGTGACTATCTTGGAACTTACGATAGGTTTATTGTGTTCTTATCACCATAAAGAATAAACTGATGGGTATATTACTCTGCCAGAACAAGCATTTAGTCCGATATTTACGATATAATGCAAAATCTCAATTTCGCTCAAAATGTCACTTACGATACTTTGGAAAAAAGGTATCGATATGTGGATAGATGAAATCAAATTCTCGAATTCGTATATAATATAATGGCTAACGGTTCTTAATACTCAAAATGTACTAAGTTTGTAATATTAAGTTAACTTTATATTGCATTATGTAGTAAAGTCGTATTAGCATGCGCTGTAGTTATATTCAATATCAAATATAAGTACGATATTGTAGTTGTATTTTATATCAATCAAAGTTTTATTAAATATTGTCTTATGTACTTAGGAATAGTGCATGCTGTTATATATAATAGTAAAATATACATAATACTGCGTTTTGTATTAAGATTTTTTAAATTTTTTCTCAGTGTATGCGAAAATATGTTTGGGCGATAAGCCCCCCGCCTCTAATATGCACTTGTGTACAAAATTTGGTGGCTGTAGGACACTTCTTTCTATGCGAAAATCTGTTTGGGCGATAAGCCCCCCACCTCACTAAGATGTACTTGTGTACAAAATTTGGTAGCTGTAGGACACTTCTTTCTATGCGAAAATATGTTTGACCGATATCCCCCCCCCAAGATGCAATTGTGTACAAAATTTGGTGGCTGTAGGATACTTCTTTTTGTGCGAAAATATGTTTGGGCGATAAGCCCCCCCCCCTCTAATATGCACTTGTGTACAAAATTTGGTAGCTGTAGGACACTTCTTTCTATGCGAAAATATGTTTGACCGATATCCCCCCCCCAGATGCAATTGTGTACAAAATTTGGTGGCTGTAGGATACTTCTTTCTATGCGAAAATATGTTTGGGCGATAAGCCCCCCGCCTCTAATATGCACTTGTGTACAAAATTTGGTGGCTGTAGGACACTTCTTTCTATGCGAAAATCTGTTTGGGCGATAAGCCCCCCACCTCACTAAGATGTACTTGTGTACAAAATTTGGTAGCTGTAGGACACTTCTTTCTATGCGAAAATATGTTTGACCGATATCCCCCCCCCCAAGATGCAATTGTGTACAAAATTTGGTGGCTGTAGGATACTTCTTTTTGTGCGAAAATATGTTTGGGCGATAAGCCCCCCCCCTCTAATATGCACTTGTGTACAAAATTTGGTAGCTGTAGGACACTTCTTTCTATGCGAAAATATGTTTGACCGATATCCCCCCCCCAAGATGCAATTGTGTACAAAATTTGGTGGCTGTAGGATACTTCTTTTTGTGCGAAAATATGTTTGGGCGATAAGCCCCCCCCCTCTAATATGCACTTGTGTACAAAATTTGGTAGCTGTAGGACACTTCTTTCTATGCGAAAATATGTTTGACCGATATCCCCCCCCCCAGATGCAATTGTGTACAAAATTTGGTGGCTGTAGGATACTTCTTTCTATGCGAAAATATGTTTGACCGATATCCCCCCCCCAGATGCAATTGTGTACAAAATTTGGTGGCTGTAGGATACTTCTTTCTGTGCGAAAATATGTTTGGGCGACAAGCCCCCCCTTCTAATATGCACTTGTGTACAAAATTTGGTGGCATTTGGTGGCTGTAGGACACTTCTTTCTATGCGAAAATATTGTGCGATAAGCCCCCCCCCCACTAAGCTACACTTGTGTACAAAATTTGCTGACTCTAGGACACTTCTTTCTGTACGAAAATCTATAACTATAGGAATAATAGCGCCCTTATAGATTGTATCCAGAGACGCAGTGACGTCCAAATCCCAGGAGGCCCAACACTTCCGTCTTATTCAAGCAATAAACGCACCTATTCTCCCTTGCACATAGTCTGCATGCTTTTCAAAATTGAGTTTCCGATCAACCATCACCCCCAGGTACCTTACGCAGTTGGCCTGGCTTAGTCGAATGTTATCAATGCGCAGGGCCAGATCTCGGTTAATCATAAAAAGGTTGAAATAAATTTATTGTAGTGAGAATGTTTGATTATTTATTAAATTTCTTTGGCACTTCTACAAGAAATGTTTTCTATCAGTAACAAATTAAGAAGAAAACACATTTCAAAATACAAATTGAGAAAGTAATCCTAAACAAATAATATACTTTAATGTAGGGTGAACCGTCCAGTGAATGAACACCACCCAGTGAATGAACACTGCTCAAATAAACTGAATTATTAAGAACAGTGGGGCATTTTGGAACTATCTTGAGTGCGAAATAGTTCCATTAGGTCTCTACAGATATGATCCAATTATTGTTTTTTTCTTATCAGTTTATTCCAAAAAAAGACATTGCTCAAATCAACAGTTGGTTGCGAGTTGCAGTCAAATGTAGAGGCAGGTCCTATTTCATCGTATCTTTGAACATAATTTATAATTTATAACAAAGAAACAAAATTTTCTTTATTACAAATACGTTTGAAGTTAATGTATTGTCATCCATATTGGGTGTTCATTTACTGGACGTCGCTGTTTTGGTTTTTGGTTTTGGTGTTCATTCACTGGGTATTTAGTACGTCTTGTATTTAAATGTCTTTTAATAAATTGATTTGTAGCGAGTCTTCCAAATGATGCAATAATCTTGTGCTCTAACAAAATATCTATCGATACAACAAGTTATTAGCAACAAAAGTGATATTGGGGACGGAGAAAATAATTCTGTGAACGCAAATGTGACAACCGAAATGCAAAGTGTTCATTCACTGGCAAGGTCACCCTATATCAGATTCATCAGATTCATCACATTCATTTGTTTCTTCGCTATCCGAATCCGAAATCAAAATAACGCCAGTATTTGGATTATAATTTGAACAGTGGCAGTCACCATGTCCCATAGGCATTAAAAGAGCAATTAGCAATAAAACTACAAACAGGCCACTGATGACAGGGATCAATCCTATTTGGTCTGCTAGTTTCATTTCCCATAGTTCCATTAAGAGGCCTAAGTGGCAATAAAAAAAAATTGAATACAAACGTTAAAAGAAGTTTTTTAACAACTGCTATAATTTTTAATTACGTCAAAATTTATCTATAGTGTGTTTTCGTTTAAGTTGCAGCGATAGCGACAGTTTACGCAGGGATAATACGAAACGGAGAGCGCTTATTGGACCATTACCTACTTATACCGGGGGGGCAAAACGATTTATTGAAAATAAATAAATGAAAATGGAAAATGGAAAATTGAAAATTTTCAATTTTACGAGAACATTTTATGAACATTTTATTTTAGATATATCCATAAACAAAACTAAAAGTTGGTTTATGTAAAACTGACTTTAAAAATGGCGCTTACAGTAGCAACCTTATAATGAATGAGGTATAGCTTTGATAAATTGGTTAGAGCAATAATAACAACCATTACATTATTTATAAAAGTCGAAAAAGTTTGATTCTTTGCATTACTTTTTCAATATGGACACGATAAACTCTCACTATAATACGAATTACTTTGCAGAACACAACAGTTTTTCCATTTCAATAAACTTGAATTGAATCAACCAATGTAAATTTTACCTCCAATATTTTAACTGACATATTTGCCTACAGACGGCGACTCTTTCGCCAATTAATTATATGGTCTGTGGTTGAGGCGAACGGATAACAAGTGACAAGCGCAGGTAATAAAAAATAAAGTGATAAGCACACAGAACCTGCTGGTCTATTTTATAACTAAAAGTTGAAAAGTTTTTGAACATTTTTGCTCGTGAGTTCAGATAAAGTTAACTTCAGTTCCCAATTAACAAAAAGTCATTTCATTATCAAATTGTCGGCTGCGTACCATGTGAATTTTGTCGCTTTGATTGAACTTGTTTTAATTGCACATTTTTACGATAGATAATGGCAGAGTGGCAGCCGAGTGATCAGCCGAGTGATGAGTATTTATTCGCACAAGTCCTGGCTCTTGAGGAGGAGATTAAAGTTAGACCCATTCCGGTAATAAGCGATCATGTAAGAAAGGCTCGAAGTAAACCCCCCCCGTTTTATGATTTCGATGGAAGTGAGATAGAGGTCCGGCGTTGCCATCCGGGTAGAGGCTATTCCATGAATGACGTGTTAAGAAGGCCCGGTGGTAAACCCTCTTTTTACGAACAGGAAAAGAAATTTGCTGCTGAAATCAGGCAAGCCACAAGTGACAGTTATAGTAACGAGATAATTGAACAGGCCCTTAAAAGTGGTAAAGATGTGGCTCCCAGTGTGGTGCCTAGTTTTCCGAAGTTTCGACAATCTTCTAAATTTAACGAAAGTGCTAACCCTAAAGTTGAATAGGGGACTGCTGCAATATTAAAAAGGGAAATAAGAGGAAAAAAAAAAGATCTTAAAAGTGGTACATTATATTATACATTATACATTATATACATACATTATATATTATACATTATACATGTATTTTTCTAAAATTTTGAATAATAATTATACAATTTGGTAGAAAAGTTTATTTTTATTGCCAAAGGACCGAGTTTAGATCCTGAGGTGTAAAGCAGGGCCTGTTAGAGCCACTTGGAGGCCCAGGTCAAGCAATATACGTGGCCCCCTATGTAATGAAAAAAATTCAAAAATGGTTCTATCGACTGATAGGCCCTTTGTCCGGATAAGTCCTCAATTTTATTTTACTATAAATAAAAATATTCTTACTGTAGAAATAGTCATAAAATCGGTTATATAAACATTTTATATGAAAAAGAACAAGCAAAAGTAGTACATACCGATATTTGTACTGTGGGGACAATCATGTCTTACAAGAAACAAAAATGGATTATTTCCCTGTACAAATAGAATTCTTTAAAATTATTTTATTGCTAAACAATTCATTATAATTGTGAACTACATTGTTAAAATTAACTTATCTCCCAGCTTCATATCCAGGAAATAAATCTGATAGAATAGAACCCAGATTCTTATTAACGCTTAATTTGTACTGTGCACCTAATTCAAATCTACAGTAAGGGCAATTATACAGTGAGGACGCGTGGGTTGGAATAAATTCATTTAAAATTCATGGGTTTAGTTTTTGGAAAAACGCTCGGACACGTCGATTTTTGTTTTTAAAACTGCATCTTTTTTGATATTTATAATTTTAAGATCGTCTTTTATTTTGGCACTATGACGTCATCAATAATTTTTTAAAATTGCATCATATATTTTTGTTCACGAATTTGGATGCAGCGCATTTTTCTGAGTACAGAAATGTCAAATTCGTATGACCTTGAAGAGGAAAGTTTTCGAAATAATCAGTCCTAAAGTTTCAAAAATTTATGATAAAATTATTAGAATAGACCACTAATAATATCATCAAGGAAGCGCTGGAAATCGAGCAAAACATTCAATTGCGTGTTTATTTTTCCGGTTTATTGAAGTAGACTTTAGATTTCAGATAACCCCATAGATAAAAATCTAATGGGGTTAAATCTGAAGACCTAGATGGCCATTCGATAAAACCTTTCCTTCCGATCCATCTATTTGGGAAAATATTATGAAGGTATTCTCGTACTGTTCTCGAATAGTGTGGGGGCGTTCCATCCTGTTGGAACCATATTAAATCTGCCGGTATATTTGGGTTTTCATTATTCAGATAGAGTGCACTTACACTGGGTATTATGTCATTTTGTAGTAAGTCTAAGTATTTTTCAGAATTAAGTGTTCCCTCAATAAAAAGGGACCCACAATTGAGATACCCACAATTCCGGTCCAAACGTTTACTTTCTGAGGGAATTATGTATGACTTTTCATTCTCTAATGTGAGTTTTCCGGTGCTCAATATCGAAAATTTTGCCTGTATACCGAACCATTCAAACAAAATGTTACCTCGTCGGAAAAAACTATCTTACGTAAAAATTCCGGGTTGGCATTGCATCTATCCATCATTATTTCGCAAAATTTTATTCTGCGGTCGAGATCGTCTTCAATAAGTTCCTCAACAAAATGTACTTTGTATGGGTGCCATTTGTTCTTGTGTAAATATTTTAGAACAGAAGATTTACTTACTGACTGTTTTGCAGCTACTTGTCGACTTGATTTGTGAGGATTTTCTAGTAAATCGAGCAAAACATTCAATTGTGTGCTTTCTGGAAATGTAACATGGTTGGTTTTGTAATTGTCTGTTACGTGGGCAAAGTCTCTAAACTTTTTCTCCATCTTACTAACTACTGATGGTGTAATAGGCTTCTCCGGGTACTTATCATTGAACAATTCGCAAACTTCAGCTTGTGTTCGAGTATTATCGTTATATCCTACCATCATCAACATTTATATTCGTTGTTTCTCAGTTAAACGCGCCATCCTTCAAGTCTTGAAACTGTACTTGACAAGTGGCAACAATTAAAAAAACCAAACAAACACACAATTGAATGTTTTGCTCGATTTCCAGCGCTTCCTTGATGATATTATTAGTGGTCTATTCTAATAATTTTATCATAAATTTTTGAAACTTTAGGACTGATTATTTCTAAAACTTTCCTCTTCAAGGTCATACGAATTTGACATTTCTGTACTCAGAAAAATGCGCTCCATCCAAATTCGTGAACAAAAATATATGATGCAATTTTAAAAAATTATTGATGACGTCATAGTGCCAAAATAAAAGACGATCTTAAAATTATAAATATCAAAAAAGATGCAGTTTTAAAAACAAAAATCGACGTGTCCGAGCGTTTTTCCAAAAACCAAACCCATGAATTTTAAATGAATTTATTCCAACCCACGCGTCCTCACTGTATATTCCAGAAGAGAATGATCGCTTCAAACAACTCTGAAATTCATTAACATTAATAGAACGACTTGGCAGATGAAATCGATTTGTTACCTGACAAACATTGTGTTTACATTCCAAAGTTACAGGTAAATAAACTATTTCCTGGCAACAAATACACACAAATAATTCTTCTACTTTGCTTAAGAATTTTAATTTTCCTTCGGACATGCTTTCCTTACATTCTTCCCACAATTTTTTATTTGTTACATCTTCCAGTATTTTTGTATTCACATCATTACTTAACTTGTACGTTTGAGACTTCAATTTTTTGGGATTTGTTATATTAGAACTGTCACTTAATACTCGCTTTGAGCTTTTCTTTTTTTCTAGAGATTCATCTGTTTTTTTTTGTTTTTGAGCTTGAGCTTCCAAATAACCCGGCGGATACTACAAAAAGTTTTAGTTAGATAACTTACATGCAATAGTTTTAACTCATTATTAAAGAAGCCACAAGCACTGTGTTAATAACGGTTTTTTCTTACAAGTTCTAGACAAAATGCATAACAAGTAATTTTTTGTCACAAAAATGAGTGATTCTTATGCAATTTACTTACAAGCATTTCCAATTCAGGTTGATTTTCTGCCCAAGGTGGAGGTGTGGGGTCATCCCTTCTCAATAAATATCTCCAAACCATAAATCCAGATTTGCCCTTTTCTGGATAATATTTGATCACTTTATAAAGACCATCGTAACGATTTCCATCTTTTGGAGCGTAGTCAGAATGTTTGCCTAATTTATAATTACGTACGACCCTTACTGGTTTACCACCCTTCCAATTAACAGCTTCTGCTCCTTTTTGATTAAGTTTTGCATTACAATTCAAAGCAAGAGCTCTTAAAAAAACAATGAAGCTTTAATATAGGTCATTCACAATGAAAATGAATGATACTAACTTATTCATACGAGTAAGAGTTTGATCACAACTTTGTTCTGATATTCTCTTATTACCAGATAAATCTCGTCCCCCTGATCCAGTGTACATAAATTCTTCACCATTATCTACATCATCTTCGTAACCACCACTTAATACCAAACTGTAAGCTCCATCAGTCTCTCGCCCGTGAATTCCTGCAACATGAGGTCTGTGCACACCAGCTTCGGCTGCCTACAACAAAGTAATCATTTACTTAAAAGATTGACCATGTCATATAATTATTTACATGCATTTTATGGTTTCATGACAACAATATTCAGCTACTTAAAAAAGAACAATTTTCTGAAATATCTTTTATTAAAAAATGTAAGATTTGTTTACGTAATCGGTTCCTAAATTACAAAACAAAATTTAACATCACCTGCAGTCGAAATTTCCAACAAGTTCCAACTTCAACACCAGGTATAGGTCCATAATGATCCTTGGGCACTATAGTACATTCTTTAGTGCGTCCGACGCAAGCCATACCTCGACCCCAGTCTCGTGAATTACTACTGCCTTCCTTTACACTTGCCATTTTAGCTTTTTTATTACTTAATTTCAATTTATCTCCAGCTTTTACAATTTCATTTTCATCAACTTTACATGATGGGCAATACCTGCATTGTGGAACTCATAAAAACTGGTACAAAATCATTCAACAATTTTTATTTCAATCCTCTTGGCCCTGCCAGTGGCAGTTGCCACCATATACCATATTATAGACATTTAGGTCGTATATTTTTGCCAAAAATTAGTACAGTAATACCCCGATTTACGCGCTTAATGCGTGAAAAAAAAGAACGTTAAGCGAATCAAACGTAAAACGAGGTTAATTACGTTTTTTAAAATTGTCGTATAAAGTATTTTAAATACAAAAATAATACAAATACATTAAGGTTGAAAGCAGTATAGTATTTAACAGTGAAATATTAACAAATTTAAATTAATTAAAGCGATTACCGCGCAGGCGCACGATATAGTGCGTCTGCACGGTAATTGATTTTTAAAAAAGCGTTATAGCGAATCAACGTAAATCGGTTTATTAGTGTAGTTGGATCTACTGCAATACAAACTAACAAAGTAGGAATTATTAATGTTTAGATTGAATTTTTGCCAAAGTTTCTCTCATTAACAATTTGAAGGATTTTTTTTTGAAATTTCAAAGTTTGCTAGCAATACTACTGGGACAATGTTAAGCAAATATTTCCATTTGAAAGATATTTATTACAGGTGTTAAAAATTCAGGGCCAAAAGAATTATTAATCAACTTATTCTTACCATTCTGGTTCAGAAGGAATTTCTGTTAAAGGTGGGTCAAGGCACGCTATGTGATATCCATAGTCACACTCATCACATAGTATTATATTACTTGGTTCATCTTTTCCTGCACAAATTCTGCAACCACATTCTTTACATTTTCTTGTGACAACATCTTTGCACTTTGAACATCTAAATTGTTTTTTTCCTAAAAAATAGCTTTTTACTTTGTTGTTACAATTAAAAATAAGAGATAATATAGTTGTGACTGAAAAATTGATGTAGTCTCTATAAAACTTCATCATTGGATATTTGTTTTGAAATTCACTTTAATTTTTGACAATTATAGTAGACGAATGAAAGAGTGAACTATAAAAATCTTTCTATGGTTATTCTGCACAAACTTTAAGAGTATAATAGTGGTGTCATACACATCTGTAATGCTGTTATATTAGGTGTGAGTAACCCTTTAAGTAAATTCAACTACCTTACCTTCCCATTAAATGCCATTCATCAGGTAATTGAATTCGTCATTTTGCTTATTCCAAAGGTAACACAAAGCACAGATGTTTATGACCAGCCTGTATAACGAACGATTTTATTCAAAATCAACATACATAAGTAATAGATTACATAATATATCTATGATATATTTAGGACAGTCCTAGTCATAATTTTAAAAAAGTTTTGTTCACTTTAACTATAATTTTTTTTCAAAAATTCGTCTATTACTTGTTTTGGTTATACCAATCAAGCGATCCCGTGAGGTACGGTATAACCGAATTTCACTGTAGTTTATGTGAAACAGGGTACACTTACTGAGCAACGGTGGGCCTAAATTTGCTTCATTGTTTCCATTAACTATTAATACTGGCTTCTCAATTTTCATGATTTCATCTATGAATTTAATGAAACAGTTTTTGAAAGGTGCTTTCTCTTTTCCCACAAATAATGTTCCTTTTAAATGCTTCATTGTTATTTCCTCTATTTCAAAATCATACCTAAAAAAATTAATTAATTCTCAATGACAGCTACCCAAATTAACTTTATCTAAAAAAAAAATATAGTACGCACCAATACCCTCTGCTTTTTGGTTCTTCAATATTGTAATTGACGAGAACAATTTGGCCAGCAGTCAATTCTGGTTTCTTGTAAGTATATCGTGCTCTTGGACGAATGTCACTAAATGTAACATCCCACGGAAGTACCTCTTCATCACTGTAAATTTATCGTACATTCAGTATATCAAAAAATATTGAAAACTAAACGAAAAATCAAGTTAAGTATTATTTAACTTTATTTTTCAGGGTCCAATATAAAAATTCAAGGAGTTATTTCTTGGGTTATTTTAAGATATTTTGTCCTTTGATGATTTTGGGAAAGCTGCTTTGTTTCGAAGAGTTTGAATTATTTTAAAATTATTTTTTTCCTATGAGGCCATTTGAAGATATTGTGTCCAGGCCAGTGGAAAATAAGAAAGATTTGAGAAATCAGATACTTGGTGGGTGTAATGTAATAAAAAACAACCTTGGTGTATTTGAAACAGTTCGGCAGTCAATAAGAAGCTGGTGGTAGTCATTTTCAGCAGTTTTTGTAGCTTAAGAATGTTTACATGTATAATATGAAGTCATAAATGTTTTTTTTCCGAAAAGCATTTATCGCCCTGTATCTCCAAAAAAGCGTCTTTCCCACAGTCATCAAAGGACAAATGAATCTTCAAATATCCCAAGGAATAACCCCCCGAATTTTTGTCGCATGTTTAGTAAACACCCTGTATATATTATATGAAAACTAAACGTAACGATTTTCCTTGCAGTATTATTTGTGAAATAAAACCCTTCCTTTTACCAAATTCCAAGGTAAATATTAAAGGAATTAACGAAAGCCGAAAATTAAGATTGACTGTCACTGTAATTATTATATTTTGTACCCATTCATGTTATGGTAGAATTAATGACTAATATCTTCGACACTAAGTTGCTACAAGTAGCAAAACATACCACTTAAAAAGTAATGTCGAATCCAAAATGATTAAAATAACAATTAACTCATAATTTATTAGTTAGAAATTTTCATACCTTTCCAATTTAATTCTGAAGATTAGATCAGATTCTTCTGAAGAACTACTCTGAGCATTTGCTTTTTTTAAAATATCTACAATTCTTGCTTCAAACCAAGCTCCATACTCTAAATCAATCACATCAATTAATTGATTTAATGTGTAATATGAACTATCTGCTTTGATTTCTACATCTTTCGAAGTCGATTCAGTATCTTGTTCCTTTGTCAAGTTGTCTTCACTAGAAGATGATGCATCACTCGTTGCATCACTTCTTATCATCAATTGTATTACATCATTCAACTGAATATCATAATCTACCACCCGATGATCGTCAACCAACTGTAAATTTGTTAAACCAATATTTTTAATAAATTCAAACACAACCCAAACAATTTCTGTATTACCTGTTTTCCTTTATAAAACAGTCTCTGGTTCATAATTTCAACTCCAATTTCTTTAAAGATTGTAGATTGAAGTTCTTTAATCAATGCCATTTTAGATATATTTACAATAAGATCTTCTTCTCCTGGCTTCATACCTAATTTTCGAACTTTTAAATACATTTTTGTAGGAGTATTCAAAATCCGTTGTAAACATTTGCACATTTAAATAAACTTAACCTATTCTCACGAACAGTGTTGCCGCTGTGTATTAAATTGCGGGCTTTCTACGGATATATTTGTATGTAATTATTTAAATTAAAATTAATTGTGTTGATAAGTCGACTGGGACATTACTCCGAAAATAATATGATCGATTTAAGTGACAAGAAAAATTTTTCTGAAGGTGGTATATTAACAGAATTCTTAAATTTCCTCTTCTGAGAGGTTACGCTTAAATACATAACAATATAATGTTATCAGTAACACAATCTGTCAACGCTGCTTAATAGAGGCGCGGGAAAAGTATGCAGCGCAGCCAACAAACTGTTTACAATATATTTTTTTTATTATGTAAATTATTACAATCTGATCATTATACAAATAACTGCTTTGAAAATGTTAATTAAAAATAACATTAAATTGAAAATTGAACTAATTTCGTTTAGTGTCCAAAAAGCAACAATTTTGAAATGTCGAACCACTAGAAGATAATACAGATTTCTTTCCTGTATCTTCTATTTGTGTCAGGAAGATGCAGCTGTAAAATCAATTTTGCCATTTAAGATAGGAGGAGTGAGTGATCTATTTTATTTTATATTATCTGTGGTTAATTTAATTTCTCAATTTCGCTGTAATAACAAAATTAAAAAAATTCCTTTAATATTTCTGATCAATTACAAGGTACGGTTTAAGTCAAGTTTCATTTTATTTTCAATCTATTTGATACACGTGTTACATTCCAGCCATGTGTTTGACATAATTTTAATCATTTTTCTTTCAGATTGTTTAAAATGGTTTCAAATGTGGTCTACGAGCAATTTTGGACCGATAAGGCAGTCTATGACGATGCTGAAAAGCAACATTTCGAACGCATTGCTAAGGTAACTTTTTTGAATCAAGTAAAAAAAATTGGGGCCCTTCTTTTAATTTCTCTTATTAACATTATTATTTTATTTTTCTGTGGAGTAATGGTGTTTTCTTTGGTGTAGGCACCGTTAACCCCCTTGGCTGATGAAGTAGCCAAGGCAAGACAACGGTTAATTGAACTTAGAGGCACTTTTGAAGAAGTGAGTAATAAACATTCTATTTGCTCTATTAATTTTTCAGTATGCCCTTCTCGTATTAATACTTAACCCACCTGATAGTCGTTCTTACAACGTAATTAGTACTCGACTTTTTAGCCTTCCTCTGCTTTCGTTCCGTCAGTTGATGCGGGGGCTGTGAAATTTTTAGAAAAAAAGGTCGTAGAGTTTCAAAAAGGTAATGATTATGTTGTAACAAGGTTCACAGCAACCTGGAGATGTCGGGAAAATTATGTATTTTATCAAAAAATCAGGGAATTTATTTTATGTGCCCGGAAAAAGTGTAAGAGGCGATTGAAACAAATTTCTTTCCTATCTCTATTATTATTTGTACGTATTTGCCACTGGAATTATTTTCGGGTGTTTCCTTCTCATTCTCCTTCTCATCATTCTTATAATATACAGTGTGTCCATGGGGGGTTGCACACTATTGTAAATATTCTTATCTACCATTTGGCGACAAAAAATCATTCTTAACAAAAAGCTCTGCTTATTTTGGGAAATCATAAACAGTTGAAGGGAACAGGGAAAGAAGGAGGTATGTGCACTCTCGATCGAAAATGCGATAACTATGCCATTTTGTAGCAAAAATTGAGTACTATCCCATGCCCCAAGCTTAAATTTTAAAAAAATATTTAATCAGGAGATATACAGTGGAACCCCGTTTTTTGCGTCTAATTTTTGCAGTCCCATTCATTTTAATGTATTAAAAGTATATTTCATTTGTGTTATTTTGGCCTTTTTTGATTTAAAATTTGTAGAATTCGCAAATCCAGACTAAGGGGAAACTTTATTGATCCGAATTAGTGAAACTGTACTGTAGTTTAAGTTTTATCAAATTGTTGTGTTACTTGTGTCGTTCACTGTACCTATATACTGGCTTTGGATCGGATCACATTAAATTAAAAAGCGAAGATATACACGACTTTGTGTTATTTCATGAGTAGTTAAATGAAATTGAGATTATGTCGAATATGTACGTTGGTTTGAAAATATCTAAAAAATAAAATATATAGTATTTCCGAACCGTGTTGAAAAACAAAAAAGGAAATACAGTGGAACCCCGTTTTTAAGTCCCCAAGTTTTCCCGTTATTTACGTCTAATTTTTGCAGTCTCGTTTCATTTTAATGTAGGTAATACCCGGTTTTACGTTTATTTTCCCCGCAATTTACGTTGAAAATATTAAAATTAAAAATTCTATTTATAGCACATTCGATTAAATCTATGGAAATCATTGAAATGCATATGTTAGCAGTTTTTAGACACGCTGCACTTTGCAAAGTTTTGTGATCGTAATTAGGTGGACAATTTTTTATTTTATTCGGTATTGATACTCAAAAAAGTGAAAGAACGCTAGGGCTCGCGCGTAATTTTGATATACCACTTTACCTACAATATTAAAAAATCGTGAATCAATTAAAAAAAGTGCCATACAATGTGGTCCCATGGGAAAAAAACGCATGTACAAAATAATTTCAAAATACGAAGAATTTATAGTATTGACTAATTTGTATAATTTTCATTGACCTTAATTCACATTTTCCCCCATTTACGTTTTTTTTTTTGTCGGTCCCTTCAAAAACGTAAAAACGGGGCTTCACTGTAATTAGTTTTGAGATTTGCATTACACAGCAAGCATAGCAAGTCCGAGCGCTAAAAGCGCTCTCCTGAACAATTTAGAGATATGGACAGGCCTCCTTCTTTCTTTATACCCATCAGTAAGTTGTCAAGTTGGTAATGAAATGTGCAGGGCGCTCTAGAAATTGCGAAATTGCCCTTAAACGAAGTACCCTTATTTTTCATTTTTGTCAAATGTTATTTTATAAAGTTGTTCCTTAATATAACAGCAGCTTAAATACAAATAAAAAAACATTTTATTTATGTCAAGAACTATTCAACGTGAAAAGACCTCCAACTTGTACACATTTTTCGATTTTTTTTTTAAATTCTTTATAAACAGATCGTCGGGTTACTGCAAGAACCAGATAACTCCATTTAAGCATGGATTAGTTTAGTACATCTCTAGGTTTCACAATTGTCATCGAATGCACAACCAAGACAAGATAAGTGTTTGAAAGTGTGAAACATAGCACGTTTAACACTTTCGAACACTTGCCTTGTTTTGGTTGTGCATTCAATGACAATTTTGAGGCCTAGAGACCTACTAATCTAATCCACGCATAAAATGGAGTTATCTTGTTCTTGCAGTAACCCGACGAGATGATATCTTCATTTATGGGTGGTAACAGCTTCCACGATTTTTTGTTTAACAAATCATTGTCATCCAACTCATTTTCATAGACTTTTTGCTTCAAATATACTGATAAGAAGTACTCTAACGGGGTTAGATCAGGCAACCGTACAGGCCAAGCTATTTTTCCAAAGCAAGAAATTCACTTGTCCAACCACCGCCGAACTTGTAATGCGGAGTGTGCAGAACATCCGTCTTGCTGAAACATAATTTTTCTTCTGAACTCTAAATTTCCATTGTCCAGTTCAATCAGAACAGTCCTTTAAAATTTCTAAATAAGAATTTTCCATTAAAAAAATAAGGACCTATTATTTTGTGATGCAGCATGTAGCACCAAACACTTGTCCCTTTAAAAAATTTTGACTATTAGTTACAATTCGAAAATTGAGATTTCCCTGGGCCCAGTACCCACAGTTTTGTGAAGAAACTACCCAATTAGTCGTAAAAGTTGACTCGTCCGTGAATAAAACGTTTCGAGAAAAGAATTGATCGGTCAACATTTTCTCACCCAAAGACCCATTTGATATAGAGCAAAAATCAAGTTGCTAAAAAAAAAAATCGTGCACATCGGGTGGCCGCAAATGTATAGTGTCTCATTTTTGGGATGATTTTTATGACATGAACGCATTGTGTCACACGAAGAATACTGTCATTACGCAGGTACTACCATTTCTGTATAGACCGACCGGTCCTTTGAGATAATCTTAATGGTATAATCAGGACTGTATTGGCCCAAATGTTTTTTCCAATGCCACAATTTCTATACGTATTTATTCTGTATTTTGTAAAATTGGAAAAAATGCCAAATGATGTGATAAGAAACTTCGTTTGTTGCAAATAAATTTGGTAAATGTCTTGTAAATGTCTGCCCGGAGCTTTGGTAGTTCGTCACAGACGCGTGCCGTTTGGTGTCATTTAAGTAGGGTAGCTAGAAACGGATAATCACTATTGCAGGGTCGTAAAAAGCATCCGAAAAATACAAGACTATACCTTGCTTTAGGTTGATTTCGTACTTTCTAATTTCTTTCATTAGAAACTTGACAACTGTGCATGATTTCCCAAGATAAGCAGAACTTTTTATCAAGAATGATTTTTTCTCGCCAAATGGCAGATAAGAAAATAAGAAAGAGTGCGCCACCCGATTCGTGGACACACTGTATATTTATGTACTATGTTTTGTAAATTACTAGAACAATTGAAACTATCCTATATAACTCGAAGTGATAATTCTAACTGGTTTAGTGAAAGGCACAAATTAATAGAAAAGGGCCATAGAAAACCTTGAAAAGTCGGGGAATTTGAAAGTACAGAATTGCTGTGAACCCTGTATAACGTTGAAAAAAAAAAAAAATTTATATCCTTTCAGCACTAACAACCATTCAAGATCAATTAAGTAGTTTAGATGCGCGGGTAATGTTAATTGAGAAAAGTCTTGATTTGGCTACACAAACACTGCCCGTCAATTTAGAATACATGTCAAAGACTTCTGAGACGGAAGATGATGTTGATTTATTCGGATCGGATTCAGAAGAAGAAAATGAAGTTTCTAAAAAAGTCAGAGAAGAACGCCTAGCTGCCTACAATGAGAAAAAATCCAAAAGTAACCGAACATTTCTGTTAAGTTTGCAAACGTCATTTTGTTTAATTTTTTTAGAACCTGTCCTTATTGCAAAATCGAACATTATTTTGGACATTAAACCATGGGATGATGAAACGGACATGAAGGCCATGGAGGATAATGTTCGCAAAATCGAAATGGATGGCCTTTTATGGGGAGCTGGTACGATCGGTTTGATTGTTATGTACGAATTTAATTATCATAATTTCAGCAAAATTGGTGCCTTTAGCTTATGGTATCTACAAATTGCAAATCTCTTGTGTTGTGGAAGATGACAAAGTTTCAATCGATCAACTTCAGGAAATGATTGAAGCAAACGAGGATTATGTAAGTGTGATTTATTTTAAGTTTATTTTATTTATTTTTTGTGTTGTTCAGGTCCAAAGTGTCGATATTGCTGCGTTCAACAAAATTTAATTTTATTGTGTAAAATATCATGATTTTTCCATCCTGAATTTTTCCATTCCATTAATCCTCGTTATCTAGCCCGGATTGTTTGATAATTGAATTTTTTTAAAATACAATAAATACAATGTTTAAACAATTTTTTTTAATTCTTTAAAAAATGGGATCGGGAAGGCTGGATGAGATTAAATAATGATTTGTCATTATGTACCTGCTTGTTTATTTATTTTTCGTGCTTGTACAATTTTTATACTTCTATTTAGTTCCCACCATTTAACTTCACATTTCAACAACATTCAAAAATTAATTTTAAACTTCCTTCATTATTAGGTGTTTCTTGTTCGTTTGTACTGTGCGTTCGCCTTAAGACTGCAGTGGAGGGCGCTATAATTTACAGTGAAAACAATATGAACTTGCTCGCCCTCTAATCCAATCACAAACGGAAATTTCGGCTGCAGTCTTACCGCGAAGTTTAGACATTGAATTAAATTGTAAAAGTTTTCAAATTGCATAAATAGAATTTTAAATAAATTTTACTAGAAAGCACCCAAATATAGAATCTTTTGAGGTACCTATACAATTAAATAACAAATCTGATAGGTATAAAAATTACATTTTTTTTTCTCTTTATTCGTACAAACATTATACCTACTTTATGGCGTCAGTGTATCTTAATGTATTTAAGTAAATTAATCACATGAAAAAGTACACCAGTTGAGTATTAACACGCCAACCGCTTCATCTTTAAATGCCCAATTTTTCCGTCCATTTCCAAACTAAAATAATGACTATAAAAATGGCAGTTGACAAGTTACAAAAAAAATGGCCTTATAGACAGCTATATATATAGAAAGGGTAAAGTAATAACCCATTAAGATAATACTTTTCCATCTGGATTCAATTCTGTCAATTGGTAAAATATTACAAATGGAAAAATGTTTTCCTAACGGTAGCAGGTCCACATTTATATGATCGCACGATACGTATCATATAAAATACAAAGAAAAGAAACAATTATTTTCAGATGGTCAAGCCAAAATATACAGATGTCCTTTTGGCCCCAAAATTTCAGATATAATAGTTACTATAGTTAACTACAGTACAATGACACTTTTCTTTACCTGTGACACTCAAGTAAATATGACACATATTTGAGAATGAGGAAAAAATATAAAGAAAAGTAATTATTAAAATTAAACATTTAGTTTGATGATACATGTATGCACTATATTTTATAAGGGTTGATACTGTGACACATAAATTAGATTACGTGAGGCATGATTATATTAAAATACACTATGGAATTTAATTCTTTTACGTTACCATAAAAAGGACTATAACAAGCATTTCAGTAACGATTACGCTTTGTCTTTCGTTGACATCGTTTTGTCGATCTTGGCACAAGCAGCTTTTCGGAACCATCGATGATGTTACTAAAGACTAGACATTCGCAAAGCGGGGGATGAAAATGCGACGATCCACACGTGTCTCCCCCGTTTTTTTCCATCGGTGAGATGAATTCAATTATTTGATGCGCGGAAAGACACAGCGTAATATTAAAGGTATCACCATTTATTTACAATACAGAAGTTTACTTTCCCAGGAGCCGCGGATAGCTCCAGTATATATTAATACTTTTATCACACCAGCCGTTTGACTGAAGAGTATCCGCTGTTTAACGTTTATTAGAACGCACTGTTCAATTTTTATACCTACAATTTTTTGGAAATATTAAAAAGCCCGGGGGCTCAGTCTTTAATTTTTTCTCTTTTAATTTACAAAATTTTAAACTACAATTTAAATGTTCGTGTTTAGAGACAGACGTCATATTTTTTTAAAGCACACACACATACATACACGCATTATAAATAATTTACAAATATTTACAGGTAAGTATCGCAATTTGAGATGGAGGACTGTACGGGTCGGCCCCGTTTTTTCGCTCACCGCCATCGAATACACGCTATGCACGCCGCTACTACTAAGAAACTAGGGGGGCCAGCGGATAGCCACGAACCTCCGTTATAAGTCAGCTCCTCGTTTTTGACCACCTCGTTCGGATGTTTATCGTACTCGTCTGGAAATAAAAAATCATAATCTGGGAATAAAATCGGGATTTGAAACGTACGCAATTTCTTAATCGGTTTACGTGTAGGCGGCGTTTCGGATCGCGTAATTAGAGTCGTCGTGGGGGATGTGCTGGTAGGACCCGGCGTCGGTCGTGCAGGCCAACTTAACGAGGTCGTCGAGAACGTTGTCGTTTTCGTCGATGAACTGTTCTGAGCCGATTCTTCCGGTTTGCAACACACTTTGAAAACAATTTTCATATTGTCCGTGGAGCAGCGACCACCCACACGGCGGTGTAGATCATCTTTGGACGACGTCGCTTAAAAAAAACAAAAAAAATTCGATAACGTTCCCTAATCTTGTTAATGTAAATTGTGGTAACGATTTTCCTGTTGTGTGCAACCGGAGAAATTATATTCGTCTAAGATTAACATCTACGCTGTAATTAAATAAAAGCTTCCCCAGTTCTTCCTTTCTACAAATTATGAAACACATGTGGGAGCTTTTACAGGGCGATTTCTAACTTAGCTAATTTTAACTTCAACATATTCATCAGCATCTTCAAGCCTTATAAGAATCTGTATAATTGCACCGAAAATATCGCATTACAGGCCCCTAAATAAAAGGTTAATTTTTTTTTTTTTAAATAAATAAATATGTTTTTAATTTAGCGAGATGAAAATGTGTCGATGAAAACACCCTGTAAGAGCTACCTGCATGTTGGTGGATCGTTTAAATCGTGAGTATATTGTCATAAATATCCCGATTAAAATCAGGCAGTTTAAATGGGAGCAGTTGTGTATTAATATTTCTTTTCAATGAATCAGAGTTGATGTATAACTTACATATAAAGTAGTAATCTTTTCCCGGCAAGAACTCAAGCCCGCCCGGTTGCGGCGTAAAAGGTCTAAATGTAATCGTAAAGTACATGAGCTTGTAGGGTTTGTCACAGATAGCGATAATTCTAGGGTTTGGATTGGTTATCCGGCAGGTCTCGTACTCCTCCTTGGATACGTTATAAATTATATACTTTTCGGCGTCTTCGTCGTAAGTCCCCGGCATGTAAACGGGGCATATTATATTCACTTGGTCATATTCGAACTGGACGTTGCCCTTGTTCACGTCGATGATGTGGTCCGTGTTGTCGATGCGAAAACTGAAACAAATTTAAAAATCAGCTAGGTTGTCACTGCATAATTAAGTACGCTTTCAGATTTAAGGGGCTCTGATATGAAAAAATGGAAAAAAACATAATTTTGTAAACTCTATTCCGAGAGTTCTACGATAACTAAGTGTCGCAAATTTGAGAACAAAGACAGAAAAGTCGTGCAATTTACACAGAGCAGTCAGCTAGTTTTTCGCTTCTCCTGAAAACTAGCCTTTTTACATTTTTCTACAAGACGGATAAAAATAAAGTCTTGGATTTTTTTGTGCCGTAAAACATATATATCTGAAGCTATTGAATAAAGAAATTTAAAAAATAATTTCTGGAAATTGCTTAAAACAATTCTACAACGTGTTTTTTCCTTTTTTTGCATAACGACTTTTGAGTAAAAGAAATTTAAAAAAAATGAGAATCCTTTATTCAGTAGCTCAGAAAGAAAGAAATGTGTGCAAAATCTGGTTGAAATTCGTTGAACGTTTCTCGAGAATAGTGTATTTATGTAATACATTGATCCTTATGGAAGCTGCCCCTTAACTGAAACGATTTTTTGACATTTTTATGGTTTAATTTTGGACTTTAGGAAAAGTGACCAATGTATGATCAGTTCGATTGAAGCAAACGATGATAGTGTATGGGGACTTTAACGGGGTTTTCGTTATCTAAAAAAGAATAAATTTTCGGGTTCAAGCGCCCACTTAAAAGTAACACCAAGCCGGAAACTTTGCGTAGGTATATTTATAGCCCATCCAACATCTACGCAGCCGAGCAAGTAAAACATGCGATGATTCGGTAAAAAGAAATATATTCATGACGCGAAATCGATCATTGTAACTAAAACTGAAGAGGCTTAATGAGCCACGTGGTCGTTTCCGACCGGTCGAAAAGGAGTTTATTGTCATAAACAAAACTTAATCATGAGTTGCAGAAAACATACAGAACGCGTTAAGAGAAGCCCTGTGTGTCATAATAATTAAACTAGTTCTTAATAGTGAAAAAACCACCTGTGATGTTGCGCGGCTTTCTCACCGCACACAATCGGTAGGTGTTGCGGCGGGGGTGTGAGCGGGATCCAGGTTCCTGATCGCTGGGGGGTCTAATAACTCGCCTGCCCCGTCGAGAGAGATATTGGGAGCCGCCCTTCGCTGCGGCCCCCTTCTCAAATTAATATTACTTGCATCGGCCATCGGCAGTAATTTTTACGAAACAATGCCCGCGACCTTCGATCAACGGGGACAACGCACAACCACCGGATCACCGATGTCTTCATTTAATTAATCCGGCTACCGGATTGAACCAACCAAATCGACAACAACCGCCCGGGTGTAATTGACACGTGCTTCCCGGCGTTTTCTTCGGGGAAGAAGATTTTACATGCTGCCAAATATCACAGGTGACAATGGGGTGAGCGGCCCAATCAAAGCTGAGTTATTGACGAATCTCATGTTTTTAACTCGATGCTTGGATGCTTCGTTGCTCACTACGTTCGTTTCGATATTGCGTTGCCAAGCAACCCCCCAGATGCACGCTTATAAGAGTCTCTTAATACGTAACGGATTCCCTAAGACTTTGAATTGCAATTCAAAAACTACCCGCCCGATTTCCCGGCGAACGCACTCTCGCGGAGCGGCCGAGGCCGAAACGCGCCGGAAAAATAAAATTCGAATCTCGTAATGTTCGCTATTAACTCTTTCGGCTTTACTTGAAAGATGCAACAAAGCGTTCTTGATGAAATGCCGGATCATTAACTTCAACTGTCACGTCCGAATTGAGTCTCAGTTTTATATATTTTTTTTCGTGTAGACGCTGGCCGGAGCAAATATATACATACGCGGTAGGCCATTAATTATCGGATAACCAGCGCGCTGTTAATTATGGTGTTAATGAACAATGGGGTACAACGTCGCTCCACACTGACCGGGAAGTGCGATAGCTCGCTGCCGTCGATAATGACTAACACTTCTCGGTGACACCGCGCTCGGACCAACCTACATAAATGAAGGATACGTTCCTCGGACGTGAGAAATGCGCGGCGGGGGCGGCTACCTCAACTTCTCTTCCACAATGGAAGGTCAAGGATCCGACCCTTGCGACGTCTCCTCTCTTTAATGCAACATTCCGCTCGCCGCTTGTTAATCTTTCGAAATTTGCCGTTTCCGAAAAGGTTTCCGGGACGTCGAGCGGAAAACACCTATTTCCGGTCATACGGTCCTCACAATCGATGCTGATATCGCTAAACGATGAATGCATCCTAATAGAGTTAAATCTATTATCGTCGGAGCACATACCTTGTCCTGATTCTGTTCTGATACACTCACAACCAGACTAGATCGCCCACCTAGTAACTCGTTTCCTTTGTCATATATAATATGAACTGGTAACTCCGCCATTCATAATTAAATCGAAAATAGCACCGTTGACAATTTCGAGCGAAATGCGCCTCTGTTTTTGGGATTAATGCCATTATATGTAAATATGCGTTTATTCTTGGAGGAGGCGTTGAATAATGGATGGAAGAGGAAAAGTAACCGGTTCGGTACGGTTTTCCTCTGATAGGTTGCATTAGTGCGTTACTATTCCGGTTTGCAGCGATCGGGAAAAGCCTTTGTTTTAGAAGGTATTTTCGAGTAAAGTCCATCTATTCGGCTAATTGGATGGTGGACGTATAGCGCGAAGCCGACAAGCTACTATAACCGTAGAGCGTGTTACCAATTCGCCAGAATATCTCAGCTGTGTGCAAATTACGTCCAAATGCAATACATATTCATGATCTCTAGTTATAGTGGGGCGTTTCGAAATGTCTCCATAGACCGTTAATTTCGAGATTTCTGGCGGAACGGGCGCATGCTACCTAACTCCTCGGGCCAAAATTTTAAATCCACTGATCAAATGTACGCGTACGTTTAATTATTTACGGGTAAGTACTTCTACTCATGCTCGACTCTCTATGACTCTTTTAATACTTGTATATTGCTTTTATATTGCAAACGCAGCGTGTATTCCGTATTTTGCCCATCCTACAAATTAACGTCTACATTATATCTCGACGAACAATCCAAGCTAGGTATATTGCGATAGTAAGTACATGCCTACAGGGCACCGACACAATTATTTTCAATTAACTAGGCAATATCATAGAAAGCTGCGACTGACAAAAGAGAATACACCTTTATTTGATTGAAAAACACTAAAAATGTCATTCAGCTCAATACAACAATATTTAAAATTTTATTGCACACTATGCACCCGTGACGATATTGAAAATTACAACGTTGGGGTAGCCACCTGGAAAATTCAGAACGCGTTGGAATTATATTTATTCATTTCCTTTATCATTAAACATTTGCATAAAAATATTTTGTTGGGTCAAATTGTAAAAATCGTTTTTTTTATTCCAGACATGATTAAAAAATATCGCGTCAAAAGATAGATCTATGATTGGCTGCCCGCCGACCGTTTGTACACTGATTACATTGTGGAAAATAGGCAGTCACCATATTCTCGAAATTGCTGATTAGATTTGAATGTCATAGTAGCTAATTTTCGTAAATTACATTTATATAAATAATAAAAACAGTTCTTATCAAAACTCCGTGATTTCAATTGTGGGTCTGAACAGCTTTATTCTGTTGTATTACGTTTATATAAGTAATGAAAACAGTTCTTATCAGAATTTTTGTGTTTTGTACGTTTGTTTGGTTCTTATCAGCTTGTGTTTTCCCCATTGTACAAACGTTAAAAATACTAACATTCAAATTTGCCAACGAAAACTACTTGCTAAAAATATTAAATATTAATTTCTCTAATAAAAAAATAGACTATAATAGGAAAATTAAGTCTGAAATGGCCCATTAGGGCAAGATGGTCATGGTCTATTCTGAAACTTATACAGACATTTATAAAATTTAATTTCGTGGACTAAGGTTATTGTATCCCGTGTTTATCCTGTTTAGTATCTTGTTCGTTGAAAACATCAATTACTGTGAAGGTAAATAATTCATCGTATTTATATTATTACGATAATTTCATTCATGTATAAAAATCCTATTAGCCAGGATTGTTTTGTCACTTTGACACCGGTTATCCCTAATTTTTAAATCGAATAAAATTTGTTTATACTGTAGTTTCCCTGCATGCATTTAATTATCTTACCGAATTGCATTCGACTTTTCTTTTTAAACTCAGATTTAGTCGCTGGCTGGTAACTGGAGTCGATGAACTGTCAGAAAAAACAGCTCGTCCTGCCGGACTCGCTGTTTTATCGGAGGTAACTATTTAATTCAACTAAATTGCGTTAAAAACTGCAAATTTATCGGGATAAAAAAGCTGTCGTGCAATTACAAATGATTTTTTTTAGTTGAGTTTAGGAGAGGAGGCACAGTAAAGCTTAGATGGCGCTATAAAAATAGGCCATTTACCGTAAATACATATTTTCATAAAGTTATAAAATTTATCATCACTTAAATATGAATGATTACTTTAATAAAAAGCAAACTCATAAATATACCATCTTACAGACACGATTCCGTAACGATTTTTTTTTTTATTACAGTCGTTTAATTAAATTAAATTAGTTATTTCAATAAACTGAATTACCTGCATTTTTATTATCGATAATTTAGATTTCCACTAAATATTTAACAGGATTGAACATTTCATTTGGAGTTAAAAGATTTCATTAAATTTGCTAGATGAAATGGTGTTTTTACAATTAAATTTTTCCTCAAGACGGCAACTTTAATAACGGCAATAAATATTTGAAAAAAGCTTAGAATAACTAAAATTAAGTTACTATTATTATGTGAATAAAATTCTATTGTTTCAAGTTAAGGG
The DNA here is from genome assembly GCA_949768715.1 of Dascillus cervinus. NCBI lineage: Eukaryota > Metazoa > Arthropoda > Insecta > Coleoptera > Dascillidae > Dascillus > Dascillus cervinus. The sequence goes on from OX458323.1 coordinate 7,191,773, forward strand.
ACGAAAGCACAATTTGGAAGGTTGTCGTTTTCATTAAAATGTATTATTTCAGTAGGACGGCCGGCGGAAAATTCAGTTTCTAAATCAAAATTCAGTCAACCATACGGTCAATGCAAGTTGCGTTCCTTTTTTTCCACACGTTTGTTCGTATAAATTTTTTAATGGTTGTTATTTTTTATCGTGAAAGATTGATTAATGCCCTGTTTTCTTTAAAGTCGCTTCGTACGAAACAAAACGAAAAAGAAACTAAAACTACATCAATTTAAAATTTTCCTTTGTGATTTTCGTCGATATGGATGGCAACGACATGAATTGTTGCGAAGATGTAATTTGAACGGGAACGTACCAATGTGTAATTCGTTTTAGTCGGCAAACGAACGGTGTGACAAGTATAGCCGCGAGCGAACGACCTGCTGCGGTAAATAATAATGCAATCCACATCAATCAACTTTGGATTAGTTTTAATATTACTGCAGTGATAATATCGTCGCGTTTCCTCGACGGAAACGCGATAAATTAAGATGTAAGATGTTGGTACTTTGCCGAAACCACGTGTAAGATATTTAATTACACATTGGATTATTTCATAGTGAATTCGGCTAATAGCTAGCGGAACTCACAAAGGTGATAAGAGGTGTCACGAACACGTGGCGCATTTTCATTTCTTGGTTAATTAGGCTTTCGATAACGGCTGAACGTTTCAGTCAAGGATTCGTCATTGTTCACGTGGAACTTTTATTTCATTGTTTCATTTTTTCTGTTCGCATATCGGTATGTGATAGAATACATTTCATCCGCGAGTTCACGGCCGACCTTTGCCAACAACGACGAATAATAATATGGGGGTAAGCATCATAATTACCCAACAGATAAGGAAACGCCAAATTTACACCAACTTAATAACTATAACGAGTCGAATCGATTCAGAAAAAATCTCACATCGCTCGTTATTTCATAAAAAATTCGTAACGTTAAAACGTGCGTTTTTTGCGAAGAGCGATTATAAGATTGAAAAGGAAATTTAAAATTTTCTTAAAACATTTTTGTAAAATACTTGTTGGAGTTAATTCGAACCGGTCGTTTTTGAAATGTTAAATTTGGATTAAGTGGCATAGAGTTTAAAAACCGAAACCATCAACGTACATGATAATATACAATATACGACCTTTCAATCATAACTGGATTACAATTCATTGGCGCTGAATGTAATATCTACACTTGACCTGAAGCTCTTCATACTTTAATTTCGTTACTGAATGCTACCAATTAAAATTCGATTGCAGGTAATAAACCAGAAATAAAATCAACGCGAAAAATATCGTGCAATTGTCCCGACGGAGGAGTATCGGCGAACATCGTCGCAAACCAGTAGCACGTAGATAATTCGATAGCTAAGATAATTCCAGTTTTCTCTGGTAGACTGGTAGCTATAAATCGCGTCAGTTCCAGAAGAGATGGACATTTTAATAAATGAACGCTGCCGTTCAAAACAAAGGTCGCACCGGTGATAAGGAACATGTACCATATGATCCGGTTTTTATCTGTTCTCCGCTCCGGACGATGTAACTGCATCGCAATACTTTTGCGATAGCAGTTAATAGCACTTGTGGCATTTTCGAGCCGAAAACGGCGAGTGTATTGATAATGCAGGGGTCCTACCAATAATTTACATATTTTTTTAGATTTTTATGACGGTTGATCAGACCATCACAAAAATAAATGTTTTTTATTTCTCTTTCTGTAAAGAACTTTGCTTATTTTTTTACCAATTCCTCAATTTGTTTGATAATGGTATTTATTTCTTCTATGTCAATTTCTGTCAAAATTTGGGATTGACTAATTTTGTCTGCATTTTTTACTTTGCTCTTGCAACAACTTTTAGTTTCTCATTACCTTGTTTTAAAATATCTTTTGTAATTTTCAGCTTTTTTCTTTTCGCTTATCGCTTTTAACTCAGTTTCGATTCCCTCTAATGCAACTTCAAATATTTTCGTTTTAATTCGAGTTTCTTTTTCTCTACACCTGCCAGTCTTGGCTTCTTTGCTTATTCCTCGTCCTCTCTGTTATTTTGTAAATGTGTTTTATATTTTAAATTACAATTCTCGACATATTTAATTAACTTTGTGCTTATTGCTTCCCTTAAAATGTCTAATCGTATCTTTAATAAATCTCAATGATACAATGCAATAGTATCTTCAATGATGCTTGGTTTATCTGTTAATACCTATATGTTTATTGATACTGAAACCTCGTTACCAATATGCAAAGTTGTTTACACTTCAATTTTTACAACTTACAGTAAATAATTTGTTTGCAACATTTGTATTAAACTAGCAAGATTTGTTATCTGAATGACATTTATTTTTAATGGAAACAATGTCTAACAAATTTGTGGAAATTGTTAGTTAATAGAGCCAATGCTATACAGGGTGATTCCTAAAAAACGTACCACGCTCTAACTCACAATTTAGAAAAACATATTCTACCACAGTAAATAAAAAAATGTATACATTGCCATTTGAAAAAAAAAGTTGATTTCCGCTTCGCATTGAAGTTAATGTGAGAAAAATCCAAATTAATACCTTCTTGTAGTACTTACTCGACTAATTTTTTTTTTTTTCTGAAATCGGGCAATAAATAACTGAGTTAGAGCGTGAGACGTTTTTTAGGAATCACCCTGTATATTTTGTTGCTTTGATGAAAAATTCTAAAAACCCAGTATGTAAATATAATCTTGACTTGCTGTGCATTTTATCAAGTCTCACAATGGTTATTTGCTGCTTTAAAATTTACCTGAACCATCTTTGAGGCCGTTTTTCCCATTAATATCATGATTTAATAAATTGTCATCGATAAATCTGGACATCAACTTAGATAATATATTATTATTATGGATTAAACAAACATCAGACTGGTATTTTCCCAGAAATAATCGAAAATTACCGCTTGGCAGGATACTTTAAAAATTTTGCAATTGACATTTATTGGCGAAGGCTACATCACGTGGTCCACTAGTGTGATAACCTTTAATTTCAAAATGTGATTTCGTATAATTTGAAAGTGAACAATTAAAAAAATGCCGAATTCAGTGTAATTTGCAATTGAAAATGTGTAGCAATTCAAATTAACACTAATTGACAATTGACAATCACAGTGTGTTCAAATTTCCGTCAAAAATTTGTGTTATTTGACAGCATAACAGCGCGGAAAAGGCAAAGTTAAAATGTCAATACTTTTACATCGATCAGTTTCTTGGAAGTCCTTGGATTTGGGCAAGGTTTCTAAGAAAAATTTTAGGACAAAATCAAAATTTTAGGACAAGTGGTGCCCCTGAAAATGCCAATCGGGAAAGTCGAATCACGGGATGACGGAAGACCGGCGTTAATCCGTCGCCTGGTCCTGGCGGGTGATCGTACAGGCGCGGATCAGGTACCGGGGAATTTGTATCGGGTGGCCGCGGGGGCGACTAAGCGGCTTTGACCACCTCCCCCCGAACGTAATGGGAATCGGAACAGTCTTTTCATTACGACCGGTTAATCATTCCTGAGTTCTGAGGTATAACCAGATTTAGAATGACGGGGCACTCTTTATTGAGAATTTTGATGTGTAATATAGTCCAATTATATGACGTTTTAGATTGGGAATGGATGTAACATTGAATGTAGACGAAACATTTTTAATGATTATTAAATCTCAGTTTGATATTCAAATTTTATTATATTTTTTGTAATCACGGCCCACAATGGCACCCGTACAATATATAATTTCAAATAAGCAAGCTCGAATTGAAATTAACTCGGCGCGTACTTTTGCTCGAAGAAAAGAGAAACTCTCCACATGACCGTTTTATGACCGGTAGCCGAGTGTTTATTAAATATGTAACTCTAATGGAGCCGTCACAGGATTTAACAATTACAAATTCGGCGAATCCGTGTGCAGCGCATGCAAAACAGAATTGTTTATTACTTTATCTTAATCTGCTAGTCCTCCTAAAAAGGCACATAAGTATATACGAGCAAAAAAACGACACATTATTGCTTTCGGGGGTAACGACCGCTAGCCAGCAATACTGCACGGCAGTACCAACGATGGGGCCACTCTGTGTGATGTGGAGGTACACATTCTTTACTGGCTGTGACCGTCGAGAATTCAGCGAGCGCATGTACCACCGGCCCTGTTCCACTGTTATCCAGGTCAGGACTCGAAACCGACTTTTTACCGCAAACCGTGAAATGGATAAAAATGAGACGTCAAACTTTTTAAAAAAGACACAAACGACCCGTTAAATACACGCTTTTATTTTAAGCTACCAAACATTTCCGCGGATATTTTAATGGCACACTTCGTCACCAGATATTTAATATTTTGAGGTACTTTGAAATTTATGAAACATTTCACAATAACGTTTTATGTTCGCCGGAAGATATTATGGCTATTTTTATTTGTCAGTGTAAATAAACAGAACACGCTTCCTTGAAAATCTACCAAATTTTAATAATCCCTCAAACAGTTCAATTCAATACTCGTCTTTTTTTTAAATTTAGAACAGACATTTTTTTATGGGCAACAAAATTAAATTTTTGTAAACAACTTTTATCGGCCATTTTATAGACAAAGGAATTTAATTTTGTAAACGAAAATTACAATTTGTTTCTAGGACAAGTGATTCGGCGTTCCGAAGCTTTTCGGTCGCCCGGTACAATTTTTTGTTATTAAGAAGCAGTAAGCTCCGTATCGGTGTTCTTATCTGAAATTAAATCGTATCCTCAAATGTATTTTCGAAGGATAATTAAAAAAAAGTTAAATAAACAATGGTAAATTGGGGTCATTAAAAGCTCGGCAACGTTTCCCGCCACTATTTATTCAGTCTCTTAAATAAAAATGCAATGCGCTCACGTGCTCGCGAGAAACGCTAAGAAAAACATAAGTAACAAAATAAATCAGAATACGAATAAAAAGTTCAAAGTAAATGCGGACTGTTTCTTAGGCGGCAAATGTTCACACAAACAGTAGTTTAATCTTGGAACAAGGCATCAGCGGATGACATGACCGAGTTTATGACATATGTGTTCCCCTAACTGTTGCTGGTGCACTAATAGTAAAACGCGTTAACACCCAGTGTTTTTCCGCAACTGGCGAGAATTAAACGCAAATTAAACATGTCAAAAACTGGATTAGGCTCCGAAACTTTCGGTAACGAATTAAAACCGAAACGGCACGTTTCAAACGGACCGACGAATGAAAAATTAAATACCAGACCTTAGTGTGTGTTTTACGGCGGAGACCGTTGTTTTTAGAGGTCATAAATCAAAATTACATTAAACATTTTACGCCGCACCCGTGAAACCGATTCTTTTCTAATCCACCTAACAATTTGTAAAATAAATGAAAACGAATTGGCACAGTTAACGATTTGTAAATTGAACTAATCGCGTGATTCGCCTGAACTAGGCACTGCGCTATGCCCACCAAATCAATTATCAAATCTAATCAAGTCCAAAAAAAAAACATTCGCAAACAGTTAACCTTTGAAACGAATTCTGAACGTCGATACGAAACGTTACATCTGAAACTTTTCAAAACGTTGTAACTAAATTATTTACGACGCACCACAATTGGTTTTTCAATTTATGAAGATTTTGAGGACGAGTTAGAAAAACCTAAACAAATCATGCTATTGGCGGTATCCTCGTCCTTCCAAAACCAAGAATTGGCTCAAAAATTGATAAGATTTTCTAAAACAATAATTATAAAATCGTTTTTGTCATTTAGGGTGCCGGTCCCTCGTGATGGTTTTGCAATATTAATTTTTTGCGGCGATAAAAATTGAATTACAATTGCAAAATAAGTACGGGTACCGAAAAATCATTTTTAACGAATCGGTAGTATGTGTCAAAAGGGAGTGAATTTTTTTTGGTGCGGTGTTCAGCGAGTTGGAGAGCGAAAACGTAAAAAAAGAATCCGAATTAACGCTACTAAAATACTTTAAATGTATTCTGAACGGTTTCGAGAAACGAAGAGCGAGTAATAAAGACGTTTGTATTTAATTTTTTTTATTCCTCCTGAAATGTAGTTGGTGTAACGGTACAGTAACAGAATTCGTTCGAATATCAAATTAAATTACGTTTTCTTCATTGTGACACATTGATACGTGGTATTTGAATTTACGGTGGCCTGTCACCAATATTTTACGTGTAACGGGGCTTTTGATCGATTTCGTAATTTGTTGCAATTTTACAATTACAAGCCATCAAAAGTTATATTCAACAAATAACCTCGGTAACGGTAATGAGCCAGTCACTGAAATTTTATTCAAACAGATACTTTGAATAAACAATGCGAAACGCCGAGTACTCGTTCAATAGATTAGATAATCAGGTCCAAAAATAAATTAAATGAAGTTACCCAAGTAAATACCAAATTAAGGATTCTCGTTCCTCCTTGGAACATCAAATAACTTACTGCCATTTATTTTACGCGAGGAATCAAAAGGGGAAAGTGGCTAATTAGGTGACTAAATATATTTTAGTAATTGGCCGCAGATCTCTGAAATTCTTACGAGCAAAAATAAGCAGCGTCTCTCTGGAATTTGTAATTTTAACAGACGTTCAGTCTTAATAACAATCCCGCGATCAATTGGCACACACTCTTATCGGTTACATCGTTGTTGTAACAACAACCACCAGTCCGGTCACATAAGGAATGCCAATACGCGATATCATTTGATTATTATCACGTATTAATTAACAGCTCCTTTTGTGCATAAAAAACGTGCTATTGTTGCCACACTCTCTTGTGATATTCGATATTAAATTATTGACGCATTTGGCCGCACGGTCCACTTTTACAACTAGGAACGGCTCCGCTGCATGTCGCATCATTTATTTCGCTTATTACAACTGCACGCGATCTGCTTTGCAACAAATTTCACAATAAAACTCATCCGAGCAAAAACATGCCCAGATTTCAATTTTTCACTGAGCTATATCAAAAATGTTTCAACAAAACAAGATTATAGTTGTTATTAATTGAAAATTACCCGGAGCTTTCTAAATAACTAAATAAAAACGAGAGAATAGTCGGCTTTCGGCGTTCGTTATGTTATTTTAATAGCAAGTCCTAACTCGTTCATGCCTGACATGATAAGTTAGATCCCAGATATTAGCCCTCCAATTTTAAGATTCCCGGATTCTCGAATGCGCCGAAATGAAAACAATAAAGTTGTTTTTGTTAAATAAAAATTAGGTCACGGCAAGAAAATTGTTTTTTAAAATTTTTTAAGCATGAAATATATATGGAAGTATCGACTTTTCAATAATTTGATCTTCTTATTTATTCAAGATCTAATTTCGTAACTTTTTAAGATTGAGGTCATGCAGAAGATGGAAGTAAATTTATCCTGCGTTTCCCTTTGTAAAAATATGCGTTTCAACAAGCAATCATTATAATTTAATTAGGTTACTCCACGAAGGAACATTTTTAACGAATCACATTTTTATTGATCAAAATTCTCATTCCAAATTTTAAAATTGTTACTACTCGGCTACAATTACCCTAACTGATGTTTAAAAAAGTCGGAATAAATACGGAAACAAAAAGTTTAAACAAATAAACGAACCCCACATTTTAAGAAATGAAAAATGGGACATAATTTACGACCGAAAATTCGGTGGCGGTCTAATCAATAGGAAACGAGAGTAGTTTTTAATTAAACGTGAAAATTTTGTGAACAGTCTATAATTTCTGCAGATGTTAAGCAAGTGATCGATTTTTAAGAGCGTAACGGGCCCCTCCTCGAGTTGGATATAAAAATGAAGTTTAATATGTGAATACATCGGCGAACAACCGGTAACAACACGGTGCTGTTTCTCACGCGTACGTTTTTACATCAGCACGGTCAGTGTAGCTGGTAGCGTTGCTATCGGTCGCGATCACTGGCATACATCAGTTACCCGGCGACCATCGCCGGCCATTACGACCTTTCCTCACATACGCCAGCACGACGGCCACTTATTCGTTCTTGGCTGCCCGGAGACGACCCATCATATTCCGTCCTTTTTGCCGCGGCAACGCGGAAAAATCTAATTATCCGCGAGCGTATTTCAAAAAAGGGTGGCCGAAAAAATTAGATTTTTTTTAACAGATGCAAGCGGCAGGCTATTAAAACACCCAACATCGGTTGGAGACACGATTACGTGAGCAAACACTAATAAACATATGACATCCGTATCGTATAATGTGTACAAAAGCATTAATCTTTTAAATGCACTGGGGTTGGGGTGAAAACATTTCAAAAATCTTCGATATCCGTTTACGAATTAATGCAAACTTCATTAGATCGAAAAAAGGAAATGACAGTGTCCCTCCAGAATGACGTTATTGAATAAATATTTAAAATGTACTGCAACCAAGAAACCGAGAATGCCATGCACACCCTTCCGTTCCCACTGAAAAATTTTAGTCGATTTGCGATCAATTTATAACAAGAATAAGTCAACGTTTTGCTTTCGTTGGCGTTTGAAGAAAAAAAAGATTTCACCTTTCAACGGAAAAACGAGTTTCGGCTACTTTCGATATTTCTTGAGTTACGGAAAAATATATAGGAGAAAATTTATACGGACAAGAAAATTATCATTTTAAGGATCTCGGTCCGTTTTTAAATGGAACTCATCTTCAAAAACATACACACTTTAATCGGACAAAAAAATTATTATTATGTAAAAGGGAAAATTTATACAAATAAGAGAATTATAATTTTTGATCTTATCACTTTTTAAGAATCTCAAACCGTTTTTAAACTATGAATTTTTAAACTCATCTTCAAAAACATAAAACACTTTAACCGGATAAAAAAAAAATATTATTCGAGTTACAAAAAAAATGTATAAGAGAAAATTTATATAAATAAGAGAACTATAATTTTTGAACTTGTCACTTTTTAAAAATTTCGAATCAAACTGATGTTATAATACTAGAATTATTTCACAGACGATATTCTCATTTATGAATAGTTAAACATGCAACGGAACACGTACGTCCCAATGGGGTTAATTATAGCATTATTAGATAGAAAGTGTTTCAATTAATATGGTTGTGACAATCTACCTGATGATGAAATATAATTACATCCGCGTTATTCGGTGCTCGAGTGCAAAACTGCTGATTCGAATCGAATCATTTCCGAATCGCGTAAATTCATCGGTTTCAAGAATTGACCATCACCCACGCCCAGAATCTCGCATGTGACTGCTCGAGCCGGAACCTCCACCCGACACCACTCAGGAAATTGCCGCCTTGTCTGAGGAAAATATAAGCGAACTGTTACATCGCACTTAGGGTTCCTCTAGCGGGGATGTAATCTATCAATTTATTTGCGAGATAGAGGTTGTAATCAAAGCGCAGCGCGTACCGCGGGGTGGGGGGTACGTGTGTGTGACATGTGCCTTAAAACTCGCTTAAAAGTTGTAATTGTCACCCAATTTCCTGCGTTGATCCGGCCCATGATGGAACAGCGTATTGGGAGGTATTAGTTACGTGCGGCCCGGTCAAATGGAACAGAGATATGTTTTATAGATCACTTGATCCCTCCCCAGTTGCGCTCGATTTAACCCGCATACCACTCCTCGGACCGTTGGGCTCACTCCATATCATTATGACAGACTTAACCCTAAAAGATATGTTAATCATGGCAAGTGTGTGCGTTGGACCCCTTCTAACGTGGACCATTGTCATTAATGTATCTACGCGAACACTTTAAATCCGGTATTGTTACGCATATGTTCATCATACGCAGCCCATTACAAAAACTCTCACGTAGAATTTTTCATTTTTGGAACATTACTCACTTAAAAAAAAAACAATTTTTAAATATAGCGCCGCCGACAATAGAAATTACGAATCCCCCTGTACGTCATCCGACGTGAGTAAATCAAAAACTATCGATTTTTATAAATAACCGATCAAATTGAGACAAAGAATAGTTTTTAGATAGATTTTGATGCGTTGACACTGAAGCCAGCAAAAACGAGCCGATACTAAACGTTCCAACCGCAACTAAAAACGCCTTTCCCAGAAATAAGTCGTAAAGTTAAACTTACTTAAACTTAGAAAAACAGCACTCAAATTAAATTAAAACTGAAAGCCACTGAATAAACTTTTTTTTAACAAATTTGTGCCCCACATCTGAATCTCCTGCTGTATTGTTCTAAAAAAAATCCGATCAGCCGCTGAAACGCAAGACTAAATAAGCAATTGTCCAAGCGTCACAGCTGTTTAATCTTATTCTTTAAAAGTGTGATTAATGTCCGGACTAAAATGTTTCGCCACTCACAACATATTACTTACATACATCTCGCCTACGTTTACAAAAGTTTGACCTTATTTTTCAATTGTATCATAATTTATGAAAGTGTAGCGAAACTAAATCATACTCCGAAGGTGTGATATTTTTTGCCGGCGAAAAATTATGAAAAGCAGACAAGAGCAATGAAACGGTCAGGAAGTGGTCCCTGAAAGCATTTTGAAAATGTGAACCGCAAACATCAATGTTAATCAATCACAGGCCGCCCGGCCGACGCGCTCACTGACACGAATAAAAATCAACGCCCCAACAGTCGATATTTTTATCGCAGATTCTTAGATAAAACTTAAATGATAGATGTCTACGGTTCCTTTGACGTAAATTGCCGTGAAAACAACGCGGCCCGTCCATTATGCATTAAATCATTACCTACTTGCCGATTGCGGGATATTTTCGCCGTCGAAATTTAAACGGATATGGTTAACTGAGTAGTTGTTTTCCGTTTTCCAAGGGGAACGCTTTTCTCGGGAAGAATAAGAGATCGGAAAAGCTGCGGGCTGATGGTGATTGATTGCTTCACTATCAACCCCCCTCCGCGTTTTTTAGAGGGCATGCATTCCTTTTTTTCCGAATTAAATGTGGCACTCGACCAATTGGTTATAAAAAAAAAGATGCACTTGAAACTAATTGCAAGTAGACTTCACACGTAGACGTCTAGTGAATGTTTACCGGTCCCCGGGGGAATGTTTACATAAGAAGCACTATCTACTTGTGAGTATATAAAACTAAGTAAATTGGATGTTATAAAACGTACTTAATGACTTTATAAAATTTTTATTGGTTTTTTTTATCTCGCCGCGATTGATACGTGTCCATAAAATTTCGCTGACGAGCCATAACGGCAATAATTTTTTTCGGGTGTTATTTTAAGCGAGCCATGTCTAGCCGAATTACTTTTATTTTCCAAGCTAATATAGGTAAAAACACAAGTAATTGCCGTGTCAATATTATCTTTATCGTTCCGGAAACAAAAAAACAATTTTCTTCATGAATACACAAGAATTCGGTTAAACTAGATGTCAAATAATAAAGCGAGTCATCACAGTCGTCCTAATTTAATTGTTTGTAATAACAAAAAAAGGGAAATTTTCGACGTAACACGCGCTCAAATAACACAGTTTAACCATATTTCAACCAATTGGAAAACTCGCGTTTGTAAAACTGTATTCACCTCGGGCTGTTAAGAGCCTGTTTCGGATGCCATTCATATAATAATGGGCCCGGCCAGTTTTGTAAAGGCAGAATTGACATTCGTAAGAAATGGATTGGTTTTGCGGGGGGAAGTGAGGGGTGAAATTGCGAAAGGTTTTTTTTTTAATCCACCACCGATTTTAAAAGGGTACCCCACTTTTGCTTTTGGCGAGATCCACTTAAAGGTGTCTTGCTGAAGAGGCAAAAACTACATCAATTAAAATGTGAAATATGAGAAACGAAATTGGAAAACGCCAAACATAACTGTTGATGTATTTGCCTGCATAGGGATACTGACAGGGTATTTACAATATTATTTACATGCTTGCAATTCGACATATTAGAACAGCTTTGTTGGAACTGACGGGGAAAAAAGCCGTGTACCGTTTTAAATAACAATCCGATTTTCGAGCGAAGCATTTAATTTTTTACTTTTTTAACAACACGTTTGACGGCTTTTAAAACATTCAAAAACAGGAACCGTCTAAATTATACTTATGAAAGGATATAATACACGTCAACTACAATTTTCACACGCCACAATAAATATACACGTACCTACTTACACTACGTACACATACGCGCGGTTACTATTCTTCTTCTTGTATGTGTAAGAAAACGACTCGGCCAACGAAGTAATACTTCCAAGTCGAGATGCTATCTTGCACGTCGTATTAAATATTGGCTGAAACCTCATCAGATAGACTTCTTGCTTTATTTTTTTCTCCTCTTCTCAGAAATGTTATGAGATAATACAATAACATATTGGCTTGAATCGTAAAACCTTAAAAAATATTTCAAGAATGCCGAACCTTTTAAAATGTTTAAAACTCGCCGTCTTGCACCGACATTATCATCTCCTTTAATGAAACATTTAATGGACAAAATCGTCCTCGCAATAAAAACTTTAATGGATAAAATCGTTTATTAAATTATCACCTTGCCACTAAAAAATATCATTCGACACAATTAAATCATCATTTCCCCAGTAAATATATAAAAACACAAAGAAGAAATGAATTAATATCATAACATTAATATCGCAACGATACAGGGTGTCTCGTAACCTATAAAGAAGATTGAAAGGGTAACCAGGGGAATCAAAATAAAAAAGTGGTCCGATTACTGTATTTCGAAAGCTATGCTACCATCTTCAGCAGATTTTGTTTCATTATAATATTGAATAGTCACTTTAATAATAACAAAGATCATCCAAAATTAGATACCATAAATAAATTAGTGGATAAGTAAAAAATGAAGAAGTTTTTGATCAATCCACGTGAGGTTTTGGTAGATCACGTTTGGAAAGGCCGAAGGAAATCTAATATTTAATATACTGAATCACATCCATAGGTGTAATACCTACTTTCTCCGTTACCTGTACACCGGCAAGTTCATTGACAAAAGCAAAGCAGCTAACCCCGCACCTCGCGGTCAGGCATTCCGATGTAGCCCGGCCACTATCCGCTATCTTGGCGAGCCTCAGCCTCTTAACACAGGGCTGTACAAAATTTAAACTCGCGGCTACAGCCTCGACCATTTGACGTCTGTCAAGTTTGGTGAAAAGTTGTTCAAATTCGGCTTAGATGCTCGAAAAAGTCGTTATAAACTTGAAGTGTTAACATGTAAACCGGCCATTTTTACGTGCACAGTTGTGTTATCACGCCACTTTGGTTTATCGACAATTTAACAATTGTAAGATGTATACTTCCGTGACTCGGAATCATTATGAACAATTTAACGTTGACCGATCTGTTTTTTAGATATGCACCGTAGGCGGAGTTCAAAAAATTTATGTTACTGTACATATAACGTTGTGATTAAAGGAAATAAAAATAAAATTGAAGTTATGGTTACAATGGATTACGATACACAAGTTTGTATTTTATTTGGTGACATTAAAAAGCAATTTCCATTGTGTTCCACCGTCATTTATAACCGAATGAGTAATAAAACTTAAGTAAATCGTCTTTCAAAATTACATTAAATCACAATAAAATTTTATAACGTTGAAATCATTTTATGTTTAAAATTAATAACGCGCGAGTTAAAAATCTGATAAAATTGAAAATTCCAAAAACCCTACAATGTCTGAATCAGAATTTGCGCACTATGCAAGCCATCGTATAAAATATGCCATAAAGTTGCATTTCTATTGAAATAGTGCCGTAAAGAATTCAACCCCTCACATATCGCTCGATAACACGTACAGCACAAACCGATTATAACGAAATTTAAGAAATAAAATTCTTTAAGTGGAAAAAATAACGTTGTCATGACTTTTAAATGTGCATCTATTAAATTATTATTCAACAGCTTATATTTTTGCAGTGTTATGTATTGGGTGTTTCGTAAACTAACGGAAAAATCTAATAAACAATCGTTTCAAAGATATCCTTAATTAAAAAATTAAAGATGAGACGTATTTTAATTCCAACAGTCCTTTTTATTTGCATTTATTTGCAATAAGCTTGTGGTTGCCCATTACAGTTTATTTGCAAAAAAAAAAAAAAACAGAAATTTGATTTGATGATTTCACAACCTTCAAATAAACGATTTCTTAATTCAACAGCAGGGATTTTCGGATAAGTCATTTTTCTTTTAACGTGTGTTAGAATCGCCCTGTATGCATTTAATAACGGAAGGTGTCCAATGAGATATATATGACTAATGGACAGTTTTAATTAACGTCGAATTTATTTTGATCAGACCCAATAAGCTTTACTAATGCAACAGTTTATAAATGAAAGTAATCTTGAATATCGCAGCGATAACCTTATTTCGCATTGTCCACACTCAAGGACAAATTATAATTGAAATTCTTGCGTTGACAAAAAACCGCTTGCATTGAAATCAGTGAGCAAAATCAAAATGAATTTTTCACCGTGAAAAATGTTCGAGTGTTAGACGACAATAATTCTTTTTTGTCAAGGCTGCATATAACCGGGCCTGTCTGTATACCAGTCACAAGATGAGAAAAGTGTCTAACGGGTGAGCGATTTGCACCCGATAATTAAAAATAAACGTACGGGATAACGATAATGCCATCAGGAAAGATGCATTATGTTGTATGAAAATGCGGCATTAGGGCAATGAGGCGAAAAACGGCGTGAAGAATGTACAAAGCCCGGGGATTACGCAACAAGGGCCGCCGTCATTCTACAAGGATTTATCTCGTGATTCGTGTATGACAACTTTATTATTTCGTCGATTAAATTTAATCGATTCGAAAATGCACCGAAGCCTAAAAATAGACGTTTTTTTAATAAGCCACCCCCGAAGTTGTTTTCGGTGTTGTTCAAACCTCTCAACGTTCCCGGTTTACAAGAGATCGTACAATATTGTAAATAACGAGGCAAACGGCCTGGCATTGTAATAATAAGCGCAGAGATTCATTTCGATTATTAAAACCAGTTATATTATTGTGTTCACACCCACCGGATTCTTGCATGAACCGAGACGCGGAGTACGCCCAGCACTATCAGTAAAACCGCCACACTCAGTGGCCCAACAAAATCACTTAAAACGCAAAGTGTACTTGTGCGGCGTAACGTTATCATAAAGTTGGTGCAGTTGGCCGGTGCCTCAGGTATACTCCATTAATAGAAGCGTTTCTATCTCGAGAGATCTAGTGACGAGACAACTATTCTCTCACAGAAGAATGTCACAAGTGGTGATAAAAAAAAACTAAAATATTAAATGAAGGCTATTGAAATCTTTTTCTTATTCAACCTGTGTTTATCTTTATTATAACCGATGTAAACACGGGCGCTCATCCATATATTAGACGGGGAAAATACGGCGATGGCTGCGCGTATATAGTCAAATGTCACCGGCGATGACAGCGATGTTAATTAAATATTCGAATAAATTACAAACGATGAGATCCATCTACAACCTACATACGTACATTTTTAGTAACTCCCAACTCGTCCACGACCGGTTTTACCATTACCAAAATTTACAACCGTTTTGCGATCAAACCAATAATTTTTTACCGAACTTGAACATTTTTGCGCGCACTGTACGATTTAACTAAATTTTACTTCATTTTCTTTGTCAAAGTTAAAATTAAAAAGTCGAAGATTACCCAACTGTGCGGTGAAAAAGTACTTATTTTATCATTTTTCTTTAATTTCCCTTCTAGGTCGACTTGACAAATAATCCAATCACAACGTGCAAATTAATTGGATATTAATCAAAAATGATTTCAAATCGTTAATTTAAACCTATTTTCTTTTATTAATAAAATTAAAATTTGATGAAATTGAATGACTCGCGGCAAGTCCTTCGAAAACCAATTATTAGTTAACCACTTGGAATACAGTCGAACTCTTCTATAATGATTCTGTTCCTATAGTGATATTTTTTTGGCCAGAATCGTTAAATTTTGCATATAAAAATACCTCTATATACTGATGGTTTAAAATAGGCTTACCAAAATTCTCAGGGATCACGGTATTTATAAATAAAAAAAACTTTTTCATACACAATAATAAATCTTAATTTTTTGTTTCATTTTGGTTTTTAAAATTGAGCATTGATTGTTCATCGTATGGTTTTTTTAAGATCAATCGGTAGTCGAAAAATTCTGAAAATTGGTAGCATTATTCTTCTATTGACAAACTACAAAATGAGCGAATTATGTTTTTTGAAATTAAATCAGTGTAAAAATTGACTTTGATAACGATTTATTATCAAATTATTAAAGCTATAAGGAATATGTTTTCCCAACTTCACCCACGTTACAGTGTAGATATTAATAACAGGCAAATTGGCGTTTAGATTTTAATAGTAATATATCTTCTATTGCATTATTTATGGCAGGAGTCTTAAATGACACCATCGTAAAAATTATGGTTAGACTTGTGAACGTGATTTAAAACCGTCTGCAATAAAAACATTTGCAGAAGGACAACTGGCACAAACTGGGTCTCATCGACAAGCAAGTATTTTTTGGAATTGAAAACCATCAAATTACTTTTATTTTTTTTTGCATTAGGTAAGGTTATGCTGGCCAGAGCACGTTCTGTAATTTATTTCTTCATTGAGAGCAATAAAAATATCAACTTACTAAACCAACATTTGTAAGTCCGGATCTGAAGTGAAAAATACTTGCTTTGTTGTAACAAATGACCTAAAAAACAAAAACAAAATATTTTGACATATTTGGCTTTATAGCGTCCAGACGTCGCGCCGTTGGAATAATTAAATTAAATTAGAGTACGGTAATTGTAGATTATTATTGACCGCGGGATTTTAGTTTTTTAGGCGGATTATAACGATGCTTTTTTTGCGAAAATGCACCACCCTAAAGAGTGATGTTTTTTCTTGGCTTTTCGAACATCACTATAAAAGAGTTCGATTGTATTTTTGCTTTCGTGAATCAAATCTTTAAGAATGCAACTGCTATGACAAGAAAGAAAGACGGCATTGAGTGATTTCGCGTAGCAAAAGCTGCTATTCAAGAAGATATTATTCCGCGTCTAATTATAATAATTGAAACAATGCTGGAGTCTGAAAAGTTACTGAAAAATTGAATGAATTGATTTCCGGGGCGAATTTTTATTGTGAAAATCCAACCGATGCCGATGTCGGAAAATCGCGTTGCGAGCAAAGTTTTTTAAAACTGTAAACAGCCCAGCGTGACCCCGCTAAAAAGCCACGGGGCTTAGAATTTTATTTTCAGTTTGGAACGGTTCCAACCGGCAAAAGTTTGAAAGTTGGAAATATCCGGAGCGATAAGTGCGAGCCATTTTGACGGAATCAGCAGCCGCGCGATTAAGACTATTATAATTGGGAAAAACGCTAAGCTGCACAAAAGCTGCGAGATTAAACGTATGCATATTCCGCGCGACCTCCTGCAGGGCGGCCACCATACCGCGGCTGCAGATTCTGGCATGGACAGACTCTATTAATTCCTGTAAATTGTCGGCCTGACATTTCGCTTTCGGTGCTCTGATATCACGGCAGTTTTTATTTCTTTCGTAAAAAAAGCTGTTTATCTCGCGGCTGTAAACGTCAGTCAGATATGATATATAACGCTATTGATGGGAAATTTCATTAGGTCCCCGTGGCTTAACGAAAAACCATTTCGACTCGAGACTCTCGACCGATAACGCTTACGTATGTATATAACAGATAATAATCTCTCGCACCAAATCAGGCTACGGAGCCGTGGTAAAACAGTAGCAGAACAAAAGTATTTTTTACATTACATGTACATGCATCATTAATAATGATGTTGCATTACAACATCGTTGAACCGGTATACAAAATGACAGTGATTAATAGCGCATATCTATAACGTTCGTAATGTAAAATGCTGCGACTAAACGGACCGGACGCTTTTTCACTAATAATACCGTAAATAACTTAACAATATCCATTCATTAGCGCAAATCGGAAGGTCTCGAAAAATAAATTCGGGACCGCAGGGATCGCGAACGGCACTCGGGAGCCCACTTCTTCAAGAGGACACGGTCTGTGCGCTTTTCCCTCTTAATTTCGACCTGATCGATACCACCCTGCGTAATTACCGGTCTTAATTACCGCGGAATTAATCTAAAACTCAAATATTAATTATATCACCTACCAACGGATTTTTTTTTTCATATTCAACCGTCTGCACTTGACGGCTGATATTTATTAATAAAAACACCCTGTATAAGGAGTGGACATTATCGCGTTTGTTAATTTCCAAACTGGCTAATTTCATTGCAACGCTAAACAGACCACTAATCATCGGCCACTTACTTTGAAATGCTTTTTTTGAGCTTCTCGGAAATCGGACAAACGTCTTAACTTGATTATAGGTTGTAAAAAATTCCGCCGTTATTAAAAAAGCAACAGTTTTAAATTGTTTTAATTAATTAAAACCGAGATTGAAAAAGTGTATAAAAATTGACATAATAAATCTCAGAACGTGTCGTAACCAGACCCTCTCATCTCGTAAGCAAGAGGGATATTTTGAGAAGGTATTATCTGCTAAAAACAGACGCGCTAATGCAATAAAATACCCATCCATCAACTTGTACATACCAAGTCATCGATTAATCGTCTGGATATTTCACTTATTAAATAGTACAAACTTCGGGCAAATCATTACCCCGAATTCGTACATTGCCCGCAGTATAGCTGATAACGAAAATCAACATCGCGTGTCATCATCGTCAGGGATTAAACCAACATATTTTTTTCCGGTCTTATTCATTCATCGCTCCAGCGTTTCCTTCCCGCTCGTCTTTTTCCTCCTGGCTTATGGTGTAGAAAATTATTCGGGATAAACCTGTCGTCCATCCGGGTATTTCCGTATTCGCCATTTTTTCCATCAGTTTGTCGTATCGCTCGTTTCTTCCGTAATCTAGCAACCTGCCACATATCTTAAGAACTTCATCTCAGTGGATTCAATTAGTTTTCTTTCTCTTTTTGTGGGAGTCCACGTTTTTGCTTCATATAAAAGTGCTGCAACTTTAATGAATTCTCCTGGAATTTTTTTTATCGTCATCCACCAATTTGTGCATTACAGTCATCAGCTGAGAAATTTTTATGTGCGTTCGCGAATGACACCTTTTACAATGTGTTAAAGTCGATTTTATGGCTGTAAATGTATTTTATTACTGCAAATGCATCATCTGCAACAAGATTGTAATCTATTGTTTGATGAAAATTTTTGGCAAGTCAACTATGGTAATATTCTTCAAGTTATAGTCGTTATTCTTTTATTTGGGTTTTATGATAGGGTCGCGTTGTGTAAAAAAATAGTCTGCTAAAAGAATGACGACTATACCACAAAAGTCGAAAATTGTCCAAACAATGAATATTCTTTTAATTCTGATAATCCGCAATTTTATTATTTTGAATTTTTCACGGTAATCAAATTTTTTAAAAACAATAAGTTATGGAAAGAAAATTAGGACTTAATTGCCAGAAATAGAGAAACAATGTAGAGTGAGAGGGACATTACGTAGGCCATCAAACGGAGCCCGTTTTGTGCTCGAACAAAGCCGGTAGCATAGTTAATGGACAAAATTAGGCAAAAATGTGAATTTTGCGTGAAAGAGTCCCGAACGGTTTCCCGCCCGCTGTTTTGTCACTTCCGTTAAGGTTGAAAGAAAATCAATTTTCTTTCTTGTAGAACTGTCGATGGCTGAAAAGAATTATGAGAAGTGCCCAAGTGACGTGAAGTGGTCGAAGGTATGTTTGAACAAGTAAAACGTTCCAAACTCCGACGACGCAAGTGGTTATAGAAAAATTCTAGGCAATTGAACTTGGGTTTATACTAGAAACGATCGTGAAACTGTTTTTTTTTTTTGTGTTAACAAAAACAATGGAGTTTACGCAAGAGGAGGATCGGGATGAATTTTTTTTTCGCTTAATTTAGATACGCTTTCATTTTTTCCGCGATGCGTCTATTAAATTGCAATTTGTTTTCTACATAACTACTATTTCATTCGCTGAGAATGGATGTAGTAGTGCTCGCGACGAAAAGTCAATTACATAAATGAATTTCGATTGTAATATGATTTTTTTTATCGGAAGCTTTCTATAATAAAAACATAATCAACAAAATATAAATGGAATTCGTTAGTTAACCTCACCGAAGTTAAATATATATGTACCTATGCATTAATATATTATTTCCATTGTTCATTATTCTAAGAATTAGATTTTAGAATTCATATGGTGCACGATAAATAATTGTTGGCCAAATAATAACGTACGGGTTCGATGATTTAATAACGTCTGCTACTTGAATTAACACTTGACCGTGTCGAAATATTAAAATGGGCGCCCGAAAATTTTCCCCACCTATAGCCCACTATTCATCCTCTAAATTCATCTTTAAACACTCATCATTTTAGCCACGATTCCATTCTATCTGTACACGTTTTTGTAACTCGAACTTTTAACGCCACCTATGGGCCGATAAAACAGCAAATATTTCGATCGGCTGTTGGCAAAATACGTACAGCAATGTGATATCCAACCTCCCGTTAAGACAAAGACCATAAGAAGAAGAAAATGGGCCGATAAGTGTCTTCTGAAGATTATCCTCAATAAAAAATAATTAAAATATTAAACCATTTAGCAAATTACGCCAAAAAATTTGAAATTAATACATAACTCTAAAAATATGGAAGTTTTGAAATTATATCTTCAATCAAAACATTTTTTTAAAGAATGCTAACTGTTTCTAACAATTTATAGTCGTAGAAAAAGTATAGTCTGGAACGCGCTTGGAACCGTCACACTCGCCTTCGGTTCGCGTGACCAACCTTCTACTCGTGCGGAATATGCCATATTCCAAACTTGTGACAGCCATTTAATGACATTTAATGAACAAAATTATGAGCCAGGTAAAAAGTATCGAAACTTTATTTGATTGAGAAGTATTTTCCCCAATTTTAGTTAAAGTGGAGGAATTTGCGTTGCTACGGCCTCAATTTAATTTCGACGGATTGATTTTAATGCGCAAATGATATTTTGATTAAATAATTCAGCGCCCCTAAAAGTTCCTATATAATATTAAATATCTCATTTATTAATGTAACGATTCGAAGTTAAATTACAAACCTGAAGCTTATAAATGAAACCAACTAAGGGATTAGTACGGTAATAACAGACTTATTCAAATACCAATCGATGTAGCCTTCAAATTTGAACTTATAAATAACTCTCGCAAGTTACAGTGAAACCGCTTAAAAATTAATCGATTGACGCAAAATATAGTTTTTGTATGATGTAGGTGGTGTCCATGAAAGAAATTTTTAAATTATTAAATTCCATTCATTTTAAGTTATAATCGACCTCGTAATTAAATATAAAATTGAGTTCAAGACCACAAAGTAATGCGTCACGAGAGGACGGTAATGTAACCTTTGGGGGATGGTGTGGTAAAATAATGTTGGGAAAGTTTTAGTTTTGCCGACGTACATATTCTGAAATGAGGCTCACGTGCAATTCACGCTACTTTATCAAATCAATTTTTTGTTGCAACAAATGAGACAAATGCGATTCACATGTAATTGAATATTGCACGCGATTAGCTGCAATGTAGTCCTATGTGTAAATAAGATGTAAAATAGTCTGAGAATATTTCTCCAACGACATCACATACTAAGAGCGTGACAGTGTTAATCGTATCGTAATAAATAATTTAATTTCCACGACGTCTTTTATAAAACAAGAAATGCCATATAAATATGCAGATGATATCGGCCGATAAGAATATAACTGGTTACGACCATTTAAACAAAAATTATCGTATATTAAACGGTAAAAAAAAATAATTACGACGATAATTTGCAACTCGTTTGACACGTTTAACGTCAAAATATGATGAATCTAATCCACGCTTAAACCGGTGTAGGTAATCGAATTTGCGTAAATATTCATGGCATCGTTTATTTCTAAACAAAATTAAAGTCGACATGATCGCTTTAATCTTTCATTCAACTCTTTAGGTCACCGTTGTTATTATTAAACTGAAAAACACTGGGGGCGAATCAAATATTGAACGGGTTACGTCAATTAACAATTACAATTTTATGTAATGCGAGTCCAATTCGAAAGCCAAACCGTTCGTCGCCCTATGAATTTATTATAACTCACGTCAACGCTTTTCAACTGAGCAATCTAAATAAATAGTAACTTGCGCAAAAAAAAAGGTTAAAAATACTCTAAACATTTTACATAGTAAATGATTCATCTTAATCGGTTCGAGGTACTACGTAGGGTACAAACGGTCAAGGAAGAATGGGAGGTGAATGGGATTTGCGAGGTATTTGAGGAGATATGAAAGAAGTGAGTTTGCACTTAAGCGTAAATAAAAGGCCCTTTTGAATTCGCTCAACATTAATTAGAGTAAAGACGGGCAAGATATAAGAGTGAACTGAAGCCCGTTTTTCTTATAAAAGAGGGTTCGTGTATGGTATCAATAATTAATAAAATATGAAAAACGCTTTTATTCAGTATCAGAGTGAATAATGTATAATGGTGCTGGTGGTAAGACGTTACGGTCCGGTAATCAGGGGTTGCACATAGGTAGGTTTGATATCAAAAATTATTGCGTACGAACGTTATAAAATTACCGGTTTAATAGTGGAGTAAACTACAACTTGTTGAAATTCCACGGTCGGGGAATTAAAAAGAAAATGTACATGCATCAAATGGGACAGTTGTTTCCAGCACTAATATTATACAAGTAGATACAATGGCAGCGCTAATATGCGCCATTAAGCAACGTTATCTTAAAACAGATGATACCGATAGCGGGGCACATACCTCACTAGTATCTCGCACTTAGCATTGCATTAGCGCACTGCAGTACGAGGAAGCCGATTAAAAAAAAACTAGCGCCTACGTTTAAGAGACTAACAATTGATTTTTAAAGTTTGCAACCTGATTAGATCGTGAATGTGTGCGAGCCCGGTTTTGTAATTAATGTCATTAAAACACAATGCCGTGTTGTTCCTATCTTCCACTAAAAGGTGACAAACTATTCCTATTCCAGCCGTAAGATTAATTATGCTTGTATCTATACTTCACTAACTCTCCAGATTTTGCTTATCATATTGCGTGCCAGCCTCTGTATTTGTCCGTTCAAAAGAAAATTTTCCAAAGACACAAAAAATATGCAACTTATTAAAGTACATACAAGCTTTTCTTCCCTGGAACTTTTTTTAACGACTTTTCAAATTAGAAGTAAATATGAAAAATCTTAAACTGTTGTGTTTGAACAAAAGTCCAAAAACAATTTTCAAATTTAATTTCAATTTTTTTGGCAGAACATTTTCATATACCGAATGTTTCTTGTCATAGTAATGACGCCATGGTGAGTTGATACATTTTTTAACTGCCAAAATGTTGACATTAATAAAAAGTACGCGATCAAACTAACGCAATTATTCGATAATTCTATCGAGTTTTGAAAGAAATCCAAAAAAAAAAAATTTTTAAATACAATTTCACATTTTTTGACACAATATTTTGATTTCAAAGAACTGACGTTATCATAAGGTGACCAAACGTACTCCTTTTTTGTGAACCGTACTACTTTTAAAACGAGTACTCCAAAAGTACTCCTTTGCATTATTTTGTACTCCTTTGTACTTCTAAAAATATAAAAACTTGGCGTTTAACCTTTAAAAAGAGTTTCCATTTATTATAGAAAACAAAGGAAATGATGATTCTATGATTAAATGTACAATCTGCAACGGAAAATTTTCTATTGCGATTGGTGGATGAAATGCAATAACAAAGCACATTGATACTAATAAACATAAAACATCTCTTGATGCAGCGGCTTCAACGTCTAGTTTTGGACCAAATGAATATTGAAATAAAAAGTATTTCAAAGAAAAATAATCACTTCTATTCTTGGTTGATGAAGTTTTCCATTTTCTTGTTTTCAAATGATTACAACAAGGGTTGACTCTTAAGAGTCGGTTTGCCTAGGTGAAAGCATGCAACTTGCAGTGTACATTTTCATGGTTTTACCTAGGAAAACCGACTTTTAAGATTCAACCCTTGTTATAATCATTTGAAAATAAGAAAATGGCAAAAAATTTTACCTTAGCAAACTTTGTGAAAATGTGGATTCTAACATAAGTCAAAAAAAAAAATGTAAAAAAAATTTAAAAAATGACCTGAGCACACTATGAAAATGTGCACTGCAATTTACATGGTTTTACCTAGGAAAACCGACTTTTCAGATTCAACCCTTGTTGTAATCATTTGAAAACAAGAAAATGGAAAAAAAATTACCTGAGCAAACTTTATGAAAATGTGCACTGCAATTTGCATGGTTTTACCTAGGAAAACCGACTTTTATGATTATGATTACAACAAGGGTTTGCCTAGGTGAAAGCATGCCACTTGCAGTGTGTTTGTTTTAACGTGTTTATACATATAATTTTTGAACTAATGAATTTTGAAATTATTTAAAAAAACATATAGTTGAATGGAAAATGGAGTGTTTTTATTCAAACCCAATCACCATATCCAATGAAAATTCATTTGTACTCCTCTTGTATAAAAAATAGTTGGTCAACTTACTTATCATCACTTCTTTAAACAACACCCTATTTCTTTGGTCATGATTTTGAAGATGGATTGTTACAATGACAATAATCTGAGCCCCTTACGTACGACAATTATAATTTTCTCAATATTGAGATACAAATTATTGCAAGTAAAGAGCTAAAATTTTTACCGTACTATTTTGATAACTAAATGACATATAAAAATCATGGTGGAAACATATTAATTGTTACTTAAAAAAATCGACGATGATTAATGTTATGTTAAAAGATGTGAAATTAAATCTACTACTTCAATTGTTTTTGGATTTTTCTAAACCTCAATCCTTTCAGATTTATCGAGTTCCTTTCAACAAATTTTTTCTCATTTGTTTTCTTTGTTTCTCGTATTTTTATATCGTTATGTTGACCTATCAAAATCATGGCAAAAAATTTACGTTGCCATTTAACAAGAGACGATGATATCATTACTTTAACAAGAAACACCCTGTGAATAAAAATGTTATGTCAAAAAAATTTTAATTGAATTTAAAAATTGACCTGTTTTGGATATTTGTCCAAACTCAACAGTTCAAGATTTATCGAATCGTTCGTTACGTTACTTATGCCGCTCAGAAATAAGAAAACTAGTTCTGTAATTATACATTTTTAAACCTAATCCAGCTTCATGTTGATGGAGAAAAACGGACACTACTTTCAGAGTTACAAAAAATTTAGCCATGAGAAAGCTCAAAGCTTTTTATTGTCGTTAATTTTTCCATATTTTAGACTGAATTACTCAAATTACTTAAAAGAGCGGTTCAAGAAAAGTTTCCAATGTAACAAATTTTTATGGCATATTGCACGTTCCATTTAACATGGTCGTATGATGATGCGTTTTTTGTTGTTAAATTCCGAATCGTTTCGAAGTCGTTTCCGGCGTTTGAGGGTTTACAAGAAAACTCGAATCACACTGTCGCCTCACACAAAAAATATGCAACATGTCATTCGGTCATTCAAGAAATAACAAGCAATTTTCCAATAGGATATGACTGTAGGTGTCTTTGAACAATTCATGAATTACTAATTGTGTAAAAGTGATTTCACCGGTTCCGAGAAAGCCATTCAATTTGCACAGTTAAAAACCAATAGTGAAACACTCAAAAAAAATAATGAATAAACTATCATTCTAATTTGCCGCAAATATGTTCATGATTCACAGTTGCCTTCAAAAAGGCTTCGATTTAACTAACAAGACGTGCAAGTATTCCATGACGTAATTTGCAAACAAAAATAATCAATGATAGTATTGTGTTTCCTCAATTGCAATTGGATTTCTGTTTGTTGTTTCATTAAAATCATATTTTCGAACTTCGATGCGGGTATTTAAGATGTGGGAGAATTTATATTCGAAACTAATTAAACGGCATATACTTAATGAAATTAATAACTCAGTAAATTAAACGTTCCCCGAGAAATATGGCTTCCTCTGTTAAACGACTCGGAGTCTTTAATAGGCTTAGGAATATTAAATGATGTTTTAGATGTTAAACTAATTGAAGATACAGTAAAAACGGTTTTTTCCAAAAAAAAATCCCCATAATTAGACAAATTTTTGAGGATTCCTTTTTAACCGAGTTACAATAAGCGACTATCGTTATAATAAAATTCTGAAAAGCGTATTTAATTAGGAATTGAATTAAATCAGCCGTTATCTTTAATACACACTTAGCTATTCGAATAAATAGATTCTGTACCGCGTATAAAAGCAGCGGAGATAGTAGGTTATAATTCCGATTTTAATTGCTGGTAAATGGGTCGCGTAGCATAGGTTCTGCAAGCCTATCTCAAGACAACAGTGGACCATTTATTCATGGGATATGCGCGCAAAACACACCATTTAATCGACTAGTAAAGGGAAACTGTTATAGCAGTAATACGTGGTGTAATATTTAGTATCGTAACGGTAGATAAAATACAAATAGATAACCATATTATAGCTGCAGGTGTCGTTTGCATTGCTTTACATAAGCTCAAAAAAAAACATTACCAACTTTACGTTCTTGTTCTGCGGCTGAAAGCGATAAGGACACACTTATGTAATCGTAATTAACGTACATTTTAATGTACAGTGTGAGTCTGTTAATACACCGAAAAACCAGACGTGATGCACCAAAATATAATATGAATAACGACGATGTTGAGTCTGAAGCTCGAGTGTAAACACTTGACGTCGAGATTACATGTTTCAATGCTCAAGTGGTTATGTTCAATTTTAATGCGGTGCGTAAGGTACACCTGTATTTTTCGTTCGATTCAGAATAGTGTGTACCCACCTGTCCGTCAAATTACAAATTTTTAATTGACTTTCGAACACGGCGAGCCAAAAATTAAACGCAACAACTGGGCTTAATAAATCTTGATAATAACAGTCGAAAAATATTAGCAATATGAAATATAAAAACTGGTTAATTCGTCGTTATAAAAAGACGAGAGAGTAACCGCATTTCACATGTTGAAGGAAAAAAAAATTAACCTGATCACACGAATCAAAAATAAAAGGAGACGGGGAAAAAGTCGGACATCATTTTTAACGACGGGTCGGGTCGTCAATAAATATACAATACAGATGTTACTTAAAACAAGCTGTGTCCAAATTTCGAGAAAAGAAGTCATAAATATTAAATACGGCCTCAAATCTTTTGATCTTGCATAAATGCAAAATAACCGGCATTATGTACTTACATACATGTATGTACGGACGGACATCGATGCCAATTATAGACATGTACATTTGTAATTTATTCAAGGAGCAAGTCCCACAGAAAGATATGCTAACATGTATATCAATCGTACTTGATCTGTAATACTCAAACGAGACAGGGACTATCAAACGGTGGCCTCTTTCAAATATTTATTCATATTTACATTTCGCATCCCTAACGTTACTTATTTATTATCGGGCTACGTGACGTCCGCATTTAAACAAACTTTCTCCGGCGTTGCGATTGAAATGACGATAAAACTTTCGGCTCGCCCCACACGTACAAAAAGTTTCAAATTTTTATCAACTTAATTGAAAAATGACGCAATGAACCAACGACTAAATCCTAATTTGTACAGTACCTCAGCTAAATTTAGCAACGATTGAATTCGACTTGCGCGGTACAATCGTTTTAATAAAAAAAATTGAAACAATCATTTTTTTATAATAAGACATCGCGGACACTTACGCGCGTCTCCACAATTAATTTCATGTGGTACGTGGTTTGTATCAACAAATCATCGATAAGCCGTTGGTGGACTGGTACAATCGATAACAAAAGAATTAGTTTTAATTGTGTGCCTGTCTTCCTCTCTATACCTTCATTAATAATTGCTGCTTGACAAGTTCCATAAAACTGACACTTTCTGTTTAGCATAACAAAAATGTTGTACTTAACGAATAGCATTGTAACGATTAAACTCCCTCTTTAGGGATCGAATTTGTTTTCTTCCACTTTTTATCGGCGACCGGTAAAGGTTAATAAAGTTCAATTTATGAAAATTAACCGCTGCGAAACATTACCATCTTATTTACAAATCGATAAATGATTAGCTGCTTTACTGATGGAAGTGCCTCATTTATCTCGATCAATTACGATGCACATTATTTCATAAACAAGACATAATCATCCCATGACACTTTTACTGAAATAATCATAACACTTTGGTAATTACTAACACCTTAAACTGAAAATAAAAATAAAACCAAAAACCTATTTAGAACAGAATTACCCAATTGAGATGGACGCTTGATGAAATAAGATATCTAATCTAGGAAGGGTAAATTTTACAATTATAAAATTGTGATAAAAAACTGTAGCCTATTACATTGTTTGGAGAATTTTGAAAGCTCTTGCGGGAAATTTGGGTAACGGGGGAAATCGAAAATGGTACATTGCGAATGCAACCGGTAATAATCGTGTACTTACTAGGAAATGCCACAAGACTACAGGAAGAACTTGCAATCTGCGCGCGAGATTTTCTGATGCGGTTTCATGATTTCATTAACTACTAAAATAATTTTCGAAATTCTAATTAGTTCATTAAAAACTACATAGTTTATTAGTGCAACAAATTTTGGACGTCGGAATTTTTTTGAAGTTCGAATTAAAGTTTGAATTAGTACATTATTTTATTCCGATTGTGAAATTTGAATAAGCAAATTTCGATTTGTAATCGCTATTAATTATTCTGCTGAAAAAAAAAACGAACAAAACAAGAAACCCATTTATTTGAGATGATCGACAAAATCATAACTCTTTTATGAACGAGATACAATAACATTATGACAGTTTCATTGGAATAGGCAAATTTGAACTTGTTGAAAATGGTTATAAACATGTGTACTTGTAATTACTAATAATTATCCACCGGCACCTTAACTGGAATAAAAAAAAAGAACAAAACAAGAAGCCTATTTATAATAGCTCATTTGGGATGATCGATGAAAATATGATTGCCGAGGTACCGTGACTACACTGTTACGAACAACCATCAACCCGTTGGAGAAGGAAACGAGACGTTGTATCGTTTCGCGTCGACTAATCTTCCAGTTATTATTTTTTATTCCGCAGGCCGCGGCCCCGTGGGACTTGAAATTTTGGAATTTCTTTCGGGAGGATTAACGGTCCGGCCGTTTAAATATCAATCAGGATTTTATCAGTGTAGAAGGAAGCACTACATATCTCATAGCAATATAAACATTTCCAGCAACAAAATTCAAATTGATGTTAGTAATTAGCATACTAATGATTTCTAATTTTGTTTAATTCATGCGGCGTTTAAAGCAATCGCTCAAGTGAACTGCTCGATGACCGTTGGATCGAAAAATAGCGGCAGAACCGCAATGACCGGATTGTGTATATCTAATTTCATTGTGATGTACGTACACGAAGTCATTCGACCAAATTGGTCGACACCGTGCAAGTAAAGAAATGTCGGGTTCGATCCGCGCGCTATTCCGCTGGACAGGTAGGTACATACATTTGCTGATGTTGGTTGAAGTGTTGGAGTAGACATTTTGCTAGCATCAATCAACGTCAATTATTTACTATTTATATATAGGCGAGTACTTGCACATGATGCGCGGTCAAAGAATGGCTTAAAATCGAAATGTCGATAATATCTCTTACATTCCGCGAGATTACAATGAAGATTATTGCTGCATACTTCGTGATTGGCGATTTTATTTCGCCCTGCGATTTGACGAATTGTCCGTTTTTTCATTCCTCGAAAAACATATTTTTCAAAAGGTCAGAAGTTCTTAGGTACTCGTTGTAATACAGACGATCCTGAGCAACACACCTCCGGCGCGCGCTGTCAAGACGATTGATTACTAATCGATACGAATGTTCAATAGGTCATTTCCGCCATATGAATATATTTTTAAATCTTTCCCTTAACATGCACGAAAACGACGCCCGCCCCCATCGAACCATCCAAGCACAAACGCAACGCGGACGTGTTTCACAACAGGCACTTCAACTGTGATAAATCACTGCAAATTCAATGACAACACAAATGTATCGACCTTTTAATTACTTCTTATTATCTGTCCGTTCTTACAATAAAGATAAAAGAAATCAATTAAAATTATGAAGTACAATTTTTGAACAGAACTACAAATTTGAGTTGCGAAAAAATGTAAAAAAGAAAAGCGGTAGATGTTGCAAAGCTCTATCATTTTTGATCTATAATTTCTTCCGTACCTTAAACTGTTCTTAAGTTATGAATTTTTAAAGATGCGCTGGGACATCCTGTCCCAGGCACTGACGGGATTAACGAATTCTCTCGTATCCAACCTCCTATATACAGGATTACGTTATATTCCTCGAAACAGGACAAAAACGCCCCTCAAACGTGTTTCCAAAAATGTTCTTCTGATGAACTTGACAAAGCTTTTCACTTCCACTATTCTAAATGCCACCCGGTATTCAAAAAGTGGTTTTCCCTAACAAAGAAAATAAAGTAGAATAGACACCGCTTTTAGTCACTTTAAGCAAATTTGTAATTGAAAAAATTAAAAAATTATATCTTTTTTTTTTAAATCTTAGTAAGTTAATTATTTAGATGATATTTGCAATTTCACCACTTTCGGCCACTTTGTTCTTCAAAAAGTCTTATTCAACACTACTTAAAGAAACGAATTTAAGCGGAAACAATTAATTTGAGCACAGAAATATGATCCGTCATTATTATAATAACTAACGAAACTTATATCAAAACATTATTAATTAAACTTTAATTAGTCCTGCCTGACTTCTTAGCCAAATCATTAAGCACATAACAAATTTCTGGTAATAGAAAATATAATGGATGTATTGAAAATCTCGTTTTTCCCAAACTCTAACTACCTAGAAAATCCTTAGGAGAATTTCTTGCAAAGCGTTGTTTACTTACAGGATTTCCACCCTCAACAAATGCATTGGCTACATTTGCATTTATTTCAGAACGGTTAACGAACAAAAAATGATTTTTAAATGTACTATTGCGAAATCAATTGTAATGTTTATTCATAATATTGTAGGTATTTATTAATAAAAAAATATTTTTTCAGACACAATAAATTTCAATTTTTTGTTTAATTTTGAAAATTGATTAGTTTTTAAAGCGACGTCCAAAACTTTAAAATTAAACATGAATTCTATATAATGAAGTTCCTATATAGTAAGGTGACCAAACGTACTCCTTTAGGGAGTTTTGTACTCCTTTATTGTGAACCGTACTCCTTTTAAAACGAGTACTCCAAAAGTACTCCTTTGCATTCTTTTGTACTCCTTTGTACTTCTAAAAATATAAAAACTTGCCATTTAACCTTTAAAAAAAGAATTTCCATTTATTATAGAAAATAAAGGAAATGATGATTCCATGGTTAAATGTACAATCTGCAAAGGAGAATTTTCTATTGCGATTGGTGGACGAAATGCAATAACAAAGCACATTGATACTAATAAACATAAAACATCTCTTCATGCAGCGACTTCAACGTCTAAACTAAATACATTTTTTAAAACTGATAGTTTTGAACCAAATGAAGATTAAAATAAAAAGTATGTCAAAGAAAAATAATCACTTCTATTCTTGGTTGATGAAGTTTTCTATTTTCTTGTTTTCAATTGATTACAACAAGGGTTGACTCTTAAGAGTCGGTTTGCCTGGATGAAAGCATGCAACTTGCAGTGCACATTTTCATGGTTTTATCTAGGAAAACCGACTTTTAAGATTCAACCCTTGTTGTAATCATTTGAAAACAAGAAAATGGAAAAAAAAATTACCTTAGCAAACTTTATGAAAATGAGGATCTTTACAGAAGTCGAAAAAAAATGAGCTAAGCAGACTTTATGAAAATGTGCACTGCAATTTGTATGGTTTTACCTAGGAAAACCGATTCAATCCTTGTTGTAATCATTTGAAAACAAGAAAATGGAAATTTACCTGAGCACACTTTATGAAAATGTGGATCCTAACATAAGTAAAAAAAATTTTAAAAATTGACCTAATCACATTTTATGAAAATGTGCACTGCAATTTGCATGGTTTTACCTAGGAAAACCGAGTTTTATGATTATGATTACAACAAGGATTGACTCTTAAGAGTCGGTTTGCCTAGATGAAAACATGCAACTTGCAGTGTGTTTGTTTTAACGTGTTTATACATATAATTTTTGAATTAATGAATTTTGAAATTATTTAAAAAACATATAGTTGAATGGAGAAGACTCAGTGTTTTTATTTAAACCGAATCACCATATCCAATAAAAATTAATTTGTACTCCTTTTGTATAAAAAATAGTTGGTGACCTTAAATATAGTGATGTTTTTTGTGGCTTTTCAAACATCACTATAGAGGAGTTCGACTGTATTTACAAGTAAAATGGCTAAAAGTGGTGTAGTGGTTGAAAGTAATGTCTCTACCCTACACATTGGTTAATGTTTTATGGCAAATATTGCATACCTTGTCGGAAAAGGTACTGTATAAAATAAAGAGTTTTTTTTTAAATCGGACCTAAAAGTTTACCATAGAAACCACACCATGTGAATGTTTCGCTTTATGAATTTTAAGAAGCGTTGGTAATTTGAATCGTGTGGTTTTGTTGTGCTTTCTTAATTCAGTGATTAAGCATGAATTTAATTAAACATTTAAATAGCTAGTACACGGTAATAAATAATCGAAGTAAAAAGATTTTATAGGTGTATGTGTACATTAAATATCACACATCGGCCGTAATTTTAATGTTGGTACAAGGTATTTTAACGGCATTATAATTTGATGTAATTTAGCAATAAATTCTTGTTTAAAGGGTTGCACTGAGCACAGACTGTTTTCCTCGTAAAAGCGTAATCGGCCGTGCACTTCTTTATACGCCATAAAAAGCAGAATATATGCGGGGATTAACAAAGTTAATCTTTTATTTATTAACACGAGATTATATCATTTATTTGGAGATTAAAATCGAGAAACAGTGGTGAGAGAAAAAGCGGACGAGTATTAAGTACGGCACTGTTTTGCAATGGAAAGATTTAACTGCTCAAGTGGCCGAGACGGGCTCCGAGCCATCACTTTACCTGTCGCTTTGTTGCGACTATGACCTGGGTTTGATCCTCGTTTTCGGTGGTTGTACGACCGGCGTAATTCCATCAGTTTTAATTCGAACAGTTTTGTACGTGAGTACCCGGTTACAAGTATGTATGAGTTGTTTTGTATCCGCCGCTTTGCTCGATTCTCTTCTTTTATTTATGAGATATTCAAAATAATTCGTATTATAATAATATACACAATTTGATGCGTTTCGTCGTTGTTTTAGTCAGTTTCCATTGTATGGTAATTTCTGCAACTTCTGTAAACTCGGAAACAAGGTTTGATTTCGCGTCGTCATGTAACTAACGGTTTAAGCACTTTGTTCTAGAGAATATCGTTCTGTGACGGTGGAACCTCTTTAAACCACTTTTATTACAAATATTTACGAAATGGACCCCTAAATCAACTGCGATTTACGCTATATAAACGCGAACACGTTCATGAGACAGATGTGATTCATGTTCTATTTCTTATTTAACAAAAGGGCAAAAAACTTGCCTGTATTTTATAATCGAATTAATTGCCGTGATTTATAACTTTGATTTATTTTTCTACTTTTCCAAATTGATATGCATTTATTGTCTTCAACTAATATATATTATAATTTACCAAAATAAAATTAATATGTGCTCGTTTTGATGCATAAAACATGAGACAATGAGATCTTCTACTTCTTTTACCTTTAATATTATTCAGCCATTAAAAACATTGACATTTTTAAATTCGAGAAAGTACACTGAGTGGCAGAAAATAACAGACTGACTATACATAATGTTTATGAGGTTACTACAAATACAAATATGTTAAGGAAACTGATCCTTGATCTATACTGCACTTTAAAATAAGTAAACAAATGCAAATTGTCCGTTTTAGGTGGTGTGGTGGGTAATCGTGCGCACCGTTGTATTTAATATTAATAATTCAGGATTAATTCTGCAATTCAAAATAGCGCTGATTTTGCTTAATTGCATTATAAACTATTTACGTCACAATTAGTATCATTCGCATACACGTGAACTAGTGGCAGGTGTTTCGAGAACTTTGTGACTACAGTAGACGCCCGATTATCCAAAATGTACGGGACCGGACCTGTTTCGGATAACCGAAATTTCGGTTAAAGCGGAGGTTCCAAAAACTGGAAAAAGTTACATAATTTTCTATTAACAACAATTGTACATATACATTTTCTACCAACTTAAGTATATTTAACTATTCTATTTGAAAAATGAATCTAATCTTAATTGTTTTCTTCTACATTAAAGCCCAGTTTCATCACAGTTATAAAGCTGATCCGGACTATAACTATTTTTTATCTGCAATGTCTTTCCATCTTTTAATTAAAAGAACGTCAATTGCAGTAGCTCCTGATTGCCGCTCAATGTATAGTAAGGTTTTCTGTAAACTCTCTACTCTTTCATGATGCGAAATAGTCGTTTCGGATAATCGCGAGATTCAAGCGGTTTCGATTCGGATAACCCGGAGAAATTAATTTCGTCTTTTGTTTCGGATAACCCGAATTTCGGATGATCGGGTTCGGATAATCGGGCGTCTACTGTATTTTATTATTTATCGGTGTCGGAAAATAAAAAGATAAGTCTACAATGCTTACATAAATGCTTTTAAATGTTTATTGGCTGATAACATATTTCAAATACAAAGCGATAATGGTTGCGCTATACTAAATTTTGATTTTTTCTACAGATACCAAAAAATTACCTTACGGCAAAAGGCAAAGGGAAGCAAGGGATTATAAATGTGACTTTTGTTTAACCCCAAACATTACGAGAAGGTAAATATTATTATGTTCGCAATAAAAGTTTATTTAAAATTAACAATTAATTTTTTTACCTCGCTCATGATTACCCGTAAGGATGGGGAATCGTGCGCAAATGCTTTTTTATACATTTCGCAACATTGTGATTCCACACTTGCATTTTTTTTCCGATATTGCATTACATATGCAAAATAGAATAATTAATTAGTGCTAGCTCTAATGTTTTTAAACTGATGCTACTGTACTTAATACAGTAGCTACTTTGGCTCCCACTCTCCCCTACATTTTTTCCATCACTTGGTGTACGAATTTGAAAAAATTCAACGTTTTTTAACTTTCACGAAGTACAAAATCTCATCAATGTGAAATAAAATTACTTTTTGTATAGAAAATTGGCCCGCACGTACGAAAAAATATAACGAGTTTAACAAAAGGCCGTTTCTGCCGGTGAAACCATTGTTTTGAAAAGATTCGGAGATATACGTAATTTTACAGACGGAATCTCTGAAGCAATAACAAACAGTTATTTTTAAATTTCGGTAATAAAAACCAGCTAAAGTTTATAATCAAACGTTCTAACATTCTTTAACTACAGTGCGACCACAATTTACAAACAAAATTAAACGGCGCGACGGCATTAATATTTTTGTTAACGATTTTTATTGTCAGCACGTAACGTACGTGCGCTTCTTCGAACCGCCGCAGCTACTAGTTGAAACACGTGAAGAATGCCGAACCCCTTGTCAACAAATTAAACAAGATTCTGGTTCTGGACAGACATTAAAAGTTTGTCGTCTTGTTAAAATTGTGGAAGTTCATCATACGTTGCGACGGAATTTTTTCGGTTGTTAAGTGGAATTTTCTCAATCGATCGAATTGGTAATCGCGTGCCTCGCAGACGAAATTTTAATTTTGACGATTACGCACCATCGAGTAAAAAAAATGACAAGAATGAAAAGCTTTCACAATTATTTATATTAACACTTAACATGAAAGACCTTTTAAAATGCTGTGGATATTTCTTAATGCATTAACGACAGATTGTGCGCACAATTTGCTTATCTCCGTACATTATTTACAATCCATTTTTAAATAATAATTTACGGGAACGCGGAATTTTTCTGTAAACCCGAAAGGTCGAATTCCGATTGCGTTGAAGAACGAAAAAAAAAAAACAGTTCGCCTTATAATCGGAGCGGTAATTCGCGCACTTGAAGTACGCACGAGATGACATTGATAAATATTTATTTTTTTGCGGCTGCACAAATTAAAATTGATGAATTATACATGATCAGCGTAGGTGTCGACACCTTTTTTCTGAAACTACATGAATATGAAATTATCACAGTTTTAATCTGTATCGAAATAAATCAGTTTTTTCGTGACGTTTATTTTCTTTGGTTGTTTTATTTATTTTTTAATTAAATCCAGCACGTGCCTATATTCGTAGGTATTAATCAAATCCCATTAATTTAAATAAAAATGTAAATGTAATTTGATCAGCGATCAAAACAAAACCTTATCTAGTTTATGGCCGGCCATAAAATCGTTCCCCCTAACTACTTTCGCACTCTCACTGAGAAACTGTAATTGTAAACGCCTTTGTATATTCGTAAATCTATATGAAATAAACCTTGCAAATTACGACAGTTGCATAAGTTATGTCGCACCAGTCTGGAGGAAATAAACGCGTATGCACAATTGTTTTCTTAAAAATGAACATCTTCATCATTCTGGCGCAATGCCAGCCATCGAAAATTAAATGGTCCTTGAAACAATTCTAAAAATCGCACTAACAACTATCGCAATTAACGCGCTAATTTTATTTTAACGGCCGCGGCGGCGGCCGTAAATGTCACGATTTTTTCGACAACTAATTCAAGCTGTTTTCAACAAATTCATCTGTACCGCGACGCATTTCCATCGCAGAACAGAATAGATGGATGTGCCACTCCTACAGTACAACTACAAATTTCCAGTTTAAAAATTAAGATTTATTATTATTTTAAAACAATAAAATAGCGTTTTGTCAAAAAAATTGGTTCGTTTGACAAGTTTGGTACACTATTGGACAAATTAAATGAGACACGGCGTTCGAGCGCTCGCAGGCGGTTTTGCAAGGGTGTTTGGATGGTTGTTTACAAATTTGAAGGCAGTACTCAGTAAAATTGTCAGGGCCCCATCAAAAATAAAAAAATTAAGGAAACAATTCAAACGGTGGGCGCATTCAGGAAAGTTGACGTATATTGGAGAAAATCGTTCGTTTCCGAAATAAAAGTTTGGAAATTTGTTAAAATGTTTACGGAAACGACTTTATATAATTAGTTCTTATGCATAGTTTATGAATAAAAATGTTTTAAACAAATTTTCATCAACTTTAAAAAATAATTTTTAACTTTTAACTAGAAACATTGTATTTATTATTTTAAGCATTTTTTTCAAATTCTTTAAAGTTTAATGAAAAGATGTGCCTCTGTTTTTATTAGTATAGCAAACACACTGTTTTAAACAGATATCGCTGGCGTTAATAATGTTTTCATTTGTTGTGAGAACATCTTGGAACTGGTCCGAATTTGAATACGAAATATGTTGAATTCAAATTTATTAAATTCGAAAATTAATTCGCCGTTCAACGAAATTATTTTATTTAATTATTTAATTAGTAAAATTCAATTAAAAAGTTCATTGAAATTTAATTGCCACACAAACCTAAATTTTACTTTCCCTGAAAATAAAAATCAAACTTTACAAAATTTTGGGGACAACTCTAAAAATTAACAATTTTGTAAAATCCGGCGCTACAAATAAATAATCAAAATACACGTTATCAATCTGAAAATATTTGACGGCAACATTTGCCAAAAATGAATATCTAGTTGAAAACCGGTTGTTTTGTAGGTAGGTCGATGCACCCTTAGCAGTTACGAGGAAATGGATTTGTGTGACAAATAGTTCTGACCGGTTGAAAATACTATCGTTGAAATGAAAAATTGTTGAGTTTTGAAAAAAATCCAAAAACGGGTTAATTTTTAAATTTAATTTCACATCTTTATTTTGTAGACAATTTCTATGTATGAAGATAAATGAACAGCGCAAGATTTCTTACAATTTAGTAACAGGTTTTTTAGATTTTGCAGAAAAAATTGTAGGTATTGATGACTTTTGAAAATAATTGATGCTTTTAAATTTTAACTGACGTTTTCAAAACTGCAATTAACTAATTTGAATTACAATTGATGATTTTTAAAAAACCATTGTAATTCAGAAAATGTCAATTTTAAATAAATGGAAAATTCTTGCGGTTTCTTTAGAAAACCGGTATTTGAGAGCGGTTCAATTGTTTGGTTCTTGGAAGTATATGTCAAGCTGTTCAGAACCATTTGAAAACAATTTGCTGTTTGATTAAAAATGACAAATTACAATTATTAGGTACTTTTAAATTTAATGGCGAGTAAATATTTTAAAAAGAAATTTGTATGATCTGGTTTTATGTAGATACTGACGTTGATTTGGAAGTAATAAGAATTCAAAAAAATAAAGAATTTTCGGATAATTGTATATTGCTGGTACTTTTTAATAAATTATTTATCATAGCCAAATAGATGTGTATGAACTAACTAAGCCGGTTAGCTGCGTTTAGGGTTTTGTTGCTATTTTGGAGAGTTCGCAATTTTATTTATGTTAAACGGTTATAAATTTACTTCAAGACAAAATTTTTCACTACCTTCAAATTTGTAGACAACCATCCAAACACCCTTGCAAAGCCGCCTGCGAGCGCTCGAACGCCGTGTCTCATTTAATTTGTCCAATAGTGTACCATCTTACCCTAAGATGCCATCTCGGACACAATTCCATAGTTTAAAATACACCTAATCACTGAACTCGAAAGAACGCCAATGATTAATGCAATTATCAGAAAAATCAGCGAATGCGTCAACTTCGAAACCGGATTCAAACAATTTTGAGTGTTATTAAGAAGTGTTCCATAAAACGTCGCGTTTTACAAGATGTTAATAAATAACTATTGGGAATTCAAATTAGTTTTACCGCGTATCGATAATATAGGTAACTGTCGCATTGTGACGTCATATCCAGGATAGAAATTTTTAACGCCAGTGCACGTCGCCGGTTGAAGTGACTTTTTGCAAATACAGTAGAATCCGGTTATAACGGCTTCGGTTATAGCGATCCACCGGTTATAACAAACATTATTTCAAGTTCCGATATTTTCCCCTATGCATCAAATGTAAAAATTAGTCGGTTATAACGAACTCGGGTATAACGAACTATCGGATATAGCGAACCTGAAAAAGTTGAAATTAATAAAATTTCAATCGTCTATAACGAACTTTCCATTGCGTATAACGCGTAATAACCTTTGAATCTGATGATGACTTGTCATTAAATGAGTGGTTACAAAAATAGAAACAAAGGGAACGTGAATTTCAGCAATTGAAGGGCTCTATGCAAAAAGTACCTAAGTCATTTTCATATTCTGTGATATTTAAGATTTGATGTTTCAATGTGACCTGTAAATCACATTGTTTTGACCTTGAATAATCTTTTTTTTTACTAAAGTAAGTCTTCTTTAGTGAAAAAAGATTAGTCAAAATCAAAACAATGTGATTTCCAGATCAAACAGAAATATAAATCTCAAATATCGCAGAATATGACAAGTGACTTAGATACTTCTTACATAGAGCCCTTCAATTAGAAATTTTAAATTTTTTCCAAAACTTAAACATGAATGACTATTAATGTAGACAATTTATTAGTTACAACAGAATATTTGGGTATTTGTGGCAGACAAAAGTGGCCAAAAAGAAACCAATGAGGAATGAGGATGAGCCGGAAACACCAGCATTACAGATTTTATCTACACAGGAAGCTGCGAGAAGTATTAACAACATTCGTGATTTTTTACAGTTTTACGGTGCGCCGAACTCAATTATTGAAAATCTTAGTGACGTTGAAACGTGTGTGGACAATTTATACTTCAGTCGAAAATTAAAGAAATTTAAAATAAAATTACTTGTTGCATTTTGCTTT
The DNA here is from genome assembly GCA_949768715.1 of Dascillus cervinus. Lineage (NCBI taxonomy): Eukaryota > Metazoa > Arthropoda > Insecta > Coleoptera > Dascillidae > Dascillus > Dascillus cervinus. The sequence continues at coordinate 7,231,792 of OX458323.1, forward strand.
GTTTCACTTAAGTTTAGGCCTTATATTATTAATGGTTTTATAAATGTGCATATTTATATTAGACAATGAAGGTCTCATAAAACATTCTTGCATTTATTCTTTCAGTAACGCTTATAACGAACTTCGGATATAACGAACCGATTTTGAAGGTTCCTTGAGGTTCGTTATAACCGGATTCTACTGTATGTGGCATTATAAAAATTGGGAAAATTATGGGAAAATTATGTTACAAATTTGTCATCTGCCAAAATTGGATTTGAAAGATTAACAACGGCGCAAACCATCTGAAAAATGGGTTCACTTTAGGAGACGATGCAAAACCTTCAAAGCTTCCCGACATAAAACTATTTAACAAAAATGTTGCATCATCTTTGTGTAAATGAAATAAAGTAATTTTTTACTAGAAGTCGGATTCGTTTTCATTCAATAAACTTATCATCTGCTCGGATTGGGTTTGAAAGGTTTACAAGTGCACCTACCATTACAAAAATATCATCTACCATTGGTACTAGATTGGCTGCCAAGCGATTTGCCAATATTTTTAACGTTTTTATTCTCTGATTAGACCTCTCAATATGGACCCTAGCCGAAGATATTTGAACAATCTCAATAGTTTCAGCGTGAGAATTTGTTTTAGGTTAGTTTCAGATGTATTGATGGTTAATGTTAACACTGACACTTTAAATCTGGCCTACAACTTGATATCAAACAAACAAATTACAAATTAGTTCATTTCTTCTTTAGAATTATCGAAAACTAATCAAATTATTACAAAACTGGAACAATAACAAACGCACGTGGCACAACGTGACGTCACAACAAGGAGTTCACTTAGTTGGATTTATTTACGCTAGAATCGCATGCCTATTGTTCAGTTAAGAAAATTCATTTTTAATAAGAATTTCAACCTCATCTCTTTAAAAATCGTCAAATTTCGAAAAATGGTTATCTTCAAGCAAGTATTTTTGAAATCCGTTCAGAAAACGCTTAAAAAATTAAATCAGAAAGAAATTAATTATCTACAATAAAAATTTCGTTTTCCCTGCAACTGCGCTTGTACTCTTCAATTTCCAAATGCTGATATTGGGAGCGCATGAATCCGAGGAGGTTTTTTACACGGAAAATTATTTAAGCGACATGAGGCTGTTTACACCTGAATTTTCCGATAACAAAACTATAGTTTTTTTAGTACTTAGTAAATTTATACATTTGAAGGGCACAGGGGAAAAAGGAGGTATGCCCATATTTCTAAATTGTGCAGGAGATCGCTTTTAGCGCTCGGACTTGCTATGCTTGCTGTATAATGCAAATATCAAAACCAACCTGACTAACTACTCTTTTTAATTTAAGCTTGGGATATGGAGTACTACTCAATTTTTGCTACAAAATGGCATAGTTATCTCATTTTCGATCGGTAGTGGGACATACCTCCTTCTTTCCCTGTACCCTTCATTTATCAATTTTTAAGCGAATATTTAATAAACTAATTGTCTGAAACTGAAGTGTAAAGCAACAATTCGATAAATCTATGCAAGTTGGAAGCAATCCGAAAAACAAGTCAATTTTTAAATTCAATTTAAATTTTATTGACATAAAATTTTTATATACAGAGTGTTTCTTATCAAAGTTATGTAAATAGCAACTATATTTTTTTGTCATGATTTTCATAGGTTTCTTAGATAAAAAAAAATTGTTGAAAAGTGAGCGACAGTAAGGCAACAATTCGATAAATATGAAACTGTTCAGTTTTGGGAAAAATCCAAAAACAAGTCAATTTGAAAATTTAGTTTTTCACATCCTTTGACATATCAATTTTACTATACAGGGTGTCTCTTATCAAAATGATGACGTCATCGCCGATTTATTTTAAAAGCAACCACTATTTTTAATTTTTAATTGTAAAATGACAGTATAAAAATTGTATCCCCTTGCAATAATTTCTTTCTCAATATATGAAGAAAAGAACTGTTGTACAGGGTGAGTTAAGTTTTACCGCCCGTGGCAAAATAGGCCTTTAAAACAATTTGTCAATTCTCATAAATTGCATGAGTAATTTTATATTATTAAGGTACATAGAAACCAAGAAAAAATCTTTTTTTTTTAATCAGGTAAAATTTTGTCTTTCTTTCAATTACTAATTGCTCACTTTATTAGTTTTTTTTATGTACGAACAGTAAAATATTTTCACACAATTTAGTGTAATTGAAATAATTTTACTAATTTGGGTTCATTAAATAAAGCCATTTCATTATTAGAGGGTATTTTTTTAAATGATTTACGACATAAGCTGACCAATTCACCTAACAATGGTATTGGTTTTGGGTACTTGGCTGATTATTTATGACAGTCATAAAGTTAAGTTAAAAAGTGCAACCTTACATTTTACAGGACCGGAATAAGGGTCTTCGCTATTTCTTTAAAAATTCACAACATCGTAACTAACAGCTACACGGTAATTATAATCATAATAAAAAATAATTTTGCAATATTAGATTTTAAACTTGATAAGAAAATCGCTTACCAGCTTCTAATTTTCGTGAGTATATCTGTTTACAATTTTGTGTTTTAATTTTGCCGTCTGCAAAGTCAATATACATATCGGTTATTGAACCTTCCCATAAAATAAATTGCTTAATTCACCCAAAGTTCACATTCGCAACAAATCTTCCAACACTTAAACATCGTTGGTAAAAAGTGAAAATTAAAACTTTGTTTTGTGGAATAGTGAACATTTGTGTTTAGTTCAGGTATAATCAATCATGCCATTTCAATACTCAGTCGAGGAGAAGCTTGAAATGCTTTTAATTTATGGTTCATGGGGCATCACTTTGGGCATCTTTTATAAAATAAACTTAATATTTACCTATAAAAAACTTATTTTATTTTTCTCACAAATTCCAGAATACGGTCTGGCAACAACTAAAACGCCATTCCCTTCAGTTTTATGGGTCGATCATGAGGTATTGTTACGTGGTAGACCGTATTATCCATTGTTGGAAAGTCATAAATAAAAGTATTTTTCGTGCTTTATGTTAAATGTGATTTAACTAAAAAAGTAATAATTTTTTAACGAATTAAATTGCAATTAACAATGCTACGAATAATTTGACAAATTTTGAAATAAAAAACTAAACATGGAAATTTTACCCGAAACTCTTTATTTTACTCTTTTGGCTTCAAATAAAAATGATTTGGAAAACTTGTAGCACTAATCGAAAGTGTAAACTTCAACTGATGTAACATGTAAATTGCATACTTTCCCCTCAATCTTTAATAGGTATTATGGCCGGGGCGGTAAAACTTAACTCACCCTGTATGTAAAAATGTATGTGTATGTTTGGTGTCGATTTTTGAAATGTTAATGTCCGAATTCAAGGTGGTTCCTGTAATTGATCTTAATTAAAAGGTCGTAAATTGAAAACGAAAGGATGAGAGTGTGTATCCCGATCGATTATCTACATGAAAAAAGAAACAATAAATAAGTAAATGGAAACAAACCGTAGTTTCCTGCGAGTATTGAGATTGTTCCGGTTTAAGCGGAGTGAATCCCAAATTGTCAGATGTAGTTCGTTCCACTTTTTATCGAAAATCCCTCAAGAGTTTCAATTGTAAACGCGAACTGTTTCAATAAAAACTTGAAAATGAAAAAAGAAATCGCGGAACGCGCCGCTCTTCGACCGGCACATGAAATATACTAGTGGAAACCCATAAATAGCTGTAATCAAAGAAAAGATGTACAAAATTTGAATACATAATCTAAAGAGTCGTGTAGTCCTAAACAGGAATCCAGTATTCGTGAGACCAGAACGATTCATAAATTTCAGATTAACATGAGTTACGGGCAAGTAATTCACGATACAACAGTGTGGTCGAACCACCATCGGGAACACGCGTTAAGAAAAAAATCCGTCAAAAAAAAAAAAAAACGCAACGGCTCAAAGTAAATTCAATTAGACGTTGTTTAGCATAATTATTATAAAGCACAGGCTTGTGGCACGAACTATTTTTATCGGGAACATTGTTAGACATTGTAAACACGCGAACGAAAATTGTTTATTAAAAAAAATCGCCGATCAACTAGGAAGTGAGCGCCGCAAATCAGAAATAATACAATTTACAAGTTTTTCTAGGGACTTGAAAAAAATATTTCTCATCTTTTTCCGTTCGCGCGCTGATAGTGCACGCGAGCGAGAGGGGCAATAAACGTAAGCTTAGGTTTAAAGGAGGGTTTATGTTTGTACTACCGGGGCTTCTGTTGGATTATGGGGTTTTGAACATCCCGTCAGTTGATACTTGGGCCACAGACTGTAACACGCACACTGCGTGACTACCTTAACACTCCCATAATTCTTTTATGATTTTTAACATAAAGCCATTCGAGCGCGGTCGATTAATTAAATTGTTTTTTTTCCGACCGCGACCACAAAAGCGAGAATCTTCCATCCAATTAGTGAAATATTGGTATTCTGATGATGTGATGTCAAATCGTATAATGATTTCACCTAAAATAGGCCGTTAATTCATCTGATCGTTAAATATTTGATTGTCGGATTATTTGTTCGCCGGATTATTCGGCCACTGTGCAACGGAATAAAACTAAATTCTTCACTTTGTTAAAAACGTAACGGCAATGGACTGTTTGATTTCGCGTGCAAATAATATGCCGATTAAAAAGTTCAAATCTCTGCTTTACAAAACTTAAATTAATAAACTCGACTTCATGTCAAAAACTCGTATTCGATTGAAAAGATTTTTTTTTAATTTAATTTTTTTGTGATATGCATAATTTTTAATAACCGCAGATGCAAAATTTCAGTGTCATTAAAATTTACTTTATCAAACAATGCATGTTTACATTTAATTAGTTTCGACTGTTAAATTACTCGGTCTGTGTAAATTATATCCTATCAAAATATTTTTTGACCTACTTAAAAATTAACTTATAATGTGGGACATAAACGAACAATTATTAAAACTTATTTTCGAAAATCTCAGTTACTAGGTGTTGTTCTGTAGTGGTAAACTTCTTCTTGGAGTCCAATTATTAAAAGCATTTGTTCCGCAAATGAAAATGAAAAAGTATCAAAAGTTGATAAACAAATTGTTGAGAAATATCAAAATATAAGGCATAACCTTTTCATTAACCATTAAAAATAATCAAAATCAGAAAAATGACCTCAAATAAGAAGATAACAATTTGTAACAGTTAGAAGAAACCTTTTTCATTACTACTGATGAAAATAAATCAATAAATCCAAATTGTGCTACATTTATGCCATAGTTCCAGTTCAGACACAACGTCAAATGATTTGTTCTGCAAAGGTTAGTGATGCAATAAAAAATAAGTGTCAAAAGTACGAGAGGTTTGAAAAAACAGAAACACTGCCAGTTTGTAGTGTTTGGATACCGTATAAATTATTTTAAGATAACTAGTAGGGTAGAGACGCCACTTTTAGCCACTTTACTTGCAAAAATAAATATTTGTAAGGTTTGGGGTAAGAAAGCAACCAATGTGCTTGATTGGTGTTTTTAAATACGTCACCAAAATATTTAAAATAACAATTATTTTATTTCGTTAAGAACTAATTAAGGTGTAATTAATAAAATACACTTGATAATGTTTTGATATAAGTTTCGTTGGTTATTAAAATAATGACGGATCGTATTCCTGTGCTTAAATTGTTTCCCTTTAAATTCATTTTTTTAAAGTAGTGTTAAAGAAGGCTCCTTGAAGAACAAAGTGGCCGAAAGTGGTCAAATTGTACATATCGCCTAAATAATTAAATTACCAAGATTTAAAGCATTGAAAACTGTAGCATAAGTAAAATATTATAGATTTAGTTCAAGATATAAATAGAGTAAGGTGGTTTACGGCTATTCTTAGTCATTTATTAATTTTTCAATTACAAATTTGCCGAAAGTGGCTAAAAGTGGTGTCTCTACGCTATTAAAAAATATTCAAGCTTAATTTTGTAATTTTTTCCACTTTAATAAAGCAACATCCTGTACATCAAAGCGACAATCGATTAAAGCCAGCAAAAAATGCAACAACCCGCGATAATGGTAAAATTATAATAACTCGAAGCAGCCGTTTTTTACTAACCGATTACCTTGACTGCTCCTTCGTCGATGATTCAACTTATGAGAACGTCGACACTTAAAAAAAATCGATAAATCCTTATCGACGTAAGCGCTATCAAAGGGTAACGAATCAAATCAGACACCCTAAAATGGCTTAACAAAACCGCAGTGGGATCGACGATATTTACAATTTTTTTCAGGACGAATTAAATTTTTAACTCGAAGAATACGACCCCGTCAGTGTCCACAAAGATTATGAACGGACTAATCTCGGGTTGATATACGACTACCGGACAAGCCCTAAATGCCAACGAGTGACTGCCAGTTTTCTCCTCGTAACTGAAGAGGTATTAACCAGTACATCCCACTTTATTTCTATTTACGTGGGTGGATATATCAATCGCTGCCAAATAACTTGAACGTGTTTTTTTCAGACCGATGGGGCAATAAAAAAGCCGTCTCAATCCCTTTTTAAAATTCTTTAAAAATTTCCCAAGTTATTTTAGAAATTGTCGCTGGGTAATTGCGGTAGGGCACGTATTGACGATTAAAAATGCGTTTAGAATAACCTGAACGATATAATCAGTCATCGATGACTTAATAACGGCAGGCGTCGTGTCATCGAAATTAGTTGCGCTCACTAATCTGCTACGTGTAATCCGCGTTGGATATAAACTAATGTCGGTCTTTAATTAAACATGTTCTCCCTCTAGCTTTTAATCAGTAAATAAACTTTTACTTCCAATGAGCAAACGAATTTCTCATTACAGCCCCGAATTAAAATAAAAAATCCGATGGGCCGTCAATGTTCCCCCAAAAGTGGTGGATTTCGTTTAAAAAGTAAATAGAGATCGTTCCCACAGCGACTTTTCGCTGAATCCGAATCGAGTGTGCAAAATTGCGAATGCTTGTCTTTACTTTCTTTCGAATTGCAAACGCCTTGTAAGCTAGTTATTTGACAGGTGTAATGGAAAATTAAACAATGTTGTTATTTCGATAAGAGCCTCATGCTCCGAGAAAGGACGTGACATAATCCTGATTAACACAATTGTAGGTGTCAAATTTGTTACCGTTTAACTGCATAAAGGACGGCGCAAAAAAATGTTTAGACTGTCGTACGGAACTGATAAATAATAAATTCAAGTCTACATAATGCAATTTGTAGGAGAGGGACTCCCGGTAATCCGCTGTAATGTTTAACAACATAAAAACCTATTACCAACCCAACGATTCTATTGTAAAAACATTTTGATCGCCATCTACGTTGAGCAGGTTTTAAGTCATAATTCATGGGCAGTAAAATGTATTATCAGAAAACCCGCGCACTTCTAGAGGATGCTTATAAATTAAACCACGGATTTATGTTGTATGTCAATAAGACCGATCCATTCCGCTCCTAAACTCCATATAATTCCGCTCAATAAAAAAAGGATTTATCCCCTTCAGTTTTGTAATTTTTAATGTAACTTTAATTTTCAAATTCAATTAAAAACATGCCAACATGGATCGAAGGGTTAGAGGTACGAACAAAGTATTTGTTTTTGATTTAAAAAAATTTAATTTTTTTTTGTTAACCTCGTTTGTTTTGTGTTCACATATTAACAATTGCCAATCTGAATTTACATGAAACATGTTACTGAGCTTGAAGCGTTAAAAATTTGTTCAAATAAAGTCTTTCTTCTTTTGAAAATACATTTCACTTTGATCATTTAAAAATATTTTTCGCAATAAAGGGCGCATTGAAACAAAACCTTTTCAAAATTAATTAAACTGGAGAATATTAAAAGCGAAATTTTCCAGTGACAGTGCGCAGTTATACAGACGGACGTGGATGAAAATTTGATGTGACAAGATTTTCCCTATAAAGAGTATTTCAAACGGTCGTCCTGTAATAATAAATTTTACAGCTCGGATTAGATTCCGTGTAACACCTTATTCGGAGAAAATTGCAGCGAAGATTGGTGTCAGATATTTCAAAACAAAGACAATTTGCGTGACGACGAGTATTGCATCGTGTTTACGATGTTCAATTATTCAGATATTTCACGGGGATCAGCTGCATCTGAACAAGATTTCATGTACTTGTACACGTGTAAACACGCACTGCGACCATCTAATGGTTCGCTCGTTTGCGACCCCAACTCGCAAAAATGATATTTGGCGAATGGCCGGGGGGGCCTTTTATTTTATTGTCGCCCTGACTTTTTCATGGAACACTTAAAGGTTAACTGGACATCACATGCAGATATGGTCAGTGAGCAACAAAGGGTTCGCCGCGAGCTAAAGGTTGCACAGCGCACATCTGCAGTTCTCAGAATTTTTTGTACACAGATTGACGCTGAAAAAAATAATTTCAGGATAAAATAGCACAAAATTTATAAGCCGTTAAGAGGAATTCGACTTATTAAACAAAGTAACCATTGTCCAACCGTCCATTAGCGCATCGAGTTTTAACGCCGCAAAAGTCTTTGTCGAACGAAATGCCCATTAAATGATTATAGCCGTATAGGGGAAGTAAATAATCTTATTCAGGATGCACCAAAATCAAGACTCCCCATTAGATTGTATTAAATCAATTTTCACAAGCCGAACATTTGTCCTTGCTTACTATTTTAAAAATAAAATTTAAAAAAAAACACTATTTTACTAAATAAAGTCGGAAATTAACAAACAAATTCACTTTTTGCTTTATGGAATTATTTCCGATCTTCAAAAATACCGTTTTTAAGATGATAATTTTAATTATATTTTTTAAATTACTACTTTCGCGACACAATAAGCGCCTATTTCTTTTTCTGTAGGTGCGAAGTGTTGGACCGTAACATAATTAAAGTAGAAAATTCTAATTCCGATTCCCCCTGTCGTCATTGAGCAAAGCCGGAAGTTTCCCCCAATGTCAGTGCAATATTAGGGGCGGCGCTATAATTACAAGTAAATCTTTCGACGATGCTTTGATGGGTACGTACGAGGATGTGTCTGTATAACTCTCGCATGCATTATTTTATAATTATTAATCTACCCTCGTCATATACTTTTTGTTTATTTTTAAAAAGGGTATATTTGCAAATTGGCGGGGATTTGGAGTTATTATTAATAATTTCGTAATTAAAGCCGGAAATTTGAATTTTGCATGCTTATGCAAATATTGTTCTAAGTTTAGAATTTAAATTCAAACAAAAAAAAATAAAATAATTCGGGGCGGTGTTTTGTAAAAAAAATTATTATATTTATGCACTTTTTATGCCGTTTTAATGGCATTTCCATAAATATAAATCGCTTTGAGTTTTTTTTTAAGCCGCTTGAGAACAATGCGCATCGAGAACGCCTATATTCTTCAGGCAGTACGCGGTACGATTTTATTGAATATTACAAACACTCGAAGATAATTAATGTGTCATTAATCACAACACTTGAAAAGTTCGTTTGTGCTTAAGACCATTCCATTTCAACGAGATTCACTTCTTGTATATGCGAATTTGTATTGGGAATGTATAAATGTCACTTAAATCATATATCACTACACATGTGCAAATGAGAATGTCTAACGTTCCTGCACATAAAATATATCTGCACCTTTGAAAGCCAATGTTCATAAATTTCAGGACGTCTCGCAATTCTTTTTTTATATGCATGTATACATATAATCCCAAACCACACAATTATACAGCGGGCCGGCAATTTCCAAAACTCGCAACTGTGTTGCTTGAAGACTCATCACATTCAGCACTAAACTCTTAAAGAACACAACGACTCATAAATTTTTGCCAAATGCCCCAAGGTTGTCTACACGATTTTCTCAACTTAATTAATTAAATTTAATCATTGCCCATCATCAAAGAAAAAAAAATCGAAAATAACAATAATTTCCTCTAACCGTTCCCAATAAAAATTTGAAGATCTAAAATTCTATATTTCTGATGTTTTATTAAGAGGCCCTAAAAGCTATTCACAGCTTTCACCCCAATTTAGAGGGTCGGAACTTTCGGACCTTTTTAAATCTACCCCTATCCCCAAAATCATTAAAGAAAATCACCGGCAATTTTGAAATGATACAGAAACTTGTCCCTAGCAATCAGTAAAGAGAAAATTTTTATATGGGGCATACTTACACCTCAATTTGAGGGATTGGAAACGGGACAGGTAGTGGACGCATTTTAAATAACAAGTTTTATGACAAACATTTTCATTTACACCACTTTTGAATTTTGGATCAAAATGTAGGCAATTTATGAAACAAAAAAATATTAGGGGAGAGCGGTGGAATGGTGCGCGGTGGGTAATCGTGGGCACCGAAAACACGTGAAGATAGTGACAGGTGTTTTCTACACTTCAATTTTTTTCAAATATATTCAAAGTAGAATAATTAGTGCTAGCTCTAACGTTTTTAACCTGTTTGTTGTACTTATTACAGTAGTTATTTTGGTTTAAGTGCGCATCATTCACACTTTCCCATAAGTGTAGGAGGGTTGGGCAAAATGACATACTTTTCCAAAATAATTTTTTTACCTCATAACGGTTAAATTATAAGACAACTTCCCCTAATACAGAGTTATAGCTTCGAAGCAATTTGAAAATATTTGCAGGAGAATGAATTGCAAATTTTTCAAAAGCTGCAAACATTTGTCGTTAGCAATCAACAAAATTTTAAATACAAATTCGTTAAAAAATTGAATTTACGCGAACCGATCTGATTGAATTTACTTTACTTTTGATGAAAGCTGCACTCAATCTAAACGCTATTACGGAATAAGCTAACGAAGCACCTATTTACAGTTCGATAACGTACGCAATTGAAAATTACGTGACAAAAGGCCCACGGTTGTTTATTTACATTGAACGTCTCGATCGGCGCGGTGAGGAAAACAAGAAAAAAAGGTTCCGATTTGATTGATGGAGATTGGAAAGTTTGCGGTGTATGATCATTTATTTCGAATATACACGTAACGCGGCGCGGCCGAGCCGGTGAACGGATCAAAAAAAAAAATTGTAATCTCTTAACGGGTAACGAAGTAATAAACTCATTGTAGTCGAGTTGTAGACCAAGAGAAAGCCAGGATCACGAACGTTGCTTTAACCCATATATCAGGAACATGACTCGCTATAACGAACTGTTCGCTTACTCGGTAACAGAGTTGAGCAATATCGATTTTTTTTCTTGTGAAATCTTCAGGTACCGATCGAAACAAAAGTGTTTTTTTGTATCCCATTTCAACAATAAATATTTAAAAGACGGGTACGTATAGGTCAAAAGATACCTATACGCTGAAACAACTTCTTAAATTAACACCACATTGTGTGATGTTTGTGCAATTACGCTTAATGGACGATAATTGGACTTTCGTAATTATTACTTATTGACAGGAGTTTCATTAATTTTATTGTTTTGTTTTAAACTGAGTGAATGGCTGCATTGAAATTGCTATTTTCATCTTAATCAAGAAGCAATTATAAATTCTTATTTAAAATGATTATCTACGCCTTGTAAATGAATATATGTACAACAAAGAAAAACGCACCGAAGAAAGTTAATATTAATGCCGTCGACGATATCCAGTTAACCGACAGCAAATTAGGCCTACGAGCCCTCGCTAGAGGAATACCCGCGCAACCGGCGTCGTAACATTCTTTAGCCATTTGTAATGCATTCTATTATCATTTCTTGTTTAAGTAATAAGCAGTGTAAGAGCATTATTGCAATAACGTTTTACGGCCAATCATAAACATCCGTAATCTGTATTCTTAAATTATGAATAAAGATTGTGGGACAGTTTTTCGCTTGTGCACAAAAATTATAAGGAGTGGTCCCCATAAAATATCCATTAGTAACAGCATAAAGATTTGAATTATCTCAAACTGCAACGTTCGCACACGCAACCAAACTCGATCAAAAAATCTTTTCACCCTGCAACTTGTTAATAAAATTTACACGTTCAAAAAAAATCCGAGCTTTTTAAACGCTTTCATTTCAAATTTTAATTATGTACGCGGCCCTCGACTGATATTAATCATCAATTTGCGGCAATCGGGAAAAATGTTCGGAAAGTTGCAGCAAAAAGTGCAAAAAAAAGTTGCCTATATAAAATTCCGCAACTATTAGCAACTAATTTATTAACAAATTATATATCATGAGGGATTCAGTGCGTTGGTCTACGCAGGCACGCACTCCGTTCCATAAATAATAAATTAATTCGACTACTCCTCCTTTAGTGATTCGTATTAATTTGGAAGTTGAAGAGTTAAATGTACACAATTCTATTCGATTTTATTTAACTCGATTTTAATTGGTGAAATGGAACGTTTCGGACGAGTCGCATGTTGGCTATTAAAAACGGCCCCTCAGGCGATTTTCGTTTCTCGATGAGATTATTCAATCAAAATGGAAAAAAAATAATTCTGGTATAATTTGGTTAAATGATACTTTTCTGGTTCGATTGTTATGTAAATTGAGGGTTAAATTTTATTCACACACTGGAATTAGATTGAATTAATAGAAACACATTTTCAGAACCGATTCGAAAAATTTAAATAATAGGACTATTCGATTTCAGGTAGCATAATTTTTGCGCCGTCTGGAGGCGATTCTTACCTATTTTTAACGTTTCTGCTACCTAAAAATCTGTTTACGTTGCTCCCCGCCTCCGGCTAATAAATTATCTTCAAAATCAAGAAATCCATTTCGATAATCTATCAACCCTGAATGAGAACAAACACCGTTTATTTGTCGTCGGTAGCGCAAATCAATTTCGCACTGATTCACCGATACAGCGGGATCTCAATCTAAACGTTTTGCAAATTTAAACTAACTACTTTTGTGACCAACATTTTTTTATTGAATTACATTTATATTGGTTTTTACACTTAAATTAAGAATTAGTATATTTTGGTGTAGGGAAAGATGTTCAATAGTGACACACCAAAAACAGCGATTCAATGGAACATAAATTCATAAACAAAATCGAAGTGCACTGAAGTTATTTCTGTAGTTATACTGCTAAGACGTATGTGAACGTTCGTTTGCGAAAGGTATAACATTGTTCCGAGAACCGACGAGTTAAAAATTTATATATTTATTTATTTTGCTAAAAGTGATCTAAAAATACAAAAATTGTTGTCGATACCCCCGTGTCACTGTTGAACATATATCTACTACAAAAAATTAAAAATCTCCTTGATGGAAAATTTTGTTCATTTTTTATTTTTTACTTTATTATTTTTGTGATTTAATGAAGTTTAATTGAATTTAAACATAAGTTTCTACACTTTTTTTAGACTTTTAATGTGCGCCCGTAATTGGCATGTCGCAATAAAACAGATTGCAACGTTCTGCAAAACAGTGACACGGTTGATGCAGTATTTGATCATTATAATTATAAATGAATTTAAGTAAACAATATTTGCACGAAGCTATTGGATGAGTATTATTACATTATTACTTTTCGCAAAGTTACAACAGTTTTCGAAAAATATTGTGTCTGTTGAAAATAAAAAAATAACAGGAAAAGTTTTCGAAATCAATCAAATTAAAAGCACTTCCTAAAAGCACTTCTTCCTTTTACGAATTTCGTTATAAGGAAATTTCGACTTTCGCAATTTGCTTTCCAAAATATACCAACAGAAATATTCTACAAAAAATGAATTTACATTTTCTGCAATACAAATGAAGATTAAAATTTTTGATAATCTACGATATATGTTTTGAAAGATTTATGTTAAATAATGGCCACGTATCTCAAAAATTTGTGTTAAAAAAAAGTGGTAATCAAGTTTCGTCAAAACGGAATTTCAGCTGTATGTAAATTTTTACGGCAAATTAAAGGTGGACTAGTGTTACAGGTACTAATGTAATTTCACGTAGGTGGTTGTATTGAGGCGACGTAAATGCGAATAAATTACAGAATATTATTGATACAAATACGCAGCCAGAATCGAGTTTTTATTTCATTTTGTCAGATCGCATTGCAATCATTTGCATGTTATTCGCTCGCATTTCAATGATCTAACCTTTACAAGTGTTTATAATTGTAAAGGCACTTATATTGCGAGTTTTGATGCATAAACCTTTTAAATTCCATTCGAATGCATAGACGAGAGAAAAAAACTAATTAGAAAAGCCGAATGCAACTTTATTACGAGCCTATAAAATAAGTTGCGAATGCGGTAAAGCAACAAAAAAACATGAAATTAATAACACGATTTTCTGCACTTTTAATTTGACTAAAACAAACGGCACAAAAAATAAGCCGAACGTTTAAAGAATTCATTGTGAGTTGTTTGCCGTTGCTTTTTTTCACGTGTCGCCTGTATAACACGAGTTGTAAGGTGCCAAAAACCAGAATTCCTCGGAGATGTTCTATGGCGTTAAAAACCACTTTTAAGCTTGTAAGATGGTATAACATCTTGGATTTCTGCGAGCAAAAGTTCGGTGCGACCGACGTAGCCATGGACAAGGTTGGCCACTTTTTCTGTCGATTTATGATTTTTGTTTCGCGGCGAGAACTCAACTTTTCCGATAAAATATATATTAACTTTTTTGTCCCCATCTAGTTGGCACTGTTTCCTATCATGTTTTACAATTCTAAATTTGTTTCAATTTTTTCTTAACGTTTCAGCGTCCAACCGGTTAATTTTCCTGTTAAGAGCGCGACCGTATATTTTTCCGATAACTGTAACTTCGTTACTGTGTTTTAATCAAATTAATTGGTCTCACTTTTCGGAACGGGAAAATCTCGTGGACAATTTATATAATGCAATTACCAACGGGTGCCGTTTATAAATTAATAATCGCGACTTTTATTAGAAAATTAACCATTTAATGGGCTGGTTTCGTCTTCGGGTCGAAGTTATTAATCGCGACGGACAAAATCCAGAAAGCACTTACATGCTGTTGGTGGTGTTCCAGTGGACGTAGAACGCCTTCGAGCAGGTCGACTCGGTACACAAAAGTACTGTTTCCAAGCAGATCAGGAGGACGACGGTCAAACAAGAAGTTACTTTGAACCCGGGCAAGAATCCGCACTTTTTAACTAACACGGCCATTATTTCTTTTGAAAAATCGCACCACACACACAAATACCGGCCGAACAGGAGAGAACCTCTACATGTCTTTCGGTGGTTCTTCGGAGACCCACCCGTTACCTACGTACGGCAAAATTCGCGTTCAAGGTGTCTATATTAACCGATTCGACACTAGATTTGCCTGTGGATGTCGACACTTTTACATGGTTACAGCCCATATGTAATTGGAATGTTGCGAACTTTACGTAAAGACGTGGCGGGCAACACACAACATTCCACTGGCACGACTGCTGCTCTTGTGCGCTGAACGTGGCCTATCTAATGCCAGTGTGGTGCGCCATGGAGCAACGCCAAGGTCCCCGCGTCTTCGCCGTTGTCGTTGTCGTTGTCGTTCTTGTTCGCCGACCATTCGGCATTAGGCAGGTGATATGCAGCCTCGCGGGTATATTTCAGATAAACCTCGTAACTGTGCTGCATATACCGTATAACATTGTGATTTAAAAAAAGAATTAAAAACTACAATCCGTCGATCAAATAGCCGTCATTAATTAGTCTGCGAGCAGATTCAGAAACCGTCGAAGAGTACGTAAATCGGGCCCATCTATCTTCCTCGAGGGCGGATCTGGCGAGTCCAGAACTACTCCGGCCTGATTAAGATATCATTATTGCCGCAAATTTTTAATCGATCATTTCCGGTATTGCATCGCAGTTTTTTTCCGATAACGATCCATTTTATTGGCTCGGATCCCAATTAAAATACTCAGGGATTATTAATTTCTGTTTCGCAGACGTTACCGCGCAAACGGAATGTACGAAGGTATTTAAAATTTAAATATGTTGCCTTTTATATAAATGGGATATTTCGTTAGATCCTGCTGAAGATAAGAATTCGGTGCATAATACCACTATGGAAACCGTGATATATATTTCCGCTTTCGCTGCTGTCAGCGCTATCAAACACGTTTTCACACTGATGGTCACATTGCATCGGGCATCAAAGCTCACGCACCAGCGATATCTAGTTTCCTTTTTGATTTTCGGCAGCATTAACCTTTCCCTTTCAAAAAGTTTACAAATTACTTTACGACTTCCAAACTCACTTAATTTATAAAACATTTCAATGGAATGTTAACTAAATATCAAGAATTTTTTATCCTCGATGACTAATTCTCTTTGTTTCCATAAGAACTTAAGTTTACTTCACAAAGTTTTGATCACATTCGACAAAAAGATACACTTTCAATTATTTTCTAAATTTCAACTGACAAATTTTCTCATTGAACAAATATTTGCATATTTGTTTTTTTCATAAGAAAAATTCCTCAATTATTTTTTAAATAAACCATTTGTATCGATTCTTGATTTGGAATTACATAATTTTTTCAAGAGATACAGTAGAATCTTATTACCGTCAGCACACACTAATATGAATCGTGATTCATTACGAACAACGCCGTCTATAATGTTAAGGTGACTAAACGTACTCCTTTGGGGAGTTTTGTGCTCCTTTTTTGTGAACCGTAATCCTTTTAAAACGAGTACTCCAAAAGTACTCCTTTGCATTATTTTGTACTCCTTTGTACTTGTAAAAATATAAAAATTTGGCATTTAACTTTAACCTTTAACCTTTAAAAAAATAGTTTCCATTTATTACAGAAAACAAAGGAAATGATGATTCTACGGTTAAATGTACAATCTGCAAAGGAGAATTTTCGATTGCGATTGGTGGACGAAGTGCAATAACAAAGCACATTGATACTAATAAACATAAAACATCTCTTCATGCAGCGGCTTCAACGTCTAAACTAAATACATTTTTTAAAACTGATAGTTTTGGACCAAATGAAGATTGAAATAAAAAGTATTTCAACGAAAAATAATCACTTCTATTCTTGGTTGATGAAGTTTTCCATTTTATTGTTTTCAAATGATTACAACAAGGGCCTAGGCGAAAGCATGCAACTTGCAGTGCACATTTTCATGGTTTTACCTAGGAAAACCGACTTTTAAGATTCAACCTTTGTTGTAATCATTTGAAAACAAGAAAATGGAAAAAAATTTTAACTTTATGAAAATGTGGATCCTAACATAAGTCAAAAAAAAAAAAAAATTGACCTGAGCACACTTTATGAAAATGTGCACTGCAATTTGTATGGTTTTACCTAGGAAATCCGACTTTTAAGACTCAACCCTTGTTGTAATCATTTGAAAACAAGAAAATGGAAAAAAAATAACTTTAGCAAAATGTGGATCCTAACATAAGTCAAAAAAAAAAAAATTGACCTGAGCACACTTTAAGACAATGTGCACTGTAATTTGCATGGTTTTACCTAGGAAAACCGACTGGGTTTATCTTTTCGTGTTTCTCTTTCGGGGATATTTTTGGAATTTTTACACTGTTGAGGTTATGTTGTGATTATTTACCTTTTTTAAATAAACAATTGCACTGTTAAAAAAAAAAAAAATTACCTGAGCATACTTTATGAAAATGTCCACTGCAATTTGCATGTTTTTTTTTTGGTCAGAGAGTCAGATAAAAATAAAAACTAATGTATTTTTTACGAGGAACACGATGGTGCAATTAAAAATCGATTTGCTCTAAGATTGACGGAGATAGAAATCTTAAACCCAACCTAACCTAACCTAACCTTATTATTATTATTATTATTATTTACCTGTTCTAAATAAACAATTGCACTGTTAAGAAAGAAAAAAAAAGAGAAAAAGCCAAACCAAAAAAAAACTTTTTTTCTTTCTTGCTTATAGCGTCATATAAAAATGCAAACTTATGTTATTTTTTACGAGGAACACGATGGTGCAATTAAAACTCGATTTGCTCTAAGATTGACGGAGATAGAAATCTTAAACCTAACCTAACCTAACCTAACCTAACCAACCTGGGTTTTTCTTTTCGTGTTTCTCTTTCGGGGATATTTTAAAAATTTTTACACTGTTGAGGTTATGTTGTGATTATTTACCTGTTCTAAATAAACAATTGCACTGTTAAAAAAAAAAAAAAAAATTGACCTGAGCACAGTTTATGAAAATGAGCACCGGAATTTGTATGGTTTTACCTAGGAAAACCGACTTTTATGATTATGATTACAACAAGGGTTGACTCTTAAGAGTCGGTTTGCCTAGGTGAAAACATGCAACTTGCAGTGTGTTTGTTTTAACGTGTTTATACATATAATTTTTGAACTAATGAATTTTGAAATTATTTAAAAAACATATAGTTGAATGGAGAAGACGCATTGTTTTTATTCAAACCCAATCACCATATCCAATGAAAATTCATTTGTACTCCTTTTGTATAAAAAATAGTTGGTCACCTTAATAATGTGAACAGTTAGTAATACCATTTACGAAATGAGCCGTTGATTTTGAAAATGGGGCAAGTCAATTTTGTGAAAAAAAAATAGTTAAAGCTAATTCTTATTATTATTAACATAAAAGTTATGTTTTTAATAAATTCACAATAAAGATCTTTTAATATCAGTGTAAATTTGTTACTAATAATTTATTTCCACAACGATATTTATTGTCAGTTGATTACGAAAGTCAGCCAAGTCTAATAATGACAGCGTGGGAGCGCGACTCTCTTGATTTATCACCAAAACGACATAGGCCAAGTAGTTTCGGAAAAATAGTATTATCAATTTTTTGTTATAATTATATTCTATTCAAAGAAAATCAACGTTTTTAAAAGGAAAGCAAGTCCATTGGCTCATACCAAAAGAATGATTTTTTCACCTAATACAGATAACCATTATTGCACAATAAATTTACATGAAATAAGTTTATTACAGTTTGCCAATTTTTTTAAACCCATTCAAATGCAAAAGTCATTAAATATCTAGCAATAACATAACATTGGCTTGCCCCATTTTCAGAATCAACCGCTCAAATAATGTTTATGAGGGAAGAACCTTGTTATTTGCAGTTCGGATACAGTTGTGTACAGACGTGCGTTTTCTGCTTGTTAACAATAAGAAAAAGTGTTTAACTTTATATAAAAAACTAGAAGCATTCCCTCTTTGTTCGAGAAGGAAGATGGAGATAAATCCACTATTTGTTCTATCAAAGGTAAAGATAATAAAATTAGCTGATATCAGTAAAACGATTGATTAAGAAAAATATGTTACAATTATTTTTGGGTCGAATGAAAATGCGTGATGGTAAAATGGCAACGTACAGAATGTAGTCGGTTAGCGCAGGTAACGCTCATTGCACTGCCAAAGACATCTGCACCGGTTTGATTCAGCTCTCGGCATACATTGCGAGTCAGGCGGAATTCACAACCCTCTGAATGTCATTATACGTATATGCATGTACGCATACCGTTTGTAGACTCACTATTGAACGTAAAATTTTCTGCGTTTTTAATTGTGTTCTGAAACGCAGTCGCCTCTTCAGTCCCCTGCTGTAACTAAACCAATTAAAGCGAAAAATACGCAAGAACAAAAAGTCGAATTTCAGTAGACAAATGACAGATCGAAATTAGGGAATATTTTGTCAAACTGGAAAGTGCGGCAACGAAAGGTTAAGCGCATTTATAGAGGTCTCTCGGATATAAATCTTTTGTTAATTAAAATTTCGATCGGTAATTTTCAATTCAATTTTTTGTAATGATTTGTCGCTCAAACGAACGAGGCGACAGTTATGGGCGTGCTGGCAAACTAGCCAATCATCAGAAGTAAATTAGAATTTAATCAGCTTGTATCTGAGCGAGGAAGTTGCACACCCCGTTCCCGGCAACATAATTTTTACAAGAAAATACGTACGCGCGCATTTAATCGCACCGCGAAAATTTTCCTTTGTCCCCGGCCGATTATTAATTGTCCCGTTGATGTTTACGTACAATAAATACATATTTTATGCCCGAGACATGTTTAGCCAAATTTCGAGAAAACACATTAGTATCACAATTCTCTCTTTCAACGTAAAGAAATTCATGATTGATATCGCGAACGAAAATTCCTTCAAAAGTAGATGAGGGTATCAAAGTAAAGGCCCTTTTGTGATTATTATTTTAGTTTGAAGACGCGTTTATAAAGTGTCACGATTAATTTCACTTTGATGGGAAATTTTAAATCGATACACCCCTCACTATTTATTTAGGCCATTTTTTTCTGAATAACATCCCAGACAGACTTCATCTGATTTGATTGTGACTCGCACCCTTTTCTATCGAAACAAAATAATAGGTCGTCTCGCCTTGTAATTTTCAATGCATAACAGAATTTATGTAATTGAAAAATTTTATCATTTTCCCTTTTAAGTTTCTTCAGCACAATCTATAATACATTTATTTATGTACCTTTTTGTACCACATCAGAAATTTTAATGTAATTCAAACTTTGTTTTTAACCAATCGATTGGTATTTTATCAGTCGCCATAAAAACTCCGGGCAAAATGCTTAGAAAACGAAAATAAAAGTTTCGTTGTGGTGAAAAACAAATCCGATGTGTTTTGGACTTGATTGAAGTTTTTCCTGCTTTAATTTTACTGCGGCCATTCAGTCAATCAAGGCCCATTAATTAATGTCATGCTATTTTGATTTTTAGATTACCTAAAAGAAAATTATTTCTCAAATGCAAAGTGCAAATCTGCTGGTAACATTGTGGCATATTTGTCAGACAAAACCTGAAAAAGTCTATGTCAACCCTGGTGAAGCACAAACCTGCAAAATCAATATAACAATATATAAAAAATAATAAATTATTTCTAAAACTCCTAAAAGTAAACTAAGTTATTCCTGAAAGAAAGCTGAGTTAATCCTGCAATCAAGCAGGTTAATTATTTCTGAATAAATAATGACCAATTTCTGAAACTAAGCAGAATAATTATTCCTGAATCAGAAAAAAATTATTAAACCCTGTGAAAGTATTTCCTGCGCGTTTTTAAAAATATTATTTGTTTTAATTGAAATTTAGTTATGGTGGTTTGTTGTTGTCGAAACCGTCTGACGTAAGTATAATTAAAAAAAAAATTCATCATCTGTTGATCGATGGACTTAATCAAGTTTTTTCTTCGCATTTGATATGACCGCGAAGATACTTTCTCAAGTCATACTTGATACATGGTTGATATGTTCACGAGCTGTTACAAAAGCTTGTCTTGATCAACGATTGAAAGATAATATGTTTTATGACACAGTGATCCGTGAATAAAGCGTTTAATTGTTCAAAGTATTAAATGATGAGATTAGAATACAAATACTTAAGTCACTCTCAAGTTGTAAAACACCTACTACGCCACGATATCCTTCAATAAATTTTCGCTGAAAAGTTATTGTCGTTAGGAAAAAAGCACCCGCCAGATAACGTTAAAACGAAAAAAAAAAAAAATAATCGCGCACTTGAAAACCCACGGCGCGTTATTATTTTTATTAGCGATGCAAGTGATTTATTCGTTCAAGAGGCGAACATTAAAGTCTTATTTAGCATATTTTGAAAAAAACGCGCCATTATGTTCAGAGATCCAGATAAAGCGCACCCGATCGATATTCAATTAGCTTGGGTAAATAGCATGCCATTTCTCCTGTTTCATAATAAATCTATTATCAAAAGTTTACATTTTTAAGGACAAAAAAGTCCACTTTTTAACATCAAGACGTCAAACAATACGGTAATGATTTCTATTGTTTTCTAAAAACCGGCGACTTTTGGGAGTTATGATAAAGCAAAATTGAGAACAAAACGAAACTTGGGGAACTTCACATAACCCATTTGTTAAACAATAGGCGACGATAGTGCGCCCTCTGAAAACAACCACTTTATTCCACAACTTTAAATTTTCGATTCGGAACTTTTCGAAAGCCCATAAATCATCTCCACTTAAACTTCAAATAATTCGCAGTTAAACACCTCAAAGTACCTCGACCGCACCACCACTTATTTATTATTATTACCCTTTATTATCTCGCAGAAAATTCAACAATATTTTTTTTCATCACTTTCAAGTGTGATATTCTTATAAACCATTTTTTTTCAATTAATGCGCTATTAATAATAATTTTTATAGCTGTGAGGTATAAAGAAATTTATTTAGGCGTTACGAAGGTTGGTATATGGTTCGCAGCCGATTTTTTTTTGTAACGGTAAGTCTTGCATTGAGCGAATAACGTCTGGGCCTCACATGTAAAATGGACTGTAAAAAAATAACAATGAAACAGGATACGGTGGAGATATAGTGCGTTCAATATTTTAATGAACTTAAATTGAACCGAATGAAAAAAAGCAATTTGGCGATACTTTTTGTAATTAAAAGTGATGACGTAACCTAATTTCGTAACATAATTAATTCCGTTATGCAAATAAGTTATGAGAATACGAGCAAAATTTCTGACGTCTAAAGTGAATAAAGTATACTAAGCTTTTATCCCCTGCTACCGTGCAGAAAAGCTTTGTCGTAGGAAGATTAAATTACATCTTAGTTCACGCACAACATAAACAAAGGGACATTGACACCTTATAAGCCCTTCTTAGTGCGAAAATGGTCACCTCATTTTGACAGCTTTTTCTATTGTTTTTCTCATCATCATTTTAGACCTTATGGTCCGAATTTTTATTTTGTTTTCGATTTCGACATTTCCTCACATAACCAGTTGTGATTTCTTTAAGAACAACATTCAATCCGACATTATTAACCTTTTGTCTCGGCCGTTTATGAATCTTTTCTTTCACATTTTTTTATCCTGTCCAATAATAATATTACGTATCACATTTCCATTTTAAACCGACATAATAGTGTGTCAACTTGCATTTACAACTTCCACGATTTTTGTTTTTTCCCCTGATAATAATGATGATTTACTGCTGTTTGCAAGAATTATTATGAGGTATTTGCGGGAGATTTTTTGAAAATTTTCAGTGAAATATTGCGGTGATATACGATACCACATTCCCATAGTCTCAGGATAAAAACTGTCAGTAAGTTGCTTAGTATGTCGCCTGTCACGTTTGATCCACTCGGTAAAGTATTAAATGTTGCCCCGTCGATTCACTTACGCTTGGCGACACTTTGTTCACGCGAAAACAAGTGTCGAATTAGGGTATGCTTCATTCGACCTGTCCCTAAAACATTTCTTTCATGCATGTTTAACTTTCCGTGAATCCACGCTCACACGGCGAATTTTGATATGCAAAATGCCAAATCCATTTCGCAGGATCAATCAGCTAGCGATGCCGAATAATCGAAAAGTTGCGTTAAAATAAAATATGTAATAATGTTATTTTTTTTACATTTTTTTCTATGCGTATAAGGTTAACAATAAAATGTTATTGAAATAATGAAATTTTGGAAAAGTATAGTCCGTCCAGAAAGAATCGGGAATTGTCCCAAAAAACGGCATGTAGGAAAAAGTGGGGGAATGGTAAGGACTTAAGCCAAATAGCTACTGTAATAAGTACAGTAAACCTAGTATCAGTTTAAAAACGTTAGAGCTAGTAACAATTATTCTATTTTGAATATGTAATGCAATATTTGAAAACAATTCATGAGTATAGAATCACAATCTTGCAAAATGGTTAAAAGAGCATTTGCGCATGATTCCCCATCCCTGCGGGTTAACGTAAAAGAATCAATTTTTAATTTTAAATAAACATTTATTGCGAACACTATTAATAGTATTTCTTTTCTCGTAAGGTCTTAGGGGCCAATGTTTTGGGTTAAACAAATGTCACATTTATAATTTCCTGTTTCACGTGTATGAAAGTATAGCAATTTTTCGAAAGCAATTTCTTGGCATTTGAAGAAAAAATCAAAATATTAGTTTAGCGCACCATTATCCCCTTGTATTTGAAATATCAACTTTCACTGTAATGGTGGCTTTACATTGCCCGAGTTTGCATGCGATTTTTCGTTCCGAGCAGTTCGAACGGCATATTTTTGTGTTTACACTGTTCGATTTACTATCCGAGTTCTAACATTCGAGCGTGCGTCCGAGAAAGCATTCAATTTTTTAAGATAGGACCGTACCGATTCTCATACGAGATTTCGTACGATTTGTTGAATTATGTCATGCGCAGTGTACTTTTTTCAGTTCATATACTGTCCTTCTGTGTCGTTTCTCGTATACTGTTCCATTTTTCAGATGATTTTTATGACGTTTGCATTGTGTCTACGACGAATACTGTCATTACGCAGGTACTGCCATTTCTGTATAGACCGACCGGTCCTTCGAGATAATCTTAATGATATAATTAGGACTGTATTGGCCCAAATGTTTTTCCCGAAGCCACAATTTCTATACGTATTTATTCTGTATTTTGTAAAATTGGAAAAAATGACAAATGATATGATAAGAAACTTCGTTTGTTGAAAATAAATTTGGTAAATATCTTGTTAACAATTTTGCATAGAAATAAATTTTTATTCCTAAGGACTGCCCTGAACTTTGGTAGTTCGTCACAGACGCCTGCCGTTTGGTGTCATTTAAGTAGGGTAGGCAGAAACGGATAATCACTATTACAGGGTCGTAAAAATCATCCCTAAAATACAACACTATACCACGTGTTTTCAAATGAACTTCTTCCAGAAGCTTCCAGAAGTTTTCTCTTTAACATGCTCCTCGATGACATTCTCAAATCATTTTCGGCACGTTGAATTAAAACAAAACAAGTTAAACGGTAAACGTTCAAACACTAATCAGCACAGAAGTTTAGGGTATAATCTATTCGTGTATGATATTATGAAATGCTCCATATTTTTTAAGTTGACGCATGTGTAGAGGGGTAATTTTCTCGGATAGTGTAAAGGTAAATATATATTTCATTCGAGACAAACTTGAATAGAAAATCGTACAAAAAAATCGGATGTAAAAATCGAGTAATGTGAAAGCACCGTTAGAAATAACCAACGTAATTGGAGAAGATTAAAGCGCCGAAATATGAACAAAACAATATGTTATTAGAAAATGATCCCCTTAAAAGAAATGAGGTAAGCAACGAAAATAATAAAATAGTCCTAAATTTCTCGAAAACACCTGTCATTATCTTCGTTATTTTGAATTTCAGCATGGACCCTGTATTATTAAATACAACTGTGCGCACGATTACCCGTCGCGCACCATTCCCTCACTTTTACCCCTACTATATTTCTATAAGCTATATGATTCGGTTGTTTATTATTTTCACTGTAAACAAATATTTTGGAAGTAGAAAGACAACTACGTAAAGCTGGAAGCTAACAAAAATCGTTGTTTTGTATTGACAGAATCAAATATTTTTGTACGGTTTTCAGGGCAGCTAAAGCTCCATTTTTATTAAAGCGGAAATGTCGACATTGTTGTTATGAAGTTATATATGTGTTAAACCGTGAAACGATACAATCAATTGACTTTATAGTTCTGAACGTTACCTTTATTGAATCGTATCAACTGTGTAGTGTCCATAAAAAGGATATCAAGCAGCTAAATCCTTGTATGAATAAAACGCATTTTTTTTTAATTTAAGCCGGCCATTCATATGCAGCATATTAAAAAAGCTTTTTTAAATTTCAATTGTTGACCCAAATATCATTCCTCAGTTTTTTCTCGACACAACTTAATTTTTGAAAATATTGAATAAAATCGCTAATATGCGCCTTCATGCGTTGATTTCACTATCATCCTGTTATAAATGTAACTAATTACATCGACCATTAGTATGATGAAGGTAATAAATGTAGTATCAAAACGGTGTTCGGTAAGGTCCGCGATTCGCTTGGACCCGTCGGACAAGTCTCGAGACGGTTACTCTATCATTAATCTTGTCAGATTTACACACAAGTATTTTTCACTTGTTACCTTATTGTTCCTCAAGACTGTTAAAATGTTTGTACCTAAATTACGCGAACCTTTATAATTAAAAAAAAAACATTTACGGATCGAAAAGTTTGATAAAAGCTTGCCTGTAATTAATACGTTATTGTAATGAAAATGTGCGATGTCACTGCAAAAATGTCTTAGTTACGATGGGTGTTCAACTAAATATTTTTCTCGTCGAAAAACTAACCGATCGCCCTCGGTAACGTTAAACCCGGCAATCAACAAAGTGAAACATACAAAAAGTCTAAATTATAACACAAACACAAATGATTAATAATTGAGTGTTTACGGCAAATTTTTTAACTTGATACCATTCAAACTTAATTTTTTGTTGGTTCGAAAAATAGAACCAAAACCTTATTATATTGATAATCAAATATACTTCTCTTTAATTACTTTTCCTTGTTGTTTTTTTCTTCTTAAAGGCCGTAATTAGGTGAGAGGCGAAAAAGAACTGGATAATAACCGACAGAATAATATCGAAAATATTCCGGACCATAAATCAAAATCATTAGGTGTAAACAATTATAAATAAGCAATATCAAAATTATTTCATTTGAACCATGCGGCGAAAATTGGCCCGATCGACCGAAAAAAGGCCAATAAGACGATTTCGATTAATAGGAGGACATCCCGCTTCGGCAATATCATTTTCGAATTAATTATAACAAGTAAATTGTTATATTTTCGACAGGAAATAAACAAAAATTTTAACACCTTAACGAACTTGACCTCACCTTAATTACCCGCGATACAATTAAAGGTAATTTTGATCATACGAATCCGAAAATTACTTTACTAATTACTTATTATGTTCCGTGTGGTAGAAAGTCGCTCTTTTGACGGGCCGTTTGTTTTTTCGATTCTTTTTTAGAAACGCCAATGGAACTTATTTGTGATGACGCCCTGTCAATATTTTTAATTACAATATCTGGAACGAGATTTCGTTCAAAAGGTGTTTGCCAAATAAGTGAACGAGCTCTCAAATTTACAAGTGAAAATATTAAACGTCTCTTTTATGAACATATATACAGAGTGAAATAAGTTTTACCGTCGAGCTCAAAAAGTAAAACAAAGAGTTTTGCGGAAAATTAATATGTTTAGTTTTTTTATTTCAAAATGTGGCAAATTGTAAAAAAAATATTACTTTTTGAGTTAAATCAATTTTGAGATGGACATACGAAAAATTCTATTATTTACAACTTGAAAATACGGTTAACCGGCAGCACAATAGTTTATGGTCAATCCATCAAACTAGAAGAGGACAGCATTTCGGTTTTCACCAGATCCGTATTCTTGAATTACCTTTGAAGGAAAAAATAAGAGAAGTTTTTAATACTAAGTTTATTGATTTGCGCCTAATATACAACGTATCCCAAAATTCGCGGAACAGCTCCACACTACGGTTTTAAGTAACGATAAAGGAATGCGGAATAAACATTTAAAAAATTCCAGGTTGTTTATTCCAGAAGATATCGGCCTTTTTCTAAAGGTAAATGTGGCAATACATTGAGTTCATCCTAATAATGATTAAGGTACTTGAGTTGTCTGTTTCCACGGAAATCAGAGACAACAATGAACAATGATCTTTACACATTTCCACTCTCCTAATTATATTTCCCTGCACTCTTTCTAGCATTTCCTCAACTATCGAACGAGCTGCTTCAAATATTCGGTTAACTAAATCTGCTTCATTTAAAACTGGTGTTCTGTATACCAAATACTTAATGTGACCCCAAAAGAAAAAGTCCAAAGGGGTGAGGTTCGGAGATCTAGCTGGCCAACGGTGCGGTCCACCTTGTCCTATCCACTTTTCAGGAAATTGTTCATTTAACCAGTTTCTCACTGGTGCTGCATGATGAGCGGGAGCACCATTTATTTTCAACCACATATTATTGATTAGCGCTAGTGGAAGTTCGTCGACTAAATTTTGGAAACCATTTGTCAAGAATTCTAAAAAATTGGCCCTAGCCAGTCTATTAGGTATAATGACTGGCCCGATTAACCGACATCCGATAGTGCCTCTCCAAACATTTACACTGAACCTATGCTGGTAGTTAGCTGATCTGAATACGTGAGGATTTTCCAAAGCATAAAACTGTGAATTTCTTTGATTGCAAAATCCATCCCGTGAAAAATTAACTTCATCAATCCACAAGATTTTTCTATGAAACAGACGATCTCTTTGTATTTGTGCTAAAAACCAGTTACAAAAATTTTCACGACGTGGAAAATCTTCAGGTAGTAAAGCTTAAACTTTTCTGTAATGATAGGGGTGAAACCGCTCATCGTTAATTATTCGGCCAACTGAACTGTGTGATATGTCCAGCATATTAGCGATTTCACGTGTTGATGTTGTTGGATTGTCTTCTAATAAATTTAAAACAGCATCCTCTATTTGAGGGGTTCTTGTAGTTCTTGGACGACCTCTATCTCGATAAAAAGCACCCGTTGGTGCTATGCTTCCTGCTTCTCTTATCCTTCGGTCTAATCGTCTAAAGACAGTACTACTAGAATGTTTTCTCAGAGGATACCTGTCGCGATAGACCCTAGCAGCAGCAGCAGCAGCAGCAGCATTATTTTCGCATGCTTCTAGCACCAAATGCATGTCTGCATATTCGTTGTTTGAAAACATTTTAACATGACAGGACAAATTGACAACGGTTTTTTCTAGTCACGATGATATTTATAAGCCATGTTGATTTGATTTTTTTATGATAAAGTGGTTTAAAAGTAAATTCAGAGCAATGTTGCCGTGTATTTTTTCAGGTAAAACTGGCGTAAAATGCTTTTCTGGAAATGATATATTTTGAAGAGTGATCGACTACAAACTTGGTTATAATTATTCAAAATTATTATGCAAGTGGTTATAAACACCAATCTTTAAAAAATATTTTCCAGTAATCTAGTTAAACGACATCAAATGTACAAACTTTTTTTTTTAATTGCTCCTTTAGTGTACAATCTGTCCTTAAGGGGACAATAAGTAACAAGTATGATTAACAACAACGGCCTTCTATCACATGTGGAGCGGGGTTCCACCGAGCCCCGTTCTTAAAAGATATTACTGGAAGCGAGTCGGAAGCTCCGAAGGTTTGAGCCGTTTCAACCTTCTTGGTTCATCATCTTCAGACATTAAGTTTTGCACTAGTTCGTTCGGATGGTCACTAAGTCTGTCTTTATAGCTTTGGGTATAATTTTGTATTTCGTCCTTAACTGTACACTTAGATCACTTGAAATTGTTTTATTGGACATGTACCACGGTGCATTTACAATCGTTCGGAGCATTTTATTTTGGAAACGTTCTAGTATTTCCACGCTGCATTTACACGCTGTCCCCCACATTGGTATCCCATAAGTCCATACAGGTTTTAGGGCTACTTTATAGACTAGCAGTTTGTTACCTAGTGAGAGTTTAGATTTTCTTCCGATTAACCAATAGAGTTTGCTTAGTTTCAATCCGAGTTGTTTACGCTTATTAAAAATATGAATTTTCCAGGTCAATCTTCTGTCTATGTGTAATCCTAGGTATTTTACTGTTTCAGTATGTTCCAATTCCCGACCGTTAAGAGTTACAGATGGACAGTTTCTTCTTTTCATTGTAAATGTGACATGCTGTGATTTGGTTTCATTAACTTGAATTCTCCATGTTTTAAGCCACGTCTGAATTTTGTTGAGATGAGCTTGTAGATATCTGGTGGCTGATTCAGGTTTAACATGGGAGGCTAGCACCGCTATATCGTCCGCGAATGTAGCTGTTGTGGTTAATCTTGACGTTGGTAGGTCGGCTGTAAACAACAGATATAGTAGAAGACCCAGAGCGCTCCCCTGGGGAACTCCGGAGTTTATTGGATACAGTTTCGTGCATTCGTCCCCATGCCTGACAAAGAAATGTCTGCCTGACAAGTATGATTTCATGACTTCGTATAGGTGATGGGGTAATTGTTTTTTCAATTTATATTGAAGTCCCTGGTGCCATACCTTGTCGAAGGCCTGTGCTGAGTCTAAAAAAGCAGCAGAACAGTATCTGCCACCTTCTAGATCCTTATGGATCTTGTCGATCAAACGATGCTCGACCGTTCCGTGTTGGTTTCTGAAACCGAATTGGTGGTTGGGGATATGTACAAACTTTAGATATTTATATCTTCAAAATTAATAGCGATGTAATTTTTTCTATATTTTTCTCACAATACTTAGATCTTATATAATCATGATCCATCGAGGTGTTCCGCGAATTTTGGGATACGTTGTATATAACAGCGCTACTAACTTTAGAGGCTTAAAGGGGCACAATACACAAAAAATAAGTTCGTTTAATTTAAAAGTGCGTTTAATTCTAAGAAAAATGGTATATGTATTTTGTTTCTACTCAGCTTATTTGATGAGTTATAATAAATTTAAAACAGGCGCGTGACGTCACTGGCCCTTGCTCCTCGCTGCGGCCTATCTTACACATGTAAAAAATACTTCCTTCACACGATAATTTACCTACCTTTAAACAATATTTTCGAAATTTTGTTACGAGTATTTAAACTGCATTTTTGGACTGAAGATGATAGTGCAACCAAAATTTTAATATAGTGTCTAGTTTGTTTTTTTTTAAATTATTATATTCTGTGAGCTACGACCGTTTATACCAGGGGCGGTCAACCCAAATGATCTTGCGGGCCACTTTGGAAATGCATCATAACTCCGCGGGCCACGTATAAAATTATATATCTCCATATTAGATTTATACCTACTTTTTTTTAATACATTAGTTTTCACTACTTTGATCGTTATAAAATAAATATATTTTGTAAAAGTGTGATGAAAAAAAAAATGACCTGAGCACACTTCATGAATATGTGCACTGCAATTTGCATGATGTTGCCTAGGAAAACCGACTCTTAAGATTCAACCCTTGTTGTAATCATTTGAAAACAACAAATTTTACCTGAAAATGAAATGAAAATGTGGATTCTAACAAGTCAAAAAAAAAAAAAACCTTAGCACACTTTATGAAAATGTGCACTGCAATTTGCATGGTTTTGCCTAGGAAAACCGACTTTTAAGATTCAACCCTTGTTATAATCATTTGAAAACAAGAAAATGGAAAATTTCATCACCCAAGAATACAAGTAATTATTTTTCTTTGAAATCCTTTTTATTTCAATCTTCTATCATTAACAGTTTTTAAATAAACACGTTAAAACGAACACACTAATTTGCATGCTTTCACCTAGGCCAGGGGTGGCCAACCCAAATGATCTTATCCGCAAATGTCAAAATGTATATAAAGATTTGCATAAGACGTCAATAGTCGCTGAGGAGTCTCACTCCGCAATATGCAAAAAAAGCCAAAGTAATGTATCTGCAGCTCTGATATTGCTCCACTAACGTTTACACCAGGGGTGGCCAACCCAAATGATCTTGCGGGCCACTTTGAAAATGCATCATAACTCATAAAATAAATATATTTTGTAAAAGTGCGATGAACCTCGCGGGCCGCGGGTTGGCCACCCCTGCTTTATACGCACACTTAAATAACATAGGGGCGGAACGCTCAGTCGGTGCTGTTCTTGTTTAATATTTAAAAAAATAACTAAACACCGTATTGAAATGCTGATTCTTTTATCGTCTTTGGCACAACCATTCACACAGTCTCATATAAATTAAGCATTAGCAATATAATTTTTAGGAAGATAAATCATTGTGCGAAGTGAGTAGCTTTTACACGTAAAAGATACACCGGTCACTTACGTTCGGGCCAGTGACGTCACACGGCAATTCTAAATGTCTTAATATCTTCTAAAACAATTTTTTTTTGCATTGGATTTTTACCAAATAGTTTTTAATAGTTCTGACTACAGTAATTTAATATTAAATAATAATTTAAAAAGATCTTTTTTTTGTGTATCGTGCTCCTCTAACTTCTACGTCTATCTACTTTTGTCCTTCTTAAGTGGGGTGTCATACTTTTCGGTTTGCGGTTGCGTTTATAAACAAAGATTATAATGTTTATAACCGCAAATCGATGTCACACACGCGGTTTCGTTTTGTTTGTAAACACGCTGCAACGCTTGACCGCGACAAGACGCGGTTCTTGTTTACATTACGGCAAGTGTGACACCTCACATTTGAATCAATGTGTTTCAGAAAAGCGGCATGAAGGTCACTTGCTACCGAAAACCGCAACCGCGCCAGTATGTCATCGGACTAAGTGTCGAAGTGTGCGTTGTAGTTAGTGTTGACCATTAACTGCACAACTTGGCTCGCACGCGACTGACGTTAGTGATATTGTGTATACACAACTTGTTACTTCCTCGAAACGTGCAGTTAATTTAGGGGAAGCGGCATTATCAGATCTTTTATAAAAAACTTATGATGGAACTGTTAGCAGTTAAATTCGAAGATAATTAAACAGAAAATTTATTCGCCGCGTTTTACATGTAATAAAAGGGTCCGCAGAAAATGTTACTTTGTAACGATGAATTAAAACAACACTTAAAATTTTCAGAGTTATAAATTTTAACATAATAATCGTGCTCTAGCAACAATTCGAGCGAAACTATTTTTTTAAATTTTTTTAAGTTAAACCAATCAGACCAATCAGGGACCGTGAACGTTATGTTCTAAGGTACAGCTTTAAATCAACGTGCTCATAACGCTGACAGTTCATTTATAAGCCAGTTAAAATCTGTCTCTTCTTGACACACTATCGGTACACGGGATTTTCAAAGTTATTTGTTAAAATATCATTTAATTCTTTCCTAAGGAATTGACTTATGATGTGAACCAAATTCGTAACCATTGTTTCAGTTTCTTGCTCCGCGACAATTTGCGCTGAACACAGCCGGGAATTAATCTTATTTTTTTCTCCTGCAAAATTGACCTGTGATGGCTTTTATTTAGTAAATCAAGATAAATGGGCTACATAAACGCGGCTGCCGCGAAATTTTCCCCAAATAGGCCTGCATCATTAGATAAATTGTTTATGACGAAATTTTTGTTTTTGAAATCTTTTACCTTTACAGGAAGCAAAAATAACGAGTCACTGAAAATCTCATTATGTCAGCTCCTGATCGATGCGCGCCCCGAACGCACGTGGGACTCAATTTTTCGTAATTATCCCCATCAAATAGTCCCATTTAAAATGATTTAGATGTAAAGTTATCAGTAGTGGAAAAGCGGTTCGTCAATAGTCCTCCGCTTATGGCCAGTATCGTCCTTTCATTAGACGACCACGCTAATTGGCGTTTACACAGAGAACCCCTGTATCATTTTTGATCCCTTTGTATCATACAATATGTTTGTCCGGGGTATTGATGGTTGCTTGGGAAACCAGCGGAATAATGCCTTGTCTGTTTCAATTCGTAATATACCCTTCCAAAGGCTTTATTGGTAAAATTGCAAACTTTGAAACAGTTGCAAACACGAAATAAGTCATGTATCACATGCGACGCACCATATTAGACGCGACCGCCGCACAAAAAAAATTGGCTCCGTTTTGAATAAGAACAACGGTCGTTTGACGGGATCATTTTATCGTGTCTACCTAGCCACCAGCTCCGACACCGAAACTAGTAAGTTATGACCGGACAATTCCGCAGAACTCATGTAACATTCATGTTTACATTCTCGATCGAATCCACGGTCTCGATCTTTTCTAATCAAACCTATATCTATCGTTGTATTCGCCGTTGCTGTCTCCGACCGTGCGCCCATTTAGAAAGTGTATCCTTCTTAATTTGCAAATTTTCGAGGATCAGTTGCGAATCACGGGACCGATTAAACGAGGCTTACGTAAGCTTAGTTTAATTTAGATTGACTCGATCCAGTTTCGCCTTAATTTTGTTTAAATTTGCCTAATTTACTCAGAGATGGTTTTTATATTGCTGGGGTCGGTTCGCTCAGTTAAGATCAGCTCAACTCTTCGCCTGTGTTCAATTAATTTAAACTTGTTTTACTTACACGCAAGCAACTTAATTAGGCCAAGTTTCAAAACCGAGCTAATCTGCATTAATCCAAGTAAAATTCATTAATAATCCGACTTTACTCTACTTAGGTTTACGCGTTTCGCCCTAATATTTGCTTATTAAATAGACGTTACCTGTAATTTTCATTATAACTTCGCCAAATATAATATTAATTAATATGCTTTGTTTTTATTACAATTATAACCGGTGCAACTCGTACATAATGGCTATTAATTAATGTATCACGACCCTCCCCTTCGGGTCGGGATCGCAAAATTCAACAATTTCAAACCTGTAATTAATTTTTTCACTTTGTTCAAGTCACGGATTGTTTCTTGTAGATACAGGGTCGCGAGTTGATGCAATTTTGGAATTATCTACAGTAGAATCCGGTTATAACAAACCCCAAGGGACCGTCAAAATGGGTTCGTTATATCCGAAGTCCGTTATAAGCGTTAATGAGAAAATAAATGCAAGAGTGTTTTATGAGACCTTTATTGTCTACTATACATATGAATATGTATAAAAAAATTATAAAAAAGTCGTTTATTTTTACAACACTACCACTGATCGTTACATTATTTAATCCTTGTTGCGGAAACCACTTTTTAAGAGATTGGTCGACGTCATCGTTTTTAGATTTTCGTAGTTTCTTAGCGTTTACATTTTTTACTTTTAAATGCCGCACATAATTCTTTCTTCTTCTTCCAAATTGATACTTACGTTCTTTTCACGACAAATTTCGTGTTGTGCTGTTCCATCTTCTATCTCACTTATTATTTCAAATTTTTCTTTTAACGAAAAAGATTTTCTTGAAAATTTAGCCATTTGTACAATGCTATTTAAACGCTGACTCGTATGAAACTGATTTTAAAATCGAAGTAAAACTCTGTTTTTTTGTAATAATTCACATGTGCTTAAGGGTCTTAGCGATAATTTGAAAACCGTAACATCCGGTCAACTGTGCTTTTCTGTTGAAATATGTTCCATTTCAAGGACATAGTAATACATTTGTCAGACTCGTAAACTAACGAAGTGGCGATGCTTTCACAAGTAACGCAATACGAAAGACACAAAACGTACAACGGGGAATTACCGACCAAGGTTATTTCCCGTTATATACAATGTAAAGTTCGTTATAGCCGATTAAAATTTTACTAATTTCGGCTTTTTCAGGTTCGCTATATCCGATTGTTCGTTATATCCGAGTTCGTTATAACCGATTAATTTTTACATTGTTATATAGGGAAAAATGTCGGGGCTTGGAATAAAGTTCGTTATAACCGGTGGTTCGCTATAACCGAAGCCGTTATAACCGGATTCTACTGTATTTATAAGTTAATAATAATACATTAGTATGAAACTCACGGCACGAGCCGAAGACGAGTGTATTAATAGCCATTACAAATTGCGTTCACTATTCTTATAGAAATATGTAGGCAACCCCTGTTTTCGAACATCAGATTTACTAATGTTTACTTTCAATAAGATCCAGGGTTGTAAATGCTCCAAAAAAATAACTTGACAACTAATTAGCGAAATCTTGTAATTTGTTTTGTACATTGACTTACCTGGCAATGCTCACAAATATTTGAAACAGATTAGGTAAATCGAAATTAATTATTGAAATTTTATTGCAAGAGGTTGAAACATTTCTTCTAATATTTTTTTTTAGCATACAAATTTTTGGTCTGAGTTAGAACTACAAAAACCAATAATCTTGGGCCATTATCATTTTGATTAGAAAAATTGTTAAAATTCTATCAAATAAATTTTAACTTTTATTTTAATTTAATTGAAAGTGGAAGGTTTGAATAATACGTAGTTTATAAAAAAGCATATATTTAAGAAATTTCACAATAAACAAGGCATTTAATTTACAATATGTATATCACTTGTTGTGATCACTTTCGGCATTTGCCGGCGGCTCAGATGACGACGTCTTTATGGGACGTGGAATTTTTGACGCAGAATGCAACTTTTTCTCGTTTTTATCCTCAGTTTGGGTAGAAGTAACGTCGGAGATGTCCTAAAATAATTTAAATACTTTTCATCAAAAAAAGAATCAACCCTTACCTCCGGATGTGTTATTGTAATGTTTTTATTAGAAGTAGCCATTTCACAACTTTAGTATTTGGTTCTGTGATTGAAAGTTTACAAATGGTAGATATTACTGCCAGAAGAATTCCAAGAAGTCGAGATAAAAGTGAGGAAATATTTGACGCTGGAGGGGACTTGCAAAATTAATTTATTTTAAAATTTGCTCGAAACTGATTCAACTGATTCAACTAAGCGATTTATTCAATTATTACTTAGTAATTGTTATATATTTTTCTAAATAACGTAAGTGCAATTATGAGGCGGTTACGGGTCTTCAAAGTAACACCAAAAAGGTTTCCAACAGTTTTGGCAAAGACTTTTATGTAGAAATAATTGTGATTTTTTTTAATTCAGAAAAATAAAATCGCTTTGAATTTAGAACTTTCTTACATCCATACAAGTTTCACTGTATTTTATGACAAAAAAAACCTATTAAGACAAAATTGTAATGACCCCAATGTGTGAAAAACAGACCTAAAACATACATAAACTATTTTTTAAATGCAGAAAAATATATAAATTGAGTTATTATGTTTGAAACTTTGCTACTTTGTTATTTTATCATAAAAAAGGGAAAAAAGAGTGGTTACTTTAATGCAGGAGTTCCCAAGACGTAGAATTAAAAATGAAAATTGTAGTACAAACATAATAAAACAAAAATCTAATAAACCACTTTTTCTAATTTTTTGTTCATATTCTTAGTCAAATTGTTACCTTTAAGATTTTTATGTGCAATTATTACTATTATAATTATGTTGTATGCTGTATTTTATAAAGAAAAATGTAAGGGGGCGATGAAGAAAATTATTCTTTTAAAAGGGGTCGATGAAGGAAAAAGGTTGGGAACCCCTGCTCTAATGTGTGCAAAACAGCGTTAGAACGTTCAAAAATTATATTTTAAATGCAGACAGGTCGAAATTTTTCCGTTCCATTTGGGGTCGGTACTGGGTCCAGTTACCATTCGTCATTGGGAATACAATTAATGACGCTTTCCCTAAAATATTTGGACGTTTGGATGAGATAACAAATCTTGTACACAACACTTACGCCCAAACATCACTAGCGTCAGCAAGATCTGCACCAACTTCGTAACCGGCATGCGGGCCAGGTTGTGCGTTAAAGGACCGACAACGGCTGCTACACACAAAGTGAAAAGAACGTAAGCAAGATCTGAATAGACGAAGTTTCTGCTATACATATACAGGGTGAGTTAAGTTTTACCGCCCAGGTCATAATACCTATTAAAGATTGAGGGGAAAATATGCAATTTACATGTTACATCAGTTGAAGTTTACGCTTTCGATTAGTGCTACAAATTTTCCAAAATATTTTTATTTGAAGCCAAAAAAGTAAAACAAAGAGTTTTGGGTAAAATTTCTATGTTTGGTTTTTATTTCAAAATTTGTCAAATTATTCGTAGCATTAATATCTGCAATTTGATTCGTAAAAAAATGATTACTTTTTGAGTTAAATCAAATTTAAGATATAGCACAAAAAATGCTTCTATTTATGACTTTCTAACAATAGATAATGCGGTTTACCATCCTAACAATAGTTTATGATCGACCCATCAAACTGAACGAGACAGCTTTTCAGTTGCCGATAGAGCTGCATTCTTAAGTTCAGTTTAGTGACCGCCATAAATAATCTTTCAAGCAAGGTAGATTAGTCTACTTATGTCGTAAATCATTTAAAAAATACCTTCTAATACGGAAATAGCTTTATTTAATAAACGCAAATTACTAAAATTATTTCAATTACACTAAATTGTGTGAAAATATTTTACTGTTCGTACATAAAAAAAAACTAATAAATTAAACAATTAGTAATTGAAAAAAAGCCAAAAATTTACTTGATTAAAAAAAAAGATTTTTTCTTGGTTTCTATGTACCTTAATAATATAAAATTACTCATGCAATTTATGAGAATTGACAAATTATTTTAAAGGCCTATTTTGCCACGGGCGGTAAAACTTAACTCACCCTGTACATGCATGCATAATCGATTATTGTGTATCGAAAGACAACACAGACAGATACATAAAATAGAATCGTGTGGTTGTAAAGTGGAGTTTAGGAATATGCGTCCCGATCGGCGGCTCCATTCCAACGTTTTCCTAGTGATACCGAAAGGAATTCCGAAAGATTTTTAGCATGCACATCTTTGATGTGAAAATATGTGTCGGCTCCGCGTGATTTTCAACATCTGATTATTTCGTGTTTGTACGAAATATTTTGAATATGTTAAATAATGAACATAAGGGTATTTTATTTTTGAAATTTTCGCCTCCAATTATTCGATGAAAAAAGGAGAACAGCCGTAACCAGCGCATTTTTTGGCAAAAAAACTAAAATTGACACGAAACGTCCTTACGAGATAACAGTAAAATTATAGGCGTCATTAGTACCTTCGTAACGTATTAAACGTATTAAAATCTCGTGTTGCTATTAATCCGCTTGGTACGTGTTTTAAAAGTTTAAAATATGTTGTTTACGATTTGTTGCAGTTTTAAGTAGATAAAATCCTCTTCGCAGTGGACGGGAAAAATTAATTTTTTCTTGTTGGTTTAACTTAGATGATGGCATTTTTTTTTAATTTGCATAAATTTATTAAGCGAATACATATTTACTTAATCTAACCGGATTCATGTTTGATTTAGCTATCGGCAAGCTAACTTACTCGTCCGATCCGTCTCAGTCAATAAAGGAGTTCGTAGTTTGTACTACATAAAACAATAACTAGTCGATCTATCATTGTCAATTACCTATAACAAGTATTTATGCAGGATGGGTTTTACAACCAAAGCGGGCGAATTGTCCATCTGCTTGGTTCCCATCCCGCAACTACCTTACACACAAGTCACGAAACCGAACCCTTGCAGGAATTATATTTCCTGTTATTTTGATAAATAAATTATTTCAATCACTTATTTATTTAAGTGTTTCTCTAGACGCCCACGTGGACTGATAGCTAACGAAAATCATGCACTAACGTTTTTATAAAAAAATTCACAAGTTGGGCGGCAAGAAAGTTTGCAAGGTTGTCTGTCGATTGGAAGTGAGAAACCCAAATAAAGATTCAACACAGCCTGCGAAGACCTCGGACGTCGCATTTACATTGCCCACCAGTCTACCAAAGTTACAGTTAAAATCATTTAAGATGTTATTTTAAAATTAGAAAATATACCCTTTAAAAAAATTTATATTTCGATATTTTCTTACCATATTTTTAATTGTTTTGAATTTTTTAAAAGTTTTCGATGTCGAACAAAGTTGTATTTTTTGTTAAATCTTGAAGCTTGAACCGAAAAAAAATAGTTGTGGGTTACAACAATTTTTCACGCAAATTAACTTTACTATTTTTTACCGTTACATAGAGCAATTTCCTAAAATTATTGCAAAACTTTCAAAATCTACCTTTAAACAGTGCCATTTATCCGCGCCACTTGAAGTACTAAATGATGCAAGAGTTGAATTTTCCACTTGAAATGCAATTGTCACAGAAACTAACCATTGCATCGTCTTCTACACATTTTCACCATTCTTTTAATGCATAATTTATTCCGGAAGGATCTTTATTGCGATCCTTTTAGCTTCATACAAGTTTATTAAGCTAACCGGTAATTTGTGTGGAAATTTTCAATTTTCCGGCTAAAACTGTGTCGGGATCGCATAAAGTGAGTTTTTCTGGTCATTTGTCGTCCGATTTTTTTGCGAGTAGAATCGATCCATCGATTTTTGTATAACAACAAGAAAATGCAAATGGCCGTGGTAGTTTATTATAAAGTGTGGCATCTTTATTTTCATAAATTCGTGTTTATTTCTGAACTATGTATTCATTAAAATTTTGGTGAATGGTTCAATGGGCCAGAAGTTTCTGCATGATGGTAAGTACTTTTATTATTTTTTAGTGGGGATCATTGTAGGGGTTACCAGATAAAAAAATTCTAACTCGTAAAGTACAGACTGGTCATAAATATCTGTAGTC
Organism: Dascillus cervinus; assembly: GCA_949768715.1. NCBI lineage: Eukaryota > Metazoa > Arthropoda > Insecta > Coleoptera > Dascillidae > Dascillus > Dascillus cervinus. The sequence goes on from OX458323.1 coordinate 7,271,744, forward strand.
GGATTTATCATTCTACTAAAGCGTTGCCCATTTCAAAAATAATGGGATAATATATGTTTACAACTACAGTAGAGCGTCGATTATCCGAACTAATTGGGACCGACTACCGTTCGTATAATCGAAAATTCGGATGACCGAACAGTCATAGTTTATGAGCACTAAAACGCTCAAAATGATAGAATATAAACATATATTGAACAACAAATAATATTTCAATCACATTATAATGTAATGTAATGACAAAGTTAGCGACGATTCGGATGATTGACGTTCGGATAAATCAAATCGTCATTCGGATGATTGACGTTTCGGATAATTGACGTTCGGATAATCGACGCTCTACTGTAGTTGTATTTATTACAAGGTTATTTCTAATAATTTGACAAGTGTGATTCTGGTATACGTATTTATCCAAATATCGTTGTTATTTCGACTTACTTATAATACAGGAAATTATAGGGAATAAAATAAGCTACAATACTTATTATGAAAATATTTTGATGCGGGAATTGGTTTAAGTTGTGAGAATTTTAAAAATATTAAGAATATGCTACTTAAAAAGATTGTAACGTAGTACAAAAAAGTTACAACGTTTTATAGAGCATTAAGCGTTCTACAAGTTTGTCCTGTAATTATTTTTTATTCGTACAGAAATAAGAACGTTATTGTGGGAAATTTGTTTGATCTGTTGTATCCTCTTAATCTCATTAGATACAACATCTTCAATGTAATTTTAAATTTTTTAATTTTAACCAAAAAGTTTCAAAGAGTCGGATAAAAGCCGAAAAATTAATAATAATCATTGAAGTGGCCTTTGTTCAAAACTGCCTCCTGTTTGGGAAGCTTGTGAGCATAAGTACTTTTTATTAGATTTTCTTGTACATAAAACGAATCTGTACCAACCGTTCCAAGAAACATTGATTTAATTTAGATTTAATTAACCGCAAACGCTTATTAAAATTATTTCTCTGATTTTAATTAAATCTTTGTTGCAATGTAAAAAGCAAAAATTGGAAACGTGATATGCTACAAAACCATACTTTGAAATGAAATTAAACTAATTAAACTACATTAAAAAGGTTCAATTAAATCTGAAAAGAATACAATTCAGTACATTGTGGAAATTTGTAAACTTTTTAATAAAATTATGCGCAAATTTATTTATTAAAGTGCACTGATTTTAATTAAATTTCTGATGAATTGATTAGCCAAAAATGTTATTATCACACATAATTTCGTATCTAACTATAGTGATATAAGTTAGAGCATTCATGCTGCTAAGGCAGCCGTATAATTAGTTTAAGTGGTCTGATTACATATTTAGAAGCTAATTATCTCCGAGAAGGAAATTTCTAGAAAATTTTCTCTTCGAATCAAGTAAATTCGCTTTACTTTCTGTATACAAAAGAACGCACTTCGCCTTTTAATTGATTGTCTATTCGGCTGAACGTCATTAAAAAAAAAACAAAAAAGCGAGACTTCACCTAAAACGTTTATCATGAGTGGAAATTCGATTTTAAACTTTAAACGTAGGGGTACCTACCCAAGTTTCGAGTAATAAATCTGCGTAAGTGCATGAAAGTGAAATGTAATATCCTTAAGTTGACATCTTCTTGCGAATATTTGAAAACATTTATGTATATGGTATTGCTAGTTTTCCATATAAAATCTCAGAAATAGATGTGCCTCAGGCATGGAGGTGAGCGTTTCTATGCGACAGGTGATTACATGTCCCACCGTGCAAGAGATTGCCTCTAACATAGGTAGTACCGTAAAGTACGGATCAATTTCGAAAATATTTGAAACGGAAAAAGTCCCCTTGACTATCAGCAAAAAGAAGAAAAAATTACTCCTTCCCCGTCTTATTATTTTTCTTGAAAGAAGCTTAAGTTTCATATCAGATCAAATACTTTCCTAATTACTTTTATTGGGCATTCTTTTCGTTCGTAATTAATTTTGCGGATTGGAAATATCCTTGATTACAGGAAGGAACAGAACCAATGCAGCGGTAATAGTGTACAGGTAGATGTAAAGCGAGAGGATGGCACATGTATGAAAGGTTAAGGGGTGTAAGGAATATTTAAGGGGACACCTACATTACACGCGTAGAAGGGTGTGAAATCAATAAACTTTTCAATGCGTTTATCATCACAGGTTTTCTTTGCTGGAATTTTTATCGCCAACAAACAAACAGTTCGGTTTGCTTGGCATATAATTGAGACCACTTCTCAAACAATACTGAAAAACGCTGTCATATCTAGATCATCAAACGTCTTTAGAGTGCGCTTTGTAAGCTCAAGTACCTTAGATGAATGACGCTCTCTTCTGCGACACTGTGATTTATATCGCCACCGACGCGTTTGCTAGTGGTTCATTTGTCGATCCGTTTTTTGCACAACACAGCAACACATGCTAAATTATAGAATAACCACAGGAAATTCTGCAAAAGGCGGATTTATTTTTAAATAATTCTATCGTTTTCCAAACTTCCGCTTTAGGTGTTTGCGTATTCCTCGAAGCTGTTACGCAGATTTTTTAGAAAAAATTTCATGTAATTTTTCTTACATGCAAGTCAATTATATTTGTATGTATATGTATGCAAGCTTTTATTTTTTTATTGATGTAAAAACACCAAAGTCACTAAAAATCAATTTCGATCGACTCTCTGCATCAACGTGGGTTTAATTACATTCGGTTTCCGTGGAAAAATTGTAAAGATTTGTAAATCTACATATTTATTTATTAGGTAAACCTATGATTTGGGACTCTCGCGAAACAATTTGATGTAAAATATGATATACTGCTGTAGTTTCAGAAAAAAATATTTACCTAAGTCGGAGGTGCATTGCATGAAAATATAGCATATGCTGTTGTCATTAGAATTAGAATTTTTACTAAGCTTATTCCATTGTCTCCTACAGTAAGTACAGTATTACTTGAAGTGCCTGGTTTATAATTTATAAAATGTGCAAATAATTAGTTTGGAGGGCGTTGACTTGCACGCGAATAAGTCAAAGGCGCAGTGTGATTGATATTTTGGAAAGAATTCGTTAGCCCATCAATCTACTTTCCTGCAGAGAAATCAATTCCAAACATGGAATCGTATTTCAAACGCTCGAGGACAAAAGTTACGGTGATCTGGTGACCAGGTAAGTATCGTGTACAACTGTAATTTCATTGATTACTTTCTAATTATCGGATTTCAATAGAAAGTTTCAGTGTAATTTTCCCCCGACGCTGTTTCTATTGACGAAACAAAGGTTGAAAAATCATCGCAAACAAAAAGAGCTGCAGTAATTTTTGTGATGGGAGAATACGCGTACAGTTGATATTCTTTACGTGTTCTTAGTGATGCGTAACAGTATTGTTTGCGTAAGATGTGTGAATATTTTCGTAAAGGCAGCACGGCGTCGTGACGTCAACCGTCCCTTTACTAGTGGTGTGTGTAGGATGTAGGATAGGTCGGGATCAGGTTGCATCGGAATTGTTCGCAACATTTAGTTAATTAAAATTTCATTCCTTGTCAAATCCGGCATTCATTTATTTAAAAGGGCGGCTGATATGTCCTAACTGGGGTCGAAAGCGGTGCGTATATGGGGTGCGGTTCCAGCAACACGTATTCACACCAAGGATAATGAAGAGAGTGTTGATGAAGGCGTCGCGTCCATTGGCCAATCAGGTGGCTCACACTCCGACGGCCATATTAACAGTCACCTATACAAGAAACAAAAGTCGACAAGTTGTGCGAGCGGACAATAAACAGACCCCAGAAACGCGCTATCGTATTTCCACCCCCCGGCGCCGGAGAGAATGCCCCCGCTGATTTCAACGATGGAGGAAAAGAGATCTCCCTTGTAAAAATTAATTTCCTACCAAGTGAAATTTAAGACGTGTACATGGCGGCCGGCAAAAATGCCAATAGCTCATTCAATACGGTCTGGCTCCCTTAAATGAGAAAAAAAGGAAAAACAAAGAAGCCCAACATAATACACGCCCTTTAATCGGGCCCCCTGTGTCGTTATCTTTCGTCATTGTGCACGCCATATTGGGTTTAATCGCCATTTTTATTTTTTTCGAAATTTACACCCGGTACGAGCGCTAAAAAATCACTCCCCTATGTGAAATTGAACCGCACCGTGGTAAAAACAAAAAAACAAACCCGAGCGACACTCCAGATTTGATTGTTCACATTCATATATTCACAAGACTACTTCACACCTTTAATACTGTCTGGTCAGAATTACAATCCACCGTTCACACTCGGAGGTGTTTTTAGCTAAGACTATTATTTTACAATATGCCTACAAGTACGTGCATACCAGGTGTTGCATACAGGATGGACCAATTTTTTTATTTCAAATTTAGGACTGCGGTAGGGGAAACCGGGACTAGTTGTCACAGTCGTTATAACAACCGTGAAAAACACTTTGACTGTACGTCAGGCCAGTCTAGATAACCATTACAGGTATTTTGATTATCCTACAAAATTTTACTATGATCACCTAGATAAAACCTAAATAATTCTTGATCTTGTGTTTGATATCAGCATAGAAATGTGGTTCAGAGTATCAACTTTTTTTTATGAAAGCCTCATCTTTTAGCTACAAATTAATGTAAAAATTATAATGTTAGTTTTTAAAGTTAAAAAATAAATAATCTGGCTAGTTGTCAGACTGTTTTTGGGGCAAGTTGCGCCGGTGTGTAATAAACAATATCAAAGATGTTTCTGTACCATTTCAGATGGTTAGAACGTACAAAGAAAAAACAAATCGGTCTACTCCACCTGCGGATGTTTTAATCATGGCTGCACAAGAAGTTTGGATCAGAGATCCGCCTCTTTCAATTAGAAAGGCGGCAGAAGAATATGGTGTTCACTACAGGACATTGGTCAGATTTTGTTTTGTTTAGTTTTTAATACATTTCTTTTTCCGCAATAGAATAGAATACTACCACTTTCTTTTGGCCTGTGACAACTTACCCCATATATTGTGACATTATGCCCCGCCTCGGGGTATGTTGTCACACTTTAAGTGCAGACAGAAAATATTTTCTTGCCCATACGTCACTAGATATAATAAAACCAACTGTTCGTAATATAAATCACGAAGTATGTATCTAAAAAAAAGATATCCCAATATGCCGAAATTAAACGAGAAAAAAGGCAAACATAAATTCTGTGACAACTAGCCACGGTATCCCCTACCCTCGGTGGTCCGAAAATCCATTAGATGGAAACACTTCGACTATCATTGTTCAATAATTATTTCACACTTTCGTGCGACACGTTTCGATTGATTTATCTGTTTAGACAAAGATTAACTTGTAAATGAGCGGGTTAAATATTACTGAAAAATTAAAAAAAAAAACAACAAACGATGCTTAAGCTTGACGTTATCTTATATTTATATGCTCGCGACTGTTTAGATTAACACCTAGCGACATATCTGAAATAAGTTTATAGACTCAGGTACATTAATAACGAAATAAGCAAAGTGATCAATAAAGTGGAAAATGTTATCCGAATTCATTGTCTTATCAAACAAGTTTAGTATAGGACCAGGTAACGTACGAGTATGACTTGAACACAAGAATGCTTTTAGCCAATATAGTCCTCCCATTTACATAAAAAACCGTACATTTTACCGACTAGTATACGACGCTTTATTTTGTTTACTCGATAATTACAAGCAGTAAAAGTCCGACCGAAAGATTACGTTGGGCGACTGATAAAATACTTCCACCCTGCGCCAAAAAGTCCCGCCCTTCTTGACTTACGAGGCGCAATTTTTAATTAAAGACGAATTTATAACTCCGGTGGTAAAATGTACGATTCGTTTTTTTATCCCAAAGTCGGTTTCGCGTACCCACGGGCCGGATCGTAACTTACGATTATCTTACCTCGCCTTGCTCGGGACGATCGGACTGCAAGCCTTATTTTAGTTTTATTTGTAATTATGAATGTGTACAAAAGTATTTTGATGGCTTTTATAAACTGTTCTTTACTGGGATATCAACGCGCATCATTTTTAAGCGCGAAAAACATAATAAAATTGGCCGAAGCGATTTTTTTTTTGAGGTCAGACATAAAATCATCTTACATCATGATAAATCCGCATTTTATTTCTTGCAAACTTGTTTGAAATATCGATTTTTATTTATTTTTCGTTATTCAAGTTAATCTGCATAGTATAAACGACCATTTTTTGGGTGGCTCAAATAATTTGAAAATGTTTTATTGCATCAGTTTTATTTATTGATCTACAAAAGACAATATATAGTCTTATTAGTCAGTACATTTAATACATGAATAAGGTTCAAATTAAATCTTTTAATACAAAGTTTTAAAAAATCAAGTCAATAAATAAACAATACTTTAATAAATTAAATTAATTTAATTGAAGTTACTAAAGTCGGTCTTCAATTTAATAGAAGGTACTTGACTGGGAGACGATTTGTTTATGTTTGTTTCCATTTTAATCCTCTGATGTGCTTGTTGATTATTTCTTATGGCATTTTCCAGTCTTGTTCGTAATTCGCTCGATTGATTCATAAGTCTTTTAAATTCCTAAAATGAAAGCAAATTAATCAATGCCGAAATTAAGTTGATAAGTCACCTCTGAATATTTAGGTCCAATTTTCATCAGCCACTGTAGGCTGATTTCGTGCAAGGTCATAGCGTGTCTGTTTGCAGAACGTAAAGCCTGTCCCTCCAGGAGGTAACTAATTAAAACCGGAACCAATAAAGTGAGCATTTGTATTCCTAGACAGAAATAAAATTTTAGGAATTTTCTAAGATCATTAATATTAACACTTGCCTTGGAGTATATCCCCTTTGTTTGCAGACAAAAATCAATTTACAATAAATTATTTAAGCTATTAAAATAACAACTTACGATTCTGAGGTTCAGCCAGTGAAATTAGTGATTCAACCGTCACAATCGTTTCCAAAGTTACTGATAACTCTTCAGATGAGAACACGTTCCTCGCTGAGTCGGAATAAAGAAATTCTACTAATCTAGGTGCTAATGCATGAATGTATGGTGTGGCTACCGTCAGATTATTATGTGAAAATATCGATTTCAATGTTTGGACACATTTCAAACGAACCTTGAAGACAAACATTAAATTTTCTTCCAAATAAATATAAAAAATCTTACTGTACTGTTTGAATTTTGAAAGCATTGTCGAAAATGATTGATACAGGGATACTGTAAATTTGGAGCTGTGACGACTTCAGCAGGAGCATGCATTATAAACGCTGTAACGGCAAGCATCATGGTAACATCGTCTAATTTGCTTTCTTCACTGCCAGTTTTAGCTAAATCTATAATCTTGGCGAGAGCACTTTGCAGCAATTTTTGCCAAGATTCACTGCACCTTTCGTCTCTGCAGTACTGGTCTGTTGCTAACAATTTTAAACAGTGCAGTGCTGCTTGAATTGCGGGATTATTTGCTAAAATTGCAGTGTTATTGATATTTTTTGTGGCAATTTCTTTGATGACGCCCGTTGTTAAATATAACACAGTCGGTAATATTGATACTGCACCTGAAATTAAATTTCCCCAATAAAACATTAAATTTAATAAATCATTTACCTTTAGGCGAACATAATTTGTGCAAATTCTCCATACTGGAAATTGCAGCTGCTATTAATTGACCAGGAGGGTCTGTGGTTTGCGTGATTCTCAACGAATTAATTATGGTTGAATTGGGAATGGGGCTCAAAGCCGGTAATTTCCTGACTAACAAGCACAAGCACACTTCTAAAATTGAAAATACCAACGATTTTCCAGGAATAATTTCACCACTAGTTTCGCCCTCCCCCAGTAAATCAACTTCATCAGTTAAACCAGATTCCTGATTTGCTAGTGCCATTTCTAATTAACATCAAATTAATTAATAAATATTAAATTGGCCACACACACCTTTTAATTTATTTTTCTTAGCGGTTTTAAGCTTTTCCTGTGCAGCTGTTATGACTTGCTTCAGCACTTCCATGCACAAAAGCTGTGCCGTGGGGTGATCTCTAGTTAGAAGTAACCGGTGCAACACATTACAAAGTTCGATTCCTAGCGAATTATCAACTATTAAAATTTCTCTAGCCCAAGTAGAATTTAGAAGTGTGTAGAGTGCTTGCAAGCATGTTATAATGCTTTCTAAAGGTTCAACTGAACGCGGCGTGCACAATGCTTCCATACAAGTACCTGGAAATCTCAATTATTCAAAGCAACTGAAAAGTTAAAGAAACATACCAAACAGTAAATGGAATTTCTCACAATTATCAAAACTGTTGTTATTAATGGCGTTTTCAGTTGCTACTTCTGTATGAATGGTTTTATTAGTTCCTGCATTCAACCAAAGTGCAGCTGCATGTAAAATCGGAGGCCAGGAACTTGTATAATGGGGCCTCGATGACTCCATCGTATCATGCGTGTAAAATGCCCCTCCATCATGAGGCAATTGACTTGCAAACTCTGAAAAGAATAAGTTATGACTTAACTTAGCTTAGACTGTCTCAGACCACACCCAGTTAAAATCTAAGTGGTTCCCTAGATTTTAAAAGCGATCCGGGTGGTCTGAGACACTATATCAAATCAATTTAGTTGTACCTGATGGCAGTGATAACAATGCGTGGTCTTTTAAGGCAGCTAGCCAATGTTGTGATAAACTGATTAATTCGGGTTGTACTAGTGTTAACAAACTTTCGCCTCTGTACTCAAAGTCGCCAAATTCATCACTATCGTGAGTGTTATTGGCATTAGGTGTTAGGCAATCTGGGGCCGATCCATTACCTTTCATGGCAACAATATAAACTTCAGCCCAAGCCTTTAAAATCGACAATTTCTCCAAAGTTGCCAAACTCTCATTGTAAAGCTGTGTAGTGTTTGTTTTATTCTGCAATTTTGTCAGTGAAGACACTAAAAGTTGGTGCACCCTTCTTAAATCGTTCAAATCTCTCGCCACACTCGAGCCAATCCAAGTCGAGCACACTTCACAAGCGGCCGCTGTTACATGCGACGACGTATCAGGAGAAAACGCCGGCCTTAAAGCGGCCCCAACTTGTGCTTGGAACTGCTCCAACAATAAATGCCCGGGAAATTCCGGTTCTGGAACTTTAGCAAATTTATCAATGACTTCCTGGAGGGTTTTCAGGCCTTCCAGTCTCAATGGATCTGAATCGCTAGTCGCAGCCATGAAGGCCATTCTAATCAAATCTGAAAGATGCAGCACCAAAAAATCGCATTTTCCTTTATTGTATTGCATTTCTTTCGCTTGGGTGAGATCAAAATGTGCTTCTTTGTTAATACTCTCACAGGCAACGATGATTCTGCGAATGCATTCGGCAGCGAAAACTCTGGTGGGCCACCTCGGCTGGATGATAGTAAGGATGTTGTTGTCATTCTCCGCATGAAATTCTTCTTGGTCATCATCAACTTCACCTTCTTCATTTTCATCACCTTCTGTGATGTTAACACTGATTTGATCCTCTGAATTGGTGGTGTCTGTTGCAACTGTTAGAACGTCTTTACACAACCCAAGCCATTGGGAAAGATTATCAGCGGCCAAGATTTGCAACATACTTGTGAGGGTGTCATGAATGTCTTTGATCAACTGCATATCGGTTTCCGTGTCCAGCATACTAAACAGGACCCCAGGAAGACCAGTTTCCGTTATTAATAATCCTTCTACAGTGCTTGAATCGCGACTCTCACTGGCTAATGTCATTGCATGCTCACAAACTTCTTTCGCTTCTCTCTGTGCCAACTGTCTGAGGCAAGCAATCGCTGCTTTTCTTAGAAGTCTGTGATTACTAGAAAGTGTCCGGCACAAAGTGGGAACTAAAGAAGACAGATTCACATGTCTAGGTGCGAATAAATGTAATTGTTGCAAACAACCGGTAGCTTCAGCTTGCACTAACGGATCTTGATGGTCTTGCATTATGGCACAAGCACACAAAAATGATGATCTCGTTGCACTGATGTTTTCTGTATTTCCTTGTAATTCCGGCCCTATCGTTGTTATTAAAGCCGAGAGTACCTTTCCAATGCATTGGTGAATGTCGATGTGCGATTGAGGCACACTCAACAGCAATTTTAAAGCAATTGAAAGAGTTGGTTCGATGTATCCTCTAAACATGGGGCCACCCGAATCGGATATCAATGCCAAGGCATGTAAAGCCCACACTTGAACTACAGGAGAAGTCGTATCTTGTGCCAGTGCAAGTAGAATCGAAACACTGGTGTTAAGATGCTGGCTGGAACCCATCCCTCCAATATATCTATGAAGACACCCTAATGCCAATGAATGCCCGGTACGGCTTGCAACATCCCTAGCCGATTTTAATTTATCAAAGCTTGTTTGGGCTAATTCGGCTGTGAATCGCGAGTCAGAAACCACTTGAGCTAATCTTCCAATTGCTTCACCGGCGGCACATCTCAAAATCGGATTTGCTGATATTAACGTTCCAATGATAAGATTGCTAGCTGCTTTTTTTACATCTTCTTGTCCGAAATTGATTTTTGCTTCAGTGAGACCTTTCAGCCCGCTCAGAAGTGCCGTGAACACATTCATCTGCACCGCTTCTTGCCTTGAACTTTTCGCATGTTTTATGCATTCAAAGAAGTGATCCAGCATTTGTAAGCGATGTTTGTTGGCAACTCTCGGAAATATTTGTCCGAAAAGGGTGACCGACATGTCGATAACTGCTACGCCGAGTGGAAGGGGCCCAGGCACGACCTCAATCTACAAAATTTTATAAGTAATTTTTTAAACTATTAAATGAGAACTATACCAGTTGCAATGGCCGGTACAAACAGCACGGATCATGTTCTAATGCGCCGGAGCCTGCTGCACTATTGGGTTGCAACTGAAAAAAAAGAAGGATATGAATCAATTCCTTTTTATTGTAAATTAAGCATTTCAACAACTCCTAAAGTAGGAAAAGTAACAGCATGCATAGTTAGATCTAAAAAATGGGAACAAAAAAAAAAAAAAAATGGCGCGACAAACATTGCGAATTTACTCACATGTTCATCATCCGTCTTGCGATTAGGCTCCATCTAAGAAAAGTGTAATTAGTACTATACCACATACCAAACCAAATTAAATTATCGGTTGTTACTTACTACATTAGTACATTTTCACTAAGCTTGTTAGTATTTTTAGTGATTTTAAACATTAAATCTTGACTTACTTGGTCCTCGATTGTTCTGTGATCAGTCTCTTGAAGCCATGTCCCCAAAATGACAGAATCATCAGCGTGGCACACGGTCCTCAATTGTGAAGTGGTTGTGTTTGCCGGATTCTCAGTCAAGGTGAACTCAGCAACCAGCATCCTCAATAAGTGGGTGTAGGAGCCTGCATGATTATAATAAGTGAAATATTTAATGACAACTATACAGTGTGTCCACAAAAATAAAAATAAGACTACTTTGCTTAAGATCAATTTCATGTTTTGTAATTTTTAGAAATTCTGTACATTTTAGCAAAACTTTGGCAATTGTCCATGACTTTCCAAGACAAGCAAAACTTTTTATAAAAAATAACTTTTTGGCAAAGAGTTGAAAAAAATAATTTTTTCCTTCTCGTCAAACCCATCCGTGGACACACTGTATAAAAAAACTGAACACGTGGAGATTGTAGCAAAGAGGCCTAGAAATTACCTTCAAAAGACTGTGGAGGTAAAAGAGTGAGGGTTTCATAAAGTCTCAATCGTACCATTGCAGATGGTGCCTTCAGTTGTTGTCCATAACTTTTCAGTACATTTGAAATGCTAGAAAAGATTCCTTTTACAAACAGAAACACAATAAACACAACCGTACTTGGCAAGCATAACAAGTGCAGATTCTATAGGAGTTAACAATCGCCTGATGATGTCTTCGTTAATTAATTCAGGGCAGTTTTGAATGAAACTGTGCATTGCAGACAAAGCACCAGCCCGTCCTTCCAAAGTCACCTGCCATGTGAAAGCATCCCCTCGTGCCTTCTCTGATTCCAGCTCTTTGGAAGACCGCGGGAACGAATTTCTCCATAAAAGATGCATTCTTGGCAACAAGCCTCTTACAACGGGAACACCTAGGGTCATTATGGCACCAATTAAGAGCCAACCAGCTTGAGTTCTATTCAATGAAAGACGACTATTTTGGCTGGCACTTCTTAAAAGTTCTTCAGCAGTGTTGAAAACTATTTTGCCTTTAGTGTGCGGTATCCCAAGAGGAGATAAACGTACACCCCCTAAAACAGCAGCTAATGCACTGCTGTACCCAGAAATGGCTTCAGGTGAAGTCCTCAAATTTTCAATTCCATTTACGCAACGATCTATGAGGGGTGTAATTTGACTGGGAACAGCAACACAAATGCATCGCAAACACCAAGCAGCAGCAAGACGAGCCGCTTGTGAAGGGTGAATCAAGACGCCCACAATGTTATCAATTAAATCTGAAATTTACAGATTAGTTGAAATGAAGTAAAATAATTCAAACTTACTTAAACTTTGATCTGTAATTAAATCATGAGCGGTAGTTCCAAGACTAAGGATTAAACAGCCAATTTCTTGCAAGCCACAAACCAAAAGATGTTGGCTAAATAAAGTTTCTTGATTGAAATCTTTGGCATTTTCCGGACTGAAATCAATTGAATTCATCTCTTTCACAACAATTTGGGCAATTTCTTTGCAGGCTGATGTTTGGGCCTTTTCACCAAGCATTTTTCCGAGGATGCTCCTCAATATGAAATTAACACATTTTCTGGAATACACTGCGTCAACATGGGAGGAAGCTGCTTTTGGGTTTGCCACAAGGTAGAGGATGTGTGACAGGAGGGTTTTTATGTTTCGTTCCAGCCAAACTCCTCCCAATAATTGCACAAAAATAACATAAGCCTGAAACAATTTTTTATAGCAAAAATAATGATAAATATCAATAATTACATGAGTGACCCCAACCCTGACTTCGCGATTGACTCCTGAACTTCCCTTGATTATTTCTCCTGTGCCCTTTAAGAAACTCACTCCACCCCTTAAAAATCCTGCCATTAAAATACCCAAAGCTTCGTCCAGCGAAATTAATTTCAAGCCCTTCAGTTGTTGAGCTAAAAATTTACAATTAATTGCAAGTTTCCTTTTTGCTGCAATTTACCTGTTTGATTGGCCTTTGGATTTTGCTGGGTAGTTGCAATTAGAGCCCCTAAAAGCTTGGCCACAGAACAACGAACCTCGTAATTTGATCCATCAAAAGCCCTGAAGCACAATGTCACTAAACTTTCAAGCTCAGTCGTGTACAAGAACGGGGCATGGTTTAACATTTCAAGCAGGCAACGTGAAGCGGCACAACGCACCGCCATTGCCCGATCTACAAGGCAATGTTTCGCTGCTTTGTAAATTTCCTTGTGTACGTTAGAAATAGCACTTCCCATCCCTGCACATACTTTTTCCAAAGTTAACATAATTTCGATTCGTGTTTGAGATTCGGCACTTCTCAGTGATTTGATCAGGATCTGAACAGTTTCTTCGTAAGAGCGCCCCATCATCCTTCCCAATTTTTCATACATCGATCCAACACAACAAATTGCAGCTCTGAAAAAAAAACATTCAAAGATTGTCTCAAACATGGGTCAACTTACAATTTAGTCGGAAGAAAACTGGGCGAGTCATCTTTATTTTTAAGTATGTCGTTGCATTTGTTAACAGTATCGAATAGTAGAAATGTATCTCCCACTGAAAAAAGGGTGGCAAGGCATCTCGCTATTAATTTTCGAGTTGGTGGTCCGGGAGATTCTTGGATGTGGTTAATCAGCTGTTCGACTAATTTTTTCTGGCATCCCTTGATATCCGACTTTTGTGCCGCGATTAGAATTTTATCCAGGAAGCGCAGCCACTCGAAAATAAAAACTGTCCTCTCAGCTGGTGGGACTTGAGCCAAAGCATCTTCGTTTAGAGTTAAACTGTGAGATAACTCCATAATTGCGGCGGTGTTTCTAAATCTGCGACTGAAAACATAAAATAAAACACATTTCAATTTTGTTATTACGCTGTCGGCCACGTAAAAGCACCAAACGCGTGCAAAGTGAGTAATCAACTGCGAATTAAATTTATAACAATAATATTGCAAACAAATAGGATGTTTGCAGTTCCTCAACCTTCAGTGCGCATGAATATTAGCATTTATCTAACCTAAAAATAATCATATCTGATTGATGTGACTGTTTTGTCACAGATCGAACTGGGTCCATTGGACCACGGAGACTTTATTCATTTATGTAGCACCTCGTCTGAGTTTTTTATTTTAAGTAATATTCAATACAATCCTTTAAAAAAACAAATCTGTTGGTGAGAAGAGTTTTATTGAATTAATTTAAATTTAGGCGGCGTTCTTAAATGATGTCACAAGGTGTCACACAGTACTAAACGTTCCTCTCCACCTCCTGAGTCACGTCACAGAAGTAAAGTTATTTTCAATTATAAAGAAAAATAGAATTAATGGAAGGTTTGGTATATCAGTTGACGATGTAGTTGCTAAAATTTTACTTTTTCGAAAATATCCCTAGTGATGCCACGTTTAAAAAAAAACCCTAACCTCCTGTCATGGACTGTCACAATTCTACTAACCCTCTCCCCCACCTAAACCTGTGACATCATTTATGAAAGACGCTTTATACAAAAATTATTAAAATAAAATAATCGACTTTTTGTCAATTGTTTTTTAAAAGTGGTGAATTATTGTAAAAATGCTTTTCCATTATTTTGTTATTTATTAATTTATGAATTGAAACTATTAAGAAAATGTTCTCTGGCCAAAAATTTAAGAAAATTTTTGGATAATTTTCGAAATAACAATAAAACCTCTTTTTTTAATTTACTATCTACATTAGACTCGCGTTAGTGCGAACATCGCTTGTACCAACTATTCAATAATATAAAAAATAGACTATTCTGTAGTGCGAATTAATGACACCTTCTATAAAGTAAACAGAAATAATTTGACTTGTGAAACTTGTTTAGACTTAAAAATATAGCGTTTATGGGGGAGATCCTTCTTATATGCAATAAATTTTTAAAGGAAATTCAATTTATTTTACTTCTTATTTGTAGTCGAACGTTCAAACGTCAGTGCAACGATTTTAAATTTTTAATATATAAATACACTTGAGGGTTGTATTATTTCAAGATTATTTAAAATAATTGAGATTATTGTGTATACTTACTCTCTATAACGCGAAAATCCCGCTTGTGCGAATTAAATGAAACACCAAATTTTGTAATTTTGGAATAATGTAATATTTTTTTTAAGTAATGAACCGGAAGCTATTCTTTGAAAAATATTTTGTTATTTCAGCAAAATCATGTATCTGAATACGAAAAAAATGCTCTCTGGTCGAATACGTTCTTTTTGAAAATACTGCAAGAAACTTTTGAGTCCAATAAAGACCACGTGTGAAATTGTAATTTTAAAAAATTATATAAAATTGCAAGCATAAAAAGGAATTTGCAATCAAAGAATTTTTAAGTTTTCGAAATTCACCCACAAAAAATTATTAGAACACATTTTGGTGAATTTAATTTGAATTCAACAATTTGAAAACATAAATCGGTGCCCCGATTAGAAAGTGATCCGTTATCGACGTTGTATTAATTACGTCTAGAGCATACGACCTTTTTCTGAAATCCATCTTCGAACTTCATCTGAATAAGTTTACTTAACAACACCTACTTTCCGAACGAGTTTCGCACTTAAATTGGTCATAATAAGGCGTTTTCCGGCTGATAAAAGTCCGGAAGCTGCAGGAATCAACGGCAACTAGTTAACACCACACAACCCAAAATCCGGACCGACCACGCGCATGCCTCTAATTCTCCGGTACAGAGAAAACTTGTTTTTTTTTTTTCAAATGGGGGCGAATTTTTTAAAAAACACAAAAACTTCAACAACCTCGACATTTAGCGAGATGAATCATTTTGATTACATTGCTCGCTGCAGAATGACACTAATTAAATTAGCGACGATTTTCGGAGTATTTCTGACTCATAATAATGATACTTTTCAATTGAAAACACAAGCTTAACCCTAATTACGGCTCTTATAATATTTTTTCCCAAAATTAAAAATTACTTACAAAATTCAAAAACAGGTATTTCATACCTCGAATGGGACGTTTTGACAATGTAGAAATCTATTATTTACGTGAGTTCACGTAAATTACAACTTTATTCTAAATGCAGCTGATCACCGACTGGCATGTTGCCAAAAACTGTTTTCATTGCTGATAATCAAACGAAATTTCAAATATCGTTTAAAGTGTATTTAAATTCATTTTTAGTAAGTTTGATAATTCTGATCCTAATGGAACTCAATTCTGTTTAATAGTTTAAATTGGAACTTTCTAAGGAATTTTATCGCTGCTGGCAACGTAGCCTCTACCAACGTTGGCAAAAATTAAATGGACGCAATTAATCCTTGAAAGATCTTCGTATTGTTCTTAAAAACTAAAAATGACCTTCCAGTAAAACATTCAAGTTGCGCTAATTATTAGGAGGATCCTTTTGGCTTTCTTTCGATTAAAAACAGCATTTTATTTCAAAGCTAGGTTGGTAAACGACTCACTTGGGAAACTATGACGTCGGCAAACAATATAGATTTCTGCTTTTTTGGTTGCCTATACTTAAATTGTGTGCTGATTATTTGATGGTTAAAATTTTGTTTTTCTCTATGACGTATTTCGCGGACTTTAAGACGCATGCCAATTTTAAGACTACTCTTTTAGGCAAAATACGTTATTTAATTTGTAATTTTTTTTAATGTAAAAATTTAAAGCGGTAATATTACAATTTGGTGTTTCGAAAACTTCATTTAATATAATTTAATATAACAATTTAAAAAAAAAAGTGTTTTATTTGAATTAAAATAACTAAATTAAATGTACCTAAGAATTAGTTTGTCTTTTGATAAATAAATAAAAATAAATTAATAATTTAACATAATGGGGTATAAGAAAAATCGAAAGATTTTTAAACTTTATTTTTGAAATCTTCTATCTATTTATAATACACGAAATAATTTTTTCACGTAACAGAAAATTCTTACGCTAATTAAGGTCGTGAGGATACATAATTCTAGCAGTAAAAATAAGTACAAATTTTTCAGAAATAAAATTCAGAATTAAGCAACTACCGTGAATGTTACGCTAGAGTTAACAAGGTGTTGTGACTATATGGCACACACGTACCGATATTTTTTTGCGACTTGAGGCGTAATACATAACAACATGAAAACTTATACCTACATTTAATGTGTAAAGCGGATCTGCCCTTATTTAAATCACACAAGCACCAAAGAACCCTTAACACTTAGTACTTAATTTCATTTTTTTAGAGTGAACAAGAAAAAAAAATAACGAGATGGACGGGTTTCCACTACAAGCACAAATTACCTCACTCGCACAGTTTAACATACGCGCAAATGAAATCGAACGCCGCTATAAAATTTTGTAAAAATAGACAACATCTTTTTTCTAAAATCTATTTATCTAATTTCTATCGGTTCAGACGTGCTTGTGTCTTATTGAAAAATCCCTATGTAACAAAGACTGAGAACCTCAGGATAACAACAGTTTTATAAGCATAAATTGTGTATATTTAACAACGTGTTGTCTAAAATTGTGACTACTAATGGTGCCCATTATACAAGAGTACTTATTATAGTATCTAGTTGCTACGATACTTACATTCTGTATACGATATGTCTGGAAATTCAGTCATTATTCAAATAAAAATAATAGGTATCCTAAAAGTAGCGTAGGCCACGCTCGAAAAGGAAACAGATACACCTTTCGGGACACCTATGTAGTGATCGTATTTTTTTGGAGTAAAATATTTTTTTTGTTTAAAGCTATAATGATATGCATTTTGTAACATGTAAGCCAAGACTTTAGGAATACGTTTTGAAAATTTTTCTTTACCACTGGCGATACCAAAATGATGTCTTTAACTCACATGGGAAGACGTTTAAAGATTGTACGTGATACATAGTTAATATATATTTGAAAACGAAATATTGTTCTACGCACCGCAGATATTAAAGCAAATCATTCCAATTTGGTCGTTTACACGATGGCATATACATCTATGCATATCTGTTCTACACGAGCGGGGGGCACTTGAACACCCCGTATGTGCCTATTTTACAATTATGTAAATTTATATAAATATGAGCTGAGCACTGTTTTTTTATAAGTTACATAAAATGACAAGTCATCTTATCACTAACTATATCTATTATAAACTTAATTCACTAACTTCAACAGTCAACATTGATATGTATTTACATTTAAAAAATCATTGGATGATTTTTTTCTTACTTGGTTTAACCGATATGTATATGAAATTGTGCTTAAAATTACAATAATTCTTTTTAATTAGTTAATTACTGTCACGATGTTACCGGGAACATGATACACAATAATGCAATTACCAGGATGCACGGCGACTTCCCGGATGCACCGCTCGGTTGTACTTGAACTATCTCCACTTCGGCCATTTTAAATATCGATAAAAGTAAATGGGAACTAAAGTGAGGATTTTGCATGTTTATCCTGTCGCTGATGCTCTCGAGCAGTTCCGCACATTCCTCCTGGAAAATGATCGAAATCAATTTCGGCGGTTTTACATTTGCGCGACGTACCTTTTCCTTTTCGAGGCTTTCCATGGGCGATAAAAGGGCATAATCGACCTCTTCCGATAATTTGCCGACAATTATTACGTTTTCCTTGCTTATGTTGAACAGCTCTAGCGAACACAGAGTCTGAAATTCATAAAAAAATTAATAATGATACATGCTATCATTTAATCATTTAAATTGCGGGAAATAAAATTAATAAGCTCGTACGGGTCAATAGATTCATATCCCAGATAATGACTCATTAAAAGTTCATGAATGTGATACTAAAATCGGTTTATGGCGCAGTTTAAATTTCTTGATGTTAATGTTTAATGCTTATACGCGAATCGGCTTGTTTATTAACAAACAATCTCCGATGATTGATTAAAAAACGAAAATAAAATATTAAGAAGAAAATGTAAGTGTAATGTTTTAGCGCACACCCGGTAGACTTACCCCGTTGACGGCTTCGGTCCTGATCAAGTCTTGCAACGCGTGTACGACGTCCTGAACGTTAATTTTATGTTCTTTGGTTGTGAAATTGTTTAGTTTATGCTCATCCACTTCGCTGTATCCAAGAAACAAAAATATGCCTTGCGGTAAATTGTAATCACTAGGTGATGGTTTCATGCAAATAAAACGGCCAGAATAACATAAACATCGTCCTCTGTAGGCCTGATATGCTGGCGCTGCATGATTATAATATGCAAATTCCGTTTTGCAGGGCATTCGATCTATACACATCGTTTTGCAAATTAATTCCTCGCTGATGCCGCATTTGCAGATCTCCGAACATTCAGTCTCGTCTTCGTGGTATATCTGCGAGCGACAATTAAAAAAGTTACTTTTTTTCGGGCGCGCAATTTATTGACTCACCCTTTTGAACGTTCCTTCTTTTATCGTTTGCGGTGGGAATTTATGACGTTGAAAAACACAGTATCCTAGAAGGACGAAACGATAATTAACGGCGTGTCGACGAAGCGCTTTTTATTTATTAAAACGTAAAAAACGCTTACTTGGAGGCACCGTCGTTGTGGTGGTGGTGGTGGTGGTGGTTGTGGTCGTCGTCACGGTCGTGGTTACCGTGCTGGTGACGGGGGCGGTCGTTGTGATTATCGGAGGCGCAATGTATTCGGCGACCGTGTGGTCTTTCGTTTGCAGGGAAGCTTGCGTGGCGCTAAGTTCGGTTATTTGTCCGGCGGTATAACTGGCTTTAAACCGGTGATCCGGGGTCATCGATTTGGCCGTCGAAGTCGTCGTGCTGAGCATCGCCAGTTCGGCAGCTTTTCTCATGTGAAAATCCTTCTGCGATTCGACTGAAAATCCCGACTTACAAAAAAGGACGTTTCGAGCGATCACTTACCGACGCAAGGATTCACCCAGAGCAATCTCTGCCATCCCAAACATTCATACAACTGGGTCATATCTGTTCCCTTGCAGGCGCAAGTCGTACGCAATTCAGTCCCCAAGATCCCCAGCATAGCTGTTCTGCATTCTGATGGGGGACCGGCGCATTTTTTAGTGACGCTATCAACGGCGCACGATTGTTCGTAATATTCTAGACGGCCTCTGTAAATTATACCGTAAAACGAGCTCAATTTAATTATGATTACGTACCTGCATTCTTTATTTTCCCTGCAAAGTTCAGCCAAAGAAAGACAGGTGGGTTGGGGGGATCCCTCGACCCTTTGCGCGCAAACCGGATGGAGTTTTTCTTGTGCTATCATGCAAGCGTCGTGTTTATTGTCGGTTTTTCTACGAAACGGTTTAGTTCAATTTTAATTGAGACTAATTGAAAAGAGAACGTACTTGCAGAGACAAAAGGCGATCTCTAAGTTCCAGGGAAACGACGGTTTCCTGTAAAAGCTCTGCATCGCTTCCATGCAGGAATTTCGGTTGCAACGGTTCACGTCGCAGTGGTGCAGGATCGGAGCAAGTGCCATCCGGCAGTTGTAGTTGCCGTTGCAACTGTCCATGGACGTATGGCACGTGCTTCTGAACACCATTTTAGTAATTTCGTTCGTTTCGGCCCGGCCGTGGTCTGTCGAACCTGAAAGGACTTCATTTGAACCGGATTTTAAATATTTAGTCGAAACATTTCGCTCTGTACCGTTCGCAGCAGGGGAGAACTACATGCGTTCCGATGTAATTTTGGCTTTTGACTTTTAAATTGCTAAAGTTCAGGGCCTGCTTTATTATTGATAGTGTCGAATATTTGTAACCGCCGAGAAAGGGCAGAGGGGATCGGTGCAATAGAAAGGGATACCACTGCGCAACTTGATGTCTAAAATGTTAAACTGTGCGACCCCCAAACGTAAGTTCATGCAGATGGTCTACGTGCCAAGTACCAAGTGCATCAACCGAGTGCCATAACGTCTATTAGTATTCAAATTCTAATGGCTAATCGAATCAAAAAAATCCATGCATTTCTATTTTCCTAAAATCATGCGCACAATCCTGCGAATTAAAACATTTTATTTTGACACAATCAGTTAAAAACAAATAAAATAGACCTTCAATAGGATCGGATCGCCGATTGAGGCTTTTTATGTTGTTTTAAGTTGCGTATGACTTTAGGATCTGTTTTGTTTGAACGTTCCGTTTTATGATTACTAAGGGCCAGCCGATGCAGCACAGAGTCATGAAAAGGTTCTTGCGATTTGAATACCTACTTGGATGCTTTCGGTGACCGTTTTGCGTCGAGACCCTGTTGTCAACGTCCTCGTCGTATTGCGAGATGTTAGAGCCCGCCGTCTGCTTGCTCTTGTTCTTTAACACGGTCACGATAATGTGATTCGTGTCTGTATGCGCGTCGAACCCGTTGTCCGCGTCTACTAGCGGGTTTTCAACTACGGAATTGCCTAGCCCGTAGTCAAACGAGGCAGACGCATTATGGTCCGGTGCTGAAATCACCTTAACTGAAATAAGGTCCAGTAGACCCGATCAGAGACGACTACAGTAAAATTGGGGTAAAAGAAAAAGAAAACAACAGAACAATAAAAGTCGCTCTCACCCGGACCGACGAGTTCTGGAAACTCTAAGGAAGTGATGAACGTCTCCTCAATGGACGCTTGGATATCAGTGCCAGTGCCAGTGCGGTGCGTGCGATTTGTGCCGGAGGCGTGAGCAGTGGCGTGCGTTGGGGGAGGGAATAAGAAGTACGGGTACAGGTTGGCGGGAGGTTTCCTAAAGAAATCTTGGTCAGGGTCGTAAGGAAGTTGAGTTGAGTCAGGGAAGAGCGGAAGAGACTCTGAAACATAAACCAAACGACAAGAATATATGGAGATGGCGCACACGCATACAGCACTACAAACAGTACATGCAAGTGCAAGACGCTCCCGTTCAAGGGTCAGGAAGGAAGGAACAGTGATCAAGATTGTTTGTCGACTGCCATGCAATCATCAACACAAAATCGGTGCTCGAAGGTTTTGTGTCGAGTTGAGTTGTCCACTCCGGCAGCGAACTATCTTCGCATTTCGTGGAATTGATTTTGCACAAGTCGAGCTTCTTTGCGACAAACTATCGTTGGATTGATTGAATGGCGCACAAATGGCTCGCCCTGTTTGCGGTTTCAGATTGGGTAGAAAGGAGAGCGGATCCGGGAAACAGCGAGGACATAAACTTACCCACACACGGATTGTGGTTTACCACGCTGAAAATTCGATCACATCTTCGTTTCATGTTATTGTTGGGACATATGCATCCGAACATCGGCGAACGGCGCAAATTCGCCCACGATTCATGGCACAGGTCCCTGCAACGTATCCGCTTCCACATGTGACACACTCATTTTTAAACCAGGCTTACCTGTCATCCATGCGGCATTTGTTATCTCGTACCTTGCAGTTCGTTTTGAAATCCTCGAATAACTTTATGCACTTGCGTTCCTGCTGACAAACTGAAAGTGCATGGTTGCAAGTCGGCAAAGCGTCGACCGGATATGGATCTTTCTCTGCAACAATCACACCACGCCGATCAATAAGCGACAAGAAAACAAATTTCCAACAGGAAAACACGCGTCTACTCGATAAAATAGTCGATTTCCCGTTTCAGTCCCATATTTACGATCGCCATTCCTATTAGGAAAACACAAATTGAATAAGGATTTAACTCTAATTCCTCGTTATACGTTAATCGTCCCATTTGCATCGTCGCTTCTTAACTCCTCAAGGCTCGTTACAAATTTTACTGACCGATTTCTCTCCCAAATTTTATTGTCTAATTCACCAATCGACTGGATTTTTACCAACTTGGTTGTTGTAACTTTGAAATAAATCATCAAAATAATTTTCCAGTAAAATTCTTTAAATTTTACGAACCACATTAAACGAAATTGTATTCAGGGCACATAAATGACCTGAAAAAGTATTTAATCCCGCGTAAACTTTTTGTACTCTTCAGTTCCCTGATGCACAAAATAAGTAAATGAAAATTTCGAACAAATTTTACTTATCGCGGTATAAGTCACAAAAATAAATTCAGTCGAATCGTAAATAATAAAGCAGTGCGTCACGTCAAATCAATTGCTCGATCGAGTTTCCATTTTATCGGGTAAGAAGAAATTTTAACGAAACATTGTCGTCCCGGCGGACCTAAAAGCATTTACCACTTGGCAGCAATGACACGGACACTCGTTCGCAGTACTTTGCCTCAACTATAAAAGTAGAAAATGAGGACGTTATACTGTCTTGGCTCTGATCTGGTATTACAAGCACAATCTCATTTTCTCTGCCGGGCTTTACCTATTTTAAATGGCGTCTTAAATTAAGGGTTTTCAACCCCTTTCAATCATCTCGATTCTTCCGGTGCAACGCACAAACGCAATTTTGCTCGGTTTCTCGAGTTTAGCTTTAGTTACTCTGTTACATTTAAATCGCAACGTCAAGAACGGGTGGTAATTTTTTTAACAAACTTGGCAAACGGCTTGGCTACTAATTCAGCCGTTGATTTTGAAAGTGGTACAAGTCCATTTTTTTTTCCACAAAAGGGACTTGCCCCACTTTCAAAATCAACGGATCAATTAATTAAATTTTTTAATAATGTCCGATGCACCGTGGCATTGCTTCAACCAATGATTCCCTCCAACAATGTTTGTCTTAAAGGGGTACAATACACAAAAAATAAGTTCGTTTAATTTAATAGTACGTTTAATTCTAAGAAAAATGGCATATGTATTTTGTTTCTACTCAGATTATTTAATGAGTTATAATTAATTTAAAATCGGCGCGTGACGTCACTGAGCCGAGCTGCCCGTAGCGACCTATCTTATACAGGCAAAAATTGCTCGCTTCACACGAACATTTACCTACCTTTAAACAATGTTTTCGAAATTTTGTTACGAGTATTTAGACTGTTTTTTTGTACTGAAGACGATAGTGCAACCAAAATTTTAATATAGTGTCTAGTTTAAAAAAAAATATATTAAATGCGATGACACGGCGCGGTCATTCGTACCATTTTTACACGCTTCTAAAGGTTATTTCTACCGCCCAGACAGAGCTCATAAAACAATTATTTTCAAGACGCCTGACCGTCGTGGAGTTTTGAATGTTTTGAATGTTTAGGTCACAATAGTATTCTAGTATTTACTGCTAAATTGGTTGGTTGCACTTATAAATTTAATTTTTAATTATGACAATTCCTTATTTATTTGAACCTGAATACACAGATGACAACGAAGTTGATACTTTTTTTGAACCTAGTAGTGTAAACATAAATTACGAAAATCGAAGTGGAATTTGTAATTAGTGTAAATGTGAAAAAAGTGTGTCTATGCCAACAGATGAAGAGTCTATATGTTGTCAAGAATATAATAATATAAAACATTTAATTGGTAATAATACATGCATTACACAAAATAATTTCTTTGAAAAATTGGTTATTGACAAAGATGTTTTAAATATATCACGTCATAAACCCAACTTCCTGTAGCTTTCGAAAAATGTGACCCCATTCATATGTTTTTTTTTTGAGCCAATACGTACCTACTTTTTTTTAAACAAGGTTGTTTTGAAAATTTTTTCTTAGAACACACGATTAGTCTAAATCACTTTCTAAAAAATGTTTATTGCAAATTCTTGCATTTTGTCCTGGTTGAAATGATTGCCTTTTACAAAATTCTGACCAAAATGCAAATCGTTTCGGCGATTTTTCTCTATTAGGAAAACGATGTCCCGTTGGTTCACTGCATCCAAAAACTGGTCGGCGATGTTCTGGTGGCTACTGTTGCAAATAACTCGGAGTTATTCTGCATTTACGACTTTAAATCACAATCAACTTTTACTGATGATAATGAGGGTTCACTGCAAGGTGCAACAAACCTCGTTGCTTTTATGGACGGATCACTTATAGTATTGTAAAAGGCACAGTCATAAACTTAGCCGAACTTTACGCACAATTAGATAAAATAGGAACGAAACGCACAGTCGGGGCGCTGTTCTTATTTAATATTTAAAAAAAAAAACTAAACACCGTATTGAAATTCTGATTCTTTTATCGTTTTTGGCAAAACCATTCACACAGTCTCATATAAATTAAGCATTAAAAATATAATTTTTAGGTAGATGGATCGTTGTGCGAAACGAGTAACTTTTGCACGTGAGAGATACGGAGTTTCGGTGAGGTCGGCTCAGTGACGTCACAAGCAATTCTAAAATGTCTTAATATCTTCTAAAACAATTTTTTTTTACATTTGAGTTTCACCAAATAGTTTTTAATAGTTCTGACTACAATAATTGAACATTAAATAATAATTTTAAAAAAAGTTTTTTGTGTAATGTGCTCCTTTAAATTATAAATGGATAGATTACCTTTTTTGAGAACAAACATGCAAGGATGATCGAACAGAAAGTCCCTGAAGGAGTTGCACTCGGGATCTACGTGCGGCTCTCGACATAAACATGTCGGTTTGAAGAACGGGAACGCTTGTAGAGTGCGAAGAGCGGCCTGGCATTTTATAACAGTGACGGTCGAACAAGCGACTGCAAAAAAACGATTAGTATCAATTAATCAGCAGACAATTGTTAACTTAGGTAAGTCTGTGTATATGCAAAACAAGGGTTTGTAACCTTGTGGTGGATATGCAAATAGGAAGACCATGCTAAACCTATATACTGCTGAGGCTGCTAATAAGTTAGACCAGCAAGTCCTTAACAAGTTTGATGCTTAACTATCCGGTGGTGTTGTTTTAAAACAACTAAATTAACGGCCTTGTTGTGTATCAATGTTTAAATAAACTCTTTTGTCTCCATAATAAATTAGTTGAAAGCTTTTTTTGTTGGTTTTAAAATGAACAGTGCGATTTTGATTGATAAGGCGTTCCTAATAGGCAAAAAGAAACACGATCGTGTTTCATCCTTTGTATTAACATAATAAAATGCCTGTCAAATGACGGTGGAAATTTTAAACATAAACTGTACATATGTCAATGAACGGGTCAACTTCACTGCAAACTTGCAAATGTTACTCGTTATTTTTAAACCAAAAACGAAAGAATCGTTAATTTACCAATTTCAACTGAATTGCACTTAATTTAATTTCACAGTCGGTATAATGATTTTCAATATTTTCCTGCGAGCGCAACAAGGGCCCAAATTAATGCAAAATTTCCACCCTTACAATTTACGTTTAATTTTGCTGCAGCCAAAATGTATTAAAACTTTTTTTATAACCGAAATCAAATTAAGAAACAATCTCATCAGGCTGAAATTTTTTCATAAGCTTAAACGAAATTTCGTTACTGCAAAACCAAATTAGGACAAAAAATCCAGGATAAAATGTATAAGTTGAACTTGACAATTACGAAATTCGTCTCACCTCCATTCCTTTGTAGTTGTCGATGTTAAGGTCAGTAAAGGCTCATCACAGAATCATGAGCCACTCAAATAAAATTACAGTTTTGATTTGAATTGGACTTGGAAAATTTCATGCGGTCAATGGGTTCGGATCGAATCGAAACTTAGTTATAATGAAATCGATATAAGATAAACTTGAACCGAGGTTACAAAACGCTTTATTTTGTTGAAATGTACAGTAATGGAATTTCAGTCGACTGAAATTTCGTTAAGGAGAATTTGATTCATTGAGAAAAATTTCATTTCAACTAAATTCAGTATATCGAAATTTTCAAAATTAAAAATGAGTTTTATCCTTTTCAAATTGCAATTATTACATTGGGCAATTAAGCAGGCCGCGAGAAAAAGTTCAAAACAGTTTAACCAAAAAATCCTCGCTTTTAACGACGAAAATAAATCAATTAAAGCAAGTTGAATTTTTTTTCGTAATTTTTGATGCCTTTGAGAGGCACTTTGAGGGAAATGCTGAACCGAATTTTTTTGCAGAGCGATTTTTTTGAACGTTTAAGAGGCACTTTGTCGAAAATCGAACCGAAGTGGCGGATTGTGATGAATTCATTGCTCCTACATAAAGTATCGCGCTACAAATGGAAACGGCAAA
This sequence comes from Dascillus cervinus, assembly GCA_949768715.1. Classification (NCBI taxonomy): domain Eukaryota; kingdom Metazoa; phylum Arthropoda; class Insecta; order Coleoptera; family Dascillidae; genus Dascillus; species Dascillus cervinus. Next base: position 7,298,848 of record OX458323.1, read on the forward strand.
TAATCAAAATGAATAAATTAAAATGTTTATGACAAATTGTCGATCGAGCCGTTGTAAAAAATTTATTAGGCAATGAAATTGTGGTAAATCAGCTTCAATGTTTTGGTAAGCGTTTAATACGAAATTGGCTCGGTGAAAACTCGCCTTTACGGGAAGAGTGTCAAAGAAAAAAAATTCTGTTTTTATTTGAAAAACACAAGGTTCGTTTTTCTCTTGTTTTATACATCTAGTTATGCGTTACATCCGATTCGTGCTATCTACTGTAAAATCGAGACATTTATTACATCTCCCACATCTCACTCGGTTTGGTATAGAAAAATATAAATAAGGAAAAATGTCGAAGAATTCATACACTCGGCAATTTCAAAATAAATGCGAATTTTTCCGGTTTGGTTAACTTAAAACCGCTCGCCGTGGGCTTTAATTAATTGTCAGGTAATGCGACTCAATTGCGATAAGCCGTTAAGAATGTTATTGCAATTTTTTTCGGGTAGTTATTCTTTTAAATTTAAATATAGAGGGTTATTTGAACTAAACAAGCAACCATTTCAACATCTTATTACAAGAAATGAGAGAAAGTTTAAATGGAGAAAGTTGTAGTACTTTTTTCCTCCGAATATTCCAAAGTTATTCTTAACAGCAATTGAATATGTGGTTTACAAGATACCAAAAGAGAAAAGTTTCGCAATGGCATGTATGGAAAAACGTTCTTTTTTAAATTGAGATTTTTTGTTCGCGGCGAACCCTTAACGACATTAGCAGCGACTGATTTAACGCACCATAAACGATATCTCTTCAATATTACGAGATTTCAAACGGCTACATAACGTAATCGGATATTGGTAGCAGATGCGGTAAATCAGTTCGCAGATACCTAGTAATAGTTATTGACTGTTATTCGTGATTTAACGTTTCAACTTGTACCGGCGACTTTATGCGCCCGTTTTGAATTTCTACAAATTACTGCATTAAAAATGAAATATACATTGCGAACGGACGGATGTAACGTTATTAATTTTGCTGAAAGGTTTAAGCTGGTTGCCGAATTTTTTAAAAGAAACGTTTTAACAAACCGCAAATATATTTCAGCCGAAAATCGCCAAAAAATATAAATACACCAAATTGGTATTTTTATTCCAAAATTTGTTTTATTTTTTGTTTACATTTACGTGCTGAAGGGGTAGGCTATTGAAATTTTCTTCAGAACGTTGACCTCACTCCTGCATAACTTTGTTTAAAGGTACAGGGGTACCTACATTAAATCAATCGAGTATTCGTCGTCACTGGGGACGAATTAAGAAATCGCATAATTGTAGCGTTGTTTATACAGGGTGATGAAATAAAGGTGCCCGTGAGTAGCTACTTGTTATAGACGATTTCTAACGAAACACGAATTTGAAAGCCAAAATAAAATTTGTTGTCTCTTCACCAAGATATAAGTTTTCCTATTCAGACAATACAAATCTATACGATTAACAATTTTGTAATAATTTCATTGTTAGGTCTAAATTTGATGCAGTTGATGGTGTTTTAAAAAAAATAGTGTAAAAAATCTATTGAAACCAACTTTATTACCGATGTCAAAGTACGGTTTCTTGGCTACGAGGAAAATTTATCAATGTCGCAACATCGCAAATCTCCTAGGAAACGTTGGCAACAATAATTCACTTTTCAATGTCAGTTCTCTTGTCAAATTTGAACGATATAAGTCAAATGTCTTAAAAAGTCTTAAAATTGAATACAATTTCAGTGAATATCAGGACATGTTGCTCCGCTTGGGTGAAACAGCTAATAACGCATCGGAAGCTGCTAGAGAATATGCTAGACTGTATCCACATCGACGTCATCCAGGTGCTAACGCAATTAGAAAAGTGGAGCAAGAATTAAGAGAAAATGGCCAAATAGTGCCGATTTCTGTAAACGGTAGACAACCTCGTGAAGTTCGTACACCACCGTTGGAGGAAGCAGTTGTGAAAGCGATTGAAACTGGATCAGGACGAAGCATACAAGTCACTCTAGAGTTTGACTAAAAATATTCTGCGTTTATGACTTTAAACCGCAATCAACTTTTAGTGATGATAATGAGGGTTCACTGCAGGGTGCGACACATCTGGTTGCTTTGAAAAATATTTTTGTAGATACTTCAGAACCGTACTTAAATATTTCAACTTTAGTTAAGTTCAGAACAAATAATCAAATACAAGTCATAGAATTCATCAAGTATTTAAGTTAATCAATAACCCCACATACCTACCTAATTATTAGAAGAGGTTTAATGTTTACTCATATTTATATCTAAGCATCAAGAAATTTATAAAAATTTACCAAATACAGCCCTGGCCACTTCTGCCCATGCTGATTATTACGGCTTACCTACTTTTATGGCCGGATCACTTATAGTATTGTAAAATGCACAGTCATAAACGCAGAATAAGTTTAGACAAACTCTAAGTCACTTTTTCCTATTCCGAGATATTTGAGATTTTATGTTTCAATTTGATCTGGAAATTACATTATTTTGTTTTTGACTGATCTGTTTTTACTAAATAACATGGTTAGGGGCCTTTTAAACGGGAATCAGTAAGTGCGACCGAAAGTTCCTCCATTCTTATCAGAAATAGCGCAAATAGTAGAAAATCTCTACGTCACTTAGGAACTTTTTGCATACAGCCCTTCAATTACCTGTTTGTTGTGTATTCTTGTTTAATTACATTAAATTCTTTTGAAATAAAAAAAGTTATGTCAACGTGACAGTTGTTTGTCTTACGCAAGTGACAGTATCTGTCAGTGTTGGTTGCTTAGATACAAGAAGTAGGCCTACCTGAAAGGAATTCTTTAAAAAAAGAAATATGTGCAGTATTGCCACGTTGTGCTTTTAGACAAACTGTTTTAATTTTAAACAGAATCTATTTGGATCAGTTTTGTTGCGATTTCCACAATGCTTCAACAGAAAGCATTGTCCCAATATCAATCATGGGCACATTTTTTTCATCACTCTGTATACAGTAAAAAGAGAAACCCCCAATTACCTTATATGTACAGGATAGTTTCCATATTTGATGAAGGTATGTTGCATAAAGGAGTATATTTTATCAAGTTTCTTACGAAAGTAGGTCATTTATCTGGGATTCAAATTTTAGTAAAAGAACTTGCTTTTCCCAAATTAACCAAAATGGCGGAATACATCCGCAAATGCACTGTTTAAGTTCTGCTAATTTATTCATATTTTGCATATGCTGAAACCTAGCTTACATCACCCATCCTTACCTAACACACTCGTCTCTTTCAAATTATTCGCATAGTGTTGTCCAATTTGTTTCAACTATAAACTTGTTCTTTTTAAAACACAAATTTCAACTAGCGTGCAAGTTAGGTTTTTTTGTTAAATTTTATGAATTTTTAATTTCTGTTAGTCCAGTGCGAATTAGTAAAAGCCGCCGTCTCATTAAAAAATAATGCAGGATTTAGTTTCTACCCTACAGCACAAGCGTGTGCTCATGTATTTTGTTTTGAATTAAAATATAAATATATCACCGTCGATGTAATTAATTAATTGCCGCCGGTCTATTCAAGTTAAAAATAAACAGCGAAATATTTATAAATATTTGTGTTTATTTGGTTAAATTATAAGGGTAGTTATTATTTATGTAGCCGGGCAAGTCTAAGCTGAAGGTTAACATTCCATTAAGGAGTTAATTTAAATTTGAAGGGGCTGAATTTAAAAGATTAAGTTGGCACGGTGCAGCCGTACAAATAAATTCTTCTACTTAATTCGACCATAAAGCGAATAGTACATGGAGTTTCCAATCAATAATCGCGTAGGTAAGGCCAGAGTGACCCACTTCAGATAAGTTCTTTCAGGCAATCGCCATAAATACGGAACGCTTAATTCGGCATTTTTCAACGGTTTTGTTTACCGTCATTAGATAGGAGCGCGTTAAGAATGCGTAATTAAATTAATGATGCGCGAGCTGAATGAATATTTTATGAACTCGGTTGATGTCCTTTTTATTAATACAGCGAAACTTATCGGGATCAACATGGATTACGAAAAGTGGAGGGAAGATGCGCTCCACTCTCGAACGGCTTTAGAGTTTGCGAGATTATAAGTCATCGTAATGATGTATTTATTCCGCGAGGGTCGGAATGGAAATGGAGACAATTTTTAAGTTCGTTGAAACAGTGCTGCCGTCAAGCAGACCAGGTCGCTTTTATAATTATTCAAGGTGCTGTATTGATCCGGGTTCCTTTACTCTCCTTTTCCCCCGTATGAGTGTTTCACTGTTGGCGAAGGTATCTGATTCTCGACACAGATGCACGCGCCGACTTCCCTGACCTACCCGGACGCGCCACCTCTCGTTTAATGTTTTGATCCCTTTAACTTAAACGCAAAATAACAACCATTTCCGTATTTAATTTTTTTTTTCGGACCCGACTAATTGCGTTAGTTTTCACAATAAAGTACGCACACAAGTCGAGTCCGGGGCCGGAGAAATCCGGCGAGCGGTCTTAAAACTTGTAATGGACTAATTGAAAAGTTTACAAAATTTTCAAGTAAACGTCTACAGAAACTAAAAACTTTTCCGATTTTTTTTCTTCCTTAAACCGTAACTTACAGATGTTTGCTTATCAGACTCCTTTTATCGGGCTGTTCTTAATTTCTCGTCTTTTTTGCCGTTTGCGCCGCCGAATTATTTGGCCGAAAATGAATTTTAAAGCGCGGAATAATAAAACAAATTGAAATTTTATCTACGACGTGCCAGTTGTTACCCGTCAAATTGTCCCATTTACATTTAAATATCGAACCATTATGTATACAAGCTTTTATAAAATATTACTTCAGTCGACTTGAGCGGTGTAGTTATTGGCTTTGACAAAAGAAATATTGAACAAAGATAAGACCGAGATAAAACGGTGCTTTCTTTTAGACCGCAAATTCAGGTGTTCAAAGAAAAAAGGGGGAAAAGGGATAGTCTCAGTTTTGTTCCTTTGATATCGACTTTGAGAACCGCGAAAAAAATAAGTTGCACACTTTAAAGGAAAATCCCCAAATTGATCGGCAAAACTGGAAATTAAAATCTCTGCACCGAAATTTTTTCAATCAATCGTTTATTCTATTCATTGGATGTGCAGGTTTTCTGTTAAGTATGATTACAACTGTAATGTGCATGTCCATCGGATAAATGTTATCAGATCAGTTTACGCTACCACTATCACTAATTCAGAATTAAAGCGATATCAAAATTGAAGCTTTGTAAAGAATTTCTAATGTAAAAATCGCTTCATCGACGAGTTACGAGCTCATTTACCCTTTACCACCAATTATTCATGTTTCGATTATAAAATGTTAATTTTATTCCTATATGGAAACCTTAAAATTGTACCCTAATGCTACTAAAAAAAAATTAATTTCTTAAGGGATGCCGAAGCAATCACAGCGGGCCCACTTTTTACTCCCGACACACCTAACCAATTTGATAGCTTTTATTGCACGCTGCATTGATTTATCGCTCCAGAAATACGCCTTAAACTTTTTTCTTTAAATATTCCAACCATCTGCAAAAAATATGTTATTACATTGACACATTTATATATTTCAGACTGGAATTTTCAGTTAACATTTTTCTAAAATCCAAGCAACGCATTTCTATTCCCGGCCTGAGGCGAACTAAAATGACCGCAGCTGTAAAAAATTACAATATTCTGAAATTCATGCAAATATGTCACCTGATTACATAGAAATAATGGGTTGATGCATTTTTATTACTGTACAAATTATACAGTGAGCGGCAAAAGTAACGCAACAATTCGATAAAACTGAAACGGGTGAGTTTTAATTTCAATTTGAAATTTTTTGACGTAACATTTTTATATACAGGGTGTTTCTTGTTAAAGAAATGACGTTATCAGCAGTTCTTTAAACAGCAACCTACATTTTGTTCGTCATGATTTTAATAGGTTTTTAACTGTTACAATTACATACAACAATCCTTTTCGTAATATTGAGAAAAAAAATATTGCAAGGGGCTAAAATTATTATGCTGTCATTTTGACAATTAAAGTGCGTATCAAAATCGTTTTTCAGATTTTTTTTAAACTCGATAGTTTAAGAGTTATTGAATTATTGCCTTTTTTGTCGCGCACTTTTGAGTAATGTTTTTCTTAACCTTTTCTTTATGTAAAAAGCCAACATTTTTATAACGTAGTTTTGGCAGTTAAAAAATCCATCAAAATCATGACGAGAAAATCAGTGAAAAAGAAAAGATAGCAACTTGATGTTGTCTTCCCGGTTCCTGTAATTGTGGCCTCAAAACGATGGAAAAGCGAAAATTATAATAAATAAGTAAATGTTGGTTGAAGAATATAAATTTAAAGTTTATTGTAACGCTTCATTAATTAATTAAAAGTATGATTTATTATTAATTTATTCACAGATGAAACTTTTCCACGTTTAAAATTTCATTTTGTAAGGTGTGCAATTTTTTATTTGCATACAGTTCACTTGACATGTTCGCTTAATTAGATAACGCATGATTTTTGTGTTTCCTTATTTCCGACTGAATCTCATTTAGTAAGTTGGTTTGAATCGCGATATTTGAAGTTACATCCCCTACAACTTGTAACAGATTAAAATCTGGTTAAAAATTAATTTTTAATTCATAGTGCACGAGTTTTAATTAAATTTCGCGTTAAGCATATTCGCAAGCCGCAAAATGTATTTTAAAAATTTTAAATTGGTAATAATAAATAATTACGGCATTCTTATATTATTCATGCGTTAGGAACCACGTAATTACAAAATCGATCATTAAAAATTTAGGAAATTCGTCGTGGCTCCATTTCGTCGGCGGGATAATAAAAAACATATTCGAAAGATAAACACTGGCTAGAAATTAGTCGAGAAAGAGTAAATAGGGGCGCGTTTCGTAGTGGACAAATAAAACGATTTTCGTACCAAACAGATAACGATTCGGCAATAATTTGATATTTTTTCAAGATTACAAAAAATTTAAAATTCGTATAAAAACCTGGCTGAGCCCACTTCAAGGTCGGAGTGCAGGGTAAAATATTAAAAGGCACTTGATGAAATTGGACAGAGCAGGAAGCGCACAAATGAAATTGCTTGTCAGAGATGGAATGATTTCAGAAGTAATCCGGACAGCTTCCCATCATGCAGCAATTATAACAATTACCTCCATGCAAGATCCGTTTTCTTCCCCTATTATCAAATAATTTATACCCGGTGGCGGTTCGATTTTTGCCGGTTCAGCGGACGAAAATTTTATTTATGATACTCTTTCCACCGGGGAACGAAATCGGTAACAGTTATACGCCGGGGAAATATAAATATAATTCCCTAATACTGAAGATTTTTTGAATTAATCGATCCCGTCGTTTGGACGGTTCCTTCGCACTTTTCGATGTTCTCCGTGTCTGCAGCACTTACGGCCCTTTATTGTTCGAGATTTTCACAAAAGAGGGAAGCGTTTTTCTCATAAACGACAATTATTGTATGAGAAAAAAACCTACCAGCAAAAAGAAAACCTTGTATTAAACTAATACGAACCGAGACTAAAAAAAGCATCGCTCTCAAATTTTATTTGTTGCCATAGACGTAGCGAAACGACGCCGACGGAGAAAAAGTAACCAACGTGATATTTAATGAAATTCATTCCGTTTCCGTTACGACTTTCCTTCTCTTTTCGCCGGAAAGTGATTATCAACCGCTGGTGGTTCTCCAACAGGCCTTATAATATGAATCGAAATCGTCACATCACATTAGGTTACGTAATAAGACTCTTTGGCACGATTACGATTGTTATCACCCTCTTCACTCACAATTCAACGGGCGGGGCCTCCCTTCGATTCATACAGGACGATCGACCAGTCTCATACGCGGTCAACCCGGCATCTTAAGGCACATGAATGCGCTCATAAAATTTATCGATTGACACATGCAGGCAAAAATGCACGTTCCAATTAACCGCAGTTCGATACCAAAGCAATTAATTTTTTTAATTGCCGAAATATTGATTTGAATAAAATTATTATTCATGAAGTTAAATTATTTATGATATTGGAACCTGTTGATTTTAAAATACCATTATTGAAGAAGGCGCGATTGCGACGCGTTTCGCCGCCGCAATTTTTAAAGTCAGGATGTGAACGCAGCCATAAGCGTGTCATTTAATAATAATGGTTCATCGCTTTTGAAATAGTAGAAATATGTTCGCATATAGAAATTCGCATGTATGAAAAATGGTTGCTTTCCTGTCAGATTCAGTTGAAGGAAAAAAAAATATCAAACGATCTGACTCGCTTCGACTTGTAGGATATCGACGTTGTGGGTTTCACATGCGTCACTAACACTTCATGACAATAGATTAACTAAATTTTATCAAGGAAGATCGTATCGCACTAAATATGGTTAGTTTCCTGATTGAATTTTTTTGCATAATAACGCCCTTTTTGGAGGACGTTAATGGAAAATGTTCATGCAGTACGAAAGTGTACCATTTTTTAACGATAAAAACAACAACGGTTTTCATTTCCACAATATCTTTTATTATCTTATCGTAATTTGGATCGAAGTGTATGTTTTTGTCCTTATCGCCGTTAAATTTGTAATTTGTTACGTTATTGTGTAATTTAAATTGTTTGTTCGATTTCAGAATATCACATACCTACACTAAAAAAAAGGAATTCGAATTATGAGGTTACGTGACTTGAAAATTGAACATGAAATAGTAGCCTGGAAAATTTAAAAGTAACGAAAATTATAAGTTTGATGTTAAAAATTACGAAGGCCGACCTTTACAGGTTGCTTAGTGGAATAAATTAAGTTTTTCTTTCGACGACGAATATCAAAAGTGCGTCACGAGCAAATGTGTCATCGAAATGTTACCGTTTTATTTCCGTAACAAGACCACGTACAATCCGGTCCAATTAAATCAATAATATATCAAAACGGCCGTGTTTAATTCACGTTTAGGGTATTTTTAGTTACTAATGTGTTTGGACGTTTTTTGATGTCGGGTCGTGGGTACGATTTTAGCAAGTGCCAGTTATAAACCGGTTTCAATTATTCCTCGTGACCGTATATGTTCCCCAAGTACTGTCTTTTATACGATAACGTGAGGTTGCCGTGAAGTATGTGCAAGCTTCGTTATGCCTTATACCTTCTCCCGTTTTATTATGTGTCACATGAGTAGGTGTGAAATGGGAAAAGGTGTGCATTAATATTTTCGAACTGAAATTTCATTTAAACGCTAAACTAAATAAAACGTATCCGATGATGAATACAAAAGGTCAAATGGGACTGAAAACCTTCAGGCACTTTGTCGCAGATAAAATATCTCTACTTTATGGCGATTTTACACATTACCCCTTGAATTTTGAGTTTTCAATGCTTTTTATAATTATATAGTTCAAGAAATTCGACCGGGAAGACGCCATCAAGTGTATGCCGCTAACAGTACAAAAAAGGTTAGGTTATTCCAAGAAATCTATAAAAAAAATTGGCTTAATGACTTTTATGACTTTTAATGACTGCTAGAAGAATGTATTGTTGATTGATTACTAGTCAAGAAAATAAATTTTGATTTTAACAAAAAGCTGCGAAGTTATTTGTTTGCGTTACATAAGAAATATTCAATTTAGAAGAAAACTATTGATTGGTGTAAGTAAGGTCAACGTAAGTGAAAAAATTGATATTTCAAGAATTCATGAAGCCAGTTATTTACATCAATATTGATTTATTAAATATTTACCAAAGATACTAATTTGATGGAAAATTATTTGCGGTTCCGCTTAAGTGCCGAGATTCAAGAAAATTTCGAGACTACGTGCAGCAATTTTTTTTTACTTTATCCGGACACGCAACATTGACATCATTTTTTCCAAAGCCCAGTTATATATTATTTTAGAAAGATGACGTCAAGAAAAGTAATAGGAATATTATCGTAGTCTATCACCAGCGCAACGAAACGTGGCGAGGTCGAGAAAATATTTCAGCGCATCCCTCGGACATACCTACATTGTCACATTGCAGCCACGTCCCTGTGCATATTTGTATTTACTTCCTACTGATGAAATGTTTATAGAAGCATCTTGCAATGTGGGGGTTTCGTATATTCATGAAAATGAAATGCAAATACTTTTATTTGATATGATAAAAGGTCTCGGAAAAGGGAGCAAAAAAATGAGTCGTGAAACCTTCAGCTCATTAATTATCTTGAAACGAACCTGAAATAAAACATTTAAATAGCGTCTCCAGATTTACAAAACAACAAATTAGCGAAACCGCGAAGTTCAGAAACAACACGAATGAAAGAAAACAGAAGTAAAATAAGCGTAAATGATGCGATAAAACGCTGGTTAGTCGCATACAGCTAATGCTAGTGGCAAACGTTCCTTTCCACTATGCGATTGCAACACTTGCACAATTCGTAAAAGTACAAAGAAGCATACTTTTTGAAACAAAGGGACCGCGATGCGGGGTTAATTTACGTTTGTTAATTAAGTATTTCCTTTGTAAATAAACATACATGCCATTGTCAGCAGAGGCCTTTGATGGTTTCCTAAATGATTAAGATTTCGGTAAACATAAATTCTAGGTCACGACCTGCATCAATTAGGTGTGCAAACATAAATAACGAAATACGAAACCAACTTACCCAATTCTGGACCGCAAACTCTTGGAATTATTTCGAGGATTGCCGAACACGACGGATCTTCGAAGCAAAGTTGCCGGGCGAGCAGACAATTTAATATTGCGATTGCAGTTTTGATATTGGGCCCTGGAACGAAACGAACATAAACAGAAATAAGAGCATTGATTCGGAATGAGAAGGGGACTTGTGAATGCCATAATACATCCCTTCTGATGCCCGGCTCAAATTTAGAACATTTCACTGTTACGTTCAAATCACGATCATTATTCTATTCGTACCTACATCACTCGATTTAATGGGGTGTTAAATTAAGGAACCTGTTAATATTAGGAATTTCACAGATTACATTTCGTAACTTTATTATGCGCTGTTATTAAACCAGCCAGGGGGAAATGATTGAAACGGAATTATTTTTTCATTCGACGAGGGTAAACAAAACATTAATCTGAACCACGCAGATAAAAAATGTCCTCAAGGATATGCACTTCGGCATTCAAATTTTTTTGCACTTTAAGTTGTGGTCTTAAAAGAAGACAATATAAAATGGAATAGGGAAGAATGAAAATCACACAATGGGTAGCCACCTGCCGTCGTATTGTTCGTCCTAGATTATTACAATGTTTCAAGGAAAAATCCTAATTCCAACGCAAACTTCGAATTTACATTTTTCAATACGTGCATTTATTCAATATTTTCGACAATTCTAGATACTTACGGAAGCAATAATGAACGCTCTTTAAAGATATTTTTGCTAATATTTTGTATTTTTGAAAAATGATACAAGACAAAATTAGGTGAATTTGACAGCTTCTAACATTTCTTAATAGGTGTGCAAGAGAAGATAGCTAAAAAAATGCTTGTCGGTACGAGAGTTAAGTCAAATTCATATATTACTGCGCGATATTTCAACCCCTGTTCTCTCGAAACTCGGTGTTTCCTACTTAACCTGTTTTTCACGCCCAGTGGCGATTTTTATATTCATATTTATTACAGATATAATAACCAATTTTCCAATAAAATTAACAAACTGTTAAATTATTTATTATTCCAAATCATGCAAAAATAAGAATATTTATTTTCTAAAAGGTAGTATGATAGAGATTTTGGTTTGCTAAAAAATGCATATTTATAAACGAGGGATGTTCAAGGGTGTGTAAGGAAGCGAGGAAAACATTATATTAATATTTAACCTTTAATTTTCCAATAAAATAAAAAGTCTGTTAAATCGACGAGAAAATTTATTCTGAAGAATTACCAAATTGATGCTTCATCCCTTGCAGGCAATACGAAGACGAATTTAGTACAAAAACTTCATTTATAAAATTAAATTTATACATCAAGAATAATTATTATGATAGTAGAATGGTTTCAATTTTTTTTAGTAGGTAAATATTTTGGAAAAGAACATTAAACATTCTCTCACGACATAAAATTTTTTTAAATTGTTTATGAGAGTCCCAAATTTAGGTCTAGTTGAGGATAAAAAGGAATTCGGAATTTTTTGCGCAAAAAACTTGCGATCCAGATAAAGCCATTGGGGGAATACTTGATCCCAATTTAGCGCAATTGTTGTAAGTGTATCGTTGAAGTTTACAAATCCTTAACTAACTGAAAGAAATAGGATGAAGTAGATCGAGTTCGTTAATAAGGGAGCATCGCGGTAATGACAGGAAGCAACCCTAGCCGGATCATGAGAAGTTCCAAGCGTCGTAATTTAGCGACCATTTAGTTGGCTTCTTATCTATCCGTAGCCGGTCTCGGCGGCGGGGTCCGTCCCCGTTCATCATGTTCAGAGGGCACGTAGAGGATGCTACCACGTGGCTGAGACTGACATCTCACCGGGTCGGTTAAATGCCCCGCAGACACCTCGTTTCATCTCTGTCTTCCTCTCCGTTTTCGCCCGCTTCGGCGTCGGGATTCATGCAAATGAGCAGGTACATAAGTCTCTAACTGTTAATGACATTACGAGAATTAAAAAAAGTTAAAACGGGAAAACAGAAAGCAAACCAACTCGGACGTGATTAACATCAAACAAAGATGATTACCTACACAAAGCGTTTCGGCATTAAAGGACTGGGATCGTGTCTTATTTTCGGCGGGACGTGCGTCCCATTATTCAGGACAAACTGCGACTTTGACTGAGAGATTTCGATCGTGGGCTTCCGCAAACGGCGAAGGCACGTAAGGTAAGTGTTCCAAATTCAGACATCTTTAGAAATTTTTGTTACATTTTATACAATAAAAGGTATGCCTATACAGAAATCTTCGTCGGGTATTCTTTTTTTAAACTATTTATGGCTTCCGATGATATCTAACCATTGATTTCAATTAAAAGTTTATGGCAACTAATATGATTAATAGTTTTGCTGTCAATATCACCTAATTCTGACATAAGAAATAAAATTTGTTCCAAATTCAGACAGGTAGTGAACCTAATTCCGACAGTGATCGTAAATCAGTTACATTAGGAGAACATTATTCGAACAAATACAAAAGAATGCCTTTTAATTCTTTTATTAAAGATACAGTATAAAATAGAACAGTAAAATATAAAAATTACATTAATTTAATTGAAATTAAACAAATTAAACGCAATACTTTTTTATCTCTTTAAAGGAGCAGTTCGAGTTTGTTTTTAGTTTATCGCGAAAACTTAAAAATAAAAAAATATTAGACCCGTATTTTACAGAAATTTAATCAGTGGTTCGGTTATCGAGATATAGCCATTTGTTGTAGGCGCGTGACGTCATAACTAGCCCTATTCACAATCAGTTTTATTCGAACAAATTTTTATCCTGCTACAATTAGGTTTCCTTAAAAACTAAAAAGAATGAATTGTGTAATATTCGTTCGATAAACTAATTAGAGGCAGTTATGACGTCACGCGCTTTCAAGAACAAATGGCTATATCTCAATGTCTGAATTACGGAACACTATGTTAATGTGTACCTAATTCCGACATCATATAAATATTAATAATTTAGTAGTAAAAATGACAATACACTATGTTAAAATGAAAATTTAAAGCCTTTTTATTGAGCCTAAACAAAAATTACCCGTATGTTTTTAATTATTTGAATCTCACAGCAAAGTAGTCTAAATCTGCTTACCTTATAAGAAAAGTTTCGCATTTAAACACAATATATTATTCACAAAACGTGGCTAACTTCTAGGTTACACCAAACCTACACCGCTAAATGTAAAACAAGAAATGCTCTTGAAATGAAAAATATAATGTTGCCTTGGGCCAAAAGATGCCTCAACAATTTTTTTAATATTGTAGTTTTTTTATTTTAAACAAATAAATAGAAACATGTCTGAATTTGGGTCAGTGTCTGAATTTGGGACACCTACATTACGTTTCACTTGAACGTAACAAAAACGGCTTTCTGTGTTTCATTGCTGCTTGATATGTGATTATATCGATTTTATATTAGTCGGGTATAAATCAATCCCCACTTTAGATCGGAATGAACCGCCGTCGTCTCAGTATTTACAAAGGTCTGAAAACTCATTTCGTAAACAATACAGCCGCAACTGTTTTCAGCTCGGGTACGCTTCATTAAAATCGAGCTCATTAAATTTGCTGCTCGTATTTCTCCTATAACGATGGGAATTTATAAAAATACAATAAGTGCGATCTAAGTCTGCGAAACGGTATGAAATATGAGAAACGCGGGGGGAAAGGAGCGACGCTCGTGATTGCGGCCGTATTGATACGGTCAGAACTTCGTGCGCGACTCGGTGGCATGATTGCGGCAATATTGCTCTGAGCGTATCAAGGAGTCAATCTTTGTGAGCAAGGGTTAACCAATTCACCTTACCATTAGCACAATGACCACTGACCGACTGACTTTACAATCTTAGGCACGCGACGCCGCTTCATAATTAAACCGGCCGATGGTCTTTTTCGGCGCGCAAAACCGGTCGCTTTTTTGCATCGCGAACTGATTTGATTCCCGCGTGGACAGATTGCAACCAGGAAATGCACAAGTTAATAAGTAATAAGATTTTACGTAGAATATTTTGTAAGTGTGTAATGTTTGACTGTCGTGACTACATACACATTCAATGGCACACGCATGATCGTCACGCGAGGGGCGACACGCCGCGCAATCATAGATTAGCGAGGGCGGCTACCCCGCATTAAAGCATGCAGCCGAAAAAAAATTATCCCCGGCTGGAAAAAAAATCGAAACCAAGAAACGAGTGATACTAACGAAAATATTTCTTTAGAGATCGAAAACTTGAAAACGAAACTAAAATATTCATACCGAGCTTCCCACAAATAACATTCAATGACAGCTTCTTGGAAGTATTCTCAGAATATAAATAATGCATCGTTATTGCTTATTTTTGCCGCTATTTACACAAAACTTACCGTTTTGTCCCAATTGTTAGCGTTCCGATACTTTCCCCTCGTTTATCCTACCGTGAATAATTAAAACGTATGTATTTGAAATTTGTCAAAATTAATTAAATAAAATAAACTCTCCGACGTATGGTTTTGAAATTAGATGCAAGTATTTACACGGCAATTTCATTAAAAATATTAATCGCATTATGCATATCCACCGCTCACATGCCACCGAAAAATCTGCATAAATTTGGCGCTCTGAAAAAGTTAAAATTATTCTTTAAACAATTATCCATTTATTTTTTTCATTATCAGTGTAATTGTAACGATAAACATCAAATCGATGTGAAATTAAATTTAAAAATTAACCCGTTTTTGGATTTTTTTCAAAACTTAACAATTTTTGATTTCAACGATAGTATTTTCAACCGGTCAGAACTATTTGTCACACAGATCCATTTCCTCGTAACTGCTAAGGGTGTATCGCCCTACCTACAAAACAACCGGTTTTCAACTAGATATTCATTTTTGGCAAATGTTGCCCTCAAATATTTTCAGATTGATAACGTGTATTTTGATTATTTATTTGTACCGCCGGATTTTACAAAATTGTTAATTTTTAGAGTTGTCCCCAAAATTTTGTAAAGTTTGATTTTTATTTTCAGGGAAAGTAAAATTTAGGTTTGTGTGGCAATTAAATTTCAATGATTTTTTTAATTGCATTTTACTAACGTAAGATTAAATGATTTCGTTGAACGGCGAATTAATTTTCGAATTTAATAAATTTGAATTCAACATATTTCGTATTCAAATTCGGACCAGTTCCAAGATATTCTCACAACAAATGAAAACATTATTAACGCCAGCGATATCTGTTTAAAACAGTGTGTTTGCTATACTAATAAAAACAGAGGCAAATCTTTTCATTAAACTTTACAGAATTAGAAAAAAATGCTTAGAATATAAATACAATGTTTCTAGTAAACAAACACGTGATTACAATTTTTTTTATCTCACCAACAAAAATTTACAAAATTAAAAATTATTTTTTAAAATTGATGAAAATTTGTTTAAAACATTTTTATTCATAAACTATGCATAAGAACTAATTATATAAAGTCGTTTCCGTAAACATTTTAACAAATTTCCAAACTTTTATTTCGGAGACAAACGATTTTCTCCAATATACGTCAACTTTCCTGAACGCGCCTACCGTTTGAATTGTTTCCTTAATTTTTTTATTTTTGATGGGGCCCTGACAATTTTACTGAGTACTGCCTTCAAATTTGTAGACAACCATCCAAACACCCTTGCAAAACCGTCTGCGAACGCTCGAACACCGTGTCTCATTTAATTTGTCCAATAGTGTACAAGACTTTGCTTCACATTTTTGTATAAACTTATCTAATTTCAAATAATGAAAATGTGTTCGAAAACAATTTTCAAAAATAAGCAAAAATGACCTATACAGTCCCATGAACTTAACCCATAACTTTACCGGGATAGTGTAACTTAAAAATTCACAAAACCCATTTAAAAGTCACAATTTCTACCACTTCGTTGATATGATAAGAAAGGGTACAAAACTTTAATCACAATGGATTCTTCAAAATTACAATATTCAATTCGATTTTTAACCAGTTCTCATTTTTAGGTGATTAATTTGCCTTTTTTAAAAACGCTTATTTCATGAAAACAAACCTCCGAAAACATTTTTGCACTAATAACTTTCCTATCTCAGAAAAGATAAACATTATCGATAACAAGACTTGAGAAAGTATCTTCAAAAACTTGATTAAGTACCTCGAACGACAAAAGGTCCAAGAGGACCCTGTGATTCTCTAAGACCCATACCTAGCACACGTGTGCCTGGCGTTCTCAACATCTCTTTGCGGTCGTGGAAGACGAAACAGTCTTCCGGGGACAAAAACAAAAAAGGGGACAAACCCCTTCGCGATCGGTAACGCCAAAATGAACTTGGAACTTGGACTCACTAATTTTTTCCTATTTCAGAAATAACTGATTTTGCTTTCGGCAATAATAATTATACTGTTACTTTCATGAAAAACTAATTTATTATTTTTTACAGACTGGCATGAGAAACAATTCTTAAATTATGGATTTGTTTAATTTAAAACGGTTTCTTTGCTTGGCAATAATATTATGGCTACCAGGCAAGAGTTGTTCAATTTTTTTTTTGTAGAAGTCATTACAAAAAATAATGACAATTTTCTTCAAAATCGGGAATAACTTTTCAATTGAAACAATGCTAAGTGAACTAACACACATTGTCAAATTGTGTGGTTTTGTTTTGTATCGTTTATTTTTTTATAATTTTTTAAAAAGTAATAGCCATTGTCTGCACAATCGAGAACAATTTTTGTAGTGAAACAATGTAAAGTGAGATGCGCATTGCTTCAGTGTCAAATTGGAATTAATCTTTACTTTTCCGAGCTCACTAATTTTTTTGTTTCAAAAATAACTAATTTTTCTGTCAGGAATAAATAATCTGCTTAGTTTCAGGAATTACTCATTATTTTTCAGGAATAATTATTCTGCTTGATTTCAGGAATAACTCGAATTTTCTTTCAGCAAAATAACTAATTTAAAATTTTTCAAACATATTTCGGTAATTTATAATGATTTTCCTTGCTTGATTATTGCGTTTTTTAGATTGATTTTGCACGTTTGTGCTTGACCAGGGTTGCCAATGCCTTTTCTTTTCCTCAATTTTTTCAGGTTTTCCCTGAACAGATATGTAATTTGTGAACGGTTGTCGACAGAACAATCTAAGTCGGTTGTGTTGAAACAAGATGGAACGAATTTAATTTGAATATTTCCGGTCGGTTATCCAGTCGCGAGGAATGTTTCCGGATTAAACAAGAACTGCAACCGTTTCTAACGCATTCGAGGCAATAAATCGCGACGCCGAAATGCGTCACGCGCGTTCATCGTTTTGAATATTTTTGAATACAAGAAAGGAATGGAAAGCGAGAACGAAGAGTGGTGAAATATTTCAGTTGGAAATAGCCGACATGGACAGAGTTGCAGATATATAACACACGACAAGGAATTTTATTACGAGAGCCTATCGAAGTGAGAGCGGGGAACCCTCGAGTTTCGGAAATGTAATCGGATGTAACTCAATTCGAAACGACTCGGAGATGAATAAGATTTATTATTATTTATTATTTTATTTACGTCAAAAATAGAAACCGAGCATAAGCACTTAGATTTTATCGGGCGGACATCTTACATAACGAACAAAATTTTCTTACTTTTCACCGATTTTGCATAGTGATTTTAGAATGGAGAGATGCGAACTGAAAATAGACAAGAGCGGGTTATAAAATATACAGGATTTAATTCCTCTCGGTACAGACAACAGACGCAAACAGGCCAACATTTCCCTTGCTAATGGATTTGTCTATAATTTCCGAATTACGCATAACGGTTACAATCGTAATAGATAAAAGCACGTTTCCACTGGTTCGAGCATATTTTAGAACAGACGAGGGATGACGCGATCCGGTAATTTTTATATAAATATGCATGATGCGGTTCCACACGGCTCGGGCGCCAACTGGGAAGATGTCATCATCGGGCTCGTTTTTGCACTCCTTCATATTACCTTATATTACAAAGTATAATTTACCCATTTACTATTCAACCCATGTGACCAGGTATTCGACACTAAAGCAACATATTAACTGATAGGTAGCCCGGTTCCGATTTGCAAATTGACCTTTATAAAACAGATCTGTTTATTTGCCAAAAGTTTGTGGATCGTACGAGGAATGTGTGATTGCTTTCCTAAGATAAGGTCACGGATGTCAGTATCAGTAGTAGGTGGGAGCAACGCAAGATGAACAGATAGATGTCATCCAGGCGATGTCAACGTGCATGCATCAACATCTCATCGTAAATAGTTTTTTTTTACAAATAAATTGACACGTTGATAAAACCGAACAATTCTTGCTGAGTCGCCGTTGTTCCTGTCGAGTGCTAAACGATGAATGATAAGGAAAGCTTTCCCGCTTAAGACTAATCAATGCTACTAATAAAAATTCTGCACACAAAGATCGACTACTCAAAAACGTGTTCGTGATATTTTATAAATAACGGAAAATTTACTAACAGAGACTTTTACAAAACGTTGCTCGCCCCGAGCGGTTTCAGCTTGACTGGCAAAAAAACACCCCCGCGCGAGAACAAATTGTCAGTGTTGTATACTCGATTCTCGATTATCCGACGATTTTTCTTGTTTTTCAAAGGGATTTTCCGACGTCAAAAACAGTAGACACCGGAACAAAGATCAAAAGAATATTACGCTGGCGGAAAATCAAAGAATCGGGTCAGAAAACAAGGAAATTAGAGTAATTAAGCTTTTACAATCTTCACAAATTCCATTACAAAAATAATAATAAATACGTAAATCCTAAATACAACCCTGATTTAATATTGTTTTTGATTTTTAAAATATCACGGCCGAAAATCAAATTCAAAACAGTCCGTTTAACATATCGGCTAATAATTATTAATTTATACTGAATTAAATATTCATAAAGCCCTCCAAAGTTTTCGGTTGACTTACAACGAAAACAAAGATTTTCAAAATCCGGCATCAAAATTAACTTGCCCGATAGAATAGATAGATAGAATTCATAAATTCGTACGATTAAAATATCAATTGGTAATTCAAAATTCCACTAAATTAAGGTTTCATGAAACTCTCAAAAATTTGTAGTTCGCTTGCAATGAAAATAAGGATTTTCAAAATCCGACGTCAAAATTAACTTATCCAATAAAACAGTCCCATCAAATTGTGGCTCAGAAGAAAATTATCAATTCGCGCGCTTCAGATATCAATTGGTAATTCAAAATTTCACCTAACTAAGGTTTCACGAAGCTCTAAAAAATTTGTAGTTTGCCTGCAATGAAAATACAGATTTTCAAAATCGTAGATTAAAATTAATCTATGCAATACTCAGTCGTATCGAAATAGTGAATGAAGCTGTTAATTTAAGCCAACACTGAAAAGGTCGTCAAAATTTTCCTCTGTCTAATGAAGTTATCCATAAAGAAAGTTCACCGATTAACTTATAACAAAACTACACTAAATTAAGGATTCATAAAGGTCTCAAACAAATTCAAGAACAATTATTACAGAAATAACGTTGCTATTAATTTATGAGTCGGAAAACAATTCCTACACAAGTATTCTATTGAGATGTCGGCTTGTATTTTAATAATTTACTAATCTAAAAATTCGGGCTAACAATAAAGAATATCTAGTACAAGGATTTTGAAAATCCAACATCAAAATTGCTTCATGCGATTTAAACCGCTGGAAAAAAAATGAAAAGAAACCAACTTGCAATTTAAAATTCTATTAAAATCGGGGCTCGTCAATTTGTCAATTTTTGAAAAGCAATTTGGCGGCAAAATTATCCTTACGACTAGGGATGTAAATCCGTCAAAAATTATGTAACTAAAGAGATATCGCCCTGTAATTAACAATTCCTATAATTAGGAGGCTCACAAAGTCTCTAAAAGTTGGAAATTTTAAATATAAAAACGAAAGTATCATAAAATCGTAATACAGGAAGCGGTAGCAGATTGACCCGAGAAAGGCGGGGGGGAATCAATCAATCTATTTTTTGCCACGTACCGTGTGTTTCGCTTTTTTATTCTCGGTTTCGTTCAAAATTTTTGTACTGATTTTTGTGATGTAATTTCAGAAGTTTCCAATCTTGAAATTAAATTTGCTAGTCAAACGTCAGGTGCATGTATATAAAACCATTAAAAAAAAGGTACGAGGACGTGTAGGAAAACCATGCGAAAACAAATTGGCAGAGATGGATTACAGTCACAATTGAGCAGTCATTAAAAAAGCAGCGGAGCTTATTCAAAAGGAGAGGACTTTCGTTGGATAACTTGGAATCAACTGTAACCGGCTCTTGTCGTCGTTGTATTACACGACGGTTTTAACGTGCACGTAAATACCCCGTGAAAAGGGCGATAATTTTTTTGCGCGAAAGCGACCTCTAAACGGGCCGAAAACAGTGATTTTAGTCTTACAAACGGTTAGTTTCATCAATAACGCTTACGCAGAGTAACTTTGTTGTAATTCAACCCTCCATCGATCCTATTGTTTTTATGGTGGCCTAACGTATTTATATACCTGTTACTTATTACATTATATTCAATCGTTAACCCTTCTAGGAGTACTTATCACCAATCTAACTGAACACGCAACTGTTAAAATCAATAAAAAAATCGTGTTTGTTTTTTATTCCTTCTAAGCCGTTGAAATGTGCACCTTACAAAGTTTCCCCAGATCAAAATTAATTTTAATTAACGTTTTCGCAAATAAAATGTAACGAATTATTTTTCGTCCGGCCAATCGATAACTTAAAAATTAAACAAGACATCGGCATTGTGATATTTAATTGGAAGTGATTTTTAAGATGAAAAAATGAAGCTCGGATATGACCACTAAAATTAATTGGTTATCGAAATCGGGGATGGCGAGCCCACAATGGGAACAGGGAACAGGATGTGTGATGTCTCCATTATTATTTAATATATTTATAGATGAATAGGAAAGGAAATTTACGGAAGGACGAATTTATCGGGGCACGAGCGAAGTGCATAATGATTAATAAAATGTACGTGGGGCGCAAAAAAGTTAATTCGGATTAGTGATTAAATGACGAGTGGTTTGGGGATATGGTAAATGGGGACTTGTTGACAAATCGCAAATGTGATTGAACGTCGCCGAACAAAAGAACAGGGAAGTTTGAAAAATAACGAAGATTTTTTTTGCTAGGTCGTCGATCTCATTTTTTAGCGAATTAAATGCTATAAATTTTGGTCCGGGAATTTAGTTCGGTAAATACACTGCTGGTCGAAATATCAGCGCACCCAGGAGGAAGTACAGACGGATCAAAAATCAAAAACAATAAAACTTGCATAATCCACAACATTTTTTTCAACATCTTTACATAATTTTCAATACAGTCGAACTCCTCTATAGTGACCTCCTCTATAATGATTTTTTCTCTATAGTGATGTTTTTGTCAGGATCGTGCATTTTTGAACGTTTTCCATATAAAAATACCTCTATATTATGATGTTAAGCCTCTATATAGTGATTATTCTTTACGAAAGGTTTACCAAAATTCTCGAGGAACGGAATTTTCGGTAATAGAAAACCTGAAAAATCCTTAAAAGAATTTCTTGCAAAATCCTTACTTATGCAATCAACTTTGGACAGATTTTTTCATCAATAAGTACATGTTATGTAAGTATTCAGATGAAAATTTGTATTGTTTATTAATAACTGTGTGTATTTCTATATACTTAAACAAATATTTTTTCAAATATAATAAAATTTAATTTTTTGTTTTGAATATCAATTGGTTTTTAAAGTGACTGCCAAAATTGTAAAATTATACTTGAATTCTATATAGTGAAGTTTCTCTATAGTGATGTTTTTTCATGGCTTTTCGAACATCACTATAGAGGAGTTCGACTGTATTTGTGAAGCTTATTAGACTGCTTTATGATTAAGTTTTTTTGTTAATCTCTCTGTACAGCAAAGATTTAAAATTTTATGAGTTCATTAGTCTCATTAAATAAACCAAAAAATTTTATATGGTCTTCTTCAAGGATAACAATGTTAATATTATGGTATGTCCTGCAAGATCTGACTTATCACCAATAAATTACGTTTGGGTCGTCGACTGTGTGTCTACCACATCCTTTAAACAATGTAAAGGGTCTTCAAAGTGAAATTTAAAATATAACAAGATTACATTGACAGCCATTGATTTATTTGAATGAGATTAAATAACTGGTGTTTTTTTTGGCGAGCAGTGTACATTGGAATAGAAATGTTTCTTTTATCGTAAATAAATGAACGAAAATAAATAAGTGTAGGTTAACAAAACAAACATATCAAGTTGAATAAGAAAGTTGCAACTATGTCATCAAAGTAATTTATTATCGACGTTTATCGAAAATTCGTTATTACTGGTACACATCGGCAACAAAAGAAAACGATGGAATTTACGATAAATATCGGTGTTCGAGAACAAAACGGCTGTACGAATGGTAATTACTAAATTACAGTACATTCCGATTAAATAATCGGACTTAGACGGTGGCGTAACGATTTGCTAAAATGAAATCGTTGAAATAATCAAGACAGCGAGCGCGCTCGGATCCTTTATGAATGATAAAAAACAGTCTGCTCTTTTTTTCGTTTCGCTGGACACAATTAAGGCTATGGCAGGATCTAGTTTAAAATGCACCTGAATCCAGGTTAGTTACAAATTGCAGTATTGATCATAATCTTCAATTAATTTTGAACCGGCGCGCGGACCCAACACCGCCGGACGGGCTACCGTACCGTAAGCATCATTTTATCGACGATATAAAAAACAATTTTTTCCCTCTCGCTTAATTAAAAATTGTAAACGATGATTGATTGTTGATTTTGAACAGTTCCAAACGACAAAAGAATTCCGTAAACGGTGATTATTGCCTTTTTTAAATTAAATTAAATTCATTTCCGGCCAAATCGGCCAATTTGCACGGGATAAATAACATTTTTTTGTCGTTTAACTTCATCTATCATTCGATTTGCACGGAAGAGCGGCACAGAAGACGTGGTAATACAAACGAATAAAAATAATGCGCACTGTATACTTCCTGTGTCAAAAACAATAAAAATCCTATCCGTCACAATTCCTACCGGCGGACTTGAATGTTTCAGATTAGTTTTCATTCCGGTAACGAAAATACGGTCCGGTTTAAAAACGGCAAATTTTTCCACGTCGGGAAAAAGAAACTGCCCCGCGTATGGACAACTTCTTAAGAAGTCGAAAATTTAAAAAATGCTAAACCACGTTTCCTGAAATTAAATCAATCGTCACGTTTTCGGATTATAGGACGATTTTTTTTTGGTTTCTTCGAAATTGTTTTAGATCCACGAGTACGTGGATTGGAGGGCGATTTTTAGATTTTTATTCAGAAAACGCCTTTTTAAATATTCATTGATGGATATTAAGTGAAACGCGTTTTTGTATACAGGATGCGCCACTAATTTGAGTAAATCGTTTTCTTGGAGGTCTCGATCAGAAAATGGAGATGGTGAAAGGAAGCTGGAAGGAGGAATTGGTTGAAGAGGCAGGATTTATGGATTTTTTGTTTGTCACATCCAGAATGAACGGTCAACGTTGCGTCGCCACCCTTTCTGGAGGGTACATCTGTTATTTATCGTAATAAATGAATGCTGAACAAACACGGAATTAAAAAGATAAATTCATATTTTATGTAAGACCGGGAACACGTGGCCCGTTAAGTTTGGAAAGTTGCGACTAGAATTTAGCGTGGCAGTTTATCACGTGACATTAATACGGGTTTCGTTTCAGCAGAGAGGCGTCGAGCGTGCGGGCGATCTAAATTTTACATAACCATTTAAAATGCATGGACGATATCGACGCGTAGGACAGCAGGCATCTCGGTAATCCGTTGGGGAACCTCGACGAAACAAGTTGACAATAAAAGAATAAAATCTGATTGATTAATGACGTCAACGGTCAGACCGCTCCGAGGAAAAGACTGTAAACAATCCTGGCCGGTTGCGTAATTGTGATCGATGAGGAGTCTCACCTGAACGATCGGTCGAAGTGGCGACAGTACTACTGGAGACCGTGGGCGGCGGGTACTCGGGATCGCAACACTCACGTTCTGGATACTCGCTGGCGGCTACCCAGCCAAGCGCGGCCAGCAGCCACAGTAGGCGCCCAGCACCGCACATACCATCCGCGGATGGAAGCTCGTTCACATCGTCGCACGATTTACCAACCACGCGCGCTCAGGACGATCGCGATCTTGGACATGTGCCTTATTGCCTGCAAGACGGAACACCGTCTACGTCCGAGCCCAAGCGAGCAGTGCGCCACGAGGACGGCCGCGCCATCCCCGTATCACCGCCACTCGCGCACCCCCACCGCGGCCACTACTATACGCTCTACAATTTACTACACATTTACATCCAGATTGATATTTCGGAACCACCCCAGAACTTCACCGGCCCGTGGCCCGTGGCCCGTGGCCCGTTTGAAGAAACGAAACTTTCAACGGCGTCACGATGACCGAAACCGACCCGTCCTATTTACATATAACCTGGAGTGATTGGAATCGACCCTCTTAACAGTTTATTGGCAGATACTTTCCGGACCTGCTATAGTTACAGCGGAACTTGTTATATCTTAGACCGTCGTGATTGGCTCCGGCAGCAGGATCGGAACAAAAGAGCCACAATCGATAAATCTCATCGGTGAGGTAACAGCAATAGAACACGGCTCCTGGTGGCTGCACCGGGGTCGTAAGGTGGACTCGATAACGCAGAACAAAACAAATGACCGACCCTCATCCGATACACATAAGTAAATCTGTCAAATGAACGTCACACTGATTAAATCCTCCTTTTTTAATTCAACCTCCTTGGCCCATAAACGTTATCGATACAAACTAATTCGATTTGTAGACGGAACCCATCGTGCACGATTTTATTATGTATCAATCGAACCGGTGCATTAATTAAACGCCCCGACAATAAGCTCTCGTTAAGTGCATCAATTAAATTATAACAGTTTTTATAATCGAAAATTTATACTCGATAAATCGTGATATCATCAAAGCCAAACGGCGTTCGCGAGCTCGTGAAGCCATGCAAAAAAGAGATGTCATTTACTTTATTAAATTGTCACAGTAGAAGTACTTTATTTCGTTTTAAATATATTTCTAACAAGATATAAATTGGACTAAGACACTTCTCACTTTTTGCTTCGCAACTCGAAACGATTTTAACATAACAGTGCATGTAATACATCTCAGATTACTTATAAAGTGGCGCTTTGGCCTTTATAATCCTTTTAAGTCAGTTCACAGCAAATTCTTCTGAAAGTAATTTGAAGACGAATTCTTTCAAAATCAAGTCTTCCAATAAATCACCTATATTACTAGTTCATATCGACCGGCAAGGCGACATCAAGTGATTTTGGCCGTCCTCGTACTGTTAACATTGCAAAAGTGGTTTTAAAAGAGCTCGGTTATATTGTCCTGAATTTCATCGTTTCCAAAGGCTATCCAACGATCTCTTCAAAATTGATTTTAAGCCATCGGATTTCTTCGACCGTGGAAATAAAAAACAATGCAATGATTGATTAGTTAACAAATTTTTAATTTAAACGTTACTTGCGAATTTAATTGCTCGAGGGATGAAATATGTTGAAACATCATAAAGCGAGCGCAACATAGATTTGTTACAAGCGCGTATCCGACCAAAAGCGACGAAATAAATACATTTCATAAGACATCTCCGACTGTAGAAATCGGGCGTTTTGAAATGGAATAACAAAACTTCCAACACAAAATGAATGTAGATATTGCGTTAATTTTAGCATAATGTTAAACAGTTGTAAACGTTGACAAACTCAACTATCGGTATTGTATTGTTATGGGATCTAATAACACCTACACCAGGGGTGGCCAACCCAAATGATCTTGCGGGCCACTTTGGAAATGCATCATAACTCCGCGGACCACATATAAAATTATATATCCCCATATTAGATTTAGACCCACTATAGACATTTTTTTGGAGTGAAAAATTGAAATATAATGAGTTATCATTATTGTGTATTATTTGTGTTTGTAAAAGTGTGATGAATCTCGCGGGCCAGAAAAATGGTCAAGGCGGGCCGCGGGATGGCCACCCTTGTTGAAATCATTTGAAAACAAGAAAATGGAAAAAAATTTACCTTAACACACTTTATGAAAATGTGGATCCTAACATAAGTAGAAAAAAAAAATTGACCTGAGCACACTTTATGCAAATGTACACTGCAATTTGCATGGTTTTACCTAGGAAAACCAACTTTTAAGATTCAACCCTTGTTGTAATCATTTGATAACAAGAAAATGGAAAAAAAATTTACCTGAGCACACTTTATGCAAATGTACACTGCAATTTGCATGGTTTTACCTAGGAAAACCAACTTTTAAGATTCAACCCTTGTTGTAATCATTTGATAACAAGAAAATGGAAAAAAAATTTACCTTAACACACTTTATGAAAATGTGGATTATAACATAAGTCGGAAAAAAAATTGACCTGACCACACTTTACGCAAATGTACACTGCAATTTGCATGATTTTAGCTAGGAAAACCAACTTTTAAGATTCAACCCTTGTTGTAATCATTTGATAACAAGAAAATGGAAAAAAATTTTACCTTAACACACTTTATGAAAATGTGGATCATAACATAAGTCGGAAAAAAAATTGACCTGAGCACACTTTATGAAAATATACACTGCAATTTGCATGGTTTTACCTAGGAAAACCGACTTTTAAGATTCAACCCTTGTTGTAATCATTTGATAACAAGAAGATGGAATTTTTTTTACCTTAACCCACTTTATGAAAATGTGGATCATAACATAAGTCGGAAAAAAAAATTGACCTGAGCACACTTTATGAAAATGTACACTGCAATTTGCATGGTTTTACCTAGGAAAACCGACTTTTAAGATTCAATCCTTGTTGTAATCATTTGATAACAAGAAGATGGAATTTTTTTTACCTTAACCCACTTTATGAAAATGTGGATCATAAGTCGGAAAAAAAAATTGACCTGAGCACACTTTATGAAAATGTACACTGCAATTTGCATGGTTTTACCTAGGAAAACCGTCTTTTAAGATTCAACCCTTGTTGTAATCATTTGATAACAAGAAAATGGAAAATTTTTTTACCTTAACACACTTTATGAAAATGTGGATCATAACATAAGTCGGAAAAAATAATTGACCTGAGCACACTTTATGAAAATGTACACTGCAATTTGCATGGTTTTACCTAGAAAAACCGACTTTTAAGGGCCACTTTGGAAATGCATCAAAACTCCGCGGGCCACATATAAAATTATATATCCCCATATTAGATTTAGACCTACTATAGACATTTTTTTGGAGTGAAAAATTGAAACATAATGAGTTATTATCATTGTGTATTATTTTTGTTTGTAAAAGTGTGATGAATCTCGCGGGCCAGAAAAATGGTCAAGGCGGGCCGCGGGTTGGCCACCCCTGACCTACACCCTTCTGGTACGCTTTCAATACATCTATTAATGTTCTGCTGGGGAATTTTTCCCCAAAGCAAATATAACTCGTTTCCTAGTTCTCGGCTGGTTGCGGGATGGGGATCGTGGTTATTAAGTTACCTTCGGAGCTCATCACAGCCATGCTCGATGGAATTTAAATCTGGAAGAGGTAAATGATTAATTTCCAGATTTCCTGTCTTCTGCATCACATTCGTTGGTCGATTGGGACAACCGTTAATTAAATTTTTTACCCTACAATATTGCGCCTTTCTCGAACGTATCCAGGCGATATACCACCGCATCGGAATGGCACAATACTCTCTGTATATAAAATTCGAACGTATTAGTTGGCATAATTGCATTAATCATTTCTTCAGTGATGTATGTTAAAAGACGTAAATCAACTAAACATGTTTTTGTTATTTAGAAAACAAAGAGCTGTGACTTTTTAAATTTGCAACGATTGTGCGTAGCGCGGGTTTTTGCCACGCGCGTGTATCAAACGAGCAGAGGCAGCAGCGCGTAAGAAATACAATATTTTTATAAAAGAAAAAACTGGGGCTAGGTAACGAAAAACTTTATAAATAGTTGTAGAAAATAATACGACTGTCAAATTCAGGAACGTATTAACGCGACACCGAAAACAACAAAACAAGCTGTAAGTCGCGGATATATTTATTTATATATGCATTCTGTCAGAAGCTGTTTTTGTAATGTTCTAAAGCGACCCTAGTGAAAATTTAAAATCTCACTGTGAATACGCTCACATTTGCTGATAATCGCGAATAAAATATTAATATTGCTCTTAACAAAATGGGAAATATGCAAACTTCCCGTCCCTTTTTCTCTATTAAATAACGCCATGAAAAATTATCCACGCACATGAAATAAAGGGAGGATTTTCCTGTCCGAGCTGCAACGTCCAGATGGCATACGAAATGTAACCAGATGATTATCTTTATTGTTGCTATGGATACCCATCATGTCGCGGTGGTAGGTTTTACTTTCAAGACGCGGATGTTTACCGGAAAAACCAGATTGAAAATTGTCGGGTTTATAATAAGCCTTCCGCAATTACTACGAACATGTTTAAGCTCGTAACAACAGTCGGTCTGCTTATCAAGTCGTTACCATATCATCTCCCAATTAAACTAAGAGGTTTAACGATCGTGATTCTTGTAAAATGTAACAAAAACTTTAAACCATTTAAACATTCCTATTTAAATGATAATAAGACACCTTCTTTTACGTTTTATACAAACTGCAAAAAATCTTATTTTATGTTTAAAACGTTCTTTTTTAAACGAAAACATGAAGGTACTTTTCGATTTTTTCAAATATGCAACGAATTACTTCGTACCGTTAATTTGAAAGTGAAGTCGAGATTCGGAAGGAATTGCGGCAATAATTCGATCGTTGTCGTTTTGCTAAACGACCTTCAGAATAAAGCGTCCGAGCTTTGACCTGGAACAGAAAACTAGCAATTTCGTTGCATCCCTTCTCGAAGAGGGACGAACAGCTACTTTTTGATTAATGTATCTTTTCTTATTCCTTCGAGTCTCCACTTTGCCTGTGTCTTCTTTTGCCATCATCGAGTTTACATAGTTTTTCTTACAAAGTCGTCCTGGTCTTTAAGAATATACATATTTTATTTGTGACGTCCGTGCTTGCAAAAAGGTGCGATCGGCTACGGGAGCTTTTAAATCTTTCAATCTGATTACAAACGGGATTATCGCGATTTTTTTAAAGTCATGGTTAGAAACGTTAGAATAAAAACGATACGGACGGTATTATATAGATAAAGTTCGTGCATGCGGTCGATGTTGCCAGAATCGATTAGAAATTGGATGTGAACATCTTGCTCCTAATCCTACATCAACATTTCTCTTGTTGTCGAGTGTGGCCGTTTGAAAAGCCCGTTTAGAAGTTCGTGCGAGAAGGGAAATATCATCAGATGTATTACACTTATAAAAGGAATTACAACTAAAGCTGTGCCCTATATTAAGAAGAAACTTAGTGGAAACGGGGTATTGTATTTTCTTGTTTGGAAGTAAATAAAATACAACTCTTATTTCAACTTTTATTCTTCTTATTTTCTTGTCAGAGATTTTCCTCGGTTACACCATTGTGTTATTCCTCTTAATGTATGCGACGATACAGCGTGTTTACAGATGGATGCACTTTTACATTCGAAACATTTACGTTTTTTTAAAAAGTTGATCTATGTATGAGGAAAAATTTTTATGTAATCTACCTTACTGCAAAACTAACAATATTTTACTAGCAAATTGCTGTGACATTTGTAGATGGCTGCATCAAATATGATTCACTTGTTATAAAATGTAAAGTTTTTTTGCCCTCGAGGAAAAGCGTAGTTACATATTTCCCAGAGTTTCACTTTCGGAAAATGCAAAAAGCTAGAAGTACGATGGTATAAGTGTAGTTTTCGATAGTCATATTTTTGGGTGCAGCTTTGTCTGGAAGGAAACCGTTTTCAAGTCGCTAGCGAATAGAACTCGCCGATAAGTATGATATGCGTGTAGTGTCAGACATATAAGAATTTCAGAACTAAAATATAAAAGAAAATGTAAAATGAAAGGAATAAGGGTCACGAAACGCAATAAAATGTAACGAATCCGTTTAAAATATGACAACTTATTTTGATAAATATTGTCAATAATTAAAATTACAACTTTTCCACCTTCTTTAACTTGCAATGATTTAATTGGTGGCACTGTGTAATAAAGATTGATTCTAACGTCCTTCTGATACCTTAATGCCCCTAAATACATCCCACATTACGGAATTAATTATTCACGTGCCGTTGTACTGACAACGTATATACACAACATATCCGGCAAATGAAGTGGACCTCACTTGAAAAAAAAAGACTAATTCGATTTCGAGTCCTTCTGGACGTTAAATTCATTTTCGTCGTTTATTATGGAATTACTGAGAACATCGATGAAAAAAAGCTCAAATAACCGAATTAATGAAAAAAAATCGGGAAATCTTGAATAAGCAAAATTTACCTTCGCTAATCTTTTTAATTAAAATTTTAACGTTGGAACAGCTCTCCTTCGTCCATTTCCAAAAGCCTTAAAAATATTATGTAATATAAGTATTGCGTTGACCAAAACGTTCGTGCGGCTTTTAACGTTCAATAATGTATTGACTTAACTTTTTCATAAGAATCGACTGGAAAAAAACTGATTTTGGAATTGAACCTCTGTCCATCGAGGGACTTTTTCAGGGAGCTAAACCGATGATAATCAGTGGGGAATGAGACAGGACATCTGAAGAGATGTCTGTGGTCTGGCGTTATCGTGGCGGTACATATCCCAATTGATCGTTGTGTTCCAACCAAATTGGGAGCATTGCTTGAAGTTATTTATTAAAAACACAAACAAACGAGTTGGACTGTATTGATTAAATCAAACGTATGACATCAGAAGGGCAACGTGAGCTTAAAATTTGATCAATTGTTTGTAACCGGATGCGAAACCATCAAAATAGATTATATGACGATTGCAGAAATTTAAGATAAATGCCGAGATATTGGAAGAAATTTAGCGAGTTAAGGAGTTATTACCGTCTCCTGATTCAAATCTCCGCGAAACTTGCCGGTAGAAATAATATCCTGCAGGTAACAAAAACTGAATTTCCATCTTAAAATTCGGCAGATTTAGTAAAGCATCAAAAACCCCTTTTGGTATGAAATTTAATTAACACTGACCGTTAAAGTGTTCGAGTTTTCGAAACCGTTTAGCTACTTAAATTATATCTCCCTTATAAGCTTCTCTAAATGGAAATCCTTGATATGATGGATGAAATAACACCGAATCTCATACGCGAGGATAACTAAAGAGACCCCCATCCGACGATGATATTTCATTAATCAAAGAAAGGATTTTCGGGTGTAATAACTTTCGAAGGATAAATTGTTTTACCGTTTGTGTTACGCAATTAGGAACATGCATCGCGGGTTTAAAGCGAAAATTTGGGCGTAGATTATTTTTTCAGGGCCGGAATTTTAAGTGAGTCATAAAAGCAACAAATCTTGAATGAAATTTCGCTCGTAAAAAAATGTATTAACGAAGTTCCGCCGCCTATGTGTAGTCAAGTTCATCAAAAGGTCAACTGTATGCATGACTTGAAGGACCCCCAATGTTTTCTATATTTAGTTAGCAATTTATTCCTAGTTAATGCCCTATTCACGGTACGTTTGTTTAAAAATGATTTGAGCACAGTAAACAAACGGCGAGTCAACAAAATTAAAACAGTGCGAGCGGTTTATTTAATATTTAATTTTAGTAAATAGATGTTTGCTGTTTTATCGAAAAATCGATATAAGACGAAATTAAAGAAATTAAATGGCGGTATAACAATCGGGGAGGCCCTCCGAAAAAAAAGGATGATTAATTGTTTTTCTTTAGTTGGTTTTTTGTTTCATTCGGCACAAAATGAGATAAAGAGTCTCCCCTACTTGAATTGACAGGAAAATTTCATTTTAACAAAGTATCTGTCCCATTCGTCTTTTTATAAATAAATTTCGTCCTTAATTATCGGACCGTCTCGGTATCGTTTTTCTACGCACCAAAAAAATCATCCAATTTTCGCATGGATACGAAAATACTTTCATGTAACCACGTTCGTAAATTATTATTTTACATGTATTATCAATATCGAAATTCGATAAGTGGGTTAACAATAGCATCATGCTCGAATAAGTCAGCATAATAAATAAATTTGCACACGTCACACGTCCTACAGCAGAAAGCTTTTATTATCCTTTTCCACCGGTGAACTTTTTGCATCGCCAGCGCCATCTACATTTCCCTTTTTGTTTGTACGAAACGAAAATTCAGTTTGTAACTTTAGCGTAGAAAGCTTTGGAAAAGCTCGGTTTGAATCTTTGCTCGTATAGGATAACGCCACAATCTACATTTTCAGTTTGGTTTGTTTGTTGAAACGACTTGGTACTTCCTCCAAACGTCCAGCTATTTTAGGGGCAGCGTCATATGTATTCCCAATGACGAATGGTAACTGAACCGGACACCGACCCCAAATGAAACATTAGCGTAATTACTATTTTTTCTTAATAGTTTTCTTGTCACACAATACAGTAATACAAACAAAATTCTAAATCCAAACCGACTTTGTTTTTATGCATTTAATAAGATGAGTTTTGAATGTTTTTAACCTGCTTTGATCCAATTCACAATTCTTTTGATATAAAAGGCTTTGCTAAAACTGTTGGAAACATTTTTGGTGTTGCTTTAAAAACCCACAATCGCCTCGTAATTAAACTTACATTATTTTAATAAATATAAAACGGGCCCATAACAATTACAATTACGTTTAATTGAATCAATCGCTTATTTGAATCAATATATTGTATTTCTAATTTGTATTTCCAATAAAATTTCAGTAAAGAATAATACCTTAATTTCTATTTATCTAATCTGATGCAAATATTTGTCTTTAGGATAGTCACATCAGACAAATTTTATTGTTATTTCCTTCTAAAAAAAACTATTCAAAAGGTCAATTCTTTTTCTGTACGATAAACATTTCCAATTAGGTCAATGTCAAAGTAAAGGAAAAATTCGTTTTTAATTTGTTTGTGGCATGTACTTACACTAATTCCACTCATTTTCATTTTTTTCTTGTTTTATTTTTAATTATGTAAGTAAACGATTTCACGCATACCTCTTATTTATTAAAACGCAGTTCACGATATTGCGCAACGCTACAATAAAACATATTACAATTAATCGTCAAATTATTTTGTTTTTATTTGTGTGTCACACATCCTGCAGTAGAAAGCTTCTATTGTCTCCACCGGTGAAGTTTTTGCATCACCAGCGCCATCTACATTTTCCTTTTCGTTTGTACGAAATGAAAATTCAGTGTGTAGAAAACTTCAGAAAAGCTCGGTTTGCGACTTTACTTGTACATGATAGCATCGTGGAAATGTCGCTAGGTGACGTTTTTGTTGCGAAAAGCTTTTTTCCGGCAATGCACAAAAATAAATTAAAAAGAAAATCGTCAGCAAAACACGGCAGTATTTTAGCATAACCTAATTAAATATGACGTTATAAATGAATGTGCGATAAATGGCATGATAACTGGACGTACATTAATTAAATTAGAAGAATAAATGACATTTAATTTGATCCCTGGAAATGAGCCTTTGACTCGATTACTAGGTGCAGCTTTTTAATAATAAGCCTCGAAAAATTTCATTTTTCAAATAGGCAACTTGTGATTCAATAAGTCCCTCGAGGTGAGCCGTAAGGGTGCGAACCCGATTATAAAGTCATTTGTAAAATTGTGAAACCAGATCAAATCCAATCTGTCGGTCGAACAGAAAAGGCCCGCGGAATCTATTTTTGAAAATCGATCAAATTAAATATTTTTCTCATTGCTGCATAATTGGAGTTGTTGCAATTGGTCAAATTTTCGGGAAAACGTCTTGAAAAGCGTGACGGCGATGAAGTTAAAATATCGCTAGGTGCTCTTTAAAACTTTTCGATCCTCTCTCAACTTTTAATATATTTTGTGGGAGTATTCTTCGCGTGAAGGATTTTTTTGAGTTTGTAAACTTTATTTAAAGGATACGCGAAAGTGGAACACAATTTGTTAAAGGATATTCGGTATTTGTGGAGCGATTAGTGTAAAGTTAAAACGATTCAATTATAAATTTCATCGGACCTTATCTGAAGTGTGTAGAACCCTCGGCTGCTATTGAGTCGGTCCTTACTACTCCCAGGCTTCAACAAAAGCTCTAATGCTCGGAAATTAGCCCGTTCTGGCTGTGCCTTACGTTGGCACGAACGCTGAATTGTAATGTAACACAATGGAAAATGTAACCGATATAAGCATACGTACAAGACTACGGCATTGTATTAATGAAATCTGAAAGTAATTTTACTACTTTAACTAGTTGCTTGCGAACGCAAAAATTTTTAATTAGTTTTTAAACCAAATTCACACTCTCATTTTTTTTTATCGTTTCAACACACCTCCAAGATTTAATTATATTTGCTCTTAAACGAGACCTTTCGACAGGGCTCGTTAGTTGAGTAAATACAGGAAAAATCTGATGTTACCGGCGAATGATTTTCCTATTCGCCGACTTATTTTTTTTATTATTAAAAGTTTTTATTGAAAAATCGTCTCTTTAATTTCATTTATTAGTTACGTTTAACGTTGCTATTTTCATCCTGCAAAAAAACAGACTTTGCACCAAAATTGATCAATAAATTCACGAGACACTTTAAATGTCACTTTCGAAATTACTAAATTTAAATTATGTATGCACTAATTATTTAATTTCAAATTTAACGTTGAGCGGCGCGCTGTTTTTAAAATCTAAATAAATAATCTTGAAGGAATTTTAAAAAATATTTACTTGTCTTTAATTTATTTAAATTATAGCTCTTTCAATGTTTTAGGGATCTTTTCGTTCGCTGATTTTCCTCATTAATGAACTCAGGGATTGGAACGGTACGCGTCCCTACATAAAATCTCATTGCGATATGAAATTACCTCCAGTTTGAGATTCGGCTGTTTCGATATTTTAGTGCACGTTTTTTAATCTCGCTAACAAAATTTTGATTAATGCACTAATTAAAGTTTGATGGCATTGACTCCGCAGTACAATAGTGTATTTTGAAGTATTTAATTTAAAAGAACAAAGTACGGAATTTGTATTAATACAAAAATTTCTGGATGGATGATAAAAAAATAAATTCCGGATAAAAAATACGCAACCTACATTTTTCTTTCGCGTCTAAATTTTTCATCTCGTTGAATTTTTTATTTCCGCCTGTATTAAATAATTTTTATTTTTTTCCTGGCAGTGTAAGGGGAACGTCGTAAACGTTAAAAATGAAACTACACTCCTGGACAAAAACAACAACAATAATAATTTAAAGCTATCTAATAAAGTAAAAATTGGCAGTTTTCGAAATATATTCAAAAGATGAAAAAACTTTTACGGTGTTCTGCTCGCTTATGGAAAAAACCTTTTTCGGGTAGAATAGCAACTTCGGAGAAAATTTTCAGAAAACTGCCACCTACAAATACTTTTACCAAGAAATCAACTAGCGATCCACCACATTGATGGACGGAGCAACTCAAGAACAATAAAATTCTTTATTCTATGTCATAAAAGTGAACTTGATTTGTGAAAACTTATAAGTTTAGTTTGAAAACCCTGGAAACCCAGAATGGTGGAAACTTTGTATTGAGACTTTTTAGAAAATTATGAGATAGTTTTGAGTTGATGGGAGAGCCTCTCTGAAAATCGATTTTTTGAAAAACTGACGTAATGCGAGTAATGTTTTTAAATTGCACACTCAACCATTACCTCAATTAAAAGTTTGCTTGAACTGTGCCATTTTTAATGGTGCCGCCTTAAATGTGCGTTCGCGTGGACTGGCAGTGTTCGAGTTAATTCACCACAATGAAATACATCCCTAATGTTTCCCTTGTATAAGGACTGCGCCACGCGAGAAGATACATTACATTCCGGTACAAGAGAACGTCGATGAGCGAACGCTTCATTGTGGCGAACCCTTTTGTCTTCAAGTTCGATCAGATACAGATGGTCTTCATTTACACTTCATTTGCCCATAAAGTTATTCAGTTGGAGCGTATGTTGATAATTTTATTTTTTCTCAAGAAGTTTTCCGCGCGTGCTAAATCGATGAGTTAGGAAGGACGTAGCGATTTTGTGTAAACAATAAACGTTATAATAAATTAACTGTATAGAAATTCGATTTTAGTCGGAAAATAAAGTTAATTGATTCTTGCAATATAAAGCGACCCTCGCTCTTTTCAAGAATCGGTCTGCAGCTTTAGTTTATTATTAATTTTCCGCCGACAATATAATTTCGATCAAATTGAAAATTAACAACCGCCTATCGTATCGATATGTGAATCGTGCATTATTAAATGTTGTTATACCAAGGCGAGGAGCTGTCGCACTTAACCGATCAATGTTAATACTAATGGTAAACGATCGACCCTGAACAACTGAGTGCATTCAAACTTATCAACTTTCCATAATGTATTATCAGTAATTGATCTCAGCAGGTAACCTCCTCCTCGCATTTAATATTAAATGAAATACGCCGCTGAATATTTCAGCACTTTTTCGCTCTTGATTCGCTTATGGGAAATTCATTAATGAAATTAACGAAATTCCGATTTTCAGGATTTTGTCTTATTGTAAACGAAATTTCACCTTCACGAGACTCCTCTCTGATTATGCATGAAATTAAATTAAGAAAAACAATTGCGCATTTTCATTACCCTTTATAAGAAACGTTAATTAAATCTGGAAGACCTTTGAAAAAAATTTAGTCTCACTTAAAAAGAATTTACCGAATACAACGAAATTGTCTCGTTATCGAATTAAAAAAAGTTTTAAGCGAAAATTGCGACAGATATGGTAATTTAGGCGTGAAAAATTTCACCAATCAAAAATGTCGTTAGAGTACCAAGGAAAGTTTACTGCAACACATTTCAGTCGGAAAAATTGTTACGTGAATTAAAAATGATACGTCGGCGCTCGTTAGAGAAAGTTTTCATTGAAAATAGCTACTCGTTTCGTATTAAATCTGATTTCAACGAGTCGGAAAAAAATTGGTGCTTTTTCGTGACTAATAAAGGGTATTTCTTCTTGAAAGAAATATTTGTTAAATTAGGGTTAGAACACAAGTTATCATCGTAATTATGGCAATTTTATGGATCAAGCACGCGTTCCCGTTGTTAAGTGAGCCCGTAATGATCCGTAATAAAAGTCGACTTTTTCCCACGTCATTTACATTTCTTAAATACACAATAAGTTCGTAAATTATAAGCTAGCAAATTAATCGTAACGCGACAAAGGTCTTAGCGAAATTAAGTAATTTGGTTAGTTCCGCAAAGCGGCTTTAAAAATTCAATCTGCGAGAATCTCATTCCGCCAAACAAAATCACTGGGAAATATTGATGTGCAAGGGTGTAATTCGCCCTTTAAAAAAAATCCCGCTTTTCGCGAACGGATTTTATACGGTTCGATTTTTAGTAATCGTCGCGCTTTTTTGCGAGGATACTAAGATAAATGTCTCGCTGTATAACAAATCTTCCGCGTTAAGGAAACTACAACCGCAGCCTGTTTAAATAAAAGATGTTGCGTCCTAAATTCCCAGAGCCCTTTGCAGACAAGATCGTATGTTAACGGTGGTATACACGGGGAGTTAACCCCGTCCCAATTGTCGTCCTGTCAGTGTGTGTTCGCACCGACGAGCGATGTTATAACCGAACAGAAAAAGCGCACAATTGCCGAGAATCACTCCCTGCACATGCATTATTTATCGGCGGTTACCGCTCAAGCGACACAATCACGAGAAAAATTCAAACAGAGCCGGTACGGCGGATTCGAAATACCAGGGGGGGAAAAAACGTGCGTGTTTCCAACTATTATAATTTATAGGCATCAATACGATTCCTATGTTTATTTCGCATTAAATACGCTGGCCTGATTCGAAACCACCACGAAGGCCGATGGTCTACAAACTATTAATTGCGTTCGCTCAACTTGTGCAAAGTTAATTAACGAATCCGGCAGCCGTAATTTACTTTGGCGAACTTAAAATTCAAAGTTGGCAAACAACGCCCAGTAATGCTTACCACAGAAGACGAGGAAGAACACAAAAAGCCGGAGATTTATAAGGGACATCGGGCAGGACCGCGCCACGCCGTTTTGGGTCTCACTAATTACGGGGTAGCAGCACCCTGGCCATGGGGCACTGGCACTGGCAGTAACTCGCACACCGGTCACTCGACAGACAAGCGGCAATTGTAATGCGGTGAATCGCGTGGAGCGGCGCGCCGCGCCCGCGCTATTTCTGCTGGCGAATCGGGGAGCTGAGACTCCGCACCGGCACTCATTAACAACCCTGCCGCTTTCAACGACATGTGATCAACACGCCGTGTTTACTTTGCACGGACCGCCGCGTATTGTGCTCCTTGCACACTTTATAATTAATTCACGCGGTCCGGGACCCCGCAATTATCGCAATTATCGCAATTATCGGTGCGAGTTATTCAAATTTCCCATCCGCAGTCACTTCGTCCGGGATAAAACAATGAACGCAAACCGCAACGAGATGACGATTATGTACCGCAGCTGGAATTGATACGTCAAAATAAGACATCCGCTGCAGGCCTGCGGGAAACGCGAGCGCATGCTGTCAGCCCCGCACGAACGGACGCCGTCACCGGCAGCACGTAATCGCGCCATCCTCGACGTGGCACCCATCGACCCGACATCGACCGATTAGATCGTCTAATTAGCCCGCGGATTAGCCTCAAATCAAAGCCGCACGTCGTCTGTGATGTCAAATTATCTGCTCATGCTTGAAACCTTGATCGATTCATCAATTAGCATAGGCGGGTCAGAGCTCACACATCGGTGCCTCCGATATACCTGGCCGCGAGTAACGTTTCACCCTAGCAGAAGAATCGATGCTTCTTCGCTTACCAAGCCGCTCTTCTCAAACTGGACCAAGCTTTTTCTTTTCAAATTTTACGCTGAACGTGAGATATTTTCCTAAATACTTTAATAAGAGTTCAAGCGTATGTTAATCAGTTTCCAACTTACAAATCCCTTAAGGCGTTGCCGTATGCAATAAAATGAGGCGTAAACTCGAGTTTTCGGACTTATCCTCCTGAAAACAACTTCAACCTTAACCCCCAAAATTAAATCGAATCCGATCCTTTTATCCAATTAATATTGATCGCTCCCTTAAAGCATATTTCCTACAAATAAGACTTTAGGGTTGTTATACTATATTACGTATCGAGGCGGAAAGTGCTTCATTACAGCCGAGAGCTATGAAACTTTTTACTGCTACTATTTCATTCAAATTTATCCAATTTAAAATAGGAATTTATTGACTTTCGTTAAAATCTATTATTTCTAACTTTTTTGTTTTTTGTTCGGTCCGCTAACAATGTCACCCCATTTTTATAGAAATTTGCGTGGGCAAACAGTGTAACGATAACAAATTTAAATCGAAATGGAAGCCGTTGGAAGTTTGCATTTACTTCCAAAAAAATCAAAACGAAGCGAAATTTATTTCAGAGAAGTTTTCCTGTGAAAATTCGGTTCCCACATGGCCACGGACCTTTATTGTCTGCACGGCTGAGATGCACATACTATTCATTTTTCATACTGAAACCTTTAATGCGGCTTCGTTCACATTTACCCTCGATGAGTTTTAAAATTAAAACATTTATAATTTCAGTACAAAATGTACAGATTTTTCAAAACTCACTTTCTAGAACATTTTCTAGAATATTTTAAGCCATTAATTCGAAAGACTTAAAAATTGTATTTATTGAAGATTTTAAAATTCAAGAATAATTCATATACAGTAAATCCTGGATAAGACGAACTCGAAGGGGCGAGAATATTGCATGTTTGTAGTAACGAAGTTCGTCAAATCCGTATTATTAAAAAATATTTAAAAGCATTTCAGTTTTGTAAAAAAAAAAAAAAAGAAGAGGATTCTATCATACCTGAACACACTTTCTGAAAATGTGGATTTTAGCATAAGTCGAAAAAAAAATTGACCTGAGCACACTTTATGAAAATGTGCACTGCAATTCGCATGGTTTTACCTAGGAAAACCGACTCTTAAGTTTCAACCCTGAGCACACCTTATGAAAATGTGGATTCTAACAGAAGATTGAAATACAAAGTATTTCAAGGAAAAATAATCACTTCTATTCTTGGTTGATGCGGTTTTCCAATTTTTTGTTTTCAAATGATTACAACAAGGGTTGACTCTTAAAAGTCGGTTTGCCTAGGTGAAAGCATGCAACTTTCAGTGTGTTTGTTTGAACTGATTTTTGAATTGAAGTAAAACTGGGTTTTTTGAAATAGCGCACGTGTATTCAAGGGGTTTATGCGTGTCCGATAGGATCAATTGTAAAAAGACTTAAGGATAATTTGGAGAGCATGACATCCGGCCAAGTGTGATTTTATGTTGAAATATATTGTATTTAAAGAGTGCAGTAATAAATTTGTCAGAATTAATGGTGGCTCTATAACCATGTAAAAAAAAACAAGTTACATTTGCAGCGGAATGCACAAACAATTGATAATAATTCTATTGAAGCTGTGAAAGCTGTTAAAAAAGGGACACTTTCAGGTAGCTTCCCACTGTCTCGGATGTGCAGGTCCAAACGTTAAACACTGTGCAGTTAAAGCGTTACTGACGACTGGAAATAAATATTATGTCTCTCCCCAACACCGATTTGTTCGTCTTAAAAGAGATTTTTAATTTCAAGGTTCTAAAATTCAGTTCGTAGTTCGTGTTAACCGAGCAACATTCCATAAAAAACGATAAAAAGCCAGCCGGGACCACAGTGTCTCTTCGCGCTAACGAGGTGCTCGTCTTAAGCGAGTTCGTCTTATCGAGGATTTACTGTATCTAAGTCAGAAGATAGATAGATTTTTCGAAATTAATTTTCTGATAAAGGGTATTTGATGGATTATTTTAAGCCATAAAGTATCCTTTAATTCGTAAAGGTTAAAAAATTACATCTCATTGAAGATTTTAAAATTAAAAAATTCACATCTCCGAATCAAAAGCTAGATAGATTTTTCAAAATTCACTTTCCTATAAAGGACATTGAATGGAATATTGTAAGCCATAAAACATCTTTTAATTCGAAAAGATTAAAAAATTATATTTTGTTAAAGATTTTAAAATACAAAAATTCGTAATAGATTTTTCAAAATTCACTTTTCGATAGAGAAGACTATGAAATATCTTAAGCCATTAAACATTCCTTAATTCGAAAGGGCTGCAAAGTCACTTTTGCGGCCCTATCGAAATGGAAGCCGTTGGAAGTTTGCATTTAATTCCAAAAAAATCAAAACCAAGCGAAATTCATTTCAGAGAAATTTTCCTGTGAAAATTCGGTTAAACGGAATTTAAATTTATGTGTTCAGGCAATATGTTGACACCAGAGACAACAAAAATACAATCGCAAAATAATACGAAATCCACATTCACTGGCACTTTGTAGGAAAATTAGAATTTTTTTGTGAAATTTTTTTGAAATCCTTTTCAGCTCAATTTTAAATGAAGTGGATATTTGTTGTCAACATGAATCTTTTTCCCTGAAAACAAAGTTACATTTTTAGGACGCAATTTTTGTTTGTTGCGTAAAACATTTTAACTGCGAATGAAGTTTTGTTAATTAATCAGAAAATTGGACGCATTTTGAAAACGGTAGGCATTAAATTGCAGGTTGATAAATTCGAACGTGACAGGTTGTTCGTAACAAATGTACTTCCAGTGATTATACTGCAACGTATTAATATCGATTATCTAAATATACAAATATCCGTGATGAGATTGCTCACGTGATTATAGCAACACAAAGTGCATACAAAATTTAACTATTTTGCAATTCAATCATTAAAAGCGATCAAATCACGTTCGGCTGTAATTAAAAGGTACACATCGCGCAGAACACACACGTCTAATGAAAACGCAGTTGTAATTCACGGCACAAGTAAACGTCGCCGAAATTAATATAAGAGCGTCGCGACGTTAAACTTCGG
Source organism: Dascillus cervinus (assembly GCA_949768715.1). Lineage (NCBI taxonomy): Eukaryota > Metazoa > Arthropoda > Insecta > Coleoptera > Dascillidae > Dascillus > Dascillus cervinus. The sequence continues at coordinate 7,341,697 of OX458323.1, forward strand.
GTCGTGGAAAAGGCTAAGGTGAGGTAATTAATTTCGTCCGAGAGCTTTTGTGTTTTCGAAAATTCCAAATTTCAATTTTTCCATCCGTGGGCGTCTTTGACGCACTTGTAATGCAATATGAAAAATTAAGGTCGACAAACTTTGACATTTTCAGAACTTTATAACTAGTACGTGGTTTAATGTTACAACCTAATGACACACCGTAATGACATGAAAATTTTGATTACAACATACTTGCGACCTCGCGCTCCGAACAAAAAACCTAAATTACTTTTTCGAGAAAGTTTCAAGTAAAAAAAAAGTCGTTCCGCGCATCAATTTATCTTATCAATTGCGCTGTTATCGCGTACAAACTTTCGTTTGCTTTCAGCGAATGTTGTTTTAAAATGCTGCAAAATGAACGTTTCTATTCGAATACAAAAACACAATTTACGATGCAGCGAATGCATTTCATCGGCAATCATGCGATGCGCACAACTGTCAAATAAACGCTTCCAGTGAAAGGAACGCTCGAATAACAATAAACAAAATTGAATATGTTTATTTGCCTTTTTCGATTCGCTCGTTTCGGAAAATTAAATTTCACCGAAATTGACTAATATGGATTGCCCTAGAATTTTTCAAATAAAATCTGTATTACACTTCTGGACAAATTAAACGACCACCAAAATTAGATTTTGGGCGTCAGTTCAAAATTACTGATTTGGCTCACATGCAAATCAGCCAAAAACCTCACCTTTTCCGTCCGCCGGGCTGCAAAAAAGTAACCAACAGTTAACGTGTTAATGACAACTGTCAATTGACTGTCAAATTTTTTAATCGTTCCCAACCACAAATCACAAAATTTTGAAAATTTAATTTGATTTTTAACAAATTTAAGCATTCGTCGCCCGCCCAAAAACGCCCGCCATAAACTGTTTTTTGCGAGTACTCGTATATACAGGATGTCCCATCACCCCCAAAATTGAGCTTTAATTGAAAGTTATTTATTTGAAATTTGGTGCACGCATGCCTCTGGTATAAGGCTAGGAATTTCCAGTTTTAAATGTTAATTGTCGACGTTAGTTTTCGAGAAAAAAAATAAAAACTGATTTTTTATAAAAATAATATCTCGCAATTTCGTCAAATTTTACTTTTCAGGATCAGTAAGATTGAGACAAAGATATTGAAAGTAAAAAGAAAATTCCAAAAGCTGTAATTAGTCTAAAATTCCTTTGTATTGGAATCTCAAGAGTAAAAGTATTGATTTATGACTGTAAATACTCGTTAGTAATATCCGCAGAGGTAAGTGCGATTTAAATTTATGGTGTTGTAAAAATTTCTCCAAAACTGGAATTAGGTAACTGGTACCTCGAATGGTCTCTCCCTTATCCATAACCGCACCCAAAATATTTCAAACGAAAAATGTAATAAGTCGTCTTCAAGTTAAAAAAAAAAACGAATTCAACATCCACAGTTTAAAGTATCTTCGTACTCATAATCGTAATTTATTAGAGGGCTTACAATTTATGTAAATTTTAGAAAATGTAAAAAGGCTCGACTTAGGTACGCTCCTGTTGTTCACATCGACCGGCTTCCACTCGACATTGACAAATTTTTACAATGCCATAAATTTAAATTGCACTTACCTCTGCGGATAATTACTAACGAGTATTTACAGTCATAAATCAATACTTTTACTCTTGAGATTCCAATATAAGGGAATTTTAGACTAATTACAGCTTTTTTTTTTACTTTGGATATCTTTGCCTCAATCATACTGATCCTAAAAAGTGAAATTTGACTAAATTGGGAGATAGCATTTTTATAAAAAATCAGTTTTTATTTTTTTTCTTGAAAACTAACGCCGACAATTAACATTTAAAACTGGAAATTTCTAGCTGGTATAAGTACCAGAGTCATACGTGCACTAAATTTCAAACACATAGCTTTCAATTAAAGCTCAATTTTGGGAGTGGCCACAAGTGATGGGACACCCTGTACAGGCTGCGGTTAGCCTGCCAACGACACTCCCATTCGTAAAAAGCTCATTTCTGGCTGCAAATGATGCAAATAACTATTATGAAAATTTCTTGTAACTTAATGACCAAAACTTGATGTTGGTAATTCTGTTGAAAACAAAATGAATTTAAATTTGACGAATTTCTATCGATCGATGTTCTGAATTTTTTTTAACCATTCCCCAATGATTTTGTAGGTTCCCTGTCGGTTAATTCGTTCTTGAAAATCACTTTAAAAGTCAAAAAATGGTACAAATTATAAAATTTTATTTTTTTATCAGTTTCATGTAGCTAAATTTACTTTCCAAAAAGGCGTTATTGTAACGTTGGCAGTCTGAGGGCGACAAATCACTTGATGTTGTCTTCTCGAACGCCGTTTTAAAATTTCTAAATTGTTTTCAAAAAATTGTTTCATTGAAGAAGCTTTTACGTTGTAGTAATTTATTGATCTAAACTGTTACGGAAAAGGACTTGTAATAAATTCTTTTTAGGACATTTAAAAAATTATAATGTATAATATCAATTTTGTTGTTTAATTAATTCAAAAATAAGTTGGAACTGTACTTTTCGCGATATTTTTTTGGACGGTCGATAAGCGCGCTTTGCAGCAAGTTCTACAATAGCGAAATTAAGATATTTGCACGTTGGCAATTTGTTGACCGTAACTGGCGGAAAGCAGTCCGAATTTACTCTTCGTCTGAAGTGCCTTGAATGACATAATTGAATTAAGAGCAAATTGACCCACTTTTCTTGCCAGATCTTAAAAAACACTTGACGTTAATAAAAAATTGTTTCGAGACGTTCGTATCGATCGGTTGAAAGTAATTTCCTGTGTTTATACAAACCCGGTTTCACTGTATTCAATTTTGACAAACGCGAGATTTAATATAAAACCGTAAAGTTGAGCCGCCGACGACTTCGAAAAACTTAAGATGGGAAGGGGGTTGTGATTATGTTTTGATTGCAGTATTTCGTGTCGAATTATTTCGTAAATGAAAATTGACGATTCTGAAAGGACTGAGGTGTTGAAATGTTGGCTTATTAAAGATTTTGACATTTGTTTAAAAATAGACGGTCGTTTAGCAATTTAGTGGTGAAAATACTGGCATTTACAACTTTTCAAATTATCCAGCGTATTTAAAAGGTAAAATGCATCGAATGCGAATTTTTGTCACGCACACGTTTACGTATCCTCCACCTGTTCCTTCACTCGGTTTTGCGAGTTATCGAACGCAAAATTAATTACCATAAATGCATTCAGAAAAGAAATATTGGAAATTTATATTTGCCTTTGCAATATATGTCAAGCGTGTATTATGGTTCCTTTGAGAATGTAGTTTAGAAAATCGAAGTTCCGTATAGCGGTCGACCTAAACAGAAAACAAGTCAAACAGAATCGGGTGGGAACGAAAATAGTGGTAAAAAGACGTGACAGTGTTTCACACTTAAAAGTTTAGTTTGCTTAATAACGGCGTTAATTAGTCCAAGTACAGCAGGATGTCCATCAAGGTGGTGTTGTGTATTCTAAGCGTTGTCCGCCTCGGTCACGGTATGTATTTTTTAGAAGATGTTTTACGCTTTTTATATTGCAGAGAATTAAATATGGATTAGCTTGCAGTTTACGGTTGCGGTGAGTTCGTTCGTTCAAGTTTACAACGTAACTAGTTATTACTTTATCTGCAGTTCAAATGCACCACGTATGCTCTCAACCGAAAATCAGCGATTAAAATCATTACTGCAACATGTTAATTAATTTATAACGTATTTGCGATGGCATGTTTAACTCCATCACCTCTGACATGCCTATTGCCCTGTACCGTACATTATTTACGGTTCTGATCAAAAATTCACCTGACGGGTTTCTAGTATTTTTATTTTATCGGTTTACACGGCAGGTTCGAAAATAGCTAAGATAATCGATTTAATATTTGCGTGGTTCAAAAATTTTAAATACAAAATCGTCATATTACAAAAATTATCAACTCTTGCGAGATTGCAGTGGCGAACATCCACTTGGAAATTTTACTTGCCTCGGTCTTGTCGTATGTTCTTTTTAAAACTAATTCACCCGCTGATTTCAAAAGCAACTGAATATTTTTTCTTACTTTATCCACGTTTTTCCAAAAAAAATAATTTATTATTTGTTTTATTGTAGGTTTTCGAAGTAAGTATGAAATATAAATTACATTCAAAGAAAATTAATGTTTTCAACAAATCATTACTTTTGAAATGAGGCAAGTCTTTTTGGAGCATACCAAAACTGTGATTTTTTCACCTAACACGGATAGCTAATATCGCATATTAAATTTCAATGAAATAAGACCACAAAAAAATATATCAATATTTTTAAACTCATTCAACTGCAAATTATTAATTGTCTAGCAATAACATAAAATGGACTTGCCCCACTTTCAAAATCAACGGCTCAATTACTGAATTAATTTATCAAAATTGACAGTTTTTGAAGTGCTTATGATATGATTTTGATGTAAATAGAATTATTCTGCTGCTGCTCTCTAATACAAAGTACACGTTTTCCGGGTAAAGGAAATCATTCAGACATAATTGTCAATTTGCCGTACATCTACGTATACAAGAACAACAATTTGCAAATTGGAGGGAAATGAATAGCGGCAAGAAATAAAAATAAATTAACAAATTGATTTTTACGACATCATTACTGTTCAGTATCCACTTTACTTGATTTCAGGTGAACTGAAACAACCAATGAAATGTTTTCAATTACAATAATATTGCATAATCACATTAATGTCATCATTTAATTAACTCAGAAATATATTTATAGTTATAACTGTGATTTTTAAACAATAATACATTTTTATTGTAAATATTGTTTAAACCTTGAGGGGAAAAAACCAATATGTGGAGTCGCATTTTCGCAATTTTACCCCATTTAAGGCGTGAAATTATGATTTAATAGTGTAATTTTTATTTTCCCCCTGTTCGCGAACCTCAAAATAGGCGCAAACAATTTTCTGATCTAAAACTGGAAAGTCATATATGCAGTTTTATTCTAATGCGAAAAATAACTTGTTGGTAGCTGTAGTTTCCGAAATTTGTGGGTCAATTTTATAATAGCGGCTCCGTAAAAATTATTCAAATTAGTGTGAAAAATTTAGATTTACGGTCGACGTGCCAGTTTTAAAAATTCAGCTTTAAGTAGTTTTGAAGACAATTTGGTAAATCGACCTATCTGATTAGTAATAAAAATTACGTTCGGCCACGGAATGCAGTCCGGTGCGATAAAAATAATAGAATCGTCGAACAAGGAAGAGAGGCTTCATCAAAGTGTACAACATATATGTTTTATGTTCCGTACGTTGCTGACTGGATCAAACGACAAAACATCTCGACCGTCGATCTATTCGCACTTCAAATCCGGGTGATTTATGCCCAGGTTAAGTTATATAGACAACAGGCAGGAACCATTTGTATAGCAGATGATTAATTAGGCTTGCCAATTTCGCCGGTTCTAATTATCACTTCTTTGTCTTGAAATTTCGAGTGCGCAAAGTTCGGCTACAAAATACATCCGATTGTAAAATTTAAATGCGAGGGACGAGAAAAAAACAGCAATTTAACACGAAATGAATTGAGCGCATTGTACTCGTAACAATGTGTGATAAAAATTCATTTTCTTTCATTGTCCCGATAACGACCCTTATTATGTAAATTCCCATTCCGTAAGAAACGCAATGTTGTAAGAACTTTTGCGGCATTACCGCACAAATACTAAATGTATGAATTGTACATGTGAAGGTACGGGAAATTCAGTATGCCCGGAATCCAAGAAACAGTACCCGAGGGACTGCCGACTCTTCTACAAATGCGTCCCACTCTTTGGTTCGGCGCAGGCGTACGTTTGGGTACCCGCTCGCTGCACTGCGGGTCTGGTAAGTTACATTCACAATAAACTAAATCTGCGTTTGGATTTTTATTTTAATGAGTTCGACGCACCCCGCTGTTTTTCGCGGTCGCGCCCCTGACTTTTTTTAAACGACCTTTAAATACCGGCCGTATGAAAGGTACGTATTAATAAGGGATGATGTCCGTATGAAGTCTACTTTAGAGCAATTGTGTAGCCCAGATGAAAAGCGACAGTTGTGAACGTCGTCTTCACCTACTTTATTATTCAAATTCGAAAAAAAATACGCCGCGAGTCATAAACTAAGCCGTCGATTAAAAAAAAATATCGTAAAGCAAAAATTAAAAACAGTTTTTTCTATTTTCGAAAAAGCGGGATTTCATGCCGTAACGACTAATGTTGCTATTATGCGAGATTGATTTCCGCTTGGGCCGCATAAAGAACTTACCGTAATAGCTTATTCTCTGTAATTCCGAATGTACGAAGATTTTTTGTTCGTGGAAAATTGCTCGTTTTCGTTACAAATGGAAACAAAACGTTTTCAATTAACTATTTCAAAATTACAACATTGTAATGTTTTCTCTCACTTTCGAAAATGTAGAAACTATTAAAAATATTTTTCTTGGACGCCGTCTTCCCGGTCGTTTTTTTCGATTCGATAAATTGGTACGCCACTGTACGCGCGATTAATTTATAATGGGATTTTATTAGTAATGTTGTGTTATAGTTACGTAAATGAGTTGAAGATTCATGAAAACTTTATTTACACCGAAGTGTATTATGGGAATGTGTTCTACGTTAAACAATTTCACAAGTCATGATTTTGCAAATCTTAACGAGGCATAACGTAAACATCATTAAAAAGTCCCGCAGCTGAGCTTTATACTATTACCGGGTTTATATCGTACGCATGTAATCCACTTACATGTAAGCGGCCTAATGAAATAAATCCAACTTTTAAACTGCCTGTTTATATCGGTGAAAATTGCAATCCTGTTAAGTTATGTTTCGGATTCCAACGAGATTAAACTGACCGATACACAAAGACAGAATATAACGTTATCTTTGTCTTTTGCGTTGGACAACCTGTGAAGTACCCTAGTTAATTTCACATTAGGTTACAGTCAACACGTGTTACATGAGGCGTATTTTTATGATTTGAACCAGTTTATTTTCGCGGTCAATTAAAAGTAAACTGAAAACTTTTAATTTACCTATATGCTTTCAATGTATCTACAGATTTAAATGTTAAATGTTTTCTGCAGCTTAAATTTTTGCCGCTTAGACTGAATGTAGCTGCTTTAAAGATTGCGCATGTCATTTGTAGTTCCGTAACTGCGCATGTGTAATCCAATCGCGTTTATATCGAAGACGAAATTCATCTAATCGCATTCGTCAAGTCCAATCGCACTTATACGTAAGCTTAGATTTCATCATGTAAGCCGAGTTATTGTAAGCCGCATCTGTTTATATCGAGATGTTGTAAGCCGATTAAAGCCTATTAATCCGCTTACTCGCTCCGATATAAACCCGGTAAATGTCAACTCGTCAGGACTGAGTAGATCCAAGGTTTTAAAACGGAAAATAAATGAGGTGACATTTGTGATCTTTTCATTCTTATGTGAAAAAAAATATAATAAAACCTTCACGAGCTTTTCGATCCGTTCACCGTGGGGAATTAAGAGCATATTAGCATATTAACTGGGAAATCGATACGCACAAGAGATACCCGAATTATATGTCTTTACATTACTGAAATGATTAATGCGGTCACCATCTTTAAAAGATATTACGGCCTCAAATACCTCGGCAAACAACGCTGGAAACTGACACCAATAAACACGCAACGACTTGCATAAAAATACGTGAATTAATCATTTTTATTTACCCATTTGCACTACGTCTTAATTGAAAACAATTTTTTTCCATTTCACGTAATTACTCAACTCGATTCCCACATGGCCACGGACCTTTATTGTCTACACGGCTGAGATGCACATACTATTCATTTTTCATATTAAAACCTTTAACGCGACTTCGTTCACATTTACCCTCGATGAGTTTTAAAATTAAAACATTTATAATTTCGTTACAAAATGTATAAATTTTTCAAAACTCACTTTCTAGTAAAGGACACTTTATAGAATATTTTCAGCCATTAATTCGAAAGACTTAAAAAATTGTATTTATTCAAAAATTTTAAAATTCAACAATAATTCATATACAGTAGAGCGTCGATTATCCGAACGTCAATTATCCGAAACGTCAATCATCCGAATGACGATTTGGTTTATCCGAACGTCAATCATCCGAATCGTCGTTAACTTTGACATTACATTACATTATAATGTGATTGAAATATTATTTGTTGTTCAATATATGTTTATATTCTATCATTTCAAGCGTTTTAGTGCTCATAAACTATGTCTGTTCGGTCATCCGAATTTTCGATTATACGAACGGTAGTCGGTCCCAATTAGTTCGGATAATCGACGCTCTACTGTATGTGTTTTGCGAGGAACACGATGGTACAATTAAAAATCGATTTGCTCTAAGATTGACAGACATAGAAAACTATAAATCGATAAAATGGCCGTAGCTCCGTTAATACTGGAGCAACTCAATTGATTCTTGTTCCATCGTTTCCGGCAGGAAAAGTTATCCTAGTAAAGAAAAAAAAAAGAAAGAAAACAAGAAAAAAAAAAGAGAGAGAAAAAAGCCAAACCAAGGAAAACACTTTTTTTCTTTCTTGCTTAGCGTCATATAAACATGAAAATTTATGTATTTTTTTGCGAGGAACACGATGGTGCAATTAAAAATCGATTTGCTCTAAGATTGACAGAGATAGAAATCTTAAACCTTTTTTTTTTTTTTTTTTCTTATAGAGGTGTTGAAATTCCTTATTGGAAGACCAGGCCTAATTAATTAATTAATTTACCCGGTACTGTGGGGTTCCCCTGAATGGGTCGCTACCCACTAAACGCACCCCTTCATAGCTCCACACAGCCCAGAACGGCTCACGCATTGCTTCAGGCTGTGCTGCTCTCGATGCCAAGTGCATCCCGCCACACCGTTTTTATAAAACGTTCTCCTTTTTTGTAGACTCTAGCTCTACCTCTATAGCTCTAGCTCACGTACAAATTCGCTAAATTTTCTAAATTTTTGGAAAAAAGGAAAAAAAAGATGAAATTTTCAATCGGCCAGTCATCCTCGAGTTAGTTCCTCACATTCAATCTAGAATTTTTCAAAACAAAAAATAACAAAAAATACAAAAAATACAAAAATACAAAAAACAAATTCACTCACACATAAATTCACACAGCTCCACAAAAAAAAAACACAAACTGACACAAACAGCCCCCCAATATTCACTATAGTTCATCCGCTTTCTCCAATTCTCTCTCTAACTTTTCCTTCGCTTGTACCACTGCCGTAATGTATCCTGCTGCCGCGTTCCACTTTTCCTCCGTTTCCAACATTTCTCTGATGATGCTTCCGCTCCCTATGACGCATCCCAGCTTGGTTGTGAGAGCAGCCCTCTGTTCCTCCCATGTTTGACACTGGAACAGTGCGTGCTCTACATCATCCACGTCCCCTCCGCAGTGCTGGCAGGCGGGCGTTTCACGCTTTCCGATCCTGTGGAGGTATGATCCGAAGCAGCCGTGTCCCGTCAAAAACTGAGTGATGTGGTAGCTGTTTTCACCGTGGCTTCTTTCTACCCACTCCCGTACATCAGGGATCAGTAACCTCGTCCAGGCTCCCGTACTACTACTCTCCCACCTATCCTGCCATTCCCGCATCCTTTCCTCGTACAGTTCCTTCTCAATCTGCTGTCTTTCTTGTATTAAGCTGACCTTGCATCGTTCATAGTACGTTGCCCTTCCTTTGGCTAGTAAATCTAGAGGTGCCATACCCGCCAGAACTCCTGCTGCAGCATCCGAGACAGTCCGGTATGCCCGAGTGACTCGCAATAATCCCGGTCTTTGAGCTTTCCTCAACATTTCCCTCACTTTGCCCCACTTCAGTGCTGTGGCCCACGTTGGTGCAGCGTATAACGCCACCGAGTTGGCGACGCTCATCAACAGCCTCCTCCTCGCGTCTCTAGGCCCCCCCGTGTGCGGCATTAGTCTGACTAACGCGTTTGTCATTGCCACCGCACGCGCCGCAGCACTTTCCACGTGTGCTATCATCTTCAGAGCCGGATCCATGATGACGCCCAGATATTTTAATTTTTTCACTACTCTCAATCTAGTTCCTCTCACCTCAATCCTTGGGGGAGCACACTGTCTTCTGCCAGACATTACAATAACTTCCGACTTCTCCGGCGCTATGTCAAGGCTGTGGTCCTGCAGCCAGTTCACTATATCCTCTAATGCACGATTAACATTTCTTTCAATGTTTTCCATGCACCTGCCTGTTCCCACTACCGCCAGGTCATCCGCAAATGCAATAAGGTTTACCCCTGGGGGCATGTTCTGCCTGAGGACTCCATCGTATACCATATTCCACACGGTCGGGCCCAGCACGGATCCCTGTGGCACCCCGCTGCTTAACCACCAGCTTTTTGACGTGCCTCCCACATCCATAATCAGTCTCCTGCGATTAAAGTAGCTCCGAAGGATGTCGACCACGTACTGAGGCATTTTCCAGTCCTCCGCGGCTTTCAGAATCTCGCTCCAGTCCAGCGAGTTAAACGCGTTTCTGATGTCGAGTGTGGCCATCAGAACGTACTCCTGCGTCCTCCACGTGCCACTTCTGGCCACCTCCGCTATCTCCTGGACTCTTGTCACCGCGTCCACCGTGGAGCGCCCCTTCCGGAACCCGTATTGTTCCTAGAAATCTTAAACCTAAACTAACATAACTTAACCTATCTTAACCTGACCAAACTGGATTTATCTTTTCGTGTTTCTCTTTCGGGGATATTTTTAGAATTTTTACACTGTTGAGGTTATGTTGTGATTATTTACCTGTTCTAAATAAACAATTGCACTATTAAAAAAGAAAAAAAAAACATTGACCTGAGCACACTTTATGAAAATGTCCACTGCAATTTGCATGGTTTTTTTTGGCCAGAGAGTTATATAAAAATGAAAACTTACGTATAGTAGAGCGTCGATTATCCGAACGTCAATTATCCGAAACGTCAATCATCCGAATGACGATTTGATTTATCCGAACGTCAATCATCCGAATCGTCGTTAACTTTGCCATTACATTACATTATAATGTGATTGAAATATTATTTGTTGTTCAATATATGTTTATATTCTATCATTTTGAGCGTTTTAGTGCTCATAAACTATGAATGTTCGGTCATCCGAATTTTCGATCATACGTTAGTTCGGATAATCGACGCTCTACTGTATCTAAGTCAGCAGATAGACAGATTTTTCGAAATTCATTTTCTAATAAAGGGCATTTGATGGATTATTTTAAGCCATAAAATATCCTTTAATTCGTAAAGGTTAAAAAATTACATCTCATTGAAGATTTTAAAATTGAAAAATTCATATCTCTGAATCAAAAGCTAGATAGATTTTTCAAAATTCACTTTCCGATAAAGGACATTGAATGGAATATTTTAAGCCATAAAACATCCTTTAATTCGAAAGGATTAAAAAATTATATTTTGTTAAAGATTTTAAAATACAAAAATTCGTAATAGATTTTTCAAAATTCACTTTTCGATAAAGAAGACTATGAAATATCTTAAGCCATTAAACATTCCTTAATTCGAAAGGGCTGCAAATTCACTTTTGCGGCCCTATTTGTATAAAAAATGTTCTTTAAATTAATAATTTGATAGAGTAGAGACACCACTTTCAGTCACTACACCACTTTTAGCCACTTTACTTGTAAATACCTATTTATGAGTAAAAAAAGCGCTAATTCATGTTTAAGAAAAACCAGAAAAACCATCCTATTGAGTTGAAAACTGCTCTAATTTGTCTCTCAGCCTTATGTTGCAGTTACATTGCTATAATGTACCCAAAATTGCGACAAAAAGGTTATTGAAATTGAAAGTAGTATTTCGTTACCGACAAGACAAAATCACACTTCTAACTAATTTTAATGACCTTTTTGTATTAATTTTAGCAATGCAATTGCAATATAAGGTCGACAGATAAATTTCGAGTAGATTTCAACTCAATAGGATGGTTTTTTTTGAATGCATAAGCCTTTGGACATGGATTTAGCGCATTTTTTGATTTCAACTTTTATAACGTTTTGGGGTAAGTAAAGAACTAAAAATGTGATCGATTAACGTTTTTAAATGCGTTGTCAACACAATTTTTCGGTTCACGCATCTCTCCATTTCTATTATTATTATTATAACTATTATTTTATTTGGCGCTGAATTGGTTTAGATACAAGATAGTACTAATCAAGGTATAATTAGTAAAATAAGGTTGATAATGTTTCGATAAAAGTTTCGTTAGTTAACAATGACAGGTCATATTTCTGCGTTTAAATTAATTGTTTCCTCTTAAATTAATTTTTTAAGTGGGGTGGCTACAGATGGAACAAAAATCAATTTCGATAATCGGGACAAGAATTTCAAATGAATACACTTTCAAGTGGCATCGCCGGAAACAATGCGTGTTCGAGAAAATGGTTTGTGAAACAATAAATTGAAGGGGATGTTTAATACGTTCACATCTTGTTCTGCAATTTTCCTTGCTGTTTTATGCCTATTCATCGAGGTGAAGCTCGGTTCGTCTTATTTATGTATCTCAATATTCATTTTTTTCCTTAAGTTATGATTTCAAAACAAATTACTTACGCCTGAAGAGATTGAAGACAACCGAGCCTGAAAAATCAACCACCTTGCATCTTTTGAGAAGTCGGTTTATATCACGATAAATATTTTTTTAAGAGCTCCAATTGATTTTTAAAGGCTTGTAATTATCTGCAAAAAAATTAATTTGCGCAATAAACATGTATAAATCAACTGTAGGGTAGAGATACCATTTTCAGCGACTACACTGCGTGTGTAATTGTTATAGTAATGACGCAGCATATTTCTGTGCTTAAATTAATTGTTTCCAGTTAAATTCATTTTGTAAGTAGTATTAAACAAAGCTCCTTGAAGAACAAAGTGGCTGAAAGTGCTGAAATTCCATATATCGCCTAAATAATTAAATTACGAACATTTACAGAATTTCAGCTTAACGGCTTAAAACGTAGTAAAAATTTAAAACTAATTTTGATATTGACCTAAATGATTAAAAATAAAGACACATTTTAATAAAAGGTTGTTTTATTGAAAAAGTTTTTTTACTATAAATTATTTTTTAGTCTTGGACAATTTTAATCTTTATTATCTACATTAACTTAATAGGATATAAATTCAACTCTAAGGTCATATTAATTTTAAAAATCGCTCGTGAAGACCCCTTTAAATAAGTGAATGAGAATAAGCTTAAATTATAATTTCTTTCCAAACAAATTGTTTGACTTTTTTATCCCACATTAATTCAAAAAAATAAGCTGTAGTGGTAATAACTTATAACAAGCTAAAACTGCAATTTTCTGTAAAAAAAAACACTACGCGTTAAGGGGTTATGTCAAAAAAAATGTGAAATTGAATTTAAAAATTAAGCTTAAATTGTAATTTTTTAATTAATTAAGCTGTAGGGTTAAAGACTTATAATGTTATTGTTAATGGGATCTAATTTTTGGCTTGTTAGTAAGAAATAGATTTTACGCCAACTTGATTTTTTTGTAGATAGATAGTATCATTATACGTTAGATGGAAAGCTAATTTGCAAAATATCATAAAATAGCATAACGCGGTCCAATTTTCTGTAAACATAGACTGTGCCTTAAAGGGGTTAATCTTTTACTCATTGTGTTTTAATTTATTAATAAATATTAATCCTTTCGAATACGAAATTCAACATCTGTTCCGTGTTCTGAACAGAATTTTCTAGAATAAGTAATAAAATTTTATGACGTTCGACAATACAACCTTTTTTCAGACAGGTTATTTAGCCCAAAATTTTAACTACAGTCAGCTGCATTCCATTATCTGTTTGTTCGCATACCGTAACAAATTGACAAAAAATACAGTAACCGCAAAATTATTAAAAAAACGCGTACATTTCAAAATAAAGATTCTGATTATGGTGATATGGAGACAGATGATATTCCGGATATGTCATTAATAGAATTTGAAACGGCTAAAAATTAATTTTTAAAAACGATTTACGATATAAATATAAATTACGTTGAAAAAAATACCCGGGATCAACATACAAACCCGTTTTGGCGTAAATTAAGACATTGCAGAATAACAAGTAGTAATAACAAAACGTCTTTACTAACAATAAATAAATAAAATTGTTAAATTTAACAAATTCTTCTTGCATATTATTATTTTACTTTAAATTATATCGTTCTAAATTTATTGAAGATACAAAAATTTTCGCATCTGTTGACCTGTTCAACAGATACTGGAATGCGACCCGACCGTTCGAAAGCCGTTTTCATTGTTACATCTAGACCTATTATCCACTGCACTTTACGGTAATTAAGGTGATATATGGATTATAAAAAAGTCTGAGGAGTTGCCTGTATTTAGGGATACGCTAAAGCAATAAAAACAAATTGCATTTGTCAACAATCTTTAGGGTGGAGCGGCCTTAAAAACCGCAGCATAACTAAAAAATATAAAGACTAAGTTCAAAATATAAATGTAGTAATGTAGTTTACCGCTATTGTTAGTCATTTGTTAATTTTTTCAATTACTAATTTTCCTAAAGTGGCTAAAAGTGGTGTTTCTACCCTATGTCGAAGTTCTAAATACATATTTTTATTATAATGGTAAAGCTAATCGATTTCTGTTTGTATAATCGTGTTGTCAGACTTCTAATTAACCTGAAAATGTACAATCAAATCTTAATAGTTTATTGTAAAATTACCCCAACAACTTCAAAATAGAGTACCCTTTCAGCCTCAAGACTCTCTTGCAGTTTTGATTTAATTACCAATTACTTGATAATTAATTTCGAGGCTATTCAGTATCTTTCTTTGATCAGCACATTGCGTTTACCGCGCGTAGAAGCCAATTATTTCTGTCTGTTTTTGCTTTCATGAGTACTCTGCCTTTTCTTCTTTACACTATTCAAATACTTTGTTCTATAGATTGCTCGTTCCAGATAATTAAGCTGTCATTGGCATATTTCATCTAATTTAATAACTTGCAAGCGGTTTCTAAATTTAAACCCTTTTGTTTCTGCAAACAAATGAAATTATACCTAAATTTTTGGTCTAACAGGTATACGATCCCGAAAGAAAATCCTGCGTCGAATCCACCGTAAGTTGCCTAACCCAGTTTGAATCGGATGATACAATCTCGGAATCGTTTTATAACAATGAAAATAGATTGGAGGAAATGAGACAGGATAGTGTCCCATTATCGGCAGTAAATACGCCATTTGTGGATTCAATAGGAAATCAAATGCAACGAATCCACCAAATAATTAGCACCTTCAAACAAGGGTTCACTCCATCTCCGGTCTTAGTGCAGAAACTAACGCCAGTTCACTACACAGTTTCATCGGCCGGACTATCAAACCTAAAGAAGAAACCGACACCTCAGATCGATTTGAATTTATTCGGCGACCAAATGAACAGGTTAACGTTGCAGCTGCAAGAAAATCAACGATATCCCAGCACGGAGTTCCTGGTGGCCTCCCTCTTTCGGAAATATTTGTCGAACGGCGATTTTTTGAGCGGCGGCGAATACGTCCAGAATTGTGGAGAAAAGCTGCGCGATTTCAGCAACTGCCGCCGGTTTTTGGCGTGTAACGAGCAGGGAACAATGCAGAGCTACGCGTGTCCGCCGCACACGGCTTTTAGTTACCGGAAGAGGATGTGTGACGCAAACGAGTATCAGAAGTGCGATAACGGAAATTCTGATCGCACGGTTATAAAGAAAAATGACGCGGAATGCGAGAACCCCGGCAGATTTGCCGATCCGACATCAAAGAGGCATTACGTTATATGCGTTTTTCAATTACCGGTTGGATGGAAAAAAAGGCGGATGGCTTGTCCTGGAGGCGCGAAATTTTGCGAGAAGAATCAAAGCTGTTTGAGTAACGGATGCGATGAATGAAAACAAATTTTTTGTAAATTTGTATTGAACTTTAATTATATTTAATGTCAATATTAGAATACATTAACATACATTTATATTAAAAAACAACAAGATTGATTTATACAACTTCTTTTAATTGCTTAATGGGAAGAAACTTGTCAGCCGACATACAATTGCGACTCAAATTTAGAAAAAGTATCTCAAGTGAAATAGAAAAAAGGAAAACAGTATCTATATTAAACATAATCCTCTATAAAATATTGGCAAGCGGCATTGCACTGCATTTTATGTGCCTTATTTTGGTACCGCCGTTTGTGCAAAAGGCAGGTGCGAAATGAGAGCAATGTTCTCCACATACACAATAGTTATCACAATTTTGGATTCAGACATCGATATATAAATAAAAGTATACATAAACACCTATTTAAAGGGATTAAATTAAAAAATCGAGAAGGAAGTCGGGCAGGCTAAAAAACTGACTGCCTTTGGATATGTTCAAAATGAAAATGCAAAAATGGGTAGCAGTCATGCAGACAGATCAGGCAAATCGGCAGTCGGCACGACCACTACATTGCTTCCAGTTCATCACTATTATGCAACTAACACACAGACTCCACCCAAAGAGTACTACATCTTCTAGGCTTAATCTATAGGAATAAAAAACACCCTAAATATGCTCATGGTCGAAGAAGTATTGTCCAGTCGAGTCTTAAGAAAACATGCACCACCGACTCACTAGATGGCTGATCCCTGACACCGCTTATCCGCATCGCAAAAACTCAACACCAAGTAGAATCATATCAAATTTAATGAGAACAATTTGATTGGAAAAAACGATACTAACATACATTTTAGAATACAAATACAAACGTTTTATTAAATATTAAATTAAAACAAAAAATAATAATTAATTGCACAGGACTAATAAGCCCTGTCAATGGGATCAGGCTCTATGTCCGCACTTGCCTTCACGCTAATACACTTTCATCTTATAGTCTTCAAATAATCATAAATTCTTAGTTTTTCATTCATTTTATAGAAGTACACAAATAGATTTCTTTTTCTGCTTCTGCTTTTTTTCAGGTGATTTTTTGTTGATTTGTCGAACTAGATCATAAAATATCTGCAACAAAACCACAATTTAACAACGCCTAAATCACGGCTAATGCGTTGGCCACAAGCGAAAATTTCAACGACATTAACCTCACCGTTTAACTTACATCATTAACATTTATTTTAGCTTTGGCAGAGGTCTCCATGAAGGCACAGTTAAACTGGCGCGATAGGTTGATGCCCTGATCTTTACCTACGACTCTTTCTTCCTCCAGATCGCATTTGTTTCCCACCAATACCATCGGAACATCATCGGTATCCTAACGTAAAACGCATTAACCTGGGCCTAGTGGCAAAATCGAGCGATTACCTTAACTCTCAAAATTTGTTCTCTGAGGTCTTGAAGATCATTAAACGTCGACTGTGCCGTGATTGAATAAACAAGTACGAAACCTTGTCCATTTTTCATATACAAATCTCTCATCGCAGTAAATTGTTCCTGTAAATAAACGGTCAGTCGAATTTAAGATGGGGGTTGAAACTCACCGTTCCCGCTGTATCTAATATTTCGAGCATGCACTGTTGACCGTCGACTTCAACTTGTTTCCTATAACTGTCCTCTATTGTGGGATCGTATTTTTCTACAAAAATTCCTTGAACAAACTGCACCGTGAGGGCAGACTTGCCTACACCGCCGGAACCGAGCACCACAATTTTGTATTCGCGCATTCTACTGCCCTTTACCAGTTGCCCAGCCAGCCTTTGCCGTCTACAAAACAAGGCAGAAATTAGGGAACGCGGTAAAAATGATCTCCTATCAGAGGTGATAAAACTAACCACAGTCCAACAGGAAACTTGGTAAAAAAAAGTAAAATTTTTTAATATGAATCAGCATTGGAAAATTAGCCCCATGCTTTAGCAAGCAGTCTGTTTTAAACAACAAAAATTAGATGATTCACAAGTCTGATTTAATAGTCGTAATTAGCGCTGGAAACAGCGTTGGCCCGATTGATGACTATGACTAGGACTAGAGGCCCTAGTGCCCTTTAACCATTTGCTAGCAGAAGTGAGTTTTCGAATAATATACGTACGTCGCGTGGTTTCCCACCTGCGGCAGTCGGGTTACCCGTCTGATATCTTCAGAACGAGCCGATCCCCTTAGTCACTTCAGTTTAAAATCAACTTTAAAACGTCAATCAAATCCACCAAGCACTTGAATTTACACTGTCATGGCTCAACGCTTCGACAACTTAAAAAAAAAAACAGTACGGACACTTATTTTTTTTTCCAGCAAACGCATACCCGTTTCAGCACTGATATTTATGGGACGAGATCTGGAGGAAAATGTTTAACTTACCGTAAATATTAGACCGTTTTCGTGGGCACGGGCGATGGCTAGCTGGTAATACAAGGATAGTATTGCAATTGGTATGCTTCCGTCTCTACTCGCGCATGGCAGCATGCCGCGCCCGTACTCTGCCGGTTGTGACAACCCGATCGGCATTCCCCTACCGGCCCCAAGAGAGCGGGGCCCGAGTGGCGCGCACGTCGGTCGATTCGAATTCGTGACGGGTCGAAAAGGTCGAAAATGTTGTTGCTTACGATGCGACAATCGTGTGCCCATGCGCCGCCTCTCATTGATCTGCAGAAAACGAACGATGCAGCTAGAAAAGAGGTGCGTCGCGACGCCTCGAAAGGGACGGATGGGACGAGCGCGTTGCGAGCGTGTTGCGCGAAACAGATCGCGGTCCTTACGGTATACAGCATCCCTGCCGTCGCCGACAGGCAGTGGGCTCCGCGGTAGCGCAGTAGCACTTTGCCGGAGAGCAACCGACTCGAAATGGCAGCAGTATACGAATGTGCAAAATAATCATAAAATAATAAACATGAAGTAATCTTATTTTAAAAACAAACGGTAAATCAGATATATGTATATACATGTGTATGTGTAGTATGTGTAGTACTGATATACATAAGTATATATGTATATACAATAAACAAAATTTTATCAATCAATTTAATAAAGCAAGGTGAATTTTAAAAATGTTCTACTTCACGTTAAAAGCTGCAATTTAATTAAAACACTTAAATGAACCGCAATAATATAAAACGATTAAATTAACAACTAAAGATTGTTCTTGCACGGCACTGGCACGAGCTCGCCGCATCTACCCATGGACAGTGGCAAGCAGCAATGTCAATTCGATTGCACCACAACATCCCGAGCTCTGACGCTCATGGTACTTTTACACATATGCCTGTCGCTGCCCAACGGTACGCACACGTTCCACCCCTTCATCAATTATTCCTGACCGACAAATTTCAGAGTCGTCCGCGGGCTACAACGAAAAGAGACTTCTTCACAAGCTATTGGACCATTACAATGTCTTGGAGAGGCCGGTTGCTAACGAATCGGATCCATTGCAGCTCAGTTTCGGCCTCACGCTCATGCAAATCATAGACGTGGTAAACCGATCGCTTTCTCTAGCCCAGTCGCAACAAATCGGTGACTGTTTGTTTTCAGGACGAGAAGAACCAGCTACTGATAACCAACATCTGGCTGAAACTGGTATGATGTTTAATTAATTAAAACGGGGGTAGAATTCGCCGACCCTCGTTAATTTTTTAATTTGGTTTTCGCAGGAGTGGAACGACATGAATCTCCGATGGAATGCGTCCGAATACGGTGGCGTACGAGATCTCCGGATTCCTCCGCACAGGCTTTGGAAACCGGACGTTCTCATGTACAACAGGTAAATAAGTATGCGGTTCGTGTTCGAATACCGAAAATGTTTTGCATTCAAGTGCCGATGAAGGATTCGACGGAACGTATCCAACAAACGTTGTAGTTCGTAATAACGGAAGTTGTCTCTACGTTCCCCCCGGAATATTTAAGAGCACATGTAAAATAGACATTACGTGGTTCCCATTCGACGACCAACGTTGCGAGATGAAATTCGGAAGTTGGACCTACGACGGCCTGCAGCTCGATCTGCAACTACAAGACGACACCGGAGGGGACATCAGCAGCTTCATCACCAACGGCGAATGGGACTTACTAGGTAAGGGAAAAATTACTGCCGAATCGGTAGTTAAATTCGGTGCCTCGCAGGAGTTCCCGGAAAAAGGAACGAAATTTATTACAACTGTTGTCCAGAGC
This sequence comes from Dascillus cervinus, assembly GCA_949768715.1. NCBI lineage: Eukaryota > Metazoa > Arthropoda > Insecta > Coleoptera > Dascillidae > Dascillus > Dascillus cervinus. The sequence goes on from OX458323.1 coordinate 7,361,898, forward strand.
CCTACATCGACATCACATTTTACATCATTATCCGCCGGCGCACCTTGTACTATTTTTTTAATCTGATTGTCCCCTGCGTACTGATCGCTTCCATGGCAGTATTAGGATTCACGTTGCCGCCGGATTCCGGTGAAAAATTGTCGTTGGGCGTCACGATTTTATTATCACTGACCGTTTTTCTCAACATGGTCGCCGAAACGATGCCTGCTACGTCGGATGCAGTTCCGCTTCTAGGTACCGTTTTGCGTTCAACCAAAAAATTAGAAAATATTGTTTCGGTTCGTTTCAGGTACATATTTCAACTGCATTATGTTCATGGTGGCGTCTTCCGTCGTGTCAACCATCCTCATCTTAAACTATCACCATCGAAATGCGGACACGCACGAGATGTCCGGATGGGTCCGTCCTCGATATTTTCCAAGCGAAATTATTTCTCAAGCTGTTTTCAGATTAAAGTGATCTTTCTCTGCTGGCTGCCCTGGATTTTACGGATGAGCAGACCGCACGAACCCAATTTCGATTACGGGCAACAACCGAGCAGCAGACCCGCTTCCGTGACCGCCGATCGTAAATCTCTGCATCTGCAAGACGTCGAACTGAAGGAGCGCTCGAGTAAGAGTCTGTTGGCCAACGTGCTGGACATCGACGATGATTTTAGACACAACCACAGAGGGGGAGGAACTCCTACCACGTTACCTACGGCCACATTCTTCCGGACAGTGTACAGGTTTGTGATTGAAACGATGCGGTATCGATATTGATTTTGTTTTCCGGTCGGCAGACAGAACGAAAACAACGGCAACGGAGGAAGACTGCCGGAACCGCTCGTGCCGAACCATTCATGTCTCAGCGCCGATTATGAGCTAGCGCTCATCCTAAAGGAGATCCGGTTCATCACGGACCAGCTGCGCAAGGAAGACGAACACGCGGACATCACCAGAGACTGGAAGTTTGCGGCTATGGTAGTCGACAGACTGTGCCTTATCATATTCACTCTATTCACAATCATCGCCACGTTGGCGGTGCTATTTTCGGCACCGCACATTATAGTGTCGTAGCAGGTTCGGTCCGATACGCATGTTTTGTTTGTTTGGTTTGCCAGAGTTTCACCGAAGACCCATTCAGCTAGCCGTTTAGTTTTCGGATCGTTATTTAGTTTGGCCTCGTCGCCCGTCTAAATATCGTATCAATCACGACGCTCACGCCACCAATTCGTGCAGTCGTTTTGTAACGACACAATCATACTGTGATAAATCATGTTAAATGTTGAGTTAGAGAACCGTGCACAGGACCGTTGGACGGCGTCGTTCAACGCTCCTGTGCAGACGAGAACCTGAGGTGTAAACGACGTAGCGACGACTCATTGCGTTGCCATTGTTATTTGATCTTTTAGAGGCAAAATTTTCCTTGTAGGCGTTAATTAAAATTGAGCATTTCCATTATTAAAATCCAACGAGTACTGAATAAATTTTTAAGATATTTCTAAGATAAGGAGGTTGTTGCAATTTCATCTTTCGTTTACCATCCTAGTATGCTACGTAGAATTTATGTAATCTTATCGCTCCTCTATTTCTTGTATATACTAAGATCTATATGTACTTAGAGGCATCGCTGGTAAAATGGCACTTAAAAAAATTCTTACATATCCTATTTAAATAGTGTTTGTGCGACTACAGAAAGGGGAAACGAACAACCAACCAACTTGTACGATTGATAGGCGAGTCAGCGTCGAGCGCTATTTTTTGGGCTCAATTCTGGCTAATTTCGTGATCTTCGGTAGCACTAAATTTACTCTTATGCGGTGCAGATTGCGTCTGCCCTGCGTGGTTATCCCAAAATTAAAGAAGAAAACTCCCAACGTGACAAAAAGGAAGTTGCTCAGTTTAATGAAATCCGGGAGTTTAGGGGATGTTGGATCGGTTGCAGACCTAATTTACATCGCCGACGTTCTTCCACTGTCATGCAAGACAATATCTTGTTAGGAACCCGAAAGCTGGGGCTATATTTCTTACTTTACAGCTTGATAAATTGTGAAGACATTGTTGTACAGTTTAAAAAAAATGGCAATATGTAAATATAGTTAAAAAAATGCGTTATATCGCGTTTATATTTTTAGCTAGCGGTAAATGAACGAAATGTATTAAGATTGTTATCGCTGATTATACAGCTGACACATTGGACCATCATCTATCTCTCTTAATGACTGACGAGCAGATGGGCCGGAGTTTTCTCGACTCGTTTTCGTTTAGGTCAGTGTCGGACGCTGCGTTTCCGGTTAATTTTAAATTTGAAACCTTCACATTGTTATTATAAAGAAAATAATTTTAATAAGACGGACTGGGATGTTTAGAACCGCGACAATCCATTATTGGCCGCTGGAAACCATCGAAGTATTGTAATGCGGCAGGTATTGCTTTTTTATCGCAGTTGTTGTAATATTGTGTCGAAATGGATTGTAATTTGTTAAAATGAAATTAAATTAAACTGATACTAGATCTTTTAAGTTACTTTTGCTCATTGCTTCCCGATCATTGAGAAACAGTTTCATTGTACTTAACAGTGCAATGCCTTTAATAGGGAGGTGGACGCACGCGCTCGTACCTTCGCCAAATCGATACCTAAATGGGAAGCTGCAACTATTGGTCCAGACGACGCTTCTGCGCCCTTAAAATGTGCCATCTAGACACGGCACAAATAATTATTTCCGAGGGGGTGGTGTCGCACTACGTTCCACGCTGTGTTTCTCGGAATGGCTCGGAGGGTGTGTGCATGCCCGTGCGATCTATTGTGAGTGTCGGGACATGTTACGGCATATACAAAATGATAAAGCCGTGTAGACGGCGTACGACGACGTTTCCGTTGGTGCGTCGCGAGGAGGCTCGCGTCCTCGCTTCGGACCGAACCATGGACTTATTATGTCGTGCCCGCTGTCGATGATCCGGTGAGCACAAATTTTCGTGCGATGCTCACAATGTGGAATACTACAACGGTCGGCCTGCTTTCCGTGCTGTTCTTTACATGCTTCGCCGTAGGTAAGATCGCCGGCACACCCACTACAATCTTGAGTGACATGTAAACACTGCCCCTCCCCTCCAATTCTGAAACAAAGGCTTCTTTCGATGACAATTAATTTCCTTCAGGCAAATGTTCAGAAGATGAAGAACGATTAGTGAGGGACCTGTTCAGGGGCTACAACAAGTTAATTCGTCCGGTTCAAAACATGACTGAAAAGGTGGACGTCAGATTCGGACTCGCCTTCGTCCAACTGATTAACGTGGTCGGTGACGTGCCCTTCTCCTTCGAATTTGCTCCTCTTATTCTTCGCTTTCAGAATGAAAAAAATCAAATAATGAAGTCGAACGTCTGGCTGAGATTAGTCTGGAACGACTATCAACTTCAGTGGGACGAAGCTGATTACGGTGGAATTGCTGTATTAAGATTGCCTCCGGATAAAGTTTGGAAACCCGACATAGTGTTGTTCAATAAGTAAGCGGCAACATTTCCATTCAGGTTTCCCTTTAATATACCTTCATTGTGTTGCAGTGCTGACGGAAATTACGAAGTTAGGTACAAATCGAATGTCTTAATTTACCCTAACGGTGAAGTTTTGTGGGTACCTCCCGCAATTTATCAAGTATTTAAATCGTAACCCGTTTCGCATCCGCTAAAGTCGGTTCGTTTCAGAGTTCTTGTACAATCGACGTCACATATTTTCCGTTCGATCAGCAAACTTGCATCATGAAGTTTGGGTCGTGGACTTTTAACGGAGATCAGGTTTCCTTAGCTCTTTATAATAATAAAAACTTTGTAGATTTGTCCGACTATTGGAAGTCCGGAACGTGGGACATAATCGAAGTGCCCGCCTACCTCAACATATACGAGGGCAATCACCCCACCGAAACCGATATCACATTTTATATTATCATTCGTCGCAAAACTTTATTTTATACCGTGAATTTAATACTACCTACAGTACTGATCTCGTTCCTTTGTGTCCTCGTGTTTTATTTACCAGCAGAAGCTGGCGAAAAGGTGAGTAACCATCGTACTACACTCGATTCATTTCTTTCAATAAAAAACAATAGGTCACCCTCGGCATTAGTATCCTGCTCTCGCTGGTGGTGTTTCTCCTGCTTGTGTCCAAAATCTTGCCGCCGACCTCACTCGTTTTACCACTAATCGCTAAGTACCTCTTGTTCACATTTATCATGAACACGGTCAGTATCCTCGTTACCGTTGTCATTATAAACTGGAATTTTCGAGGGCCTCGAACGCACAGGTACCTACCACCACCTCCAAAACCAAAATTTGCTTGATTGGTTTAAATTTCAGAATGCCCTCGTGGATTCGCACGGTGTTCTTGAATTACTTGCCCGCAATGCTCTTAATGAAACGACCTAGAAAAACTAGATTAAGGTGGATGATGGAGATGCCCGGAATGGGTATGCCGCCCAATCCTTACGGTTCCCCCGCCGATATACCGAAGCACATCAGGTAGGTCAAGAACTGGACGGGCGTCATCACCAGTTTACTTTATTTTCAGTTCGATCGAATCGCAAAGTAAGGTGGAAGTCATGGAGCTGTCCGACTTGCACCATCCCAACTGTAAAATCAACAGGAAACTTAATTCGGACTTGGGAGTCGGTCCAGAAAGTTGTCGACGCGAAAGTGAAAGTTCCGAGTCCATTCTTTTATCACCTGAAGCTTCGAAAGCGACAGAGGCTGTCGAGTTCATAGCGGAACATTTACGTAACGAAGACCTCTACATTCAAGTCGGTATCCGTTGGTAACGAAACCGTTGGTAATTTAATTTTTTTATTTTGCAGACCAGAGAAGACTGGAAATACGTGGCTATGGTTATTGATCGGTTGCAACTTTACATGTTCTTCATAGTCACCACCGCCGGAACTGTTGGGATACTGATGGATGCACCTCACATTTTCGAATATGTAGATCAAGATAGGATCATCGAAATATATCGGGGCAAATAGTTGAAGCAATGGTTTCGTCGGTGCATGGCTTCCTTATTGTTGGCTAATAAAAAAATTAAAAAATCATGTGGCTTCCATGCGAGAATGCACAGGGCCTACGTATTCAGTGGTTGCGGCTGCAGAGGATTCCCTAAATCGCATAAATAAACGTGAAGTGATTTGTGCGCGGTGTAGTTTAAAAATTGTGTTGGGGGAACCTCTTCGAGCAAATCAAACCGTCTCACCTCAAGTTAGAAACTGAATCGTAGTTCATGGTTTGCGGGAGCCTTGTATTTATTCGAAAAAAAACCGAAACGTTCGGTTCACAATAAACCAACTCACGTGTAATAGCGTCCGGCCTAGGCAGTTATTCGGTTTCTGTTTCCAATTTTTTTTAAACGAAAGCACAACTCCGATCCGCCCGCAGCAGCCGCACCGCATAATAGTGAAGCTGTTAGACAATGCAAAAAAAAAGATTCCCGTGTGAGCTCCTGTAAACAATCAGTCAAATTAACACTGTAACATGTAATATGTTTAGATTAGAGTAGAACGAATGAGAATAGGCAGTGTTATACTGTAGTTAATGCTGGACCTCACGCACATCGCACAACGCTCTCTTCAGTACATAACGGAACACCACACAAGTGTTTTCCCCCTTCTTCCTACGATTTTGATTCGGTGAGGGGGGTCTTTTTGTGTTGTTTTTGCACCACACTTTTTTGTTGTCGGGGTGATGGAACAGTGAATATTAAAAAATTACAATTGCTCAAAACTATGCAATCATTAATAAAACAATAGACCACTTAACTCAAACGTGTATATACAGTTAATAAGATCACTATTAGGCACGCAAATGATTTATTTTCGATTTTTCAATGAAACAATATTAAAATTCATCGTTTCATAATTATGTAAAAGAGGAATGGATGCGTGGAAATATATACATAAATGGTCTTCCAAACTTTAATATTGTTTATTGAAGAAATAATTTTTCACACGACTCCGGAATCTTCCACATGCAATAAAACAAAAATAAAATAATATCGTTTTTAAAAACAATGTTTAAATTGGGACGTGCTGATAGTCATCCAAAAGAAAAAAAAAGAAAAAAAATAAAATGTATAAAATTGTTGTTACGTACGTATATTGCAAATAAAAATAGTTATTGAAATTAACTATGATTTAAAAACGTAAGATTTTCGTACTGTATAGCACTGCCTGGCTGTGTTTCAGCACATAATCGCTTGGAACACCTATTGACTATTTAATACAATAACTAATCATTTATCTGTTAATATGTTAATAATGTACCAGAGCATTTACAATTAAAATACGCAGAATAATTGTTATTACTAATTTTAATTAACCCCCACCCGTTTTTCAATCATTTAAATAAAACCATTTAACCCTTTCGGTCACCAAGACAAAAATCAGAAATTTACTTCAATGTAAATATGATTTTTTTGAAAATTTTCAGTATGTTTCATATTTTTAAAATGCTTTGTTTGGGCACTGTAGGGTGCCCTCAATTGAGGACATATATACATTTGTTAAAAATATGGTCAAACGTCATAAAAAATAATGTGTTGAATTCAAATTTTATTATATGTTACAATTAGGAAGAGTGATATTTCATGGAACAGTTTTTCTACTTCGTTAACCCACTAAGGCCCAACGTTGCGTCCACGCAACATTTCTTTAAGAATTTTTTTTATACCCAAAGAGTCTTTTGCATATTTTCGTAATGTTGGGCCTTAATGAGTTAAGCAAAAATGAATACTGCATTTTTCACACATTACTCTCGATATTGGTTTTACCGTTTGTTCACAATGTTCTCAAATGAGTACGCCAATTTTTTAAAATTTCTCTTCGCAAAATACACAAAAAACGACAGATACAATTGTTTCTAACAAAAGCTACACTGTTTATACACACAAAAATACAATTTTGAAATCGATTATCAACAGACACAAAAAAAAGAGCTGTACACAGCTGGCATAATCCACCTTCAGAAATCTATATTTTAAATAAATTTATAAATTTGTCATGAATATACACTAATACCCCGGTTTACGTTGCCCCGCTTTCTTTAAATCAACTACCGCGCAGGCGCACGGTAATTTTCTTCAGTCGCTCTTGCGCTCTTATTGCAATTTAATTTAATTTTTTTAAAATATTTTTACATAATACAAAATTAAAACAGTATTTCCACCGTTAAATACTCTTTTATTTAACCTTATGGTATTTGTATTCTTTTTTTATTTAAAATACTTCATATGAAAATTTAAAAATCGCAATTGACCCCGTTTTACGTTTGATTCGCTTAACGTTTTTTTTTTGCCACGCATTAATCGCGTAAACCGGGGTATAGATGGTAAAACATGCACTCAATTGAATGAATAGGATGTCCATAACTGAGCACAATGTGATAAAAAATCTAAAACAAGCTGAGCTTCATAGGAAAAAGGTCACTATAGGTTGTCCTCAATTGAGACTACAGTGACCGAGAGGGTTAATATTGGGATTCTGCGGGTCTGTATCAAATTTTATTGTTTATAGTTTTATTCTTCCAAAAGTTATAATCTGAATGCACAGCCACACACAATCTAAGTTTAAAAAAAATCCTTTGACAAAACAACAAAAATTCTTTGTCCGAACAAAATTAATTTATAGCCAGTGTCTGAAAAAATACAAGGAAACTAGAAATAGACCATAAAAGTTTTACAACAGGACAAACCCGTTAAATTAAGTTTAACGAAACTTCAAACAAGTTCAATTTAATGATTGTTTAGACGTAAAGTCGTTTTTGTTGAATAAATTTGAATTATTTTTGAATTTTTAGAGCGCCATCTGCACAATTTCACATTAATCATCGTTGACTTTTAGTGGCATTTATTTTTACTAGAGGTGACTACTGACGGCAACCCATGTCTGACAGTAGGAATTTAACCTCCAAGTCTGCGCATGTTACAATCTCAAATTTTGACCCTTTAAATGCCCTTTAAATTTCAGAGCTTGAAAGAATTCCGAACGAGTTTGCCTTAATTAATAAAGTCATCGGAATTGAATCGTAGCAGACAAATTAAAATAGAACGATAAAAATGCAATTTCAAATAAATTGGTATTTTGATGCCTGTAACATAAACCGGACATAATATGCAAGTTGAGAGCTTCTATAAATAAACACATAGGATACTAAAAATGTCATTGAGTAATATGCAGTAAGTACATTCAGTTTAATATATTAATTTGCAGCAGTTTAAGATAAACATGCCGGGGAAAGTTAAAGTTAAGATCATAGCTGGTAGAAATCTGCCAGTTATGGATCGTTCCAGTGACACAACCGATGCGTATGTTGAAATAAAACTGGGGACCACCACATACAAAACGGACGTTTGTCGTAAATCATTAAATCCCCAGTGGAATTCTGAATGGTACCGATTTGAGGTAAGTCACCATCATTTTCACTAACACATTTATCATATTTGTTGTTGATAGATGGACGATGCTGAATTACAAGACGAACCGCTACAAATAAGGCTTATGGACCATGACACTTATTCGGCAAACGACGCAATCGGAAAAGTGTATTTAGATTTAAATCCCTTATTATTACCATGCGCTAGGCTACTTCCACAATATGCATATGGAGAGGCAGCAGCAAAGCATGAACAAACATCAAGTTCGGTCATGTCTGGATGGATACCGGTGTATGACACCATGCACGGAATAAGAGGAGAAGTCAATGTCACTGTTAAAATCGAGTTATTCTCTGACTTCAATAAATTCAGGCAATCTTCTTGTGGAGTTCAATTTTTTTGCTGTAAGTTGCATGCTTATTTTTATTTTTAAATACATTTTGGTAGCCTTGTGACCTTAATAAATTTTGCAGGTCTCAAATCCTTTTATATCTATTTTGAAGGTTTCAACACCTTTTAAATACATTTTTAAGGTCTCAAAACCTTGTAAATAAATTTTGAAGGACGCAAAACCTTTTAAATAAATTTTGCAGGTTGCAAAACTTTTTATATCAATGTTGATGGTCTCAAATCTTTTTAATAAATTTTGAAGGTCTGAAAATCTTTTAAATAAATGTTGAAGGTCTCAAAATCTTTTAAATAAATTTTAGTATAAAATGTGATTAAAAAACATGATTAGTGGTTCTAACAAGTTTATTTATTTATATTGCATTCCAGCCCCTGTAATACCACATGGATATTATGCTCAAGTCATACATGGTTTTGTTGAGGAACTTGTAGTTAACGACGATCCAGAATACCAATGGATTGACAAAATTCGCACCCCCAGGGCTTCAAATGAAGCGAGGCAGACTTTATTTTTCAAATTGTCTGGAGAACTGCAGAGAAAGATTGGGTTGAAGGCTTTAGACCTTGGCGGAAACGCCGTAATCGCCTACAGTCAATGTTTCGATTTGGAAGGTGACTCTGGGATTGTTGCCAGAGGAATTGGCACAGCAGTTACATTAATTAAATTGATTGATTTGCCTACCCAACCGATCACCGATCCAATCACCTCTGAAGTGTAAGTATCGAATAGAAACTAAAGCGATTAAATTCTGGCCAAGAAATTGTTCAAAAATGTATCGAAATATTTAGTTGAGTTGTTACTAATTTCAATTTTTGCCCTGTGTGACCGCATGCAGGCGTTTATTAAATTACTTAAAATTCCTTGGCGCAGATAGTAGCTTCTATCTCAATCGCGACTATGATCATTTTAACCCAAATTTAAATTCACATCCTAATGCACCACCAACTGTGAATTCTATCGATGAGATTGACATCAATATAGCGCTTCCGAGAAGGAAACAATTCATTCGTCACATATCTCATAGTGATTTTAATCAGTCGATGAGAACCATACAAACATCGAGTTTAAGTTTAACCGATAAAATTCATCATGCTACATCGTTGCAAACTCTGTTGAAACAAGAAGACATGCGCGGAAATCCAGGGACCGGTTTATCACAGCGACTAAAGAATTTTAAATATTCTTCTCAGAACATACTTTCGAAAAAAATGACGGCACTCAAAGCGAAATTATCTGATACGGGAATGCCCGAAGAAACAGACAGTAAACCGGTTCGTACCGAAGCGAACAAAAAACGTAGAATTCCGTTATTTAAAAGGTCAACCAGTGAAAATAGCTTTATGGCAGAGCTTCTTGTGCACTCTGTAATGCACACCAGTTTAGACTCGATATCAGAGGGACACGATAAATCTGAAGAATCAGAAAGGTTACCCTCCCATTCTTCATCCACATCATTGGCATCACAGTCATCATCTGATTCCTCTACTTCTGATGATGATGATACTATTTCTGATGCCAAGGACGACAAAGACATTGAATACGACACCATCAGTAACATTATTAAAAATGTTGAAATTCTGGAAAGAAAACTTAGCCAGAAAAGAGATCAAAATTTGGCAATAGAAGAGACAAATTCAATGTTGGAGAGATCCGCCAGTGTTTCTCCTCTTCCTGATGATGATGTTCAAGATGTAATTGAAAAAAGTGATGATGTACAAACCCTTCCACCTTTAGCAAGTCCTGAAAGTTTTGATGAAAGCAATTCTGATGAAGATGAATTACTAAATGATGAGACACAGCCCGAATGTGAGAAATCACACAAAAAAACATTCTTTGAATATCTCAAATCAAAATCGATAATTCCATCATCGAAGGAAAGAAGTTTAAAAAAAGACGGATTACTAGACACAGCAATGCAAACGATTCTTTTCGAAAAATTTAGTTTGTTGGGATCTTATACTCCTCCACCGAAGGACGATGAACCTTGCTTCCACAATGCAGAGGATCAAAATTCAGTGCAAGAGACTGAATCGTTTTTTCCACAAATTTCAGAAACATTTAAACTTGCAAGAAGATCTTCGCTTACTTTGTCGGATTTAAATCAGTCTACCATTTCTAAAACTTGCAGCAAGTCATTGGAAAATTTACATGAGAAACAGGAACCTTCAAGTTTACTTGGAGCCGCATTGAAGACTGTAGTTATGGATACGGTCACTGATATTTTGGCCACGTCTCATCTTGAAGATAATTCAATTTTGGATGCTCCGTTCTTTCCGAATTCCTCTATACTAACACCAACTAAAACGAATATTGTAAATTGTGTCCCTAATGTAAATTTAACTCCCAATAGTTTGCCTGTCAATATAGAACTTGACACAGGCAGCAGCACCAGCATTAATAAAATGCATGCTAGCTTAGCCCCTTCTCTTAGGACTACTGGGTCATCAGTTCTGGAACACTACGAACCGGGCCATCACCGCACCGAATCAGTTGGTGGAAAAACTTCACAATCACCGGCGAGAGTCAACATGATCGGCTCAATCCACAGAAGATCGTCCGATTCAGACTTAAGCATCACTCCGAAAGGTATATATTAATTTTCACCTACAAGAAATACTTGCCACTAAAATCGACCCATTTTGGATTTAAATCGTCAGATTAAAATCCCAACTGGGAATGATTGTAGATTTCAGTAGTAACTCAATGTTTTTGTTTTCTGGATGGTAATTTCTCGTGGTAGGATTCTGTAGGAAAAGTAAGTACATTAGTATTAATTGGGTGTCGATGTCTTACTATTCACAAAATTTACGGCATCACTAATACACGTTTAACTAACGCGAATTTACGATGTGGCAATGTTCTAATTTCTAATGTGAATCAAATTTAACTGTTGCTTTTTTAATTGCTTTACAATTAACAACAGGGAATAGCCTAACGGGCAGCGACAGGTCAGGCGGACTACCCAGTGGCCATTTCATGAGAACAAATCCAATACTCCGTTCCACTCTGCATCAAGACAACTTCGACATGTTGGAATATCCATTTTTGACCATGTCCAAATATCCTCCGGGTTTTATAATGCATCTAGGTAAAACAGTTTTCATTCAGTGTCACATTATTAAATTCATTCGTTTCAGGTGGGACAGTTAATGCGAGGTCGGTGAAACTTTTGGAACGGATCACAAATTTAGAGGAACCTGAATCTAGAGACACTTGGTGGTCAGAGCTTCGAATGGAGATGAGATCACATGCCAGAGCTTTGAGCTGCAACGCGGTTTTAGGATATACGGAATCTGCTAGCATATGGTATGCATTAAGACAAAATATCGGCGCGTTGCAACCTGTTTCACAAAGCTGTTGATGTGCTCCAACAAACGAAAACAGTTCATATTTTCAGGCATGGTTCACAGCAACCTGGAAAACCTGAAAATGTCAGGGAAATTGTGTATTTTATCAAAAAATCAGGGAATTTATTTTATGTGCCTGGAAAACAGTTTAAGACGCGATAGAAAGAAAGTTTTCCTATCTATCATTATTTGCCACTGAAATTATTTTCAAGCGTTTCCTTTTCATCCAAACATTATCCGAGTATATAGAAATAAAAAGATCTCTCAGTAGATTTTATGTTATGTTAATTCTTACACTATACAGTGTGTTCATGGATAGGGTTGCACACTCTTTTAAACAAAAAGTTCTGTTTATCTTGAGAAATCATGAACAGTTCTCAAATTTGTAATGAAATGATAATGAAATTGAAAAATTCGAAATCGACCTTAAACAAAGTACCCTTATTTTTTATTTTTGCGAAAAATGTTATTGTACAAAGTTGTTTCTTAATGTAACAAAAGCTTAAATACAAATTTTGGATTAACAAATAACAAAAATACATTTACACTTAAAATAACATTTTAACGTCTATGGACACACTGTATATCTATGTCTACTGTATTGTACATCACTAGAATAATTGAAACTATCCTATATAACTTGAACTGAAAATTGTGAAGTCACAAATTACTAGAAAAAGTCAGGAAATTTGAAAATACAGAATTGCTGTGAACCCTGTCAGTTAGCAAAGTGTTCAATTATCAATTCCGATTTTTTTTCACAAAATTTTAATATTTTTAACAGTGATGACGTATGCGTTTTGAGTGCGAGTGGTACAGCTGCAGTGATAGGATTTCATTTCCCTGGTGAAGTAGAAATTGCAGGTCCAACTATGGCATCAAAACCCCATTACAACAGCAAAGATCATGTGATGCCGTCAGGCAATGAAGAGAAAGAAAAAGCAGTTCAAAAACCAACCGAATCGATGTCAATATCGAATGCACCTGAAAGTCCAGAATTGGAACGCGTAATAATACCTAGGCACGCACTACCTGAACATTCTTGCACTATTTGCCACTTACCGTACAGTGGAAATTCAGTCCCGCTGCGGGTGAATACGTGGAAGTGTGGCATTTGCAAAGTGGGAAAAGTGCCTGATGTATTAATCACCACAATTGAAATGCCCGACGGTCTGGCCAGCATTGGCCGTGGTTGTTTCCTGCAAGCTTACGTCTGCAGGCCTCTTAAAGACTTGAGAGGCGAATTAATTACTAAAGAGATTTCTGACGGTCTTCCATTTTTAGAATACGAATTGCACCGGATTTTAGTCACTAAACTGAAAGTGAAGGGTATGAATGCTGTTTTTGGTTTGAAAGTGAAGATTTCAATCGGTGTCAAAATGATGTGTGGTATCGCGACCGGCACCGCAGTCTTCCTTTTACCCTTACCAGCACCTCCCCTACCGAAATTAGTTTCCGATCGTACGGTCGATGAAAAAAAATTAGTGGAAATGCAGAAATTACTCCATGAAACAATAAAGAAAAACAAAGAAATCTATCAATTAAAAACTGCGGTAATAACATTTCTTTTCAATGAGGCACTGATTAAAATTAATTACTTCAGGATCTTGAATTGCTCAATAATCGTTCTTCAGATAACGATGACTCAGAAGATGATCAGCCAATTTTAGACTTGGCATCCGGTAATAAGAATTGCTACATATTAGAAGTAAATCAGTCAAATTTACAAAACATGTCACTCATTTGTTTATGTTTAGGTGGATGATCCTCAAGACATAGAATTAATGAATCTGTTGATGGAACCGAGACCCCCCGATGGCTTCCATGTTGTAAATACAGAATTGGTTCCCGGGTTAGAAGAGTTAGAAATTGTTAAAAACCTGCAAATGTTTACTCAAATATGGAGAGCGAAAATCCAAACACCATACAATTTCGCGAAACATTTCCACAGACTGTTGCAGAGTGTTTATTTTAAGTTACGCCGTATGATTCCATGTGCACTTTGTGATTTACAATTTAGAATCGACTTGCCGGAACCCGATGAAATACAGCTGAGTGTTCTAGGTAATTGAGGTAAAACATGTTTGTACTGTCATTTTTATTTTGTGGGTTTGAAGGTATGGCACTAGGTTTAGGTGATCCGCCCAAATTTTCCAAGCACAAACGTAAAAATATCCTCTTCCCTGTTAAGGACGGTACAAAAAAGACTGGTATGTTAAAATTACTTTTATAAACGGTTTATCAACGTGTCTCATTGTAGAGGATGAGTTAATCTTTAACTTAGAAGATGATCAAATTCCAGAACATAACGTCCACACACCTCTTATGAGTTACAATAGTTTGCATGCTCAAGCTTTAAAACTTAGACCGAAATCACCTCAACGTACAAAACTTTCAACAATCAAACAACGACATGTAAGTTAATCAAATAATATTTACAGTAAAACCTGGCTTGTTCAAAATTGAGCCAAAAATTTTCAATTTATAAATACAAGTCTTGATCATTTGGCTGAAATGGTCAGATAGTCAGGAAACCTGTAACTATCACTTGCCACACTGTCAATACTGTTAAGTGTCGAGATGTGTATTGTGTATTATCCTAAATGACATGAAAATTGCAACATCAAGAAGGGGTGTGAATTTTTTGACCAAACGTGGCAGAAACTTTCTCAAATTTATTTTTTATCAAAAGTACATTGCAAATCTATAAATACATCATTAATGAGACGGGGTAGCAACAACACTTTGTTTGTTGGTGATTCTTAAGTCGGCAGTGGATTCTATTTCTAAGCCGCAGCATTCACATCGACTTCCTTCGACCACGGTTTTCAGGCTGCGCCTTTCATCGGGTCTCTTGTTCGATTTAAACTAAAAATGCAGCAGGACTAGTTGGGCATCTAAAGGTGGCCTAATTATACACTTTACCTTCCTGTTTATAAACGCCAGCATCTTAAAGACAGTCAGTATTGCTACGAAGAGCCCTGTGTAGACCGCTAGTGTTATCACCTCACAGATGATACAAACCATCTAAACAGTAAATTGTAAGTTATACCAATAAATCGGAATCAATTACGTACCTTGAACAATTGAATCGATTTGTTTTAAATAAAGATCTAAATTACGGGTACACAAATGAAGTTTGCGCGGGCGAATTTCAAAATGGCTGACACTGAAACAATTGACGTACATCGGTTTTACTGTATGCAACACCTGCTATGATTGGATTTGTTACATTTTAGAAAAAATTTAGTTTTTATCAAAAGTATATTGCAATTGTATAAATACGTCATCATTGAGACGGGATAGAGACAACGCTTTTTTTGTTGTGATCCTTAAATCGGCAGTGGTTTTTTTTAGTAAGCCGCAGCATTCATATCGGCTTTCTCCGACCACCACTCTCAGGCTGCGCCTTTCATCGGGTCTCTCGGTCAATTTAAACCAAAAATGCAGCAGGACTAGTTGGGCATCTAAAGGTGGACTGATTATAAACTTTACTATCCTGCTACGAGCGTTGCGAAGGACGCGATAGACATAACCTCACACGTGACACAAAACGGCATCTAAACAGTTAATTACAAGTTATACCAACGTACCTTGAACGATTGAATCGATTTATTTTAAACAACGACCGAAAGGAAGAAGTCCTAAATTACGGATACACAAGTGAAGCAAGTGCCGGCGAATTTCAAAATGGCTGACACTGGATTAATTGACGTACCTACATTGGTTTTACTGTATGCAACGCCTGCTATGATTGGATTTGTTAATAGACATAATGTACAATTTAGAATAATTTATTTTTTATCAAAAGTACATTGCAATTGTATAAATTCGTCATCATTGAGACGGGATAGCGACAACGCTTTGTTTGTTGGTGATTCTTAAATCGGCAGTGGGTTTTTTTTCTAAGCCGTAGCATTCACATCGACATTCTTTGACTACCACTCTCAAGCTGCGCCTTTCATCGGGTCTCTCGTGTAATTTAAACCAAAAATGCAGTAGGACTAGTTGGACATCTAAAGGGCTGATTGTAGACTTTACTATTCTGCATATAAACGCTAGCATCTTAAGAACCAATAGTATTTCTACGTAATACATCACCTCACACATAATACAAAACGCCATCTAAACAGTGAATTATAAGTTATACCAATAAATTGAATTGAATTACGTACCTTGAACGATTGAATCGATTTATTTTAAACAAAGACAAAGAGGATGAAGTCCTAAATTACGAATACACAAGTGAAGCTTGGGGGCGAATTGCAAAATGACCGAAACTTGAGCAATTGACGTTCATCGGTTTTACTGTATGCAACGCCTTCTACGATTGAATTAAGAACTAAATGGCATGGAAAGAAGGGGTGCAAATTTTCTGATCAAACTTGGCAGAAAGGTAATAATTGACTATAATTGCAAAGAAAAAGAACAAAAGATTTACACAATTTAATTTAATTTTTATTAATTTTACACCCCCTCACTCTTCGTGGCATTGATTCCAGTAGATGGTCCTCTTGCGGTATGGTGTCCCAAGCAACCTGCAATTCATGCCGTAGAGCTTCTAGTGTTTGCGGGGGATTCGCCAAGTTCATCAGTTTCTTTCCCATAATGTCCCACATGTGTTCAATTGGCGAGTGGTCGGGAAATCTGGCTGACCATGGTAAGATATTGACATGGACCTCTTTGAACTGGTTGAGAGAAGTTCTCGGCCGTTATCCTGCTAGAAAGTGATTCTTTGAGCTCCTGAAGATATGGAAGAATATGGGGTTCCATCACCTCATCAAAGTAAAGCTGGGCGTTCATGGTACCTCATATGAACATCAACTGAGACCTGTTTCCATATGCTATAGTATACCATTCCATAACTCCCGCGACTCGGTACACACTCCTTTCAACACAAAATTGAATATCGCGACATTCCCCACGTCTTCCTCTGACCCTCATGCGACCATCATGCATCCCAATACAAAATCGAGACTCATCACTATGCCAATCCACGTTCCAGTGCATTCGTAACCTGCACCACTCCAAATGTTGATGTCGTGTGCACAGAGCCGCGGAAGCTATGGTATAGGGTGCTACAGCATATGAGAACAGGTTTCAGTTGGTATTCATCCGAGGCACGATGATGATGAGGTAGTGGAACCCCATATTCTTCCATAGCTTCAGCAGTTCGAAGACCCACAATTCGAACCGTCACCACATAACGAGAACTTCTCAAAACCGGTTCAACGAGGCCCATGTGAATATCTTGCCATAGCCAGTCAAATCTCCTGATCTCTCGCCAAATGAACAGACGTGAGACATTACGGGAAAAAACTGATGAACTTAGCGAATTTCCCTCGATTTGTTCCTTTGCTTTAAAATTTTTCTGCCAAGTTTGGTCAAAAATTCGCTCCCATTCTTGGTGTTCAATTTCCGTGTCTTTTGGTTTAACTACACAACTTGGCCCGCATTTAGGTTACAAAGTTGGTCAACGAAAATTGTTTCTGTTAAAACTGATCAATTAACAAAAACTGAATGTTAGGGGCCGTAATTTAAAAACTTAATTTCAACAAATAACATTTTAAATTATTGAAACGCAAACGATAAAGAAATGTTTAGAAATATTTAGAAATATTATGTTTGTATTGATATTTGATTAATATTTTTAATTGAAGATTAAATTGTTCTATCAAATTATAGGGCAACAAATCGGAAAATTTTCTAGTTACGGCTCTATTAAAATTCAATTTCGATCTAAAATTCAAACTGAATGAACTTAGTTTTACTGTATTATTTAATAGGTGCCATACAGAGAACGGCACGGTGTCGATATAACGCCCTTATCTTATGTACCTGGAGGCAAGATCGAAAGATACTTAGGAAATTTAAATTTTTTTTTTATTCGTGAAACCACTTCAATTAGAGAGGTACGTATTTGGTAACGATAACGAAACGAAACTGTAGTGAATTCGTTGTTTAGGAAGGTGGCCTTAGCGGATTTCTTCACAGCTTTATAACGGAAGTATTAGCTATAGTTCGAGCCCACGTTACAGCATTGGGTGGAAACGCGATGGTCGCCTATTACATGACGGAATGTGTTTTATATCACAGTTTACACAAAAATCAGGTGAGATCAATTTTTCAAGCGCTCGTAAAGTTTTTGCAACGTGTCGCAAAGGTTGCAATTATAACGCGGTGTGTATTACATGCTGAAATTTCATACCTGATCGAAATAAAACTGATACTTTTTTGTGACCTGTATTTTTGCGAATAAAAAAAACAACTATTTTCACCCTGTTTTCGTTAATTAAAACACGGCTGAAATGTATGCAAGGAGCTCCTGTTTTGCATTTTCATTTAATAGCGGTTTGAAGGGTGAAAAATAAAATGTATTTCTCAGAGGTTGATAGCGATACGCCTTGTAATTGTTTTGTTCATGTTGACGACAAGTAATTAAATTCAATATTAATAATCAACGAAAATATGTTTGTGACGTGTTTTAATAATACGGGCGCTTGTGCTTTTTTCAGGGACAATGTCTTATCAACGTCGGAGGAGATGTTGTTTTTATATCATACTTTTCCGAGGACCAATGAAGCTGCTAGTCGCTCTTATTAAATTTACATATGTTTATTATATTAAGCCGAACAAAAGAACAAGATATGATCAATACATAAAAGAATCCTTTTTGTTTCTGTCATTAAGAGGATTTTTTTCTTTTGAAAAACGATACTTTCAATGTGATTGTTGCCCACGCATTAAAATTTAATTTCTGAATTCGCGTTTCCTTTGGGTTGTTCTTTGGTTTGTAGTTTTGAAAAATTGGAACGCAATTGTACAATTAACCGATTACACTACAAGGTCTGTTACTTTCGTTGTTAAATTTAAACCGTGTTGTTGAAACATTAAATAAATTTGATATAACAAAGAAATTTTTAATTTTTTCCTTGTTGCGATTAAATAAGTCGGGTGAAAACAAAATACTCTACTTATAAATATATAATTATTTTTAATTACACATAAAAGAAATACATTTTTACAATGTTTACACAGGTGTATTAATTATAGCTGAAAATGAGAAGCGTTTGTTTCCCAAAACCAAATAAAATTCGTCGAAATCAAATCGAAAATGGGAAATTCAAACGCTACATTTAGTATCCCATGCGTCTTCCGAAACGAAGGAACACGTGGTCAACATCTTGCCTTTTGGCCCCACGGTCGAAAAGTTGCGTGTCCAAAACATCAACTAAAAAATCATAAATTAAACAAGTTACACACACGTACGTCGGAGTCACGTGCCGGATTCCCTGGAAGGATTTTCGACTAGGACTTGCTCCAGTGCGTAGCAAAGCTGGCGGATTTTTGGCGGTGCGTCAGAGAGAGCGTTGGGCTGGCATGAGGCGATCATGGGCACACCGACGGTCAAAGTTGACGTCGATAGAAGGATCGCGACGATTCCAACGACAACCGTTAGGACAGTGTATTGATGCATTCTAAAATTTCAGAAAAACTATTTCAATTGCGAAGCACGTGCTGTCAAATGCACCGTTCCATATTTGATCACGTACAGAGGATCCCCATCACAAGGTTTGCGTTGTTGGAACGGCAGGATAATACCCGCGCCGCCGTAAAATAGGCGTCCGGGTGATTGTAATTTTTTCGAAAAGTCATTTTCAATTTTAATAAATCAAGTTTACGAGCGCACAGCAAACTCATAAAAGTAAGACAATAACCGACGTCGTTAATACCCCCTTTCGATTAGAACGTTATTTGCATAGTTTGTATGATTAAAGGTCCAATATCACGTTTTATTAAAAACTTGAAAAGAAAAATCACAACGGTGATACTTACATAGTCGAAGTTATGGTTTAAAGTTATAAATAAAATCTGCAGCACAGTACACGAAGACACTGTAAAACCGGACGCCCTCAACTAATGGTCTGGTGGATGAACTAGGAGCATCTCTTATAAGTACCGTTTGTTGCGCCTACGACTTTTTGCGCTGCTGCTCCCGCTCTTCGTTGACGCCACCCTCGCATTATCATCCCCAATCTTGACATCGACAATTAACAGTCATTTACCGCAGTAAACAATTGTGATAAGAATCGATTTATTTTCCGGAAATATTACAAATCGCTACTTTCCAAATTCCTGTAAGTCAGTTTTAACTATCAAATATGTCCTATAAAAAATTTAAATAATCATTGAAGAACGTCTAAAAACTAAAATTTCATTATTCCTACATTATGCGTGAGCTAATATTAATAATACTTCACAAATTGAAAAATTATCCAAAATAAAGAGGTTTTTGCTAAGCAACAATTTTTAAATTAGTTTACTGAAGGGTAATTCCATTCAAATGCCACTCACTGTATAATCAAAGATTGTATTTACTTTATGTATTTAAATGATTAATATTTTGTTTCCGGAAATTTATAGGCTCAAAGTCTTGATTTTGAAACTGTTATGATGTTAAATAAAAATTAGATTTTTTCAAAATTGTCAATAAAAAATGTTGTAATTACTGTTTTCCAACTTATGTGAAACCTTTATTGGTCGGAAATATTACAAGTTCCGGAGACTGTAACTTATTTTTATTAAACAACATTTTGGCAGATTTCCAAATCACCAATTAGAAAATATTACCAAAATAAAAAATCCAAATCGACACAATTAAATTTATTGAGGTAAACAATTAAATAAATACTTATTGGTTAGAAATATTACAAGTTAATAGATCTTTGAGGACGGGTTGTGATTCGAAGTCGTAGGCTCTTCTTGTAACTCAGTATTATCAGTCGGAGTGGGCTAAACAAAAAAAAAAAAATTAACTCGAATATTTGGTCAAAGTTCGCAGTCATAATCTGAAAATACAATAAACCCTACTTATATTAAAAAAAAAACGTTCAAATAATTTTTTAATGAAGGCAGGTTTTCTTGTATCGCAAATGCGTTATGAACAATTTATATTCAATGACATGCAGAATATTATGATGTTTAATCTTCGCAAATCAAATGTATTATGTATAGAATATTTACGCAAATAATTTTCCCGGAGACTATTTTTATTTTCAAAACCGATTCAAAGTTAAGTGACTTAATTGCTGCTAGCATCAATAAAATTGCAATAAAATAAAGTCACTTTGATCATTAATATCGCACATTTGACATTAAAATTAAAGTGCTTTTTGAAGTGGAAAATTTTCCAGCGCCAACAAGTCCAGTAAGACTTGAATAACAATTTTGACAATAAGTTCGACCAAAAAGAAGAAAACAGCAAAAGAACTGAGAATCTCGGTAGGAGATATGTTATCCCTTAAATAGATTTAATACGCAGAAGCCTGTAAGTACACAAGAATAAAGTCATAAAGGTTAAATTACATCACGACTGGCCACTCGGACCTCAAGATCAAAGCAAATCCTTAATTTCTGATGGCACAACTAACACAATCCGCAAAGAACTATTGTAAGGAGATGGTTTAATTGAATCTTCCAGTGTAAACGGACATAATTAAAGATTATGAGCCTCTCGGGTTTTTCGCCACCGGGTAAGGTAAACTGAACGTGGGGGATCGGTGTAAAAATAAAAAACAAGGCCGGTCCTTGAGGAGTTACAGAAATATTTTTTTAGGATTTCAAAATTTCCTGAAATCAATTATTCATTTCTTTGTGTGTAAATTTGTCTATAAAAAGCAAGTGAAATCATCGCAATCAAGTGGGTTGTTTTCGAAAATTGATTAACTTTCGGGTTGCTTAAAAGCATAAAAAATCGAGTAAATTCAAAATTATTTTAATTTTACTTTGTTTAGTGCGTTTTTGCTAAATTTCAACGCACAAAAAAGGACTCTTGTTTAGGTTTTTGCTTAATATCTCCTAAATTATGCGTTCTACAGAAATAGTTATTTGGTTCTTTTTAATGTAGATGAAATTTTCTAATGCCAAACCAAGCTCCGCACGTCCAGAACTTTTTGAAAAACAGCTCTTGTTCATCTTATTACCTTAAGAAGAAAAATGTATATAGGGTCTTTCACAACTCGCGCCCTAGGGAAAATGAGGAAACGCGAGACGGCATTAAGATATGTGTAAAGAAAAGAAAATCTAACTTGAAAGGTACCTATTAGAGAAAAGACAACTTAAAGTTAACCAATCAGAGACAGGCGCCCTCAAGGTGTGTGTCGTAATTTTACGTTACTAGGTTATAATAAAAAAGCAAATCTTTAAAATTATGTGGGTGCCTGGGTTTTTTGAAAAATGCCACTGTCAAATTAAATTTGATAAAGTGAAGTCAAAACGTTTTAATGTGTCCATAATCATGTATTTAGTCGCTGATTATCTCGAAATGATTATAATTTTTGTAGAATGTGGTCGTAATGCCACGGAAGCAGCGAGGGTCTTTTCCGAACGTTTTCTGGACAGAAATCACCCTGATCACAAGGTAATGCTACGAGTGATTGCAAGGACGCACGAGACAGGTCAAGTTCTAC
This sequence comes from Dascillus cervinus, assembly GCA_949768715.1. Lineage (NCBI taxonomy): Eukaryota > Metazoa > Arthropoda > Insecta > Coleoptera > Dascillidae > Dascillus > Dascillus cervinus. The sequence continues at coordinate 7,384,512 of OX458323.1, forward strand.
CAAATCGAAAAGAGTCTGGTGGTCCTCCCATGACTGCGCGTACAGTTCAGAATGAAGAAGCAATTCTAAATGCTGTTATTATAATTTTGATTTTCAATAAAATCGTTTCTTTTCTGAACCGCCAATAGTTGTTCTAATTTTAAAGAATTCAAAGATAAAACCTTGCTAACCTAAAATTATTGACACTGACAACTCTGATCTGTCAGATCGACAGGCACACTAGTAATATTTTTGAAACCTAGCAACCAGTTTTATTTTTAGTAACACTTGGTGTTGCCCTTCCGGGATTGGTGGATTTAAAACCCTATTGACTCTGTTATGCAAGCACGAGTAATTTATTTTCTTGCATTTTCTGACAACCTATTGTCGTCGGCACATGTCAGTTTTCTCTAGGGCGCGAGTTGTGAAAAACCCTGTATATTATAAATATACAGATCAGCAATTACTTTGTATTTTTATGTAACCTTTGAGACTGTTGCATTGTGTGAAAACACAATGAGATTATGTTTAAAAAAACATAATCTCATTTTAAAGAAATAAGTTGTTACTTTTGTTTTTAATAACTGCTGGTTTATTTATTTATTTACTATTTTTAATTTACTGTCATTATATTTTATGACTTGTATAATTTTGTAACTTTTCAGTTAAAGATTATTTTTTACCTATGCGTTTTGCAGTGGTGAAAAACAGTAGTAATTCTTCAAAATTTATTTACAAAAAATAGGATTAACATTATTTTAAATTTCCTAATAAAATATGCTCTTAAATTAAATTTTTCAACCACCTATCTGGTAAGAGTTTAACAGATTATTAAAAAGGTAAGCTAACATTACCGTTTATTGACTGATTGTTATGGTTTCGACCTTGTTTATCGGCAGGTGAATGGTATTCTAAAAAATGTGAGGGTTATGTAGAGCTTGTTATATATTATGCATAAATTGGCTGGTCTTAATAAGAGTAGGCTAATTCGCATTCTAGAATGCGCATTGAAATTTAGCATAAACGTAGTAATTTTTTATAAACACATCAGAGGGTCAATTATAAATATTTTATCATTTAAAACTGACGAAGTTACAAACGTATACGAATTTGTGCACGGAATTACAACAAATCGATAATACTGGATCAACGCGAGTAACATCTGTACGTCTATTAAGAAATAATTGTTGTTTATCGCCCAAGAAATCCCAATTAAGTATTCCAGGCAAGCACTGGTATAATTTAAATCGGTGTTGGTCTACGTTTTCCCTTCAGATAAAAAAAGGACGGCCATATCATTTAAAACCCTGTTTCAGGAACGTCATTACAATACAATGCAGAAAGTACAGCTGTTCATTGGATGGACCGTTGCTTTCATTATATGAATGTCTGGTACAAGGGGTCAGAGGTTATGAACAATGTTCATGACAAACAGTATTTAGAGTCACCTGTAATCAATTTACATGACCACAAAGACCGGAAATTCGAATTACCTTTTTATTTCGAATATCTAATGGCAAATACAACGTATGAAGGACAGTTTTTTTTGTAGGACGTAATTGACGCAGAGGGGCGCAATTTTCAATTTCAATGATATGGGCGGTTGGCTAATGATTCGCAAATAGTAGCAATTTAAGGAAAATGTAATGTAAATATTTTCTCATGTCAATTTGTAGAAAAACAAAAAATCTTGACAAGCAAATTGGATGGGAAATGTGTACTCCATCAGAAGTCCATATGTTAATGACAAAATACACTTCCATTATCTTTGAGTAGTAAATACAAGCGATAGCATGCGTCGAAAGGCTGAAAAGAAAATAACAAAAAAAAATAAATAAATGAAAATGACTAAATTTGAGAATTAATTCGGTCTTTGGATTTTTAATTTCCCAATAGGGAATATGCATGAAATTTAAATTGGGTTCAAATATTTTTATTCCGAATCTTTATTGCCCGAAAATTTGAACTAAACCATTATTTTAGTAATTAATATCTTTTTAATTACTTAAAATTAATAAATAAAAGTGCAAATTAATTCAAATTTCTAAAACGCAACACCATTGGCTAAACGAAACGTGACGTCATAAGCTATGTCAACAAGTTGTACTGCGTACTGCTTACATTTGTATGGCATTGCAGGCTTTTGATCTGGGCAATTTATTTTTGGCAACTGATCTTATTGGTGATGTTGCAGTATTTGTTAATGAAAGAGGACATTTTAGTGGAGATAGTGTTACATTTTTCTTGTCCATAGGGAAATTTACATGAACACCTTTACTTCTATACTTAGCTTTAATATTCACTTGTACATACAGCTTTATCAATAAGTACTTTCATTTCATTCTCCGATGAATTAATTTCTTCAATATGGGAAGAACAGGATTCTACTTCATCGTTATTTGTTTGTGGTGGTTCACATATTTCCATAGTATCACTACTACTAGCAGTACACTCTGAGAGAGCTTTTTCTATCAGTGATAACCGTTTTCTCTTGATAGCACACATTCTTATAACGGGTGGTGGCATATTTCGATTTTGACAATGGAATATGTGAGGCAAAACTCCTTTATTTAATCGTAGTGTCACATTTACACCTTCTTGTTTCATTATGTTGTATTGAACATAATTTCTGTATCCTCCTTTATCTGTATTTGTAAATGTATTTGTAAATATAAAAACAAAACATTTAAGTGTACATAACAAATTTAAAAGTTCGAGGGATGAACGTGTCTGAAGGGATCTCTCGCTTCTGCTGTGATATAATTTAGAAACAGAGCTGAATAGTTAAATGTTTTATTGTTTTTTGTTTACGTAAAAAACAATAGCCTAAATCACAAAACTTTGTAAACTGGATTTAGATACAGTTATCTACTGCTTGTGCGATTGATTTTCAATACAAAATTTACTTCTGATTAACTGAAAGCATATTAGGTATCGAAATACCTAATTACATTTCATTTTTAAATGAGCATTCATTTTCTTTATTACGTACCATTTAAATACATTGTAATAATGGCCTTTAGATAGCTTAAGCTCTATGGTCAAAAAATTTAATAAATAAATAAATAAATAAATACGTCATATTTACATTAAAGTGATCTCCACAATAATGTAAACCAGTTGTTGCAGATACTTCATCTCTTCTAATAAACTTACACCATTTCTTACGTATTTTTGCACCCATCTTGACTCGAAAAAACACTTTATCAAGTGATAGTGATAGTGTTTTTGTATTCAGGCGCAATGCAATACTTATAAACTGGCTTTTGAGCTTTTTTCATGGTGAAATACGTTAAGAACGAAAACACCTGCAGTAAACAGTGGGCTGGACTGTTATTGACATAGCATGTGACGTCATCAACAGAGCGCGCAAAAATGGCGGCGTTTAAACAGCTCAAAATTATTCTCTATTTTAAATATTTTTTTTAAACTTGATTACAGCATTTTTGAACAGTATTTATATTTATTACTATGTTATAACGGTGTAAACAGTGAATTAAAAAAATAAAAAAATACATGCATATACCCTATTAATATTTACCTGATTACTCCGCACACTCCGCAGGTTACGTTCAAGACGAACGGAAGAAGAGGGGTAATTGATATAAGGTCAATACAATGCGAACAATGAAAATATTTAAACTTTATATGATTTCGAAATCGGTAGCTAGTTCGAATCGAGTGTCAGTTAAGTGAATGTGTTTTCTGTGATAATACTAAGATGGTAACCTTCGAGGACGAACTGGTGGACGGTGATATCAGAGAAATAATCGACGACAAGAGATCAAGCGTAATCTCGTCTCAAATTAAAAACGCGCGGGTGGATCCTAGAAATCGATACGGTGATAGTGATGGTGAATATGTTTTCGGGGTAGCTTAAATTGCTTCTTGGCTTAGCCACCCTTTCACCCCTCACAAACCGAATTTTCATTTACGTTCCAGATGTGATTACCAAACAAAACCCCTACTACAGCAAGCGCTATGAGGAGAATTACAAAAAATCGATCGAGGATCCGGAAAAATTTTGGGCGAAAGTCGGCGAACGCGTCGTCTGGTCGAAGCCGTGGATCAAAGTGCTCGACAATTCGCAGCAACCCTTCACGAAATGGTGACTGGAAACCAATTTATCTAAATTTAAATTACCAGGTCAAATTGTAGGTTCGTGGGTGGTGAGATAAACGCCTGTTATAACGCAATTGATCGCCACGTAGAAGCCGGCAAGGGATCGAAAGTGGCTCTTATTCATGATAGCCCATTAACCAAAACAATACGGAGAGTCACTTACGCGGAATTATTAGACAACGTAAGGCATCGATTTTGATCCGCACAATGAAATTTTTTATTGTTTTTAAGGTGTCGCACCTCGCGGGAGCTTTGAACGCCCTGGGGGTGTCGAAAGGCGATCGTGTCCTCATATACATGCCCTTAATTCCGGAAGCGGTCATATCCATGCTGGCGACGGTCCGACTGGGAGCCGTCCATTCGTTCGTTTTTGGAGGTAATTCCCAAACTCATCGGCGGGTTTAATTTTAATCCTTTGAATAAATTTAAGGATTCGCCGCGAGAGAGTTATGCGCCAGAATAGAACACGCGGAGCCCAAAGTTATAATAGCCGCTAGTTGCGGGGTTGAACCGAATAAAGTTATTCGGTAATTGCCGATTTTTTTATTGCTAAAATTCAAAATCAATTTTCAGGTACAAGGAAATTTTGAACGACGCCATCGAATGGTCGTCGTTCAAACCGAACAAGTGCATCATTTACCAGAGACGAAACGTCGAAATTGCTCCTTTAGACGTAGAAATGGACTTATCATGGGACGATGCCCTGAAAATGGCAAGACCGCACAAATGCGTTCCGGTCGAAGCTAACGAACCTTTATACATCTTGTACACCTCTGGGACAACAGGTACCGTATATGATGAACTTTTTAAATTTGACCTAAGGTTGTAATCCGGGGGGTTCGCTGCATGTTTCTATAAACGCGTTATAAATATTAAAAAGTAAAAGTCGTCACTTGTAGTGTTCAATTTAAAAATTAATAACTTGGGAACCTGTAACAGTTTTGACTTGCAATGACTCTCTGGAGTTAAAACACACATTCAGATACACCACTTCAAGAATGAAACAAGACAAAAAAATATTTGAATGTTCTGTGAATTTTTAAAGTTGTTCATTTTCAATTCTTACACCTCACATGTAACAATAAAATTAAAAATTTATAACTAACGAACCGGTGAAGATATTGGTTTGAAATTACTTTTGAAATGTACAGGGTGTCCCATCACTTGTGGCCACCCCCAAAATTGAGCTTTAATTGAAAGCTTTGTATTTGAAATTTGGTGCACGTATGACTCTGATATAAGGCTAGAAATTTCCGGTTTTAAATGTTAATTGTCGGCGTTAGTTTTCGAGAAAAAAAATAAAAACTGATTTTTTAGAAAAATACTATCTCCCAATTTCGTCAAATTTCACTTTTCAGGATCAGCATTATTGAGACAAAGTTGTCCAAAGTAAAAAAAAAAATCCAAAAGTTGTAATTAGCCTAAAATTCCCTTTTATTCGAATCTTAACAGTAAATGTAATGATTTACGACCGTAAAGATCCTCAATAGGCTCTCCATAAACTCAAGTACGATTTAAATTTACGGCATTGTAAAAATTTGTCACTGTCGAGTGGAAGCCGGACGAAGTAAACGTCAGTAGCGTACCTAAATCGAAGCTTTTTACATTCTTGTAGATTTCTAAAAATTTTGTCCTCTAATAAATTATGATTATGAGAACGAATATGATTTAAAGTATGGATGTTGAATTATTTTTTTTAAGTATGCTCAGGAAGAAATTTGAGAAATTTGTGAATTTTTAAAATTACCCACAACTTGCAGTGTTCAATTTAAAAATTCATAACTTAGGAATCTGTTACAATTTTGACTCGTAATTATTTTCAGCAGTTAAAACACACTTTCAGATACAACATTTCAAGAAATGAACGACAACAAAAAATATTTGAATTTTCTGTGAATTTTTAAAGTTATTCATTTTCAATCCTTACGCCTCACAAGTAACAGTAAAATTAAAAATTTGTAATAACGAACTGATGAAGATATTGGTTTCAAATTACTTTTGGTATGTACAATCAGAAAGTAATTTTGTGAAATTTAAAATTATACAAAACGTGTTGAATTTTTTGTAAATTTTTAAATTTACCCACTTTCAGAACGCCTGCGGTATTCAATTTAAAATTTTATCATTTGGGAACCTTTAACAATTTTGACTTGTAATCGTCTTCAGAAGTTAAAACATACTTTCATGAAAAAAATTTATAATTAACGCAACAGATTCGAATAAACAAATGTTCACAGATGAACGCACGCAGATGTCGCTAGCAAAATTTCAAGACTTGTAATTACATTTATCCGGATAAATTTGCAGTTTTTAACGAAAATGAAATAAATTGTTCCCGATAAAGCAGCGATTAAATTTGAGTTTAAGAATTGTCATGCAATTTGGTACGATAATTGAAACAAATTTCACTCGATTTAAAAGTTAGAAATAACTTTATCCGCAATTAAATAATCTCATAAATTTGGGGTGCGAAATACGGTGATCGATTGATTAACGATTTAGATCAGCCGAAAGGGGTGCAGCGACCAACCGGAGGCCACATAGCAACATTAGCTTGGAGTATGGATACAATTTACGGAATGGGACCTGATGACGTCTGGTGGGCCGCCAGCGATCTTGGATGGGTCGTCGGGCACTCTTACATATGTTACGGGCCGCTCTTGTACGGAATCACCAGCGTCATGTACGAAGGAAAACCGGACCGTACCCCGGATCCGGGACAGTATTTCCGGATCATCAACGAGCATCAAGTGAATGCCATATTCACTGTCCCCACCGCATTTCGCGTGATAAAACGCGAGGACCCCGAAATCGCGTACGGAAGGAGGTACTCGACCAACAGCCTCGACAAAATTTTCGTGGCCGGAGAACATTGCGATTACGAGACGAAAGCGTGGGCTGAAAAAATTTTCAAAGTGCCAGTCTTAAACCATTGGTGGCAAACCGAAACCGGCCATGCAATAACGGCGACTTGTATCGGCCTGAAGCAGAGCTTGACGCCTCCGAAGTACACCACAGGGATGCCTATTCCGGGCTACGATCGTGAGGCTGATTTGTTTTACCAACGAATGTTTTTACTTTTTTAATTTGTGTTTCAGTTCGAATAATGAAGGAAAACGGTTTAGAATCTGTGTGCCATGAATTAGGACGAATCGTGATCAAATTACCATTACCGCCCGGGACGTTATCAACCCTGTATCAAGCTCCGGAGCGCTTTTGCGAAGTTTATTTTAATAAATATCCCGGATATTATGACACCATGGACGCTGGTTACAAAGATGAGTATGGATACGTTTACGTGACGGCCCGCGATGATGACGTGATTAACGTGGCAGGACACAGACTGTCGACTTCGGCCCTCGAGGACGTGGTGATGGCGCATCCGGAGGTGGCAGATGCGGCCGTCGTGGGAGTACCAGAAGCCACCAAAGGCGAAATACCTCTTTGTTTGTTCATCATGAAAAAAAGTTAGCAAATTATCATAGGAGAGAAATTGAATAAGAAAGTATTTTTCAGATGCCCGCAAACAAGAGTCGACGATCGCACGAGAGTTGATCTGCATGGTGAGGGAATTGATCGGGCCGATAGCCGCCTTCCGGCTGGCGGTGGCCGTAAAAGGGTTGCCGAGAACTCGGTCGGGAAAGACTTGTCGAAAATCGATTTCCGATCTGGCACGAAACAAATTGGTTAAAGTAGGATTTGATTTCGAGTCGATTTGTGTGTAAGGGCCAATTTAGGTTTCAGGAACCGTGGAAGATCCGATGATTTACATGGATCTGTTGGTCACGCTGAAAAAGCTTGGGTATGCCAGTACAGCACCGGATCCCCAGTAAAATAATCGATTTGGTGAACAATGAAAGAACGAAAGAAGTCGGTCGAGTGAACGAGGAACAGAAAAAAGTCAAAGTATATCATATATGCGTGATTATATTTTTAAAATTCTTTATGTTTATTACGAAAATATTCATAGCATTTGGTAAATTCTTTAAATTATATTACAACGATACAGAACAAATATATAATATTTTAAAAAATAACTGATAAAACAAACGTAGAAAGTAGAAAAGGCCTTTTTTGCAATAATAAAATAATGTACAGGCGCTCCTGCGACATGGAATCATTAAAACACTCTACAGCATATAGTTCACCTCTCTTTAATTTAAAGCTCCAATATCTTTATTTTTATAAATAAATAAAAACACAGATAACAGAACTTAATTAAATAATTATGGTCACGGCCGTACTCCGATCCACCTGTAGTACGATCTCTCAGACGACTGGACCCGCCAGCGCCGTTGGTCGGAAGGTGATGCTGTCGGGCACGTTATCCATATTTTGTACAAAATAACAAGCATAACACGATAACGATTTAATTGTACCATTAAAAATTACAATAACAACATTAAAATTAAAAAATCTCACAACTGTAAACAGGTTTTGGCATTAAAATCTGTCAAGCACCCAAAAGCAATCCAAATGGTTTGGGGCATGTTGCACCGTTTCGCGTTTTTTTTTCTAAAAAAAACAACACCCCATTCGAATTTATTTGATAATAAGAAGTGGCAATCAAAAAATGTTCATTTTAAAATAATATTTATCTTGAATGGTCATGATTTAACTGCGGTTCGTTATGATCAACTAGAAGTGTATGGAGTCTCATAATGGACAAGGACGTGACGAACCACAAACGGTAAAATACATATTACGTTGTGATCGAAACGCGTACTTCCGCGAAGAAGGCATCGCGGGAGTGCGCGTCCATTTACCAGAATTTCAACAAGTATCGGTCGCGTGTCCCCGTTGGATTTCCGTTGGGATTTCCGTTGGATTTCCATTGAATCGACCGCGATGACCGTTGTACCTAGAAAAATGCTGGTTTCGACGGTCGACCGGGACGAGAGGTGCGACGACGGCGAGTGTGTGCGTCTCGACGCCGTTACCAGTCGGTGTTCCCGTGCGACCGTTTCGTCGATGGATCCGATACGGAGTAGTGTATAAATGTGTGCGCGGGCCCGTTGGGATTAGCGAAATGTAGCCGGACATATAGATAATAATTTTTATATTACACAGATAGGTACACATAAAAATAATATATGTAAACATGAAAACAAACAACTGCAATAAGTTATTATCAAAGCCGATATTATTATCATTATAATAAGTACCGCCGCTCAATGCGTTAATAAGTGAGGTCGTACCTACGCTTCCCGGACAACGATTCGCTGCTACCAGCGAGCCATTATACACAGCTTACTTTTTAACTATCTATATACGTCATTAGATAAATAGTACTGTTTGTATCAATTTAAAATACACATAAAGTACAAAACAAATCAATCTTTGGTGCGAGGCGTTTCGTGCCTCGCTTTTGGGATTATATCTATAATGGCTAGACTAACTATGACTAACTGAGACCTAAAATACAACAAAATGAGAGCGAGGAGAAGCAGTAATTCGACTAACAACTATTTAATAATTTAATAGTATTATCATATATAAACACTAATCAATTGTGTAACTGCAGGTGTGGTTATTGCCTCCCCTCAACAACATTTGGCAGACAACATATGTTCTCTACTACTCTTAGATAATAGTAATTTACAAGGCGAGTCGCCCCCGGCGGATTTGGAACGCCGACGGCGGCGGCTCGCAGACGAGGGCGCGCGGCACCGCATACCGGATACGGCCTGGCCGCGACGGCAGTGCACGGAGTTCCCGGAGTTCCCGGCCGTGGCGGCGGGCCTCGCCGGAGTGCACTGCGGACCGCACACCCTCGCCGCTGTGAGGGTACAGTCAGACGCACCGCTCACCTAGGCACCTATAATTAAACGCTATGGACGATCTCTCATCTTTCGCCCAGTTATTGCTAATCATGTTCAGTTCGTATGGCCAGTACGGCATTTATACCTCAATCGTATGAGTCACACAGTATCCACTAGAATAACAACAAATCAACGAATAAACAGTATGCATGGATGGGGTGTCGGGCCGGTGCCGATCGGTAGACTGGTGCTGCTCGGGTGAGGGAGCGGGTTGGTCAATGAAGGCGGGACGGGAACGCGAGCGGAGAGCTAAACAGCCGTTTCTGTGTGGCTGTGGGAGGACAACCGCTCCACGTCTATTTCGGGAATCGTCAATTCGTCTGGGATGTTATCAGCATACTCAATGGAAGAAGTTTGAGACAACCTCTTTGAGAGTGATGTCTGTTTGCGGAGTACCTCGGCAAGGGAAGTATTGCTGTGTTCGCCGTACCGAGCATCTAGGCCCTGACGGAAAGCATTAACTACTCGGATCTGAAATTAACAAGAAACAACAAAACAGGGAGAATTAAAATAAGAACATTCCCGGGAGGGTGGCGAGCAGTTAGCACAGCAGAAAAATACAGCACACAGCACACAGCTCAAAATGTTAATGCAACCCTAACGTGCAGTTCTCTATCCGGTTCCGGTGAAAGATAGTATATGTTTGTGCCGTGTTATATTTGAAGAAAAAAAAAAGAAATAATTACAAAACGGTGCGGCAGCGTTCTATTCAAGCAATTAATCGGCGCAAAAAAAAATTACCGAGAACCGCAACGCTAGGGCCAGATATCGACAAATAATACAAACATGCGACCAATTCAAATCATCACATGCCACAAGAGGCTAGCAGTGGCTGCGTACAAAAAACGCGTGTTAATGAGGCGGTACAAAATGACTTGCAGCACTGCCAGAGGCAATGTATTTGTGTTGAGCCATTTTACATGCCGTGTGTGTATTCGGACAGACCGAGAGACAAGCCTAAGCGGTACATTCAACGATTCCGTGGCAGTTTTATATCAAAAAAAAGCTACAGTTCGAAGTGTCAGTTGGAACCAACACTAAATTTTGCAATTTAAATCATCAGCGAGTGGTTGCAACTTCCACTAGGCTAGAAATATAGAAAAATAACCGAACGACACTGGTAGCAAGCAATCGGAGGAATTTATCAAACCGAATGACAAGGGTTTAAACACTGAACTTGCATTTTTTACAAATCAAAACAATTTAGAATTGTTTCAGCACCACTTAAAACACATACGAATAACAATAGTCTAATACATACAGTCTTTACCAGATATTGGTTACTTTGCTTACGTGATTTTGCCCCACCTGTATGTATGTATATGTGGGTATTAGTAAACACATAAACTATATAGTTTCAACAAAAAAACAAAAAAATCATTATTATAAATATTAATGACACACAAAATATTAAGGCTTGTTATATATCAATTAGATTTACCGTTACATACGCACATGCATATGCGTATCATGAATGCATACGCATATGCATGCGCTAATGTGCTATAAATAAACATTGCTAAATAAAAATCATTCGTTTAATAGTTTTATTAATAAAAAAAATAAAATAATCATAATAATCGAGTACCGAAAACAGCAAATATAATTAATCATTGTTAAATAAAATTAAAAAAAAACAATAAAGTATAAGTACACTTGGTCAAGGTATATTATAAACAACAAATATGTTTTGAGTTAAACAATTTGAGTTAAATAAATAAATGGAAGCCTCTACAGTTTAAAATATTTAACAAACAATTACTAACTATATGCAACGAGGCCGTTCGTGTTCCTATGCATATCAGGCATCAAAGAGCTTAGTGGCTGGCATTCGAATTAAATAAAAATTCACAACCCAATCGTGTAAATGTAAACTGTATTTCAATATATTTACGTACGCATAGCGACACATGAATATATAAAATACATTTTTATTGGAATAGGCCACAATGTGACATTGATTTTTATTAAACTTTTTTTTTTAGTTTCATGTGTAAAACACAAAACGGAAAGAAAACCAAAAATAAACCAGAAACAAACCAAACCAACGAAAAGGAAAAACAAAAAACAATTTCTTTTCCCCAAAGTTTTGACAGTTGAAAAAGAATTGGCCGAGCAGTCGTTTTGAGCGATCATATGCATCTGTGAGCTACAAGTAATAAAAGAGTCATGCGGCATGCAAACGTAAAAACGGAGCCTACTTGACAGCATCAGACAGAGAAATACGGAAAATTACTTCACAAAAAAAACTAAAAAAACAAAACCAATCTAAAAAAAAAAAAACAAAACTGGTTGCTTCCATATCGCGGATTCAAGCAAATTTAAATTCAGTGACTGTCATCACGATATGGAAACAGAAGCAACACAAACCAACAAGAGCGAACGAGCGGGCACACGAATACGTAGCGGACAGAAAGATGTAGGAAAGCGGCTTACAGCTTGGTCAGTGGAGCTCTTGCTGTACGGAACCGGAATCAAACGCTCTTGCAATTCACCACCTATCACCTTCAAGAGTAAAGGGCAACGTTAAGAGTGGTTCGATAGACAGTGAAAGACACATACAATAGATAGTGCACAGAACAAGATAGATCAGATACTACTGAGTAACCTAAGAAGAGTGAGGGTGCGACCGGTGCCGGCGAGACCTCACCATCCGGAGGAGCGGCACCGTGTCGCACCCTGTGCGTGGATGGGTGCATATGTACGTAAAACGTCACAAATACACTGATCCACTCGTGCTGTAAATGAAAGTGTTATAGTCAACAGACACACGATTGCTCGAAACGTGTATCCTACATTTGGCCCAACGCCAAAATCTAATGAAGAGAACAGAGCATCAATATTCGTTATTTGTGTTGTACATCATAGAAAAGTAAGAGGCTGTATCGATACAATGAATTAGTAAGTAAAAAAAATTAAAGTAAGTACTTATTCTTTATAATTAATATGAATGTATTAGCTGAATGATTACGTTTTATTAGTAGGTATTTGAAATGGCCTGCAAAATCGCCGACCGGTGAATGTAATTGATAGTAATAGTAAAAAATGTTTTTTTTTTTTAAAATGAATATATATTATATATATAAGTATAAAAAAAAAAGAAAAATCGTTATCATAATCATAACGCTGGCGTTCGACACACAATACAGTTGACTCGCAGTTTGTGTGCATGCGTTGATCAAGTTCAACAAATAAAATATCTGTTTCCATCACCACTACCTGAGAAGTCTAAGGCTATCTAGAATGCTATACATACAAACTATTTATTCTACAAGAGTGTAAGAAACATTATGTACAAAAATAATACAAAAAGACGCAGATTTGGTCAAGTAAAGATAGTTCACTAAGTGCTAAGCTGTCCAAAAAGGAAGAGGCAGGTCGAAATGGTCGGGAGCATCCTATGGCAGGGTGGCACTAGTTACGAGCGTCATGCACTGCTCGCCGCGGTACAAAACCGGACAGGACCGGCACTAAATGCGAGTCTCATGCACGGGTTTTGGCAGCTCGGAGTTGGCAGGTGTGGAAGGTGCAAACTGCAGGTAGTGGGGAGGAGGCCTTAAGGTGTGGGGAGACAGCAGCCGATTGCCGGCTCCGGCGTGATCGTCGCGCTCGGTCTTCGGTGGCTGCGGCGACAGTTTGTTCGCAGTGGGGTCCTCATCAATGTAAGTGATGTCAGAGAGAGGACGTGGCGGCCATGGGCCAGTGTGGCTTCGCGAGCTGCGCAAACTATGTAAGCTGTGTAAACTATGTACCGAGCGGCGTTCCTCCAGATCCTCCAGGGTGGACTTGAAAGCTCTGATTACTCGCAGCTGCAAACACAGGGAAGCAGGGTACTCATGAGGCTGGGATTAGCATGCACACACGCTTCATGCGCACGTTCTCTCACACCATGCGTGGCACGCGCACACCTGCTCACTCGCGGTGTGCCCACGGCCTACGCCAGCGGACACTCAAGTCCTTACGTCGAATTCCGCACTTTTGGTGATAATTTAACGCGGATCTTTTTCTTTAATTAAATGATCGGGAATACATGACGAAGAAGCCATACCGCATCAGTTGCGTACCGGACGGACCGACAGGCGCACCGCACGCAAGCACTGAAGGATGTACACAAGCGGGAATGCGATAAAGCGTCAGACCATCGAGTTTGAGATACGGAAGAGACGCGCGCATTTTGTGTTTCTGGATGAATGTGACGATGCACTTGGCTGTGTTGTCGCGGAGGGAAGCACTCACTGTGTTAGTCTAATTCTAATGGCTACAACCGATGAACTACTACAGGATGGACGACATCCGGTTAAGTGAAGTGGCTCTAATACAACTAACATCAGAGTGCAACAGAACAATATCGCATCGCAATAGTTGCATAAGCAAAAGCCCTACTAGAAGCTACATACTTGTTTGTACTGCGACAGGATTTGCTTGAGACACCCACAGCGTTCCTATACCTCAGTTTCTCTCATCGGTTCGGCCGGCTAACAAATAAATCAAAATTAAATACCTAAATCGATAGGTACAAAGTGAATCATCTAATACTCTTGTTTGAAAACAAAAAAAAAATGAATTTTGCTTTTGTTTCGTTTTGCATAAATGTACTAAATGAGGAACGTATCAAGATGGTACGAAGAAAGCAACTCGCTTGCAACATTGACAACAAACACTTAAGAAGGGAAGCGACAGCATACAAGAGACAGAACTTTTGGAATAGTGATCGAGTTCCGTGGGTGTGGTGCAACCTTGAGACAACACAGCCAATTCGGGGCTCGGGCACGAATCGGACGAACGGGCGCACATGCAAACTACTACCCCCGCTAATGGCGCTAAACGCTAGAGCTACGTGTACCGCAGGATAATGCTAGTAACTACGTGGTAATGCAACGCGGTGTTGGTGGCGGGACCATCAGTAAACATGCGTGGGCTAAGAGGTCAGCTCGTGGCAGGCATCGATGGCCAGTTTTTCTGTGCCATCATTGCCAAATGTGTTAGTATTACGCAAGCAAATGCTACTTAAAATATCACCAATAAACAAAAAAAACTCGACACAAGGTATCGACGAGGACGAGTGTATGTCCACTGTTTGCCGAAGGTCGTCATCATCAAATAGAACACAAATTTATTATCAGTTTTCATGTCAGCTTTCGTGATCAATTTTCTAGTTACAAATTTACACATTATCTCTAAGCTACAAGGAACAGTGACAATTAAAGCAGATCAGGATTCCCGATTAATCCATTTTACTTAACATGCTTTTTAAAACACACTAACACAGACAAGGGATTGACTAGGAAGGAAGGTAGGAAGCCTCAACTGATGTTGTGCCTAACTACCTATCGACCTGTTGGGACTGAGCTCTGTTCATCAATCACTCCGCCTAGTACACCGACCGCTCTGAGGTTGTCCGATACATCCCCAGTGCGACTAGCGACTCAATTGTGTGGTTCACATCGCAACTAGACCAAGATGCACACACTTACCTGTGTTTGTAACCTAGTCAAACCCCGAATCCATAAAATTTGACCGGCACGTGGTTTCTTATCCGAATCCACGTCGAACTTCTCATCTCCTATCGGAATATTTTCTGTGTATTCCTCAGGATGTCCTCTTCCCCAACTAAACACCACGAAAACAAACTGCCATTAACAATATTTAAAAACAACAAATGTAACATACGATAGGATCTTAGGTATTTTACGAGTAGGTACTGTCGTCACGAGCTGGCCCCACAGCAGGGTTCCAACGCCGAAGAAAAGACACCAAAGCCACTGTTCAAGTGTCAGTTCTTTGGTTGAAAATGCCATCTTGCCCAATTGAATTATTCCAATCTATTATTATTATTATTATTATTATTATTATTACCTAAACTATAATTAAACCTCTACATACTTGAGCAGCACAGGTGAATATCCATATTGTATAAAATATGGGATTCGTGAATATTCCTTCAAAGACATTCCTCTGTCCGTGAATCTTTCGAGCATTGAATTCATTAAATAATGTCATCATTACAAATGAATTGAATATAACAGTAAAGTGTTGAGTAGGACCTGCCATGTAATCAGCACCACGGCCCGATTCAATATCCAACAAGACATCACCTGTTTAAAATTTATTGTTACTTAACTTGCACACTCAGAGACATGAAAAATGCAACTTTATCGCTAAACTCACCTACAAACAATAGTGTAAATATAACAGTTAATTGATAAACAGCTTGACCCAGAATGTTTTTCATCATAGTTCTAGATATCAACGGTTTCGTTCTTCCGTAAGGTTTTCTTAAAAGCAACTCTGGGGTGGGAAGTTCTGTTGCCAGAGCTAGCGAAGCCAGAGTGTCCATAATTAAATTCACCCACAACATTTGCACAGCCTGAAAACAACAATAAATGGAAAACAATAAATTGGAATGTGATATTTACCTTTAACGGACTGTCTTGAACTGCACAAGCACCAATAAAAGCTACAATAACAGCCACAACATTTACAGTCAATTGGAACTGTAAAAATTTGGCTATACTATCATAAACATTTCTACCCCACATAACAGCTTTAACAATACTACTGAAGTTATCATCAGTTAAGATAATATCAGATGCCTCCTTGGCTACATCAGTGCCGGCAATGCCCTGAAGAATCGAAAATTAGTCAGGGAAAAACGTTAAATTGCATCTTTACCATGGCAAAACCAACATCGGCCTTTTTCAAAGCAGGACCATCATTGGTACCATCTCCAGTTACCGCAACTACTTCCCTTTGTTCGCTTAGTTTACTATCAATAATGCCCTTTACTAAAGTATATTTATCAGTAGGTGATGAACGGGCTAGAACACGTAATTTAGGCCACACTTTGTCGAGAAGATGCTGTTGCACCTGGAAAAACAACATAAGATTTTGTCGAGAGATTTGTGCCATCACATACTTCTCCCGTACTATCCCTAATTCTCCTGTTAAATTCTTTACCCTCAAGAATGAGGAATTCTTCGTTTGGTCTCAAAATGCCACATTTCGTGGCGATAGAACGGGCAGTATTGATGTTATCTCCTGTAACCATTCGCACGGTAATGCCGGCCTTTTGACATTTTCTTATAGCTTCTGGCACTTCCGGTCTTACTGGGTCTTCAATTCCAACAACACAAAGGCAAGTTAAATTATTTACAATATTCTCTTCGTCGTCCCAATTGGGCTCATTATCTATGTGAACTTGATTGATTTCTGCTTTTCCAGGAACAAAATCACGGTATGCAACAGAGATGGTCCGTAATCCCTCACAAGCCATTGGTTCGATTACCTGATGCAACAAACGTTCCTGCATATCTCTAGTGAATTTCTCCAGACGGCCTTCATGACCATAAATAAAGGCACACCTTTAAATCAAAACAATTAACTGACGACCTCACACTCATCCAGGGTTGCCAGTCTGTCAAAAATACCCCTTCCCTCGACACTGACGTTCCTTTTTATCGTTTGTGGGTTCCCCATTCGTGATAAAAAATTCAACCTCAGTGCCTAGGTCCCCCTCTTGTCTCGTTTGATATCCACAGATCCGGCAACCCTTGTTTGGTTGCACCTACTTGTTCAATATCATTTCAGAAGCACCTTTTGTGAACAGCCGGAAACCTCCACCTTGTCTAGGTATAACGGTGCTCATGGACTTCCTTACAGAATTGAAAGTATAAACACGGGTGAAAGTTTCTTCCGGATGGTCATCACGAATAGTTTGATAATTTTTTTGTAAACCCATAACGAAACCTAACAGTGCACATTCAGTCTTATTGCCAACTTGTTTCGGTAATTCACTAGGCTCTTCACCGGGCTGTAATTGAGCCATTACAAATTGGTCAAAAAAAGTACAGTAATCCCCCGAGATACATAACACGCGACTTACGTAAATTCGCAGTTGTGTAAAATGAAAATTTCAAAAATTATAATATTATACAGGGTGATTCCTAAAATACGTCCCACGCTCTAACTCAGTTATTTATTGCCCGATTTCAGAAAATAATAAATAATTAATTAGTTGAATAAGTACTACACGGTATTAGTTTGGATTTTTCCCACATTAACTTCAATGCGAAGCGACAGTCAACTTTTTTTTTAAGATGGCAATATGGCAATATACATTTTTTTATTTATTGTGGTAGAGAATTTTTTTCTAAATCCAATGATATCTAATAACTTGACATTGAAGTAATATTAAGGAGAAAAAAAAATAAAATATTTTATCAAAATAAGTCGGAGTTGTAATAAAAGAATTTAGAATGCCTTGGAAAACAATAAGATCATCACATGATAAATGTCATTTAAGTGTCAATATAAGAGTTTCATTCAACTTTTCAGCTATTTTATAATTCGAATTTATCATTTTTATGTGAAATAACACAGTAATCATGAATAATAATGAATTGACTGAAATATTTTATTCAAATAACAAAACCATTTCAAGCAAAAAAGAAAATGTTCTTCTAAATATTGTTCAAATTGAACACCATCTTGTTGAATGCACAACTGGCACCTTCCAGTCACTTCATACGTTGCATTAAATATAAAATTAGGAGGAATTTCGCGACAAACATTGATAATTCTGTCTCAAAATTTCTACGTTTTCTGCATTGGTTAGATAAACTCGGTCTTGAACATGGCCCCAAAGCCAAGAATCGAAAGACGTAAGGTTTGGCGAACATGCCGACCACCGAATTGGTCCATATGTTCCTAACCATTTTTCAGCAAATTTAACTTCTAACCAATTAGTATTAATTCTGTGGTTGTGTGGGGGTACTGAAAATAAAATCCATCGCAAGAGGCAATTTGAATCATGAAATAGTTCTTATTGTTTTCCAACGCATGCTATTTTTTTACTGGAAGCCCGACTTATTTTTCTTCTTCTTAATATTACTTCAAGGTCAAGTTATTAGATATCATTAGATTTAGAAAAAACTCTTCTACCACAATAAATAAAAAATGTATATTGCCATTTGAAAAAAAAAATTGACTGTCGCTTCGCATTGATCTTAATGTGGAAAAAAATCCAAATTAATACCATCTTGTAGTCTTTACACGACTAATTAACTAATTTTTTTTTCTGAAATCGGGCAATAAATAAGTGAGTTATAGCGCGGGACGTTTTTTAGGAATCACCCTGTATACAAGTTAAAGGAAAATCTTCTATTGACAATTAAATATGTATCAATTTCAGTTTATTTTTGTTTTGTTTGTTTAATGTATTTAAGCAGTTTATATTTCAAATTCGAGTTACGCACGGTCCGCATTAATTACGTATCTCGGGGGATTACTGTATTAACCTACCATAATGCGAGAGGTGTAAGCACAATTTACTGCTATCCCTTGAATTATTATATTTCCTACGTTTGCTGGAATATCGGAAAATTTGGGCATGGTTTTGCATAGTTTTTCGCAAACGTACGACTGAACTACAGTCATGCGATTGGTGGTCAAGGTGCCTGTTTTATCAGAACAAATAGCAGTCGCATTACCCATCGTTTCACAAGCATCCAAATGTCGTACTAAATTGTTGTCTTTCATCATTTTCTAAAAATAACAGAATGATATATTCCGAATGTGGAGAAGATTCGAGTTACCTTCACACTATACGCCAGAGATAAGGTAACAGCCAAAGGTAAACCTTCAGGAACGGCTACCACAAGCACAGTCACACCAATAATCAGATGGCGAACTAAATTATTGGCATACGAATTCTTCCATGGGTTTTTGTCAATAACAAATGTTTTAATGCAAAATTGTATAATTAATATAACAACTGTGAGGACTGCAATTGTTGAACCTGCATAACCGATTTGAATGGCAAGTTTTGTCAGTTTCGCTTGAAGAACTGATTTTTCTTTTTTGTGGCTGTCGCTCGTGGGAGCCGGAGTGGCTACATGATTTTCGCCGCCTTCCTCCACGGCATCATGTTTGTTTGTGACAGGTGCCGGAGAATTCATGTGACTGTTGCCGGTCACAGCGGATTCTTCATCACCTACAGATACGCTAATTTACATTTGCACCTTACAAAATATCAGCAATCAGTGAATTATTCTTGTTAATTGAAAACATGCTCTTTTTAAACATTTGATTAAATTAAATTGTTTTAACACTTTAAATCGGCCACATTTTTATTTAACAACAAGATTACTCGAATTAAATTAAATGCAACAAAATTTAATGACAATGTTATTTAAAAAATATATAGAAAATAATGATTCACCTGTTAGACTTTTCTTCTTCCGCTGCTTTTTAGCTTCTGTACAAAAACACATGCAAAAGGAAAACATTAGCAATCAGAAACACTCCCAAGTCCTGACATGGGTAAAATATAAATTGTGGCAAACCATGATAAAAACTAATTTAAAGAAATTAATTTCATGATTTGCCACGCAGCCGGCTGCTAAACCAAAACATAAAATAGTGGATATGGTCTGTTTTATACAGTCAGCATTACACTTTTTCACGGAATGTTATTAATATTATTATTGTAAAACACATGAATAGTGTGCACTACATTAACTAACTGACAAATGAAAATAATGCATTGAAAGAATCTAGAAACAAAAATATACTGACCCTAACTTAAATAAGGACAGGAATCAAACATAAGTACAAACGCATGCCGTAAAAACAGAAGCAACGCACCTTTTTTCATCGCTTTAATCTCGGCCTCTTGTTGATCCACAGCGGCTCCTAACAGCGTGAAGATGATACCGGCCTGCGAGTTGACACCCACGGCGGTAACGAGCATTTTTCCGGAACCCTCCATAACGTGGGTGCCAGACAAAACCATCGGGTCGAAGGATTCTCCTTTCTTGACATGGTCGGACTCGCCGGTCAAAGAAGACTCGTCAACCTTAAAAAACGCGTTACAATTTTCGGCGAATTTCTTCGGGAGAATCTCACCTTCAGGTCATTGGATTGAATGAGAACCCCGTCTGCTGGCAACAAGTCTCCGTATTTTATCTGACAAATATCACCAACGACTATGTCGCTCACGGAGACCTGCTTCACTTCGCCTTGCCTTATAACAGAAAACTTGTGCTCGCCTTCGATTCGGTTTTGCAGCCCTCGAAATTGTCGTTCCTTAGTGTAATCATTGAAAGCTGTTACTAGAACGACTACTATAACGGATATTAAAATGGCCAATCCTTCGATCCAGCCGTGGCTGCTTTCATCTTCGTCCAAAGCTGCACAAAAGGCGATTATTAACGTTTGCAAACCGGAGGTGAAGTTACTCACGGGCGACTTCATCGTTGGATGATGGATAAAAAGAAAGACCCAAAGACACAATCGCCGCTACCTCTAAAATAATTAAAGTGATATCTTGCAAGGCTTCCCATACTAATTGTAAAAAAGTTTTCGGGGGTTTGGGGGGAATCGAATTTGACCCGAATGTCTCTCTCCTGTGTTCCAAGTCCACTTGTGAGCCGCTAAGTCCTGAAAAAGAATTACAACGGTTTCATGGTCCTATCCAAACAGCATAAATCGCATGGACAGGGCATATCGATTGGGCCACTTGAAAACCCAGATAAAAGCATTACCGACGTCAAAAAAAATCATTTCAAATCCCGTCTTTGATTGTGACGAATTCGTTTTTCCGTGAAACACATTGTTTCATTATTACGAGACGCGTCATATCTAATGTTAGATAATTACTACATAAATAGCAATAGGTGTTGCGAATGAGCAAGCAACTCCGTGTGATGGTTCGGCTAAATTTAAATTAATTACGGTTTTAAGTATTAATTTCATGATTAAGGAAAAAGGGTAGGATCGCCGGTTTAGCGGCCCAGTGCGTCATTTTCGAGTAGGACAACGCAGACGATTTCGAGAATCCGAATAAAATCAATCGACCGCTTTATTAAGGGTGGGTTCGTAAATAGTTAATTTCACACGAAAATCAATTTTTCAAATGAAAATACTGCAGTGTGCCTGAAAGAAACAATACACCACGGTATTAAAGAAAATAATTGTTTGAGTAAATATTTACATGAAATTGGTTTACTGTAAATAACAGCTAAATAAGACTAAGAGAACCCCAATTGCCGGAGGTTATTTGATCGCGAATTCACCGACGGAAAGCTTATTGTTTTCCTTCTACCGCGAAAAAATACGCTTTCAGCTTAAACGAGGTGCGAAAAACAAGGGGGAATCAAATCCCCAGGACCACAATCCACAATCCACAATCCGGAATGAGAAAAACGCTGCAAATTATGTCGAATGTAAATAGAAATTTGAAACTGTCACGCTCCAGTTTCCCCTTGCAGATCGCTAGTCTCATGCGGGACTGGGGTTGACTTTCACCGTGCAAAATTTACCTTCACTGGGTGATGTGTAAAGTTTCTTGCATACTTCCTGAACTCCTCCTAAATCAGTTATCTTGTTTACACCTTCACGACCTCGATGTTCCATGAGGTCGCGCAACTGTTTCAGGGTGATTCCATATTGCGCGGGCCGGCCGTCTATCGTAGCCATCTCTCGCAGCTAGATCTATTAATAAATTACGCGATTAATGCAACGGAATCGGCTCCCGTAAGAGTGTGTGCGATTTCAAAACCAACTCGAACTTAGAACACCTGTAATCGATAAAACTTCGCCTGACCATGACCATCTCATCAAAAGTATCGCAATTAAGATGGGTCTTGTTTTATTCATGCTCAGGGGTTCAGGGGTGGAACGAGAATCGATTACCGGAAAAAATGACACGTCCACCGGCGATGAGACAGTCGTCCTTTCGCTTGCGGTGGAAATGTTGGAATCGAAGGACACTTTTGATTGAAATATTTCTGGGCAAAGAGAGGTAGAGTTGCGTGGGTCGAGTTTCTCTAGGCATGCAACGTGTAGGTCTGGCGGAGCGGCTGGACGTCACGAATAAACGATGTGACAATACTACGATAACGATCATGTCCAAGGATAGATCTCGACGAGCGGTATTTGCCCGGAATTACTAATCTCCGATCAGACTGTTTCCCGGAATTTTTTTTTTTACCTGGGGGTCGATGGTTCGTACGTTCCGACGAACACATGCACACTATACACAACACGTACGTGTGATCGAGCTTCAGTTAATTTTGTATATATCTGGGACTTGGTCGGGTAATAGAACGATGGCTGAAAGCAACGCCCGTCCGTTAGCAGTGGCGTTCGCGGGCGAGGCGCCGGACATCAATAATCATCAAAAGTTGGAAAAAAATCCGGACAGTCTGATTCGCGTGAGAATGATGCGATTAGCCGGTTTAATGATTGACGTCACCGAGAATCTGACTGAAGTCGGATAACAAGGTGCGACAAAAAATGACGATAGGTAGTACACCTGTGTATGAAAGTTGAAGATTTCAGGATAAGAGTGGTATTGGGGTTATTTATAATGCATGCCAGTCAGGAATCTCATGGAGACATGACGTCATGCGGGCCGCTCTACACTCTACCGACACTCAGTCGGCGCTCGCAGGCTTGCGATCGATTTCGCCTGAACTCTAGAATATGCGGTAAAAAAGCACAGTAATGAGCCGATCTGATTTGATCGGTGACCGCGATAATGGCATGCATTTAAAGTATTCGTACCAATTTAATCGTGAAAACATGGCCAGGGTGACACTCGCCCACTATCGATGCATATCGAACGGAGGTTCGTTTTCTGCCCGAACACGAAATTTTATCGAGGTAATGACACATAACCGAAGGAGTTTGCGAATCGGTTCCAGCTCGCACTGCCCATCCCACCGAGGACTGACCTATTTCTAAGCCTGCAAACTAGCGAGGTGTGCATCGAGAATGACATTTCGACTTACTTTTCGTCCTGGTCCAATATGTCCCGACTGCAGTAGCGGTCGCCCCGAGCCCTTGTTATAGTCCAGCCTGACTAGACGTTCCGTAGCTTCGGTCAAGTTAACATTGGTCGCACGAAAACCGAATTAACAGGAGCTAAGCCCCTGGTATGCACCCAGACACTACACGCACACAAACTCAACTCGCTCACACCTCTCCGAGCCGTTCTGGCCAGTGGACATGAACAGTCCGATGTCGTAATGCACCACCGGACCGTTTTAGAACTCACTGGCGATGTTGCCTGCTACTACCTCCTGTTCGATGCCAGGACATGCGACGCAGTGCTGCCTTTTACGCGGCACGCGCACACGGCATTACATACCCGACGCCCTCTGTTATCTACCGGGTCAGACGTTGGCACACCCAACCTCGCAAAAGGCTGCCAAACTGGCCAAACTGTTCGAGCCGGTACGGCGGGAATTATTATCGTTGGCTTCAATTACTTACGACATATGTAACGAACATGCGTTCCTTATGCCAATCGCACTCAATTGAATAAACGCTCAAATAAATCAAACCACCCGAATTTAATCGCACGGACCCGGTAACTATAGGTGCTCTAATTACTTTGTGATAAATAACGCCACCTACTTCAAATTTACGATCGATCCGCCGCTTTTCCATCAAAGGCGATTTTTTTCCGCATTTCCGTCAACTGTTAACTTACTTTTCCACCCCCCCGGACGTGCGCACTCTCTGATTTATTCGATTCCCATGAAAACCTAACAAAAGTGATTTACAAGTTCCCAACTAATTGATTGGATTAAATTATGAACCGGATGCCGCCCGCAGGGTGTTGATTCTAACGAATTAACTAGCCCGAAATAAATTTCAACTACAAAATTTCGACCTAGAAAAATTTTCAAATCATATAATGCACTTCGGTATTTGATCTCATCTGCCGTAAACGAGGAAACCAAATAGAATCGAAATTTAATTACGGCGCAATATTATTTTGAATAAAATCCGAGCGAATGTTTACATTCTGTTCATCGGGGATAACGAATTTCACGCTCCAGAAATCGTTTTAACACATTTCAAATTTCGATGCACTCAGGCGTTCAAACATCAGCACCCTTTTCTTCCAAACCAGAATTAATTGGGCCGTCTTATTTATAGCAAATCCCTGAAATTTCGGTGCACTCAGCCGTTTATTACAAATCAATTCGGCCGATTTATTTCCAGAAATGATAATTTCGGCTCCAAGGGTTTCACGATAACACCAAAATTTCAAGAAATACTTATCAAAGAAACTTGAAGCCTCCACAGTTCAAACAAGACTTGACAATCGTTTCGGAATGTATGATTAACTTAATTTTCCAAACCCTATTTTCCCCGAAACGAGAAAATCGATATCGTGATTCATTTCGGGCATTTTGATTTAGGCAAAAAAATTTTTGGTTGCATATGAAGATACGGGCTGTGACCTCGTCCGCATAAGACCCCGCGTAAATCAACCGTTTTATCTTGTATTTGCGTTAATTGTCAAAAATATTTCCGTCACACGTCACAATTTTTGAGCGCGATTTGGCTACAAATTTAATAAATTTCAATACTCACTTGTGGAAACGGTGCGTTTAATTATTGACAATCACATTAATTATGTTTGGTGTTATGAGAGCGAAACAATTTGAAATTAAGCAGCTGTCAGCCACCCACCACCTACTATTGATTTAATAACTGCAAGGTTAGTTAATTTTTAAAATTATCGCCACCGAGAATAATTAAGGTGCGAAAACCCTACGGAAGGTTGAGCCGTTGCAAGTCCCAATCAATCGATCGACACTAATGCAAAACTCACCTTGCTATTTACTGGCGACGATCAAATCACAGCTGAAACCGTAATATTGTGTCAAATCCGTTATTATCGTTAATATACTTGAAGTTTTGCGTAAGGCATTGTTTCGAGCGGTAGGAGAAACGCAAAAATGTAACAGTCTCTTTAATAAATTTAAAGCGATAAAAAAAATTGTCTTATCATTGATCAAATAATAGAAAAGTCTTGCGTCCGATTCAGTTGCAAATATCGTGTCAATGTTTTTCATAACTTACGCATGCATATTTATACACGCACTCGCACGTTATGATGGGACGGTTATTGCATCACAGGGACGCCGTCACGGTGTACCTAGAAAAAAATCTAAAATAATCTCAATCGTCATTAACTCGCGCGGTTCTTGCTGAAAAGTGAGTCAGATGTTTTTCTTTTTCGATTAAAATAAAAATCAACTGCATTTTGTCGATTCACTTATTGAAGCGCGACTGACGCACGGAGAGTAAATTGAAAGAGCTTATCACCCGTATTGTGCTTTTGATTGCAAGATATAATCCGTTTTTGAACGTCAGTAGCGAGATAGAATCTAATCTTAATTTAACGACGGCATCATATATTTTAATTCCATTTCTGGTTCGTACTAACCCAGAATCGGGAAAAGGGCGGTATGAGGCGGTGCGCTGTTCGAATTTATTTATCTTCATGCGTCAAAAAAAAAAAAATGCTGCCAAAATGCAGTAAAATCGGTGACCAACATAACAAAAACTGCCACAGCTATCTGGGTCAGCAGATCGATGCAACTCCTTGCAAATCGAACAACTTAGAATCTAATTATTTCAACGAGCAAATTACTAGCTGATAAGCAATTGCACAATAATTTCCTTTTCAAGATTTAATTTAAAACTGCAGGTTCCTCATTTTCAGCCGTTTACCCAATTGAATAACATAAAAGCGTAATTCCGTCCAAATGTCATGGCTTGTTGTGACATCATTTTGTCAGAAATGTGTTTTTAATGTGTAAATATCTAATCATTTGGTGCTCCTTTAGTTACCTAGTTGTCAATTTAGTTGACAAATAATTTATAACAAGAGAATGACAATATTGATCATAATTATATTTACACACATTTTTTTAACGATGACTCGTAATGATATTAAATTTACCACGTGTATTTTCAAATGTATTAATGGAAAACTCATTACGATGCTTTTAAATAATAATTTACAAAACAATAGGTGTATTGATTATGAATTAAGTTAATAGTTGATGAGTGGAATTATTTTTTTTTCGACGAAGAAATTAGCTAGTGAGCGGGTCCGTTAGCGCGGAATTTTTTTTGGCAAATGTGAGCTCTTGCCAGGTGGGTCGTCCCATGCGTAGATTTATTAGTCTCAAGAAAGTTTCCTTCTGAAAATCGTTTCAGGAATTTTTCCATGGCGCTTCCCACTTCAACGCATATTGTACGTACAATAAAAAAAAAACGAGACGTTTGATCAATACTTTAATATTATACTACATAATATGTAATAATAACAGCTTTTATCAGTCAAAAATATGAGCAAGGGAAGAATCTTTTTAAAAAGCAAATATTTTATTTTTGATTACAGTCATATATACAAGCAAGTCGATTAAATAACTTGCAGGTTCAAAGTTAATGATTAATGCTTTTACAAAGAATAAAAAACTTGAAAGAAAAAAAGTTTATAAAGGAAACGAATTTGATATCGATTTTAATTTTAATGTTTCCTGCATGTATTAAATTCTTTTCCAGAATATTGCCCTTTCACACGTAACCTTTTCAATTGATACTTTGTTTAACAATTAATTAATTGTAAGAATTTCGGGAACAAATAAAACGATTTGATAATTTTTCTTTATTAAATCAACGAACTTAAATAATGTAATTTTGCCATTTGGCAGTAAGGCACAACAAAAAGTAATTAATTCTTTAACAACGAAATTTCACCTCTGAAAAGAATTTGTAATTTTGTCGAGCCGCCAAAACCCATTCCACACTTCAAAAATAAATAAATAAAATCATCCCTTTGTGAAAGTCTTCATTCTCGATTATCACAAACTCTTGACATAATAAACATAATTATACCTAAAAATGAATAATTTCATGAAATTGCTAAAATCCATCATTTTTGTCATCGCTAAAGGAAATAATAATTAATTAAAGGTTTCGATTTTTTCGCGGGCTTTGGCAAGAATCGCCCGCAATTCTGAAGACCGTACCGTTTGGTACTAAAAATAGAATATGAAAGTTCACCTGCAAAAATGTTTTTGTCGATACTTACGCCACTGACGCTTTTCTGAATGTTAATTTGCGAATATAATCGCTTGCCTTCGGAAGCCCCGCAAATCTTTTCTAACTGAGGTCTGGTGAGGCCCAACAGCTCGTAACCGGAGCGTCCCTGAAACTTTTTGCATAGATCCGGGGAAAACTCTTTGGCCTTTAACCAGTTTTGTATTTCGGCGGGATTTGATTTTTGATTTATGTAAACCTCGGGAGTCTGCCTTATGTCCAAACTCCGGCGCTGATCTCTAAACATGGTGAGCACAATATTCAGCTCGTCCTGCATCCCTACCGATGTTCTGGTCGACGTCGATCGTTTTAAAGTCGCGACAGGTGACGAGGGTTTTACGGCCACGGCTACTGGAGGCGGAGGAGGAGGCGGCGGCGGCGCATTACTCTCTGAATATTTACTTAATTAAGCGATAAAGGAACAGACTGAGGGAAAGCCCAAGCAGACAAACACGAACGCACAACGATTTTATTTGTTAGTAAATCTTTTAATGAAAAAAAATTTTACGTATACAACACAGAAATATATATATATATATATTTTTTTATATAAAATGAACCCTAAACCTACTCGTAATTTAACGAAAAGTCAGCGCCTAACAGCCACCAAATTTGGGTCTTAATGAATTTTTGGCGACCGATTGTCTAGGCGTGGACTTCGTTACGACCAAAAATAAAAACAAAACAATGAACGTTACATATAAAAGTACAAAAATATTTCTTTCAGATTATTTGGAATATTAAAGAATAACTACAAATCGAATTCCAGGTGTTAGGTCCAATTTTACAAATACAATGTACAAGCATAACACCACAAATACATTTTTTTGGATACAAACTCAAAAGTAACGAAATTCCCCTTTCTTACCGAGTCTCTCCTTGCGAACCCAATCCGCTGACGCCGACGGCACCGACGGTGGACTCGGAGCATGGTCCGGGCTGCTTGGGCCGCCGCTGAATCCCCCGGAAGGCGCATCCATCATTGAAGAATTGACGATGGGGAAAAAACCGTCACCCGACTGACGATGTGAATTTCGGTTGTAATGCTGACTATATAATGGATTGTTGAATATATCATTTGGTTCATTATTATTTCCGCCGAAATGGTATGGGGTGACGATGGTATGTGGCACGTGAGCCACCTGTCCCCTGCTGTTGCGCGCCTTCCACCACTTGCGACTGTCGTCTAGGACCTTTAAAATCATTTAAATTTAGCCACATAATTATAAATCTAAAAACAGCCCTCGCATTAAAAATTTAAAATAATTATATCGTCCGTTTTCGGGACAAGAGAAACTTTATCTTTCCACGAAAGTTATTTATTCATTGCAAAAGTTTGTATTTGTTTCCAAATTGAAGTGTATGTAATCTATAAATATAAAATGTTTAGAATAGATTTTTTTAATAAAAAAAATCATAAAGACAACAAAAATAAAATGAATAAATTTTTAATGTTGAGGGATGCTTTTAAATGACACGGATGAAATTGCCAAAAGCAACAATCGGAAAGTTTGACTACAAAAGTCTATTAAAAGACTATTTCATAAATCGTATTTTTATAAATAAAAATTGGTTTATTGATGTAGAAGTTGACTAAAAATCGGATAGTTGATGAAAATCATTGCTTTTCCAGATTTGAGATTTTAAATTTTGCAAATTAAAATTTTGCATTCATGGTCTCCAATAGTGTTTATAAAATCCATAATTGACTACTTACTTCTAAATATTCGCCCCGAACGACTGTCAACTCTTTGTCATTGTTAGCTGTACGTGGATATGTGACTTGCACGACGTTCGCCCCTCGCGAATGGAGATCATCCAACCAATTCTCCTGAGTCCTGCTGAATCCTCGCTCCTCGACTCCGTTCCGCTCGATCGAATCCACGGATATGTCACTTCTCGTGCTGAGATCTCTGATATTTGGCTGCAGCTCCCTTTCAGGCGGTTCCATTTTCTGTTCCCTATTATCGTTTCGGTTGTCGTACATGAAAAGGTTGTCCTGATTAGATGGTTCGTAATCGTTGTAATCACTACTGTAATGCCCGTCGTGTTCCCTGTACGGCTTGTTGTCCACTTGGGCCTCCAGCTCGCCCGAAATTGGGTAATCGGGCGACCAGCCGTCCATGAAAACAGGATGATACGATGGCACGTGCCCTTTCCATTGGTCCCTGTGGCAAAACAAATTTATCAAAATTCGAAAAAAAATTAAAAATATAATTCGTACCGCGGTATCAACCAAGCGTTCCCCAACGAATGCCATAGTTCGGTCTCTTTACTAGTAACGCAGTTCATGAGCAAATTAATGGCTTCCCTCGTCAGCAGGGGCGAAACGACTTTGTGCGGAAGATGTAGGTCAAAATACGTGTCGTGCGATGCCTCGACGATGAGTGCCAGCGGTGTGAACAGGAAGTGCACCAGTTCAGGGGCGTTCGGGTCGTGGATGTGCGCCTTCAATTTGGCCAGGAGATTGAACGACAGTTTGAATTTTTGGAAAATGTCGAAAAACTCCTTTTCGGGGGGCGGTTTCGTTCGCATCGTCAGCATGCCGTCGCCCATGTCCTGCTTTTTGGTCTTGCGATTTCTTCTCCTGCGTTCGAGTTCCCTGGAGGCGGCGGCCGCGTGCTGCAGCCGGGCTACGAACTTTTCAATGTCGTCGAAACAGTGGTTCAGTATCGTGACGTCCCTTTCATACTTTTCGCTCGTCGTCGAGCTGGAATCGTCATTGTTGGCCGTGAGTTCGGAATCGGATTCGCGATAATCCCTCGTGGTGCTCAACATGTGCTGAGGAGGCGGTTTGGGGGACGGAGGTGGAATGCTGCTTTTTTTACTTCTCGTCAACGTTTTTCCCATCCTCATCTGTTTCAGATCCTCGACCAAGTCCTGAGCTGATATACTTTGGCACTGGAAAATATTTGTTTCATTTGTAATCATCAGCACGTATTAACCAAGCGCCAATAACAATTGAATGATAACGCCAAACACACCTAAAAGTAGGTACTCAATAATTGTAATCTTTCATCGTGATAAATGGCAATTATTAAATCCAAGTTCATTTAACAAGTTTAGCATTAAATTCAAAAATGCGCTCTTAAAGATGAAACAATTTACTAATTTTTAAAAAAAAACTGCGTACTGACATGCTTGATTACTTTCCCCATCAAAAACAAATTATTTTCGATTTTATCTGTACCCTGGCAAATTGCCTTTTAAAAGCATTTGCTTGTTCCAACATTAATTGATTTTAAAAATCAAGATTGGAACTAATTTTAAAATAACTTTAAGTAATTGTTAGTTTAAAATTTATTTTTATCCGTCCTCCACAGGTCCTGGACAGGACCACTCAGTACGCATCGTTTTTAATCAAAGATTTTATTTATTTTTCATAAGTTTGTTTGCAGCCAAACAAATGAGATACTTAAAATTGTTCACATGTAAGTAGTATGTTACACCGGTGGAGAAAACATCGCGTTTTTGCAGGATATTTAGGCTGTGGACTGTTTTTTTTAATGCGATTCATTGTTTCTTTATCCAAAGCGCCCTAAAAACGCCTGTGTAGTTTACCACTAAAAGGAGTAAATTATTATAAAATACAATAAATGCAATATAAACATTTTTTACTATGTTTGTTATGTGATAAGTTGTACATTCATTTCTTTTTCTAGTTTTAATTTATTTAATCAATGAATAATGGTTATTTACTATATAAGTTCGAGTGTAGTACAACATTTTATCCAAGGTCTTTTAGTTATAGAAATTAAAATTTGAAAGTAATTATTTTGTTTTTATGGTTGGCAACTTTTCTTATAAGGAATTCAGACCTACGTAATGTTATCCGATGGATAATTGCACCTACCTGTTCCGCATAAAAAATGCAAAATTCCATTGTGCCATTTCAGTTTTAAGTGAAGTCAAGTCGTCAGTTAAGAAACGAGCTGACATTTCTTTACAGAATCATTGAATTAATTAATGATTGATAATTAAATGCAAAAATATGGGAACAGAAAATCGCTTCCAATAAAATGTGTTACGTTGATTAGGTGGTTTCTAAAAAATGTATTAAGCATTCGAGTAAAATTTTGTGTAATTGAGTTATGGTAATCAAAACTTGGATAACTTATTTTTCTTCAAAAATATTTATTATTTTTGGTTCTTTACTTATTGCTGTTTTTGTGAGTGATGTGCAACAGTTACGTTGTCAAATAAAAATTTGTAATTTTTAGAAAACTTATTTTGCAAGTTTGGTGCGTCAAATTAGAGTCGACAGAAGTCCCGGTTTTCCGGGTTTATCCCTGCGCCCTTAAAAGCCCCTCCCCTTGCCAACCTGTCCCGGTTATGATAATCACAGATCCGTCTTTGACCCAAAAAGTTGTGTTTATTATATTATTATTAATCGTCACAAATCGTCATCGATCACTGTCAACATTTACAGCTAAATCCGTAAAGATTAGATTAGAATTAAATTGTGAAATTAGTTCAAAAACAAACGAGGTCTTACCTGAAATATGTGCATTTCTGAAGGATGTGCCGGATTTGAATTAGCGACGATGAAGACCAGAATGTTGTTGTACATCTCCATGGGATCGTGGCTTGTGAAGGCAGTCGGTTCTTGAACCAAATTGACCGGAAACCGCTCCATGATGCTCTGTGCAAATTCTTTTTAGTGATTGAACCTCGACCGAATTACCTAGTTACCCCTGTGTCGTAATCCATCACGAGCACCCAATTCCGATCAAAACTGAGCTGCATCCTCTGGGACCAGATTCCGTTGGTCTTTTCCAGCTGAAGCAGCCTCCTCATGCCATCGGCGGGGTAAACGATCCCCGTGTCTTTGGAGACGGTGAATG
Organism: Dascillus cervinus; assembly: GCA_949768715.1. Classification (NCBI taxonomy): domain Eukaryota; kingdom Metazoa; phylum Arthropoda; class Insecta; order Coleoptera; family Dascillidae; genus Dascillus; species Dascillus cervinus. Next base: position 7,417,192 of record OX458323.1, read on the forward strand.
TGGCCAAATGTTCCATGAGATAAGTCGGCTTGTCGCCGCCCTCGCTACTCCTCTCATCCCTGTCCATGACACCTCGTTTCTCACCAGAATATCCGTTCGAGTGAAAAGCCATTCCGCTGGAATTTTTTAAAAGGGTGAACTCACGTGACTCTTTTATGATCTAAATCTTTTGCGATTAGATAAGCGCGCTATCAAAACTTCTATTGTTCGGCCGCTTATTAATCGCATTCTTCGATCAATAATAATTGGGGAAAAAGTCGATTTCGAAATTGTGCTATCTGAACAATCATTTTCTCGTTGCCACACCTATACCCATAATGGAATGCAAGGAATGTCAACAATTCATGTGTGTTGGTTACGTATGTGCTGCGCACATTGTAACATCAATTATGAAAGTAAAAAAAAAATTTTTGATCAGTGCCGATCGCTGACGAATCGTCCAACTTAAAACAAAATTGAAAAATGTGCTTTCCGGCCCTGGTGAGCGATGAGTTTTTTTTTCTATTTTACAGATTGGGATGCAATACGTTTGTACCCAGCGCTGAGCCACGGTGGCGACCATAATAATAATACTTACGTACAGTAACACTTAACAGTACTGATAAATTTATGAAACAATTACCAAGTTTGTAGGTACCACACGCCAACAAAACTAACACTCACCAATAAATTTTGTAATTACGACATGTTTAGCAGGATTTGTGACACAAAAACTGGCACATTTTCACTTTAAAATGCCAGTAAAACTTTGTTTCACGCACAAGTACAATTCGCCTACAGGTGGATAACTATCGCTGACTATTGCTAACACACCTGACAGGTAAGTTTTATTCGAGCATGCGTACCGAATACAAAGATTTACCACGGGACGATTTTTTTTTCGCTCGTGTTTGATACCGACGTAATTGTTTATCGGTCGGACCGAAATTTGCATCGAAACTATCATATCGCCGAACTTGGTGATATCACGTACGCAAAATTTCGGCGAACATCTTCAGAGATAAGGAAAATAGCCTGAAAAATTCTGAATGACTCACTAGGCCGCATTCTTTTTTTTTAGCGATTTACTTGTTCGGCACAGAACAATGGGCACTTTTAAAACACTAAGTGATGATACCATCGTGTGGCTTTTAGTTTTAAATTAAATTTGTGCTAATCAACTTAAATTGTAAAATTAACGCTCACTGTTTTTTAAATTCACATCAGTAGGGAAACATGCTCAATAGTGGCACTTTTCTTAACAACTTGCAACCGTAGGTAAATAGTAGTCATAATTCACTTACTGATATTAGTGCAAATGGTCAACTGTGTCGCTCTATTTTTCTTAAAAAGTTATGGAAATTCATGTTTAGTAACAATAATTTGTGACCTTAATCAATGTAATATCTACGAATGGACGTAATTACAATTTGGAAATCAATAATATTAATACCAATTTTGTCTGCAAAATAGGGTGAACGCACCCATTACGCAGCCTCAAGCTGTGGGCAGCCTTTTCGACTAGTATTTGATTTATTAAATATACTCTGCCCTTAACTAAGGGCATCAATGTGTTACAGTAATCGGATTATGAGATGGAGTTTTGCGTAGGCGAAAATCTGCGCGAACTCAATATAATATAATATTCAAGATATGAACTGAATCAATTCAAATCAGTCCGTGCGCACACCCACACAAAACGTCATCTCATAATCCTACCACTTTAAGGGGGCCACTTGAGAAGCAAGATTCACAAGATGGCGCCACCGTAGCAAAAAGTGTCAATTTTGTAAAATGCTTTTTTCATTAACAAGCTTTTTTATATAAACAACTAGTGGCGGATATAAAAGATTAAAAAATGATCTAGGTATAGACATAAATTTGCCATGGAAAAAGTTGAGAAAAGTATTTATTCAAAAATGTCAAACTTTCAATAATATTTTAATTTTTTATTAGAAGTAAAGAAAATCTTGCTGATCACACCCTGGAAGCATTAATCATAAGTATACTCGTACATTATCTAATCACAATTGTCAGTATTTAAGTCAAAAAGCATCGGAAAGTGTGACATTTTTGAATAAATACTTTTTTCAAGTTTTTCCATGGCAAATTTATGTCTATACCTAGATCATTGTTTTATCTTTTATATCCACTATAGTTTTTTTTTATATAAAAAAGCTTGTTAATGAAAAGAGTTTTTATAAAATTGACATTTTTACTACGGTGGCGCCATCTTGTGAATCTTGCTTCTCAAGTGGCCCCCTTAAATCGTTCTTTGATATGTTCATTTTCGTTCGATAAGAAATTTGCAAGCTTCCGTCTTAAGGGGGCCACTTGAGAAGCAAGATTCACAAGATGGCGCCACCGTAGAAAAAGGTGTCAATTTTGTAAAATGCTTTTTTCATTAACAAGCTTTTTTATATAAAAAACTAGTGGCGGATATAAAAGATAAAAAAATGATCTAGGTTTAGACATAAATTTGCCATGGAAAAAGTTGAGAAAAGTATTTATTCAAAAATGTCAAACTTTCAATAATATTTGAATTTTTTGTTAAAAGTAAAGAAAATCTTGCTGATCACACCCTGGAAGCATTAATCATAAGTATACTCGTACATTATCTAATCACATTTGTCAGTATTTAAGTCAAAAAGCATCGGAAAGTGTGACATTTTTGAATAAATACTTTTTTCAAGTTTTTCCATGGCAAATTTATGTCTATACCTAGATCATTTTTTTATCTTTTATATCCGCCACTAGTTTTTTATATAAAAAAGCTTGTTAATGAAAAGAGCTTTTACAAAATTGACATTTTTACTACGGTGGCGCCATCTTGTGAATCTTGCTTCTCAAGTGGTCCCCTTAAACTGAAGTAAATAAAATTTATTCTCTAACCGATGACCTGTTTCATACGAAAGCATAGTTAAGACATGCAAAAAATATAAATAAAAGTTAAAATTTCAACTTTTTATAAATGTCATTCCAAAATCTCAGCTCGACAAGCTGAGGGAAAATTACACCTATTATTTACATTTTGGAAATGTATTTATTAATTTTTTTAATTAAACGTTATTTTTGGTTATTTTTGTTACAATTATTGAACTACTTATGAGGAGCGATCTGCTAAAAAAACAATTCCATATATATTCAAGTTTACCGTGCAAGGCCGTTCTATAACCATAGAATCGGGGCCGACATCGGGTACATTGTCGGCTGTCGTTCGGTAAAACGTGCATTTACTGGCAAAATATTAGATTAAAATTTTATAGATAAAAATACGGCATTTCTGATGAATTTTATATTAAAATGCTATTCAATTTATCTTTTTTCTTACATGATATCTCATTAAATGTAACTGTTCGATTGACATGATTGCTGTAATCTCGAAATTCTGTTAAAAGGCTGCCAACCCGTTCGTTCACCCTAGGTAAATAGTACTCACATTTTACTTAAATTCACTTACAATTGTGATATTAGTGCCAATTGTGTCGCTGTTTAATGACACGTTGTAGCGTGACACAGAGCCTGTATTACTGCGACACATTTAAAAAAAAATGCTTACCAGCAATAATTTGTGGTTTAAACCTTTTAATCAATGTAATTACAATGAGTGTAATTTTGAAAATTAATTTAGTCAATTTTGTCTGTAAAATACTACAGGAATTATTTTTAGCCAAGCGATAAGTCATTCCCACTAGAACTGATAAGAAATTGAAACGTTCCATTTACAAAACTTGTTTTTTTATTTTGAAATTGTAACGAAATTAGGTCGTCGCGGTGGCTGACGTCGGCGTGAACCGAAAGGGGTGACCATAGGGAATAAATTCACGCACTCTTAAACTCTTAAAAATAAGGGTAGCAGAAATTGGTTTAATTCAAAAGGTCATCAATTCACCTATTTTGATACGTAATGGAATGATTTTAACGAGTGGCGGTATTTTTAATTCGTAATTGATACGCATGTTTATTACGATGAAAATTACTTTTTGTGTACTTTCAAGGTTTCGTGACTAATGCGCTATATATTCATATCTGTCCTCGTTTGCCATATTCTTTCTTTGTCAAGTGGCAGCCCTTTGGGCTGACGGTATTGATGTAATGTGTGTTGTAGTATTGAAATGAATAAAAAATGTTCGCGATTAACGTTTTAGAGAACATGAAGATAGCGTGTTCGAGATGAACGTTCAGGTGCTAACGAAATTTAGTGAAATGTGTATCATTTGAAATAGGATGGCGCCAATGATATATACTTTATATGGTTTTGCAATATTTTTCTTCATATTTTGGTGTGGTTTATGGGTAATTCACTTACTAGCAATTTTTTACGGGTAAGTCTTCGAAAATCCGGTTAAAATAACTTGACATGTTTTATAACCTCAAATATTTCTTTTAGGAAATACAGATTGCACAATAAAGTAACGCAATTACCGACCGATGTACCCTACGCGGGAATTTCTATCCTTAAGCCCCTAACGGGAATTGATCCAAATTTATTCACCAATTTAGAAACGTTTTTTACGATGAATTATCCAAAGGTTTGTTGGTTATTAATTTGCCACCGATTTACAATCATGAAATGTTTCAGTATGAGTTATTATTTTGTGTTGAAGACGACACAGATCCTGCAATAATGCTTGTTAAAAGTCTAATGGAAAAATATCCCAAAGTCGACACTAGACTTTTCGTAGGAGCGGCTGTTGTAGGAGTCAATCCAAAAATTAACAACATGCACAAAGCTTACGAAGGAGCTAGTTATGAATTTATATTAGTTTCAGATAGTGGGATACGCAGTAAGAACTTCCCCATCGACTAATTAAGTCGACTAAATTTAATTTTTAGTGAAAGAAGACACACTGCACGATATGATGAATCATATGACTGACAAAACAGGATTAGTTCATCAAATGCCATTTACATGTGATAGAAATGGATTTGCAGCAACTTTAGAAAAGGTTTGTAATTTTATTTTTTTGATCAACTCCTTTTATCCGTTCAATTCCAGATTTATTTTGGAACTTCACTTTCACGAATGTACCTTGCTGCTGATTTTGTAAACGTGAATTGCCACACGGGAATGTCGACCTTAATGAGGAAATCGGTGATCGATGAAGAAGGTGGCTTGAAAGGTTTCGGTTGTTACCTAGCCGAAGACTACTTCATTGCAAAATGCATGAAAGAAAGGGGATGGAAACTGGCTGTCTGTAGTCAGCCTGCATTACAAAATTCAGGGTATTGTGATATTAATAATTTCCAAGCACGTCTTACCAGGTTAACTCTAATATTTTGGTAGTTCTCAGTTTTTTACTAAAATGTTTCAGGTGGGCCAAATTACGGGTAGCCATGTTGCCGACCGTTCTTATCTTCGAACCACTTTCTGAATGCATGGTGATCGGAGCTTGTGCAGCTTGGTCAGTTGGATTGCTTTTCCAGTGGGATTTATTAGGTTTTTACCTCATCCACATCCTGGTTTGGTTTATATGCGATTGGATACTGCTTTCTATTATCCAGGTACATAAATGAGCTCCGAAATAATTTTTTTTTCCAATTATTTTGTTTCAGAATGGTTCTTTACCGTTTAACAAATTTGATTTCATAGTTGCTTGGTTGTTTCGGGAATGTTCTGGTCCTTATCTATTTTTACACGCAATATTCGATCCGGAAATTATGTGGCGCTCTAGAATTTTCAAAATCGCTTGGGGCGGCGTTGCTCAGGAAATCAAACCGAGAATTAAGTTTTAATTTGTCTCCACAAAACCCCGATTTTTTTAGGATCTCACTATTTTTAACTCTAATTATGATTCTATTTTAAAAGCATTGTGTACTTGCTGCTTTCTCAGTTCTTATTATTTATAAGAGTAAAGTGACTTTGAACACTCCACGATATAGAACTACATATCAGATATCAGTTATGTATAAATCAGCGTTTGTCCAAATTTTATTAATTCCATTCGAAAGGGACTTTGAGCTATTCAGTTTATGGAAATAATCAAGACCTATTTTGCGAACTGACATCATTTCGTTGTGATTTAGTTAATTCTAGTTTATTTGTTAATAAATGAATTTTGCAAGTAACATTGTTAATTTCAAAAATATGTCCTGTCTGTTATCTTAATTTCTTTTGCAGTTATTGTGGCATCGAGGCTTGAAAATGTTGTGCAATCGTGCTGCATCATATACATTTTTAAATTTTTTTTATGATCGGTTGAAAGGAACACTAGTCTTTCAAACTTAATAAAAGAAACTTGTAACTAGATTATAATTGCTAATTTATTATAAACAATATTAAAACTGACTATACACATATATATATTTACTTTTTTAAGTATATAGTATATATGTATATGTTCCATAATTCGTTCAAAAATTTCACACAATTTCTATACACTTTAATAAATCAATCATAAAACCATGAAATAACTAAAAATAAAATTCTTTTTATAAAGTACTTATGGGCATAATGATTATAATTTAATTGTGTATATATGCATGTAAATATATTTTTTTTTAAAATAAAAAAGAATATTTAAACAAGATGTGTACAAAACGAAAATAATATAATTGCGAGACATATTTACAAGCATTTCACTTCAAACGCATCACAGTAAACCACGAACTAAACAATATAATTATTGAATTAAGAGTCAGTGCAATATATATCTCAACATGTGACAAAAACACTGATATAACAATTGGACAATTACACCCAGGAATCCTTTCCGGTGGTGAGCTGCGGCTCATCCAAATGATTAACATTTCCGAGGCTGGCTTGGCGGTTTCTTTTTTTCTCCATGTTAACCTGAGCGTACACAGGCTCCAGCTGTAACAGAGGCTGTGTGAGTGTGGGCCAGCGCATGGCTGCTAAGCAGGGCCTCTCGTTTGCTGCCGGGCAGTCAGTGCACAGTAAACTAAAGGCCCCAAGCAGCTACAACACCAAGCTTACCTGAGTAAAAAGCGACGATGCTGCTGCTCTCAGGGCCTTCTGCTCACTGCCCACCCCACCACAACACAGCTCATATAGTATCAATGTTTATTAAATATTATATATTACAACTATATGGTTACAGTCAATGGGGTAGTTACAATTTATTTTCAAATATAAAGGAAGACTACATAGTTGATGGCTAAATGAAAACGTTAAAATGAAAAACATTCGAAGAAATTTGTTACATACACAGCAATATACAGAACCTTCTCCATTTACTATAAATACATTTAAACCAATGTGTATGCAATACCAAAATGGCATTTTTCTAATTATTACGTTAACCTAATTGAGGCCATGGTGTTTATATATTTAGTGTTAATTTTATAATGCTAAAATCCTTGACTTCACAAGTGAATAAATTAATGCAGCTGTATTGCTAATCACGTGATAAAAACTTTTGAGCCAAGTTCATAATTCACTTATATAAGAAATAAAAATTAAATTGACACAGTTGTGTAGAGCTTTCACAAGTGGATTTATTAGTGACTTACTGGAGGTGGGTTTGGGCCAGCAGGATATGCACGCACTCCTCCGAGCGGAGGTTGTGTCTCAGGGTATGCCATATCAGCCATAGGAATATCTTCATTCTAAAAAAATCAATTATATTTAATCCCTTGCAAACTTTACATTTAAGAAACTCACCCTTTGATAAACAGACGCAACCCCACGGCCAGGTGTGATCCGCTTCATAGTGCGATCTTCATAACGGGTCCCGCTTTGAGATGCCATAGGCCGATTCAATGTGCTGTTGGCATTATTTGGTGAGTTCGGACCGGCATTCCTCGCCGCTACAGTTTTCGTAACAAAATCCTGCTCCTTCCAACCGTGCTTTTTATAAACATCGCGAAGATCTTGATGCTGCCACATTGTAAACAATACTTGTCCAGCAAATTTTAACACCCTAGGAGTGTATTTCTGCCTTTGTCTCGTAATAGTCATCAGTCTTTCAACACCACCCGCTTCTAACAGAGATCTTGAAAATTCTGCATTCTTCTTTATCACCTCATTTAAAGTCGCTAAGACGGCGGCAATTGTATCGTCTGATGTTCCTTGATCATGTTGTGGATTTCCTGACGGTAATTTTTGGACTAAATCTCTCATTGCATATTTACCAATAAGTTCCTTGTTGCGTTGATCAATCGCTAAATTGCGTAATGCCGTAGCCACTGCACATACTACTCTATCCACCTCCATGCGAAGCAATTCCACTAAAATTGGCAAGCCTTTTTCTTTCCGGACAGCTGCACGTATTTCTATGCTGGGTTGCCAATAACAAGCTGCCAAATTCTGAAGCGCTCCAGCTGCTGCTTCTAACGTTTCCGGGTTAGAACAACTTTGTAAAAGGGCAAGATAAGATTGGACCACTTCAGGCTGCCACAACAATTCCATTCCTCTAACCGGCTCACCTCTAGCTGCTGCATTTCCCATACTACCCGCATTGGAAACGCCTGATGTACTTTCCTTAACTTCTAATGCCTGAGAATCTTTTTTCTTTTTACTGCCTCCAAAACAACCTAAATTTTCGCCTAAAAAAGCACATTTAAGATTTAGTCATACTGCTCTAAAACAAAGTGGACTATACAGTATGTCCACGGATGAGATTGACAAGAGGGAAAACATTTTATTTTCAGCTACGCCAAAAAGTCGTAAACAATTGCCAACATTTTATTAAAACATACAGGATGCTCTATTCTACACTTGCAATTACACATACAAAATTTTGTTACACTACCGAGTACCTCTATTAAACTTTTTATTTAGCTTTTCTCAGGTTTTAAAGCAACTTTCTGAAATAACATTTTTTACTAAAATAAAGACTACTTTGCTTAAGATCAGTTTCATGTTTATGACTATCCAAGACAAGCAAAACTTTTTATAAACAATAACTTTTTGGCATAAAGTTTAAAATAAAATTTTTTTCCCTCTTGTTAACTCCATCAGTATTTAAAAGATTAATTACCTTTTGAGTTTGCTGTAATTCGACTTTGCGTTGGCAATGGATTTTTATCATAATTTGGATCCTCCACCTCTTGACAACGATAAGACAGGTTCCTTAATATACACACACAATTTTCTACGATCTTATTGCCTATATTAGATTTCTCTATGGCACAACGTACAACAAATAATAACGAATCGACTAAACCTTCACATTCTCTCAGTTTCTTTCGTGCATATTCTCCTGCCGAACTAACATTTCGAAGAACCCCAGAAGCATTTCTAAACACAGTTGACCAACAAGTTTCTCCCGAATTGCCTTGAGAATCCCAACCTGAATGGGGAATTATTATAAAAGTAACAACTATGGAAATACCGTCATCTATGATAGGACGTTTCAAATCTTCACAGGACGATAAATTCCAGATAACTCCAGTGATCAACTCCTTAATTTCAGCTTCGTTGGATCTCCTCAACAAATTGATTAGGGATGGAATGCCGCCAGCGTTTTTAATGGCTCTTTTATTCTCGTCATTCTGACGACCATACGATAAATTCCTAAGCGCCCCACATGCGTTACGAAAGACTTCGATGTTTTCGTGGTTGAGTAATTTAACTAGAGGAGGTATGCCTCCTAAAGCCCTAGTTTTTTGTTTGTTGGGATCGTCCATGTAACATAAATGTTGAAGATAGGCCGCCGCATTTGCTTTTATGACGTTGTTGGGATTATTTAGGAAACTAATCACCTCTGTTAAATTCGGATCTCTCCAACGCATACCTCTCTGATCATCGTCACCGCCTGCGCTGCCTGGAGAAGTTATAGCATGGCCCCTATTGTGAGGTAGTCCTATATTATGACCATGCAGAGATATTTTACTCATGTGCTTCTGAAGTTCCTCATCTTCGAACATGCGTATGGGCGGGGCCACAGGTACTGGCCCATTCAGGCTTTCTTCATACGGTCGGGTGTCATAAGTTGGACCGGTGTGGACAGTGGCCGGGCCGTAAGGTGATGGTGATACATAACCGTAAACTACCCCAGGATCATCTTGGTAAGGGTCTAAACCAATCGGGCCACCTGGTGAAGGAGTAACTCGATAGTGCTCTGGAAGTTCATCGTATCCTGAACTTAAATATGGAGCCCCTTGTTGAGCTGACAATGGTAGAGGCGATGGTGCACCGCTGTGTTCACTTGGGCTGGGAGGAGTTGGTGGTCTTTCCGTACCCGTCGGATACATGTAGGCTCCATAGGAGTTGGGATAATGTTCATAATCTTGGTAATGCGAATGCTGGTGATATTGAGAATACATGTGGTGTGATGGCTGCTCCATATAATCGACGTATTGTGAATGGCTGTGTGTGGAATGGGAGTACTGACCCAGAGGCACGGGTATGTATTCTCCTGGCTGAGTTTCGTTCAACTGTTGTACTTCACGCGCCACTTTGGTTACTGTGGTGATTTGCTGAGTACTCTGCTGCTTGTGGGTGCGAACTAGTGGCTCATCACTATGGACCGACATGTGGCTGGAGTTAGGTGAATGTTCTGAATGTCCATTGCTATGGGAGTGATAAATTCCTTCACTGGCCGAGCCCGTCGTATCTGGTCCTCTACACAAAGGCAATTTTAATTTTATTCATTTTCGATACACTGTTACATTGAGAAATTACCATTCAAATTAAGCATATTACTTACTTGTAATGCTGCATATCTGGGCCTTTATCTTGCAAAACTCTCCTAAAAAAACACACAATGAAATTGATGAATGAAGCAATGCACATATACTAAAAAATTAACATTTCTTGCACAATGATAATCAGGGTTCACAGCAACTCTGTATTTTCAAATTCCTCGATTTGAAGGTGTTTTCCATGACCCTTTTCCAGTATTTTCCCTGACCTTTTCTAGTAATTTGTGCCTTTAACTAAACCAGTCAAAATTTTCTATTCAAATTATATAGGATAGTTTCAATAGTGATGTACAAAACATAGATATACAGTGTGATCACTTTCTTATCTGCCATTTGGCGAGAAAAAGTCATTCTTGATAAAAAGTTCTAATGGGGTAGTTTCTTCCCAAAAGTGCAGGCAGTGGGCTTAGAAAAATCCCAATTATCGAATGTAATTAATAGTCAAAAATTTTAAAAAGCATAAGTGTTTGGTGCGACATGCTGCATCACAAAATAATAGGTTCTTATTTTTTAAAATGGAAACCTGAATCAAAATTCTCATTTAGAAATTTTAAATGATTTTGTTCTGGCTGAACTGGAGGATGAAAATTTAGAGTTCAGATGAAAAATTATGTTTCAACAAGACGGATGTCCTGCACACTCCGCATTACAATTTCGGCGGTGTTTGGACAAGTGAATTTCTCGTTTTTGGCAAATAGCTTGGCGTGCACGGTCTGATCTAATCCTATTAGATTACTTCTTATGGGGATATTTGAAGCAAAAACAACATTGATTTGTTAAACAAAAAATCGTGGAAGCTGTTGCCACCGTAAATGAAGATATAATATCATCTGTTTATGAGGAATTTAGAAAAAGACTCGAAAAATGTATAGAAGTGGGAGGTCTTCACGTTATTTTCAGTGTAAATATGTTTACATTTTTCACAAAAATGAAAAATAAAGGTACTTGGTTCAAGGTAGATTTCATATTTTCTAATTTCTGCAGCGCCCTGTACATTTCGTACTGTTTACGTTTTTCGAAAATAAGCAGAACTTTTTGTCAAGAATGATTTTTGTCGCCAACTGGCAGATAAGAAAGTTTACAAAAGTACACAACCCCATCCATGGACACACTGTATATTGTAAGAATTAACATAACATAAAATCCGCTAAGAGCTCTTTCTATTTCTATGGATGAGAAAGAAAAACGCGAAAATAATTCCAGTGACAAATACCTACAAATAATGATAGACAGCAAAGAAATTTTTTTCTATTGCGTCTTAAACTTTGATAAATTAAATAATTTTCCTAATTTTTCCCTGATATTTTGGCTTCTAAATTCCGTGACTTTTCCAGGTTGCTGTGAACCCTGATAATGATGTTGATTACCTTTGTGTGATTTCTGTGTGTGTGATGCTGTGTTCTTGTCTCTGCTCCACTCTTCGATTCACCAGCCTGTCAGTGTAAAAGCAAACCATTTAGCTAAGCTCCCAAGCATTCAGTAATAAAACCCATGCATCGTGACATTAAAACATATTAATTACACCATGACCGTGATTTTTAACAAATGATTAGTGCATTGAAGCTACTTACAGGCAAGTATCCATAAGCTGGCTAGCCGACATGATGATAACTTGTTTATGTATTCCCTGTATGCTACATGCAAACAGAAGACAAACGGATGGAAGTGTTATTCACAGTAAAATTATTACGAAACAGGTTATTACTTACAGACACTTATCAGGTGATTAAAAGTAAACAGTGCCAATGAATTTGAAACTTTGAAATGCCATTAGAAACGAGATAAGATACAGGTACAAATAAACCGTGGAAAATGAGTGATCTAAGTGTGAGGTGTTCACTCGAAACTCACCTGAATTAAATGGAGTGACAAATTCAAATGCATTGTTTTCTCAGCCATTAGGCTGCATTCCTGGAAGAAACAGATTTTATTCGAGTTATCACAAAAAAATAAGTATTGGATTATCACTGACAATAGTATGTGGTGGGGCGGGGCTAAGCATGTTTACAACTATTGTAGTAGTGGAACTACGGCCCGTTGTATTAGATGGAATATTCACAAAACTAATAAAGAAACTGATCAATGAAACAGGCAAACTTGAACAACGGAACGTCTATTAACCAATAATGTAGCAACGAACCTTTTCTGCTCTTAATTGCAGCTTCCCTGAGACTAAACACGGCACAACTACAATGGAGACTACGTCACCAATCAGTCGCCACAATTACAAGTTCTTCCTTGCGATTCCCATACGCGACTTACATTTCTATGAACGAGAACACGTTTAATTCACCGTTAAATTAATTTATAAGGTCGGATTTATCGGTTTTAATTGCGTCGGAACGTTTTATTCCCGCAGACATAAGCTTAGGTGTCGAGACCAGACTGACATCACTCCCACCGATGGTGCATGCTGGGAAACTGCATTCGACAGATCGAAATTACTCTACACTTTTTTAAAATGAAAAGTTTCCAGTTAAATCGTGCGGGACAATGAAAGTTACGGGGACACTCGAACTGGGGCACTAATTTCCAATTAAAATTTCATGAGCTATTCCGCGGAAACGGCTAACCCGACGTGCCGGTTTGAAAAGTGCGCCGTGGAAGGGAGCAATGACAGGAGCGAAAAAGCTAACACCCATTCAACCAAAAATTCCCATATTGACCAAGAAATAATGATGTGTCGGATTTTTTTTTGAACCAACTTCAATTGTGAGAAAAACGTGCTTTTATTTTTCAGTTATTATTAAAAACACGTTACGTGGCAATGCAAAGTAACCAACACTAAACATGTCATCTTCTGCAATTTACATTCTGGACGTTAAGGGGAAGGTAAGGGGCCCTACTTATTCTAAAACTGAGATTAATGATTGATGTATTTCCCGTAGGTGTTGATATCACGGAATTATCGAGGTGATATTGATATGGGGGTCATAGAAAAATTCATGCCGCTGTTGATGGAGAAGGAAGAAGAAGGCCTGTTAACTCCTATTTTACAAACCACCGATTGTGCATTTGCTTACATTAAAACCAACAACTTATACATCGTTAGTACGACAAAGAAGAACGCCAACATTGCATTAGTATTTGTATTTTTACACAAAATCGTTCAAGTGATGGTAGAATACTTTAAAGAATTGGAAGAAGAAAGCATTCGCGATAATTTTGTTGTAATTTACGAATTGTTGGATGAATTGATCGACTTCGGTTATCCCCAAACGACAGACAGTAAGATCCTGCAGGAATACATTACGCAAGAAGGTCACAAGTTGGAAATTCAGCCCAGAATTCCGGTAGCTGTTACGAATGCTGTCTCGTGGAGATCCGAAGGCATTAAATATAGAAAAAACGAAGTATTTTTAGATGTTATCGAATCTGTTAATTTATTAGCAAATGCTAACGGAAACGTACTGCGCAGCGAAATCGTTGGCGCCATTAAAATGAGGGTCTACCTGTCTGGCATGCCCGAACTTCGTTTGGGCCTTAACGATAAAGTATTATTTGAGAGCACCGGTCGTGGTAAATCAAAATCTGTCGAGTTGGAAGACGTCAAATTCCACCAGTGCGTAAGATTGTCACGATTTGAAACTGACAGAACTATTTCCTTTATCCCACCTGATGGAGAGTTTGAATTAATGTCATACCGACTCAACACACACGTAACTAAGTTTTTATTATTAATTTTTTTTCTCCCCTCTTTCTTCTCTTCCAGTACTCTTTTATTCTTTCTCCATGTTGTTTTTACCTTTTCTTAAAAACCCTTGAATCCTCTGATCTTTTTGAATTTTTCTCGCCTCTCCACCTCTTCTCCATCTATTTTCATTTCTTCCATGTCGTTTCAGACCTTGATCCATATCTTGGGGTTTCTATCGAATTAATTGAATATTCTCTTTGTCCCTCTTGCTTCATTCATTCTTTTAACGTGTCCATAGAAAGTCACTCTTCTTCTCCTCGTGTAGATCTCCTTGTTGCTTCTGAATTTCCATTTTCATATTTTGGTCCCAGGATTTTCCGTATAATTTTTCTTTCCTTTTTTTCTACCTCATCTAATTGTTTGGCCGTATTTAGCGCAAGGCATTCTGAGGCATAGAGGCCCTCTGGCTTAATAGCTGTATTGTACGTCTCAGTTTTGCATTTGAAGGGCTCTGTGCAAGAAGTACCTAAGTCACTTTTTCATATTTTCTGATTTGATGTTTCAATGTGATCTGGAAATCACATTGTTTTGATTTTGAATGATATTTTTTTACTAAAGTAAGTAATCTTTAGTAAAAAAAGATCAGTCAAAATCCAAACAATGTGTTTTCCACATCAAACTGAAACATCAAATCTCAAATATTACAGAATACAAAAAGTGACTTGAGTACTTCTTGCCCTTCATTTATAGATATGGAGCTCTTATTATACAGGGTGTTTACTAAACATACGGGGGTTATTCCTTAGATTGTTTGAAGATTTTTTTTGTCCTTTGATGATTTTGGGAAAAACACCTTGTTTCGAAGATACTGACTAATAAACGCTTTTCGGTAAAAAAAAACATTTTTGACTTCATATTACATGTAAAGATTCTTAATCTACAACAATTGCTGAAAATGACTACCATGCATCCAATCTTTTCCTAATTGACCACCTAACTCTTTCAAAAACACCAAGGTTGTTTCTTAGTGCAATTACACCCATCAATTATCCGATTTCTCAAATCTTCATTTTACAAATTTTTCAAATGGCCCCATAGGAAATAATAATTTTAAAATTATCCAAACTTTTATTTCGAAACAAAGCATCTTTTCCAAAATCATTAAAGGACATGTTTAGTAAACAGCCTGTATATATTTTTCGTCAACCGTAATGCCAGTTCCATTTGCCTTGCCCAATTATTTACATTAATAATTTTGTTTAGGTTAAGCCTCTTATTTGGATTGAATCAGTGATCGAACGACATGCCCACAGTCGAGTTGAATACATGATTAAGGCAAAGTCGCAATTCAAAAGGAGATCGACGGCGAATAATGTTGAAATTGTCATTCCGGTTCCGTGCGATGCAGATTCACCAAAGTTTAAAACGACTATTGGTAGTGTTAAGTACGCACCTGAACAAAATGCGATTATGTGGACTATTAAATCATTCCCCGGTGGAAAGGAGTACCTCATGAGGGCTCATTTTGGCCTGCCCAGCGTTGAATGTGAGGACACCGAAGGAAAACCGCCGATTCAAGTCAAGTTTGAAATTCCGTACTTCACAACCTCTGGAATCCAAGTAAGCGATGGAATGAAAGTACGTTGTTTAATTAATTGTTTTTAGGTGCGCTATTTGAAAATTATCGAAAAAAGCGGATACCAGGCCTTACCGTGGGTTCGGTATATAACTCAGAATGGGGACTATCAGCTGCGTACAAATTGATCGTTGTAAATTTTATACAGTAGTAATCATTATGTCGCAACAGTATACAATTATCAATTTTTAAGCATGTCATTTTACAGGAAATGCACAGCAGTTTATATTAATTTTGTTTTATTTTATGTTCAGTCATATAAATCACAAATCGGAATTACCTTAAACCTAGTAATAATAATGCTGTAAATTTTGAATGTCAATTTCCGAAAAGAAATTCTTAAATTTAAGTTAAATGCAAAATAACTAAGTAATAACATTTTTAAAGTACACAAAAGAGCAGTTATTTTTTAGCTAATTCGTTTGATAACCAATCTAAACCTTCATAAAGACCGTTTCCTTGAGTGGCACATGTCGCTTGAATATACCACTAAAAACAGAATCAATCAACTTTGGCCGCTTTCAGCATGACCGCAATACTTACACGACGATTACGGAGCTGGTTCAATTGCAATTTATCTGTAAGTTCGGCAGCGGTCATGGCATTCGGTAAATCCTGTTTGTTTGCGAAGACTAACAAAACTGCATCCCTCAATTCGTCCTCTTGCAACTATCAACAAATAAATTATTCACTGGCACAAACGAAGTTATAACTTACCATATTCTGAAGTTCCCTTTCGGCTTCGCCGATACGTTCTCTATCGTTCGAATCGACCACAAAAATTAGCCCTTGCGTGTTCTGGAAGTAATGACGCCACAGTGGACGAATTTTATCTTGACCGCCGACATCCCACACGGTGAAACATATATTTTTGTACTCTACAGTTTCCACGTTAAAGCCGATCGTAGGAATTGTTGTAACAATTTCGCCCAACTTAAGTTTGTATAGAATTGTCGTTTTACCAGCCGCGTCTAATCCAACTGAAAGAATTTTCGTTAATTATTGAAAGTCGCGAATTATAACCTTACCCATCAGTATCCGCATCTGTTTTTTGCCGAAAAGTCGCGTCAGGAGGCTCGAAATGGTTAAACCCATTCTTATTTATAATGTTCCCTACACGAATTGTTAAACTAACACCAATTTCAATTGAAATAACGTTCCTGCCACGTCAAATGTCACTATTATTTATACTACCGCTAAGGTCTTTAGAAGACAATTAGCCATACGTTAAAAAACCCCACGTCAAGTAACTAAGCGACCTCTCGCGGCTCTTACTCGACTTATTTTTTCAAGCAGTCATTTTGAAATTTTTGTGCTCGGAAAAGATAATAAAAATTCGTTCGTAAACTGAATCAATTTTTCCCATTGAAATTAATGCAAATCCAATTAAACATATTGCTTTTTAACTTTTTATGGATTTATGTGGCATTTTAAACATTCAGCGTGATGATGAAATATTTTTAGAAGCATTATCTTTTTACTTTATAATTTTTAAGACCCCGATTCCTATAAAGCAATTACTTGCGACTACAATAAAGAAGTTTCAATCTAAAATTTACAATACTATTTTTAGTCCAATTGCACAATATTATATTATTAGCAGTTTTATAAGACGATCTATAAAACGAGTGTAATATACATACTATTTTTTCTACTTTGGTGCTTTCTGCTTTCTAAATATTGTAGGGATTTTTAGGATTAGGTACTGGTTGTGTTGGTATTTGTCATGTGTCATATGTCAAATAAAATTTCAAATTTAAAATCTCGACTTTGATATTTTTGTGAAACAGTCATGGACGAATTAAGTTGACCTTGACAGGATCTCGCTACAGACGCCGGACGCCGGTCAGCATGCTACTACAGCAATACCAACGTAATACGTATCAAAAAAAAAAACAAAAACAATTTCACAAAAAGTTGCTTTGTGACACTACTTTTAGTTTCACAAAGACTCACTTATGACACTAAAGTAGAAAAATTATATTTGTGGAACGAAATTAAAATAAGTTTTGACTTTATTTTGAAACTTTTAAATATTTTTAAAGAAATAATAAATGGTTTCGTACATTGAGTCAAAATTTGTTATAGGTTTTTAATTAAAGACACAGTTTGAAAAAAAAATTTTTTTTTACTATATGTTGCTAGTAATCTCTGATTAATATAAGGTGACCAAACGTACTCCTTTTTTGTGAACCGTACTCCTTTTAAAACGAGTACTCCAAAAGTACTCCTTTGCCTTCTTTTGTACTCCTAGGAAACCTAGGAAAACCGACTTTTACGATTCAACCCTTGTTGTAATAATTTGAAAACAAGAAAATGGAAAAAAAGTTTACCTGAGCACACTTTATGAAAATGTGCACCGCAATTTGCATGGTTTTACCTAGGAAAACCTACTTTTAAGATTCAACCCTTGTTGTAATCATTTGAAAACAAGAAAATAGAAAAAAAAATTATCTTAGCAAACTTTATGAAAATGTGGATCCGAACACAAGTCAAAAAAAAAAAAAAAATTGACCTGAGCACACTTTATGAAGATGTGCACTGCAATTTGCATGGTTTTACCTAGGAAAACCGACTTTTACGATTCAACCCTTGTTGTAATCATTTGAAAACAAGAAAATTAGAAAAAAAATTACCTTAGCAAACTTTATGAAAATGTGGATCCTACATAAGTCAAAAAAGAAAAAAAAATTGACTTAAAATGTGCACTGCAATTTGCATGGTTTTACCTAGGAAAACCGACTTTTATGATTATGATTACAATAAGGGTTGACTCTTTAGAGTCGGTTTGCCCAGGTGTTTATAGGTATACATATAATTTTTTGAACTAATGAATTTTGAAATTATTTAAAAAACATATAGTTGAATGGAGAAGACTCAGTGTTTTTATTCAAATCCAATCACCATATCCAATGAAAATTCATTTGTACTTTTGTATAAAAAATAGTTAGTCACCTTAATTAATACCATAACCTATACAATTTTGACAAAATCACGAATATTGAAAATAAAATTTTTTTCATCGAAAGTTTCTTTAAAAGTAGTCATATTCCTTCGTTCAACAGAACCATGTTGTGCTATATTTTCTAATTTTAAAGCTACATTACTAATATTGACCTTAAACTGACAGATGTAAAATGCCATTACTATTAACGTAAGGTAAAAAAAAATATTTTTCGACGGCCTTCTAACCTTTTCTGAAATTAAAAAACGTGTTATAGGAAATTGTGTTCGTAAATAGGAGCGTTCGTAATCCGAGGTACCGCTGTATCTAAATTTGCAAGAAAAGTCGGATTCAACTGAATTCATTTATTAGTACAAGTCAAGTCTTGAACAAAACAATGCACATTATGCACACTAATATTTACAATATCTCATTCCACAGACAGTCTGAGTGATCTACGCTACAAATTACAATTATAAAATATGGAGAAGGCACAAAATTCATAAATAGTTTGTTAATGCGATAGCCTCGCTACTCTAGGTGTTTTTTTTTTACATTTGAGTTCATAAATGTAACAAGTGTTAATTCCAAAAATCGTCCCATTTTTGATAATGCGACTGATATTTTCAAGTTGTAAAATCGGCCCCAAACTATTTAAAATTAATGAAAAGTACCCATTAATTGGCTTAAATGGTTAGGTACGTGTGTATTTTTTTCGCTTATAATTACAGGATATGGCAATAATTTATGCTTTAAAGAAGAAATGCAACTTAAATGTAAAATTTCAGCCTTGACAAACGAAAATTTGATTTTTCATATCGCTCTCTCTTTCGCACCACATACATCTCGCAGCCAATTTTGATACCTTAAAAATACACATTACTCAAAATACACTAGTCACTAAGTTACTGTTTAACTGTGTCGTCAAAAACGAAAAAATAAATAAAACCAGTCACTAAAAAAATGATTGGAAAAACCAACAAAAAAAAAAATGAGCAGGATCAACTAGAATCCTTCGTACTGTTCAATCTAAATCTATTAATAGTGAATATCTTTTCTGTTTACACAGCCTTAATCCCAATATGCGACTAGAATGAACTCCTATGGCGAGCTGTAGGATTAAAATAAATACACGATATACAAAAAAATAACACTGTAATGTCCTAATGGTGCAACCCGTATTGTTCGTATTTATGGCTAAACACTGCAGCCTTGTGATACTTCATCGCTTGACTGTTGACTCCATCGATACGAATGGCACGGTGATTTACATTCGCCATCGCCGTTACGTAAACTTTGTTCGAGCTCTAAGAGTTGGCCCATAAAGTTCAAATTTGGCGATATGATCGGTCGGACGGCCTTGACCATTTTGTATGCCTCTACCATAGATAACTGCTTGTATTTCATTATGTATGCGATCGCTATCGTTGCACTGCGTGACACTCCGGCTTGACAATGTACTAACACTCTCGTCCCTTTTTTCCTCGCTTCTTCTGCAATAAAAATAAACGATATGTAAATGCGGTTCGCAATGCTATTTTGATTCCAATTAATTTCGAACAACTTTAGCCTACATACATACACTGATTATATAATAAGGTTGCATTCCTATCGATGCGTGCGTACGTTTGGTTGCCTAATTAGTACAGCTATTTTTATTGCGGAACGCATTTAATAAATGACTCATGCATACATTAAAACTTGACGTATCTTAAAAAGTTCCATTATCGGACCTATGGGAAAAGAAAACTGTTGACCAATATTGATGCAATTAAATACTTGAAAACAGTGCAGTGCAATCCGTAAGTTGCGCAAAGTACCTGACTCACTCTACTCGACGTTATTATTAACAACACTAAAAAGCTTAGTAGATTAGATAGTAATGATGACAAGCAACCGATAGAGAAATGATCTTGGAGCAATTAAATAAATAAAACTATTAAACAAATTAATCGACAATTTTTTCGGTCGAGATTGAAAATTTCCCAATTTTGTTTTTCTCGCATTAATGAGATTCATTAGGAATGTTATATAATTAGTAGCGCATATCACGTCTCTCTTAGTGACTCACATGCACGCCAGACACCAACTTTCATTACACTACTAACAATATTTAATCCGGCAAGGTCGCATAACTTTTTTCCAAACGCAAAATTTCCAAAACGGAATTTGCGTGAGTTATAATTGAATCACAAAATAATTCCATCAACGGCAGTCACCCTTTCACTTTTAAGTGATTTGATGACTCAAAATTGTATTGCGATTAGTTTTCCCTTAATTCGCTCTATTGAAACCCCATTGCCCCGCGGTGGGTTAACTATAATAGACCGTTTAGGGAGTCCGAATGCAACGTGCATATGGTTGACGCATAAAACGGGATACGATATGCATGAGTCACAGGAACGGCGGGCAACGGCCCTCAGAAACAATGAATACGATGAGTAATACTTTGTGTGTGTGCTGACTCAAAACTGTTAAAAACAAGGCCGGTACTCCGCCAAACCTAAAAGATCCGAACACGCGGTCAACCATTCATCACTTGTTTTTTTTTTTTTTAACAACGAGGACGCGAAACTCTTTCCGTTCCTGTTCTACAACCTCAAATATTTAATGCACGCTACTTCCTGCATCATTAAGTTTAAAAAAAAACACTTCCAGTTTTTTTGCGTACCTTCGACGTTTCCTACTTACCAATGAATTCGAAGGCTTCCTCGAAATACTGCTTAAGATTTTGGTGTCCCGAATCCGACGCCGGTATTTGTTTGTATGTTATGCCGCATTCTTCGTGAAAACCGGGTAGTTGGGATGTGACGTTGAGAACGCAGGTGGTGCCCAAACCTTGCAGGCAAGAAAGGTCAGCTGCATCCCGACTGTTGCCCAGGTAAAGGAACGGCAACACGCGGGACGCGGGGTGCGAGTCGATATCCGCCAAGGCCGGACAAGACGCCGAGGACGGGAGTCCCCGGGGTGACAAACCGGTCACTAATGTGTCTTCGCATAAGTCCTTGTGTTTCCGATGGAACTCCCGATGACCTCCTGAAACAACAGATGAATCATTTTAATTTCTTATTTCTCCAGCAAAGGACCAGTCGATACGTTCGTCTCTTTCTTTTAGAACGCGCGTGTGTTTTGTTTATGCTTGCAGCTGCTTTTAACGCGTACCGGTTTTCTTTCCGGCAAACGAGGGTTTCACTTGCATTCACATCATTTAAAAACGGAATTTTTTTTTTTTTTGGCAACTTACTGCTTGAATGCGTCTGTTGATGAGCCATGAATCTAAGAACTAAACACGGATTCTGCCGCTTAATCCTCATGGTACTATCAAGTAAACACAGCACAAAACGAAATCAACATTTGATGATTGGGTACATTGTGGAAGTGGCACATGTAGTGTGTTGTTTGAATGACCGTGTCATCGTGGAAGGGGATTCCATGCGTCATTCACAAATGCCCATCGCTGATCCGAGGTTCGCCCTTGCGTCATCCACGGTCTGAAGGCCGAACGCGAAATCCCCTCATGCGGCTTCCAGAAAGTGCCACAACTTGTTACGTTCAACCTTATTTTATTTTTTATTTACGAACCTTATCTAATTGTAAGCAATTAGTCGCGCGAAACCGTCTCATTGATTGTTCACTAAATTAAATATATCTTACACACCCTGATGAGTAATTTTAGGGGGGCAAGCGTTTCTAGGTATGGGGGTCTCCTATAAATACAAAATAGGTCGAAAAATGCGTAATATTTTTATGTTGAATCGCTGGTTAGTCATAAACTGCGGTGAGTTGTAACTGGAAAAATGTGTTTATTTGCGAAATGGGTTATTCATTTATTCAAATCGAATCTAAAGTAAAACGTGGAAGCGCATGCTTGTTGTAATCACATCGTAAGTACATATGATAACACTACACATACGGGGTGACTCAGCGTGTTTACATTTCTAACATCCTCTGGACTGAACTTTATTTGCGCCGCGGTTAGTCATACAAATACACACATTTATGCTTGCGGTGTATTACATCCATGTATCTCAAAGGCATTTGAATAAACACTTGTGTTTCAACGGAATTTTCTTCGGCTTGATAAAATTTCCTGGCACATTCGTTTCTGTATGTGTCAGACAGTGGAAACAAATAATTGTAACCTGAATCATTTTCGCGAGAAACAATGGATGTTCTAATTCAGGTGCACCAGCATTTTTATTTCATAGTCTCAGTTACAAAAAATCGCAAAATGATAAAAACCAGAGATACAATACAAGGACTTGTTTCTTTAACGATAAAACGACTTAAAATGTACGAAACGGAATAATAAAAATCTGTATGTCTAATTTTATCAGAGATAACTGTCTGTACACACATATCTACTCGTTCTCTAGTTATCTCAGTAGAATGATCAATTTTTTTCGCATACGATCGTAAAAACTTCATCACGTTGCACCACGGTTTTCCCTCCCCTTTACAAAAATTCCGCTTGTTAATTACAAGATTTTAAAGGAATCGACACGTTCCCGGTTTTTTATTCGAAACGGTGACAACGAATCTTCTTTTAATTGCCATGATAATTTTGATGAGCTGGTCAATTTCGCAATTATTGCTTTTAGTGTGGCAACCGTTTTTTCTACTTATAAAATTATAAACATTGTGCATACTGGATGCCTCAAAAATCGCGGAGCAACTTAGCACGGAGAAAAATGTTTTTTTGACAATCACAATAACAGGTTTTTTAAAATTAATTTCATACGTGAATTCTGAGGCCTTGTTGTCATTTGTTATTTCAGGTAAAACCGACAAAACCACTACTTGGAAATAATGCAGTAAATAATTGCAAACGTGACCACAATCATTCAAAATTGTCACTTCAGAATAAATAAGGTCAAAGGTGCGACTTTTGATTTTCTACACCTTTTCAATTTTTATACCGTTGATTTGTTTAGAGAATTTTGGGGCACCTACCCCTTTCTAATTTTTGAAATTATTATTTTTTAATTAGGCAGTTTTTTAAAACTTACAACTTTGTCAACAAATAATTTTCATGTGATACTTTAAATCTCTACAATTTTTGTCGTCTGCATTTTCAAAATGAAAACCAATGTAACGTCCTCTTTTCTCAACTGGTCCTCAAGTCCATCTGTGTCAATAAATCACAGGCCTGCGGAGCCCATGCCACCCACAGCCTCCAAAAGAGTGTTCACAACAAAAACAGTCTTTATCAATATAAATCTAATCGAAAATAATTATTGAGTATAACAAATAGAATTTTAAAAAATCGCAATTTAATGTGAAAACAATTTGGTATACAGTAGAATCCGGTTATAACGGCTTCGGTTATAGCGAACCACCGGTTATAACGAACTTTATTCCAAGTCCCGACATTTTCTCCTATGCAACAATGTAAAAATTAGTCGGTTATAACGAACTCGGATATAACGAACTATCGGATATAGCGAACCTGAAAAAGCTGAAATTAATAAAATTTCAATCGTCTATAACGAACTTTCCATTGTATATAACGAGTAATAACCTTTCAATCTGATGATGACTTGTCATTAAATGAGTGGTTACAAAAATAGAAACAAAGGGAACGTGAATTTCAGCAATTGAAGAGGTCTATGCAAAAATTACCTAAGTCACTTTTCATATTCTGTGATATTTGCGATTTGATGTTTCAATGTGACCTGTAAATCACATTGTTTTGACATTGAATAATCTTTTTTTTACTAAAGTAAGTCTTCTTTAGTGAAAAAAGATTAGTCAAAATCAAAACAATGTGATTTCCAGATCAAATAGAAATATAAATCTCAAATATCGCAGAATATGAAAAGTGACTTAGATACTTCTTACATAGAGCCCTTCAATTAGAAAATTCAATTTTCTTCGAAAACTTAAACATAAATGACTATTAATGTAGACAATTTATTAGTTACAACAGAATATTTGGGTATTTGTGGTAGACAAAAGTGGCCAAAAGGATAAGCCGGAAGCACCAGCATTACAGATTTTATTTACACAGGAAGCTGTGAGAAGTATTAACAACATTCGTGATTTTTACAGTTTTACGGTGCGCCAAACTCAATTATTGAAAATCTTAGTGACGTTGAAACGTGTGTGGACAATTTATACTTCAGTCGAAAAAATTTAAAAAATTTTCAAATAAAATTACTTGTTGCATTTTGCTTTGTTTCACTTAAGTTTAGTCCTTATATTCTTAATGGTTTATAAATGTGCATATTTATATTAAACAATGAAGGTCTCATAAAACATTCTTGCATTTATTCTTTCAATAACGCTCATAACGAACTTCAGATATAACGAACCGATTTTGACGGTTCCTTGAGGTTCGTTATAACCGGATTCTACTGTATTTATGTTCGAATTTTAAACATTTTTCAATAGAAATGAAATTTGGTGGCGAAAACGTCAAGTTTCAGACCACAGGATGTGATTGTTGGAAAAAAGTTCAACGCACTTGGAATTTTGTTTTGTTATTGTCAATCATTTTGACCAACAAGTTTTTCCATTGATAAAAATCGATTGTATGCTGAAGATACGTTAGTTCTTGTTCATAGTAAAATTGAGGCACGACACTGTTTTACTCCTTTAAAAAGAAAACAATGTTATCGCGCGCATATTTTAGAAATCTGATAAATTTACTAACGAAATTTTCTCTCGCTATTTTGACGTTATCTCGCCTTAACAAAGTTTAAGATTAGCGATTATAAAGTGACAACCGCAAAAATAAGTTAATACAGTTAAGTAAGTTCTATATGTGACGATATGACACAAGCAGAACAAACGTCAGAAAATACAGACTCATCATTATAGCAAAACAGACGAGTGCTATATGATACTGCGCAGTTTTGCCCCTGCAAAAACGATTTTGTTTTTCAAATGTACAGAATCCTCAAGTGTAAATAACGTAGTAGAGTCGATGACTTTCAATTAAAATCCCGCGGTTCTCTTTAAAAAGCCACGGTGAGAGAAAGAAAGTTTTTTTTATTACAACATCGAAAAATGTTCCTTCCACTTCTATAATAAGAATAGGACAAGGAACATATATGGAGTCTTAGTCACATCCATAAGTAGCAAGCAAATAAACAAATATAACGCGGCAATGCTGGCAATGGCCCAAGTAAAGCGCGCGGCTCGCAAATGAATCGTAGGCGTGATAGGGTACTCACCTAGAAGAAGCACAGGTTCCCGGTTGTCTTCGACGAGGGATGATAAAACTAGAAGCAGAGGATGCGCCGGGGTCACGCGCTCTTTGTCACAAGTGCTGTCGTCGTAAACGATCACCTCCCGATAGGAGCGTTTCTTCAGCATTTCTTTCCCCTCCCTGGTCGTCGCGAGGTCCGCGAGCGTCGCTTTACCCTGTTGCAACCGGCGTCTGTTGAAACGGTCCGAACAGTTAACATTAATGGCACCATTTATGTGGCTCATATTGTACGATATGAACGTGCGACAGTCCAGGATGACGAACGATTTTGGTCCCGGCCTTGCGTTCTCCAGTTTCGACCTGAGTCCATCGGGATCTAACATTCCGACTTTTTTCAGCACCAGCGCACGCTGAAGAGTCGCACTCTCAGCGCACGGACTAGTCGGCAGGCTGACGCTGTTCGACTCCAGTTTGCAGCGTTTTGGCGGACTCAGGAACAGGTGACTCGGCGTCGGAGGGCCCGGTTCACTCAGACTCCGGTTCAGAGGAAGTTTGAGGCCGTCTCGCGACCGTCCACCCGACAGTTCGAGACACACTGCCGACATGACTCGAGAACGTCACGCGCTATATCTGGAATAGCTGCGGAAAAACTGACATAAGTGCCAAGCCACGTTCCTCCCTTTTTACGCACAAACTCGATGAGGTTGAAAATTTGAAAAAAGTGCCAAAGGCTCGCGGCCAAAAATCTGGAAGGATGATGCGACCGATCGCAAAGAAACCACCAGAAAGGTCTAACTGACATTCAAGACATTCCTTCCTTTTCATCCACACACTTGAGATTGGAAATTTGAAAATTGCCGAAACTTGATGGGGATGAAATTTTGAAAAGTTGCTTACAAATTGTTTGTTGATTACATAGATTTAACATTTTTATTATCATTAAAAAGAGTAGCTATTGATAATACTTTTTTACTGGCTTTGATTGTTGAAAATTGTGAAGATAAAATTTTAACCGAAATGTCAATGAGAATTTGAAAAACAGCGCCAACGACTTGTGGCCAAAAATTTTGAAGGATGTTGTGGTTACTTGGTGGTTGGATTGTGATAAAAGTCACCGAAACGGAAGGTGATAAGAGCGAAGGAAATAATTTAGCGACATAATTAAATCTCGGCTATTTTGTTTCTTATGTATTAAATTACTGCAATGAAAGCCAATTTCTCTCGTTCAATGGTCCGTTGCACATTTAGTGCCAGCATAAAATTTATGAATGCATTTCTCGTTGACCATTTTTCCATCGCGAAAATCGCTGATTAGGGTAAACGTCAAAAGGGTTGAAATGTCGCAGGATGAATCACGAATTGTACTTGAGAAAAGCAAACACAATCATCCTTTTTAAATTAGAAAAATTTTAAGAATGTCATTCCAAACCGCTTATTGATTATCCTATTTATAGCAAAAGTGGCAGTTTTGTGTTCATCATCTAAACATTTCTTTTCTCTGATTATTTTTCCTGCGTTCCCACGTACAAAAACCGACTTACCAATCGATCAAAACAGAAGAAGAGAGGATTTATTTGGTAGTTTGATGATTTTTAGAACGATCTAAAACAGGTCGACGTAAATAGTATGAAGAACTTCACTTTTATACAACACATATACGATCATTTTTTTTTGTGAATGCCGAAATATTTAATCACCACGATGATATCGTGTTTTAAATTTAAGACGACCGTAGTGAGCCATACGGAACATTTTACACTTCACGCATTTTAGTATCCCCGCGTATTTCTGCTAGATAACAGCCACAGAGACCGACTTCACGTATTGTAAGCGATGACGACTGAAAAGCTCTTGCTCTAGCATATGACTCATACCCTCACTAGTTATCTACTTCGCACCACAATCAATTTGCCGCGCGATCGTGCAGTACCGCAACATCAAATTCACGAACCAAACTACAAATGCGCACACTCAACTAAAGTCGGAAGAAGTAACTTTCTGATGACTAATACTCGGCGGGTATTAAATACAGACCTAACATATTTGACTAAATTAAATTCGTCACGTTCCTCGAAACGTTTGCAATACTTTCATCGCAACCTTTAGTACAATTTCGACGTTTCCGATCGTCTATCAAAAGAAATTTTTGCTTAAATTAGATCGGTGGCGAGAATTTTCTACTTTTATTCGTCGAAGTTACCTCGGTTGTATTAAATGTTAGCCATCCTTTACAATCTGTTCCCTCCAGGATATTTTAAGGACATGAGTCATCGTTGTTCAATAATAATTTTCACTATCCCAAATAAATTTCCAATGACATTAAAAAAAAGTTAAACACTTGTAGAATAAAATGATCTGTTTTTGTGTAAATTAATTGTTTTGCACAAGTTGGACGGAATTTTCGTAAGTTACGGATGCGCCTATTAATTAGACCACCAACCTTACGCGCGATTGCAAATTCCATTTAAATTTTTAAAGGGATTCAATAATGGGATTTTGAAAGGAATTAGCATAATTGCATGTAATACGTCTATTTTCATTAAAATAAATACATGATAAATAGAAAAAAAATAGTGTACTTGTATACATAAAGCTTGTGTATATCGAAGCTACAATTTCGAGTGTTTTTAAGAACTTCTCCTTTATTTGATGAGTGTGTTTGATATCAAAAATTTTTAATTTCAAAACCCACATAAAAAAATATAATCTGAACTGTTTCTTTCCTTGTATCCATTTATTAATTGGATTATTTATCGGCAGTCATATTTACTCAGTTTATCTAGTTAATTACATAAGGGATAAATACTTAAGTGCGAAGAAAGATTGTGTATAAAAAAAGAACATTTCCATATCACTAATATTGCCAATATTAAACTATACACTTTTTTTATAAATCAACTATAAAAATTTAACTGTAATGTCGCCTTTTGTTTCAATCTTATGATACATTATTTACAGTACAGTATATCACAAAACCTGTTACGATTCATTTTCTAAATAGTTCATCAAACACGCAAACTTTAGCACCCTTTGTATTACTACACACCCAGTTATTCCATAAAGAAAATTTTATTCTGCACATTTAAATAAACTAAACTAATTACTTTTTTGGTATTGTGAACAAAAGAGCACATTTTTTCATTTGTACATGATAATGTCATAATTAAACGATGAAACATCCCGTACATATGATATTGTAGTTTAATATACCTTGCAACAAATTTAACGTTGTGAAGGCGGCACTAGATGCTTTGGTAACTCCGTCGGAAGATCGTTGCCATCGATTTTGACATTTATCAAATGCATGGCAAGAGCAAACTCCTCGGCATCCAACATACCATCCTTATCGACATCTGCTAGCTTCCAAATCTTGCCCAGAACCGAATTGGGCAATTTTGATTTAACCATTTCTGATTTTGCAGCTGAAATTTTTCACATTAATAAAAATTTAAAAAAATTAAAAAATCCTCACCTGCACCGGTGATTTTTCCATCGACTGGAGACAGACTTTCGAAAAGCTCGTCAGACTTAGCCTTGTATTTGCTGACGATCCATTCGGGTTCCCCGTAACCGGCATCGATTCCCTCGCCTCTCTTGTAACCAAACGGCGACACCGTATCTTCAACCCCTTCGAACGCGCCACCCTTGATAAAACTTTCGCTCTCCGTGTGATTAATATCTTCTTGCGGAATTTTTGCCATTAAAGTCGCTATGTCTTCGGCCAACATTCGATCGACGATATCTAAAAGTTTCTGCTTGATGGGGTGGAATTTAGTGAAGTCTTGATTCTGCAACACCTCCTGCATTTTTTTAATGTCAGGGAAGTCCCCGGGTGAAATCTGGTGTTCACGTTGCAACTTATCGTAAACTTGCCCTAAATTTTTTATTAAATCTTTCTTCTTATTCTCTTTGCCGAACATCGTGGGCATATCTTTGCGTAATTCGGCTATTATGTATGAATGGACTTTGGCCAAGCGAGCCCTTTTTATCAAATCATTCAGTTTCCTAAGTGCGGCATTCCTCGGCAATGACTGCAAGTCTTTAAATAAATCTTGCTCTTCATCCTCAAATAGCCTTCTGTTGCCGTCGTAACGCAACGGTTGGTCCCAGAACGAGCCGATGTACACCCTTGCGACTTCAGGAGTTTGCAAAACTTTTCCTAGAGACCACATAAGAGCCCCGTACACCCTCATCAGTTGTTGGTGGTCAATCATATCGGCTTTGTTTAGGACGATCCTAATTTTATCGTCGTGCCCACGCAAGGCTTCAATTGAACGTCTAAATTCATCGGATATGTCTAATTTGTGCGCATCGAATAGTAAAATGATTCGGTCCACGCGTTCTGCAAACCACTCTAAGACCCCCGTGAAATCATAACCTCTGTCCACTCGCTGCTTCTCACCGGACAGGATTCCCGGGGTGTCGATGATGGAAATATTTTTTAGTACAGGCGATGGCACCAATGAGCACTGCAATCTGTTTAAAAATGCGTTTCCAAATTTCGATAAGGGGCGAAATTGTTTCTTGGGATCCACGACCAAAGCATTTCCAGGAATCATGCCTTCCTTATCATCGTACATTACAGCGATAAAGCGATCCGTTGTCGGCTCGGGTCCGATTCTGATACCGGGAAAATCTCTTTCTAGAAGGTATTTTATGAACGTCGTTTTCCCTGTTGAATATTGACCAACCAGCAAAATCATCGGTTTGGCATCGAAATCGGAATCTTCTAGTTGCGGCGAGTGAAAGTCGTGGAACTGATGGTGCTGTTCCAGAGGCAAAAGTTTGTGCTTATAAATATCTTTAAGGCCCTGAACAACATTTTCGTACACCTCCTCTTTAGTAGCACTTTTCGTTAACCAACTAAACATTTTGTTAGATTTATGCACATACGACAAACGTGTTAAAAACTACTGTCAAATTGACTGTACACTGCTATACACCTTCCACGATCCGCTTATAAATGGGAGGTGGTTGACAACGCAAGGAAGATAATTGGTAACCTACCTAGTTTTGACAATAGTAAGACTATTTGACGCAAGGCCGCTTTGATTTAAACTTCAATTGCATAATTATAGGCAACCCATTATACATGTTAATTTCTCAATTACTAACGTTAACTAATAGGAATTACATTCCTTACTTCCGGGAAATGTGAAATCTAACATAAAATTCACACATTTAATTTTTTAATTTCCTTTCAAATGTCGTTAAGAACAAATAAACAAATAGCCGTTTAAATGCGTCCTTGTGATGCACTTCTGGAATTTTCATTGCCTCCAATTCATATTGTTAGGATGCTGCTTAATTGGATCACGTTAATACGTGCAGTTTTTGATTCAATTAAAAACTACCTTTTTGATGAGCTTCTTAATGAAACTGTAACAGCCTAAAGCTACATTTACAACCAGTTCCATTTTGGCAGAATTCAAAATCCGATTGCAAATTTTGGCATTTATAACTCGAATTTGAATTGCGATTTCGCTACCGCGCCATCATATAACCGTTTATTCCAACACGATGTGTATTGGGAGAGTATTGGTAATCACAGTAAAAAACAGAACAACTAGTTCAGTAAAATTGCCAACGGTGCCGTCATTTGTGTAAATAAACAATAATGTATCCTAAAATCTTCACAAGTCACAGCTTGTGACAGCTCAAAATTTAAAATTTCTGGCGGACTTCGAATTGGAGATCTACAAACAGACAATCGAAATACGAATTGCGGTACGGATTGTGCCGAACTCGAAGTTTTGTTGTAAACGCAAGAAAACAAATATCTACTTTGCAATCGAAGTGGTTGTAAATGTACTTTAAGACGGCTTCCATAAATGATGTCATAGGTTATTCGTCAAATTGGACCCCCATGTCACAAGGTGTCACACTGCACGAAACACCCCCCTCCCACATGTGAGTCACGTCACAGAAGCAAAATTATTTTCAATTATAAAGGAAAATACAATTGAAGCCTTCCTTCGAAGAAGGGTTTATGTTATTTTTTGATTATTATATTATTTTTTGACATCTGACGATTTTAATGAAAAACGGAGCTGTCTTGACCCAAATCTGTACGTACTTGAAAACTGTTTCTGAGTCTATCCAACTAAAATAAAACGGCAAAATTGTTTTTCCAATTTCAATTTCTGAAATCTTGTCAATTGGAGGTTCGCTATATCAGTTGGTGATTTACCAATAGTTGCCAAAATTTTACTTTTTCGAAAACACCCTTTGTGTTGTCACTTTTGAAAGACCCCCTAATCTCTTGTCACGTCACGGACTATTACATTTCCGCCAAAACCTGTGACATCATTTATGAAAGGCGCTTAAGTCAACTTTTTCCCTGAGGAATATTTAGGTGTAAATGAAACAAACGAAGAATTCAACCGCTAACAGTTTATTCTAATAATAATATAATACTTGTAACATAATTTTCCATCATCTATAGATAAAATAAGAATATCAAGATGCTGTTATTGTTCGAGTTGACACCACAATTTGGCAATGCGCAAAAAATAATACTAGCAACTATGGTAATATTCTTGAATAAAACCGTGGATGTAATATCACAACATGTACGCGATAAAAATTGGTAGACTATAACAAAGTTAAAAGGAACAAAGAGCGGCCAAGGAGAATATCAAAAAATGAAGATAAAACTTGTTTAAAAATAGAAAATTTCTGATATTCCACTCGCCACTTACAGATCCACAATTATGAAAAACAAAAAATAGTTTATCTGTCTCCAAGCTGAGGATCGTGATCGGAAACTAAATACAGGAATTGGAATGCCATAGCCAACAGTGAAATCCCCAACAGATCCCCCATGGATGTTAAATACGGAATTGCAGAATTGTCCGGGTCGATTTTACGCTTCCACATCCAGTGAATCATGATATATGCGACGTAGAGAAGAGTGGCCACTTGCATCGTAGACGCGCATAAGTATACCACCACGAACAACGGGCTGAGAGAGGTATCACCCGCTTTCATGTAATCTATCGTATATATGAAGATGACATGTCCTGGTACAACCATGGCCATCAATACCCGGGTGGTTCTTGCGTGCACACCCTTTCCACAAAATCCAGTCACCGGCGATATAAATATGACCGTATCTTCGTCTGCATTATTTTCCGATGTTAAAATGCCCAATTCGGCCTGTTTGTGTAAAGCAGTGGAAATGCGACTTGCTTGTACGGCCACTAAATTCCCTCCCACCCCATTGATGACAGGTTGGAAGACGGCTATACCTTCAAAGCGTGACACCATGAAATCTAAAATTAATCCGCCCATTGAACTTATTAACATTGCAGCCATCACGGGAGTCCAGCCGTGATACAATACGTCGCGGGTGTGCATGTTTTTCTTAGCTATCCATACCCAAAGAGGTATTGCCAATATGTAAGCGGCGATTATTACGGGGGCTAGCCAATCTTGCGAGCCTGAATTGAAAGGCATTAGAACGAATCGGACGGTATTTTTGAAAATTACCTATGGATTCGTATAAGAGTGTCGAGACCCAGGACAACAAGGCCAAAGAGGTGATGTCGCCTAGACTGGCCGCTATCGGAGTGGCTACATTATCAGGGTTGATGTGACAATGGCGTGATAAAACAATCACGGCGGCCGTAATAAAGCCTAAGACTAAGCTGGCAACGGATACAGTAACTAGGCTACTGGCACATAGCAGATAGGCATGATCTAATTCGACTTCATTACTTTTAATGCCACCCATGACCACGGCTATAATAGATCCCAGAAAGCCGACGACTATAGCTTGGCACTGAAAATTGAAATAGTTTAAACAATTGTTGTTGTTGAAATGAAGAGTTATGAACCTGTATTAAAGTTAAATTACCGACTACAATGTGTAATTGCTGTTTTGCTGTGTCCATGTGACCGAGATTAGCCTGAGTCGATAATCTTGATGCTAAGGTCATTTCTAAGTTACCTTTTAGACCTAGGAGAGCTGGAACCAATATTACTAGTTCTGTTACTTCTTCAAAAACGGGCCAATGCTGTGGAATTTGTGTTTAAGCTAATGGGGTTGAGTTAGGGACGAATTACCTGAATTTTATCAAAAACCAAGCCGGCAAAAACCATACCGAAACCGGCAATCAAAAACGGTATGAAAACTTGAATCGCAATCGAAAAATACGTCTCTTGATTCAGCTGATCATCGCCATAAATTTTCGTTTCGACGACGACGTCGGGTAATCTACCATTATCATTGTCGCCGATTTCGGCAGCCGGACTGATCAGCGTTAATTCCATGTCAGCAACTGGACCGGCATCAAAGGCACTTGAAGGACTTGGAGTTTCAGATTTTGGGGAATTCTGGTTGTGATTAAGGCTGTCCATGGCTCTAGGTCCATAGTTTTCTTTACTAAAAGGAGAATGCACGTGTTTATAGTTAAAAAGTTTCTTTGTCGGATTTTTGCGTTACTTGAAACTGATAATTCACTCCATTTTTTGCAATTTTTTTCGAGAACTAGGCTCAAAGGCCTTTTGCGTTCACTGTTGGCTACATCATGCACACAACTGGCGAGGTATCGATTCCGACGTACCCGTCGCGACGCCAATTGGCGCAAATCGTTTGGCGGTAAAATTTCAACGGAACCGAACGTTATTTCCTGTAATTCCTGTCGATCGAAAATGCGGCGCGAAAACGAACAAGTAATTTATATAAAAATCAACTTACCTTATGGTCGTCATCTACAAACTTTCTTATTTTTCGTCGTTCTACATGACATAGTGTTTTTTTTAAAATCCATATTTCCCGTGCAGGTACATTAAAATTCAGGTCATGAGAAACGCGCTCACAATGATTAAGTTATTTAATAAAATAAGTAGTTTAAAGGAATGGCAGTAACCGACTTGGGTAAAAAAAAGTGCCGACAAACGAATTTTTCAGGAGCGAGCTGGAGGTAAGACCGACAAAAAAACTTTCCGGATTGATTTCGATTGAAACTTGAAAATTTTCATAAACCTATCAGTAGCAATGTCTTACTCCAAACTGCTTTCTGCGCAATTGTCCTGCAATAGCCACTCGTTATTATGGTCATTATGTTATTACGCCCTCATAGCGTCATTTAAACGCGTGAAAATGGTCCATGAATTTGCTATGAGCAAAAGCCTTGACTTCATATTCGCGGCTTGTATTCCGAGCGCACCTGCACTTCCTTTCCGTTAAGGAAAATAATTTACCAAATTACCATGGTACAAATATAACGTTTATTCTTTCTCTCGATACACAAATTCATTTAATTGACACGAAACTAAATAAATATACAATACTTTTTGAACTTAATAAATAGCACCATTCATGAATTGTTCAAATTTTTTTGCTTAAAGCAAACGGGTACCAGGGTTCATTTTACGCTATTTTTTGGCTTCTTTTTGAGCTATGGCCCCTTATATGGCATATCACTGGGAAGGAAGCTAGATATTGAATTATTTTAGACGAATACGTACGTCATCGGAAGGCGTGGTATAAGTTTTGCGCAGATGACGTATGTGTCCATTTGAAATATTTTCATGTCTACATATTATAACTGGCCTAATCACCAACGTCGCTGTCTCCATCGCCGATTAGAAATAGAAATTGGAACGCGACCCCCAAAAGAAACGTCCCCAACAAGTCACCTATAGCAGTTAAGTACGGAATAGCAGAGTTATCAGGATCGATAGAAGCCCTCCACATCCATAAAATCATCACTTGTGCGATGTACAACAACAGGAATACTTGTAGTAAAGCCACACACAGATACACAATAATAAATATTGGGGTCAAAGAAGTGTGTCCAGCTTGTAAGTAACTAATAGTATAGGAGAAAATCAGATGGCCTGGAATGACCATCAGCATTAATACACGTGCCGTACTGGCGTGTGTTGTTTCTTTATTATCACAGAAAGTGGCGCAAGGGCTCAAGCACACTCGCATGCCGTTAGGAAGTTGTCCAGGGACCGCTTTACAATGCAATTCGGTCGATATCCGGCTCGCCTGTACAGCGACCAAGTTACCACCGACCCCATTAATGACTAGCTGAAAAACTGCCACACCTTTGTACTGCGAAACAGTGTAATCTAAAATTAAACCCCCAATGCTACTAATTAGCATCGCCGAAACAACCGGCGTCCAACCACTATTAAGTACTAATCGAGTGTACTCATTATGGCTAGCTAACCATCCAGTTATGGGAACGAATAATGCGGCACAAGCGCACATAATTATTGATAACCAAGGCATAGTATTCAAGGCACCGTATAACAAAGAAGCGATCCACGACAGAAACGCCAGAGTGGTAAGATCACCCAAACTTGCAGCGATCGGTGTCGCCACATTATCTGGATTGATGTGGAAACGTCGCGAGAATAAAATCACAGCGACCATTACTAAACCTAACACAAAACTGACACCTGATGCCGTCGCCACACTGCTGGCGCAGAGTAGAAGTGCGTGGTAGATGTTGAATTCTCCAGACGGCACCCAACCTAATGTGACGGCGGCAAAAGAGGCAAGAAAACCAACCACAATGGCCTGGCACTGAATCAAAGCTAAATTCCCTAAGATTAAGCTCCATTGTTGATGGCGCGTGTCCAAATGGCCCAAATTTGAATGAGTTGAGAGTCTCGAAGCTAAAGTCATTTCTAAATTACCCTTCAGGCCTAACAGGGCCGGCACAAGGATGTAGACTTCGGAGATGTTTTGATACACCGGCCAATGTTGCACCAAGTCCAGAAGCAAGCTGGCAGCTACCATACCGAAACCAGCCAACAGAAACGGTATGAATAACTGGATCGAGGTGGCCCATATCGATTCAGATTGGAAGATCACAGCATTGTCAGGAGAATGGCTGTTGCTCAGGAGGAGAGACGTGTCGGTGCTGTTTAACTCGAGATCTTCCTAGAATTGTTTTCAATTAGTTCAGAAATTCCCAAGATTGTTACGTACCGGTTCGGTATAAGGGGCGTTCATGCTAGAGTGGAATTGGGACCGTTTAGATTTTTTTCGGTGCTTCAAGCTCGATGGTGTTGCCATTCTTCAGCGAAAGAAGATTGTTTCTGTAAGAAAAAATACGTTTGGGTACTTTTCCAGACAAAGAAAATTCTACTGACCCTTGTTTCATGTTATTGTCACTTATGTTAAGCCCATGTTAGATGGAAAATTTAAAATAAATTACACGTACACAATTCATTTCAGAAATTCATAGTTATCTGACTAAATTGATAATACGAAGAATTGCGTACGTGCACGAATCAACACCGATCGGCATGGCAAAACCATAGCCGTACGCGAAGGTGGCTAATAAAATATTTTTTTCTTGTCAAAATTCAACTTGCCTCCAGAAATTTTAATTTGTAAGTACTTATATTGATATTTACTTTATTTTATTTCATATAGAAGTGATCAGTAAATTCTAACGGTCATTTTCATGGATAATACTTGCGAAATCTCTCAAATTTTTTCGAAGTCATTTAATTAAAGGATTACTGCAATTTCAATGCCCTAATTTACAGAAATTATCTCCATTCGTTAAATTGATTACGATTTTGATTCAATTGATTGTGATTATTGACAAATATAATAAATAACGATTAAAATACAAAAAATATAAAATTTTAGGTTGAACTGGTAATTTTTGCTTAAGTTGGCAACACTAGTTTATATTTTGCAAATTTTAATGTCATTGTTGTGCCGATTTTTGAGTAGCTGTCAGTGCTCTGTTTAAAATATGAATGGTAAGGCTGTTTATTTCGAGTTTTATTAGATAAGTCATATTAAATTGATCGGATTTTTGTAACGCACATTTTGATGTATAGCAATCGAGGTTTGGAGATAATTTCGGTCCTTCCTAAATGAAACTGATTTCCAATTTTTTGCTTCATACAATTTCCGTCTGATACGCCTTTGACTAATTTCAAAGGATTTGCCGCCACCGGCATTTGAATAACAAACTACTATTCAATCAATGAAGTTGAGGGAATATGAGCTTCAGTTTATGTTATTTGACAACGATAACATTTGTTATGGCTATTATAATTGTTATACAAAACTCGCACTCAATTTTGTTTCTCAGAAAACAATGAATTGATGGGGGAAAGTTATTTATTACAAGTTCATTAGTTAATTTTGATTTTTGTTCGACATAGGTGATTTTAACGAAAGCTCATAAGAATAGTAGTGATGGATTATCTTCCAGGTTCGTTTTCAATTAACAAATTACATTCACAATGGGCCAGTTTATGAGCATTTTCTTTTTGCATATTTGAATACTCACTTTTTTGA
The DNA here is from genome assembly GCA_949768715.1 of Dascillus cervinus. Taxonomy (NCBI): domain Eukaryota; kingdom Metazoa; phylum Arthropoda; class Insecta; order Coleoptera; family Dascillidae; genus Dascillus; species Dascillus cervinus. Next base: position 7,455,435 of record OX458323.1, read on the forward strand.
CCAATGGCATTTAATGTTTGTCTTCAAAAATATTTCAATTTTGGAATTGATGGTTTTAATTCCTTCACTAAATTTTAAAAAGTTTCTTTTTTATCTCTTATTTATATACTTTGCCATAATTTTGAAAGCCTCAATTAGTAATGTAGCTTTATGTTTTTTGATAAATCATTTTTAAATGTACTTACCCTCGACGGTTCATACATTTATATTTATACTGGGTGTTAGAAAGAAGGGGTAATAAATTTTGACGGAAAAAAGTCTTAATAAATTATGTTCGCATAGATTCGTTTGGAAAATGCTAACACTTTTCATCAGAAAATTTGGAAATAGAAATTCTAAGTCAAAATGAACTCGACAATTTTTGTTATTACAATTTTTTTGTATTTTTGTTCATTTTTAATTTACATTAACAATTTTCATTAGAAGATTTGGTACTTTTGGTGGTTTCCTTTCTCAAAAACTTTATGTGAAACCCAAATCATAAAAGCACTTAATAGTGAGCAAGACGTATTTTTTCATTGTCGTAATGCGATATTTTGGCTGGGAAGCTCAAGCGCATGCGTATGCCACAGAAATGTAAAAATAATGTTTTACGACAATGAAAAAATACGTCTTGCTATAACTCTCTAATAAATCTGTAGATTCCGTGAAAAAAAATAAAATAAGATTGTTTTACGACAATGTTTTTTAAGGCATCGGTTAAAATTGGATGTAAATTAAAAATGACCAAAAATGCAAAAAATTAGTAATTAAAAAATTTTCGAGTTCATTCCAATCTACGACTTTCATCTTCAAATTTTTTGTCGGACTCCTTCTCGACTGCTCTAAATTACGTCCAAATTTTTTGATGAGTGTTTAGTAGGTATCTTCCGAATGAGTCATTTATGATGTATTATCAGGTTCTCATTTGAAACATTGTGTATAAGTTTGCTTGCTGTAATTTAGTTTTTAGTTGCATTTTTATTATTTACCTCATTAAGAGGAGATTACTAAGTTTACGTGCTGGTGCACAAAAATAATATTTTGTGTCATGTTGCAATAGGGGAAAAAGAAATTTGATGTTCGACCACCTTCTCTGTTTACCAGAAAGAAATTACATTTGGGTGTTCTGGGGTCAAAAATTATTTCTGCTTTTATTGCCTGTTATAAAAAAATAATTCATTAAATGCAAGTGAAATTTTTTCAATACATGATGTGGGCAGATGATTCACAGTAAATTGTAACGTTACCAATAAATAAATAAACACAGATTTTTATATCAGTTAACTGAATAATTCCAGGTAATGTAGAAAAATTGGTGTCAAAATTCAAGTGCTGATCGAAATATTTACCTATTATCACAAACTTATTATACAATTTTTAATGAGGCTTTCCAAACTTATCCAAAGAAACAATTTCCTTTTCACGTGTTCATTCACTGGTACACATTTCCCACCCCATACAATGCTGATTTTATTCTCTAACGTATCGGTTGCGGTCGTTACGAAAATAAACTTCTAAATTTATAGCAGTAAATATAACTACGCGCATTGTAGGTTTTCACGGTAGCTTCAAGCTTGGGCCGGGATGTAGTCATTACAGAGAAATGACCGGCGTGAGCGGATTTTTCCGAAAATATTGTGAAAGCACGATCGCCAAGCTTCAACCGGCCGAATTGAGACGTTTTTTCAACTGCAAAGATAATGAGAGCAGGATTCGCTTTTTGTACCCTTACACCATCGACGTCCCCGCCGAAAGCGATGGTTTGGGAAAGGACTATCAACGTGCCGAACAGGACAAATTAATTGGTAACAAGTACTTCTACAACAACGAGTTCAAACAAGCGATTTTCGCTTACAGCAATGGTTTGATCTATTGCCCGCAAACATGCGGTAAGTATTTATTGTCATTTATCTCATTGACCATCGCTCAGTTTTCTTTCTATGCCCATTTCATTTTTTCCTTTCGCAGAAAAATCTCGTACACTTGCCGCGATACTCGCGGCAAATCGCAGTGCAGCGTTCTTTAGTCAGCGCCAGTATGAAAAATGCATTAATGACGTTGAGTACGTACTTTCTTTGGAAGCATATCCGAAACACCTGCTGTACAAGTTGTGGAGTCGTAAAGCTAAGTGCCATAAATCGTCCCCTAATCAAGCTGACGAGAAAGCCAAGGAGGCGTACAAGGCTGCAATTACGAGTTTGCAATTTTCTAATTTAGCTCCGGCAGCGATGGATTTGAAACTACAAGAATTTAAAATGGCTTGTGGTATGATTGTGGATCGAACCACCGTTCAACAAGGAGACTCTTATGTTCGATGGGTTAGGGAATTGTATCACACAAACCGCACATTTCCAGCGGTTCATCGTTTGGTTTCGTTCGAGCATAATGAGACTCAAGGAAGATATGCTGTGGCTATGGAGACATTTCAACCAGGATCCATTTTAGCTGAAGAGCTCGCACACAGTTCGGTGCTAGCAGCTGACAACATCTTACTTAACTGTCAGAACTGTTTAGTAGCTACAAGTCAACCATATCCATGCCCAAACTGTGCTTATGTCGTGTATTGCAGCCTCGATTGCATGGCGGTAGCCAATGAAGCCTATCACAAGTACGAATGTGGTATCCATCCTACTCTTCTCGATTCTGGCGCTTCAATCAACTGCTGTATGGCTTTGCGCATTATAACCCAATCCTGTCTTGGTATGTTTAAGTCTCGTAAAGAAAAGGGCGACTTGGACACAGATGAGCCATTTTATCTGGATTGCACCGGAACTTACTTTTCAAGTGATTACGCCACTGTGTATAATCTTTGCTCCCACAACGACCGTCGTGCAAAGACTGAATTCGTTCATTTCACCGTAATGGCAATCTACCTCTTGCGTTTACTAAAAACTACCAATTATTTCAATACTCACTCTAATGATACCATTCTTACTAATGACGAAGCGTTAATTGGTGGTTTGATTTTGCACCATTTGCAAGTTTTGCAATTCAACGCTCATGAGATTTCTGAATTGCGTGAAGCATCTCCAGGGCCTCTTGACGCACAAAACGAACCCAATTTTAAGGCCCTTTACATTGGAGGGGGAGTCTTCCCCACAGTGGCTCTCTTTAATCATTCTTGTGATCCTAGCATTGTACGGTACAACCGTGGAAATAAAGTGATCGTACAATCCATCAAACTCATTAATAAAGGTGATATTATTTACGAAAATTATGGACCGATATATACCAATATGGAAAAAAATGAACGCCAATCGGTGCTACGTGACCGTTACTGGTTTGATTGTCGTTGCATGGCTTGTGAAGAAGATTGGCCACAGTTTCACTATATGCAAAAGGAGCGCACGATTCAATGCCCTTGTGCAACAGTCAACTGCCATGGAGCCCTTTGCTTGCACGAAAATTTGCTGAAGCCTTTTTTGTTCTGCACTCAATGCGGGCTACCCACGAATATCTTGCCTATATTGAGCAGTCTTATGGTATAATATAATCTCAATTACTATTATTTTTTAATTGTTAACTTTTAGGAACTGGAAGGCACTTTAGCCAAAGCTGAAAGCTATTACAAGAATCACAACTTCCCAAAGGCTTTGGGAATGTACTTGGAGGCTCTTACTGTTTACTATCGTCACATACAGCCCCCTTTCCTAGATTTAGTGAAGGTCCAACAACGTGCCCGTACTTGCATGGTGCACAAGGGCAACAAATCTGTCAAATATTATGATTACTGAGTTCTTCCAGTTTAGAACTTTATACATTCCGCTTTAGTTTTCTCTTATTTTGGTTAATGTAACTTTATGTGGTTAATAAATTTTGGTGTTGTTAAAAATGATAAATACAGAGCTTCCACTGTACATACAGGTGACACAAGTTTTGCCGCCGGGGCCATAATGCCTATTAAAAATTGAAGGGAAGGTATACAATTTACATGTTTCATCAGTTGAAATGTTCCTTAGTGTTATACAATTACTCAAGCAATTTATGAAAATTGACAGACTGTTTTGAAAGTCTATTTTGCTACCGGCGGTAAAACTTGTGTCATCCTGTATGATCAATGATTTACTTTCGACCTGTTTTTAAGTGAAATTTTGATTGTAAATACAATCAAATAAATGCAAAAAGTCAAACCGTTTTTGTCAGTTTAATTTTGAATATCCCGCGTTTGGATGTTAGTGCTGCGGTCTATATTTGTCGATATTGTAGATCTCTTCAGCCGGGTCGGCTTTAACCTATTCCAGCGCCGCTGTGCGGTTCGTACGGTGCGATTTGTAAATAAGGGCATAAATTTTTTTATTTTGTTGCATTAACCAAATTAATTGAAGATACAAAAATTAGGTTGATTGAATCTTAAAATAAACATCGCAATCAGGTATGTAATTTTAGAGTTATCCGCAATTTTCGACGTATCTGTCAAAAACCGCTATCGTATTTAGGGGGAGGGTCCATGGTGACCTTTTCAAGCTTTATATTACATACGAAGGGGTTCAAATTGTGACAATCCTCCTAAATTTTTCTGATTATTTTCAGGTTAAATTAGCAAGGTTGGAAAAGATTCCCCACAATGCCAGCCGTACGAGGAGATGGCATGCGTGGTTTGGCCGTTTTCATCTCCGATATCAGAAACTGTAAGAGTGACATAACATATAATTTTAATCTGTCAATTGAAAATTCTAGGCAAAAGTAAGGAGGCCGAGATCAAGCGAATTAATAAAGAATTGGCTAATATTCGCAGCAAATTCAAAGGCGACAAGACGTTAGATGGCTACCAGAAAAAGAAGTACGTTTGCAAGCTGCTGTTTATATTTTTATTGGGGCACGACATCGATTTTGGACACATGGAAGCCGTGAATTTATTGTCGTCAAACAAATACTCAGAAAAGCAGATTGTAATCGGCGCTATTTTTTATTTTTGACTGCTTAATTCATCTCGCAATTTTAGGGATATCTTTTTATATCCGTACTAGTCAACACTAACAGTGAATTAATTAAATTAATAATTCAAAGTATCAAAAATGATTTGGCATCGAGGAATCCCATCCACGTCAACTTGGCGCTACAGTGCATCGCAAATATCGGCAGTAAAGAAATGGCAGAAGCTTTCGGCATTGAAATACCCAAATTACTCGTGTCTGGGTAAGCTTACTCAAATTCATTTCATCTTGTTGAGTTATGTTTTTTTAGTGACACCATGGATGTAGTTAAACAAAGCGCAGCTTTATGTTTATTACGGCTGTTTCGCACGTCTCCTGAAATAATTCCTGGAGGTGAGTGGACGTCCAGGATCATTCATTTATTGAACGATCAACACATGGGCGTAGTTACAGCCGCAACCAGCTTAATTGATGCTTTAGTCAAAAAGAATCCAGAGGAGTACAAAGGATGCGTCTCTCTTGCTGTTTCCAGATTGAGCAGGGTAAGCTTGCACTAACGGCATTTACAATTCATTGACTGTTTCTTTAGATTGTTACAGCTAGTTACACCGACTTACAAGACTACACTTATTATTTCGTACCTGCTCCTTGGTTATCAGTAAAACTGCTCAGATTGCTGCAGAACTATACCCCACCTGGTAAAGAATTCTTTCGTTTGGTGTTGATTTAATTAAAGTTTTATTCAGCTGAAGACCCTGGAGTAAGAGGCAGACTGAACGAATGCCTGGAAACAATTTTGAACAAAGCACAAGAACCACCAAAGTCCAAAAAGGTGCAACATTCGAATGCCAAAAATGCAGTACTCTTTGAAGCCATCAATCTCATCATCCATAACGATAGGTTAGTTTTAATGAATGGAGCAGTGGTGCTAAAGTCTTGATTACGTCCTAAAATGCCTTAAAAATTTATTTGGGGTCCTAAAATTTTTTTTTTGCCCAAATCTAAGGACTGCAAAGAAATGGGTCGATATTGTAAATTTTTTCAAGGATTCTATCACACTACTTTACATTAATTTTCAATTTTTTTCTGGAAAAATGCCACGTTTTTCTTCTACCTCGAAAATCGAAACTGCTAATTATGTCGGGGTCCCAAATTTTACATACTTAATTGAATATTAATGAGGCTTCTAATTTCGAACTTTTATTGATTTTTAATAGTTTTTAGGTTAATTACGAGTTTTTTTCGCTTTATAGGAGCAGTTAATACTTTTATATATTTATTTTTGCCTACAATGCTCATTATGCAATTTTGCACCACTATTCAATTTAAATTCAAAAATATATTTTAATTTCTCGTGAAAATTCAGTTTAATCTTTCAGCACTGAATATTTGATGAATTTATGACAATGCTGTTGTTTTACTTCATAATGATTGTTATGTTACAGCGAGGCGAATCTTTTAGTGAGAGCTTGCAACCAGTTAGGACAGTTCCTCAGCAATCGAGAAACCAATTTAAGATATCTAGCGCTGGAGTCCATGTGCCATTTAGCCACATCGGAATTTTCTCATGAAGCTGTGAAGAAGCACCAGGAAGTGGTCATTTTATCCATGAAAATGGAGAAGGACGTGTCTGTCAGACAACAAGCGGTCGATCTGTTGTATGCCATGTGTGATAAGAGCAATGCCGAGGAAATTGTGCAAGAGATGTTGAATTACTTGGAAATTGCTGATTATTCAATCAGAGAGGAAATGGTACTAAAGGTTGCCATCCTTGCTGAAAAATATGCGACTGATTATACGTGGTATGTGGATGTGATTTTAAATTTGATAAGAATAGCTGGCGATTACGTTTCTGAAGAAGTGTGGTACCGCGTCATTCAGATTGTAATCAACAGAGATGAGGTGCAAGGGTACGCAGCGAAAACTGTATTTGAAGTAAGTTGAAATATTTGTAAAATCGTGTTAACCAATGAATTTCTTGTGCAGGCTTTGCAAGCACCGGCTTGTCACGAAAATATGGTCAAAGTCGGAGGATACATATTAGGAGAGTTCGGTAATCTCATAGCCGGTGACCAACGTTCATCACCTCAAGTTCAGTTCCAACTGCTTCACTCAAAATACCATTTATGCTCATCAATGACTCGTGCTCTTCTACTCTCGACTTACATTAAATTCGTAAACTTATTCCCTGAAATACGTACTCAAATTCAAGAGGTTTTCAAGCAACACAGCAATCTCAGATCTGCAGATGCAGAGTTACAACAACGAGCCTCCGAGTATTTACAACTGAGCATTATCGCAAGCTCGGACGTATTGGCAACAGTTCTCGAAGAAATGCCTGCATTCCCTGAAAGGGAAAGTTCCATTTTAGCCGTGCTCAAAAAGAAGAAGCCCGGCCGGGTCCCTGAAAACGAGACAAAGGAAGGCAAGAGCCCCACACCTGTCTCTAACCACAATAATGAAGTTAATAGTGCCAGGTAATTTTTTTATCATTTCATGTTTTATTTTGCTGGTGTTCAACGTAGACGTGTTGATTCGATTGTAGAGGTGATGAACAATTAAGACTTTTAAAAAATATACACTAATACCTTGGTGGTTATTGATACCAAAAATTGATAGATTCTAAATAGGTAGGAAATCTTGTAATGCATCCATTTTGATCTAGTTCAACCACTTCTGGTGATCTGCTGGGACTTTCAACTCCACCGACATCGCAGCCGTCTTCGACCAACACAGTGGTGCTTTTGGACGTGCTGGGAGATATATACGGCGGAAAAACAAACAACTTGGCTAATTCTCAATCAATAAATATGTATAATCCAAAAAAGTAAGTTGCCATCGATGAATTCAGTTTGTATAATTTATGTTTTAGATTTGTTTGTAAAAATAACGGCGTCTTGTTCGAAAATGATCTGATTCAAATCGGCGTTAAGAGCGAATTTAGACAAAATTTGGGACGTCTAGGCTTGTACTACGGCAACAAAACAACGTTGGCCTTACAAAATTTTGTTCCGGCACTTAGCTGGCCTGAAGAACACTTGCCTAAACTGAGCATACAAATGAAGCCGGTTGAGCCAGTTCTAGAAGCTGGAGCTCAAATCCAACAACTTATCAATGCAGAATGCATCGAGGATTACACCGGTAAAATAGAATAAATTTATGATTTAAATAAAAATAATTATTTTCAGACACCCCAACCATGACAATAACATTCGTATATAATAACGTTTCTCAAAAGATATCGATAAAGCTGCCATTGACGATAAATAAATTTTTTGAGCCAACAGAAATGAATGGGGAATCGTTTTTTGCACGTTGGAAAAATCTGGGAAGGTGAGGATACTCCCAAGATTTCTTTTGATTCTTATTTGATGAATTTGCAGTGCTAACCAACAGCGTTCACAAAAAATTTTCAAAGCCAACGGGCAGATGGATCTTGGGGCTACCAGAATCAAGCTTGCAGGGTTTGGCATGCAGCTGCTAGACGGCATCGACCCTAATCCGGACAATTTCGTTTGTGCCGGAATCGTTCACATGCGTAGCCAACAGGTGGGATGCTTGCTACGTTTGGAACCCAATCGAAATGCTCAGGTAATTTTTTTAAATCCAATTTAAAATGGCATTGAATAATTTTGTTTATTAGATGTACAGATTAACGGTACGTTCCAGTAAAGAGAGTGTTTCGGTGGAAATTTGTGATCTCTTAGCCGATCAGTTTTAGATGTAAGTAAAAATTGTAAAAATGGTGCATTCCATAATAAAATTAATTCAAAATCACTTGCACTTACCAATAATGAAGGTCTGTATTTTTCCCCGTTTTTCCTTTCAAATAAACATGAAAAAAGATGTTATGCATAAAGACCAAGACAATATGTGTGCGTGACCGTTATATTGACAGTAGAATTTAGAACTATGCTTGTTATACTTTGTAAATTAATTTGCGGTTTCCTATTGTGGATGGTATCGGTGTCTGTTTTTAAAGAAAAAGGGTCCACTTATTTTAATCGATTGACTTAAACTTGCGCTGCTGGTACCATTTACGGAAATAGAAAACTTGGTCTAACCAATTCTCAAAGCTTATTGTAAAATGTAGTTATAATGTAGACAGCTACATTTGATCATTGTACACTCCAATATATTTATAATCACACTATATAATTATGAAGATATAAAATAGTGCTGTTATATTTAAGGTGAACCCAAATTTTCCGTTCCTATTATAATCGTTTTTTGATGAATATGTTATTATTTGTATATGTTGAATGTATAAACAAAATATTTACCTTAGGCATTAGTAATACATGCGTGTCTATAAAATTCCATTTTTATTGTGTGCATGATGTAAAATAAATTCTTGTGTAATATATTTATCAAAATTGAGCACTTTTCCCCAACCTTTTTCTCGGTCTTATTTTCTGGCGTTACTCCTATTGGTTAAGCTTTTAAAGTTACTTTTCTTTGGTAATATTTACATTCATTCATTTACGATTTTTATCGATAATATTTTTTCCTTTGGTGGTACAAAAATGAGTCGATTTTAGGCCAGGATCGCATGAACGCACGGAGGATACTATCTTTGGTGCCAAAAACATATCCTCGTTGGACACTAGCATATGTGCGATAACAAACTGCCCTTTCAGATTGACTTCCCTGAAGCTTCCATAGCTTCGCCATAGTATTCTGTAAATATTTCTTTAATCATTAAATAAAAGTTCTAGTCAAATCGGTGTGTTACTGAAACAACCCACACTAACACGCCAAAAACCGATGGAGTAATATTCGATGAAAATTTTATGAATAAATTAGTGATGGAATTCGATTTGGACATGGAAAAAATGTCCCTTTGTACGTTTTATGAATTGAAATGTATTTTTGAATAAAATATTCTTTTAGGGGAATTAAGTAAAATGCAACTGCACAATGCTTACAGCAATTCATTTCATGGCGGGTTCTTAAAGCCCGTCTTGGTGATGTAACAAATCGGTTTCATACACTTGTACCCCATTCATTTGGGTTGGATAATCCTCCGTTAATTAACAATTTGGAGATTATTCAGATTTGTATTTACAGTGGTACCTCGGATAACGAACGCCCTTATTAACAAACAATTCGGTTTACGAACACAATTTCCTAACAAATTTTGACTACTGATTATTCCTTTAAAAAAATTTAAAAGTTTCAAAATGAATTCAAAACTTTTTTTAGTTTCGTTCCACAAATATAATTGGTGTAAATGAACTATAAATAATATTGTAAATATTGGGTTAAAACTTCTCCATTGTAGTCGCATGTAATTGTTTTGTAGAGGTCGGGGTCTTAAAATTTTTAAAATATAAGGATAATGCTGCTAAAAATATTTTGCTGCCGTCCTTGCTGAGATGGATTTTTATATATTTTTATATTTATTGACTTGTCATTTTATTGTATATCATTATATTTTACTAGAGGCGATGCAGTTTTTGGATTTTTGACCGGATTCATGCATAAGACCTTCATAAAATCACAAATCTGTGAGATACTTAATTTTTGGAATCTCTAAATCTTCATATATCTATTTTATTTCATATTTTTTCATACATAAATCCATAAAAACAATATGTTTCTGTGCGAACGAAGGGATTGATTGGATTTGCATTAGTTTCAATAGGAAAAATTGTTTCGATTTACGATAAGTTCGTTTTTTCTGGGATTGGATCATTCAGTGTATATTCGTGAGATTGGAAAATACCGGGGGAGGTAAGCGAACAAGATTACGTTACAACATCGCTTAGAAGTTTTGTATTTAGTGGGTTACAGCTATGGTCAATAAAGTAATTAAACCATCAAAAAAATAATGCAGGGGATTTAGTTGAATGGGTGTCCCATTTTTTTATTTTAAAATTTATTATTTTTATATTTTCCACTAATGAGAGAAGAATTTGTCTTGAAATTTATGAAATTAATGTTTATGTTGGTGATAAAACCGTTTCCTTCCCTGGAGTGAGGCAACCAAACATACAGAACTGTTTAAATATATTTAACTGTCAGAATTAAAATTTTGTAGTTACTGTTCAATTCATAGTTAAAACCAAGTTTAAAACGCATACTAAAGCCAATGGTTACTGTTTTTAATAAACTGGCATCAAGATTGTAAAAGTGGTTAAAAATTGTATTAATCAAGAAGAAATTACAACTTTACTTTCACTAATCTACTTAATATTCTCAGAATAAATCTTCATTGGAACAACTATGGAAATTTATAACGACTCCAAAACATTTGAAATTAAAACGGAAACGGAGGAACTGATTATTAAAACAGAAGATAATGTAGCCGAGGAATCTGTAAGAACTGAATTAATAAGCAATCTTAGCAAACAATTCATTATAATTCAATTCAGTTTTGATCCTCCAACATTTTATATTAAAGATCGCATCAGAAATATAGTGGTAAATTTTTCCATTCAGTATTCATCCGATTTACAATTTTTAATTTTTAGGTAAAAGTTGACCCATCATTAAGTTGCATGGACGATGTGAATAAACTGTTAGCATGTCATGTTATAGTAGACCGCTTTTCTGAGGTTTTGGATACTCGCAAAGTAGAAATCAGAACAGAAGAATTTAATAAAATTTTTAAGAAGGAAAATGCACACACATCGAAACATGAGGTTAAAAGATCTTATAAATCTAAGAAATGTCAGAAAGCGTTTATTCAAAAAGGCAACCTTCAAAATCACACATTGATACATGACGGCAAAAGACCTTATAAATGTCAATTATGTCAGAAAGAATTTACTCGAAAAGGCAATCTTAAAACACACACATTGATACATGACGGCAAAAGACCTTATAAATGTCAATTATGTGAGAAAGAATTTACCCAAAAAAGCAATCTTAAAATACACACATTGATACATGACGGCAAAAGACCTTATAAATGTCAATTATGTCAGAAAGAATTTACTCGAAAAGGCAATCTTAAAACACACACATTGATACATGACGGCAAAAGACCTCATAAATGTACAAAATGTCCAAAAGCTTTTACACAAAAAGCCCATCTTAAAAGACACAATTTGACACATGAAGATAAAAGACCTTATAAATGTCATTAGTGTCAGAAATCATTTACTCAAAAAAGCAATCTTAAAACACACACATTGATACATGATAAATGTAAAAATTGTCAGAAAGCGTTTATTCAAAAAGGCAACCTTCGAAGTCACATGTTGATACATTAGGGTAAAAAACTGTAAATGGTAGCATTGTCAGAAAGCATTTAGTTGAATGAGCAACCTTAAACAACACATGTATTACATGTTGGTGAGAGACTTGATAAATATGTTAAGTAATTTAACGTGACCAGATTTTTTAAACGCGAAAGCAATACATTGGACGAAATGGATGGATGGGTAATGGTAATACATGTGCTTTACAAAAAAAAATTGAGAAAGAAAATATTTTAAGTTGTAATTTTTATTTTTTATAATTATATTTTTCATTGGAATGAATTTTTTTTAATAATGTATCATTTTCATTTAAAACATTACAATATTCTTCACATGTATACTGGAGATTCACCTTCACTAAAGTCACTGCTGATAAGGTTTCTATGTTTAATCTTGATTTGTCACTGCTCCAGAAATCATTAATGATTGAGAATACTCGTTCAACTGTCGCATTAGTACCCGGCAAACACATTGCAAATTCAACAAGTAATTTCAAGTTTTTTGTAGGAATATGCTCATCTTTAAAATATTTGTATATTTCTATCCAACGCAAACTAACTTCTATTTTATTTTTCTTCCATTCATTTATTTTTTCCGTGGAACAATACATATTTACTCGCCTAATTTCATCGAAGAGTTCATTATCATCGATAACAATTTTGTGGTTTTTTTTCACATAATGAACCGTCTTCAAAATCTCCTCCCAATTTATATTGTATTTTAATAATATCCATCCAAAAATGTGTAGCTCTTCAAAACAATCAGTCCATTTTTTTACATATTCAAAGGAATTTTTATAAAAACATTTAATTTCTTTAATAAATTTCGTCTTGCTTCCAGGGTTTGACTCTTCGATTGTATCGAGTTTCTGCATTAACTTTAATGGAACAAATCCACTATTGTATCTAACGTCTATTTGCTCCAACAAATTATTTAAGACAGTTTTCACCTTGGAAGCTGACACTTTAGAGCTTTCAATTTCTTTAATAGTGATATGAAATACAACAGCTTGACTATGAATGAAATGCAATGTAACTTCAGATAACTCGTTCCCGAAAAATTCTTTTAATATTGTGGGACACTGATCTAAACTCAAACATTTTGATTACGCGTTCCACAGCCATCTCGTTTTGGAATATCCCAACATTTTTTTGTATTCTATTTCTGCTTCCTCGCAAAAATCTTTAAGATTGGTGACTCTCACTGTGTATCTGTGAAAGTATAGATAAATCTGAGGGATTATGGATTCAACATCAATACTCATTTGACTAGAAGCAGTATTAATTGCATTAATGCACAATACGAAATTCGCAGAAAACAAGGCATTCGCTTTGAAAATGCATAAAATCACAGTTATAATTATTTGTTTTTACAATATTATGCAAAGTAGTACAAGCAGTACATCTTATAAGAAAGGCAGTACAAATGCATTGCCTAAAAATTGGGCAGTACAGACTATCTCAAAGAAGTACTGTACTGCCAAAAGCAGTACGTCTGGTCACCTTAAGTAATTAAAAGTTGCAGAGTTGTGTATTTTAAAAGTGAAACGGCTGTTCTGGTCCAAAATGCTGTTTTGTCAGAAATTGACATTTTCTATTGAAATATTAAATCATTTTTCATTAACCCATTAGCCTATTTATTGCCTCCTTTACTTTACAAACCGTGCAAATCGATTTGGCAACGCCACACCAAGTTATCACAGTAGTCCGACCGAAAATGGATCTAAAATGTATTCATTTGTACTTATTACTTAATTACTTTTTTCTACAAACGTCAAAAAAAGACGACATTTACGCATCGCTATCGATGCTCAAAGTGCACTATTTTTTAACCGTTAAAAAATATTTCACTTTGCGCACGCGTGCGCAAAGTGGAAATTTCGTCCAATCAAAATCCATCTTTTTAACGAAAAAATTGTTTCGTACGGACAAAATTTCAAAATAAAATTTTTTTTGACGTAGAAAAAACTTTGTTTGTATTTCGTGGCAAACTTCGTGTTTTATGGCGCGTTCGACTGTCATTTTCTGCCTCGACCTGACGGTCTCGGCCCAAATTGACTTCTCACGCGCTATTAAAAAAACACTCATTTTGCGCACTTAATACAAAAATAACTATTAACGCTTTAGTGTTTAAAAATTATTCACGTATTATTCGTTTTTATGATACAATGGTACAGTCAAGTGCTCATTCTTGGGACAGTTTTCAAATTTAAGACGGCGGTTTACTGAAGTCGTTAACCATATTTGGGACTGATGCAACCCGAACATTCTAGCGGGGGGAAAGTCTCGAAAGGGAGCGGGATCTTTTAGTTAATCCGTCGAGAAGAGAGTATGCATGTTCGGTTGAGTTCGTGTTAATACGTTGATGACATGAAAATAAATTTATTTATTTATTTACCTTTCAGAAATAGTTTCTTCATTTGTTATGCTTTCGACAGAAGATAATTTACTTGTTTGTGTATCGAATGCATTATCGAGAAACTGTCACTCGCTGTTATTTTCGGGTGGAACTTGATTAAGTTTAGATGTAGAAGGATTATTATCGTCCCGATTCCATCTATGTAGCCAAATTTATTGCAAAAATTAATCTGTTAGACGAAATGTAATACAGGGTGGTGAAAAAAGGTGTCAATGATTAGCTACATGTCAATTTATACTATTATACTATTCCAATACGTATTGGGTAATTCGCTATAGTAACACCCCAATTAAGCTAAAGCGACTTGGGCCTGTTTATACATTTCGTTCTAATGCGCTTTAAGTAGATCCAGTTTTTAGGTGTGTCAACCCAACAATTTATTTAGTTTTTAGAGTAAATAACCGGTAATTATCCGGACGGTGTAAAAATCGCAAAGCGCCGGTCTTACACAATTTCAGAGAACCCGAAAGTCGGCAAATACTGGAACAGATAAAGACCCTTAACATATAGATATATGTCGTTGCGGACTTTTTACAGGACTTTTTAAGCTCTACAATTTTTCTATAGAAAGCATTCATATATCTCTTACCGTTAAGGAAGCGTTCGTAAGAAACGCATTCGCTCGACCGTTTTTAGCAATTTATTTATTTTTAGTCCGATCGGTACCAAACTTCACAGGAATACTTCTCAGACTATGCTAGAGTTTTCCTGAAAATTTCATCAAAATCGGTTCAGCGGGTTCGGAGTCTATAGGGAGCATACACACACACACACACACACACACACACACACACATACACACATACATCCAGTTTTATACAGGGAGCGCCAGCCAATTGGAATAAATTCATTATCTCGATTATTGTACATATTGAAAAAAAATTCCGAAACACGTCATTTTTAGTCTATCACGTGATATCGTTTAAAGTGAAAATTGCATGCCTAACCTCAACCCCCTTCGAGTGACAGTTGCAACCCCCAAATTTTTAAATGGGAAAGGGAGGCTTGTGTTACCTCATTTGAAAGGTCTCTTCATGCTCTATTAAAAATATTACGGTTTATAAATTTATTGCAAAAATGAAGGGCAAAAAAAATTAATCTGTTTAACGATATTCGCTACAACGCATTAAAAAATGAAAAATTAATAGCGCTTCATTCTTAGTAATGTAATACACTAAAAAATATATCAATCAGCACTTTAAACTGAACTAATACTGTCAACTAACAAAAAATATTTATAACCCCCAAATTTTTAAATAGGAAGAGGGGGCTTGTGATACCTCATTTAAAAGGTTTCTTCATGCTCTGTACAAAAATGATATGGTTTAAAATTTTATTGCAAAAATGAAGAGTAAAAAGAAATTAATCTGTTTAACGATATTCATTACGACACACTAAAAAAATCAAAAATTAATAACGTTTGGTTCTTGATACTGAGAAGGCAAGTAAAAACAATTGAAATGTTCATAAAGTGACATAAAAACTTATAAATAAGTATTTTGCATTATATTGTATTAATAAACAAAATTATTTGCTTCTTTTTTACTTATGTAGTTAACCCTATACATCACTGTAAATATGGGTTCACTTTACGCCGATTCGATTTGCGCTGGTTTTTGTAAGAACGGAACTGCGACGTAAACCGAGGGCTACCTGTACTCTATGAGGCAATATCACATAATATAAGATGACAGCATGAAAATTAATTCGTTTTGACTAGTTTCCGTAAATTATGAACTTATTTCCCGTATGCACATTATTTACAACAAAAAGATTAAACAAAGTAATTAAAATTCATCGGTATCTCGAAAATGACGGATTAACTCTTCATGACATTGTTCAAATGTATCTATAAAGTCTTAAAAAATTGATAAATAATTATATTTGTTACCAAGTTCCGAAAATGACATCGTCCGAGGAGTGAATTTTGAGGAGCGACGCGTGCAACGCAAACGAGTAAGAAAAATTTAAACAAATATCGATATAACACTTTCAAATAAGTTGTGAACACAATCCAATAAAATAATACAGTAATGTGGAACTGGTATTTGGTGGCATAAAGATTAACTTGATGCAATCCAAACTTTTAACATCTGAATGAGCTGCGCAGTTGTCAACTAATAATATGATTCTTTGTTCTCACGACGTAACTCAACATCCCATTCCCGCAATTCACTCGCAAAAATCTCAGAGGTCATTCATGTTTTTCTATTGGATTTGTAATTTAGTGGCAATTGTACAATATTTTAAAAATATCTAGGATTTGTAAATTTTCCAATTACCAAAAACTTTCTTTTTATTGTTCCTATTAAATTTGCCACAACAAAAACAGTGGCGGTAAAATGCCGTTATAATTCGTTGTAACTTTTGTATCTTATAAATTGGCTCGTTATAAAAGAAAGTTCGTAATAAGCGGGTTCGTTATAGGCGAACATTACTGTACATCATTCAGATGTGCTTTACTTCAAAAACTTACTGAAGCTAACATTCATAACATTTCATTTTCAAATAATTTTCTTTTTGCAATTGTTTTCTACGAAGATTTATCTTCTTCCCTTTTGCACTTCTAGTTCTTCTGCGCCGCTACTATACGAGTTGGTTCGCTCATGGCTAAATTGCGTGTATGCCTTGGATGGACTAACTCTAGCAAAATACAGGGTGTCCCATCACTTGTGGCCACCCCCAAAATTGAGCTTTAATTGAAAGTTATTTATTTGAAATTTGGTGCACGCATGCCTCTGGTATAAGCCTAGAAATTTCTAGTTTTAAATGTTAATTGTTGGCGTTAGTTTTCGAGAAAAAAAATAAAAACCGATTTTTTATAAAAATAATAACTCGCAATTTTGTCAAATTTCACTTTTCAGGATCAGTATGATTGAGACAAAGATATTCAATGTAAAAAAAAAATTCCAAAAGCTGTAATTAGCCTAAAATTCCCTCGTATTGGAATCTCAAGAGTAAAAGTATTGATTTATGACTGTAAATAGTCATTAGTTTCTATCCGCAGAAGTAAGTGCGATTTAAATTTATGGTATTGTAAAAATTTCTCCGAAACTAAAAGTAGGTAACTGGTACCTCGAATAGTCTGTCCCTTTTCCATAACCGCACCGAAAATATTTCAAACGAAAAATTTAATAAGTCGTCCTTAAGTTAAAAAAACTAATTCAACATCCATAGTTTAAAGTATCTTTGTACTCATAATCGTAATTTATCAGAGGACTTACAATTTACGTAAATTTTAGAAAAAACAAGAATGTAAAAAGGCTCAACTTAGGTACGCTCCTGTTGTTCACGTCGACCGGCTTCCACTCGACATTGACAAATTTTTACAATGCCATAAATTTAAATCGCTCTTACCTCTGCGGATAGCCACTAACGACTTTTTACAGTCATAAATCAATACTTTTACTCTTGAGATTCCAATATAAGGGAATTTTAGACTAATTACAGCTTTTGGAATTTTTTTTTACTTTGAATATCGTTGTCTCAATCATACTGATCCTGAAAAGTGAAATTTGACGAAATTGCGAGATATTATTTTTATAAAAAATCAGTTTTTATTTTTTTTTCTCGAAAACTAACACCAACAATTAACATTTAAAACTAGAAATTTCTAGCCTTATACCAAAGGCATGCGTGCACCAAATTTCAAATAAATGACTTTCAATTAAAGCTCAATTTTGGGGGTGGCCACAAGTGATGGGACACCCTGTACATTCCAAATAGAAACTGCATAGTTTTTTTTTTCATTTTTGAAATCCTAAAGTCGCTTCTCTTCAGGATATATTCTACAGTAGAACCCCTCTAATCCGTCACCTTCGGGACCGGGGGTATGGTCGGAACGCAAAAAAGGTCGGATTATCAGAAAACAGTAAAAACATATACTCTAACGAATACAGAAAAACACTGTCGTAAAACCAGCGAACAGTAAACATTAAAACTGCATAGCTCAGTACAAAAAAACACGCTACATCCGAAACGATAAGAGATATGACGGGGTACTATAAACAATGGCGCGACGGGTGATGAGTCACTGACGAGTTTTCGCGACTCGGACCACGGTCGGATTAACCGGAGTGACGGACTAACCGAGGGCGGACTAGAGGGGTTCTACTGTACTTTCATATCAAAATGTAGTAGTATAATGAGGAATAATACACCAACGTCTGATCACAATCAAGAATCACAACTAACTTCCTTAACCTTTAACTGGGTATGCGGGGTGCTCACAGCACCCCACTCATTTAAATTGTAGACAATTTTGAAATCTGGTTGGCTACACTGTCGTGTCACCACCTATCTTTCAATTAAAGGTTAAAGTTTATGTTTATGTGCTCCAAGTTGTTCCACGTGCTATATTGTTTTTTCTGTGAATAATTTAGTGAGCCGGGTGCTGAGAACACCCCAGGTACGTACTTACGTTATATTTTTTTGGTATTGAAATTTTCTGATGTTGTCATAAGCTGATGTAATACAGTAGAATCCGCTTATAGCGAGGACGCACGGAAGTTTGTAATTAGCTCGTTATAAGATAATTTCGTGAAAAGCGAATTATTATGTAAAAACATTTTTTATTGAAAATGTTATTTGTTAACATAAATTAGTAAAATGCGTGTACGTTACAGTTGTTTACCGCCTGAAGCCTGATTAGTTGCAATCAGCACATTTCTAAGTAAACTATTGTCAATATTAGTCAAAGGTATATACAGTAGACTCCCGATTATCCGAAATGTACGGGACTGGAGATGTTTCGGATAACCGAAATTTCGGTTAAAGCGGAGGTTACAAAAACTGGTAAAAGCAACATAATTTTGTATTAGCAATAATTGTACATATACATTTTATATTCTACCAACTTAGGCGTATTTAACTATTCTATTTGCAAATTGTTTTGTTCTACATTGGTACAGTTTTTTAGTTGCAATGTCCTTACATCTTTTAATTAAAAGAACGTCAGTTGCAGTAACTTCTGGTTGCTGTTCAATGTATAGTAAGGCTTTCTGTAAACTCTCCACTCTTTCATGATGGGAAATAGTCGTTTCGGATAATCGCGAGATTCAAGCGGTTTCGTTTCGGATAACCCGGAGAAATTAATTTCGTCTTTTGTTTCGGATAACCCGAATTTCGGATGATCCGGTTTCGGATAATCGGGCGTCTACTGTATATATTAGTGCACTTTGTGACTAAATCAATTATAGTATCAATTATCAGTAAAGTAAAACAATCCAAAGGAGATTTAGCTTGCCTGGCGTGTAACTTTGTTCTTGGAATGTGACTCACAATATATTGTCTTCCTGTCTTTACGTTTTTAGGGCCAGCAGTTTTCCACTTTGTTGTCTTGGCATACCGTCTTGAGAGAAATAGCACTCATCTGTCCATAAAATGTTCTCTATAAACCTAGGGTTGTTACCGTGACGCTCAAGTAACCATTGGCAAAATTGCACTCTAGAAAGATAGTCGCCTGGACGAAGAGCTTGCACCTTAATGTAGTGATAAGGATGATAATGTTCATCGACGAGTATACTTTGTATTGTTCGATAATCTACTTGAAACTGTCGCGCTAATCCTCGTATACTTTGTCCTGGTTCATTCTCTACCGCTTCCACAACTGCTTCTTCCAACGCTGGTGTACGAACTTCACGAGGTCGTCCACGATTTACAGAAATCGGCAATACTTGTCCATTTTCCCTTAATCTTTGTTCCACTGTTCTAATTACTTTAGCATCTGGATGTCGTCGATATGGATACAATCTAGCATATTCCCTCGCAGCTTCTGAAGCGTTATTATCGGCTGCACCCAAGCTGAGCAACATGTCTAAATATTCGCTGAAATTGTATTCCATTTTAAGACTTTAGAGCACTTAACTTGTATCGTTCAAATTTGACAAGAGAACTGACATTGAAAAGTGAATTATTGTTGCCAACGTTTCCTAGGAGATTTACGATGTTGCGACATTGATAAATTCTCCTCAGAGCCAAGAAACCGTACTTTTGACATCGGTAATAAAGTTGGTTTCAATAGGTTTTTTACCATTTTTTTTTAAAAAGCACCATCAACTGCATCAAATTTAGACCCTAATAATGAAATTATTACAAAATTGTTAATCGTATAGATTTTTATTGTCTGAATAGGAAAGCTTATATCTTGGTGAAGAGACAACAAATTTTGTTTTGGCTTTCAAATTCGTGTTTCGTTAGAAATCGTCTATAACATGTCGCTACGCACGGGCACCTTTATTTCATCACCCTGTATACAAATATTCGTCAGTGTATGTAATCTTAGCTGCAGTGTCAAATGCATGCAAATTAAATTGATTACATATTTTTTATCCATTCGTGAAAATGCGAGTAAGAAAATTCGCAATGTAGTGAGTTTAGAAAAGAAACTAAAAATGATAGAAAGGGTAGAAAGTGGTGGTAAATTTACAGCTGTAGGAAGAAATTACAAATTGCCCGAGTCTACAGTGTCTAACAAAAATACAAAATTAAAAAAGCTGCTGGAGTTGTTCGAAGAAAACGACGAAAATTACGTTGGTTGCAAATTTTATATAATAAACGTAGAGGCCAAACAAGGGAATCTTGATTCATTTTTGCAACGTAGAACAAAATGAATGAATTATAAATAATTATGTTTAAGTGTTTTTTTTTCTTCAGAATTTTAATATGATTTTTTATAATATATATAATTTATAATTGAACGCGAAATTTCGCTTAACGCTATCAGGTCCAGAGCGTATCCTTCGCGTTGAGCGGGGGTTACCTGTACCTACAAATACGAACCATCGTATTCGTACTATAAGGTTAAAACTTCGCGAAACAGATTGTCCGGAGTGAGAATTTGCCCTTAATGACATTATTTTAACAATCGACAAGTTCCTGCTAAAGGAGCTTCCGTTATTTATTTTTTGTGTTAACCCTGCAGTGGGCGCACCTATCTGAGTTACATGTTAGGGAGCGCCGCGGTATTGAGTACCGCACTTAGGATAGTACTGATTTCTACACATAAAACTCATTTTGTACAAGTATAAGTTAAAAAATGTATAGTGCAGTTAAAAAAAATATTATTTTTTTTATTACAGTAACCTTTACAAGAAAAAGCAAAAACAAAAAATTAAATTGGTAAAATCCATTTTTAATCTAATACCATTAATCATTGTACAGTAGAATCCGGTTATAACGGCTCCGGTTATAGCGAACCACCGGTTATAACGAACTTTATTCTAAGTCCCGACATTTTCCCCTATGTAACAATGTAAAAAGCAATCGGTTATAACGAACTCGGATATAACGAACTATCGGATATAGCGAACCTGAAAAGACGAAATTAATGAAATTTTAATCGGCTATAACGAACCTTCCATTGTATATAACACGTAATAACCTTTGAATCTGATGATGACTTGTCATTAAATGAGTGGTTACAAAATGATAAATAAAGGGAACGTGAATTTCAGCAATTGAAAAATTCAAATTTTCCCGAAAACTTACAACTAGAATATTTGGGTATTTGTGGTAGACAAAAGTGACCACGAAGAAGCCAATAAGGACGAACCGGAACCACCAGCATTACAGATTTTATGTACACAGGAAGCTGTGAGAAGCATTAGCAGCATTCGTAATTTTTTACAGAATTATGGTGCGCCGATTATTGAAAATGTGTGAACAATTTATAATTTAAAAATGCAACAGTTCAGTCGAAAATAACAATTTTTTTCAAATAAAATTACTTATTGCATTTTGCTTTGTTTCACTTAACATTAGCCCTTATATTTATAATGGTTTTATACATATGTATATTTACATTAGACTATAACGGTCTCATAAAACACTCTTGCATTTATTCTTTCATTCACGCTTATAACGAACTTCGGATATAACGAACCGATTTTGACGGTCCCTTAAATTTCGCTATAACCGGATTCTATTGTATAGGGTTTTCCAATAAGAGGTGTTATTTTGAATAGCCCGTTATTTCGGTAGATGTCACTTTTGGAGCTGTAATTTTTTGACATTTGACAAGTAGAAACTGCGCCATTAATAAAAATGGAACGATACACGCTTCAACAACGCATTGAAATTATTAAAAAATAGCGCAATCCATTAACCGTAACTGGTGCTCCAGCCTCATTTTCGAAAAAGTAAGGTCCAATGACCCCGCCGGACCATAAACCGCACCAAACAGTCACACGTTGAGGATAGAGAGGCTTTTCAACAATAACTCTTGGGTTTTCTGAGCCCCAGATGCGACAATTTTGCTTGTTGACGAAGCCATCCAGGTGGAAATGGGCCTCATCACTCAAGATGATTTTTCGATGGAATTCCGGATCATTTTCATGCATTTCAAGGACCCAATCGGCAAAGATACGACGTTGTTGATGATCGGCCGGCTTGAGTTCTTGTGTTAACTGAACTTTATAAGCCTTAAGACCCAAATCTTTATGCAAAATACGGTGTAATGACGTTTTTGGAATGTCTAATTCCAAAGAACGACGAGCAATGGACAAACCTGGGTTTTCTTCAACACTTTCGGTTACAGCAGCAATATTCTCGGCTGTTCTTGAGCGACGTGCACGGGTTTTATTCTTCACATCACTAACTTGTCCCAACAGCTCGAATTTTTCCACCAATTTCTGTATTGCGGTCCGACAAGGTGCTTCACGACGACCCAAAAATGTTCGAGTTTTACGAACCGTCTCTGCCAAATTTTCACCATTTTTATAGTGAATTTTAATAATTTCAATGCGTTGTTGAAGCGTGTATCGTTCCATTTTTATTAATGGCGTAGTTTCTACTTGTCAAATGTCAAAAAATTACAGCTCCAAAAGTGACATCTACCGAAATAACGGGCTATTCAAAATAACACCTCTTATTGGAAAACCCTATACAATCATACAATTTTCTTGAAATTACAAACCGTATTACTTCAAATCCGCATAAAAAGAGACCATAGTGTAATTTCGTAACTATTTTATTTAGGAATTTCATTTACATATTAGGACGCGCAGCGGTACTCAATACCGCAATCTGGGATCCCTTCAGGGAATGACCGATAGCTACTAACAGATGAATTCAATAAAAAAAAAGAGTGGAGTGGATTTTAGTGGGATAGGTCAAAGACACATACACGAGCGAACATTTATGTATGACTAGAACCGCGTGTAGAACAAACAAAAAACTTAATTTGCGGTACTGAGTACCGCTGCGCGCCCACTGCAGGGTTAATTACCGCAGTTTCTTCGCACATTCATTACAAATCAGCTGTTTTCACGGCTAAAAATATTTACATTTTGATTACCAAGAAATTATTTGTGTAAATTCAAGGTTATCGTTATTTGAACCAATAACGCACGAGGGGCACCCATAAATTAGATTACTTAAATGGTACAACCTATTATCAATGTTTCGTCTTTCTTCAGCATATGTGGCGAGTGCATACGCTTCCAAAACGTATGTCTTATAATAAGAATCTTTAGAATAAACGGCACGCCCGCTTCAAATCTTTGTTTATTCGAACTGAGAATTCCCTCTTAAAATTAATTATAAATACACCTTTTGGTCATATTTTATCAATTTGTGAATTAACCTTAACATATAGATATATGTCGCTGCGGACTTTTTACAGGTCTTTTTAAGCTCTACAACTTTTCTATAGAAAGCATTCATATATCTCTTACCGTTAAGGAAGCGCTCGTAAGAAACGCATTCGCTCAACCGTTTTAGGCAATTTTTTATTTTTAGTCCGATCGGTACCAAACTTCACAGGAATACTCTCCAGACTATGCTAGAGTTTTCCTGAAAATTTCATCAAGATCGGTTCAGCGGTTTTGGAGTCTATAGGGAACATACACACACACATACATACATCTAGTTTTATACAGGCTGTTCACGAGAAAACGCCCCAGCTCCTAGCGCTATTATTAAAAGTCCAATTGTAACAAACGATACGTCAAATTAAATGGTTTAAAAAGTACTACAAAGTGTAGCTCAAACATAATTTTTACCTGTTTCTCCATTCAACTTCATTTTTTCAAATTACAACCTTATATTTTTCTTTGACAATTTGATAGAGATTTTTTTTCTGAATTCAACGATGTATCACAATCAGTATTTCTGATTTATTTTAGAGTAATAAAAAAATTAAATTAATAACTGATATTATTAGCAGTAGGCTTTGAAATATAACTTAAACGTAGCGGTGGATATGGAATGATGTGTCAGTACGGAAACAACGTATTTGAAATGGTTAATTTACGAACAACAAAAGATAATATTTAATAACTAAACAATTAAATAAAGAAATGGCAAATTAACGAAAATGTTCAAATTGGGCACCGTTTCTTGCCAGACATTGTCGACATCTAGATCCTACACTTTGTGTAGCATTAATTAAAATTTCTGGTGGTGTTTCCCGACAAGCGTTGACTATTCTCTCTCTCAAAATCTCCTCTGTTTCCGGGCGCGTAGCATAAACAATATCTTGGATGTATCCACAAAAGAAAAAATCTAGAGGTGTTAGGTCACAAGACCGGGCGGCCCATGGTAGAGGTCCATATGTTCCAATCCATTTGTATTCAAATTCTATATTTAAATAGTCCCTAATCATAAGAGTGTTATGTGGTGCACCGCCATCTTGTTGAAATACTAGTTCATTCCTTTCAATTAACGGCAAGTCATCTAAAATTTCTTCTAAGTCTTCAGTCAACGACGCAATGCTTGTCCACTGTTTCTATTACACTCAAAATAAACTTGTAGCATGTCGACAAGCTCACTATTATTCATTTTTATTGCAAAAATAGGTAAACAAACTAATAGCCAGTTTCTGACAGCGATGTTAACGTATTTCTCCAGTTAAATGTCCCGGTTACCATGGTTACCATTGTTGCATCAATAGTATAATAGTAATTGTAATTTTTATTTGTGACACGTCGTTTCCATAGCCACCGCTACGTTTCAGTTATTTTTCAAAGCCTACTTCTAATAATATCAGTTATTATTTTAATCTTTTTATTACCCTAAACTAAATCAGATATATTGATTGTGTTACATCGCCCGGTCTTGTGACAGATAAAAACCCTTAACATACCGTGTATAGTAAAACCTGTGTGGGCTGAAGTGTTGCCAAATATACGTTTCTTTCAAATGGTCAGTGAATACACATTTAAAAAATTTTCGACCAAGAATTTTTAGAAGCAAATGTCGCTACGGAAAATAAATAAGATTCAAATTAAAAAAAAAATAAGAATGTACCTTTGCCCAGTTACTAGCAGACCTACCATTTTACATGGGTTCCGAACCACGGTAATATCACCTTGCCGTGTGTGGTTACATCACCGGTATCACGGTGGGAAACCTCAAAATAAAAAATTTGCAAACAGCGAAACTGATCTAATTAAAAATTTTACAATTTTTTTTTCGGCTGCGTGGAGGGTGATTTCTGAATTGATTTCTAATATAATCTAATTTGCAATTGGAACTGTAAAATCCTTAACGAATGGAATTTATTATTTTGGTGTTGGTCATAATGAGAAAATTAACCCCTCTCTTTTTCCGACACGTTGTGTGGCTGGTGTTTTTTCTTTTTGGTGCAAATCAAGGTAGGTGGATATTTTTGTTAAACTTTAGTTTGCTAATTAAATCATACCTTGAGATATTGTATCATCTAACGCACAAAATCAAATTAAACCTACGAGATGTATCCGACTCGAAAAAAGCTTGGTTAGAATCATGGCGTTTTTCTTGCCCCAAACTTTCTCGGATCGTATTTTAATGCAACTATTCTGTTTTGGCGAAGTTAAAAGACAGCACCGTTTTGTTTTCACGAGATTCATTTGGACAAGCGATTTTGAGGAAGCCTTCGGATTTTTTGGCTCAAACTTTGTCGATTGTTTTTTTATTACCACGGGCTCGCTTTTATGAACGCAACAGGGCGGTTTCCTAATTTTGAATATCAGTAGGGTCATCAACTATTGACCAAGGTGCTTCTGCTGTCTGAGTTTTCAAAAATTGAAATCAAGGTCCCGTTCACAAAGGAAATTAGTTTTATTTTTTCGTGGTCGTAAATAAAACATAACCTTCTTTGACTGGTAGCGTCGGCGCTTTAATGAAATATGAATGTAACCGTTGTGTTCGGCTTTTCTTAAGTGGCACCGCCGGCTTGAGGTAGGCCCTAGTCCATTCTCTAAGATAATATCATTCCGAAATTGAACGTGCAAAATCCAAATTTAATCTACGAGGTATCTCGGTTCGAAAAAAATTTGGTTACGATTTTGAAATATGAATGTAACGGTTGTTGTTGGACTCATGGACTCACACAAAACACGGTATTCTAACAGAATTAGTGTAGCTTCTAAACTTCACGTTGCACCACTATAGATATTAGTTCGTTTACAACTTCAGGCTTTTAGTTTGCAAAGCGCGTTGACCTTGATATGTTTTCAAGCAGGTGCATTTGAATATCGCGAATTATTAACACACATGAAATTCTTGTCCAAATCCAATGTAAACGCACTACAAGATAGAGCGTTTCGATGGCCGCTAGGTCATAAAACAATTAGATCCAAAACACGTGAGAGATTTTGTGGGTCGCAAAATACAATGTATTTTCACTTAAATACCAGGTCGTCAACCTAAAATTTAATCCGTTCAAAATTTTCAAAAAATATTGCCGGAAAATTGTTTACAACAAGTTAACTATGCAATATAATTTTCAAATCCTACGTACTTCTGTAAAGAATGCAATATTGAATATACAGGTGAGATCGGTGAAGATTTGTTCGATTTCTGGGTTTGGACGACTTGAAAAATGTAGTATTTACATACTTATTTTAGGTTTACGGTCAATTCGTACCCGGCGATTCGTCCCCGGCGATTCGTCCCTGAGCAATTCGTACCTGGGATAATTCGTCCCCGGACAATTTGTCCCCAGCGAGCTGTATTTTTAAGAATGTTTTTGCAAATATTTAACAAGCATTTTGATTTCTTGTATTGAAAACCTTTACATATGTGCCCTTGTAAAAAAATATAGATAAGTGAAAACAATCGCACGTGTGTAATTAAATAGTACAATTTTGATGTTAGTGATAAAATGCACATATATTGATGCCGGGAAACCATCGCGTGTTACTATATGCATATTATTTTGAGTTAACCCATTATTTTTCATTTTTAGACTGATTCTGAGTGGAATAAAAATAATGTAAATAATAATGTTTATAATCTCAATGTAATCAAATTTGTTACATAGATATTTTTGCATATTTTTGATAATATTCATTAATGATGTTTTATATCTATTTTTCCATCGATGTAAAGAGTTCAACGAATATACGTATGTACAATGTACAGGTAGCCCTCGGTTTACGCCGGCTCAATTTACGCCGATTCACAATAACGCTGTTGTGCAATTCACCATTTCGCCGTGTACATAATTGGGTAATTCATCGATTCTCTCTATGCTAGACTGATTTTCGTTTCAGTGTTGAAGTATTTACTGAGCCGCGACGGTGGGGATTTTTTTTTCCAAAAAATGCAAGAGATCCGAAACTTTGAAATTTCATTTGTTTTTCTTAATATTTTTTAATAAAAACATTTCGCTTTACTTTATCATAAAACACATTTTAAAAGTTAAGTTTATAATACAGTCAAACTTCCCTATAACGAACTTCTATTTAACGAATTTCTCAATATAGCGAATTTTTTTGGTGAACCCTGGAGACGTTTTTAATGGATTTTATGCCCCTTATAACGTAGTAAAAATTTCCGTATAACAAATTTTTTCCCCCAACTTTACAAATTTTCGAGATTTAAAACTGTTTTTTTGTTGTTATTTCACTGTAACTTCGGAAAAAACTCGGTTGTAGTAATATTCCTAGATGTATCCAGGGTTCAACATTTTATGAGGGATTAGCCGACGAAGTAAGTGGCACTAATTTAAGCATGCAAAAATTTTACAATATTAAATGAAATCGACAAAGTTTTACTGCATCAAATTTTTTTTGTTTTATTACCATACTTTTCCTTATCTTTTAAAAATTGTTTCATAATATTGGGGTGGTCTTATTTATTCAATTAATTAAATAACTACGTAACTGCATATTAATCCTTTTGCGACCTTGCGACTTAATGTGTCCCAACGTAAATTTTGAAAGTACGTTGTCTTATGTTAAATAGATACCCTGTCATTTTAATGCCTAAAATAGTATTACAGTAGAGCGTCGATTATCCGAAATAATTGGGACCGACTACCGTTCGTATAATCGAAAATTCGGATGATCGAACAGTCATAGTTTATGAGGAAGGGGGAAGCACTAAAACGCTCAAAATGATAGAATATAAACATATATTGAACAACACATAATATTTCAATCACATTATAATTTATGTACTTTATAAATGGATTCTATTCTATAATCTATATCTTTCGAAAAAAAAATGTAATGGCAAAGTTAACGACGATTCGGATGATTGACGTTCGGATAAATCAAATCGTCATTCGGATGATTGACGTTTCGGATAATTGACGTTCGGATAATCGACGCTCTACTGTACTTCAAAAATTCTTGTGAACCTGAAAGGGTTAAACTGAAAATTTTTCCCAAGATGAAAGTCTATATAACGAAGTTTCTCTATAACAAATTTCTTTAAGGTCACTGTAATGCTTCGTTATATGGAAGTTCGACTGTATATGTATTTTGCATTATATTGTATTAATAAACGAAATTATTTGTTTCTTCTCCACTTATGTAGAACTTAACCCTATACATCACTGTAAATATGGGTTCACTTTACGCCGATTCGATTTGCGCCGGCTTTTGTAAGAACGGAACTGCGGCGTAAACCGAGGGCTACCTGTATGTACAAGTTAAATTAAATGGAAATTTCAACCTCACCCGGTATTTTGAAAGTATTTTGAAAATGAACTTGTTTTACATCATTTTAAGCAGAATTAAAAGCTGTCAGAAATAAAACGTTTCTTTTTTTGTTTAAAAAATTTTAACAACGCAAGTGGAGTTATTGTTTCAAGTAACAAGTGACTTGTAATATTTAATAACAACCTACATTATTTTACGAAAACAGTTCAGTGCTATAAGTTTTATGTCCGATCAAATAATGCAACACCTTGAAAATTACGGCAAATTTATTCTATAATTTGTACAAATTAATTTTTGGTAACAATAAGAATTTAAAAAAATAAAACTGCTTAAAATGATGTATAACAAGTTCATTTTCAAAATACTTTCAAAATACCGGGTGAGGTTGAAATTTCTATTTAATTTAATGTGTACATACATTGTACATACGTATATTCGTTGAACTCTTTACAACGATGGAAAAATAGATATAAACATCATTAATGAATATTATCAAAAATATGCAAAAACATCTATGTAACAAATTTGATTACATTACGCGATGGTTTCCCGACATCAATATAATGTGCATTTTATCACTAACATCATAATTGTACTATTTAATTACACACATGCCATTATTTCCACTTATCTACATTTTTTTACAAGGTGCACATATGTAAAAGTTTTCAATACAAGAAATCAAAATGCTTGTTAAATATTTGCAAATACATTCTTAAAAATACAACTTGCTGGGGACAAATTGTCAGGGGACGAATTATCCGGGGGACGAATCGCCGGGGACGAATCGCCGGGGACGAATCGCCGGGGACGAATTGACCGCATCCCTTATTTTACACATACTAAAATCTTCAAAATGTATAACCATTATTATCATCGAACGAATAATTAAAGGATATTGCAGGAACTTGTTGACTGTCAATAATAATTTTATTAGAACGGATTACTTCGTATTACAGAAATAATTAATTATTAATATAATATAATTAATAATAATATACAGGGAGCGCCAGCCAATTGGAATAAATTCATTATCTCAATTATTGCGCATATTGAAAAAAAAATGCCGAAACAGGTCAGTTTTAGTGTATCACATGATATCCTGTAAAGTGAAAATTTCATCCCTAATCTCAACCCTCTTCGAGTGACAGTTTCAACCCCCAAATTTTTAAATGGGAAGGGGTAGTTTAAAAATGCATTGCAAAAATGAAGAATAAAAAAAAAATTGATTCCTTGATATTATTATTGGTCTACTCTAATAATTTTATCATACATTTGTGAAACTTTAGGAGTGATTATTTCGAAAACTTTCCTCTTTAAGGTTATACGAATTTGATATTTCCGTAATCACAAAAATGTGCTGCATCCAAATTCGTGAAAAAAATATGGGGGCCATTTAAAAAAATTGTTGATGACGTCATAGTGCGAAAACAAAAAACGATCTTAAAATTACAAATATTAAAAAAGATGCAGTTTTAAAAAGTAAAGTTGACGGGTACGAGGATTTTTTGTGAAAATTCTTCTAAAATGTTTGATCGAATTTATTCCTGTGTGTGTGTGAATATAATAATTTTAACGCGATATTTAGATGCACCTGCCGATGCAGATGTTATCAAGGGCAAACCGAATGACGGCGGCCTTTGAGTCAGTCGAGTTTATGTTTATTATTTGTATCGGATTAAAGCATGAAGTCATAAGTAAAACGGCGCAACACTGCAAAAGGAAGCTACATTT
This sequence comes from Dascillus cervinus, assembly GCA_949768715.1. Classification (NCBI taxonomy): domain Eukaryota; kingdom Metazoa; phylum Arthropoda; class Insecta; order Coleoptera; family Dascillidae; genus Dascillus; species Dascillus cervinus. The sequence goes on from OX458323.1 coordinate 7,486,521, forward strand.
CGTTTGCTAAATTCAATGCGACTTCCTGTCAATACGAACTGCCCCGTTAGCACACCACATCTTACACTTCACATTATTTTTTCCCCTCGCCCCCGAACTGAAAACTAAACGGGGACCTTAACCGGGAAATTAGTTTTATTTGGTTGGTGGTGGTCGTAAATAAAACATAACCTTCTTTGACTGGTAGCGTCGGCGCTGTCACGTCAGTGCTGTTTTCTTTGCCGTTTTTATTGAAGGTAAATACATATTTTTGTAAATCTACGGTTGGTTATTTGAATTATACGTTCAGATAATGTCACTCCGAAATTGAACGTGCAAAATCCAAATTTAATCTACGAGGTAGAGTTTGACTAAAAATATTCTGCGTTTATGACTTTAAACCGCAATCAACTTTTAGTGATGATAATGAGGGTTCACTGCAGGGTGCGACACATCTGGTTCCTTTGAAAAATATTTTTGTAGATACTTCAGAACCGTACTTAAATATTTCAACTTTAGTTAAGTTCAGAACAAATAATCAAATACAAGTCATAGAATTCATCAAGTATTTAAGTTAATCAATAACCCCACATACCTACCTAATTATTAGAAGAGGTTTAATGTTTACTCATATTTATATCTAAGCATCAAGAAATTTATAAACATTTACCAAATACAGCCCTGGCCACTTCTGCCCATGCTGATTATTACGGCTTACCTACTTTTATGGCCGGATCACTTATAGTATTGTAAAAGGCACAGTCATAAACGCAGAATAAGTTTAGACAAACTCTACCTCGGTTCGAAAAAAATTTGGTTACGATTATGAAATATGAATGTAACGGTTATTGTGAGCTTTTCTTAAGTGGCATCGATAAAAGACGCCGGCTTGAGATAGGCTCTACTCCATTCTCTGAACAATGCCAAATTGTATATTTTGTTGATCGCATTGCAACCCCAGTTTGCTTTGACATTTTGAAAGTGGTGGTTCGGTAGTCGTTTTTTGCTGAGGTGAGTAGATATTCTGTGTAAAAATACACTTTTTAATTTAATTAGTCGTTAACCGCGTGACAGTTTTGCGAGTAGGTACACTGACAATCCCGAGTATCGTTCGGGCAAGTTAATAAAAAGAAAATAAACGTGACAATTTCTTGACCCCTTCTCTCAAAAAAATCCGACTGTTAAGCGGTTAAGGTGTATCGTACGTAAATGTAATACGCAATTTCCAAATGTAACCTAAATATGTAAACACAAGGTACCTTCGCCCTAAAACCGTGTTGGTTAGGATCACGTTTTTTAAATTTATTGCATCGGTTCTTTTTATCTTTTTTCAAAGAAGAAAAACGGTGGTGCGTTGATGTTTTCAGTTAAGCTTTCAGAGTTATTTCTCCGAACTTTGCCGAGTTGTATTTCTTTGTTCGACTGCATTCAGGATTTGCAACTTTTGGTCAAACTCCTCCAATTTTGTTTACTGTCCCAAGATTCAATCTACAAAATCGAATTAGATCTTTTTGCTATTATTCAAGGTATGCAGATATAAATTTTAAGCAAAATTTTTGGATACGATCATACGATATCTTGACTGAATCCCCAGCTTCTTTTTGGTTTTCCTTTTTGTTTTTTCTCGAAATATTTCTCGATATGAATATTTTTGCGGGTGATTTTTATGGCAATCGAATGTAACGAACTTTATCGAATTGTTCTCGCAACGTTTTTCATGGCTTATAGAATGAATTTCGGTCTTAAGTTATGTTTAATGGGGAACCTTTCCTATTTTTTTGAAAAGTAAAATTAAATTAATCCAGTTTTTTTAGTAAATTACAGCTCGAGTTGACATGGGCAGTGGCGATTATGTAGATAATAATCCTGAGCACGATGAAGTTTTCGCGGTCGTAGGTGCTGATGCAGAGGAACAGCCCGACGAAGAGTTATACGACTACTTGGCAAATCCTCCAGTAGAAACAAATCTAGACGAGTTTTTGGCAATATCGTTTGCTGTTGTGCCACGGGACGAAATAATAATGTTCCGATACGATCATTATTTCACCCGATTTCGAATTCAAATTACCAGAAGTGAGAATAGTGACGATAGTGAGGTGGTAGTCGAACGATATACCATACCAGAGGATGTTTTAGCACAATTATCCGAAGAAACTATAAATACAGAAAGGAATTTTCAAATGATTCCGCTAAACTACGTAGAACCTTACCAAAATTATTTTTTAGATAGCCGAACCATGTTAATGACACTGTAACCATTAGTTTGTGATTCATTACAATTTTCTAAAGTAATTTAAGGGGTCAATTTCAAGTTGGAAGTCGCAGCGCAACTTTTATAATGTAAATTGCTATCTCGGTGTGACTCGAATTGTTCTACTCTCGCGATTGCTGCTACTCGAGGTGCCGAAGCGCACCGATATAAAATTAGCCGGCACCTCTAGTAGCTAACGCGTTTACTAAACGGTTGGTCGCACCGAGTTATAAAAATTGCGCTGCAATTTCCAACTTGAAATTGACACCTTCGAGAATATGTTTTTTTTGTTGTTTAAGAGTTTGATAGTTTTATTTACGTTTTGAAATACATGTTTTTTGCATAAAAAAGTTAATTTATGTATCGCTACTGTTTCTTTTCTTTTCTTTTGTTGAACTTAATACCAATTTGAATTATTTCGCAAATAACTTTAAGATGTGGGATGTAAATATCAACGTTCTGCATAGAAGGCCATAGTAGTACAGTGGTACCTCGGATTACGAACGCCCCTATTTACGAACAATTTGATTTAGGAACACAATTTTCTAACAAATTTTTATTTGATCTACGAACAATGCCTCCTCGGTTTACGAACGCACAAACATTATACTAAACTATTGATTCTTTTTTTTAAAAAATTTAAAAGCTTCAAAATGAACTCGAAACTTGTTTTAATTTCGTTCCACATTGTACTATAAATAAGTATTGTAAATTTTGAGTTAAAAATTTTCCATTGTAGTCACACGTAATTGTTTTATAGCGGTCCGGCGACGCCTTAAAAGTTATAAAGTAACAAGCAGATAAAGAGTTTAAAAAACTGTAACCCGACTACGGAACAAAGACAAAATTTAAAAAAACTGTAACCCCACTATTGTCATCCGGACCATAATAATGAATCGATTGACACCTCATTTAACAAAATCGGATGAGTAGTTTAGGGGCTACGGTGGAACATACGTAAATATAAACATACTAAAAATGGCTATTAAAAATATAACCATTCTTTACTGAGATGCAGTCTTGAAAGTTAGTATTATATACTTTAAATTTTATTGCAGTTCATTATATTTTACTAGCTGAAGTACCCGGCTTGACAAAAAAATACAGTAACCGCAATATTATTAAAAGAACGCGTACATTTTAAAATAAAGATTCTGATTATGGTAATATGGAGATAGATGATATTCCGGATATGTCATTAATAGAATTTTAAACGGCTAAAAAATAATTTTTAAAAACGATTTACGATATAAATATAAATTACGTTGAAAAAAATACCCGGGATCGACATACTAACCCGCTTTGGCGTAAATTAAACATTGCAGAGTAACAAACAGTTATAACAAAACTTCTTTACTAACAATAAGGAAATAAAATTGTTGAATTTAACAAATTCTTCTTGCATATTATTATTTTACTTTAAATGATATCGTTCTAAATTTATTGAAGGTACAAAAATTTTCGCATCTGTTGAATTGGAATGCAACCGCTCGAAAGCCGTTTTCATTGTTACACATAGACCGATTATCTATTGCACTTTACGGTAATTACGGTAATTACGGTGATATCTGAGTTATAAAAAAGTCTGAGGTGTTGTCTGCATTTAGGCGTACGCTAAAGCAATAAAAGCAAATTGCATTTGTCAACAATCTTTAGGGTGGAGCGGTCTTAACGTTTCTTTTTTCTGCCACGCATTAATTGGGTAAACCGGGGTATTACTGTATTCATATTCTGTGCCTAAACTACTGATAGCACGTATTGCCGAATCATCATTCTTTGCTTTAGAGCCACAGAGAATGGTTTTCTCAAGTCACAACTTTGGGTGCAAGTTCTGTAAAATATTAATTAAACGTCTTTATTGTTGTAGGTTAAATGTACTGTAGAGATTGCCATCGATATGATTTGTAATGAGGCCGTTCGTGGCGCTGTAGTAAAAGCACAGTGCATTATAATTTGGACATTATATTTTATTATCAGAGTTTGTGTGCCTGGTTGAGGGTGAATGGTGATACAATTTATACATAATTTGAATTTACTGACCCAAAGTTAATTTTTCAATTTTAAATCATTTTAATTTGTATAATTTCGACAACTTAAAAGTTTGGTATGCCAAAAGTTTTGTTCGTCGAAGTTTGCAATTAAGTTTATGTGAGGTTAAATTTGCAAATTTTAAATTTTGTGATTGCATGCAAAATTTCAATATGTAAGTGACAATTGCTAAATTAGTATTTGCTACGTCTAATGGTTTGTTTCTTTTCAGATCAAGATGCAAAAAGAATTAAGGATCGAACAAATTGTGGAAGACGAGCGATACCAAATAATCAACTACAAAACCGATCCACCAACATATGGTATAAGGGATAAATTTGCAAAGGCTGAGGTACATTTTTATATATACAAAGGAATTAGAAAATTTTATTTTTAATTTCAGCTTAAAATAGACCCTGTGATAAACACAGTTCGAGGTGTGTTCCATGCGTGCAATTGGTATATTAGAATTACGACAATGCCTCAAGATTTATATAATGCAAAATTGAAAGTGTATGTTAATAACATGCAACGCAATCAAGCAGCAATTGATACGACTCGTGAATCCCCCGTCTCCACTGTTCGCAAATCCCCTGCCGCCACTGTCTGTGAATCCGCTGCCTCCGATGATGATTGGGCAACAGTTAAATGCAAAATATGTGCACGCCATGTTGCATGTAGTTTATTTGAAAAGCACGAGATCAATCATAAGAATGCTAAGCATCAGTGCGATGTATGTTGGAAGTTGTTTGGTCAAACTAAAGATTTAAAAGTTCATATGCGCATACATACAGGCGAGAAGCCTTTTAAATGTTGCAAGTGCCAAAAATGTTTCTCGCAAAGCGGTAATCTGGAACGACACTTGTTGATGCACAAGGGCAAGAGACCTTACAAGTGCAAGGAATGCAGGCGATGTTTTACTCAGAACGGTAATCTTAAGCAACATATGCTAATTCACAGTGGCAAGAGACCGTACCATTGCCGGTTGTGTGACTATACATTCACACGTAATGCCCACCTAAAGAGACATTTAAAAGTTCATGCCCTTAAGTAATAAAATTAAATTAAATTATTTCCTACAATAATTGAAGGGGTTATAATAAAAACGGTGTAAGTAATATTTCCGTCAGGGTTCACAGCAACCTGGAAAATGTCAGGGAATAATCGGGGAAATTATGTATGTTATCAAAAAGTCGGGGAATTTATTTTATGTGTCTGAAAAAAAGTTTAAGACGCGATACAGTGTGTCCATAGACGGGTTTGCTCACTTTTGTAAAAAAAATCATTCTTGACAAAAAGTTCTATTTATTTTGGGAAATCATAAACAATTGTCAAATTTAGAATGAAATCTACAGGGCGCTCTAGAAATTAGAAAATTTGAAATCGGTCTTAAAGAAAGTACCCTTATTTCATTTTTGTGAAAAATGTTATTTTACAGAGTTGTTTCTTAATGTAACAAAAATGTAGTTTTATTCGTTAACCCAAAAATTGTAGGCTTAAGCTTTTGTTACATTTTGAAACAACTTTGTAAAATAACATTTTTCTCAAAAATGAAAAATAAGAGTACTTTGTTTAAAGCCGATTTCGAATTTTCTAATTTCGTACTCTCTAATTTCTAGGCCGCCCCGTACATTTTATTAGAAATTTGACAACTGTTTATGATATCTCAAGTAAGCAGAACATTTTATCAAAAATGACTTTTTCTTGCCAAATGGCAGATCAGAAAGTTTACAAGAGTGCGCCACCTCATCCATGGACACACTATATATCTATGCCTACTATGTTTTGTACATCACTAGAACAATTGAAACTATTCTATATAAATAAAATTAAATCTCATTTTATTAGTTCATGTTTATCCCATAAATTTAAAAAAATGTACTTATACTCTTATTATTCTAACCCCTTCAATTATTATTTAAGTTGTGTACATACATATGCGTTACTTGATTGATGTACCTCGTCGAAATAATTTCTAAATATAATAATTAATACTTGAAGTGTTTGATTTCTGTTTGTAATATAATAATTAACCTAAAACACCATAAAAAGCCTTGCCACTTTTAAAAAAAAAATGCCAATATATTTTTATTTTGTACTGGTCGCCCCAAAAAATGAAACTGAAAAATTTTGTCCAGCGGCCATTCTGGACGTTTTGGGGAAGGAATAAGTCCTGCACACTGCACGTAATGGACAAAGATTATATATATATACAGGCTGTTCACGAAAAAACGCCCCAGCTTCTAGCACTTTTATTTGGAGTCTGATTGTAACAAACGATACGTCAAATTGAGAGGCTTAAAAATTACTACAGAGTGTAGATTAAAGGTAATTTTTATCTGTTTATCCATTCAAAGACCAAATTCATTTTTCAAATTACCTTTTTGTTTTTTTAATTTGATAGAAATTTTTTTTCTGAATCAGTATTTCTGATTTATTTTAGGAAAATAAAAATTGAAAATGATAACAGATTATTCGCAATAGGTTTTGAAAAATAACTGAGAAATAGCTGTGGAAACGATATGTCAAAAATTTTATTAGACAGTTTAACTATTTTTTGCAATAAAAATGAATAATAATGAACTTGTTGACATGCTGCAAGTTTATTTTGAGTGTAATAAAAACAGTGCACAAGCATTCCGTTAACCCTAATTAAAGTTCCCTCAGTGTTAGTTTTTTTTATTGTTTAATGTTAAAAATATAAAAAATTATTTCGTTTTCGTAACATCGTTGCATCGTAAGATTATTTGAATATGCCTATTGCCCAAATAATCCAAACAATTCGTCGAAACGTCAAGCTGAAGAAGACAGGTGCTAATCTTTATTATCTATTTAATTTTGGCGTAACTCAAGCTTTTTCCGATTTTGAGACCACTAGTAAATAAATCTATAACTTTTGAATTCGACCAGGTTCCCATGAACGCAAAGAGGAAAAGAGTTATCAATTCGAATGGGAATTTATTTTATGAGAATTATTTTTACACTCTTTGAGTTCATGACTTCCTGGTACCAAAACAAAGGTGGGTACTGAAATAAGTGATTGCTATTATCAACTATTTATTACATGAATTAACATGAAATTAACTTTTGGGCACAAAGCAAAACAATTTTTTATCCACAAGCATTAATTAGTAAATTTGTCGCATTCTACCAACTTTTGAGCCTCATTCTGCAATAGAAAAACGTTATTTATGAAATATATTCGAAAAAGAAATTACCTGTATTAATTTGTAAATTAGTAAAAGGGTATCGACAGATGATTTACAGTTGTTTTCGATCGGTCCTGTCGGTGCCCTTTTACCCCATCCAGTGGAGAAATTCACTTGTCCCATGGTAATATTGATGACACCAAAAATTACTAATAATACTAAGAAACGTAACATTTCTTCTGTGAACACTTGCACACTCAAGACGTTTTATCAAGAGAATGATTTTGAAAACAACGACATACAAGTTTTATACCCTTTGGTGCGGTGGAGAAATGACTGACCACCCACCAGTAAAATTAATTGAGGAAGCCTTTTTGTAAATATTGGAGCATTCGAAATGATTCTTAATTCTGATACATCTGTACCAAAGGCAAACAACAAAAACTCGATAAAGCTGGTATTGTGAAGCCGTGCGCACAAATTTTAGGGGTGCATTTGAACAAGTGGATCTAGAAACACAATTAGTATCAATAAAACTGATTTATTTGAAGTAGGTTTCCAAACATAATAACGAACTCCTGTCTTCAAGCTATTTACTTTTATTACGAGTTCAAATAAAGACCCTTTCAGGCGATATTCGTTCTAAAATTTTCCACTGGGGTTTGATAGGGGTAGAAATAAAGAGACGATAAAATTCATATATGTATTTAAAATATTGTAAACTACATGTTTTCTTTCTGATGGCAGTGATCAACAAAATAGGCACTTTTACACAATATTAACTGTCCTAAATTGTTGTAATAAAATACTAGGGGCTTAAGTTAAAAAACAAATCAATTTTCACTTTTTCTATTATTGCTTCAACCCCTTTAACACAATAATTAATACTATCAATTTTATTCAATTTCTAACCAATGGAATGCTAGTAATAAACAATATAAAAAATTTAACTTATTCGTTATAGATCAAGTGTTTCTTCGTTAACAAAATCATATGGCTGCCACTACAATCACAAATATGCTTTAGTCTAAAGACGGAATGTATAAAAGGAGGCAAAAAGCTTAACAAATCTAATTTGTAAAAACAGAGAATAGATGCCAGAGGAAGGAAGCACGTAAATGCCCATTCTCCGCGGTACGGAATCATTTGTTCAACAAGTAAGTTATTGTCATAATGAGCTGCTCTTCTTACTTTCTGAACAGATTGTTACAAATTTGATTTGTCGATTCGAACAAATTCACAAAGCCATAAAAAAAAAGCTACACGCACATATCTTTAACATATCTTACTCAACAAGTTAGATACCATGAGCAATAGCCACTTTATGTCCAATTTCACTCACAATATCTTAATAAATACTAAAGCCATTTACTATAAATGCGTTACAACGAATGTGTACAATATAAAATTGTATAAAAATATGGTTGTGTAATTAAGATTGAATTAAAATTTCTGATTATCAGTCTCCAAATTATTCACTTTTAATTATCTACAATTACTCAGTCCGTTACTACCAAAAATTAATGTGCTTTCTTTGGTCAAAAAAAAATCATTAAGTACACCGTTAACTGTTTAATGGTTGTATTCTTAGCACCAAGATTCCTCGCCGCCGTCCTGGCTGTCCTCGTCACTTGGATCTTCTCCGTACATGTCGGCCAATTTGCGGAACCGCGGTCCAAAGTTCGATAAATAATTGAACTTCAAATCCCCATCATCTGTGCCTAAATTAAAATGCACGCATTAATTCACCCATTTAAAAAACTAATCAACTTCCTAAAGTATACAGAGTGCGTCGAGTTTTACCTCCACCTCAGCAAAAAACGAAACTTATACAGAGCGCATATTAGTTTTTTTAAAAGGCCCTAAAATTAAAAAAAACCTCATTTACATTTGTAAATTTTGTTCTCCACACTGTAATGTCCATTTCAACTGACTCAAATCAGAATTGAAAAATATTAATTAATTTCAAGTAAATCGCAGTTTTACACGAGTATCAAATATCGTTTTATTTACAGCCTCTTAGTTTAACAATTATAAGCCGAGGCTAGTACTGCAGTAGGTAAACAGGATTCACAGTAATTCCGTATTTTCAAATTCTCCGACTTTTCCAGGTTTACCCTGACCCTTTTCGAATATTTTTCCTGACCTTTTTCTAGTAATTTGTGCTCTTAACTAAACCGGTTAATTTTTTTTCTATCTTGTCTCAAACGTTTTTCCAGGTACGTAAACTAAATTCTCTGATTTTTTGATAAAATGCATCAATTCCCTGACTTTTTCCCTGGTATCTTGATTTATTTCTAAATTCCCTGACATTATTAGGTTTTCCAGGTTGCTGTCAACCCTGGAAACGGTTTCTAGGACCGCAACGTTATTTTTATAATTCGAATAGCTTCAAACAATTACATTAATCCGGCCCTGTGAAACTAGCTTGTTTATTCTATGGAACATCATAAATAACTGACAGGAAAAGGTTCCGACCACAGCTAATCGTTCCATTGTCGAGAAATTGTCATAAATTCGTCAAATATTTAGTGTTGAAAGATTAAACTGAATTTTCTTGACAAATTAAAATATTTTTTTGAATTTAAATTTAATGGCGTGGTGCGAAATTGCATAATGAACATTGTAGCCAAAAATAAATATATAAAAGTCTAAAGTGGTCCTATAAAGCGAAACAAACTCATAATGACCCTAAAAATTATTAAAAATAAGAAGTCTCACTAATATTCAATTAAGTATGTAAAATTTGGATACCCTCACATAATTAGTAGTTTCGATTTTCGGGGTGGAGGCAAAGCTAGGCCCAGCCTGTACAGGGTGAGTCAAAATAATTTGTCAATTCTCATAAATTGCATGAGTAGTAATTTTATATTATTAAGGAACATATGCTGTGTTTATACTATTCCAATACGTATTGGGTAATTCGGTTTAACCCTGTTTTTATAGTAGTCCAATCAATTTATACACAAAACAGGAATCAACCTTGCAGAAGGTCGGTGTATAAATTGACTGGCCTCCTATAAAACCAGTTTTGTTAAAGCGCTTTACCTTAAGTATAAACGTAGCAATAGAAACGAGAAAAATTTTCTTTCTAAATCAGGTAAAATTTTGGCTTTATCTCAGTTACTAGTTGTTCAATTCACTAGTTTTTTTTTTGATGTACGAACAGTAATATATTTCCACACAATTTAGTGTAACTGAAGTAATTTGACTAATTTGCGTTTATTAAATAAAACCATTTCCGTATTAGAAAGTATTCTTTTAAATGATTTACGACATAAACAGATCAATTCACCGAACAATGGTAATGACTTAAGGTACTTGACTGATTATTTATGACGGTCACTAAACTTAAGTTAAGAATACCATTCTGACAACTGAAAAGCTGCTTCGTCCAGTTTTATGGATCGATCATAAAGTATTGTTAGGGTGGTAAACCGCATTATCTATTTTTGGAAAGCAATAAATAAAAGAATGTTTCGTGCTTTATCTTAAATTTGATTCAACTCAAAAAGTAATCATTTTTTTACGAATCAAATTGCAAATATTAATGCTACGAATAAGTTGCCAAATTTTGAAATAAGAAACCAAACACCGAAATTTTCCCCAAAACTTTGTTTTACTTTTTTGGCTTCAAATAAAAATAATTTGGAAAATTTGTAGCACTAATCAAAAATGTAAGCTTCAACTGATGTAACATGTAAACTGCATACTTTCCCCTCAATTTTTAATAGGTATTATAGCCGCGGCGGTAAAACTTGCCTCACCCTGTACAATAGCATATTCTATTACACGTTCACAATACTTTTAGAACACAACCGAAGGCGAGTATCGTAATTCATTTGAGAGTATTAATTTGTTTTCAATAGACTACCGAAGTGAAGGTCACTTGTACGAGGAGCTTAATCATGCTATCTCCTTTTATTCCTATGCAACTTAGTGCGTACAGCATTTCAGTGATTTTATGCTTACTTTATACCGGCTTTTTTACATCGGCTCTGACGGGAGTTGCGCCTACCTACCTGATGCTACAACATACGTTTACTTGCAAATTTCAAATTCAAATAAAAGCTCTATTTTGATGCAATTTAAAACAATAGTCTCTTATATTGATAAAATTAACATAGTAATTTGTTGTGCCATTGGCGTTTTTCCTTAAATATTTCGAATAAGATACTTATAAATGAAAAACATCGTAACACAATAGAAATTGCAGTACCGATAGACTCGCTTTCGAATTTACCGCCCTAATAAGGACCGCCTACTTTGGTGGTCTATTAAAATTACTTACAAGATGCTAAAGAAGACAATGATCCAGTGCTGTTACCGTCACCTTCATAAGCATAATATCTGACATCGTCAAAAGGAATATTGTTAGGGTCTCGATCGCAAGTGTCCTTTTTCCCTTTGAGAAAGCCATTAATGTCAGGAACTTCAGCACCTTGCTTATACAGGGTCTCTTTAATTGGGGGTTTGTCATCGAGATGTTCGCTTCGCAATACTGACATGTCAAAACCTGTATCAACTTCACCACCACCTTCATCTTCGTAATTAATGATAGTTTCTCGAATATCGTCTGAATCTTTTTCATTCCAATTGTCTTGTTTACGCCTGTGAACTACCACCGCCAATAAGAGTACTGCAAAAGAAAGTAGAATAAATTGGAGATACAGAAAGTATTGTTTTTAACTTACTGAGTAATATGGCAACACAAACCAAAATGGCTACTAAGAAATTTGAGTCGATTCCAAAGGTAGCGGCATGTTGAAAACCATAATTACAATTTGGATGAGCATTTTTGAATTCTCCAGGAACTCCCAAGTTGTATACATTATTGTTAGATGTAAAATTTCTAATACAACCGGTAAAACCGGTTGTAGTTGGAGTGTGGTTCCAACCTAATGAAACAGCTAGCTGCCTTAAATCACCTCTGGCGCCTCCTACTTGAAGAGGTCCATTTACATTTAACATTCTATTATTTCCAGTTGGGGCACCGAGTGCCATGCAAGAACTTTGATGACAATCATCCACTGATATTTGAATTTCATCAAATTTGAGCAAAATTTTGATTGTATGGCTGGCTCCATCAGTTAATTTCTTATAACTTAATTTGGTCATCGTGGTCCCGGTTCCGTAATCAACTAAGAGAACCGGGTATCCATTTCTTAATTCGAAAGACATGAAGTCTTTAGTAAGAGGTGGAGGAGTCATACTTAAAGGACCGACATAAAATATGAGACCATTATCTTGCTGTGGTTGAACTTCCAAACTTATCTCTGTGCCGTTGCAATCTTCGATTGTTGGGTACATGGCCCAACCGTCTCCATAAAATCCTATCGCCAGTAGTTCACAACGAGACCCTTCAAAACCTTCCGGGCAACTACAAACAGAATCTTCAAGAAGGGTGCCTCCATTGAAACATTCCAATCCAGGCGTTAGACATTGGCAAACAGCTTCAACTACGGCTTGCACTCCAACAAACGAGGTTTTGTTTGTAAACACAACAGCCGGTTCATTTTTAATGTTTAACATATTATTGCAAGGAGACAGCAGCGGACATACAGTTTCTTCCAAACATTCGCTGATGCTGATCATTACAAATTGAACATTTAATTCACGTTCCAAAGCTTCCTGGTTCTCACTTGCTTTCGCATTCAATTTTTCCGGAGAATAATATGGAGAACCGTGCGCTGAAAATCGTACATCCAAAAATGTGTCGTTAGATGGGGACGGTAGTACAGTGAAGACATCAACATTCTCTAAAGAGGTGTTCAGAATTTTTGCCAAGTGTCGTTGTAGAAGGTCTTTCTTGCTTGGAGCAGTTTCTGGAATTTTTTCAATAAATTCTTCACTGGTGGCGCCTTGCAAACGAATCGAGCCTGACTTTCTAACAGCTTCTTCCGGTATATTTTTAACGGTCACCGTGACGACGGCTTTCACTTCATGTTTGGGAATTAACGGAAGATTTTCTTCAGTCACTATGAAACGCAAGTCATAATGGCCTTCAATGGTGCCTCTCACCATTGTGATGGTGCCGTTTTCATTGTTCAATCGAAAATTTGCATTTTCAAAACCGTCCCATTGGAAAAATTTATCTTTTAAATCCCAATCATCGGGGTCTTCCACATAAATCCTTCCTATATCAACATTGGGCACCTGACCCTAAAAAAGAAAGTTTAATTTGGTTTTTACGCATTTTAGTTTCATTTACATTGTAGTTGTAGACAAAAATTTCACTTGCACCGTCTTCAGCTGGATTATCATTTTCATCACCAATTATCACTTTAATGTAACTGGTTCCAGTTAATGATGGTGTGCCACTGTCTGTTATTGCGATAGGAACCATGTAGTATTTTTGTTGTTCCCTGTCGAATGTGGTTTTTGCTCTCAAGATATTGCCAATAACAGCAAATTTTTCTTGAATTTGAGAACTAGCTGTATCTGCAATCGCATAACTAAACGGTGGACCATTTTCAGAGCTGTCATAATCATCAGCAGTCAATGTTACAATATCACCTGGAAATTGATTTTCCATCCAAACAACCTCAGTCTACAAATATTAAATTAAAATAGAAAAAAAATCCATATCTTGTTACATACAATATTTAAAAATGGCGCATTATCGTTGATATCGGTCAAAATGATATTAAATTCGGCTGAACTTAATTGAGCATTTGGACCACCTCCATCATCGTATGCATGAATAAATGCCTGATATTTTGCAAAACCATTTGGTGGATCACGATCCAATCTCTAGAAACCAAAAATTATTTTTAGGGGAAGGCACAATCAGTAAAGCAACAGCAAAAGTAAGAAGACCTAGCAACAACACTGAAAGAACAAACAATGAAATTTTGTAATTCTGTATTTTCAAATTCCTCGACTTTTCAAGGTTTTCCATGACCCTTGTGTAATAATTTGTGCCTTGCTTGAATACAAATTTTGAGTTAACAAATAACAAAACTACATAATTCCAGTAGCAAAAACCTACAAATAATGAGAGATAGCAAAGAAACCTTCTATCGCGTCTTAAACTTTTTTCCAAGCACATAAAATAAATTTCCTGATTTCTGATAAAATACATAATTTCCCCGATTTTTCCCTGACTTACATCCAAATTCCCCGACATTAAGTTTTTCAGGTAGTTGTGAACCCTGTATAATTTAAACAATTTTAGACTGCTCACCTTTGTTACGGCAACACATCCATCATTTTCTGAGACACTTAGAAAGTGCTTCTGGTCAACAGACACTTTATAAATTATGTTCTGAGGTAAGTTCCTCTCTTTAATATCCGGATCATATGCTTTTAGGTTCAAAATGCATCCTGCAATGTCGGATTCTTCTTCAATTGTGAGTTCTTTATTGTAAGGGTCAAAAACAGGCAATTCATCGTTCACATTCCCAATGTTGATTATAACGGTGGCGTTATCAGAGAAGAGCCCATCATTGGCTTGAACGGTCAAGTTATAACTTTCAATTTTTTCAAAATCTAATTTATTGTTAACTCGGATTCTTCCCGTGGTGTTCTCCATGTAAAAAGCATCCCCAATATTACCGGCAGTGATGCTGTATATGATGAGCGCGGAAGTATCACGATCGGTTGCGTGCACTTCAATGACATCTTTACCTCTGTCCGTGGATTCTAACACATTACCAGCATGGTAGATCGTTTGAGTAAACTGGGGCTTGTTATCGTTTCGATCTTCAATATTGATGCGAAATGCTTGAGTGGCTGTATTCGGCTCATTTCTACTTTTCAAAAGGGCACTAGGTGAATTATCTTTGGCCACTACTATGACATTGTAAACACTTTCTTCTTCACGATCGAATGACATTTTAGTTGTTATTTTCCCAGAATTTCGATCGATTTCAAAAAGGTTTTGATAATTTTGAAGCTCATAACTGACCACATTATTTGCAGAAGTGCCATCTTTATCAATGGCACGTACCTATAAAATGGTATTTAATAAAAATGTCGCAAATTATTCTTAGAAACATTACCTGCATAACTTGAGCGCCTGGTTCTTCATTTTCCAAAACGCTTCCAGAAACCAATTCGATAAAAGTCGGAATTTCATCATTGACATCTTCTACTTTTACATCAAAACTGATTGAAGCGACCAATGAATCTTTATTTGTAACTCGCACTGTTAATTGGTACTCGTTTACCGTTTCATAATCTAATGGACGAACTAAGCTAATCGCAGCTGTTGTATCACCGTGGATAGCCAATAAAAACGTTTGATCCCTATTCGTTTGAATTGTTTTGCCTTTTACCAATTCAAATTGAAGATTTGCTTGTTCAATGTTTGAACTGTAATGGAAGAATTTTTGAATTTTTTGGTACACCCGGCACTTATGTCACGATACACCAGCCACTTAGGTCTGGACAAAAATGACTGGTGTGCGCTCAAAATAAAAAAAACTTACGCTGCCTCAATTGTCGCTAATGGTACTTCATAATCGGTAAAATTTTCTTTCAAGATAATCGGTTCTTGAGGGTACCTCGTGAATTCGGGCGGCCTCTTATCAGACCCAACTACTTCAATGGTTATTTCAGCAGTTGCATCGCGCTGTGGCTGACCATTATCGTTGACTTTAACTTCAGCTTTGAAAATTTGATCCTTTTTCTGCAAGAGAAAATAGCTAAAAATTTTAAAACCACGAAACTAAACCAATCATACATTTGCCAAAGAATTCTTCAGGTTAATCACACCAGTTTTGGGATCGATAGCAAAAAATGTTAAAAACTCCGGGGACGTGGCGCCAGCTGCATTTAAGCTGTAAGTCAATCTGGAGTTTTCACCATCGTCGTAATCGTAAGCGAAAACCCTCATAACTTCCCTGGTGGTTTTCAGATCTTCGGACACTTGTTCGATGTATTCCTAAATCAAAAAGATTGCAAAATTGTGCTTTTTTCAATGGGCAAATATTACCAATTTGTCAAAAACTGGTTGGTTGTCGTTGATGTCTGTGATGGTAACTTTAAATGTACACAAGTCGACTAAAATGGGCCTGCCATTATCTATAGCCTGTACGGTCAAGTAGACCTCCTTCTGCCTACTCGGTTCATCCCTGTCGAATACAACATTCGTGGTAACTACACCAGTTTTACTGTCGATGTTGAAGTATTGGCGAACTCCATCTCGTTCGACTATTCTATAAGTAACTGTTCCTCCATTATTTTTCGGATCGTTGTCCACGGCGTTTACGGTTATTACGTAGGCACCGCGATCTTTTTCTTCTTCAACGGAGGGTTTATAACTAGCGCAATTATTAAATAGCGGTTTGTGATTATCGTGATCATCTTTTTTGTTGCTAAAGGTGAACGACGTCCTTAATTTCGCTGACGCGTTCTCGGTGGGATAAATGTCGGGAATTTCCGGCGAATCCGTCCGCCTTCCCAAACTGTTGCTGTCGAATTCATGCTCTGAAAGAAAGAACCAGGTTTAATAATCACTTTCCCTTTCGCACGAATTTGCGGGGCTAAAAGGAAATACGGTCGCCTAAATGCAATCATAAGGATGTGACAGTAAAAGACATTTACTGTTACGTTTCTAAAGACTTCAACTTCCACACAAAGGAATTAAGAGTACGAGATGCTTTCTTTTAATCGATATCAACTTCTTGTAATTAAATAAGTATTGGTATTGTGAAAATAAAAACAAGAACCTTTAATCACAAAAATTTTTATATAAAATAATATAAAATTACTCACATATGTGAGTAATTTTATATTATTTTATATAAAAATTTTTGTGATTAAAGGTTCTTGTTTTTATTTTCATTATCGACATCACAGGGTCCACTATATATATTTTATTGGTATTGTGTACTACGCGTTGTTTACAAGAGCCAAGTTCAAGTCGTATCTTCTAGTAACAACCTTCTCCAACTCCTTGTGACAAATGCCGAAAGGGAAAATATCGTGCAAATAACACTGCACTTTGAATAAGAAAAGTTACAAAAAAAAACTACAGTTCCAGTTAATTGGGGCCAGTTGTAACGGAAACGAAAAAAGTAACACGATTCGCATATTATCTCCCATTCAAAATTTACCGATCTTTTAAGTAAATATTGTACGTGACTGATATGTCTTCATGTACATAACATGCCTTAATAAAACAAACAAATATAGCAAAAAAAAAAAACATCACAACTTCTTCTACTTGTGACCCCCTTTTCTGACAGGAACTTTGTACGGCTCCCAATTGTCGTTGGTTATTAGCTACAGGGTGGATGTTGAAAATTTATAACTAGGCACAGCGTCCTGTTCAACAAACTTTTAAATGAATTGTTTACAGTTGTAACAAGATCGAAAAGATGCATAAATTACCACGTCCAATGTAAATTCAGAATGGGCCTTATATTGAAGAATTTCAGTCTTAATTGTTTATTTTCAGCGTTAAATTTCCAATAAAAAACAAGAACTGATTTGTTGAAAAAAATAACATCTCCCAATTTCGTCAAATTTCATGTTCATGGATTACTATGATTGAGAGATTTGTAACAAATGTATCAAAAAAATTAATAGTTGACTTGAAATTCATTTATATTTGAATGTAAAATTAAACGGAAAGATATGGCGGTAAAAAGTCATTACAAGTTAGCCGCAGTCTAGTACGGTTTAAATTTAGGGCATTGTAAAAATTGTCACTTTGTTCGACGGTCCTGTTAATCACAGCCACCAGCAACAGAGATGCCATAAATTTAAAATCTACTGAATTTTGCTGCTAACTTATAGTGACTGTTTACAGCCATAAATCTTGGAAAAATTCTGAGATATTTCTTTTCAAAAAAAAAATCAGTTTTCATATTTTCTCCCGCAAACTAACGCTGACAATAAACAATTGAGACCGGAAATTGATGGTCTCATACCAGAGTCATAATATATGTGCATTCAATTTCAAATAAATAACTGTTAATTGAAGCTCAATTTTGGGGGTCACCCTGTATATGGATGATAGGATAATTTTATTTGTTTAGAACATGTAAATTATGTTTGAAACAATTCATTTAGTTTAAAAAAAAGTTGATAATATATAAATTAGATGTTTCTTTTTGTAATTTAAATTCGCGCGATCAGCGGAAGGATGGAAGAGAAGCATAAATCGCTGTCCATTATTAGTTCAGAATTAACTTTAAAAAAGTTTTCTTTGAGTAAATTAATTAAAAACTAACAACAATTAAATCCATAATTTTTAGACCATTTAGTTAAACACACAAAAAGAACAAAAAATTGGCGACCCCTAATTCTCCTGCACCCCTCTGGATTAAGGGATTCATGTGCCATGACTAAGAAACACTTTCCAGCAAATTAGATTTGGCAAATTGTGAGTAAGGCCTGAGTCATATCGGAAACCCGATTTCGAACACTTTTCCGGGCTCTCCAATCGTTAATTTCTTCTGTAAAGTAAAACACGAGAGTGTTACGTAAACGTTATCAGTTGAATAATTTCAGCTACTAGGACTATAATTTACATTCCGATGATATATTTTTAGGTGAATCAACTTCGAGTACACACATACCAGAGAAAATATTTCATAAATCGTTTAAATCAGTGAATCATCCGACAATTTTTTTTTTTGCTCCAAGGGTTCGAGAAGTTTCCGTACAAAACTTTTAAAATTTCGTGCTTGAGGATACGGACCGGTGAATCATAATTACCTTTTTAAAATTTAAAAAACACGAGTGGCCGAAATGTATGTTAAATTAGTCAACGATGACGAATTTTTTTCTCGTCCATTGATTCTTCCTGCCTTGGAATAATTTAAGATGAATTTCCATGTTTGTTTTCTTTCATATTTAAATGGAAGAAAACTAAGTTGGTGTATTTTTAACGATACAAAATCGATGGATTTAAATAAACGATTACGTACGTAATAATTCAGCGAAAGGTGCGTTATCAACGACTAGTCTTCCAATCAATCAATCGCACCGTTAAATATTGAGAAAATTATGACGCATGCGAGCCGCGCCTAATTTTAATAATTAAAATAAAATTCACACCGCGCTTCCGAGGGAAGCCCATTTAAATAATAAAGAGGCCAGTTTCGTGCTCAATTGATGGCATTCCATCTTAACAAAGTGTGTAATTGTTATAAATTGGTGTTAAAGAAACAATCTGTACATTTTCGAAACGCGCGACCCTCTAGCTGTGTCAATAGCACAAAATACAAAACGCATTCTATGCAGATTTGCGGCAGGTTTGCCGATTTAACCCGCATTCCTGAAGCAGTAAATTGAGAAAGTAAAAGGGCCGTGATTTTTTCCAGGTAGTGTATTTATACAACTGGTCGGTAAATTGTAATAATGTACGTTGACCTTGGATGATGACTGTTGACTTGCAGTCATTGTGCCTTTTCTCGGTGCACGACTGCTATACATATTACCAGTAACATACGGGTGAAGATCGAGGAATGAAAGGAATAAATATTTTACATGGCTCATAGCTCTCTATATCCAACTGCTAAATTAAGATTGATATTTTTTCTTCTTAATCTTTATCCTCTTAATGCCGTTACGTGTCCAAGTGTGTGTTGCAACCATGGAATTTGACATTACAGTAAAGTCTCAATATAGTGAACTAATTCGTGTAATTATACGGAGGTTGTTCACAGTTCAGAAAATAAGAAAAACTAGTGAAACTCAAAGTTTTCATTACATTACAACATTGTATGAAAACAAACTGATTAACTATGAAGTGCTGAAGAATAATTACATATATTAGTAAATTCTGAGTTTCTTTTTAGCTTTTTCAATCACTTTATGAATAGTTATTTTTCTAATAAGGAAACCTACAATTTATTAATTCGTCTCAATTGTAAATTTAGTTCTTTCTTTAAAAGGAGCTATCAGTGTAGTTTGTGATTATAGTTGCTCCTCTTTGCGTTATTTAAATTTTTGTAACATACGACTAGCATGAAAAGTGAACGTGGAAAATTTAATCATTTCTCCATTAACAGGCGCATGTTTTTCCCTTGGCTGTAAAAACTAGCTATACAGGTCTTTTTCATTTTGGATATGCTCAACAATTTACAAAATTATGCTTTCTTGTGTTTTTTATTGAACTGATGGTCGATTTAGCAATTCCGTATTTTCTCGATAACCACGTAGATGTTGCAGCTTGCTTTAAATATTCTAATATTTTTAATTACTCTTGAAATTTTAAACGTGTTCATTTATTGTGACATTAGTGAACTGTATAGGTAATCTTTTAGACAATACAAAATACCACTGAGTCATCAAGATAAAGGACGTTAATAAAGCATAGGGGAATCCTCTGTTTACTATTGTGCACTCTCGTGAGGCTTCAATTTGAACACTGCAGTGGATAGCTCACTATATCGAATGTTAACTCAGGGTATTCACCAAAAGTGATAACAGTGAATAATTCTTTTATCTTACTAGATACACAAAAAGTTTCAATAGTTTTATATTAACCTCGAAATGTATTATTGTAAACTGCTTGGTTATATTTTGTTGTACTTCAGATTTAACCGGAAGTGTATAAGAATTTCTTTTTTCCAATTTATTATACCATATAGTTTTTTTACATTTTTTTCATAAAGTTGCATAAGAAAAAAAAATAATAACACCAACTTTATCACTATTATCTACTTTGAAAAAGTTGTAATTACTGTTTGCTTAATTGATATCTTATAAATCAATAACGTTTTCCGCTATTTTTTTCTTTTGCAACCTTATACAAAATTTATACGTAGGGTGGACGCAACCATTCCGCGCCGCAATCTGAGCCTATTTGATTTAATAAGAATATTTTTCAATTTACGAACGGCATCAATGTTAAATCGTTCTATTATGTTCTTTATCGTTGCATCTTAAATTGGAATGAATACAAATTATTCTCTAATTGAGTACACAGCTGTTTCAAAACCAGCCAGTTATTTTAGGTTATATTATTGCTTACTTGCAATAATTACGGCACCGTTGACCATTTTACTGAACTAGTTCTGTTTTTTACTGTAACTACCAATACTCTGCCAGTACATAACGCGCTTGAATAAAAGGTAATAATTATGCAAAAGCTACCAAATTTCAATTAAAAAATGTTGGCATACTTCGCAATCGGATTTCGAATTATGCCGCAATTGAAGTGGTTGTAAATGTAGCTTTATTGTTTGGATGGACATACACGCACGGAAAGTTAGAGATCGGTACGGGCTGACTAAGTGTTCTCACCTCAGCATCGGACTGAGGATATGAGTAAGCCTTTCTTGGAATGTAGACTGTATCTAGGCGGCTCCTATTTTAACAGTTTTCCTTTATCAAAATTCAGGCTTGCAATCATTTTTAATCAGCGATAACGGTTTTCCCTTTAGGTGCGTTATACCTTACACAATAAGAAACAGGAAAACGGTCGCGCGGGGAGGGGAACTGTTTACAGGTAAAGGAGCAACAGTTGGCCAACAGAGTAAAACAGCCAGGGCAGATAACGAAAAAATCACGTCTAGATAATAATGTCTCGTGCAATCGGGTCAGCTTTTAATTGTTATTTTACCTGTATTGTCGTATTCGGCCGCCGTTCCTGTCGTTGCGAGTACGAGCAAAGATCCTGTGATTATGGCCAACAGGTAGGTACTTCTGGTCCCATGTTTTCCCATTTTTGTATTGCTTGATAAACTACACTCGTTTCAATTCAAACACATTAATCTTATCAGTAGAAAAGTATCACTCCTACCACCAATCGGTGGCATTACATCAAAATCCACAATTTTTTAATTGTTTTAACAACTTTAACAAACTTTACAAAAGATATCAATCGCGTCCAAACACATGTAAACTCGCTGCTGAAGTAAACTTACTCGAACGAAACACGATATTCATTCAAATATTTCACTGCACTTAAATAAATCCATTTTCGAACCGAATAAAAAATTTAAAGGCACTTCCACCCGAACTGTCGTTCTCGCCACTGCTCACTTGCGCGAGTACAAAAACGCGAGCAGGGAATAAACTAAAAACCTGACGAGGGGGCAAGTAACCAGATCCGCCACTACGTATTAGCGCGTTGGTAAGATGTGACTAATAGAAATGAGTAATCCGACTTTTCGCGATTTACTACTAATTTAAAATTAAGCAGACTGCCAGAACTACTTATCACAGTTCAAATTGTCGCTGCGCTCGCATCAAAAACAATGACCGGTACTGTGACCTTTAAAATGATGATGGTGGCAATGGGAAACGCCTATGTTACTCACCGTCGAGGCGGCAATTTTAAAATTAAATGTCCACTTAAGTAGAAGATGCGCGATGTGCGCAACCGATTCACCTCGAATTCAAACTTAATTTGATTTAATTGAGGATGCGGAATGCGCAAATTCAAAAATAAACTACAAAACTCGATTGCGTCCCGTTCACTGCTACATAGATGGCGCCCGCTGCACAATTCTCGACTTCCAAACGCGCCAATTTCAAAACTCGGGCGTTCTCGACATTCCGACGCGCGATTTTTAAACGCCGGTCAATTTTTCGATATAACGCAAAACTAGGAAATAGCTACGACCTCAATTGAAATTAATTAGTGGAAAATGTTTTTTTTAAAGGGTAGAAGTGAAATTAATGAGATTTACTGAAGTGTTTAATTAACCATTAAAATTTAAATAGATTTTTTTTTAGATTGTATGTTAAAAAATCCAACAAAATTACCTTTCACGGTGTTAATTCATGTCTATCGCATATTTAAATGATATAATGGGAGAGTAGGTCACGTGTCTACTTTAAAAGAACGCGAATTGTTACATTATCTATCGGAGTTACAAATTGATGGAATATTTTCTTCACCTCAATCGAACGCACTTACTGGTGAATGGCCACTGTTGTTATTGGTGTTGTTTTTGTCCAAAGTTTCCATGGCGAGTAAAAGGGGAAAAATTCTGTTAATTTTCATTTCTATTATGTTTCTTTTATCATGAAGCAATAAAAAACAAATTACTAACCCAAATTCGTGGAATCAATCGATAGTCACAAAAGAATGTACTTATTTATTTAAAAAATGTTGCAGTAGTTATTTACATACCGAAAGAAAGAAAATAAATTTTTTATAACGAATGAAGGAATTTAATTGCCGAGGCCGCGGCAAATAAAGCTCACGAGGGACAAAAATGAAGTTCAATGTCGCGGAGCGCATATAAAAGTTATGAAATTAAAAAATTTGAACCAACTGCGAAAAATGTTTGTAGTTTATGTTATCATTTAGGTATTTGTTAGTGTCAGTCCCCCACTTAAAAAAATCATGCACCAATAAGTTCTTTCTGTGCGTAAGTATTCCTAGTATTTGAATGACGATTCGACGTTTTTCCCAACCGATTTCACAAAAAGTCATGTTTTAATGCAATGATTTTTCTTGCAGACTTATTAAGTGCCACCGTAAAAGTGGATCAAATTAATTAATGTGCATAAACCGAATACTAATAAGTTGACGTGATTAGCTGTTAGTTTTTAGAACGAAATGAATGTTTTTGACAAGTTTAAAAAGTAATCACGAGGAAATGGGGAAAAATTTTTTTGCTAAATATTTAATCTCGTGAGTGAATTTCAATTAAGATCGCTCACTTTTAATAAGTTTTTTCTTAACTATTTCCTTATAAGAGTTCAAAATTTTTATAGCATCGTGCGGACAGTTAAAAGACCTATCAAAATCACAACAAAAAAATATGGGTTACTGTTTAAAAAAAGCGACAGTGACGTCATTGCTTCAATAAGAAATATTTTACGTAAAAATGTTTTTGGAGTTTGGCAACTAATCTAATAAAAATCTTCTAAAACTTTAGATTTACAAATAATGACAAAAATGGTAATACAAATTTATATCAAAACCGGTCTTGGAATGTCCGTTGCTCGTTATACTTTATTACAAAAATATGCACACCATAATAAAACCTTCGATACAGTTGAACAGAAGTAATTGCTGGTAATATGCTGAGATGATAACGAAACTAAGGAATCCAATCCCGCAAACGCTGGATCCCGCAAATGCGGAATCCCGCATGATTTTTGCGGGATCCGCAGGATTTGTGAGACTGAATAAAAATATCCGAATTTGAAAAAATATGTATGCCGAGCGCGCGCTTTCTGTCGCTGGGTACTTCTGCAATAAAATCAGGTCAAATTTATAAGATCAAACTTTGAATACTTTATCATTTCTCCGAAAATATTTCCAAAAGAAATCTCAATAATTTTTCTTAATTTTTTTTTAACACTAAATGCTACTGTTATTTTGAATTTAGTTGTCTTTTATTGCATAACTAACTTCTGGTACTTAATTTTCGTGGCAACTGAAAAAAGCATTGTGATAGTTTGTAATCCCGCGGGATTGATGATACGGGATTGGAACCATTGAACGGAACCAATCGAATTTAAGTAAGTTGCGTTTATTAATGCTATTTTTGAACAAATTTTTCTAATTGCAAAAGTATTTTATATTATTATATTAAAAAATATATAAATACGATCCAAGAAATATGACATAAATAAGTGTCGCGACGCCAGATGATAAAAACTGAAAACGGAACTAACATCAGATCGCAGCTTACTAATAACTGAATACACAGCTAAATTTTCATAGTAATATCTTTAAAATTGAGGATATATTGGGGCTTTTTGTAGAAAATTGTAGATGGCGAAGTCGTTCAAAGTGATATATAAATTCAAACATTAAAAAAAGAAGTAGATATAGGTAATTAGAAATAGAAAATGTTCTGGGACTTCTACTTTTTTTAAGTATTGCGTGGGTTTTTTTGATCTATATTTACAGATTTAATTTCCTTCATTAACGAAGTTAGATCCGGATTTGGGCATATTATGTGAGTCTATGTCAAATTCTGTTGCGATAGATTTGTTTATCAAAACGTGTCGACGCACGAACAAGTAAAACTGAGTAACCGTAAAAAAAAAAACTTGTCTTTTTTAAAATAAAATCTAAGATTAATGTCATAGTCGACGTAACTTGGTAGTTTAAATTTAGCAAAACTGGTTTGGTTGCAATACGAATATAAATAACCACAAAAGATGTTCAATTTTCAATAACCTCTTCACTTCATGGCATAGTTAAAAATTAACCACATGTCGTTATGGGCCGTACCGGCAATGAATCGTCTCGATCGAGTACAATGACACTTTAACTATTAATTTTATACTCTATTTATTGCCGAATTTAACAGCGATCGCCCCCAGGATTTTTTTTCACATTTCCTCAAGTAGTAATCCATTATGCGACATATTATTTCATGCGTGAAAAAAATCGAAATAAAAACAAAACGGAAGAACGAATCGGGCCAAATATTTAAAAATGGGAACGAGCAAAAAATGTTGTTATTTGAAAAGGAGGACGTTTGGTCATGTTAATTAAGGGCGCCTAGTAAAAGTGTCATATCAATCGAGGATCTTTGTTTATCTCGTGTGACAATTGTTTTGGTTACTGCATCTGTACGTAAATCTGGTGTGCGCGGACACACAAAAAAAATTTTTGGAATTTTTTTGTTACGACCAAACGAGTTTTTTAAGTAGGCACTGCATAATCGTAGATTCGCTCCAGATTAAAAAAAGATACTTTTTTAATATCAATGTTCCTTAAAGAAGTTGGTCATGTATAACTTGCGGCAGTATAAAGTTGACGGCCAACTGCACAATATTCAAGAGTTGTCTCTTCATTTCCTCTCGTTTATTCGGTACGGACGGTATCGCAACAATGTAATATGCTTTTTGTTCAGCTATTACCGGAGTGTGTTGAATGTGTTCAAAAGTGAATTCGAAAATTGATAAGTAAGGTGAGTTGGATGTTTCCAAAAATTAATTTGGAATTTTTTTGAAGTCTCCGTTATTTACAAAAATAAACAAATAAATATCGCGCTCATTCCCATCAATTAAACGTAAGATTATCCATTGTGTTCGGTAATGACACAGCGCGCTAGTGTAGAGGTCAATGGTTGCAATAATTTGTTCTGAGATGCGAAAGTAACGACATTATGGGGTTGAAGCAGATTAAATCTGATATAAACGTCCGAATATATCTTTTGTGGTTGTAACATCTCCGTAGAGGCCGGCAGACTCGTTTAATGTTGGTCACTGGGGCAGTCCGACCCGCCCGACTACACCACCATCAACTTCTTGACGAATAAATGCTTATATTTTGTTATATATTTGTGCGACGCGTGCCATACACCAGTCTACAAATTCACGCTTTAATAAACGTAATAAATGTATATCATTTGTTTACAACTAACGGTAACTTGATTCACATGTGGTTTTCCTCGATTTCATTCGGGGGCAGTTTTGTTTTGTCCATTGACCAGTACGCTGTTTACCGCAATTTCAAAAGCCGCGTAAGTGTCCCACATAATTATTTTCGTTGACGAAAAAACAACAAAAAAAATTATTGGAAAAACACGTCTTGTTCTAGAATGTATGGTGTTCAACTTTTGTTACTGTTGGTGTCGTTCGAAGTATCCTCGTCTCAAGAAGGGGCACAATATTTGCATAATGTAATTAGAGATCTTAAATACAACAATCCCGGTACTATCAATCGAAGAACGGACGCGTTACCGGCCGTTCAAAGAAAAGTGGATACTCACAATGTCCCGGCCTTATCGCTCACCAAGGGTGAATTAACTGCCATTTACGAGGCGGCTGTCGCTAAGGGCGACACCGTCAAGTTGGGATCGGACAGCGGCTCTCACATCCACGCGGCGGTCCACCACCTGGACGACCCTTCGCATCACCACGATGGTCCACCCGACACCGACGACGACAATGCCGGATACTATTACTATTATTATCCCATAAAAAGCTTCATGGACAATCTTCATTCCCACGAGCATGAAGTAAGAATTTCTCGCCGATCGCAATATTCGTGACCTTGCGAACGGCGAGGAATATCTAAATTTTAACATTCTTGATTGCTAACGTTTCATTTTATTAGTCACCTCCGGATGAACATTACGAATCATCGCACCACGATCACGACTATGTCCCGAAAATGACGCCCACGCCGCAATATCACAGCCATACTCACCAGGTAAAATTGGAGACGAAAGAACCGCTGCCTCTTAACTCGATGTTATTCCAGCATAACGTCCACATAACTCCGATCAAAAGCACGATGGACGAGAAGAAACCAAAAGGTTTAGAGCCGCTATTTATGGCTATTTCAGGTTTCATTGGAATGGCGGTTATGTTCGTGTTATCGGTTCTTGTATTGCCCAAATTTGGAGTTTTAAAGTCGCGCGGGGCCAACAAACCAAACAACGCGCAATTAGATAATATGGCAAGAATCGCGCTTCGGGCGATAGAAGGCTACGATTGTACTGAAAGGCTCGCTTGCGAATTGGGGAATACCGCCAGAGCCTTCAATCTCTACGAAAATCGTTTTATTAAGTGAGTTCATTTTTTCCGACCGTTACCTAATTAGTACATGGAAGAGAATTCCAGGCCACTTGTCGATTTTTTTCTTTTTGTAGATTGTTAAGGCGAATGACTCCGTCCTTCTTTGGAAAACAAATGGACAAAGTGGGAAAATATTCCAATAGGAAGCACAGATGTGCGGCAATTAATTGTAAGAGAAAAGTCGTGCCATTGAAGAAACCGAAGCCGGTGCGCAAAAAGCCACAAAATAAAAATTGATTCGATACCAAAGTTTTGTTTAAATTGATTATTTATTTATTTATTTATTTTAGTGTTGCTAGTTTTGTAAACTTAAAGTCTGGTTCATTGATATCTTTATTAATAAAAAAAAGTGTTATAAAATAAAATTGCGAATTTAAAGTGTACATAAATAAATACTTCTGTGTTGCAATAAATGCTAATACAGTCTTAATATGTTTTATCGTTACAAACAGTACATTCAAAATTTGTATATACACAGATCTTAATAATGAACTGGTAGTGGATATTTAAAAAGTACGTACAAAAACTGAGTCTAAAAATAAAACGCAGCCGCCACTCTTCAGAGCGGAAATTAACTGCATCACAAAATTAGCAAAACATTACAACAAGCCGACGATTATTATTTTCTCTAACAATTTAATTTGGTTTGCAAAAAATTTATCAAAACTACAAAATCACCCACAAGTTAAGACACAAGAATCTGTCAAAAAGCTCATTTCGTGGGGGAAAAAATATATGGCACAAATTTATCGACCTGACCGCGACAGGTCTCGACTGACCACTTCCCTATTCATCTCAATTTCAGGCGCATACCTGTTATGAACAATAAATCGTCTAGTGAAGTCATAACTTGGAATTCTTTGTATTTGGTACATTTAGATGAGACATGAAAACAATAAACAACGAAAATTATGACACATTTGACTTACTTTATGTACAGCACAAGAATCACGACATGAGCAATTTAATATGAGTAATTTCTTCACGTAACTAATACGTTAACTACATACTAAATCAGGGGTAGTCAACCTTTTTAGACGCAGCACCCGCTTTTGTATCTTTGTTGGCAGTAAAATTTTCTAACCGCCCTCGCTATACAACCTGCTGGAAAATAGCTTTCAAAATCCCTACCAACCACCATGAAAGCTTGAATGGGCCCACTGGTGAGCGGTAGGGACCAGGTTGACTACCACTGCACTAAATACTTTCGAGAACTAAGAGAAGCTTTATACATCCTTTGGTTTTTGCTTATGAAAGAAAATATCACTCCGTTTGAATAAAAAATAATTAAATACAAAATATTAATACTACCTTGTCTTGTATGAATACACTTAGCGTAAAAATAGAGCAAAAGCTGTCTATACAATTAAAAAAAACGATTCTAAATCGGAATGTGAAAGTTTGTTCTCCTTGGTTTATG
Organism: Dascillus cervinus; assembly: GCA_949768715.1. Lineage (NCBI taxonomy): Eukaryota > Metazoa > Arthropoda > Insecta > Coleoptera > Dascillidae > Dascillus > Dascillus cervinus. The sequence goes on from OX458323.1 coordinate 7,515,754, forward strand.
TATCGCACAAACCATGCAATTCGGCGTAATTTACAATAGATCGATGTAGAAATTCATACTGAGCCTGTGAACAATTTGTTGACAGATTTAACAACAAAACAATTTATACTTACGTAAGTATTAACCAGGGCTTGTCGTTGTGATCGAAGCTTTCTCGTCGTGGTGAAAATATCAACACGACGTTCGACACGAAGCTGTTGAACTAAAATACTAAGACCTACAAATAAGGAACTCCTATCTGAACCCAGTCCACAATGGACCACCATAGGACTGGGCATCTCCTGTTGGTTAAGCGAGGCATGGGCATGATCCACTAATTCAATAAGACCCCTTGTAACTTCGGGTACTTCACCTTCTACAGTGGGCCAACCATGATATTGCAAGTGGATCACTCTCGTATCTTCTTCATCTTTATTTCTAATGAACATTTCCCTGCGTGTGTAATAAGGACAACTTTCTGCTTGAACGTATCTAACAGTGATGTGATCATATCTCCCTTCATCTTCGGGCCAATAGCGAGTACATTTCCCATCACCTAATTCTGATAACATAACAATAACACTGCAGCCCTGTTCAGAAATCATTCGCCAGAAATCAGTAATGGTCGATTCTGTGGGATCCTGAGTGATTATATAAGACTCTGAATTGTCATAACCTTCTATAAACGAAGCATTTATGTAAGTGGAATGTTCTCTACCAGGAAGTGGAGTCAGGATGACTCTATTCCTGTCATATGGAATAACAGCGTCGCTGCGGTTCTTTTCTCGATTTTCTTCCCCACTGCCTACCGAACACGATTTTCGATCTTCAAATGCGTTTTTAATGTTCTGTAAAACAAATAATACAAAATATTGTAACAACGTAGATTTTCTTAACTGAGCAAATAGTGTAATGATGCAGATTTTTCTAATTGCGTAGGTTACTTCGAAGATGATTGATTAATTGTACAGATTAATAATTGTGTTGATTTTGCCAATTTCGATACGTGATAATTAGTAGACGACTACACCAACGTTTCTGCAAGCGTTTAACCGTCGCGTTTTCGAAAAAGAAACAATCAATTGCATTAAAAAAAAAAATCCATATAAACATTTACATTATCATTATTCAATAAATTAAATTTAATCATAATCTGAAGTCAAAATCTAGATCCTAAACTGTCACAACCCCTCGCTAAAATACACCCCTAAATTTAATTGTGAAAATATAAATAATTCTTTGCCATAAAAAAATTAAGAAACTTTTACACTTGAAATGAAGTTCACTTACTTCATATTCTTCTTCTAATCTGCATTTAACCTTATCCTTATCAAACTGTTTTAATTTTTCCATCACAGTTTTAAATTCACTGGTTGAGATCTCCGTGTCGCCATAATGAGCCACTTCCATGAGAGCACGATAAATAAAAATGTATTGTTTCTAAAAAACGATTCTTGAAATGAGGAACAAAAGCTACCTAGGAAACATACCAATGATTGAACCAAAAAATTTCGCTGATGCCGCAAGTCGCAAATTGTGTTAAAGATTAAAACGTGCTCTTCTTCTTTCAACTGCTGCAATAAACAATCGAGAGCCACTAGAGTACCTGTTCGTCCAACACCTGCACTACAATGTACAAGTATTGATCCTCTCTCCAAGGAATATACTTCATTCATACGCTTTATGAATTTGATAATGCCATGAGGATGTTCAGGTGCCATGAAATCTTTCCAAACTAAGTAATGATACTGAGTTATGTTACGTTCTTCTTGATCTCTTGAATTCACGTTTTTGTAAATCCTGAGCTCCCTTACAATGTAATCGGAATATCTGGTTTCTTGCACATGCGTAACTGCTAGATCTCCAAAAACTTTATCACCTTCAGCTTTATCAGGCCAATATTTAGCACATTTAGTCTTACTATATTCTTCTAAATTAGTTAACATGAGTATGAGTTCTAAATGTTGTTCCCAAATCATACGCCAAAATTCATTAACAGTCGTATCCATCGGACCTTGTGCGCAAATAAATTTTTTACGTTCTTTATAGCCTAATACAAAATTAGCATTGATGTAATCCGATCCTGCGATGCTGTCAATTTGTGACAATTTAACTCTGGTCTGGTCATAAGCTTTAATATCAGGATATCGATTTTTGTAAACATTTTCACGTGCATCTGAGGCTCGTGTGGTCCTGTCACTAAATCGATCCGGTAACAATTCAAATTCTTGTTGGAACCCATAATCTGAATCTCGATGTCGTTCAACGAAAGCAGGTACGAGATCTGCACGTACAATGGGACACATATCGGGGGGATTCAACGACACTAAACGTTGTCTACCACGAAGGTTCCTGCACAAATGCCTAATCCCAATTATTAACCAATTAAACCATTTTTATATTATGCTTAATGTGGTTGCTTTAATTAAGTGAGGCTAGAAAAATTAAGATGAAACTTACCTGAAAGAAGTACGGAATGTTATCATTTCAATCGCCTGAGCATGAGCTTGTTTCGTGTACCTATGTAAAATGCACAGCGCTGCCAGGAGCAAACAAGCGACTAACACCAACACACAGAGTATTTGTATGATCACAACCATTGTACTGGATGATGGGGCAACGATCACTTCAGGACCGGGGTTCATCATCACTAGATAGTTGCTATAGGTGGCCATCACTTCCTTCTGATCTGATCCATGCACTACAATTATTTTAAATAACAAATATAACTTTCAAAGCTAGCTGGCATAATGCAATGTGTCTTTGTTCTCTTGTAAATTTTGATATGTTTGGGAAGTCATAAATAGTGGTCAAGCTTCTGATGAAGTATACAGGGTCTTTAAAAAATTTGAAAATATGAAGGCGACCTTAACCAAAGTTCAATTTTGTATTTTTAGTTTGGTTAATAAACAACACAGGTAGATTTCCAATAGAAGTAACATTTTATTCAACCGAAGTCGAAAATTATTCAACATAAAGACCTCCCAATGCTATACATTTGTTTACTCTTTTTCACATTTTCATTTATGGCGACTACCGGTTCCACAATTTTTATTTAAATAAATCAATGTTGCACCATGTAGCCCCATATTAACACTAACCTGCAGGTTCCAAACAAACATCACTATTGAACTCGAATTATAAAGTGTGCAGGACATCCTACTTAATAAAACATTATTTTTTCTTTTAAATTCTAAATTTTGAATGACCAATTCAATGCAAACAAAATTAAATTTTTTGCTCAGAGTTTCTTTCAAAAAATAGAGCCGATTATTATGTTTGACCAAGCATTTAGTTTTAAATGTTTTTTTGGCTGTTCGTAGTAATTCGAAAATTAGTAGTTAAGCTTTCCTCGAATTTTGAAACAAGTTTATTCAATAGCATTTTTCTGCAAAATAACAAATTAACACACTAAGGTCGATTTTACGTTTCATAATTTATTGAACATCCTGTAGATTTCATCAGAAGTTTAACCAATGTTTCTGACTTCCAAGGGAAGCAAGTTGTTATCTAGAATTACTTAGGTATTTTTCACAACTGGATACCAAATGAGTGTTATCCGCCAAATATATGAATAAAGTTAAGAAAATCGTTCAAAATTGCAACTGCATGTTATACGCCAGAAAATACGGTACCTAATATTTCCACAAAACTGGTGTAATTGCTGTTAATATCCAAAGTTCCATCAAAAGGTGGCAAGGGCTCTGAAGGTGAATAATCATTTCTTCTTATGCGATTAGAAGTTCGATTGACACGATCCCTGGGAGAGGAATATGGTCGAAGACCGACACATTCATCGCAAACTGAACTGGTAACATTATAGACTTGATCATCGCCCAGAAACACTTCTTGGTGATACATGGCACTTGAAATGGCAATTTGTATTGTTAAGGTTTAAAAAGTAAATTAAAAGTACCTAGTAAACATTTCAGCAACGTAGGCACCTCCGTTTGGAGTTCTGTGTGCTTCTTGATATGAAACAATCATCAAATCTTCCGGTACTGGTAATTCAGCTAATTTTAATTGTGCCTCCATCCGCACCAGATAAATTCTATAACAACAAATAGGGCCATTTCTTTCAGTTATTCGTGGCATAAACAATTTAAACAACCATTTTCCCTGTTCCTCAACTTTAAGCCAATTAATTCTGGCCAGTTTTTGTCTATCTGGAACGGTCGGAGGCATCGTACAATAAAGTTCAACAATTTCACCATTTCTTTTCGTTCTTGTAACAGCAGATACTCTAATCGTGTAATTGGTGTTAGTTGAAGTGTTATAAAAACGTGCAGACAACATATCCTTGTTAACACTAACAATTTTAGGGCCCCAAGTTGTGTGTTCCATCGTGCCTTGGTCGTTTCTAAACGAAGCATTACCTTCCAAAATCACCTGGAAATTATCGTTGAAATAGAAATTAATTGATTTTATGAACTTACATTATATGAAACAATTGTGCCATGAGGTTCATTTGGGGGTTTCCAAGTGACAAATACGAAACCGGTATGGCTGATGTTATCAAATCTGCAGTCGATGGATACATTCTCTGGAGGACCAGATAAACCGTCCATGGTGGTGCCACTAACTTTATCCGACCAAGCATTACACAAGTGGCTATAATCACTGCAAGCAGTCACTTGAAAATTGTAAGCGGTCGCTGCATGCAGATCAGAAAACATATATAAATTTCCTTTGCTGGCTAAATGAACAGCTTCGAGCGACTCGCTGGAATTTTCAAATTGTGATAATAATTTGTAATAGTGGACATGGTCTCTTAGATCCTTCGGTGGTGTCGTCCAAGAAATTGTAATCGAACTAACTGTCACACCGGTCACTTTAACTTCAGGTATGAATACTGGATCGTCTATTAGGGTCCGCACTGATTCGCCGTAGATGTAAGCGCTGTCACCCAGTGAATTAATAGCAGTCAATTTTATTGTGTATTCGGTATTATTTCTGAGCTCCTTTAAAACCAAGGACCTCTCTGAACCCTTCACTTCTTTCTGATAATAATACCATTGGGAGTCGTTAACAGTTTTGTATTGGATTCTATAATGAAGGCTTGTTGGCTCGTTACCATCGTTAACGGTCCAATTTAAATAAATCTTTGACCTGCTGATTGCTTTCACGAAATCGATTTTAACCTGAGGTTTATCCAGAATAAATATGGCAGTTGAGCTATTGCTGATGTGACTGCCTGTCCTCGCCGAACATGTATACGTTCCATTATCCTTCCTAGTTAATTCTTTAACTATCAATGACATATTACTAAACGTCTGGTTGATTTTTTCGATCTTTTGCAGTTCGGATTTAATCAACTGTTCATCCCTGTACCAAGCAAACTCTTCTAAAGGATATCCTTCAATCAGGCAGTGCAGTTGAGCATTTTCATGCAATTTTGAGCGAATAGGATGGGAAATACTAATCACTTTCACCGGCAAACTGACATTGAGTATCACCTTCGAAAAATCAATATCCCTTCCGAACAACACCAAACAACTATATTCGCCGGCATGATGGAGTCCCACATTAATTATATGTAAGAATGACATCTCATACTTTATCCCAGTGTTTTCGTTGATATTTTCACTTTCCATTTCCAAGAAATAACTAAAACAGGCAAAATAATAAACAGAAACAATTTCAAGTTGCATCGTACCCTTCTTTTTGAGTGACATTTTTCTCGTTGACCATCCACCACATCGCCGTGGCTTGCAGTTTTGTCTTACAGCTAACGGTGACATTTTCTCCGAAAGGTATTTGCTGGGGCGAGTAATCCAGCACTTGAGTCGTGGTGAGTATATCTTTGTCCTCATCGGAACGTTTATCTGACATGGAAAACGATTAATAAAATAATAGGTTAAATTAAACAACTCGACTTACCAGTTTCGTTACAAAACACGTCTTTTACAACGTTGAATAAAATGAATACAAATGCAATATGATGGGCTTGGCAGTGAAACATGGCGCCGCAAATTCGTAATTTTAATGTTGGGAATTATCGTGAGAAATGAGTATGGTCTACACGGTACAACTACGATCACTGATATTCACCATCTTTACATATTAAGTTCACTTTTTTTAAAAATCAGGCGTCCTTTCACTAAATGTCATCGTCAACACGACAATAAACACACATTTGTTATACCGGCCATGTTATACCTAAATTCGGGAACAGTATTTCCAACTCAAATAATTTTCCCGGGAAACTGTTCAAAATATTACTAAAAGCCCTACTGCGCAAATAAAACAACTCGCCATGTAATAACTACTTGAAAAAAACAACAGATTAGGTTGTTCACGTCTTGCGAAACGGGATTTTTTTTGGGATATTTTACATTTACATTCGGAACCCTAAAGTCGTCGCCCCTGGGATGCGAAAGACGGCGAGCAATGCAACTTTCAAAAGGGCCACTTGAGAAACAAAAAAAAACCGATTCCCCTTTAATCAGGCGATTTGTTCCGGGAAGCTATGAAATTTGACTTTCGGATAAACGCCGAAATTATTGACGATTCCAGGGAATCGGTAATTAAAATGGGGGTTGATCGATTTGCAGTAAGCGGAACTATGTAGATGTTCCGTTTTGATTTCGGCTGAAATTTATGTGGGACGTACAAAAAATAATTACCGTAATTTTAGAAATTTATGCTTTTTTCTTCGGGAAAAAAATTGTAAATGATGCCATCAATTAGAATACTGAATAATTTATTTTATTTAGTTTCAATCAACCATGGAGATGAAATGGGACAGGTGCAAAACCAGTTTATATTTCAAATTATACGTTTTGGGTATATTCACAAAATTCCAATTAGATTGTAAAAATTTGGAATGTAAATTATTTAACCGTATAGAATACGAGGTGCCCTAAAAATAGATGTGAATAATTTAAAAGTTAGCCAGGTCTACAAAATGTCATAAAACGTTTAAGATTTAATAATCGTTAGATTCCAATAAAATACCTTAAAATTATACTCGAGTTATTTGGGTCAAATGGCAGCCTTACGTATTTCTTTCAATAAGCCAAAAATAGAAGTAAATGATTGGGAACTTATTCAAATCTGAATACAGTCGAACCTTGATAACTGGAACTTCTATAAGCTCAATAGAAGCTGTTTCCTGGCAAAATACCCGTTCAAATGTTCATATTTTTATTACGATAACTCGAATTTTGCATTTTTGTAGACTACGAAAAAGCGTTTAACTCCATATAATATAATGCAGCAAGTCCTACAAAATTGTAGAATCGATAGTAGATACATAAACCTAATAAAAGAATCCATGAATGAGGTCACAACAATATATTATTTAAATAAGAAAAAAACAAACCAACCCTGTTAAAATAGAACGAGGAGTTAAACAAGGAAACACTATATCACCAAAACTTTTCACCTTGGTATTAGAAGACATATTTAAAATAATAAATCAGACCAAACGATATGCAGCTGACATATTCTTGATAGTAAATAATCAACAGGAATTGAAATTAATGCTCCAAGAATTACCAGTATAATCTGGAAAAGTGGGCCTGAAAATGAATACCAGTAAGATGAAGAAGAAGGAACCACAACAACAATGGAAAACAAGAAATTGTAAAATCATAATGTATAGAGAAATCCAAATAGAGGAACTAAAAAGAAGAAAAAACTAGGTTGGACAGCGTTCGGTAAACTGAGCTACATACTGAAAAATCAAAATATCAAACTGCACCTCAGAGAAAAAGTTTTTGACTCATGCAATCTATCAATTCTAACATAAGGAGCCCAAACTTGGACAATTACAAAGAAGAATATGAATCCACTAATACGCCATGGAAAGATTAATGCTTGGAATAACACTCAAAGACAGGAAAATCATATGGACTAGGCAGAAAATCAAGGTAGCGCACGTAGTATAATAAAGTCTTAAAGCTAATAAACAGATGGCAAAGGACAATTCAAACAAGGAGGTTATACAAATTTAAGATACTCAAAGGAAGACCACCGATGAGGTGATCAAAGGACCTGAAAATAATTGCAGGCCGAAACTGGTTGCAAGCAGTCTGCAATAAGGAAAACGGGAAAAATGAATTTGAAAACGCCACTAGAAGAACAAGAGAAACTTTTTATAAATGCATATAATCGTTTTGCTATTATTAAATATTTCAGTAATTCTAAGTTTATTTCATAAGAAAAAGATCAAAGGGATTTTTGCAGTTTAGTTTTCAGTCGTTATCCCTTAAGACATTTTTTAATAACTCGAATTATTTTTGGCTTCCCCTCAACTTTGAGTTCTCGAAGTTTGACTGTAATGCCATAAAATATTTAAATACGATATTCTCCCTATATAATCTTCGTATAAGTTGACCCTAATATTATGTAACTTTATGCAGGTCTAGGTAAGACTTGACCCTTACATGACACAGTTTTAAAAACGAAACAAAAGCATATTTTCAGATATCATAAACGGACAAACACAATATTCGTTATACAGGATGTGTCAAAAGTCGTGGACAAGCGTTGGGAATCTAAAACCACAAGATTCTCTTCGATGTATTAGACCTTCGAAGATGAAAAGAAGAACCTGTGCTAATTATGGATCTCTTGGTTATGGTTATGGAGATTCAAAAATAGTTTAAGACCTAATTTTTATTATTAAAGCTAGTTTTACTCAACGTCAGGTTGCAGCTTGTTAATAACTGAATACACAACCAAATTTTCATAATAATACCATTAACGTTGGAGGACCCTGTATGTATAATTTTCTCGTCATTTATGAAATATGTGGTGTAAAAAGTTGTCGAAATAAAAGTTTCAAATTCCACGAAGTTTTAAGCGAAGCTAATAAATTTGTATTTTTATGATGCGGGAGTCTAAATTCGCGAGGTATTTATCAACGCGTTTTGTATCATCGTCGATTAGCGTAATGTGTAATTTGTGTTGCCGTAATCGTGGGTGAACGATTCAACGAAACGTTATAATCAAATTCAGGTATACGTGGGTCATTCAAATACATTTCCAGACAAGTTCCCGGAAGATCGGCGTAGGTGACGCATTAGCAGAAAATGAAAACAGAGAAGACGATCGTTATGTAACACAAGAGTGAATTATGACGATCGCGATTTCCAGGACGCATTCAAATATGTAGAGATGATTCATGGTTTTGATTTGAACGTCCCGTGTATTTCTGTGAACATTTTATTCTGACGGAATTAATTGTTTTTACGAGCTATGCTAATAATATTCATTACGATCCTGGCAATGGAAAACGATTTTCTTTTTTTAGATGGAATAACATTTTTGCTTCATTCATTCATGTATTCAAGAATGGTGGCTCATTCGAAAAATATGCGGCGGGGCGGCCCGGCGGGCTTTTAAAATTCCAATACGACACTGATCGTTCCAATATATAAAAACTCAGCCAATTACGTGACTATTAAAGGACAAGTTTCATCAGATTTTAATGAGAAACGACCAGTTGACGGATGAAATTTCAACATTCTCATGTGACGTCAATCTGTGAAGGGGAAAACTAGGTGCCGTAAAAAGTACCTTTTTCGACGGAGTTACAATTTTTGTCATAATTATTAACTGGTTTTCAAGTTTATTTTCGAAAGAATGATTTCCATGCGGTTAAATAACTCAAACAGATCATCAATCGGTATAAAAATAAGCAACGCGCGTTTTAATACTGGAGTTTTCGATTATTTATTATTTCAACTGGTTGTCGGAATATTTATTCACTAATTGAACAATATTTGTTGTTACGTGCGTAACTCGGAAATTTCCGGAATTTAATAATCGTTAGCTCGAAATCAGCCACGGATTCGGGGATCTAATCCGGGCACGCCGCTGCCCCTCCGATGAACTTTGAATTTGACATAAAAATATAATTGCGCATATACGAAATTATTTAAATGGCTCCGGTAAAATCCACAATTACCTTGATTATATCAACAACAATAATAAGAATAATTTGTAGAATTCCGCGATCTGGGTTAAGGACGTAGTTCGATATCGACGTTAGTGAATAAGCCCGAGAAGATTCCCAGAAGTAGTCAACGTCCGCTGAACCCCCCTAGACGTTTTCTGTGTAACCCGGTGGGTGAGTCACCAAGTGCACGCAAGGACCTCAACGGTATCATCCATTTAGTGACCTTCTGCTTAAAAAAAATAAAATAATAACAAGCTACAAGCATTCCGTTTCCTGGAAATGATACTGAGCAATGTGTTGGACCCCTCGGATCCGGTATCTCTCTTGAAATGGGGACGCTACGCCCAAGGCGTAAAGACAAGTCTAGGATTTAGGAAAAACCCGCTTCGAGAATAATTATAGGAACTTATTTGTAATTTGTACAAAAACGCAAAAATATACGGAACTTAACACCATGTTAGGCGGCGTGCATATTGTTTATGTTTATGGTAAATTATTGACCGTGCAAGTTTGTTAAATCACCGGGGATAATAAAGTGTAAAGAAATGCTTTGAATATTTCTCAAGTTCCGTCACTTGTAAATATTAAACGTTTGTAACTTAAAATACTACTCTACACGTAAATCTTCCTCCTTGATCCGCAAAACGGTCATTTTCCAAAAACGAAAAAATCACCAGCGGAACTCCTCGACATTGAATTTATAATAAAACAAATAAGCACCTTCACATTTCAAAACTCAATTTACTAGTCCACTCCATTATCAACTCATTAATAAACCTTTTTTCCTTTCAATTGCGCAATCTTTTCGTCTCTTCCTATTTAAATAGGGTATCCAGTTGTTTAAACGGATACGAAAACCGGTACAGTGGAACCTCGTTCTTTCCCCAAATTATTTCCTAATGCCTCCTCAACCGTTCAAGGTATTTTTCTTGTTACATAAAAAAATAGTCTCTAAACTTAATGTATATGCATAAAGTTTGTTAATGAGCAAAATCGATTAATAAATAGGTCCACACAGTTTTGTAAAAGAAACTTGATGAACAGGATGTTAAGTAAGATAAGCGTTTTTACCATTGCGATGAACTAATAAAACTCGAATTTTTAGTTTTTGTATTTCATGTAACCACAGAATTAATTTAAAGTGAGGCCATTAAGGCGATTTTCATAAAATCGAAATTGTCTGTTCGAAAAAAAAACAAGAAATTATCACAGTTGACGAATAAAATCATTGGCAAAAGTAAAGAGAAAATAAGAATATACAATTTCTCGGAGACTTAGTTTTAGAAAATGATTGAGAAATTTATTAGGTGGACTAATTAAATACATATGTTTTAGAACGAGTTTATAATTTATAATTATTAATTAATTCGTGACAATGAATTTTACGATCCCGACCCGAAGGGGAGCGTCGTAATACATTAGAGCATATGAATAGCCAATACGTACGAGTTGCATATACTATTTTTTCTGCGACCGGTTGTAATTTAAATACAGTACAGTAGAGCGTCGATTATCCGAACGTCAATCGTCCGAATCGCCGTTAACTTTGCCATTACATTACATTATAATGTGATTGAAATATTATTTGTTGTTCAATATATGTTTATATTCTATCATTTTGAGCGTTTTAGTGCTCATAAACTATGACTGTTCGCTCATCCGAATTTTCGATTATACGAACGGTAGTCGGTCCCAATTATTTCGGATAATCGACGCTCTACTGTATTTGTTTTGCGAGGAACACGATGGTGCAATTAAAAATCGATTTGCTCTAAGATTGACAGAGATAGAAAACTATAAATCGAGAAAATGGCCATAGCTCCGTTAATACTGGAGCAACTCAATTAATTCTTGTTCCATCGTTTCCGGCAAAAAAAGTTATCCTAGTAAGGAAAAAAAAAGAAAAAAAGAAAAAAAAGAGAGAAAAAAGCCAAACCAAGGAAAACACTTTTTTTCTTTCTTGCTTAGAGCGTCATATAAACATGAAAACTTATGTATTTTTTTGCGAGGAACACGATGGTACAATTAAAAATCGATTTGCTCTAAGATTGACAGAGATAGAAATCTTAAACCTAAACTCAGATAACCTAACCTATCGTAACCTGACCAAACTGGGTTTATCTTTTCGTGTTTCTCTTTCGGGGATATTTTTAGAATTTTTACACTGTTGAGGTTATGTTGTGATTATTTACATGTTCTAAATAAACAATTGCACTGTTAAAAAAGAAAAAAAACAACAAAACATTGACCTGAGCACACCTTATAAAAATGCCACTGCAATTTGCATGTTTTTTTTTGGCCAGACGTTATATAAAAATGAAGACTTATGTACACTAGAGCGTCGATTATCCGAACGTCAATTATCCGAAACGTCAATCATCCGAATGACGATTTGATTTATCCGAACGTCAATCATCCGAATCGTCGTTAACTTTGCCATTACATTACATTATAATGTGATTAAAATATTATTTGTTGTTCAATATATGTTTATATTCTATCATTTTGAGCGTTTTAGTGCTCATAAACTATGACTGTTCGCTCATCCGAATTTTCGATTATACGAACGGTAGTCGGTCCCAATTAGTTCGGATAATCGACGCTCTACTGTAAAAGCAAAACAATAATTAATATCCGACATTATTTGTGTTTTTTAACGACATGATTAACAAACAAAATACTGCCAGTGATCAATTTAGTGTTGTTATAATGAAAATCTGTTTCGAAATAATATTTCATTTTGGTACAGTTAACGCCTCCTGCAGAAAAAGTTTCACATCAATTTGGACAATCAAGTTTTTCCCCACAACAGTCATCGATTCTATTTTTTTTTTGTAAAATTCCGAAGCATCATTTCAAAAGTCTCCAGTTCTTACAAAAGGCATATAAAACAAAAATAATTATTAAATTTCCTATATACATGGTGAATTCTAACGCCACTTAAGCGTTGATCTCTTTCTGAAGTTTTCTTTGTTACCAATGAACCTTTAAACGTTGGTACAAAATAAAATAATAAAATTAGTTCCATTTTAAATGGTATTAAATCGAAAGATCTTTTCTTTTTCTAAAAAATTTATTTTAGTAAAGATTTCTTTGCGTCAACAAAACTAGTGATTTTTAAACCAATTAATGATTCAATTTATTTTGTAATAATACATATGGACGTTGCCATGTTGGAACGACTTAAACGACAAAAATTCGAAATTGAGCTAAATACACCTCTGGAAAGAGGAGTTTGAGACAAATCTATTCGTGTAGTTGAATGGAGTGGCACTCATGTTTTAAGCGAGATTTTTACCGATGTCGGCAATTAAATTTGCCTAAGCGCCCTCGTTTTATAATTGGTACTGATCGGTTGATCACTCCACGACTTTGTTTTGTAATTTTTTCTAAAACCTGCTAATGAAATAGCATAAAAAATCAGATTTACTTTTAGATTGAAAAGCCTAATGCACTAATTTAATAATTGAAACTCTAAAATTGGCACGAATTTTTCTTTACGCTTTTTGCGTATTTATTAAAACTTAACAATTGTCGCTTAAGTTGTTTCAACATGACAACGTTGATATAAGTACGAAGTTTACTTAAAAACATTTAATTTTTTAAAAATTGTATTTATTAAAAAGTCTTCTATTCCGTAAATAGCATCCTTCAAATGACCACCATACCGCTGTAAATAGTCTCTTACAAGCATTACACGGTTACTTGTTATAAGGATTTTACAGTCGTCTGTTTCACTGGTGCACCCTGTATTAGAGCTACGGACTCATAAATAAAATTGATTCGACGATAAAACAAGTTCAGCCCTGCTTTTCTTTTTAAGAGTCCATTCAAAATCACTCCCAAAAAAATTTTTGCGTCATCGCTCGCTTTTTCTTTGAACATGCGGTTATATTTCACTTTCACGAATAAATCCGTTTTCGTTTGTTTCCATTTGAACTTGACATCGTCATTATTTTTTAAATCAATTATTTGACAATATTCTTCATCGAAATTGAACCGTTTTATATTGTAATGAGGAAACTCAAAATATATTTCTAAATTCCTCGTTAATTACTTAATTAAATTTCTTTTCACTTAAACAAAGTAGTCACACCTCGTTCTCAAAAATAAGCCAATAACCATTCAACTTTTCTGTTTGCTTTCAATCAAATAGACCGTTCTTACATTCAAATCAATATTCTGTCGCATTATTTTCCTTAAAATCTATTTCCAAATACTTATTCCATTTTATTTAAGACATTCAACATTTTCGTTTCTTCTCCGCAAAATTTTGAAATTCACAATTTATTAACTATTCTTTACTCGATTAAATTAATTGAATTAATTTTCATTGAGCTCGTCCTCGCGCTTACAAATAAACCAACCACTTGACATTTTCCTTTCCCTTCGTGTAAATACCCAATTTTACCATTTAAATCGGCATATTGTAAAGTCCCCAAAAAAAATGTTTTTTTTGTTTAAACAGTCTCGCTTCATTTTCACAAACAACTTTTCTCTTATTGTTGTTTAAACCGACTTTGTCATTTGACCAAATGCATCGTAAAAAATATTTTCAGGTTCTCCATCAACCATTTAACTCATTTCGTTTCGCTCGAACAAACTGGTAACTTGACCAAATGAACCATTGGACATTTGCACTTTTTTCTCTCTCGTTTAAATAGGCCGTCTGGTTATTTCAACTAATACAGGTAAAGTCATTCACCTCAAAAATATTTTTAAATTCCTCATTAACAACTTAAGTTGCTTTTAAACAAACCAGTGTTTGCACCTTTAGTCTAGCAAACGGACCATCAACCATTCCACCGTTTTCTTCCATTTAAAAAGATTCAACTATTATTTAACGAAATGGATAGACTTTTCATCAAAATAGAAATGTATATACCTACATAGGCACTTTGTATAAATAATGGGTATTTTATTTGCAGAGACCCCTAAAACCGAGGAAAATCAACCGCATAAGCGAAAAGGTGTTGGGGAACACAAAATTTTTTTTTTTTTTTTTGAATCAAAAAATTATTAAATTAAAAAATATGAATCAACTTCACAAAGTTATTGTAGATTATGTTGACGATTAGGTATTTGTCAGTGTCAGTCTCAGCATCAAAAAATGTTTTCTCCGCGTTTTTTTTTATTAACAATTTCAACGTTTTTCACTGCCACTTTCAAAACAATGTACAGGATCCTCCAACTTTAATGGTCGGCCCCACAAAAAAACTCAAGTTTAGTATAGTAAGCATCCTCCTTTCCACTTACTCTGAGCACAATCTGCTTCACTCACTATAAAAACGAAGTTTTTATATATGTTTTATGCATTACGTATTATAATAAATTATCGGGGAGCCTGGAACAGATTAATTCAATTGACATTGTTCGTTATGGAAAACATTAATTCACTATTCGAACAACTCGATACTCCAACAGTCTCCTGTGCTGTACCTCCATAAAATAAATATATATAACACTGTTTTCCAATTACATTTCCACTATCAACTTACAAATGACTCCGCTGTGTATAAGCACCTCTCCAAATTGAAAGGATTTTTTTGTTACGTGCGTAAGCTTCCCCCATGTTTTAAAGAGTAAAAAATTGAAAAGAAACGAAACTTATAATGTCATATTAATTAAAAAAATCGCGCGTTAAGCGGTTATTAAGCTGTAAAGGTTTTTTTTCAAACTATAATTTTCGGTAAGAGAAGTTGTTTTTTTTTACCCCACAACAATAAACAAAATTGTTCGCTAAGGGTTGAACTAAGCTGTAGAGGTATTTGTTTAAATAAATGACTCATACTAAGCTAAAACTATAATTTTTTGTAAAAAAAGTGTGTTAAGGGGTTAAGTAAATAATTTGCAATACTTAGCTTTAAGAATCGGTTCGACGTTTACACTTAACTTTAAAAACCCGTGTCCGCTAACATTTAAGTGACTTTTTGAAACGGTGCAATTATATTAAAAGCACTGTACAAAAAGGAGACAAAAAATAACAAACTAATACGAATTTTTATTACTTTTATGGCGATTGTGATATTATTTACGGCTGATTTGAAAAAAATAATAAATTAATTTAACGTCAAACTATAAATCACGAGAAAACTTTGTCAAAAATGGTACCTGGCGTAGGTAAAGGTAAAAGACTTGATATTATTTCCTTTAGTTAACAAAATTTCGTATTTCGCAGCTATGAGCCATATTCAGAGTTCTTAAGTTTAAGTGCTTATTTAAAAGGCAGATGGACTTATTTTTGATCGACGCACAATAGTCAGAACCCTAAAGAAAGTCGCCTACCTGCTTTTTAAACAACTCTGAATATGGCTCTATAAGACTAATCTTAATTTAATACGTAATTTTTAGAAAAGCTATGTTGTTTTCAATCGAACTATAAGACGCCAATTGTTTTAAGCAAAAAAGTGAGTATTACCAAAGAATTCAAATCCTTTGGGGTTATTTTGGAACCTTATTTTTAAGATTAAAGGACCTTAAATTTTAGTCGGTATTCGATACTTTATTTAAACAACAATAAAACTTCACGACTGGTCATTTAATTAAATTTGAATGAATGAAATTTAGTATAATTTTTTTGTGAATTTTGATTATAGATTGGTGGAGTTTATTCGGGACGTGCTGTATGTGTGTTAGGAATTTTTCGTAAATAAGGAGTGGAGGTTTGACTGTAATAGAAAAGCCAAACATTCCAGGGATCGTAGCGGAAAACACATAAAATTTATTATTTATTTTAAAAACAAGTTTTATTTATTACATAAACCGAACCGATCTAATGATAGGTACTTGCACCGATGATCGAATAATATTTGAGGAGGCGGTTTCTTTGTACGTAAGAAAACGTTGTCGGAACCGAATACCGGGAATTTTAAAAAAATTCCCCAGAATTCGCTTTTATTATTAGTTCCGAGTAATCGAGCCTAACTCATATTTGATTAATTTCAAAGTAGGGGCTGCGCTCTCCTAGCCGATTCCGTGTAATCAACCGGCACATTTTTATTACCACCTCCATCCACTGGATACACAGAATTGCTCGACTATGCCCGTTATTGTTTACGAGCAAAAAGTTTTAATATTTAAATTAACCGCTCGGCCGTCGTCTAATTAATTTATACAAATGAAAAGATGAGTTTGTAATTGATGCCATTTGAGAATTCATGTGGGTCGAGTGCGAGACAGTTAAAGCCGTTTTAACCGGCCGCGGTTAAAATTTCGGCCCATATTACCATTTTAAGATGTGCGTCCTGCAAAATTTACCACGTGCCCGTTTCAAATAAACAGCACAAATTCAGACATTATTTTTGGCATGCGTGAAATTTAGACTTTTTTCCCTCATATAAACATCGCTGGTGGAATTTTATTATTTTTGGTCGCAGAGGAGTGCGCGTTACAAAAGGGAGGGATGAAATTTGGAAACAAAAAATCAAACGGTAAATGGTTGGGAAGCAAGCAATCCACCTCCGTGCAAGATTCGTACGATGAATCATGTTAGCAAGTATTTGTTTGATAAGTGGGAAACATAAACGAAACACTTCTGTTTTTGTTTTAATGATCTACTTCTTGAACGTCACGCTTTATCAACTAACAGATTACTTTTATTATTTACGACAGCTCTTATTTTTAAGCAGCTAATAACGTTATCGACAGATGTACCTGTTCGACTCGAAACGGGCCGGAAAAAAAACCGGGAAAAAAAGGCAAAAAACTAGATAACATAATTATACAATTGTTACGTGCCGGATTTGCCCCGGGCAGATCGACCGGGACGAAATGTACATTTCAATTTCGTTGGGGGTTCATTACCCACGTTAATAATTTATCAGGCCCCGTTCTACTTTCAGAAAAATGTGCGTTAAACCAGAAACGCTGACGATCGTTCACTTGGGTGGCAAAAGGATGCGATTTTTTCATTTTATTTCTCTCGAGTCACTCAACACTCGGGTTTTTTATTCTCTAACCACGGCCATTACCTGGTGCACTGTATTCCAATTACCCGTGCACACATAAAAAACCGCAATCATCTCAGGTCAACGCTGCTACTTTTGACGGGGGAAGAAATCCGTTTTGGGCTTTTGCTGAATCACCCTCCGGTTATCGTCTAGTACCGGCTACCGATTCTTCTTTTCTCTTTTTTTTTCTTCCTTTTTTTAAACGATTCGATGAACTTCGATTACAGGAGTAACTCATATAGTCATGTGAATTCTTTTCTGAAACGGTTTTACACGGTTCATATGAGACTTACTTCCATTTGAATTAAATTCTGTTAACCCGGGACTAGTCGCTATACTGAAAATAACGCGATTGGTCGCGTGTGAGAATTTCTCTCGCTCAGTAGGTTACAAATAAACAAATGCTTTTATTTATAGTAAATAATATTTTAATAACAATAAATAATAATTGCATGAAATACTCACAACAAAAAAGTGTGGACTAGTATGTTTTGGACATTTTTTCTTCTCGGACAAAAAGTTCTTCATTATAGTGTTTATAGTCTCTATTGATATGCAAAAATACAAGGACTGACAAAGTGTCGTAAATTGAAAATAATATTTCACGGACAAACAAACACAAGTAGTCGCGCGATGAGAGAAAATCTCATAAACTTATCACAAAAATTTTTACAAAAGAATCTCATATAGCGGTTAATCAAATGTATACAACCCTAAAAATTGAGAACAACCAGGACAAATAATTTAATTAATTTCGGTCTTGTTGTTATTTGCACGGTTTTCATTTACACGGTTTTCTGGGAAAGCAATCTAAATGGAGAATTGGGTGTACACAAATCTGATTTCAGGCTCGTAAGATAATATTTAGAAACTAGTTGTATGTATCAAAAAAATCTCTGGCAGCTAAAAATTTAAATATTATTTCATGAGAGTGGAGTGAGTTTTTGAAAATGTAGTATGGGCGTGATTGAAAATTAGGGGAAACTGTCTATAAGAGGTGAGATATGTTCTGACGCAACGTTATAAAAATATTAAAACCACATGTTTCTTCGATAATCGCATTATTTCTTTGATATTAATTGATAGTGTGAGTCACCGTCACCTTCGAATACGATCCATGATTTATTATATTCGGATAGTTTTCGGCGATGAGCCCCCGTTAATTAATCATTTCGTAGAGGAAAAACGGGGGGTCGCGATTGACCCACGTTAGTCAACCGCATTTCCCCGAACTGAACCTACTAAGATATCGATTGTGTGTACACAGAAATTTAGAAAAACGATTATCAAAGGTAATGCTTCTCCATAACAATGTGAACGGGGGAAGGTCCGGGGGTGCGTCCGACGCGACGCTCGCCACTTCCGGAGAACAAGCCCCCTCCGCGGAACGTACTATAAAAGTGTGAGTGGCGGCGAACGCGAGAGTTTAGTCCTATCGCTAGCGCGTGAACTTGTTGACGGAGGTCGTCTCGCAGGCGAGTGCATGTGCAGGTGATGCACGGTGCATAGTGAGTGCGCCAGTCGACTTATGCCGGCTTCAGGCCCTGGCTATGGGCGGTCATTTTTGGACCCACATAGTGGCGTGGACGTTTTTGTGCTCAGTTCAGGTGGTCAGTGCGGATCGGGGTCTGATCCAGGATCTCGGTTTGGACGCGCTTCCGGACGTTACCAAGGTACGCACGCAGTTCCGGCAGGTAATCCCCGTACTTCGGGATTTCCAGAGCACCGGACCGGAACGCTCAGTCATTTACACCTGTGTTGTTCCGTTTAGCTATCGGCTCGGATAGTTAAAATAGAAATTAGGCCGCTTGAGCAATCAGTTTTGTTTATCTTAGCGACCTTTTTTATTCTCTCATTTTTTCGTTTTGAATTTCAATCGGTTCCCTGCTTTATTTTATAGCGTGCCCACCTGTTGCTCAATGAAAACGATTTGTCCGCAGATAAACATCAGTCAGAACGAGTATACGCACATGATGAACGCCTACTTGCAGAGACTGCAGGACACTGCACAGGACAACACCATTCCCAAACTTATCACATTCAATGCAGGTTAGCTATTTTCATTTACATATCGACTTTCAAAATCGACGATTAATTAACACGTTAACCTATAAACTCATACGCGCTGCTAAAAATAATCTCAATAAATTGTGCATTTTTTATGCGGTTAGTTTTTTTGTATTTATTTATTTCTTAAATATCTTCCGAACGGATTGCACGTTTGGGAGATAGTTTACGTTACGCAACGTAGTAATCATAATATCTGAACTTGTATGCGGATGCGTTTATATACATACAATTATGTATTTTTAAATCTCGTTTAAAAACGAGAGAATTTATTAATAGCCGTATGACATGTGAACGAAACGCGTTCCGTTTTGTTGTTAATTTTTTCCTTTTGAAATTTCCCTTTCTAATCGTGTCAGGGCTGTACTCGCCCAGTGTATGTATTATACGTTTACACAGGCACATATACTTAATTATTTAAAGCGGCTATCTAAAAATTTCGCCGATGGCTGGCGGCCAAATCTGGATTTTATTTTTCGTTTTTAATCGAGCGCGAATTCTTTTCTCGGCCGCGCATACATCATGTCTGCACGCGGTATTAAATTCGTTAATGTCTTCCGTTATAAAAACTTCCAAATGCGGTTAACGTATCTTGGAGGCGTCGCTTGTTTTTTTTTTTGTTTTTCTTCTCTTATTTTGTCCGTCAGTAAGCAGGTAGTCGGGACGAGCGTCGTCGTCGCGTCACACCGTTGGCGAAGTTTTCGAATCGAAAATATCCTCGCATACCTACCTACATGGTTCCTAATTTTATCAATCTGAGCCGAGAATAGACGCCGAAATGCGCGGAAAATTATTAGAAAGAAAGCGGGGGTGAAACCAGGAAACCAGGAACGCAGAACTTAATGAAGACGTAAAATTTGAAATATTTAAAATAGTGCGTATAAAATACGGCCTGTTATGCACCTGCTAATTCAGACGTCGTGTTGCCCACAAATACGGGGATGCTAAAAATAGCCGAGTACTTTTAAAAATAAAATACTCATTCACTCACTAATACTAACGGCTAGTGACATTGCATTGCATTGCATTGCATTGCATTGCCCGCGGCGCCTTTCACCGCATACCTATGACTCCTTTTTTCAGCATTGTTTTGTCCCATCGCGTACTCTCGTACGAACGATTCCCATTGCATCGATAAGATTTGATCCGCGCGGGATCGTCCGGGGGCAACGGCCACGAGTGTTTACATGCGGCGTGCAGCTGCACGAGATGCAGCAGCAGCACAGCAGCAGCAGCAGCAGAAGAACGGAAGGCCGCGCACTTTCGGCCTTCCACCCCACCGTGGTTATATTCGGTAGCGCCCTAGAATGATGAGGCACCCAGAATCATTCCGAAAGTAGAATACAAATAAACTGAGGAACCCACGTCCCTCTGAATCACTTCTGCGTAAAAATGACTAAGCCTCTATCTATACCGGCGTTATTTTGATATGTTTAATGGAATGCCTTAGTTCGACATGTTTTGGTCGTAAATTAGGCTCTGCCGATGCGACGCACTCTTAATCTTATACTTGTACTTTCAGAGAAAAAAGATTGGCGCCGGAGAAGAGACGACTCGACCAGATTGAGATTCCCCGTCCGGCCAGCCGATCCGGATATGGATATCGAAACGGCCGTGGTCCGGTTTTTAGCGCAACCTTTGTCCGGTTGCGACACCGTCCGCGTACAAATTTTCCAAGTCGTGGGGACGCGCCGGAAGAGACTGCTCGATGAGCGAGAGGTCTTCCCTTCAGCGACGGCCTCGAAATGGTACGAGTTTGACGTCACCAAAGGGGTGCAGGCCTGGATCAACGGCGACAGAAACCTCGGATTGGAGGTACAGTGCGACGCATGCAAGGACCGACTTCAGCCGTCTCAGGCCACGCTGAGCGTCCTCGTCTATCCGGAGCCTCGGCGTGTCAGGCGATCTAGTCCACACCTGAATTACGAACAAGGCCTCCGTACCGATTGCAAAACCGGAGATACTAAACGACGTTGCTGTCGACACACCATGACCGTAACGTTTAAGGACCTGAACGTGCCCCAAATGAGTTCAATAATTCAGCCGAAATCGTACGAGGCCGGTTTCTGCAGGGGCCGCTGTCCCCTCAATTACAACCACGCCACGAACCATTCGCGCATACAGAGCCTCGTGCACCGGCTGAACCGAAAGGCGACGCCGAGGGTGTGCTGTGCGCCGTCGAAGCTCGCCCCGCTGGACATTCTGAGAGTGGATCCTTACGATAGCACCAAGCTCACCTTGGAAAAGTGGGACAACATGAAGGTGTTAGAGTGTGCGTGTTCCTAGTGCATGCCAAAGATAAAAAAACTTTTTTTTAGCGGATTGTACGGGTCGCCGAACTGAGCATTTAGATCTGCGTTCAATACTCGTTAAGTTTCTGTGATATTAATTACCTATTCGTATTGTTATTTAACTATTTATTTCACTGTCATAGGGTAGACGCGTCATGTGTAAATTAAGCATATTTGTAATATTTTCAGTATAACTGCATTGTCACGTGTAAAAGTATTATTTTAAATATATTTATCTATTTGTTTTTTAAATACGATTCGTTCTTCCATTACATCTTAATGCGCAAAGTCTGTCTGTTAAATTTTTCCTTTTTAAAATGACGCAATGTTTACAAATAGACGATGATGAAATGTTTATATTAGGTCAGTTAACTTTTCTTTCAAATGCTTACAGGTGCGCGAAAGCGGTACAATTCAACACAATCACCGCGACTTGTTCAAATTTCAATTTTTTTATCCGTGCATGAATCATTTTTTCAAATTACATCATTTACAATTAGGTGCTCGTTTGTAATCGCGAAAAAATTAACGTCCTGTGTCATCGATACCCAAAAAAACAAATAATGAAAATCTAACGTCACCTCATCAAGAAATACAGTCGAATTTCCATACAACTAAACATTATCGGAAAAATTCATATAATAAAAATGTGCCCAGGGTGAAAGGTTCTCCAAGTTTTACCGCGGTGCCAAAATAGTTTGTCAATTCTCATAAATTGCCCAAAAAAAAACAAATAATAAAAATATCTAACTTCACCTCTTCACGAAATACAGTCGAATTTTCATACAAAGTTTATCTAAAAAATTCTGGTAACCGAGTGCTATAAGTTTTACCGCCGGTGGTAAAATAGTTTGTCAATTCTCATAAAAATTTAATACTACTAAAGAACAGAAACAAAACAAGAAAAAAGATTTTAAAAAACAGGTAAAATTTTGTTTTTTTAAAAAATTTATTAATTATTTTGATGTACGAACATTATATATATTTTTACACAATTTAGTGTAATTATTGAATTAATTTTACCAACTTACGTTTCTTAAATAAAGGCATTTTCTTATTGTTCACAATAAAGTAAAATCAAGTATACAAGGCAAGAAAACAACCTTTTTTGAAATAATGTAAAATTGAGGAATTTTTTAAATAGACATAAACCCTCACTTTCGTGGAAATAAAAATGTTACGAGCCATTTGATGGTACACTTTGCCGCAAATTAAATGTCACACGACGTTCGGGCGCTTGCAGGCCATGTCCGTATGCTAGATTTGATATTGAGGATCAATGTTATGAAGTCAAAAATCAAAATAAGTAAGTGAATCGAGAGAAACAACGAATAAAATACGTTCGTGTAACAGTCGAACAGTTTCAAGAAAACAAGTTCAAATTTGTTACTAAACCGTATTTATTATTAATGAAAGTAATAAATCATTAATTTGTTGTTATTAAATAGATAAGAAATATACACGCATTTAATAAAATATTATTGTAGCTCATCAAAAACCTTAATTGATGTTCTTGGTGCTTCGTTTATGAGAAGATAGAAAATTTTCGCCAATTTTTTTTACCAGCGTTAATCGATACTTAAGATTCAACCCTTGGTGTAATCATTTTAAAACAAAATTTTTTACCTGAGCACACTTTATGAATATGTGCACTGCAATTTGCATGGTTATACCTAGGAAAACCGACTCCTAAGATTCAACCCTTGGTGTAATCATTTGAAAACAAAAAATGGAAAACTGCATCAACCGAGAATAGAAGTGATTATTTTTCTTTGAAATACTTTTTATTTCAATTTTCTATCATAAACAGTTTTTAAACAAACACACTGTAAGTTGCATGCCTTCACCTAGGCAAACCGACTCTTAAATATTTAATCTGATACGAAACAAATGCAATTAATTAAAAAATATATGAACAGTATAATGTTTAACTACAGTACAAAAAATAACATAACTTCATAACACTGATCCTCAATATCAAATCTAGCATACGGACCTGATAATTTGTATACAACCATGCAAACATTTTTGTAACATGGCCTGCAAGCACCCGAACGTCGTGTGACATTTAATTTGCGGCAGAGTGTACAATATAACTACATTTAATGAAGATAGCCTTCAAAAAATTTAAATACTCACTTTTGGCCATAAATGGGTTAAGAAATACTAACAAGTAATTAGACGTCAAAAACGTTTACTTTTAGTCCGGACTCGATAACCTCAGGTTACAGTGGCGTCTAATTTACAAGCCCCATATACAGTCGAACTCCTCTATAGTGATGTTCGAAAAGCCATGGGAAAACATCACTATAGAGAAACTTCACTATATAGAATTCACGTATAATTTTACAGTTTTGGCAGTCAATTTAAAAACCAATCGATATGCAAAATGAAACAAAAAATTAAGATTTATTATGTTTGAAAAAATATTTGTTTATTTAGAAATATACAGTTATTAATAAACAATACAGATTTTCATCATGTGTAATTGAATACTTACATAATTGATGAAAAAATCTGTCCAAAGTTGATTGCATAGCAGTATCTTTAAAAATGGAAATTCCCATAAGTAAGGAATTTGCAAGAAATTCTTCTAAGAATAATCACTATATAGAGGCTTAACATCATAATATAGAAGTATTTTTATATGCAAAACTTGTAAAAATGCACGTTCCAAACAAAAACATCACTACAGAGAAAAAATCATTATAGAGGAGGTCACTATAGAGGAGTTCGACTGTATATCATTTGGTTACCATATGCGGTCGGGTAAATTTACCACTGAATAGTATTTAAAATCGTAAATCTTTGTTGAAAGTTTTGGTTCATTTATTATTAATCGATTTTTAGACTAAAACGCGTTTAAAAATTTAAACAAAAACATTTTTGTGACTTGCAAGAAGAAATTTCACAAAAGATTCTAGTCTTGATTTCTCAAAAATTATAATTTATTGTTTTTTTACCAACTAACTAACTAATACCACTGGTTTGTGGTCGATGACTCCATGTTAATATTTGATGCCAATTTTGGGGGTGACCATTAACGATGCAGGACCTCGTATAATAAATAACTGTATTATCAATTAACGCGTTTCTCACAAAGACCTATGGGACACCTGGTACACGAGAATATTTTTGTTTTTTTGCAAAAAAATATGGAAGGCCCACGCGATTGCAAACAACAAATTTTTACTCTAAAAATAAACTAAAAAAAAAATCGCGCCCCTAATCGACCGAAAATACAAATATTTATTAAAGACCCGTCGCAAAAAATACGCGGATCCGATTAAAAACTGAAAGTGTGAAGAATTGAAGTTTTTGTCTCCGTTCACGCCAAATTTAATTGATCGATTTTCGTGTTAATGTTTCTACATTCTTCTGGATGTCCTCCAAAATACTTGGAAATCAAATTTCGAAAACAAGATAAGAAAAACGTGAAGGTCCTTAGTTACGACATCTGATATTAATTGGTCCGCGCAGACGGATCCGAAAAGAAAGCACAATACGGGGTTCAAAAACTGAAAGTTCAAGTAATTGCCGCCTACACTTGAACGGAAACGCTTCCTGAAGAAATTATAATTTCGCATGTAAATAAATTACGGCGTTGAGACGAAAGATATGAATCAAACAAAAACTTAAGACGTTAGAAAATTCTTAAAAATTCCATTAAATTCTACTTTCTCGTCGCAAGTAAAGTTGAAAACTTTCACTTGAAAATCCGTCATTTGACATAAAAATTAACCGATTTTTAAACGAATGTGAACCGAGTCATTTAAAAAAGACTTACCTTCAAAATAGTGCAGGAATTTTTACGAATTCATTTGCATAAATCAAACTATTAAAAATGTAAACACTTTGAACTAGTTACACATTTTGACGTTTGCGCACCAGCGCTCTCTATTATGAAATTATTGCACTCTCATGATAAGGTTAGTTAAACGGTTAGGCGCTAGATGGAAAACATTTTAAGTTTTTGGCAAAAATAAAAAATCCAAGTTCACGAAGGTATCGAAGACACAGTTTTTCAAATATTCCAACAAAACCACTTATCAACAATTTTAAATGGCTCATAAATTTATAAAAAAACATGGCCGTATGGTAATCTAACCTAACTTCACGTGACAGAATTTATCGGATTTCATAAACAAAACGTCTGCCGATAAGATTATTTAGACTAGCAACGATTACAGCGAACTAATAACAATTCCAAAACAAAGCTCAACTCTGTGCCGGTCGATATGTGAATAAGTGACACGTACGTTTTCACAATTTAACTTTTGGCGCACTCAGATCAAAATTTGAAAGACCCAGTGGATAATACAATTCGCTATCGTGATATCGCCAAGTTTGTTGATGTTGTCCGGTGCAACGAAATTTGTGTCGACTCGTCGAATGTGACAGCTTTCAAAATGCCGAAATATATTTTATTTGCATTCCTCGCGCTTTTTCATATTTCAGTGATTGCTCAAGTCGTCAAACTACCTCACTGCGCCGAAAATACTAACCCACAAGGGTAAGTTGTGTTAAAAAATTTTAACCTTCCAACATTCCAATGTGCTCTGTTTTAGGCTAGTTTTCGTTAGTACTCTTGATGGGCAAGTATCAGCTGTCGATTGGACAGGCAATTTACGGTGGCAAGTCGATACTGGCCCTGGCTCGCTCTTAATTTCGAACATTCACAAACTAGAAGTAAGTTTCTCAAGAGTAAGCTAACAACATAAGTTAACAATCAATTTTAAACAGCTCACTAATAACGGACAGTGGATTAGAATCATTCCAGCACTTTCCGGTAGTTTATACAAATTCGACGGTGAAACAATCGATGCCATTCCAATATCGGCAGGAATTTTACTGACATCATCGATCCGGTATTCCGACGATTTAGTTATAGCGGGTGGTTTGGAGGTTCGAAAATATGGAGTTGAATTAAATTCCGGTAGTGCCATATATGAATGTTCGCTACAAGGCTGCCAGAATAAAACTGAACACCAAAATGAAGCCGAAGATGTTGTTGTCATTGAACGTAGTACGTACACAGTCTATGCGGTTGAACCAAGAACTGGAACGGAAAGATGGAATTTTAGTGTTGGTCAACATAGTTTGAAGATCCCTCATATGAGTTGCATGGATTCTATCAATCTAAATCAGATCGATTTTAATGTTACTGCAGTGCTGCCTGATGGACTTCTAATCGCACACAATCCGGACACTAAAGAAATAATGTGGCAATATAAATTCAATTCCCCAATAGTCGCAGTTTGGAAATGGAATGGCCGTAAACTGAAGCCTGTAAATTTATTCAGCCCTGTATTACCAACCAGCAGTGTCCCATTTTCGCCGGTTTTATATGTTGGGATGCATAATAAACAGGTAATTGCAAAACATTTATTTTTTAAACAAGTAAACTATTGGACAATGAAATGGTTTACTTTGAAAATCTATGATTGTTGTCACTACGCCAGAATGTCAGAGAAGAAAAATCAGGGAAATTATGTATTTTATCAAAAATATCAGAAAATTCATTTTATGTCCTTGAAAAAAAGTTTAAGAGAAAGAAATTTCTTTGCTACCTCTATCATTTGTAGGTATTTGCTATTGGAATTATTTTCGGGTGTTTCCTGCTGATCCGAGCATTATCCGACTACATAGAAATAGAAAGATCTCTTAGCGGATTTTATGTTATGTTAATTCTTACAATATAAAATGTATCCATGGATGGGTTTGCACACTTTTGTAAAGTTTGTAAGAGTGCGCCACCCCATTCATGGACACCTGTATATCTATGTCTACTATGTTTTGCACATCACTAGAATAATTGAAACTATTCTATATAACTTGAACTGAAAATTTTGACTGGTTTAGTTAAAGGCACAAATTACTAGAAAAAGATCAGGGAAAAAGTCATTGAATTCTAAAATACAGAATGGCTGTGAACCCTGTTATTATAATAACGAACAAAACTTGTTTGGAAACAGTATCAAGTGTATTTTATTAATTAAACCTTACTTAGTCCTACCTTGTTACTTTAAATGAGAAGTAGAGACAATTACCAAAAAAAATGTTGTTGCAATTTAAAAAAGCACTAATCAAGCACATTCTTGATTCTTTACATACCGCAAAACCTTCGAAATACTTATTTATAAGTAAAGTGGCTAAAAGTGGTGTTTCTACCCTACTAACTTGCAATTAAAGTATTGTAAATTTAATATCTTTTGGGCCACACGTGTTTGAAACACAGATAAGACATCTTGGCATAATATCTTTATAAATAATTAATTTTAAAATTTAAATACAGTCGAACTTCCATATAACGAAGCATCACGGTGACCTTAAAAAAATTTGTTATGAACTTCGTTATATAGAAACTCATGTTGGGAAAAAAAAATTCAGTTTAACCCTTTCAGGTCCACAAGAATTCTTGAAGTAATACGATTTTAGGCATTAAAAGGACTAGGTATCTATTTATCATAAAGCAACGTACTTTCAAAATTTACGTAGGAACACATTGTCGCAAGGTCGCAAAAGGATTAATATGCAGTTACGTAGTTATTTCATTAATTGAATAAATAATACCATCCCAGTGTTATGAAACAATTTTTGAAAGACAAGGCAAAGTATGGTAATAAAATAAAAGAATTTTGACGCAGTAAAACTTTGTCGGTTCCATTTAATATTGTAAAATTTTTGCATGCTTAAAGTAGTGCTACTTACTTCGTCGGCTAATCCCTCATAAAATGTTGAACCCTGGATACATTTAGGAATATTACTACAAACGAGTTTTTTTTCGAAGTTACAGTGAAACAACAAAAAGAAACAGTTTTAATTCTTAAAAATCTGGAAAGTTGGGGGAAAAAATTCGTTATACGGAAATTTTTACTTCGTTATAAGGAGTATAAAATACATTAAAAGCGTCTCCAGGGTGAAGGTTCCCAAAAAAAAATCGCTATGTAGAGAAGCTCGTTATAGGGAAGTTTGACTGTACTTAAAACAAAATTCATGTGGAACTTCCTGATATTATATTTAATCAATAAGAGGTAAATAATTTATTTTCTTGAAATTTAATTTTTAGTTATATATTCATGAATCGATCGAAATGCAACATGCCCTAGAAATTCGCGCGCATCCGAAGACTGATGTAATTGAAAGTCAAAGCCTCGCAAAGATTCCATGGAAGCCTGTACCGGCAAGTAATGTAGCATTAATGGCGCTTGACGAGTCGGACGATTCCACCGCCTTATCAGTTTTATACGGTTCAGAGTATGTGAATGGAAATGGGTACTATCTTTACAGTGCTACCGACATTGAAAGGGAAAACAAATTATTGTGTGAAAACAACGATACATTAAATATCGCCATTTCTAAAGATGTCGATGAAGAAATTGAATTTGTTGGTACAATGTGGTACTGGTGGTATGTGTTCCATTTGTTTTATAATTTATTTAACTGATTTTAATCGCTTGCAGGAAAGAGATTTTGGTGATATCGGTGACCACAGCTATTGTATTTAATTTTATGTACAACTCTCGATTTTGGACTTTAATGCGCCCTGAACTCCCCGAAATAATAGTTGTTGAAAGACCTGCTGAAGTGCCACCACAACAAACTCCAATCGCCATTCCAAATAGATCTCATTCTGAATCTTTTGATTCCCAATACATTTCAAGATATTGTTCAGATTTCGAAGAGGTCAGCTGTTTGGGCAAGGGAGGGTTCGGCGTTGTGTTCCAAGTAAAGAAAAAGTTTGATGAATGTGACTATGCGGTAAAACGTATAATGTTGCACAATGAGTAAGCGCAATTGATAATTTAATGTTTTTTGATTGAAAAACGAATTTTTAGACAAAAGGCAAGAGAACGTGTTATGAGGGAAGTAAAAGCCTTGGCTAAATTAGACCATGTGAACATTGTTCGCTACTATAATGCTTGGCTGGAGAGTCCACCACCCGATTGGCAAAAAGAACATGATCAAAATTTGTTAGGGTAAGTCTAAGGGTGCGCTTTTGAAGTGCACAACCTGCTCGAACAAGCGGCACACTGCGCAAGCGCGATTTTTCCGTACTGAATTTAAAAACAACATAACCTAAATTTTTCTGCTAAATTTGTAAACAAAGGTTTTGTGCAAGTTAACCCATCATTGAACTAACCAGTGATCTAATTAATATTATAATAGTTCAAGGGAATTCGCTGTTTAATAATTGGTCACATTAAAAAGAGATGTTAAACACCCTACAGTTGTTGTTAGGTAATATAAAGGCGTTTGAGTAAAGAAATTAATTTAGAAACAGGGTGCAGATTGCTCGAGCAGTATTTAAAAACGCACTTCGTTGTGCTCGAGCACTAAAAACGCACCCTAAGTGATGATTATCTTAGTGACTTCAGTAGTTCTTACGCTATGGATATGTCTTCTCGTAAAAGGAGTGTATCCGTTGCAATCGACATTCCCGATATAAGCAATTGTATTGAAGCGTTGGATCTCTCTGCAAATACTCTGACCAGTAGCCATTCAAGGGAACCAAGCGACTCGTTTATAGTGTTTGAAAAAAGTTCCAACGATCAAATTGAAGAGGACGAAGTCTCATCTCCTACAGCGAGCAGTGGAACAAGTGAACACCTCAAGAAGAAAATGAACTGGAGGCAGCCTAGTCGCCGACCACATTCCCTAGACATAACTAGCAGAGGATCGGTTGCACCTCCTGCTCCGTTGTTCCTCTACATTCAGATGCAGCTGTGCCACAAGGACAGCTTGAGAGAATGGTTGTCTACGAGGAAGGACCGCAATTTTGAAGAGATCTTAAACATTTTCAAACAAATTCTCGGAGCTGTAGAATATGTACATTTGCAAGGTTTAATTCATCGAGATCTGAAGGTAACTAAAACGTGATTGTGTTTTAATTTGTTAACATTGATTTTATTCAGCCGAGCAATATTTTCTTTTCACTGCAAGGAGAAGTTAAAGTTGGAGATTTTGGACTGGTCAAGGGCATGCAGGACGGCATCGCAATCGATTTCAACACTTCATCTCCGGTGTTTCCTCGCGGCCACACAAATGCAGTCGGCACCCGCCTGTACATGAGTCCAGAACAGTTTGACGGAAAGAATTATAATTATAAAATTGACATCTACTCGCTGGGGGTTATTCTTTTTGAACTGCTAGTTCCTTTTGGTACTGAAATGGAGCGACATATTCACTTAACAAACTTAAGAAAGAATTGCTTTCCCGATGGATTTGTGGATAAGTATCCTAATGAGGTAAAGTACAAATCCATTTTTTTATTAATATTTTAACGATGGTTTTTCTTCAGCATAAACTGCTTAATTTAATGTTGGCACACAATCATAAAGAACGTCCTACCACAATCGGTATTAGAGCTCGACGACCATTCGAGCATAACGACGCCACGCATTCAATATATCAATTTAAGTTACCACTTACAATTAGATCTAAAAACTTGGAGACTGAATTTAGTAAAGTCTAATTTCAAAATTGAAATCAAATCTATCGGTGCAACACTGATGTATCCACTATTTTTGATATGGTAGAAATCTAAGACATAATTAAGTCTGATTGTTTTATATTATGTGATATGTTAGATGTTTCATCGGCTAAAATTGTTAGCCATTGCACTAACAGTGTCCTTGGTATTTATTGCATTTTCATGTGATCAAGTTAATTTGTATTATTACTTTACGCTAATTATAATTAATTAGGTTGTTTCGTATTTAGTAAGATTGCAATTGTTATTTTTAAGCATTTTTGACGTTAATGACAAATCGCAATAAATTCACTTTACTGTGAGCCTGTTTTTACTGGTCCCACAATTTAATTTCAATCTTTTTCTACCACAAATTGTAATTGTTTCAGTTCTCTATTTTTTGTTTATCATTTCCCATTTTAAGTTTTCACAGAGACAATAAATATCTTGAAAATTGTCTTTTTATTGATTATTGACACATGGTGTACAAGATTAAAAAAATCAAAAACGTTCCTTCTCACACACACAAAGTAAAAGTAAATAATTCAAACCCAATACTGATTTCTACGCAACATAACATTATTTCTAACAGGACAAGCAGGATCAGAAGCATCACAACTACTCCAGTCGTCCTGATGTTCATCTACGCCGTAAGGATATCGCGCGTTTGTGTCTAAATCGCTCCTGAGTGGAGTGACTTTACAATGGGGCAAAGCAGCAGGGATAGGTGAAGCGAATCGATCCTGTTGTTTCAGTGTAGGTGACGACGTCATCAGCCTATCAGGCGGCCTTGGCAGTGGAATAGGTTGGGCACATTGACTTTCTTTATTAATCTCGTCGGTCTCTAATGAACGACACTTTATTATTATTATAACTGCCACACCAAGAATCACGACACCAGCCACCATGCTCACTGAAAGTGGAAAATTAATTTGGTGATACTACCTGGGTGCGGCAGGTTTTACGGTCACCCCCAAAATCGCGACTTCTAATTGAATAATCCTAACTTAATTTGGTACACGTATTTTTCTGATGACAGAGCACACAATTAATTTTTTTTAAAATTTTTCGTTGATAATGCTGTAATTTGAAAAAATATCGTTTTAGATCAAACTTTCAACTTCTAATTTTTACACTGATGCATCAGGCTTCACTTCTAAAATTTATTTACCAAATTAACGAGAAAAGAAATTGATTAGATTTTGGATAAAACGCACTTTCATATTAGAAATCCGAAAAAAGATTTTACAGTAGAACCTCGGTAAAATGTGCATCAGTAAATCGTGTTTATCGATCGATTCAATTAACCGTCCACAAACAGTCTTTATGAGTTGTTTTGGTTCAGTAAACCGTGCGGCATGGGTGGAATAATTTCCAGACGCTTTTCTTACAATTAACATATGCATTTACAAACATTGCAACTTGCTTCTTTATTCTATTTGTAGTTCCTCACTAACTGTCGTCATGTCAGTAACTCAACGTAAAACATTAACGCTCGAAAAAAAAGCTGAATTAATTAAAAATGCGGAAAGTGGATTCGTTTTACAGACTATTTCAAATAGTAAATAAAAATTTATAAGTTATATAAAACATGCTATTGCGTTTTAAATGCTATTTCAGTAAACCGTGTATATCAGTTAACCGACACTACATTAACCAGTCATTAGAACGTTTTACCGAGGTTCTGTTGTATCCATGGTCTCCATATTTGGACAGTTGGAAATTAAGATGACAATAGGGATCTGTAAATGCGGTAAGGATTTACAAACGGTAGTTATCGTAACAAAAGATTGGAATACAGCCTGTCACATTTATGACGAAGGTTGAATAAGAGGCTTCAAAAAGGTGTTGAGGATTTCTTTGTTGGGAAATGCCACAAATCATGCGAATAATTCCATTGCAATACAAAAACGCAATTATTTAACAAATGAAGTCAATATGTATAATTCTGATTGCAGAATTAGATAGAACATTGATTTAGGTTAAAATTTAATAAGTAAATTAACTAGATAAATCACAAAAACTGCCCAGACCATATGCAGTAACTCAAAATTCACTACCTAAATACGTACACCAAATTTGGTTAATTTTGTTCAATTAGAAGTTACAATTTTGGGGGTGACCGTAAATATGAAATGAAACTCACCAATCAGGAAATAATCTCTGGTCATATTGGGACTTGCCATGTGCATTCCGCCTTCGTGACCAGCTGGATCGCTAGGACCTGCTAAAGTGGAGAAAATTTCATTGTGCATAGGCGATTTAATTATGATTTTTAATTCTCCAATGGCCGGTTGAAATATGCTCGCGGCTAATATAAAACCGAGCCGATCGAGTAAACCATTCCACCCAACTTCGACATCCTTAATTACAATGTAAATAAGCCCGCTTTGCACGTCTTCATGTGTGAAACTGTTAACAGGCGTATCCAAAACATTTCTTCTTTCTCCAGAACTGCGAATTATTTTTCTAACTTGTCCATACTGCGGCGAGTGAATGATTGTATAAATTGGATTACTGTTGGTCAATTTAGCCAAAGGAGTTCCATCAAGAATATGTAGACTTAGACGATTCATTTCCCCAGATTTAACGGTAAAATTACCAATCTGTATCAAAGGTTGCACCTTCATTACCACTTCAACTTCCCCACCGATCGACGTGTTAAACGACAAAACCCCAACAAAAAGTCGAAAACTATCGTTAGCTGTCGTCATATCTGTCTGCATGTACATAACATTTTCCTCGTACAGATCAATCTGACTGAATGAATTTGAAGGAGTGTCTTTAACGTAAATAACACCGTGCCTTGGACCATCTCGAACAATGTAATGAACCTTACTTTTTGCAGCGTTACTTTCGACGACAAACTGTTTTTCTGTTAGTTGAACGACATTGGATCCTTGCTGTAAATATAACGGGGAACCTGCTGAAACGTTCATCGTGACTGGGATGACTCGAACATTGAAAATTGTGTAAACAGGTCGAAATTTTCCATCCCAAATCCGCAAATAAAATGTGTCTGTCAAACTTGACCCATTCTGTATGTAAACAAGTTTGTTTCCGTTTATGTGTGCTTGCGAGAAATGGTTAATTGAAATCATGTTGGGAAGAAGTACTAGTTGCCCTTCTGAAGGTGCTGTTATTACATCGTACAATAAATCTGAGGGTGCTGTATCAGCATCTTCAGTTGATAAGTCACTTTTGGTGATTGTGTAATTTTCTCCTTGTACAACAACTAAATGCGGTGCTGGTGTAACCAGCGTGAATGGTTGGTCATTAATGGGATTTACGGTAATTGGTACACTAAAATTGCATAACATTATATAGCCCGGAATTAAATGCAAAGAAAAATGAATCTGATCTTCCAATGAATCAGAATGATCATGTTGATAAAACACTTGTCCTGATTCTAACTGCTCCTGAGTGAATGTGGTCAAATTTTGAGAATGTTGGAGAAACACTTGGCCATGTCTTGGATTTTTAATTGAAGCATGTATTATTGGTGAATGCAATCCTGCGTGATTTTCGAGGAATGTGACGACTCCTGATAAATTTAAAGGGATGCCGGTCATTCCCCCTTCATCCACTTTAATTTTTGGGAAACTAACAAATGCATCTAGACCACCAGACGACACAGATATTTCAATTCTTAGTTTCTGAAATTAATAAAAGAGAATAAAATGATTATGTAAAGCGATTTATTACCTGATTCAACAATGGCTGTGTTAGATACGATTTTACATTAAAAGTGAAAGAATCGTTAGCGTACAAGTCTGCAAAAGGATGAGTATGTTCATAAATAATTTTACTTTCATTAACTTCTTTCTGTGTAAAACTGGAAATGACTTGGAAAATTCCTGGCGAGTCAGATTCTTTTATTAGACGTCCCAATGTTGGTGGGTTCACAATTTCAAAGTAAACTAGACGTTCTAAATCTGCCACTGATGTCAATAAATTTTCAGATGTTAAATGCTTCTTTTGGAGAGGAAATATGTGCAGCCTCGAATTTTTAATTAAATTTAACACGCACGGCTTAGTTCTTATATGAAAGTCGTATTCTTTTGTGCTATGTAAGCCGTCACTGACATTAAAAGTGAATTTTGTTTCACTGCCATCTAAAAATAATGTAAAAATCATAAAGAAACGATAATAAAAAATGCTTACTTTGATGACGAAAAGCAACCATTTTTTTATTAATTAATTCTTGGGTAAAATATTGCAACGAAGTGTAGGGATCCGAAATGAGTGAAACGTTACCCCACCAACTGCCCAACACTTGATAACGAAGTGTTTCTTGAGGTCTATCGGCGTCGATGGCTGCTAACATATCGTTGGTTATAACTGCTGTACCTCCTTCCCACATAGTAAGACCGGTATTGTTGACTAATTTGGGTCTTTGATTGTTAATGGGCACCACATCAATTCTAATTGTCAGCGGTATACTGCGTTTTTGGCCGGCAATTGCTAGCAAGGTAATTTCATCTTGAAGATTTTCAGTGCCATCATGGGCGTATTGCACAGCCCCAGCTGTAAATTCCTTCTGCGAGAATGCATGTAATTTATTACATTTTCCATGTACTTGTAAACACCCATGAGTTGGCTCTTGCAGTATTACATAATCCGTAACTCTTGATTTGTAGTAATCGGTCAAAACAAATAAATGTACCGCAGTTAATGGTACAATTCCACCTTCATTTACACTCAATTCATTACTTCCTAAGTATAAATGTTCAGGAACTATTTTAATATCAAAAACTAGTCTGTGCAGCCAGACCATTCCATTAGTTACATTGAAAATTATTGTATCTTCCGTTTGATTTGCTCCAGATTGAATGTACAAAACTCGATTATCGTTTATCAAATTTTGTGTGAAGCTGCGAACATTCATTGCTTGGTCACCACCATTTAAAGTTGTAGGTAATATGCTCAAGTAACCGTGTCGAGGAGGTTCAGAAACATGATATGTAATGGCGCCTGCTGGCACATCAGGTTGTATAATCTAAAATACAATTAGGATCAATTTTGCAATACAGGGTTCGCATAAAGTATGGAACCAAGCAAATAACTTGAAAACAATAGAGATGATATTGACGAAACTTTGTAGGTTAGTGTAGCGACTCATAGCGCATACGCTATATAAAATGATAAATGCCTACCTCCAAAATCGATTTACTGATCAAGGCACTAGTGGATTCCTCTACTGACAGTAGGGAACAAGTCCTTACAATTAAGGGTTCCCAGTAACTTGCAGGCAACATCCATACCCCTAATTGTGCAGCACTAACAGCATCTCGACAACGGGCCCTTATACCAATTTCATCAGCACTGGAGGTGCTAATCTCGTGCAAATAACTAACCTGTCCATTGTTAATTTGTGATTGCGTAAATTCGTCCAGTTTCTAAAAATTTCAAACTGAAAAGATTCAGTGTTAACCAAATTTTTCAAACTTGCCTGTAATGTATCGGTAAAAACAACTTTTCCAAATGCTGGTTCCGTTGCAACTTCATAAATAACATCTTCATCAGTAGCAAATAAATTTGTAGTAAAATGTAAATGTTGTTGGGTAATAATGACCGATTTCGAATGCTGCACAATTAATTTTCTGTCACTAAAAACACGTATAAATGGTGCAGAAGCTTGTATTTCTAATATTCCATTTACATAAAATTGACCATCTGTAACCCACAGCCTCATTTTCCCATATTCAGGTCCTTTGTGCTTAAACAGGACAGCTTCATTGTCCAAGTCTTCTTGAGTAAACTCAGAGATACGCAACGATGGATCTTTTGCACTGTAAACTTCACCATTGGGAAGTTCACGTGTTGTGTAAATAATTTCGGAAGTTTTCGTATCCAAGTCGGTATCCAAATATTGCAAGTCCTTGCCAGTTAATAGACGTTGCCCCCCAACAACGACGTGGAAGATTTTGTCAATACTCCTAACCGGACTGTTATCATTTTTAAGGATCACATCGACGTGAAATACTTCAACGTACTGGAAATTCTCCTCCTCTCTTGACATCGCCATGAATTTAAACGAATCATGTCTCGTTTCAGAATCATCATGGAGGTAATACAGCTGATTCGACTGTAATTCTTTTAATGTGAAAAATGTTGTTCTGTTGCGTAAAACGTTATTTTTGCTGACTTGCAGTAAACCATGCAACGGAGGATGAGTAATATTGAACAATAAATCTGTTATCAAATCACTCTGAAGATTTAAATGTGTTGTGGCTATGTTAACTTTCGCACCTTCTTCAACTTGTAAACGCTCTAAGACAACTTGCACCTTTGATATCGTATCATTTGATGGATAATGGGTAATTGTTAAATTGCCGGTAACATTTTTACAACCTGGTGCTGTGACAACGTAAAAAAAATTATCACAAACATATGAATATGATTTTCTGTGTAATCGATATTTAATGTGATGTGACAAGATATCTTCTTGTGTGAACATGTCACCGTTTCTCATGCGGTACTTTGAAATTGCCGAAAATAGATAACCATATTGAGGGGCCAGTTTAATATGATAGGAGATCGACGTTGTAGGTGATGGTACAGGATCAGTCTGGTAATTTAATTGCTCAGATGTTATGGAACCCTCCCAAGACGATAGCAAGGATATAGGCAACGCATCTAATTGTATCAGATTACATTTAGCAAATGTTATCCGAAAATTGAACACCAATGAT
Organism: Dascillus cervinus; assembly: GCA_949768715.1. NCBI lineage: Eukaryota > Metazoa > Arthropoda > Insecta > Coleoptera > Dascillidae > Dascillus > Dascillus cervinus. The sequence continues at coordinate 7,554,114 of OX458323.1, forward strand.
GAATTTAAGGAAGTGCGAAACTGCAAATATTATATTAAACAAAATAAATCTTGCCCTAAAATAAACTCACCTGAAATTCATCATAATCCGGTAAAGAAGTTATGTGACGATATCTTACTTGGCGATGCCTCAAGTTATTACTAGTGAAAGTGAGTGTGCTTATCCAAACACCAAGTTCCTTTTCAATTTCAATGGCTCCATATTGTGGTCCTTGAGTAACTTGAAACTGAGCATTTTCACTGGATTGAGGTACATTCGAAACAAAACTTAAATTGTAAGGGGTTATCACAGCTGATGTTTGATGGATGAGAAGTAATCCAGTATTATTTTCAAGCCTCCAAAATTGCGGGAAGGTTGTTACTCTTAATTTAGCAACTGCACTCGTTTCGATACCATCAGAAACTTGAAGTAAAATGTACGAATCATTCGCATTTGCAATGTCGTGCACGAAAACAACTTGATCATCATCAACTTCAAGTTGTGTGAACGATGTTATGGGCATGCTCGATTTCTGAATATATTCAAAATGTCCAGATCCTGGATTGATTATCTTATAAACCAATTGTTTTACTGGCGTATCCGGATCAACTATTTGTAAAAGATTTCTATTTATGACTTTTTTGGTTCCCTACAAAGCAAAAATTAGTTATGCAATTCATTTAAATTGAATTATGAGGTGCCATGATAAAAATAGCTGCGTTTGCGGTGAACATTCAGAACTGGTTCGCATATTATTTGCATGCGCAGTGCATATTAAGGTGTTTGCGGTGAAAATAATTCCGAACAGTTAGTAAGAACCTTGAAAAGTTCGCTCTTCAGGGAGACGTCAATTCTGTTCGTAACTGAGGGCGAACTAGTTCAACTAGTCCTAAGAATTTTGCTGGCACATTTGGTTTTAAGATTTGTATATGAAAAAGTGTTCGCGGTGCTTCAGCATTCCGAACTGGTAACACTTCGGGCGTGCGTACTAGATATGAGCACTTTCTATACAGGATTCATAATGAACCAGTTCTAAAACTTCACTGCGAATGTAGCTAATAAACTTACCTTGAGTTTGCTAAACATGCCACATTGACCAATAAACAGAATATATTCAGGGTTAACTAAAAATAATTAGATTAAAATAAATAACATGCATCAAAATTGTTAATTTTGTTGCATTTTTTCATGCAATCATTAGACAAGTTAATGATGTATTAAATAAACAAACATTAACAGCTCTTTAAAAATAACATATTAAGACTCAACCCTATCTAAGAAAATGTATTTAGACTATAATAAATAAAGTAAAATTGGAATATAAAATACAGTCGAAGCTCCATAACTCAAACTCCTATAACTCGAATTTTTCTATAACTTTAAGTTGTGTGCTGTCTTCTGCACTTGCCTAGAATTTCCACTTTTTAATTCAAAAAGTTAAAGCTAAAAAACTTTCCATACACACTAGACAATTGAAATTTTGACATAATGTTCATCGCCAACAAAAAATCACTTACAATTTTTTTCAGAATTTATGGTCAATTAGAAAGTGCTATTTTGGGAGTGAGTGTAAAACTTGACTCACCCTGTATATTTAGTCTGTTTACTAATGAGCTGTTTCTAATGATTCTGCATAATAAGACAACTGTTTTAAAAGACAGAGCGGAGCCTTAATTTGAAAAAGAATATAATGCTGCATACATTAAAAAACATTGGCCGAACCATGCCATTAGCTTGTAATTTACCTGTGCCAGCCGTAACGCAGTTGTGGTAGGAATATTCAAGTTGGGTGGATCATTCACTGGGGAAATGTTGACAGGAAGGGTGAACTTAAATCTTCCTTGCAGATAAGCCGGCAGAATGAAAGTTTCCTCCGAAGAAAATTCAACCTCAAGAATTAGATGATCCTTATAATTCTCAGACCCATCATGTATGTAATGTACTTTGTCACGCGAGACGTCAGCTAAAGTGAATGAATTCTTTTCATGGGGCCACACATCGATTTCCACATTTCCATGAGCTGAAACATCTACCATTCTAAAAATGATTCCGGCTTCACGAATCCCATATTTGGGATAGTCCAAAATCATATGCAGATTATTCGGCGTTATAAGAACACTTTGTCCTTCCAATACTTCAAGAGTTTGCAGAGCCAGCAGCTCTAAATCTGTCGCAAGGGATCCCCTCGAAAAGACTTTTATGCTTTCATTGTAATTGTGGGACATGCAATATTCCTGGTGGCACTGGCAATCGAAGGAATCCAAGCCCTTCTGGACACAAGTTCCGCTTTCACAAGGTGAATTTAAACAGGGATACTGCCACACACATCCAGGAAGCAATCCTTCACTGATGTGGGCGTTGGCTAAACTAACCAGTTTTTCACCAATCATCAGATGCCTCACGCAACCTTTAAAATTACTATCGGCTGTCTTCAAGCCCTTGGACATAGCTCTTGCCCGCTTGTTCAATTCAATTCCTCCGACATAAAACACCTCATTCAATTCTAAATGTCCGCTCAATCGTGGAAGTTTCGTATTCTTTGTAGATTTGTCCACATTTAAATCTAAATTGGTAGTGGTCACCCTCAGTGAGATTCGATGCCAATGTCCATCCGATACAAATTCATCGCTGGTAATTTCATGAATTTTTTCCCCGTGCCTGAATATCGCCTTTAATTTCCCATCCCAAATTTCAACGGCAAACAGATCAAGTTTAATGAGAAGACCCGAGTTGTAAAGAACGATACAATTCTCATCCAAAGTTTTAATTTCGAATTGCAATTTAACCATTCGAGACATCGAATGAGACACGGCCATGAAAGCTCCATCTTCAACAAAACTTATCGGTTTGTCAGAGCTGGAATCAAATTCGGCAGCACAATTCCAAGTAACCCCGTGCACTGACGCTTGCGATTGTCGCCGTCTCGCTTGATCCAGCACCGGCAAATCATTGTATGCAACCTGAAAATAAACCTCTGTATTTATAAACACCATAACTTGCATCACTACCTCTGCGAGACATCCACGAAAATTTTCTAAGTGACCGAAAAACAAGTCTGATTGGTTCCCATGTCGACCAAGATAAAGCCCGTAATTTATGTTTAGCTCGAAAAATTTCCCAGGAAGTCGTTTCCTTTAAAAAAAAGGTCGATTAATTCATGTGCAAAAAGGAAAGGAGCTTACTTGAGAGTGTGGAGGCTGTCAATAGTGACAGAAAGATTCGCCTCCTTTCTTACAATCGAAATATCGTGCCATTTAAAATCGTTTAATTTCGAGTTGTGAGGCGACGAGAGTTCAGATTCACCGGCACCGAGGTTAATAAACAGTTTCAATCTACCGCTGTCGAGCCTTACAATGCAATAATCCTTCTTGCCGGCGACTAGAAGTAACAAAGTGTTGGGCAAATGCGTGCGAAACTTGAAGTGGATGTCGGTGGTATTTTTAGCTTCTTTAAGAGGAATCGAAATATAACTGCCACCATAAAACGATGCTGAAATTGTATTATTTTAGGACCTATAAATAACATGACTCCTCCAACAAACCTTGATCTAAGCTAATACACAAAGGCAACGACACACAAAACACACCCCACAAGTAAAATAAATGGCGCGTCATCATAAGATTAATCCGCTTTTAATATTTCCGTGCATGTTATGAACTCCAATCACTTAATCTTTTACAAAATACAAACATAATCAACTCGTGAAAACAGATCCCATCCCAAGACAGCCAACCAAATTAAGCTGGTGGAATCGTTTAGGGACAATTCGCCTGGATTCTCTTCTTTCGGATTTAAATTCGAATCTAAATAGTCCGAATTAAGTGGAGTGCTAAACAAATGCAAATTTGGGCCCCTTTCGTTACAGTTAACCTTAAATAGGAATTCTAAAAATACTTTAAACGTGTTTTGTAGATACCCAAAAACATTTTTTTTAAACGTCAAATAGGGATTTCAAATATTAATTTCTCGAAAACTATCGCACCGATTTCGATGATTTTAACATATATGGAATCCTGGTAATTTATTGTACATTATTAGTGAGATATCTGAATCAAATTAGGTTTTAATCAATTTAACTAATTTGACATTGTCAAATTTTTGAAGTAATTATCAGTTGCATTTCATCCCTTAAAGCGAAAGGTTGCTTTTGAGGTTAATCGTTATAAATATATTTAAAATGGGTATATAACAATTTTTATTACATAATATAAGTTAAATTTATCAGTAACTATAATAATTTGTTAATAAGAAAAATAATTAATTTAAATTTAATTTAAATTAATTTTTTTTTAGGTAATTTCTTAACGGCACTATCGACGTACTTTCTCAACAAATTTCGCTTCCTGTTCCGTTTCGAGCCCGATGACGGTGTTATAATTCTCTTCAGTAAAGACAGAAGAATCAACAAAATTACCCCACACATAGGGGTCCTATACCATTTGATCCAATATTTAAAGCCTGAATTTTATCAAAAAATGAAAAAACCCATGAGACGTCGCAGATAGTGCACGCAGCCCCTAATTTGACTTGATAAAAAACAAAATTTAGTAATGAAATGTACAAAAAGATAATTTATTGATTTATTTATTTCTCTAATGTAACAAAAAATTATTAATTATATACAGTTGATCTAAAAAAAGCAATGCGTTTTTATTTGTTCTTCAATTTTGGCAGTTTGATTAGTGTATTCACGAAACCGCGTGTTACGCTACTGCTAAAAAGCGGCTCGCCGCCAAAGCATGCGCATTGGCGGCGAATTTATTGTAAAAGTATGGGTCGTCGAAGGGGTTGTAAAGTCAAGCTTTCTAAGATAGTAACTGATATTTTAGTTTTAATGTGAATTCGATTTACCAATATGATTGCGTTCGGTCCGAAAAAGGATGGTAGTCCGAATGTGAAATACTTCGAGTTGCCGGAAACATTAAATTCATTGGAAGTCGTCCGACAATGGCTGCAGAAAACAGCTAAAAAGGTAAGTCGATTCGCGGGCGAACAGTACATGAATTTTTTTTTGATTTTTTTATTTTTGACTTTTGTTTGGTTCGACTATCGGCGTCGTAAACGCTTAGCAGACGTTTGTTTTGGATAAGTGGCGGGTAACGCAACGTTTACTTCGTTCATATTTTACACTTTTAATTAATCCCGGAAACTCGGGTTCTGTCGTAGCTGATTTTTCCGTTCTTTTCTTTCCTATTTCCTTCCACTTTTTTCTGTCGCTTGCTAACACTTCCTATCTTATTTCTCTTTTCTCAGCTGCTGTCCGCGCCTCTTCCTTCCATGTTCTTTTTTTTTCATTTCTTGCGCATCAAATATTTGTCTAATTAGTCTATTCTCCTCTCATTAGATTGCCTAACCACCTTAGTTGATCTTGTTCTATCGTTTCGACAGGAACTATGCTCAATTTTTTTCTGAGTATCCGGTTTCTAATTTTATCCTTATTTGTTTTTCCTTCTATTCTTCTCAAGAATCTCATTTCCATACTTCTTTTTTTGTGCTGTTGTCCAAAACTCGCACGCATATTATGTCAGTGTCGATTTTACAATTGTTTTAACTGTTTCTGTTTTTATTTGTTTTGGTATTTATTTTTTACCTAAAAAGTTGCTCTTTATGCTACTGTACAGATGCGCCGAGTTTTGCCTCCACCCCGAAAATCGAAATTGCTAATTATGTGTACCCAAATTAATGAGGCTTCTTATTGCGAAATTTTATTTATTTTTAATAATTTCCTCCAAAAAGCCTCAAGTTTGAAAATTTGCCTATATATTCAGTTATTAATTTGCATCTTTCTATGTTTTCTTCCTTTATGAGCGTATTTCCATTTTTATCTTTTACATTCTTTAACATATTCGTTTTTGACTTTCTCATTTGTTTAAGCGCGCTGTAGAACAATTTTTGGTTTTCATTAAATGTTTCCGTTAGTTTATTTCCAAATCCATGTTCTGTCCTTACTATCTTTTATCATTTTCTCAACTTCTATTCATTTTTGTTTATATTTATCATAGGTTCTTGTGATCTATTCATTAGGTATCTTTTCCATACTTGTTTTTAATCTTTTACCATTTTTCTATCTCTCCTTATTATACACAGTCGTTCATAAAGTTGGAAATTAAAAAAAAGAACATTTGGATGGAATATTGTGATGATGACGGAAATGTTTGTTTATTTTAGTATATACAGTCAGATCCTCCTACCAATAAAAGTTTATCGTCACTTATCACACAATTACTTCAATTTCAAGAAGATAATTTGGGCAAAAATGTCCAAAAACCTCCTATGACTCGAATCCCTGTAAGTTTACATTTTGTTTTTAAGTTTTTGTTTTTTATTTTATATACCGGTAATTATTTCAATTAGGTAAAGTATTTTATGGATTTTAAACCTGGTGGAGCATTATGTCACATTTTAGCGACCGCATATCGCTTTAAAAACGAACAGGGATGGAGAAAATTTGATATGCAAATCGGAAAGGTAGAATTGTTTTATTAGCAGCAGTATTTCGTTTAACAATGTCGTTGATAACGTAAATTTCAGAGTCCCGCACGTTTAGAAAGATTAATAGAAATGTATCAAGCTATAGAAAAAATTTTAGTTCAAAATAAGTTTTATACGATTCCAGTAATTTATGTAAAGTCTGAAGTAGATAAAAATTTAGCTCTTAAATTAAAAGAAATTATAAGAAAAAGAAATGGACAAATAGTAGAAACTGAAGAGGGAGCGACACATATTCTTTATCCCCACTGTGACCCTCTTGAAGAGGAATATGCCCGACCAGGTTTGCGTAAAGATAGAATGATTATGATGCATTGATATTATGTTCCTGATTCTTATGGGTACACGTAGAAGGAACGTTAGAAGTGCACGCCGGCGATACTCTGTCCCCTCGCAACGGTCCCTGGAGGGTTTCCTCTATTTGGGTATTGGATTCCGACCAGTACAACGAATGGGTGACTGAGGAGGACTACGAAGTCGACGAGAGCGGTCGCAAGAAAGTTCACAGATTGCGTATGTCCGTTGAAGATTTAATGAATCCTTCGGCCGATCCCGACAGGAACAAGTAAGTCTCAATGAAATCGTTTTAAATCACTTAAAAAGATACTTCCCCATTTTGGACATGCATGTTTTTCATGACATTCGTTAAAATTTGATAAAAGTAACAGTCAATAACCAAAAAATAGGGATCGGAAATTTTGTCCGCTAAATCGAGGGTTTCCCGAGTTTATACAAAATTTTCCATTATCTTATTTATCAACAGAGCCGGTATTTTAATTTATTTTTCTTCTTACACAGGAAAAAGCAGAAGCGAAAACGGTCTCCGTCTCCTCTCCAAAAAGCGGGCAAAAGAAAAAGTGGAAGGAGTCCTGCCGTTGGAAAGAAACAAAGACCCGATGAAATGGAAGCTGAAGATTTGACCAAGGATATGGAGGAACCGCCTCCTGAGCCCAATATTGTGGAAGTTAATCAGAATTTAGCTGGACAAACGGGCAAAAAGGATCATGAACTGCAACCGCTGAAAGGCGGTTCGGTTACAGATCTGGACGAAACAGAAGATAGAGGAGATGACTCACAAACTGGAAAAAATAGTGACAGTAACAATCAAGATGATGGGCAAGAGGATAATGTGACCGAACAGACTCATCATATCATGATTCCATCATACTCGGCTTGGTTTGATTATAATTCCATACATGAAATAGAAAAAAGAGCACTACCAGAATTCTTCAACAGTAGAAACAAATCCAAAACTCCAGAAATTTATTTGGCGTACAGAAATTTCATGATTGATACGTACAGATTAAATCCGACTGAGTACATCACAAGCACTGCTTGTCGGAGGAATTTAGCAGGTGATGTGTGTGCCATTATGAGGGTTCATGCTTTTCTCGAGCAATGGGGTTTAATTAATTACCAGGTAGATGCAGATTCCAGACCAACTCCTATGGGTCCTCCTCCTACCTCACATTTCCATATACTTTCAGATACTCCTTCTGGTTTACAACCTGTTAATCCTCCGAAAACTCCTCAGCCTAGTGCAGCAAAGACGTTGCTGGATCTGGACCGTGGCCAAGACGTTAAGAAATTGGAACTGATGGATAATAATTCACATTTTGGTTTGAAATTGGATCAGTATGCTAAGAAACCAGCTGCTTTGAGAAATAAAACAGCAGCTTCATTGTCACGCGACTGGACTGAACAAGAAACCTTGATGTTGTTGGAAGGTTTAGAAATGTTCAAAGATGACTGGAACAAAGTGTGTGAACATGTTGGATCACGCACACAAGATGAATGCATTCTGCATTTTTTGAGGTTGCCAATTGAAGATCCATATCTGGAGGATCCAGAGGCTGGTGGAGCTTTGGGCCCTCTGGTGTATCAGCCCATTCCATTCAGTAAGGCAGGAAATCCAATCATGTCAACGGTAGCGTTTTTGGCATCAATTGTTGACCCTCGCGTTGCCGCAGCTGCTGCTAAATCGGCAATGAATGAATTCGCCAGTATTAAGGATGAAGTTCCTGGTGCCATAATGGATGCACACCTTAAGAATGTTGAAGCATCCTCAACCGATGGTAAATTTGATCCGGCTGCCGGTTTAGCATTGACCGGAATCGCCGGAACTGTTCCAGAAAAGGAAGAGGACGACAAAATTAAAAAAGAGAATGAGATCAAAGAAGAGGACAAATCGGATTCAGAACAAAAGAAAAGTGTGGAAAGTCCAGAGGAGAAACTTGATGAAAAGCCTCCTGTCCAAGCTGATCTCCCAGATGAGAAGGAGGAAAAAATGGAAACTGTTGACATAAAATCAGAGAAATTGATACGTGACTCGGAAATGCAAAGCGCTGCTGCTGCAGCATTGGCAGCAGCTGCTGTGAAAGCGAAGCATTTAGCAGCTGTTGAAGAAAGAAAAATTAAATCACTGGTTGCCCTATTGGTTGAGACACAGATGAAAAAGCTTGAAATAAAATTACGGCATTTCGAAGAGTTAGAAACAACTATGGAACGTGAACGTGAAGGATTGGAATATCAGAGACAGCAGCTCATTACAGAAAGACAACAGTTCCATTTGGAACAGTTGAAAGCAGCAGAATTTAGAGCCAGGCAGCAGGCACATCAAAGATTACAAGCTGAACAAGGGCAGTGGACTGCTCAACAGTCGGTGATTCCACACGCTACCCCAAATCCTGAAGGAGGGCCGAATGTCGCTTCTACGCCACCATCACCACAAGCCGCTGCTGTGGCATCTCCTGCACCTCCTCATCATCATATATGAGAATTCAGTTATAAAAATCGTGTATTCATTACTAATTAATTTTTTTGTAGTGTTCGTTTTCATCGGTAAATCCATATAATAATTGTAGTTCCCGTAATGTAGTACCTGTGATATTTTTGTTTAAACCTGCTTGGGGATGATCTCACAACAGTACAATTTTTTTTAGATATCAATATGATCGTGATTATTGTGTTCGAATAAATTATTTACTTCTATGGATGTACGTATGTATGTGATTTTAAATATTTTTAATTCGTAAAAATAATTTATTTATTCCATTTATAGCAGAGTCAATGAAGCCTAAAAATCATCGAATCTTCGAAATTCTCAGAAACAGTACCGATTTTAATGAAACTTTTTTTAAAATATTGTTTCGGGCAAAGATTTTGGAAAATATTGAATAATTATTTGTGAAATAGCAAATAATATTAACTTGTACATGTTATGCAAACTTGTTCTCAAACAATAATAGAAACAGATAACGTGTTAAAAATTTCTGACCAGTAAAATGATTGCGTTTTGAACAATTCTGGAAAATCGCGACGATATACCGCGCTCAAAATTATTGATAAATATTTTACATTTCTTGTTTTTTGATAAATAATGTAATTATTTGTTTTCACTAAATCCTACAAAAAATCAATTTTTATTGAATATCACTGGAAATAAAAATGAATTATCCGTATAAATAAATTATAATTCTTCAAGCAATATAAATAATTAAGTCCGTCTGTCGGAATGTTTCTGACAATTCCGAAGTCAAAAGCTTTATTGACTGGGCTATTAGTATTAGGGCCTAAATTACAAAAATAACTGTATAGTTTAGTTAATATTTAAGCAGTTTATTTTCAAATGTGTAAACAAAACAAAAATTCTGGGAAACCTAAAAATAATAAAAATAATCAAATGAACAAATAAAAAAATAATTCCTTAATATAATAACTAAAAGTAAACCAGAAATAAGATTATCAATCCATAGACGTTGAAACGCTACCATTTAAATACTTCTCTTACAAAAATATCAAACATTCTCTTAATATTTACGATATAACGACCTAACTGTCCTTTAGCTTGTAAATTCACTATCTGCTATACTCTGTCTCCAGGTAGCATGAAAAGGTATTTTTAAAATCTTAACACGTGTTTTTAAGGGGGCACTTGAGAAGCAAGATTCACAAGATGGCGCCACCATAGTAAAAGTGTCAATTTTGTAAAAGCTCTTTTCATTAACAAGCTTTTTTATATAAAAAACTAGTGGTGGATATAAAAGATAAAAAAATGATCTAGGTATAGACATAAATTTGCCATGGAAAAACTTGAAAAAAGTATTTATTCAAAAATGTCGCACTTTCCGATGCTTTTTGACTTAAATACTGACAAATGTGATTAGATAATGTACGAGTATACTTATAATTAATGCTTCCAGGGTGTGATCAGCAAGATTTTCTTTACTTTTAACAAAAAATTCAAATATTATTGAAAGTTTGACATTTTTGAATAAATACTTTTCTCAACTTTTTCCTTGGCAAATTTATGTCTATACCTAGATCATTTTTTTATCTTTTATATCCACCACTAGTTTTTTATATAAAAAAGCTTGTTAATGAAAAAAGCATTTTACAAAATTGACACTTTTTACTACGGTGGCGCCATCTTGTGAATCTTGCTTCTCAAGTGGCCCCCTTAAGCAGTTTATTTTCAAATGTGTAAACAAAACAAAAATTCTGGGAAACCTAAAAATAATAAAAATAATCAAATGAACAAATAAAAAAATAATTCCTTAATATAATAACTAAAAGTAAACCAGAAATAAGATTATCAATCCATAGACGTTGAAACGCTACCATTTAAATACTTCTCTTACAAAAAAATCAAACATTCTCTTAATATTTACGATATAACGACCTAACTCTCCTTTAGCTTGCAAATTCACTATCTGCTATACTCTGTCTCCAGGTAGCATGAAAAGGTATTTTTAAAATCTTAACACGTGTGTTAGGAAAAAATGTTTCCAAATCCGTCAATGAGAGTAATGAAATATGGATGCCTGTAGTATCACATTCCTCAGGAGGACTTAGTAGAACAGCAATTATATCACCGGAACGGCAAGGGCATGTCACTGCCACGCCTTCCGCGTTTTTCGCGCATGTCGGGTCTTTAAGTAATTGTTGTTCAAACCGATTAACCATATGTCTTGTAACAAGGAGGAACTCTAATGTAAATCCCCACACTAAATGTGTTAAGGTGTTTTCCAAATTCAAAACACCCTCTAAAACTATGTGATTTGCTAAGGCGTTATGTGAACTGTAAGTTGGAATTATCAGTAGTTTTTTAATATTTTTACAGGCACCTAATGCTGTATCGAATCCCTTTTTTATGTCGAAATTAACCAACTCTAACTGTTCCAATTTTGGCATATTTTTAACTGCAACAAGAATTTCAACGGTATTACAGTTTCCTTTCCCCTGTTCTAATCGTAACGTTTCCAAATTCTTCAAACGATCCAATATGTCTGTTCCAAATGTTTTGGGGAAATCAGTGCATTCTCCCAAATCGAGGGATTTTAAATATTTTAAATCGGCAATCACACCAATATTCAGGTTACTTAACAATTTGATCGACGTTAAAGACAGGCATTTCAGCTGTTTTAGATCTGAAAGCGCAGTCAAGTCAGATGTAAGAGTAAAACCATCTGAAGATTTCAAATGTAATTCCTGCAAGTTTTTCAAATGCATAAGCGGAGTAAGGCTCATGGCGTCGCACGTGATATAATTAGCATTGATCACTTCAAGTTTTGGATTCGATAACGCCAACTGTTCAACGACAATTGCGGGACATTGACATAATTCAATTTTTTTCAATGAATGAACTTTTTTAATTGCTGCTGAAAACTGGGGCCACATATCAACCTCGTTTGTTGGGAGTATCATCTTGCGAAGGTCTAAGTGGGTAGTGCCGTGATGTTCTAAAGCATCACCCAAACCATCAACATCGCGTATTTGGAAATTTTCTACGCGGACGGTGCGCCAGAGTTTAGAATCACTTGCAATACGATGCCACATCGTGCAAACAGAGCTTGCACGCAGTAAATCTGGGACCTTCAGATATTGGAACACGTAACGAAGGGTGTTGTAATTGAACGATAGATACTGCATATACTCTGTGGAAACTGGCGCGGGGGTTTCTTGTTCTACAATTTTATCATTTTCAACTACAGTTGATCTTGGTTCGTGCAAGCAAATTAACACTAAATTAACATTAACGTAACATTAACCTAAAAGCTGTAAGCTGTAATTTCACTAGTCGTTCATGCGGCTATTTAAGAATTTGAAGTACATTAACATTAGTTTACAATTGATTGGTCCAGTTTCAACTTTTCCCTTAATCTGCATTTTCAAATTCATATAGCCATAATATTCCTCGAAGTAAACAGTCCGTGAAATTGTTTGAAGCGTCTGTTTACAAACAATTATAAAAAATACAGTAGGTAATATAACAATCGCATTCACTGATGGTGAGCTCACCGTCCTTATCGTCACAAACCATAATATAAATAATATTTATCAAGAAGTTAGATGAGTTGCGAGCATAGGAAAAAGGGGGATAAGAACTGCTTCTTGGAATGATTAAAAATGTGTTTGCAGTCTGTTATAGCAGGTCTATTGTCATATAATGATGCACTTTGGCAAGCATTGTTTAGGAGGAATTTACAAAAAGACTGGTCACTACAGAGATACCTTTTTATCGAAATGTTTATGATTTTAACTTAAAAAGACGACAGAATAGCTTGCATGAACGACCGTTAAGGCGCCTTCACAGAACTGCTTCGTGTCGCCGGCAACAGTTGGTTGGTCAATCAGAACACGAACTCAATTTCAAAATCTACTGTCACCAGAAATTGAAACATGCTCAACTTTTATAGCGACAAGGCGACAACCAAGCGACTATGTATCTTTGTCTTCCTTTAAATATCGTGAACGGCAGAAAAAATTGCAGCAAATTTTTGAGCTATCGCTGGCGACACGAAGCAGTTCTGTGAAGCCCCTTTAGTTAATGTTAATGTTATCTTAACGCTAGTTTAATGTTAGTTTGCTTGCATTGCTTTCTTACCATCGTTATCGTCATTTAAATTTGGCGGCGATTCTTCCGGCGTCTCAGACACATTTTTCAGTTCTAACAGAACGATTTCATCAATTATCTTTTGCGTGTCTTCCATTATTCACATGTACTTTTTAAATCAGCACTAAAAACGTCTTGGAAAGTACGATGCATAAACCATACATAAACGGCGTTCATGTATTATGCGTCATCACGTTTACAACATTTGTGTTAACAATTTATATTCGTTGAAGTCTTGTTAAATAATCTCACAAAGTTGATGAAAGCACCACTGCAACTGATATTTTCAAGTAAATTTGAGGTTAATGGCAATCGTGTGGTTCTTTACTTATTGTTAGATGGCGCCGTTCGGGGATTTTGATTGTAAGTTTTGTTTATACCTGTTACATGGGTGGCAACCGTTTATATGTTTTGTGGTTACGTTTTTCATTAATTTAAAGTGGGTGTGTCGTTTAATTTCCGATATTCAAGTGTTTACGTTTTAGAATCAATCAATTTCGACCAATTTGACAGAAATTAAATTGTTACTCCCAAATTCCACGATGGCAATATTAAATTCCTGCTGGTCTCCGTGTATTTGGAACGATAGCATAAAAACGGGGTCGAAAGCGATTGCCTTTTATACAGTGGCTTTCAGCATCGTCCTCATGACTTTTATCATATTTAACATGGCTGGTGGAGATTCCTCCCAACTGTACAACCCTTTGTTTGAAGCTGACGTGCGACTGTGTAAGTTACACCGATTTGGAGTTTAGTTGTTTGTTAATGTTTTCTGTGTTCGACAGCCATGCAAGTTGTTGGTGGAATTTTGTTGTTGTATTTCGTATACTTAATCGCTTCTGCAATTTTGTTAGTTTATGGCATAAATAAAATGAACAGGGGGTTGATGTTCCCTTGGCTCATTGGTTTTGGCATTGCTTGTTTGTTCCAATTAATCTTTGGTCTGTGGCTACTTGGCGGCTATTATATCTACGTAAGTATGTTTGTGCTCGTTGGAGATTTTATAGTGATTTTGTTATTTGTAGCTTGACTCGGTACTTTATACTTTGGTAGATTGGGCTTGGATGTCATATAATGTGAGTTTACAACAGAAAGGAGAACCAATAGTTGTAAATCTCTTTCGATTTTCAGATTTATTGTTGGGTGGTTGTCTACTCGCTATATCAAATATTCGAGGAAATGCAATCTCCAAATATTGAACTATTGTGGCCGTAATTTAAGTGTTGTTTTTACTTCCGTTCAAATGTAGCCGTCCATATTTTTTTAAGATAGTTTTGTAACGTTTTTTTAATAAATGATTTTTTTAATAAATTCATTAATTTAACTTAAATTAAATTAAAAACTAATGATTTTCACCACGGCCTGTACTGATAACCTCCAAAATTCAGCTTTAATTGAAAGTTATTTATATAAATTTGATGCACTTATGACTTTGGCATAAAGGAAATCAATTTCCGATTTTAATTTCTTATTAAAATGTACAGGGTGATTCATCGTATAACATTGCTGAGACTATACCTTTTTTCCGTAGCTGAATAATTTGGAAAATTTAAAGATATTTTGTTCGATTAGCAGACTACAATATGGTCGACTTGTTTTTTTAAAATAAATCGGTGAAAATTGACTGATAGCGATTTATTAAAAAACTTGAAGCTATCAGCAATTTGTTTTCGCAATTTTACCTACTTTACAATGTAAATTTTAATAAAAGCCAAATTGTAAGGTGACCAAACGTACTCCTTTAGGGAGTTTTGTACTCTTTTTTTGTGGACCGTGTTCCTTTTAAAACGAGTACTCCAAAAGTACTCTTTTGCATTCTTTTGTACTCCTTTGTACTTCTAAAAATATAAAACTTGGCATTTAACTTTAACCTTTAAAAAAAGAGTTTACATTTATTATAGAAAACAAAGGACATGATGAATCTATGGTTAAATGTACAATCTGCAAAGGAGAATTTTCTATTGCGATGGGTGGATGAAGTGCAATAATAAAGCAAATTGATACTAATAAACATAATAAAACATCTCTTCATGCAGCGGCTTTAACGTCTAAACTAAATACATTTTTTAAAACTGATAGTTTTGTACCAAATGAAGATTGAAATGAAAAGTATTTCAAAGAAAAATAATCACTTCTATTCTTGGTTGATTAAGTTTTCCATTTTCTTGTTTTCAAATGATTACAACAAGGGTTGACTTTTAAGAGTCGGTGTTGTAATCATTTGAAAACAAGAAAATGGAAAACATTTTTACGTTAGTAAACTTTATGAAAATGTGGATCCTAACATAAATCGAAAAAAAAAATTGACCTGAGCACACTTTATGAAAATGTGCACTGCAATTTGCATGGTTTTACCTAGGAAAACCGACTTTTATGATTATGATTACAAGGGTTGACTCTCAAGAGTCGGTTTGACTAGGTGAAAGAATGCAACTTTCAGTGTGTTTGTTTTAACGTGTTTATACATATAATTTTTTGAACTAATGAATTTTGAAATTATTTACAAAACATATACAGTAGAATCTGGTTATAACGGCTTCGGTTATAGCGAACCACCGGTTATAATGAACTTTATTCCAAGTCCCGATATTTTCCCCTATGTAACAATGTAAAAATTAATTGATTATAACAAACTATCGGATATAACGAACCTGAAAAAGCCGAAATTAATTAAATTTCAATCGACTATAACGAACTTTGCATTGTATATAACGCGTTATAACCTTTGAATCTGATGATGACTTGTCATTAAATCAGTAGTAGTTAAATAGAAACAAAGGGAAGTGAATATCAGCAATTGAAGGGCTCTATGCGAGAAATACCTTGGTCACTTTCATATTCTGTGATATTTAAGATTTGATGTTCTAAATAAACAATTGCACTGTTAAAAAAGGGGAAAAAAAGAGAAAAAGAGAAAAAATCCAAGCCAAGGAAAACACTTTTTTTTCTTTCTTGCTTAGAGCGTCATATAAACATGAAAACTTAGGTATTTTTTTTTGCGAGGAACACGATGGTGCAATTAAAAATCGATTTGCTCTAAGATTGACAGAGATAGAAATCTTAAACTTAACCTAACCTAACCAAACTGGGTTTATCTTTTCGTGTTTCTCTTTCGGGGTATTTTAGAATTTTTACACTGTTGAGGTTATGTTGTGATTGTTTACCTGTTCTAAATAAACAATTGCACTGTTAAAAAAGAAAAAAAAGTAGTAGTAAAAAAAGATTAGTCAAAATCAAAACAATGTGATTTCCAGATCAAACAGAAATATAAATCTCAATTATCACAGAATATGAAAAGTGACTTAGGTACTTCTTGCATAAAGCCCCTCAATTAGAAAATTCAAATTTTTTCGAAAAAGATGAATGACAATTTATTAGTTACAACAGAATATTTGGGTATTTGTGGTAGACAAAAGTGGCCAAGAAGAAACCAATAGGAATGAGGATGAGCCGGAAGCACCAACATTACAGATTTTATCTACACACACAGGAAGCTGTGAGAAGTATTAACAACATTCGTAATTTTTTACATTTTTACGGTGTGCCGAACTCAATGATCGAAAATCTCAGTGACGTTGAAACGTGTGTGGACAATTCATACTTTAAAAATGCGACAGATCAGTCAAAAATAAAAAAAATTTTGAATTAAAATTACTTGTTGCATTATGCTTTGTTTCACTTAAGTTTAGTCCTTATATTCTTAATGGTTTTATACATATGCATATTTATATTAGACCAATAAAGGTCTCATAAATCACTCTTGCATTTATTCTTTCAATAGCGTTTATAACGAACTTCGGATATAACGAACCGATTTTGACGGTCCATTGAGGTTCATTATAACCGGATTCTACTGTAGTTGAATGGAGAAGACTCGGTGTTTTTATTCAAACCCAATTACCATATCCAATAAAAATTCATTTATACTCCTTTTGTATAAAAAATAGTTGGTCACCTTACAAATTGGCATTTTTATTTTGATAGTAACTAAATATATCGTCTATTGTAAAATAGCATTATTTATGGCAGGAGCCTTAATTGACACTTTCGTAAAGATTATGGTTGAACTTGTACATTGATTTAAAGACGTCTGCAATAAATACAATTGTAGGACATCTGGCACAAAGTGGAACTCGTCGATAAGAAACAATATGCGGAACCTTATAGCAGATTCTCCATGAAATTTAAAACCATCAGTACGAGGTTAGTTTGAATTTCGTGGGAACTTTTGACAATGAAATGAAAGAAATGATTTTTCAGGCGTTTATGACTCTGCATATAGCAAGAAGGTCGCAATTTTGAACATCGAATGCAATTTCCAGACAATTATAAAGGTTTTCATTTCAAGAATCCAATTTGCCGAATCAAAATTTTTAAGTCCGGGTATTCTGTTTGTGATTATAGTTAGTAAGTAGCGGTTAGGCGACCACTGTCGACTAAGATTTACAATTTTTGTCGGGAAATTTTGGTAACGTTTTGATTTATTTGGCTTTATAATGTCCTGGTGCTGTTGAAATACAGTGGAACCCCGTTTTTACGTCCCCACATTTCACGTTTTCCCCTTGTTTACGTTTAATTTTTGCAGTCCCGTTTCATTTTAATGTAGATAATACCCGGTTTTACGTTTATTTTTCCCGTAATTTACGTTGTAAATATTTAAAATGCGGTTATTAAATTTATTGAAATTACAAATTCCATTTATTTTATCACATTCGATTAAATCTATAGAAATGAATATGTTAGCAGTTTTTAGACACGGCTGCACTTTGCAAAGTTTCGTAATCGTGATTATGTGGACAATATTTTATTTCATTCGGTATTAATTCTCAAAAAAGTGAAAGAACACGTGACCTCAGGCGTTTCGCTCGCGCGTAATTTTGATATACCACTTTGGCTACAATAATAGAAAATCGTGAATCTATTAAAACAAGTGCCACACAATGTCGTCTCATGGCAAAAAAAACGCATGCACAAAAGCATTTCAAAGTACGAAGAAATTATAGTATTGCAAGAAACCTATAAACACAAGAAATAAATTTACACCAAACTAATTGGTATGATTTTTTAAAGAAAAATTTTCATTGTGCTTAATTTACGTTTTCCCTCCATTTACGTTTTTTTTGTCGGTCTTTTCAAAAACGTATAAACGGGGTTTCACTGCAAGTAAATTCAAAAAAACGAAACGCTCATTTTATAGTACCGTATTTGTAGATTATTGGTCGCGGGTTGTCATTTTTTAGGGCGATTAGAAAGATGTTTCTTGGTGAAAATGCTATACGATGAACCATCGTGTATATCTACGTTTTAAAAAATTTTGAACAAAACGTTTCAATTAGGAAATTGAAAATCAGCCATCAATAAAATAAAATTAATTTAAAAATAAAATTGGGTAACTTTGTACGCATATGACTTTTAATTAATCTAAATTTAAATTAAATTTAAAAATTCCTTTTTTATTTTGATTTTTTTTTATCATCTTCGCCGTAAGAAATTAATTTAGGTCAGGACGGGGTGTCTTCTTGCATGAATCGTATCGGAAATTAGAGTACACATTTGGAAATGACTTTGTTATTTCATCATACAAAATTTTGCCACGGTAATTACTAAAACAATTTAAAACGCATTTATTTTTTAATGACGAAAAAATTCTTTACCACAAAATTATATACATTACATTTTTGAATTATGGCCAATGAAAATGTTTTACGACTCATTAATGCATTCAATTCAAGGTTTCCTGCCACGCATTTTCAAAATACATAACTTGGGATTAAAATGAAAAGTTGGCGCCTTTGAAAATTTAATTTTAACCGTGAAAATTAAAAAGGGCGCCAAACTTAATCGAATGGAATTTGTACCTATTGTCGGACTGACGTAATTCTAAAAATAAAGGTCAAATTGAAGCAAGAAAAGTTGTCTATACGTCAGACAATTGTGTGTCACAGAGATTAGGAATAATGTACCCCACCAGACCGGCCCTACACACCTGTGGGCGTTTCTGAATGTATTATTTATAATTGTATGTATTTATTAGAAAATAGGAATGATTTTTATGCAATAAAATAGTGCGTGAATCGGTACACGGGGATCGTCGATGGGAAACCGATCAGATTGGCAAAAGTTTCGTACGCGCACCCGATCATACACGTACTATAAAATAGTAAAATAGCGGATCGCCGCGTGTGGGGCATTTCATGTGACAGTACCAGCGCAAAGTTAAGCACCTGATTTGAATTCTGCGTCAGTCATACTTTAACCGGTATTGCTTTATTGTTTGCAACTTCTGGAAACTATTTGCGGCATCGAGTGCGTATAAATAAATGAAGAGAATATTTATAAAAGAAGTGTTAAATAATCGGGGTGTTTAAAAGCTACTTGTAGTGTGAGCGCGTGCTATGAGAGATTAATGAAACAGCCGATAGTGCATGCGGTGCATACACAACACCAGCCCACCAGTGTCTCCTAAGCTCGGTGTTAGTCTCACATCAGTTGTCTTCGTGTAGTCCGTCGAGCTGTTGAGTGCCGGTCCTGCATACCGAATACAACGTGTGCCAGTGTGTTGGACAATTTTTTCAGCATTTACGCGCGCGAAACGATTCGAATCGGCGGAGATTTCGCAATAATGAGCGGCGGGACGCGCTCCGCGCCCTTCGCTTAACTTGTCATCGATTTTCGGGACGGAATAGGTGAGTTGTTGATGCAACGGTTTGTAATCGTAACAACGCGGATTTGAACGGTTTTGTTTCACGGACCGGATTATCTATTATGTCGAAACATCTGTTATTTGGTTATTGTGTAGGACTGCCTTGCCTTCATCGAGTGGAGTGCGGCATGCGTCGGCGAATACCACGGAATAGGTCACACACCTTCCAAAAGCAGTTTTCCAAACTAGTCGTAGTTACATCACAATATACATACATAAAACGCCTGTTGCTCTTTTTTCGGATCACACTTCTTAAAATCCGAATCCAAATCCAAACCCAAATCCAAATCCGAAACGATTGCGCACAAGGCATTAAACGGCCGAGATATCGTCTTGCAAATAATTTTTATATGGTCTGTATATAGACAAAATGATTTTATGGTTCTCATTTTACGCACATCTGTTATTTATGTCTCCGTGTTTATAAAAACCTTATCTCTCAGCTACTATAAACCAATTATGATATAAAAACATCACATATTTATTATTAATAACTTCCTGTGTCATTTTTTCCAAGTGAAACTGAAAAATTCTTTAACCCTTATCATTTCAATATTCAATTCAAAATCGACGCTCGCCGTCTCGGATTAGGCGAAAGTTAAGTTCCTAATTTAGTCCGGTCGAAAATAAGACAATCGCACATTTTGGTCGACTGGAAAAATAGAAACCGCCTTTTTATAACGTCGACATTCTCTTCTGGGATTGCGCTAATTCAATTTCTCCAATTTCGTTACCAAGTTTTTGCCGATTATTTGTTTAAAATTCTATTCATCTTACTCACACATACATTTGTAATTAACTCCACCATATAGCTATTAACCTACTTATTGATATCAACATCTTACTAATGTTATACTTTGACGATAGTAGGTGGATTGTTTTCAACTCCTCAAATGAAAATACTGTTTTCGATTATTGGTCCGAACATGATTCCGATTAAGCTCGTCTCGAAAAAAATAACTTTTTTTGCTTCAACCATTTTATCGTTTTATACCGAGAATATTTTACGTCACCCACAAAAATTTTTTTAATGCTTCATAAACATATTTTACGACCATTAACTATACAGAATGTGGATTAAAAAAAGATTTATCGCGTTTGATACGTCATGAAACCAACCGATTGTAAGGCGAGCTCATCGTCTTGTTTTCGAACACTCCAGGATGTTATTTTTCGTGTTGGGCCTAAAGTGACTCTTGAAACTGACAAATTTTAGTTAATCCTCTCGGTCACGAAATTTACTAAAATGTAGGTAAATATGATTTTTTTGAAAATTTTTAATGTGAATTTCACATTTTCAAAATGCCTTGTTTGGGCACTGTATAGTGTCCTCAATTGAGGACATCGTGAGGTAATGAAATAAAAAAAATATATACATTTGTTAAAAATATTGTCAAACGGCATATTATATTATTATATTTTACGGATAGGAAGTGTGATATCTCATGAAACAGTTTTTTTTCTTCGTTAACCCATTAAGGCCCAACGTCCACACAACATTTTTTTAATAATTATTCTTTGTCAAAAGACTCTACAAAGAGTCTTTTGCATCATTTGCGTCAACTCAACGTTGTGCCTTAATGGGTTAAGCAAAGATGAATACTGCATTTTCCACACATACTCTCAAATTAGTACGCCAATTTTTAAAAATGTATCTGCATAAAATACAGAAAAAACGCCAAATACAATTGTTTCTAACAAGCTACACTGTTTATATACGCAAAAATACAACAGACAACAGAAAATGAATTTAAAATTTTGTCTAAGAGGTTAAAATCCCAGTGACCGAGAGGGTTAAAATGACACGTTTGGATCTCACGCTAATCCTTCGGAGAGGACGCGTTTCTAGTACCTTCTAAATGATAACCAAATATAAATTAAGTGGTAAAATACTCGAAGATTTTGATTATGCAAAAAAAGAAATCAAAATTGTCTCCATTTGCAGTTTACCATCACACTTAAACAGTTTGTAATTACATACACGTAAAAACGAAAAAAATTATGTTCATAAAAATTTTAATCGTAAAATTATAGTTACATTACAAAGCGCGTATAGCGGCAAACCTCCGCAGATACGGCATTCTTCTAATCAAGCGCTATGATCTGAATCAGCAAATATAGTGCAATAGCATGCAGTTTATGGGATTCAAAGATACTTAAAGGCTTAACAGGTTTAGCACTAACTTGAATACAAGACCGAAAGTTTCGAAGGGTCAAAAGCATTCGCAATAGATATAAATATGTAAATTTAGTCATTAGATATTTTGATGTGAGATAAGGCAAATTAGTATAACTCACACAATAAGCTTGCACGCGTCAAAATTTGATCAGATCTAGATAGAGATAAGAAATATGATTGGAACTCGATTGTCTTATGTAAGAGCCTTGGAAATACCTAAACCTCGATCAGTTTCGTTATTGTTACGAAATTTTTAAAAATGTAAAACGTAAATAAATACGCTGACCCCCAATAACACGGTGGTTAAGTTCCTAAAAGTACAGGATTAGGTTCCAAAAATTAATGAAACCGTACTGACAACAAAATTTGCTGTATGCTTATTTACGAAAATTCTAAACGCTAATCTGACACAATCTGACACGTGCCGTGTGATCTCGGATTACCCCAATTCTCAAATCGTGTTAGTGCAAAACTGCGCTGCAGGGATGCAGTGTTCTACGGGGAACCTCAATTTTCAAGTCGGGTTAGAGCGAAACCGTGTTACAGGGTACTGTGGCATACGGGGGTCACTTGTAAAAAATATAATGACCGTTTCGTAATAAATAATCGAGAAATATTTTATTAATAAGCTGAGCCAAATAAGGACCGCCTAATCTTGGCTTTTAAATTTGTCTTAATGAAAGTTTATTTTTTCCCTAACACAACCGTATAAAATATATAAACAAGAAAACAATCACAAAAGTTATTCCCTAAACAAAAGAACGCTGTTGACGGGCCTTGTTTCTTACACTGTACCATAAAAATTATGAGAAAAGTTAACAAAAGACGATATTTCCTTCAAAAATAAATTAAAATATCAACTGTCAGTCACACGAACTGCACAAAGGTAATCAAAATCAAATATAAATTTGCTCTTGCCCTTATTTTTTCCCTTAGCTCCCCGTCTTCCCTTAATGCATACTTTAATCTTTTAATTTGAAATTTACTCAATCCATCTATTAGGTTATAATTTACAGTAGTAATATGAGATGAACGGTTGTCTATAATAGATCAATGGCAAGTTTTGTTTTTAGCGGCATTGTTTCCAAGAGTACGCACGTAAAAAGTACGCGCATACTAATAGAAAAAACATTAAAAAGTGAAACAAAACTTTCTTCAAAAGTAGAAAAATTTGGAGACTGCATTACCAAATCTTTTTAATTGTTATTTTTAGGTTCCTTTTGTATATTTTTTTGCATTAGGCACGTTCGCCTAAAGATTTAGTCGTTAAAATAATTCATTGTTTGTTTAAGAATCTCTAAGCACTTCTTTTTCAAATATAATAGGTACTTACCTACCCTAAAAATGTTCTGTTTGGCTGTTAAAATGTAGAGCTTAATTTGGTTATTGTAGTTAAATATTAAAATTCAGTGGGTACTCTTAGGTGTCCTTACCCTATTTCATATTTCATAAAGTTGTCTTAATTTGACAATAATTTATTTTACAAAAAAAAATCCTTACTTTCATTGCTAAAACAAAACAATAAAAGACATCAAAACTTAATTCCGTATATGGAATGTTTTTCCAATTCCATTGTCACGAAATTCCTAATAAAGAGGATTCATAAAACGCGGGAGGTATGAGATGCGATGCGGTGGAGGGTTACAAGTTTATTTTTTAATTTCCTTGGGCCATTAAAGTGCTGATAGAAATACGAACAAAAGTATAATTGAAATTCACTTTTCAAATTAAATGTATGAAACAAAAATGACCGTGACATATGCGAGTGGGAAGCGGTTAATTAATTTTCACGGACAGCATTTTCATCCTTAGTCAAATAAATTTTTGACAAGTTCATAAAATTTATAATCCATTGTCAAAAAGAAAATTGCACTTCGGTGATTTTCGCATTAATATTTCCCTTATGTGCTCAAGTGTCAGATAAAATGAAAAGCCGGGGGGCTTCTTCATACATTTTTTTCCGTTTCGATAAACAATTGTGTTTCCGCCGAGAGAATTAAATTTATCAAATATTTTGTAAATCCCTAAATTCCGTTATCAGAAGCCGAGAAAATATTGACTTAAGTCGAGGACTTTTGCAACACCTACTTACGGGATAACGTTTACCTTAATTCTGTATTGTTTGAGTTTAGAAATATATGATAAATCGAGGCCGTGCAGTACATAAATAAACGACTATCGAGAAAGTCGCGATAATACTTAAATATTATTCAATTAAGTCTAAATATAAAATGCTCGAATCGACAAGTAACTTCAAAAATTCTATTTAAAACAAACAGTGATAACGGCGGTCAACAAATGTGTGGAGGTCGTTCAATAAGTAACTGGTCTTAAGTGTGCTAGGTTAGTAGGTAATATGTTCTGCAAGAGGGCGCCTTTTTTCGACTAGAAATTCTTTCCCAGGAATAGACGGGCGAATACCAAAGGGTATTAAAATATTTGAGAGTTAAGTCCTTTTTTTAAGGTCCTCCTATCTGCCTGTGACGTTTTATGGTGAACATTAAGAACCATTTACACTATGAAAGATTTCATTCATATGCTTATTAGTATTTCATTATTCCTTTTATAATAAGAAGACGAGTGGTGTACATTCAAATAAATTTACATACGGTCGGATAAGTATCTTTTGAGAAGGTTGTCTCTTAAATATTCGTTACGAGTTTATTCTTTCCGCCTGATTAATATTACTATTTCTGTGGACGAGGAAATTTGTACAAAAAATATTTCCCAACAATTTTTTTTCTTATCGCCGAAACTGCTTTCATTATCTTATCACGACGTAACAAGGCTCTCATTTATATACGTATTAGTTTAAACAGTGAATTACAGGCAAGCGAACATATGGTGATTCGAAATTTTATCGTGGGTAATAACACACAACTATCCGCATTCTCCCCCCCCCCCCCTCTCCGGCTGGTGAATTAGGGGTGTGCACAAAAATCCTAAAATCTTCCACTTATCATCGGCGCAATGGAAACTTTGAATTGTTACCAGCTTCCCCTCATACTTCTACACTTATCAAAGATACAGCGGCAACTTGCTTACATTGTAATAAACAAACAGGCCATATAGTAGGTACGCATAGTTCTAAAGGTTATGCTCGCCATGAATTATCGTTTATTTTCTTGTCACGTCATTAAGTTTGCGTTGTGGCTACTTTAATAAAAGGCGGTAGATTGGCTAGTAATCGGCCAAATTTGGATTAGTTTGGCTGTAACTTCTTCCGCCGTTCAGATAGCACACCGCGGTTTATGGTATTTTTGTAGGGTCTAAGGCTAAATAATGTTCCGCTTCCATTCATACCGCTATCGATATTTATTCCTAGAATAAATCTTATTCCCATGAATCGCAATATCCTGTTTTGTTGTTTAAAATGAGTCATATGCTAATACAATATTATAATTGCAACCCAAAAAAAGCAGTTCTTTTGTTAGTTATTGGCTGCAATTTTTAACTTGTTTATTACAATAAAAATTTATCTTTTGTTATTACGTGGCCGACCTTGGTTGCCCGAGAAAATTCACTTTTTTTCGCCGGACAAAATTGTTTAAAAATTGGTCGCGCGAAACCATGGCGGGACAAGGGGCGGATTATTTTTAAAAAGAAAAAAAACTCGCTCGATTATGTCACAATTTATCATTAAGTTCGTTTAAATTTTCAATAATATCCAATTTTTGTAAAAAAATATTCTCTGTACATTTTCCATTAAAACCGAGCCGTGTTTACTATTATTTCGACGACAAGAAATGTCGATGAAAAATTCAATTTAAACAAAAGAAGCACTGATAATTTTATATCAGAAATATTGTTTATTTATTTGACTCCTTGCTGTACGCATTTCTATAAATGGTTTTTAATGACCTAAGGAATTACCGCGTTGTGTTTCATATATGGCACGTTCCTATTTTTTTCAAATATTTAATTTAAAAATTGAATTAGAAGGTTAATTCACAAATATCTACAAATGGGCATTCTCGGCTATAATAATATACAAAATATCTAATAATTATTAAATACAGTTGAACTCAGTTGTAGCGACACCGGTTATAACGTTAAATTTTAACGGTCCCAGCGAATTGTCATAGAGTCAATGTAGAGTGAACGCACCTTTTCCGCAGGCTCAACCTGTGAGCAGTCTTTTCAGCTAGTATTTGATTTATTAAAAATATTTTGTACTTTAAGGGCATTAATGTGTTATAGTAATCGCCAAATAAGAAGTAGTTTTGCGTGGACGAAATCTGCGCGAACGCAGTAGAATATAATATTCAAGATATGAACTGAATCAATTCAAATCGTGCGCACACCCACGCAAAACTCCTTCTTGGTCTCTAATATGTTCTTCATCTTTCGATAACGAATTTGCAACCCAGAATCTTAAATTGGAATGATTACAAATTATTCTCTAACCGACGACCACAGCTGTTTCAAAACCAGTCCGTTGCGTGTATTTAATGATCAATTACATCAGCATGGATATTATAGATTGAATATTATATTTTAATCGTTGCAATATCAAAAAACCTTTTTTTTTACAAAAAAAGTACAGGGATTGGCATTAGGTGCACTAAAACTCTCATAATTTTTTTCGCCAGATCACAGAAATTATTAAAGCAACCGGAAAAAGTAATCGAATTGTAAATCAAAAATCAGGTATCACAAACGGTGACTGCCGTCATCTGGTAAAACTTGCATTTACTTACAAAATATATTTTTTAAATTTTATTCATGGAAATATGGTATTTCTAATGAATTTTTATATTAAAAGACCATTCAATTTAACATATCTCATTAAATGTTACCTGATACGATTGTTGTAATCTCGAAATTCTGTTAAAAGGCTGCCAACACGTGCGTTCACCCTAATAATTTCTCAGATATAGCGACACTCGGTTATAATAACATCAAAGATGACGTTATTTTAATTAAAAGTTCTTCTTGGACTTTTCAGAGTAAATGCAAGGTCCTCCAACGTTAACGGTCACCGCAAAAAATTCAATTTTGAAAATATTACTATGAAAATTTGGTCTGTTCAGTGTCGTTATAACCTGGTTCTACTGTAACAACTATCTGATGATTATTAAAAATACACAATACAAAACATACCATATTTCAATAATCTGCGTACGAATTGCGATAAGTTTTTGTGTAAATTTTAGTTTTCGACAAAAACCAAAGGTTAAATGTCAATTAGACAGTGATTAACGAAGTCAAAATAACGTGAACTATTTCAACAGGATGTTTTTTTCTAACACGAATTGTGTCCAATACAAATAACCTCAGGTTGAATATTAAATAATTTTTTTTCTTTCTCTATCCCATTAAAGAGGACGGTAAAATATATGCAAATTGAATCGGCATTATGAGAAAGTATTTAACATTACTGTCTTTCGCCATAGGAAAGTCAATTAGTTAATTCGATTATAAAATTGAATCGAGTTCAATGGCTCTTTTATTGAGTGAAACATTTATATTATTTTTATCTTGAAATAGTAAACTGCATGCACACACGTGCACTTTTGTATCATCCACCATTTTTCATTTGATAACGCAAATTCTGCCGGCCAAGCTTAGTTAATTGGATCATTGCTGGAAAGTTTTTTTCGGGCATGAAAAGGTTGGAAAAAAGTGATTTACAGTGCCCGTGAACATCCTGTATTACGACGCGTTGTTTCAAAAGGAAGATGGCAGGAAAAAAAACAGGAAGTGTGAAATGAAAAACTCTGGCACATGTTTAAAATATGTTATTCGTCACGAGTTTGTACAAATGGGTATTTTATCAGTGGCGTAACCGACCGCAAGGGAAGGAAACACGCCCGTGTTAGTTTCGTGTAATTTTTGGGGGCTCCAGTGCGCGAAACGTTGCTGTTGCTGTGGGGTGCGCGCATTTTCCCCTCTCAATTGGATTATTTTGTGTGTTCAGGTGTCGAGTGATTAGCGATATTAAGGTAAAAATAGAAACGCGCGTCGACAATTTTTAAAAAAAATAATAATAAAACAAGCTG
Source organism: Dascillus cervinus (assembly GCA_949768715.1). Lineage (NCBI taxonomy): Eukaryota > Metazoa > Arthropoda > Insecta > Coleoptera > Dascillidae > Dascillus > Dascillus cervinus. Next base: position 7,582,361 of record OX458323.1, read on the forward strand.
ACGTAAGCTAGGAAGAGCGATACGGCACTTTTTTATGTTTACGTTATGGATGGTCACTGGCGTATTTTTAGATTTGTATTCGAAACTTTTTAATGTTCGAATTTTGCATCTGATAGGCGTCCTTGCCGGCGATTTTTTTTGCAATCGTTTTTACCCAACTTTCTAATTAAAAATGTCAAGTCCGATATGTTCAAAATGTTTGCGTTTGAAATGTTACGTTTCGTTAACAATATCCTCCTTTGTAATTCGTTTAATTAGTTGTTTGTTTCAAGCGTGTGTTTGCGTATGTAATTTGTAAAAACTGATAATTATCTAAATAGGTACAGCTTCATTATGACCTAAGGCCATATATATGTGGCTGAAATTACGTCATCCAGCGTTTACAATTAAATTGATCACCGTTATAAGTAACTTGCCGCTTTTACATTATTTAGAGCTGAGTTATTTTTTTTTAATTGACAAAGTTCGTAATAAGTGAGACGAGCAGCACGATTTTCGGGGACTCGGCATTGAAACCTTGGAAATCGATTGCGGCTCGAACAGGTTGTTGTCGAACTCCCTTACGAATAAATTTATAGTCGATAAAATGCATTGAATAATTAAATCAGATTTATTCGAGTAATTTAGAAGTGGATAGTGATTAATAATAAATGATTGCGATTATAAGGAAATCATCGTTTCGACTTTCGTAAAAGGTGAAATGTTTTCCGCATTAGATGCACTTTTAGGTAACATAACGCAGTTAAAAATGTCTAACTTTTTTTTTATCTATTTTTCTTAGATAATGATAATTCGAATTAATATTTTTTAAAAGAACGTATAAAAGAGAGTTTCATGAGTTGTAAATAATCTTTGGCACAACTTCATGCCGAAATGATAACGCGAAGCGGAAAAATGTTGTTTATCGTTTTTAACTTGAAAATCTCAAAAATATACGTTTTATCCGCAATGTTTGTATAAATAAATATTGACATTAAATTTTATTATCGAAGTATGTAATCACATCCTTATTTATCGTATAAGGCAAAAGTGGACACTTTAAGCTACCTACTTACCAATAAAAAAAAAATCAATTACTTTTTTAATTGCATTTGTCTCACTAAACATAAGATTTATATCCTAATCCTACCGCGTGACGACATTTGTCAATTTTGTGTTCAATATCATACAGGATCCTCCAACGTTAATATCCGCCCCCAAAAACAAACCTCAATGTTGTAGATATTACCATGATACAAGTATCATGGATTTGCTATGATTATTTTTTAATGATTTCATTAACCAATCGTTTAACAGTATTTGGGGACACGTGTTTAATTCTGTCCAATCACAATATTATTATAGTGAGAATAATCTAGTTACATTATTCTCCCGAGAATATTTTCTAGTATTTTGTTTTTGTCAGTTGACAACGCATTTTTTAAGTGTATAATGAGTTAAATTGTTAAATTAAAAGAAATAATATTAAAAAGCTGTATTTTTTATTTAAACATTAAAAAATAATCTTTTGAATACCACTTGCGAGTGCGAATTAATTAGAAAATAATTCTCCAGTTTTTTTCTCTGTCGAATTATTTTCAATTTATTCTCACTCTCTTATGATATTTATTACCGATGAAAATTTAGCTGTGCATTAATAAACTACGAACTGATGTTAATTTCGTTTTCAGTTATTATCATTTCGCGTCGAGTAATTTTTCATTGATTTTTTGAGCTTTTCTTTTCATCAATCTTTTATTTATAATTTTTTTTTGTGTTCGCCGTTATTTGAATTAGCAATCCTGTGATGTCAGTAAGACATGTTATTTTACAACTTTTAAGTCATAACCAATAAATCAGGTAAGTGTTGTAAAATCACAAAGCTATTTGAAGAAACATGTCTTCGGAAATGCTATTCGCCACGTAAATCTTTGTTGGAAGTTTTCATGATTTTATTATAAATCGATTTTTAGGCTAAAATGCGTTTAAAAAATTTAAACAAAAACTTTTTTGTGATCTTCAAATTATATCAGAAAATTATAATTGTTTTCATCAGATTGCAATCAAAAGTGTACTTTATATTCATCACATAACTTACATCTGGCAAAAATAATATTTATTCGGATTATTTGCACATAAAAGAGCCAATTTTCAATGACACATGCTGTTTTTGCAAGAAAATATGCAAATTCTCAATTTTAAAACGCAAGTTAACTCATTAAAACAATGTAAAACAACGCAATAATTTTTGCAAGTGCTGGAAATAAATATATTCGTTCATTTGTTTAATGAAAACCGCATTAAACCCTGCATCGTTTTCTTACAATAACAACACTGGCCAATACTAAAAATATCTCAATCTTAATGTGCAAGCCGTGGCAAAAGGTATCTCATTAAAACGAAATAAAACACCGGAAAAATTCTTGCGAATGTTGCAAATAAATATGTATATTCACTCATTTGGTTAATGAAAATCGCATTAAAATTGGCATCGTTTGTGATTTTCGGAATAAAACACTTGTCGACACTTGAAATAAAAATTTCAAAGTCTATTTTGAGCTACAGCCAACACAACTAGGAATCAAACTCAATCAAAAAATGCTGTACCTGCTCTCTGCCAGGGAACACTTTGTTTCTCCTGAAAACATGGGCATGTGTTATTTTTGAAAGAAACCCGTTCCCATATATCACATTTAAATATTTTTTGAAGTATGATTGTTGTTGAAGTTGAAAAAATAAGTAAGTACAAGTATTATTACTCCGTCGAAACTAAATTGGTAAGTAAAATTTTAACAAAAAAGTTGTTTTTGTCAATTATCTTAGGTCTACTGTTTAGGTTGTTGTTAAAATTTCGTATGGCTGTTGAGGTCGTCTTTAACGATAATTTTATTGATAGTAATATCAATTTATTTTAATTATTGTCTCTCATTCAAAAAAGTTCTAATGCGCCGCTTTAGTGATGTAACAAAAAAAAAAAATGCTAATAGAGAATTCATGTTAACAAAAATTAAGCAATTATGACAAGTTCGTGGGTTATCGCTTACAAAAATATCGTTATTTGTTCTTCGAATAAGATCTACTTTGCTAATAAGAAAGACATTGAAAAAAATATGTTCCAAGGAGAATATTGAGCAATATAATTTTTCTAACACAGTGAAATGTGGGAATCCGTCTTTTTTGGGTTTTACGTTTTTTTATAAAAAATGATATCCGGGTATTTATGAAAAACAAAATGCTGCCAAGCGCAAACTTGGGTTTTACAAATATTTAATTGGTTAATTTATTGATTGAATCGGTCGCTTATTTGAAACAAATTTATTCTCCATTTTGCTAAAGTATTAAAAACCAGCTATTGTGTTCGGTTTTTGAAATTATGATTTTTAAATCATACGTTTTTAATTAAGAAAATTCAAAATAAAAATTACAGATTTTGTTTTAAAGTAATCTTACATTTTTGTATTTTTTATGTTGCTTGAACTTTTAATAAATGTATTATTTTACAACTAACAATTTAATTCTGTTTCAATTTAAAAAAAAGACAAATTTGGATCAACACTCTGTTATAATGGATGGACCTGCAAGTTCATTATAACCGAGTTCTGCTCTACTTATAGTTTTTTTTTTTTTTAAAGCTCACCAAAAAAATAGTTTCTATATAACCGTCTAATTGAATAAAAAGAGGTGAACACCAACGTGATCGAAAGCACAATATCGCGAATTCGAACTTTCCGCAATCTAAACAGCGCTATGAAAAATAGATACTTCTAAAATCCGAACAGTTCTGACAAGACTCAGTCATTAATTTTGCTGAATCGATGACGTTGTTTATACGATTTTTTTTTTTTTTTTAGAGACCAAGCATTTAAATTCCACGCAGATGGAATGAAACAAAATTGAAGAATTTTGCTCCGTTTAAATTATGTTATATTTCAGTAATCCGAACACAGCCTGGTCCTAATTAGTTTGAATTAGCGAGGTTATACTGTATTTTGTTAAATAAGTAAATAAAGCATATTTTCTGCTTGTTTTATTCACTGCTCGAGAGTATTTATTTGTGTATCATAAATTATGTTGTAAATAGCATTTATAATTGGTTGTAGTTTTGGTTGTAACTTGTACATATTAAGTATAACAAATAAATGTCAGAGTGGAAATATTGTTTACACGCAAGCATAATATTTATAACTTGATTTGTTAGGCGGATTTTACTGGTAAAATTATATCTGCAAGTTTATGCAACTGCAATTAATTAATTGGTTTCACTTAAAAGTTGCATAAAAAGAAAATTTAAAAATATGTACGTATAAGTGGTGACATTTTTAATTTCCCACGTTCACTAAAAGTCACAATAATGCCTCGGAATTTTAGTTATTACTGAAATTAGATAGCAAGACCAATGGCTATTTTCGAAATACCCACATATCAACCTTCAAAAGAAAGCAGGGAAAATATTTCAATTATATCGAAATGAATGCGTTTCTATTGAGGAAGTGAAAATATTAATGAATATTTGACATTTGTGCGGTTTTCGTGCGAAATTAGTCGCATATGAAAGGTACAGAAATGATCCGAAGAAATATTTGCTTGTTGTTTCCGTGAATTTCGTTGCAACCGCGATGCGAAAAGCTGAATTCCACGGGTTGGTGTCGAGGAAAAAACTTGAATGGCATTTGTAATGCATTTTGAATCGAAATGTACTTATACAAGTCTGAGGGAATAAATCAATCAGAAAAAGGTTGGAAATGATTCATTAAATTTTTTGAAATTCCAACAATGGCAGGACTTGTTTCACTTGAATGAATCGCGGTACTGATACTTGGAATTGTGGAATTCAATTATCAGTTCGTAACTGTATAAATTTATTTTTTCCGATCGGTTTCAGCGGTAGCGCGTTGTTTATAGTCCGGGCGTCTGTTTAACTCGTTAATTTAGGGGACTTGATTTTTTCTCGATATTTCGTTCCTGAGGCTATCTCGTGTGTGACCGTGACGAGTTCATTCATTCGATACAAGAGATACAATTTTACTTGTATCAGGTGCATAAATATAAAAGCTACGGTACAAGGACAAGGTGCTGCGGCCAGTTGATGCGTGGCTTGCATTATAATGGCTCGTGGCAGGCCCTTTCGGCATTTCAACGTGTATTTATTAAACCGGCGCATTTGAACGAGCTATTGTTTATTGTTGCAGGTGCGACGTCGGTAGCGACATGGCTCGTCGGACCCGACGATGGTGAGCAAAGAAGTCATGAGCTTTTGCGACCCGTACCAAGAGTTCGAGCTCTACTTGGAACAGGCCAAAGTAAGTAATGGGGCTACAGCTGTGCGGTTGATGTCAGCAGCCCGTGGGAAAGCGCACATGAGGCAGCCACTATTTAATTGCTCCACAAATAAACTATTTATAAATTAACGCATCATTACATTATTTCTTTATTTTCTGACATTCTTACACAACTTCTACGGCGTACGCGCATTTATGACATTGAAAATCTACCCCTCCGTTTGCCCCGGGTCACGAAAAACGGATCGAAATGCACAACACGGTTTGCATTGCGCTGCAGCAAAATCCACCGGGGTTCTTCCACATACAGCGGTTCGGTTCGGTAATTCGGATCCTTTTTCGCGCGCTTTACCCAAAACTTCAGGCCATTTGAAACGTGATATTCGTCCGGTCGGATCGGACCCTACAATAAATCATTGTCATAATAGAAGATGCACGAACGGTATGGGGTAACGTCACCTTCTCGTCGCCTTCAATACAAGTCAAACTTAAAATTACGAAATATAGAGCGAGGAACTTCATCATCTATCCGACACTTTTTAAACGCGACTGAATTTTTCCTCGAATCGGTCAGCTTTTAAACAAGGGTGGTCGATAGCCGCTGGTTACTCAAGATTAGAATCGGGACTTTGAGAATACACTGTGTCAATAATACTTGATTGCATTCCGCTCAAATGCAACGTGTTTTTAATGTAGTGAACGATAAAAATCGCGCTTGCATTTTGTGTGACCGCGTTTGCAGGCATTATAATATCTGGGGACAGGTGTGATTGCTTCAATTTTTTTTTTAATTTCAGAATGAAATCACACGAGTGTTCGAAACGGGAAATCTCGATTTTAAGCCGGAATCGTCGAAGAATGCTGCCGAGGCCTGGTCCGACGACAATGCATGCGAGAAGCCGAAACAAAATTCCCAAATTAACGAATGGGAAGCGGACAACTTCCTGACGCATTTCGATACAATAATCGCTTCCGATATAAAAGAACTGTTGATCCGGTATAAATTGCGGCAAAATGACTCGCTCGGCGAAGACAGCGAAATTTTTAATTTTAACCACGAGGTACCTGAAGATGCCATTCCTAGCGGCGATGGAACGTCCGAAATTCCTGCCAGTTTAATTGTGAGCGAATTAAACGGCTCATTATCGACTTTAAATTCTTCGGTAAGGCTTTGAAAGAAACTGATTTTACAATATTTACGGTAAATTTTTGCAGGAACCCATCGAGATAACATTAAACGACTATCACTCGGTGAATGCGGTTACGCAAACGTCACCGTCGCTGTCGCAGAGTTCCACAAATTTGACGTGGGCATCCGGCTCATCTTCCCCGTGCCTCACGTCCACTTCCGAAGTGGACGTTATCGACGAAGACGGTCAGTCTTCGAGCTGCTCAGAGGATGCCGACCAGAAGACGGAAGCGTGGACGCGTCGTCAACAGGATTTGGGAAGTAAATCTTCGTCGGCACCTGTACTGAAGAAGGTGATCACCAAGGTTAGTGGCGGAATTCAGGCATACGCTCTTTTGAGTTTTATCAAGTTATCCAAATGAGTAATCATGCATAATTGATTATGTGATTCCAGGTGAGCAGGCAAACCCGCTCGCAGTCGGACCGGCATCTAGCTGGTGAGTAGATAGTTGAAGTATGTCCGTCCGAATCAGAGAGTACAAGTTTTTCCGTAGTCTAAGTGTTAAAGTGAATGACAATTGGCCGGTGCGAAAAGCTGAGCAGCTATGGAGGCAGATGAGAGCGCACAAAATTGCAGGTCGGTGGATGGCTGCTTGTCTGTCTGCCTCCTGCCCTCAGGTACTCAATTATTATTTATTTTCCAATTGTTACAGAAATCGAAGCGGCGGAAGCATGCAAATGGCTACGGGCGGCGGGCTTCCCGCAATACGCTCAAATGTACGAAGGTGCGAATTCAATCCCATTAAATTTATTAACAAATTTCATTATAAAAAATTGCAGATATGCAATTTCCGGTCGACGTGACGGCCGCCCAACAGGACCATCCGATGTTGGAACCGGCCGTTCTGCATTCGTTATTCCGCCGTCTGCAGGCCCTCAACCGTTGTGCCAAGGTTCACCAGCAGCGGGTAGCGCACATTGACGATTCCGAAGATGAACACTGCGCACTTAGCGATAATTGGACGTATCAGAGCGATCTCCGGAGGTGGTCGCGGAATTGCCAAAACATGCAGATTCGTAAGTCCTGGCTTTTGCCCTCAGTGACCTTACAAAGTGCGCAATTTTAGCAAACATCGAGGAGCAGAGCAACAAGGAGTGGTGGTGCAGTAATCAAAATGAAGGTGGTGATCATTTAGCGGACAGTCCAAAAGAAAGATTGCGCCGCGCCGCTTCTACCAAATTTCGACGACGCCGAGATGGACTTGTCATTAGCGACAGCGGTTCTAACGTGCTCGACGTACTTTCGAAACAATTGAACAACTTAAATTCTGAAGAGGATGTTCACGTATCCGATACGGAATGCAATTCTAAAACTAGCAGGAGACGCAAAACTAGATCCCTAGATAAAAGCGATACGTTATTGCCGTGTTCGCCGCATCATACCGATAGGTATTTTTCGATCTTTTTTTTTTTTTAAATTATTTTATTGTGCGACAGGGTTGTTTGGCAAAACATAACAAAAACGGCTCAGCCAACGGGGGAAAGCAGCTTAACCCTCGAAGAGGGTGGCAGGTCCATCGGAAGTTTATCATGCATCCAACTTCTAGTTTTGCAGAAGTTAGCGCTTCTTAAATTGACGGCCCACATGGAAAAATATTGCCCTTCGCATCGAACGGGATGGAACTGGGAACTACCAAAATTCATGCGCAAAATGAAAACTCCTATATACCGAGGTACGTTTTTGTTAAATGTTGATGTTTTAAAAAAAAAAAAATTATTTAGAAAAATTAGTGTTTGGTGTTCCGCTAAGCGTCACTTTGCAAAGAACAGGACATGCATTGCCTAAGGGTATTCAGGAAGCACTGCGCTGGCTTTTGCAAAATGCCGCTGATCAAGTTGGACTATTTCGAAAACCTGGAGTTCGTTCTCGAATACAGGCTTTGAAAACCATGGTGGAAACACAGGGAGAAAATTTAAATTTTACCGACCAACAGGCTTATGATGTTGCCGACATGGTTAAACAGTATTTCAGGGAGCTACCGGAGGCGCTTTTAACAAACAAATTTTCAGAAACTTTCATTTTAATTTTCCAATGTACGTGAAAATATTTTGATCAACAAATTTCTTAATTACGGTTTTTTCTAGACATACCTCCTGCTTCAAGGCGCGAGGCAATTTTATGTGCGTTATTATTAATGCCGGATGAACACCGTGAAGTTCTGCAGGTCTTGCTAAATTTCCTTTCCAGTGTCGCAAAAAATTCAACTGTTAATCAAATGAACGACAGTAATTTAGCAGTTTGTTTTGCGCCGTCTTTATTTCAGTATAGCCAGGTGACGCCTGTTAAACAGGCCCTTGGCTCACCCCATCCCAAAGAATTGGCTGAGAATCGTGCTGGTCATGAATGTCTTCTCTACCTCATAAAAAACAATGAAAGTTTGTTTAGTGTAAGTGCCATAAAAAAATAAGTCCAATTAGTATTTAGCCCAGTCAATTTATACAGCCGACCTTGCAGTTCTTATTTTTTAATACGTTGTTTTTGAGGAAATGGTTAGTTTCTTTGCTACCAGTCACGATTCGTATTTAACCGCCTCATAGGCCAAGCAATAAAGCATATTTTCATGACATAAATACTACCCGGAAACCGACTGTGAGATTACATATAGGACAGTTAGTAGATGAATTCTGCATAATTTCCCACTCGAGGACCATAATTTTTAATTTGTTATAAACAATTTACAAGAAAAAATCGTTTTTTTTAGTTCTTTGCTTGTAAAATGGAAACTAATGAAGCAATCTTAATGTTGTCAATAGGCGAATTGTAGAGAATTAAATTACGAAGAGAATGAGAGGCCGAATGTCCCGATCGAATAATTAGAACCGAAGAAAACCCGGAAAACCCGGAAAATTCAGTGTTTTTTTAAAAAATTCACAATTCCGACATTTGTTAATTTTAAGAACTGAAACTTTGCACAACAGATAGCTATTTATATGTATTTTATATGTGAAAAACCCCGATTCTGTCGGACTAACGGTTATTGCACAATCATTTCAATTTTTTTCTGCGATATTTTCCCGGAGGGCTGCTTGCTCCTGTGGTTGTCCGATTTAAATTTTAAAAACAGAATTGGAAACTAGACATGCACCGAAACAAAACGTGTATTTTCGATTTTCCATAAAATGCAACGAAATAGCTGAATAAAGGTCGTGAATATGAGTAAAAACGGCCGACTCCGCAAAACGGTCGAGTAGTGGGGGAGACCGGCCGCTGAAGGGAAACTTTTTATATAAGAATAAAACCGGGCTGCGCTTCCCCTCACGGGCTGTCACCCCCCACTACTCGACCACTTTCGCAGGGTCGGCCGTTTTTACTCATATTTATGGAAAATCGAAAATGAACGTTTTGTTGCTGTGTACGTCTAGTTTCCAATTCTGTTTTTAAAATTTAAATCGTACAACTACAGGAGCAAGAAACCCTCCGCGAAAATATCGCAGAAAAAAAATTAAATGGTGATTGTGCAATAACCGTTAGTCCGACAGAATAGGGGTTTTGCACACATAAAATACATATAAATAGCTATCTGTGTGCAAAGCTTCAGTTCTTAAAATTAAAATATGTCGGAATTGTGAATTTTTTAAGAAAACACTGAATTTTCCGGGTTTTCCGAGTTTTCTTCGGTTCTAATTATTCGATCGGGACATTCGACTTCTCATTCTCTTCGTAATTTAATTTTCTACAATTCGTCTATTGACAACATTAAGATTGTTTCATTAGTTTCCATTTTACAAGCAAAGAACTAAAAAAAAAACGATTTTTTCTTGTAAATTGTTTATAACAAATTAAAAATTATGGTCCTCGAGTGGGAAATTATGCAGAATTCATCTACTAACTGTCCTATATGTAATCGCACAGTCGGTTTCCGGGTAGTATTTATGGCAAATTATGACATTTATTTTGCTCTGTTGCTTGGCCTATACGTCAATAGTAAGAAACAGACTTTGCAGTTTTGAAAGACCTGTGCGAAGTGCGCAATTCCCCTACAAACTGCGAAATATTGGCACTTGTTATTTATTAATTCCAGTCCAGAGCTTTCGGAGAAGCTTATTCAAAAATTGTCAATTTTTTTACAAAAAGTGAACTTTTTACTGCCCCGATATTTAGCAATTGGAAAAAATTGTCAATTTTTGAAGAGCTGTTTTTCGGAAAGTACTGGAAGCACGGAATTGAATTGTAACAAATTTCATCTACAGTACAACGTCACTAATCCGGACAGATAGTTTTCTCCGGATTATAGAAGGTATTTTAAAAAAGCAAAAATAATGCAAATAAAATATCAGGATGGTCCATCGCGTAGCATTTTTGAGATAAAACCTTTCTTTACTAAAGGAAAAATTTTGAAAACTGGAAATAATATTTTTCAATTGCCAAACTACAACATGGGCAATTTTGTTTTTTTAATTAAATGAGTGTGAAAATTTACTTTGATAGGGATTTAATAACAAACTATTAAAGCTATCAGGAATTTGTTTTTGCAATATCACCTCCGTTACAGTGTAGATTTTAATAATGGGCAAATTGGCATTTAGATCTTCATAGTAACTGAATAAATCGTATTCTAATATCGTCTTAGTGTATTGAAGGCAAAAGCCTTAAATTACACTTTAAAAACGTCTGTCATAAAAACATTTGCAGAAGACCATCTAGCATAAAGTAACAAAGTAACAATATCCAGCTACTATTATTTTTCGATCTTCCAAGAGAACAGTTTTAAGCACTTATTAATTTAAAATCGATGGCTTTATCAAAATTTCAAATTTCAAATTACCGCATGTCTGAAATAGCGAAGTTGTACAGGGTGCGCCAAGTTGTGCCTCCACCCCGAAAATCCAAACTGCTAATTATGTGAGGGTACCCAAATTTTATATACTTAATTGAATATTAATGGGCTTCTTATTTCGATATTTTATTTATTTTTAATAATTTTTAATGTCGTTACGAGTTTTTTTCGCTTGATGATGACAGTTAATACTTTTATATATTTATTTTTTGATACAATGTTCATTATGCAATTTCGCACTACACCATTAAATTCAAATTCCAAAATATATTTTAATGTTTCAAGAGAATCCAGTTTAATCTTTCAACACTGAAAATTTGATGAATTTATGACAATTTCTCGATAATGGAGTGACTAGCTGTGGTCAGAACCTTTTCCTGACAGTTATTTATGATATTCTATAAACCCATCGCAAATACAGGCAAGTTTCACAGTGGCTGGTAAGTGTTTTCTTTACATGTTATTAACCATCGTACCATAACTATTCAAATTATTTATAGTGGTAAAACTTGTAATACTGATTTACCGGATAGTAAAACGGTTAATTATTATTATTAATGCCATTGTTTGAAGTTAACCAGAGGATATTTCACTATTCGAATTGTAAAAATAACGTTGCTGCCCTGGGCATTTTAACCTAGACGCTCCAATTGCGAGAAGGTCGGTCATAAGAGCCTCGGTTTTCGGTGTCCGCAGTCTGTTGTCCACATAATTTATAATTGTCGAACCAGGAGGTTGTAAATTAAACGATATTTGCTACTCGTTGCGTAAAACTGCGATTTACTTGAAATCTAATTAATATTTTTCAATTCTGATTTGAGTCTTCAGTTCTAGATGTTGGAATGAACATCATAGCGTGGAGAATAAAATTTGCAAATCTAATGTAAATTAGGTGTTTTTTAATTTTAGGGCATTCTGTGAACAATCTTTAAAAAACTTTAAAAAAAAAAATTGACCTGAGCACACTTTATGAAATTGTACACTGCAATTTGCATGGTTTTACCTAGGAAAACCAACTTTTAAGATTCAACCCTTGTGGTAATCATTTGATAACAAGAAAATTGATTTTTTTAAAATCTTAACACACTTTATGAAAATGTGGATCCTAACAAGTCGGAAAAAAAAACAAAACAAAAAAACAAAACAAAAAAAATTGACCTGAGCACACTTTATGAAAATGTACACTACAATTTGCATAATTTTACCTTGAAAAACCGACTTTTAAGATTCAACCCTTGTTGTAATACAGGGGTGGCCAACCCAAATGATCTTGCGGGCCACTTTGGAAATGCATCATAACTCCGCGGGCCACATATAAAATTATATATCCTCATATTAGATTTAGACCCACTATAGACATTTTTTGGAGTAAAAATTTGAAACAATGAGTTATTATTTTTGTGTATTATTTGTGTTTGTTAAAGTGTGATTAATCTCGCGGGCCAGAAAAATGGTCAAGGCGGGCCCCGCATGCGGCCCGCGGGCCGCGGGTTGACCACCCCTGGTCTAAAGGCTAATATCTAATACGTATGCTGTATAAGTTTTGTTCTTTTAATGTAATATTTAAGGCCAAAAAGTGGGGTGGAGGTAAAACTTGGCGCACCCTGTACTGTAATTTAAAAAAGGAATGAATAACTTTTTCTGTGTGACGCATAATTTAGGAAATATTGAACAAAAGCCGAAACAAGTGCAAATATTTCGCTGTTTCTTGGACATTGCGCAGCTCGCACAAGTCTTTGGAAGCTGCAAAAGCGATTTCTTACTATTGGCATAAATCCCAACAACGCATTAAAAAATGAGAGGCCTTTTTTATATATAAATGTGTAAACATATGTATAAACTGCTCAATTTTTGAAATTACTGTAGCACGAAATTTCCGTAGGGGAGCGCGAGTAAAGATGTTTACACATAAAAAGTTACCTAATTTGATGATCACACAATAACTTTGCAGATTCCAAAGGAATTACTTAATCAGTGTAAATCCAGCGAAATTAAAGAAAGCGTCGTGGTTCATTTATTTGACTTAGGTGCGGAATTGAGCGGAGGTTGGCGTGAATATATGAAAGAGTGTCAAAATGCCTTGTTGAAGGAAGCCCGAGAGAAAGGGCGTGGGTGGATAATAGTACCGTGCAATCATTCCAGAGTAGAATTAGCATTTAAAAAGGTAGCTGATGGTCATCCATTACGCTTGTGGAAAGTGAGTGCTGATATTGAAGCACCTCCCTCAGAAGTTCTGAGGAAGATTTTGAGGGAGAGACATGTATGGGACGATGAGCTTCAATCCACAAAAATAGTTTCACAGATGGACAAGCAATGTGAAATCTTCCATTATGTTCGAAGGAATATGGTTTTCCTTCCTTACGAAGATTATTGTGTCCTAAGAACCTGGAAAACTGACCTACCAAGGGATGCTTGTTTAATTGTGGAAACTTCTATTGAGTTTACAGATGCTATAAACATTCCTAACTGCGTCAGAGGGATTATATTCGCTTCAAGGTACCTTATTGAACCATGTGGTTCAGGAAGATCTAGGCTTTTGCATTTAGCCAGAACTGACACAAGGTAATTTAATTGGGATTTTTTAAAAAGTATTAATTTCTTTATTGCAGGGGAAGAATGCCAGAGTGGCATCACAAAAATTTCGGGCATGTTTGTGCCCTACATGTAGCTAATGTCCAAAATTCCTTTCGTCAAATGACAAGTGGTCCAGAAAGTAAAGTTTAAAATACCAAAGATATATGGTGATTACAGAATGGTATTTTTTTGTGTCATAATTAACATCGTGACTCCAGTCAGTGTTAATACTAGTCACATATATGTATTTGTTGTACTCCATATGTTGTCAATTTATGTATAATTGTAGGTGTTTTGATCCAACCTACTTCTTCATAAAGGTTGATGGTGTATGTGTAAATTTTAAAGTAGTTTTAGTACCTACGTTCAAGGTATAAATAGATGGAATGGTCAGACTGGCCAGTATTGTTACTACAATGTATGCCCAATTTTTTAACATTACCGCTGTTGCATCACATTTTAAAAATAAGCCAAATTTTATTGAAGTTTCTTCTATAGGATTTTATTGCTATTATATATATTTTTTTATGCCTAAAGTTTAAAGTGTATCGTATAAAAAAATAAATATTTTTAATACTTTCTGCTTTTCATTAGAAAAATTGAAGACCTTCCAGCAAAAAAGTGTTATCTGTATTTTTCCATTTTTTCTCAATCTCAAAAGTTTCAAAAAAGTTGTATGTACTGCCTGTTTACTAAGCATGCGGTAAAAATTCAGAAAATTATTTCTTGGGTTATTTTAAGATTTTTGTCCTTCGATTGGATGCATGATAGTCATTTTCAGCAGTTTTTGTAGATTAATAATCGTTACATGTAATATGAAGTCATAAATTTTTTTTTTCCGAAAAGCACTCATCGCCCTGTATCTTAGAAACAAAGCGTCTTTCCCAAAATCATCAAAGGAGAAAAAAATCTTCAAATAACCCAACAAATAATTCCCTGAATTTTTGCCGCTCGTTTAGTAAACACCCTGTATATAAAGTCAACCCCCTTCGAATGATTGTTGCAACCCCCAAATTTTTAAATAGGAAGTAGGGGCTTGTGATACCTCATTTGAAAGATCTCTTCATACTCTATTCAAAAATGCTATGGTTTAAAAATTTGTGGCAAAAGTTAACAATAAAAAAAATTAATCTCTTTGACGAGGCAAGCAAAAACATACAGATCTCGTCAAATATTGTCAATATGGAAAATAATATGATGTTACTTTTAAATAATTAATGAAAAATTGCATACAAGTTTCCCAGGTAATCGAACAATTTGCACATTAGTGCTCTCTTCTACACATACCTCATCAAACTGTAAAAATTTTAATGTATTCCATATCTTGAACATATTTGAATGTTTTTATAGCAAATGAGTGCATATGGCACAAGAAGTTTTACCGAAAACATGGTATTTCATATTACCGGGTATATTTTATAATTCCCGCCGTTACTCTATTAATATTGTAAAAACCATGTAGGTTATATTACAAAACAAACGAAATTATCCTTTAAAATTGTTCTTCGCAAAAGTCGCCATTTTGTTGATTCAGTTTGTTACATTCAGCACAAATTAACGCAGCTTAATTTTTTGACATTTTGATTTGGTAAGTGTTTAAATTCTCTAATATATAGTGAAATATAGCTTATTGCGCACGATTTTATTGAAACTAGCTGAAAACTCGATAAATCATTGCGATTGCGCTAAAATCCAAGTGTCATAACTAACCTCACTTTTTTTTATGTAAGATTTTTTATAAAATGGAAAAATCCGGACTAGCGAGTTCTTTGCCCATTTTAGAAAGCTCTCAAATAGATAAATTTGTGTCACCTCCAATTAGTCCTCCATCCTCGTCCGCGCAGTTAACCAACCGGTCCAAATGTCAGGGACGCAAACATTTTGTTATTGCGATTATCCGATTTCTTCGAGACGAATTAGACCATAGCGAATGTCTACCAACTCAGCGAATGAGCTTGACTTGCGCTATACAGTCATTGGAATATGCTTATAAAATGGAAAATGTACATGAGGACGCAGCAACCATGGGACCAACCGTTGATTTATGGAAAGTCTACATGTATCCAAAGATTCATCAAGTAAATTCGACCAAATAAAAACGACCAATTCTTACTATTCTTTTTCAGGTAGAGATTATGACTGTGGCCGATGAAGATTCTTGCCAGGCAAAAACTTTCAAAGAAATTGGAATAGATTTAATGAAAAATGGTAAAACTTGTGCAGCAATTGATTTCTTCAATAGGTAGGTCGAATATTTTATCAATTTTTAAAAATCTTTTGAAATTTTTGTTTTTTGCAGAGCTGTGCACTTAAATCCCAATTACTTTAAGTATTATTACCTGAGGGGTTGGTGCTACCATAGAATCTACAGATATGAATCGGCCATGGAAGATGCCCAACTTTCCCTACTTCGTCACCCTGAACATTCAGATTCTTATTGTCTTTTGGGGTATGCATAGTTGGTGTCAAAAAACTACCATTACAAATTTTAAATTTCAGTTCTAGTTATTATCAGATGCGAGCGTTTGAAAAATCTATTGACTGCTTTATACAGGCATATCGTTATGATCCTGAAACTTCTTTCTACAAGTTGATGGCTTATTCAGTTCACGATGAACTAGTTGTTTGTAAGTGCAAACAGAATTAAGTTTTACATAAACTTCTTTTGAATTCAGAGATTTCTAGATTTCTTTTACCATTACAAACACATTCATTTTTTGATATTCCAGATAATAAGAAACGTTCTTCATATCGATATACCCGCACCGATGCACAATTTAGCAAATCCATAAAAGAGAAAGACTTGTCCTACATGTAAGTAACAGACAAATCACATCTGAAACTAATTAGTCAATTCCAGAGTTAACGATGACTTTCCCTACATCTCACGTGGCTCTACATGTAATTTTGAAATTGTTCGTCGATTGTATGTAAATGTTCTTTTTATACTTCATTGATTTTATCGGTGAATTTTTTCAGCGGCAGGGAAATTATCCGTGAAGAGTGGAGAAGTAAGAAGGGTAAGAAGCCAATGAAATCTCTTAGCGCTCATGTTGTTACACAGCCTCGTGTACCAGCAAGCACTGGAGCTGTTAGTCGCCACTACATTCCTGAACTTCCCTGGACAGCACGATACAAGACCAATACGTATGCTAAGGGAACTAAGATTGACGATTTCGGGTCCAAACCCTTTTCGCCTATTAAGGCTAAAGTTCCTGGTTATAGGCCTGACGATCGTGGGCCGAAACCCTCTACTACCAGAAGGTCTAGCCGTTCTGGTTTTAGATCTGGCGATCGTGGGCCAAAACCCCGTACTACCGGTAGGTCTGAGGGTCGTGATTCCAGGGCTCGCAATCGTGGGTCAAAACCCCTTACTACCGTTAAGTCTGAGGGTCATGAAGCCAGGACTCGCAGTCGTGGGTCGAAACTACTTACTACCATTCAGCCTGAGGGTTCTGGTGTTAGAGCTGGCAATCGTGGGCCGAAACCCCTTACTACTGGTAGGTCTGACAGTCCTGGTTTCTGGGCTGTCAATCGTGGGCCGGAACTCCCTAATGCCTTTTGGACTACCTATTGGTCTGAAGATCCTGGTCTTAGAACTGGCAATCTTGGGCCCAAACCCCATATTACTATTAGGTCTGACAGTTCTGGTCAGTTGAAGAAGACTGCTGTAAACACCAAAAGAATCCTTATTGAATCGAGTGACTCTGACAGCTCAATTGAAACCGTTGTTAAAAATGTTGTTTAATTCTTTAAATTTTGATAATTATGTATGTGAGACAAATTTCCAGTAAATGTTATTTTCATTAAAGTTTCGGTTTGATAAAACTTGTTTTTTATTTCATGGGAGTATCATTTCGACCAAACCAACTCTTTTTGAGGGTGTTTTGCAGTAGC
The DNA here is from genome assembly GCA_949768715.1 of Dascillus cervinus. Classification (NCBI taxonomy): domain Eukaryota; kingdom Metazoa; phylum Arthropoda; class Insecta; order Coleoptera; family Dascillidae; genus Dascillus; species Dascillus cervinus. Next base: position 7,600,057 of record OX458323.1, read on the forward strand.
AACTTAAAACTGTCTAAATGATTTCATCTGGCGTTGTGTTAAATAATCAAATAATTTAATTTACAATTTACAATAATTTAATAACAATACAATCGTATAACATTATTTGAAATAGTTTTTTTTATATGTGTGACAAATGGAGTTAGCTTCATTGTAGGAATAGGAACTCCAAATTATAATAATTACAATAAGAATTGAAACAAAAATTCTATGTACTATTAATAGTAAGTTGTGTTTTATTAAAAAAAAAACAACAGGAATTGTAGTTTTCAGGTCTTGTAGATCCTGGAATTTTTTTTGGTTAATGGCAACCTACTTTCAAAAAAATTTGGAAGATTTTTAAATTTGACGTGGAAATAGTTGATACTCATCGGAATGCTTCAATTCTAATAAAATATCGTGAACCGTCCAGTGAATGAACACCACCCAGTGAATGAACACTGCTCAAATAAACTGAATTATTAAGAACAGTGGGGCATTTTCGAACTATCTTGAGTGCGAAATAGTTCCATTAGGTCTCTACAGATATGATCCAATTATTGTTTTTTTCTTATCAGTTTATTCCAAAAAAAGACATTGCTCAAATCAACAGTTGGTTGCGAGTTGCAGTCAAATATAGAGGCAGGTCCTATTTCATGGTATCTTTGAACATAATTTATAATTTATAACAAAGAAACAAATTTTTCTTTATTACAAATACGTTTGAAGTTAATGTATTGTCATCCATATTGGGTGTTCATTTACTGGACGTCGCTGTTTTGGTTTTTGGTTTTGGTGTTCATTCACTGGGTATTTAGTACGTCTTGTATTTAAATGTCTTTTAATAAATTGATTTGCAGCGAGTCTTCCAAATGATGCAATAATCTTGTGCTCTAACAAAATATCTATCGATACAACAAGTTATTAGCAACAAAAGTGATATTGGGGACGGAGAAAATAATTCTGTGAACGCAAATGTGACAACCGAAATGCAAAGTGTTCATTCACTGGCAAGGTCACCCTATATTCAATTAAGTGCCGGTCCAACGCCATCTTTATTTTACAAGCCGTGAACTAAGAAATTTGGCAGCAGTGTTGCTAGGCGGACATTTTGCGTTCTTCAGTTCAGTATTGCATCATTGAGTTGTTGTTGATATTGTTATAAAGTGCAGTTAACGTTAGATAGTTGTGGTATTTCCAAACCTGTGTGTATTTATCAGAATATTTAACTCAATAATTTGATATTCGACAATATAAAAAGTAAGTACATTTAACCTTTGGTTCATGCTTTTCACATGAAAACTTTTTAGATGACTAGAAAATGTTGTGTCCCAAGCTGCAAATCGAATTACGAAAGTGTATCCATAAAGGGGCAAGCTGCAGTTACTACGTTTTCATTTCCAAAAGATGAAGAAACGAAAAAGAAATGGCTTCGAGCTATCCCGAGGAAAAATTGGCGGCCTACGAAGTATTCATCTGTTTGTATAAAACATTTTAACGAAAATGATGTTATATTAGATCAGATATACAAAAACGGTCAACTGTTACTACGTTGCTATTAGCACACCCAAAATTAAAGGAAGACGCTGTACCCACAATTTTTCAAAATCTTCCAGTTTATCTGTCTTCAACTTCAACAGTAGTTAGACGAAAAGACCCTGAAGTAAGAAGGAAAGCGTTGCAATCAAAAGAAGCTGGAAAAATTGAAGAAAATGTAAAATCTGATATTATAAATGACTTTACAAATTTTCTTGACACTTTTCAAACAAAACTAAATGGTATAAACAGTGAAACAAAGTGGAACTTTAAAATTAAGAGCAACTTTGGTGTTTGGCTGTATTTATTAAATATTGAGTGTTCTAATAGTTCTTCTGAAAGTGAAACTGAGTTAAGTACCGCCGAAATTTTATGTAGTGTTCTTGTGAAAAGTGATTTAACATTAAAACTCTTTATTGGAAAAGAAGAAATTTCTGCTCACGATTTGAACTGGATTCTCCCTTGTGATTTAAAATTATCTCGATGGTCGCAACTTGAAAATATATTAGTTAGGTATGCCAACGTAAGTCAACACAATTTAAGGACTTGATCTTTTGAATTTTTCTTGCAAAAGTCGTATGAAAATTTAGTTATGTGTAACGAAAAAGCTGAAGAAATGGAAGACTATCAACATAAAAAACAATTGGAACTTTTAATTGATCAGTTAAACATGATATTGTTAAAAAGATGAAAATATTCCCCAGCAACTATTTTGTTTGCATTTATGGCTTATTCATATTCATTGTCTTGTTACATGCTCTTACAAGATCATTTGCTGCTGCCTAGTAAACGATATTTACAACAAATATCTTCTAGATTTAATGTAAAACCAGACAAAAATCTTTCAAATACAAGTCACTATTTGAAACAAATTTCCAAAAACTTGACTGTTCGAGAAAAATATACAATATTACAAATTGATGAAATTTATGTGAAATCTAAGTTAGATTTTAAAGCCAATGGAATTGTTGGCAGTTCAGAAAATAATGCTAAGGATCTGGCAAAAACTATTGAAACTTTTATGATCTCTTCTGCTTTTGGTAATTTTAGTGAAGTTATTCGACTAGTTCCTGTGAATAACACAACAGGAGATCAGTTAAAGATACTCGTTAATGAGGTAATTGAATTTGTTCAAAAATGTGGTTTTCCTATAGTTGCGATACTAACTGATAACAATAGAATAAATCAGAATATGTTCACTTTAATTTCTTCAAACGAATCTATGCCAAATCAATGCATCCCTGATATTAATACTTACCTATCGTATGACACTGTTCACATTTTTAAAAATGTTAGGAATAACTGGTTGAACAAAAAAGATACTTTTCACACTTTAATATATCCTGATTTTGAAAATTATACAATAAAACGGTATGCATGTTTCGAACATTTGCGACTATTTTTCAAGGACGAGCAAAATAAGTTAATTAAAAAAGCATATAAGTTGAGTTATAAAACTTTGTATCCCTCGAATTTAGAGAGACAAAACGTTTTGTTAGTGGATAATGTTTTTCATATGTCAACTATTGCTGCTTTACAAACGGAAGAAAAATGTACAGATACTGCAAATTTTTTACAAATTTTCCGCATCTGGTGGGATATTGTAAATTCTAAAAACCCTATCGTAGGAAAAATAAAAAGAAATGAATGGGCAGGACCAGTTTGTAGTATTGAGGATGAAAAGTTATTGTTTTTGAAACGTTTTTTGTCTTGGATAGAAGCATGGCAGTCTTTCAAGGACAAAGCTGGCTTAAGCTCCGACACATTTGAAGCAATAAGAAGAGCATCTCAAGTGTTATGTAAAATTGCTAACGATGCTTTAACAAAATTTAATGTTTCGTATGTACTCTTGGGGAAATTTCAAACAGACAAGTTAGAGAAAAGGTTTGGAATGTACAGACGACTATCTGGATCAAACTATAATGTATCAGTTAGGCAAGTAATTGAATCAGAAAACAAATTACGAATAAGACATATTTTGAAAATGATCAATAAAAGAGAAGCATGCTTTAGCAACTTTGCTAATGAAAGTACTGAATCAAATTTATATAATGTTGACATTGATCAATTTCGCCCCATTATAACTTCAAATTATCTTGAATTATGTGAAATCGAGGAATCAAGCCGCATATATGTTTGTGGCTATGGAGCACGATCTGTTTGCAAAAAACTGGAATGTACTGCCTGTGTTTTTTTATTTGAGGAAGGACGCGGTAGTAATGTTTGCAACGAATATTTTGACTTTTTACAGCGAGGTGGCTTAAGTGTACCAAGTTACCATGTTAAGTGTGTTTTCTTTCATATGTATGCTTTGTTAGAATATATTGTAGCTAATAGCGTGTGGGAAACAAAATTTTTGCAATCTTCCTGTCAAAAAGGCATTTTAATTCAACTGACACAGTTAAGCTTAAATTCCAATAACTTTTTTCAACAATTTGAATTACATTGTCTGTGTGGCAACGATGTTTCTAGATTGTTTAAAACATTGTATTCTGTTTTTGCAAATATTCTGTTGAATAACTACACAAAATATTCAAAAGAAACAAATGGCACTAAAAATTTAGAGAAAAAAGGAAATTAGCTACGCTAACAAAAGAGAAGAATAAACGTTAAAAATATGTTATTTGTAAATAATGTTATTTAATGTTTAACAAATACCACAAAATAAAATTTCCTGCCTTTACTAACTTTTGTTTTATTTCTTAATACTATCAGAATAATGATGTAGTATGGATCATTTCATGTTAGTTATTTTTTAATAAGTTTCGATTGCAACCGACGTGCAATGATACCCGGCGTACTTCTGTGCATTAATGCGGTGTTGCCAAGCATGGCTTCACGGCTTGTAAATAAAGATGGCGTTGGCCGGTCACATTTTTCAAAATAAACGGGAAGCATCCGCCCTCTACTGGGGAAGGAATTCAATTAATTCTGGCTCGAAATTTGAAATTTTTGAAAATTTACTAAAGTTGCGAAAGATATTTTGAGCACATTACATGACGTAATATTTCTCTGAACCTAAACTGCGGTTCAGTGAAGGTTATAAAAAATTTGTTCTTACGTTGCATTATTTTCATATAAAACAGGACACGTAATAATAAAGTAATGTTGTTTGTAAAGAAATCGTCTATCAAATTTGTATATCTCCGACTTGTGTGTTTATGTTCTTGCAGCCGTAATTTGTTAATCGCCACGAATTTACATTATTGGTTTGTGTAGATAAGGATGTTACCAGGCACCCTTACAAGAAAACGGTTTGAGTAAACGAAAGATTTGTGATAAGCTCCAAGATTTCTGCCAGTATCATATTTGAAGTGTAAGGTGTTACACTGAAAAGTACGCGGTAACAATAATGCACGTTATTTGGATATTTGTAACCATTTTTGTAATATCATGTCCTAGCAACTCAGGTATTTAACTTAGTTTTTAATCTCGGCGAAAAAATGGTTTTATTTTCGTTAAATTCGATCAAAATAGTGCATTTGTGTAGCGTATTATAGTGACCCAATGATAGTGGCCTTAGTATAATTGAATTTTAAATTATGTAAATTGATATTCAACAGTATCTATAACAATGTGTCGGGCTAGTTTTAATTTTAAAAATAACTCGCTGCATTCATTAAATTTTGTAAAATTGACGCTATTTCCAATTCATGGACTATTTTATATCTCGGTGATATCCAGACGAATATTAAGTAAATATTAAAATTTATATGTCGATAAGAGATTGTCTCTTCACACATGGCTATACCTTCTTCCGATAGGCAAAGATAAAATTTGTCTCTTTTTTTAATTCAAGCTTCAAAGATTGAAACTTTAAAACACTGCTGCTCGTTGGGGGCAAATTACGCGAATTCCGGTTTGAAATGCAACACTTTTCAAACTCCTGTGAGTGGAGTGCAGGAATCGGATCAAGAATTTTGCAAAAATTCAGTGGACGTATGTTGTAAAAAACAAAACAGGTAAATATTATTTGTAATCTTATAAATCAATATAACAATTAATGTTCAGAGAATTGCAATGTGCTGACGGACAAACTATTGCTAAATCAACACAGAACTGTGCCGATTTAGAAGACGATGGCGGTGATTATAGAAAGGTAAATTTTCGCAATCTAAATACAGGATATTAATTTTATTTTTATTCATAAGGATTGTTGTGAGGCTTGTGTGTTAGGATTAGAAACCGGCTCTTCAGGACAATCGTGTACAGTCACGACCGGCTTAGGTGTCTTATATGATTCCACATTTACCGCATGTTGCGTAGAAGCCGCTGTTGTAACTAATCCTAGTAGTAGTACGACCCTTCGTACTACCATTGAAACTTCAACAATTCTTCGCAAAGGAGATGACAAGGAAAACATTCCGCCACAGCCACGTAAGAATTTTACAAATTTTATATCAATTTATTCAGGGTGTAAATGGTGACGCTCGACACATCGAATATTGTGAGTCATGCTACGAACGAAAATGACCAAAATTAGCGACTAATCTCGTAGGATTGAATTATTGTACAAAATCAATATATTTGTTTATAGCGCTTGAAGCTGTATGTGATATCCCAGATCTTTGCGCTCATCAATGTGTTGCAACTGCAGATTCTTACAGATGTGAGTGCTTTAAAGGCTATTCGTTGATGGCTGATGGACGATCCTGTAGGCCCAGTAAACAAAAAACTTCGCGGTAAAATAATTTAATTTTTATATAAAATTAAATTCTATATTTTTTACTACTAGCTGCCATGTGAATAATCCTTGTGATCACGAATGCGTTGATACAGGAGAATCTATTCAGTGTTACTGTTATGAAGGATATCAGTTAGCCGATGATAAAAGAACATGCAACGGTAAATTGCAATATTTGACAATAACTAAAATTAAATTAATTAAATTCAGATATCGACGAGTGTGTGCTAGGAATTCACGATTGTACATCTAGTGAAGTTTGCGTCAATTTAGAAGGAGGTTACGATTGTGAACAAACTAATAATCCTAATGCTCCTAATCTAGGTTTTGACGACAAATGTCCTGATGGTTATAAGTTTGATAGTCAGCGAATGGTGTGCGATGGTTGTTACTCCATCACTTAAAATGAATTCTGTTTAAGTGTAATTTTTGTAGATATTGACGAATGTGAAATAGGAATTGCTTGCCAGAGACCGCAAACCTGCGTGAACACAATTGGTTCTTTTAGATGCGATAATCCGGATACACCGAAATGTCCGCCGGGCTTTTATTTTAAAGATTCAATTCAAAACTGTGAAGGTTCTGTTGGGAATAATTATTTATAAATATTTATAATGACCTCTGTTATTTTTTAGACATTAATGAATGTTTGGCAGGTACAGATGACTGCAACCGTGAATCACAAGTTTGTTTAAACACAAAAGGAAATTTCACTTGCATTGATAAGGCTTCCAAGAAAACATGCCCTGCTGGCTTTAAAAAGAATCCGTTTACTTTTGCTTGCGAAGATATCAATGAATGTCTCGAAAATGAAAATGTGTGTAATAAAAATGAAGAATGTGTAAATGAAGTTGGTGGTCATACATGTGTTCCTAAAGGCAATGTAGCTGGAATACCAGAAATTGCACTTCCTGATTTAGTTCAACCTGATAGGTGGGTAACTCAACCTACCACTACAACTTCTGCACCATTTTCATCAGCAATACCTATTCAGCCAATGGTTACAACCAGCACAGAACAAAGTGTAAATATTGTTGATCCAAAATCTTTTTACCCACATGAACCAGAATTTCCTAAATCTCCCGTTAATAATCAGTCATTGCCACAACATTCATATCAACCCCCCCATTCACATCCATCACAACCAAATTATTACCAACCCGCAAAACCTCAACATGTTTCTTGTACTACAGGTTTTCGATTTTCAGAACAACATCAACAGTGTATAGGTATGTCTTCATGATGATCATGTCATAATATAATGATGATATTCTAGATATTAACGAGTGTTTGGTTGATCCATACATATGCAGCAGTAATGAAGACTGTTATAATACTCTTGGTAGTTTTATATGCAATTGCAAGAATGGCTTTACGAAAGATTTCCAAACTGGAGCTTGTATTGGTAAGAAGTGAAAACTTGAATGAATTCGTGAAAAGTTATTTCTCGTTCAACAGATGTCAATGAATGTCAGCTTGGCCAACATGACTGTATTGACGGTCAAAGATGTGATAATACCATTGGTTCTTTTGCATGTTCAAGAACAACAGGTTGTGGCACTGGGTATACGCTAAACACGGCTAGTGGACAGTGTGAAGATGATAACGAATGTCTCTTGGGCACACATAATTGTCATGATTTAGGCCCTAAGTTTCAATGCAGGAATACTTTGGGTTCTTACAGATGTGAACGAAAACGATGTATAGGAGATTGTTTCATTAGACAAATTTTTACCAGTACAACCAGATATGCTACCCCAACCAGAATGGAACCAACTCAAAGTTATCCTATAATCAGTGGACAGTTGAAAAAATGCTTGCCTGGGTACAGAATGACCAGCGGTGGAGTTTGTGAAGGTTCATTTTAATACTTCAATTCACAAATGATTTAATAAATAACAAATTGCAGATATTAATGAATGTGATAGCAATCCATGTCCTAGAGGTCAGAAATGCTTGAATTTAAGTGGTAGATTCCAATGCATTCCATCAATTCAGTGCAAAGCTGGGTATGAATTGAATGAGGCTGGAGATGGTTGTATTGGTCAGTGACCAAATTTTTTAATAAAATTTTAGGAAAATTAATTAACAATATTTTAGATGTCAATGAATGCACTAGAGGCAGCCATAAATGTAAAGGAAGTCAAGTGTGTAAAAACGGTCCTGGATACTACATGTGCCAGTGTCCTCCAGGACATAAAATGAATCAAAATAATGATTGTGAGGATATCGACGAATGTGAATATTATCGAGGAAGAGTAAATTTAGCTAAATTAATTATGCAATTAATATATAATATTTGTTTTGTAGACTTGCTCAATTAATGCTAATTGTATCAATATAGTCGGTTCTTACATATGCAGATGTAAGGACGGTTTCAGGGAAAAAAATAACGGTTGTGAGGATGTAGATGAATGTGGAGAAACAACAGGATTATGTCAACAAACTTGTGTTAACTTATGGGGTAGTTACAGATGTTCTTGTGAACGTGGATTCACTCTTAACACAGACAATCGGTAAATTGTGAATATTTGTTGGAATTGATTTATTAACAGTTTAATTTTAAAGTACTTGCACTGATATCAATGAATGTGATAAATTCAAAGATAAAAAACTTTGCATTGGAACTTGTCAAAACACACCAGGTAGTTACAAATGTAGATGTCCTGATGGCTATAGGATTGGATCTGATGGGCGTACTTGTCAAGGTAAACTATTTATTTATTACAAATATGTACATTTATTTTTAAAATAATTCTAGATATTGATGAATGCCAGCAAAATATTTGCCAAAGGCCTGACGATATTTGTTTTAACATAAGAGGTAGTCATAAATGTCGTCACATAACATGTCCTCCAAATTATATTAAAGATCCCGAGCATAGGAGGTAATTACGCTTTATTTCACGGCTATATGAGTCGTTCCATATCAAAACTCGCCTTCTCCAATTTAATAAACCATTTCTGACTAATCGAGAAAAATTTCTCCAGAGTTTATTTTTATCGATAAAGTCTAAATGTGTAATTTTTTATTTTTGTAATAATTGTTAAGATTTATTTATCATTTTTAATTAAACGTAAACTCAATGCCCTTTGTTATTTTTGAATTTAAAGTTGGATAAGGCGACTCAAGACGAGTTTTGATATGCAACGACTCATATATAGTAATCATGTGCTGACATGCATTCTCCACCTCTTTATTTATTTGATTCACGTGTTGATCACGCCGCTACGTCACTATACCGCGTGTGTACAAATTGTCGGAAAAGCTACACGCAGCGACATTCTTCGTTCGGTTCTGAATAAAAAATCTTAATGTTAAAATGTCATATCATGCTTCGTATGTGTTCAGGAACCATTTTAAAGAAACATACATTTGGCAACACTGTAGCCGCATTTTACTCATTATTGGTAGTATCAGTTGGTTGAATCTGACGTTTTAAATTCTACACATCACGGGAGGTATGATTTGTTTTTCAAATTATTTATTGTTAAAATAATACATATTGAAAAATGTTTAATTACATTTATTTTATGAAAGGATTAGTTCTTTGTTTGGATATTTATCTGACAGTAAATCAGTGACACTATTACCTACGTAATTGTTGGAATTGAAAACCATCTGTCTCTAAGCATAGTTGCAATCTACAAGGTATCGTCTGTACTACTTGTTCGAGTATTTGTGGTGTAATTTCCAATACTGCCGCGTTAATTCTATTTCTGACTTCGTCAGCGTCTTGAGGAGGCGTTACATAAACTTTCTCCTTCATGAAACCCCAAACAAAAAAGTCTAAAGGATTGAGATCGAGAGATCTCGCAGGCCACAAGATAGGACCGCCGCGACCAATCCATCTGTTTGGGAAGTGTTCATCCAACCATTGTCTTACATTACGAGCATAGTGTGCAGGAGCTCCATCATGCATGTAAATCATGTTATGGCGTATATTCAGTGGCATTTCGTCATTAACTTGTTCCAATACATTAAGATACTCATTGACATTAAGACGATTTGTTAGATAAATTGGCCCAATGACCCGGTAATTTATTATGCCCAGCCAAACGTTAATGGAAAACCTTTGGTGACCATATTCTCGAAATGCATGCTGATTGTCATCCGCCCAATGGTGAGCATTGTGGGTATTAAATACACTATCTCTGGTAAACATACTCTCATCGCTCCAAAGAATACATCTTAAAAAGTTGCCATCTTCTTGAATCCTATGTAACATTCTATTACAAAAATTTATTCGAAAAATGTTGTCGTTTTCATAGAGCGGTTGAACTTTACAAACATGATAGGGGTGAAGAAGGTTTTCTCGTAGAACCAACTGAACGGTCTTATTACTAGGGATATTTAAGGTTGAAGCTAACTGTCGGGTACTAACGGAAGGATCTTCTTGTACTGCGTCTAGAATTTGCTCTTCTAGTGGTATTGTACGCCTTTCTCTTGATCGACCAGCATTAGCATTTCTTTTAGTAATCGAACCAGTTTCACGTAGACGTTGATCCAGCCTTCGAAATACATTTCCACTAGGATCTCTCCGATTTGGGAAACGTAGGCGATATTCTCGTTGTGCCAAATTATCATTTCCATTACAGAAACCATACACCCGTACATATCGGTATATTCATTAAATTAAAATCCATTATGAAGGAATAAAATAACAACAAAGGAACGATAAAACACAGTAGCACAACAACTAATCAAAACAATACAAATAACCACGAAGAAGCAGAGTTTAAACGAAATGAAACACGATAGTCGAATTAAATACATACGTCAAAATTTGACAGTAATAATTTTGATTTAAATCAACGTTGTCAAATGTATTTTTCGTGAAAGTACGTTAATTAAGGAATGTTAAAAACAAACTTTTAAATCAAAAAGAAAACGTTTACAAAATAATACTAGTAAAAATTGTTCTTTAAACTAAATTGCAGCTATCTCTATTAATAGATATCGAAGAGTAAGGCCTAGTTACGCACTAAAAGTCTGAACTTCAAGAACCCCGTGAAAACAAACGAAGCATGATACGACATTTTAACATTAAGATTTTTTATTCAGAATCGAACGAAGAATGTCACTGCGTGTAGCTTTTCCGGCAATTTGTACACACGTTATATATGGTCTTGAAATAAGGTGTGGTACTACAAAAATAAAAAAAACTTTTTTGCAGCCGTTGTAAGAGAGCATCAAATGTATGTGATATAAGGGATTTGCATTGTTTGAGACTACCCGAACAATACACTTATCATTTTATAACGTTTGTATCAAACTTACCTATTCCGGAGGGGCAAGTAAGCTTTTTCCAAATGAAGGGACCCGCATGGCCGACTTTAACAGCCAACTTTAAAATGAAGCTTCTAAATGTAAGGTGTCCTCGAGGGATCCAGCAAGCCGATGACAGTTACTTTAGGATGAATAGGGAACCAAACAGGGTTATCGTTTCACTGGTAAGGTCAATTGAAGGCCCACAAGAAATGGAACTGGAATTGGAAATGCAGCTGTATATCAGTGACGTTTTCAATGGGATGGTTATTTCCAAGATTCTAATAATTGTTTCTGAATATCCATTTTGAACATTTATGCTTCATTTATATTAGGAAGGTGTAGGTGTGCTTTGTAATCAAATCATCAATAATTTTATCGTTTTTATTTTCTGTGCAGTTACGTTTTTTTAATTAAAGGAATTTTCAGTATACAGTTCTTTGCTTCCTTAATAACACTCCAACGACCAAATTTATGTTCTTGGCCGATACCAGCTATCAATGATTTCCCGTCTGCATCAAAAGATAAACAATTTACAAAACCTATCACAGGTACTTCAAATAACAATTCAATTACTTTAAAATGATCTTTCAAGCGCCAAATTTTTATGTGGCCATCACATGAACCTGTCGCTATTAAATCTGTATTAATTAATGTAGCTATTGATGTAATCCAATGTGGTTGTGCGTTAGTATCATTACAACCATGTGCATTTTTAACCACACATATCGGTTTCTTCTTTAATGTACTCCAAACGCAAAGATTTCTACAACAAACTTGCTGGTAAAATTAAATTACATTAATCAACAATTATTATTACCCATCATCTCCTCCTGAGAGAAAGTGGTGCTCATCAATTAATTTAATGCAGTCCACGTCTCCAGAGTGGCCACTATAAATCAGTTGTGATTCCTCAGGTATTTTCCATAATCTTATAGTTAAATCAGAACCTCCAGAAGTTATGACGGCTTCTTTTGATAATGCATCAATGCCCGTTATAACACTTTGATGACCATATAACGTTTCAACATACATCATTTCATCTAATGACCAAACTTTTACAGAATGATCTTTACCACAAGAATACAATGTGTGGGTTCCTCTTCTAAATGTGATCGCAGTAATAGGTTTCCGATGTCCTTTCAGCGTATGGATGTGCTTCAATTTCTCGGGATCCCACACTTGAATTTCATTGGTTTCATCACTTATTCCCTAAAAAAGGGAATATTATGAGAATATAATTAATTTTGATAAAATCAGAAGAGATGATGTAAGGACAATACTGACACGGAAAAGGATGAACAGAGAGACAATTAGAGTAATTAAAAAAGCAATCTATGACAAGACAATGAACATAGCAACAACTTATAATGAAGAGTGAAAGAAGTTTGAAACAGAAGAGGCTTTAAAACATGGATGTGTATTTAATCCATTATTTTTTTATTTTAATTTTAAATTCAAATAAAAAAATTTAAAAAATAAAATTTAAATATTGAGGAACAATTATAGAGAGATATGGAAGACAAGAATATACACAATATACAAAAATAAAATATCAAAAGTTTTTATTGTGTTTACAAGAATCCAATTTACTAAATCAAAATTTTTAAAACCGGTCCTGAAGTAAAAGATAAGGTAATTGTAGAATATGTACTGCTTTCAATTTTTTAGAAGGATTAGAAAGATGCCTTTTCGCAAAAATGCTATAAGACAGAACACCCTGCATAGGCAGCTTATTGAAAAATCGAAAGGAATGGAAAAAGAAAATAAACTTAATTCTACAGTTTTACACTTAATAGTAAAAAGATTAAGAATTAATTATAATTAAGTTATTCACTTACTAAAAATTTGTTGTCTGAAGAAATTGCAATACTAGTTATTCCTTTTGTGTGTCCTTTTATCTCTGTACTTGTAGATGCAACATTTTTTGGGATACGAGGTAAACTACTTATTTTTCTATTATGTGTTAAGGACCCTGTAATATTTATAATTTAGTAATTAATAAAACCAATCCATACTACTTACACTTGGCGACAGTTCCATCTTTACTTCCGGAATACAAAAAATTATCTTCAGATATGCAAACGCTAGTGATACTATTACGATGTTGTTTACATTTTAAAATACTAATATTATCCGAATCCACACTGCTATAACTATCAGCAACTGATGATTTGAATTTACCGAGTTGTTTCAAATGGTCTTCCTTCAATCGTTTTCTTATAATGTCATTGTCGACTTCTTCATCAGCTTCATTTTCCAAACGGTTTTTTTCTGAAAAGCAATTTAATGATTCTGATTCTTCATATTAATAGTCAATTTCATACCAGCTCGTTTTATCTCCTCTAAATAAATGTTGGTTAACCGCAATTTTTTCTCTTGGGTCGTTTCATGTTCGTCCTCTGACGATTGATGATCATTCAAGATATTATTCGTATTTTGCTCATCTTCGCTGCTCGTTATTTCATCATCTTGATTTTTAAGTCTGTACTTCTCATTTTTTCGTTTGCGAGTACCTTTCTGATACTGGAAAATATGTAATTATTAATTAAAAACTTTATGCGTTAAGGTAACTTACATTGTTTTGATGTACATTTTGTTTATTTCGTTTTGTAAAAAAAGCCATTATGAATTTATGTCAACTACACTCGACACATGGACAGCACGTTATTAGACACTTCTGCTTATTTGAGGTTATGATCTGGACATGATTTTACAAAAAGAAAATCCCCAATCAAATACTGAGTATTGTGGGTGGTATGTACGTCAAGGGGTAAAAAAGCTGCAATTTCAAATGAGCTTTTTACAAAGTAAATATTGCTGGCCCGCGTGAATACTGAACCAATTAAATTTAATTTGCGTTTTAACACTTTCGATTTATGAGTAAGCTTGTTAATTATCCTGATGTATTTTTGCTTTTACTTTTATGGAACGTTTGAAATATTTAGCATATTTTCGCTTGAAATAATTCTAAATTTTTATTGAATAATTATAATAAAACAAAATTAAATAAGTTTAATAAATAAATCATAAAATTAGGCTTGAAAATTACTCGGGGCTTTTGGTCGAAGGAGAATTGGGCGCCTCTGATGATGTCTCGCTGTTAGTTGAGTTATCATCTGGTTTGCCAAAAGCGTAATCCAATAAATTGCCAATAAATATGAGGCCTTGCTGCGCAGTTTCGTTTACACTGGACATGAGTTCTTCTTCGTTTACGTCTTCTGACCTGAAACGAGTATCAATGTAATTGTTTGCAACGGTCAAAGTTTTCTTTTACTGTGTGCTGTTTTTATGTCCGTTTTCGGCTGTGGTATTGAACGGTTCCATTTTCATTTCATTGGGTCCCATTGTGAAACATCCAATATCGAAATGAGTTTGCGAAACCTCCAACAGGACAGGTTCAATTTGCAGACATCCCTTTAATCCGTTGTTATTTGGTTTGAGACTCTTGAATTGAGCGCATATTTGGGCTAAATTTGCAAGAACTCCCATACAAATCGGTTCGGGATTTTCTCCTTTAACTTGTTGACTGTGAAGAAGACTTTCACCGTACGACACATTTACGGATAGACCGTCCTTTTGCGAAATGTATTTCATACTTACACATCCTGAAAGAAGCAAAAGATTCGTTCAAGTAAGCTTGCATCGCTCACTCATAAAGGGCTTTTTGGGCAAGCCGAGAGAATGGCACGCACTTAAACTTATCTGTGTTTGCAATTTATTCAACATGAATGATCGATCAATACATCAACATGGCAACATTTTATTTAGACACAAATTTGATTATGTCTTCAAGGGGCGAAAAGACGGATCACTTATTTTTTTGGGTTAAATTATTCCGAATAATTTCCAACAAGCGAAAACTTTAAATTTTTTGAAAAAGAAAGTCCCCTCTTGAATTTGATGCGATAAAATAGATTTTAAGGCGTTACACCATCTTGATATTTTCAAAAAATCTATTTTTCTTTTTTTTTTTGGCTAGATTCATTATTTATTGTGGGCAAGATATCTCGAGATTTAATTGTGATAAAACGTATATCACATATTCTTTATAATATTATCTAAAATGTAGCGTAGGAATTTTTTGATTGGATGCCGCTCTTAATTTTTTAAAACTCAAAATTTTGGTAAAAATTTTTTGTTTTCTTCAAACAGCTGCCATTTCTACAAAAAATCTTAGCTACTACCTTTCTCAATAAGAAAATTTGCTTTTAAATTTTTCAAACGATACCTACCTGACAGAAAAAAATTTTACCATTGACAAAAATTTTCAGAAGAAGGTCCTAATTGACACTTGACGGCTCATATCTCAGCTATTTATTCTTTATTTTGTTTTATTTGTTTTTGTTAAATTGTTCATAAAACTATAATGTACTCATGTAAAATAAAAAAAAGAAGAATATTACCTGGACCGCCGAGGTCGAAATAAGTAAAGTTGAAGTCTGCGCAACACATACAAGAAGCTCCGTTACAATTACAGCTTGTTAATGCCTCAGAATCGGAATCTCCATCTCGGCTGTTTTCATTATTCGTAGGCAAGTCCCACGAGAATAAATCTGAAATAATTATTATCTCTAATTAACATACAGGGCCTTTGGAAAGTAATGGAAAATAAATTAGTTCGAATATTGTTCAATCAAAATTAGGCAATTAGGTCAAAAATTTAACATTGTAAATTAACCTCATCAAAAATTACTTAACTTCATTTTCAAATTTGATTTTTTTGCAAGTAATTTGGAAATTCAATTTTAAATTCTATAAGGGCTCATTTACTGATTAATAAGCTTTCTTGCGCCATGAATTTCACGAAAGCAAATTAAAAGCGTAATTTCTTCAATGTTATTGGAAATGTTTTAATAATAAGGCCTTATTAGCAGATTAAGTAAATAAAAAAATCAACGTTCTATTAAAATTGCGAGTTACAACTTTCTAACGAGGATTACCGTTAGTTTTTAAGTCTATAAGCCCACGGGCTTTCGAAATTCTGTCTGAATTTTCGTGAATGATTTTTTTATAGAAACAAACACTTATTCAAGATTATTTGCCGAATCAGCAAGGCGAACAAAACTAAAAGACAAAAGGGTGAATTTTTTTGTTCTTTTTATGTGTAAGAAAAGTCGTTTAAAAAGAAATAAAAAAATTTCGTCAACTTCCATCAAGTTTTTAAGAAAACCTAAAATCAGCCAATCTTCACGAAAAATCTATTTAATTTAATATTTGATTATTTATTGATGTGTAAAAGATAAAATAATTTCATGTTAAAATTTTAGACAAAAATAAAATTCAACTGTTATTGAGAAAAAAAAATTTCAAGGAAGGTTTTCACTGTAATTTATTAGAGATTAATTTTCTAATCAAGTCGGTTAATCGTTCTACTTTAATTCCGCAACTTTTTGAATGCCTGTATTTATTTCCGTTTGTAAAAAAAATTTTTTATAGTCGGTCGTAAAGAAAAAAATCTAGTTCAGACACTTACCTAGAATATTGGCCGAAGCAACAAGACAAATTCCAGAAGCAAAAGTAATTAAGAATGAATAGGACACGACGCGTTTCATAGTGCGGTATTTTGAGATGGTCAGTGACAGTTTCGAGGTACAAGGAAGCACTTCTGCGGCTCGGAATGTTGGACGCGACCATCGTCGATGGTTTTCGGTCCTTGGCCCCCATCGAGGCCAGTAGGTCACCTACTTCCTTCTCCAATTGTTACACGAATCAAAGACGGGAAACTAGGTGGATATAACGGAAACGAATAATTCAAACTTTTATGCGCTTTATGCAAGCGAAACAATAGTTTCAATAAACTTATGAGAAGAAAAATGAATAAGTAGCGAGATGTGACGTCCATCTGTTAATTTAAATCCGATGGTACGTTGTTGTTTTCTTCGCGTCCGGATGACCTAACTATCGGTGACCGACATCCGAGTTCCCCTTCCGTTTGGTGAAGAGCAAAGAGGGGCACATAAAGAGTACACGGTAGATCTACACACGCATCGGTTATTAGTGTATCGTTAAACTAACTTACTGTTACATCATTCTGTTTGTTGAAGGTGAGTTTTTTCTTTGCGTTGCAATTTTTTTTTTTCATCCAAGAGATGCGTACGGAATTAAAAGTAAACAAGGCCCCGTGCGTCTCGAGGAATTATTTGTTCTGTTTTTGACGTACTGAATTTTTCGAATAATTATTAAGGAAAAAAATTGGGGTATTTCAAAACGCAGTGCCCATACAAAGTTGTGATTTATTTCGACAGTGAATGCTGTTAGGAGCGAATGAATAGGTGGATTTATTTCATTTAGATGGATCTCTTGTTTTAGGTTGAATCGGAGCAACATGCGATTGTCATTAGTATTCGAGTTGCTAATTATATTCGTACTGTTGGCTTTCGCCGCTTCCAGGGTAATTGGTAAGTTTAATTCCTGGGCCGCATCGACGGGGAACTTAACGATTTTGTTCTAGAATCAAAACACCATCACGTCGCTAGAGGAAAAAATCGCCAGAACACCGCCAACAGATATTGCAGTTGCTCCAATAAATTATGTAACTGTTGTCGAGAATTTAATATACCTGTAGTGGCTTTACAGGGACCAGGATGTGCCACATTGCAGTACTTAAAGGGAGACCGATTAGCAATTTCAATGAGTTTCGGTGAGCGAATACTTACCAACACGACGATTTCCGGTGCGTAATATTTTTTTAATGAATCGCCTCGAAAATAGTGCGCTTATTAATTTTGCAGGAGATAAACCAAAACCTGTATGTATGCCCTTGCCAGGGGGAGTTTCCAAGTTTTGCGGACGTGTATATAACATTGGCCGCCAGGGAGACGATTTTAAAGCTTGTCTCGGACTAGAACTTCGAGCTTTGCAAGATATTGAAGCTTCCCTGCGAGTTTCATGTTTCCGGTTCGGAGCAGACGGTTTCAGAGTCGAACCTGCTCAACCTTTACCAGTCGTTCAAAACGAAGATGACGACGATGATGATGACGACGACGACGACGACGATGACGACGACGATGATTACGACGGGGTTGGAGATTTTGATTTCGGCGGTGATGATGACGAGGAAGAAGAAGAAGAAGACGACGTTGATAATGATGTGGATTCTGCTGATTATACGGCATTCAGTGTGTTCGATGACGATTTTATCGACGGCTTGTTTGTAGGCGATTCGGATAGTAACAAGAAAAAACCGGTTAAAAAACCGGCGGCAGTTCGAAAACCCGCAACAAGGAGGCCCGTAAAAGTGACCGCTAGTCCTGTGAGATTAAGAAAACCGCCTTTAACTACCGTTCCACCGAAGGTGCAAACAAGCGTCACGTTAAGTTCGACTGTAAATACTTCACCGATTCCGCAAGTAACTAACACCACGGCAGAAGTGCTCTCAGGAAATGTCGTTTCAGAATCTGTTACCGTCAATACGGAACTTGTTCGCGCTACTACAATCAATCAAGCCGATGACGAAGTCGTGTTTGCACCGAACAATAATTCCTCTCAACACTTGGAAACAACTACCGTCGGTGAGATCCTGACAGAAGGTACTGAAAGTATTACCGAATCGATAACTCAAACTAAACAGGAAGAAACGACCACGTTTTTAACGCCTACGACGGAAGAAGAGGACGACGACGATGGCCTAATTGACAATTTGATTGCCAGCAGTGATGAAAGTGAAGAGGATGATGAAAGCAGCGAGCCGATTATCTCAACGGTGGGGGAAATGGTGGAAGACGAACTTGATGACAGTGACGAAGATGACGAGAAGAACGTCACGGAGCAGGGAAAAGAGTCTCAAGAGGTCGTGGAAGAAATTGTCGATGGGATAGTTGATACGATGGCAGGGGATGATTCTTCGGAATCGACAACCAGTCCGCATGAAGACAAGGGTAATCAAACGAAAACAAAAAATCGCAGGGAAAGAAACAGCAAATTCATGAGAATAGATTGATTGCTTGAATCGCAAATTGCATTTTATATTTATTTATTTATTTATTTATTTATTTATTTATTTATTTATTTAGTAATTTATTAAACAGACTGTAAATATTTATGATTGTCAAGGAGGTTTTTTTTAAATAAATTTTTAATTTGACTTTTCCGTTAATATGCGTATTATCTAATAAGGTTAAGAATTTATTACATTTTGATTTGGTCATATAAAAACAAAAAAAAATGATAAGGTCGAATAGTCACATCAAATTTTATTATTTTCAAAAAATACAGGGCAATGGCAAAGGTTACCCGTATTTTCAACGTTGTGTGTGTGTGTGATAAGTGCCATAAAAAAAATGTAAAAGTGGAATGAAAGTAGTACGACTAGAAAACGGTACGGAACTCTCGGCAGAATCATCTCTTAAAAGCACTGGCAGTCTCTAGAGAAGATATGTGCACGTAGGTGCGTTTGCAGTTAAGATGAGAAGAACTCTAATTTTCGGTTTACTAGTGGTAGTAAATTCGGCGAGTTCAGCCAGTGAGTATTTCGGTTCGATAAAAAAAGATCCCCTCCCGATAAGTGCGTTGAAAAGCGGACATATTTTAACCGGAATATTTCCAGATATTTTATCAAAAAACAACTCTTCAAATAGAGGTAATGGTAGCGCCGTATCTGTTCAAGAGACAATATCCACGACGACAAGACGACCCTTGATTGATGGATTAAGATTGCCATGTTCCTGTTTTGGAGGACAATGCGGATGTTGTACGGGACTCATTCTAGAACGCTTCAGACAAAAAGCTTGCTTGAATATTACTTACGAGCCTGATGATTTTGCTTTCACAGCTGGTTTTAGTGTTAACGAAAAACTCATCTATAAAAACACCGTGTCAGGTATAGACATAGTTTTTCCCGCGGAATGATTAATTTTTATTTTATTCAGCACATAAACAACATACACGAGAAATAGTGTAAAACTGAAAAAAGAACCGAGCGTGTCGCAATAAAACGATAAATTTTATATAATTTAGCTACAAAAATTCGCTACTCACAAAGACTCACTCGGAGAGATTTTGTGAGCAGTTTGTGTTAATTTTCAACTTGCAAACCCTTTACTTCAACAAGAACGCATTTAACCCGTTTATTTTTATTCAGTAAATTTCAGCGAGATCGTGAAGTGAATTGCTTATTTTTGAGCTGTTTATGAGGAAATCTGATGATGAAAAAAATTAGATTACTAAATTTACGCGAATGTGTTTCCCATAATAAACCATTTTTTTCGAGTTAAAAAGTTTAATATGTCTCCTATAAATTTGCTGTTAAATTAGCGTAGTAAAAAACATTAGCAAATTGTTTTTAACAAAGAAATTTCTAATAACATTTTAAAAGGTTCAAAGTTAAATTGTTCTTTTAGACTTTTTCAAATGCTCAGAAATCAAGCACGATTCTCATATGTGTATTTAAGAATTTGTTTTAAAAAGCGGTCTCTCAAATAGAGTAAAAAGTTTTTTCGCGCAAAAATAAAGTCGAATTTTGAATAAAAGATTTCTTTGTCGTCCCCATTCATGAATAGACTGCATTTTTCTTTCCTTGAAAAAACTCGGCGAAAAGTTTTCAAAAAATTAAATTTTCCGTGACGATTTTATTCCAAACGCACCTCCGAACTATTTTAGGCGAACGAAATGCATCGTTTGCGATTCTTAGAAACGCCGGATTTTTCAAAAAATAAAAATGCAATGTTTTCTCATACATTTCATATTACTGAAGACGTCCGCATTATTTATACATAAATATGTATCGTTCTTTTTGTATCTGAAAATATTTGAACATTGTTTACTTTTAGGGAAGAATCCGCCCCCTATGTGTGTGCGACTGCCGCGTATACGTTTCATCGAACTTTGCGTAACTTTTTCAAATATATACTTTGCTAAACAAAACGTACATTTGTGTATCGACGCTGATGCTAGTTGGCAAGATTTCACTTTATTGGAATGGTCTTTTGACTGCATCCGCATGGGGGTTAACGGTATCGCCGTCGTAACGCCAGAACAAGGCGGGGGACTACCTGCTAATCCCGTTGATTTGGAGGAACAGACCGATGAAGATTACGATGACGACGCAAGGGATATGTTATTTCGCAATTTAGACAAGAAAAATACCAGAGGGCCCTCGACGAAAGTACCTGATAAAATTCCAGCCACAGTAAATAGGCTTGCCAATGGCTATTTTTTAATTAAGCTGAACAATTCAAATTAATTAATTGTCGAATCGGTATTTTAAACCTTTTCCTGATCAGTGTGTAATCGAAAGGCGGGCGCTGTTAATAAATAAATTTTATGAAATCGGCTGGAAAGGCACTTGTACTTTTTTTTAATAAGAACGAACCCGACAGCGCCCTTTTTCACAATGGGTGGATTTTATTTATTTGTAATTACCTATCCAATAGTACGATATTTCTCAAACGTCTAACCCAGAGACGCCCACCCTTTAGCGCACGATTTTGTTTTTTCGTGTTCCGCTTCGAATTTTCCTCGAGATTATTTAATTAACCCTTTAACAAACGTTACCTTGATGCCCATCATCGCACAACTAAGCCGTCGGCTTGATGAGTCGCTCCAGAGCAAAGGGACCTCCGAATCGAAGGAGGAAATCTCCGGGCGCAAAATAATTTAAATTATTCTGCCGTAGTAGCAAAGAGATGCTTTTAAGAGCAACTGCCCTTTTAATTCAATACGCAATAAATTACGCGCCTTCTTGATAAATAAACAATATTTAAATTCACGTCTCCTTGGTTTGAGCTGTACAAAATTGCTTGCTATTATAAACTTTGATCTTATTTTGTAAAAGGATTATTTTAAGATGTTTTTGTCTTTATTTTTTATCTGGTATTTATAAATAAACACGCGTTAACATTATCGATTTTGTAGTAGCGGTACAACTCATAACCGACTAGTGGGTAATATTACCATAACTTAACTAATCAGTTATTTTTTTACCTAACATGCCCCTGTGTTCATTGACTATTCAAATTTTTGTTTTCTTTAATCTAATATTCCTCGTGTTAATTGACAAGAGTTACGACACAGAAATGTTAGTTAAAAAAACTAATTCTCGTGGTCATACACAACTCATACAGTAGAATCTGGTTATAACGAACCTCAAGGAACCGTCCAAATCGGTTCGTTATATCCGAAGTTCGTTATAAGCGTTATTGAAAAAATAAATGTAAGAATGTTTTATGAGACCTTCATTGTCTAATATAAATATGCACATTTATAAAATCATTAAGAAAGGACTAAACTTAAGTGAAACAAAGCAAAATGCAACAAGTAATTTTATTTGAAATTTTTTTTTATTTTCGACTGAAGTATAAATTGTTCACACACGTTTCAACGTCACTAAGATTTCCAATAATTGAGTTCGGCGTACCGTAAAACTGTAAAAAATCACGAATGTTGTTAATACTTCTCACAGCTTTCTGTGTAGATAAAATCTGTAATGCTGGTGCCTCCGGCTCATCCTTTTGGTCACTTTTGTCTACCACAAATACCCAAATATTCTGTTGTAACTAATAAATTGTCTACATTAATAGTCATTCATGTTTAAGTTTTCGAAAAAAATTTAATTTTCTAATTGAAGGGCTTTATGTAAGAAGTATCTAAGCCACTTTTCATATTCTGCAATATTTGAGATTTATATTTCTGTTTGATCTGGAAATCACATTGTTATGATTTTGACTAATCTCTTTTCACTAAAGAAGACTTACTTTAGTAAAAAAAAAGATCATTCAAGGTCAAAACAATGTGATTTACAGGTCACATTAAAACATCAAATCTCAAATATCACAGAATATGAAAACTGACTTAGGTACTTCTTGCAAAGAGCTCTTCAATTGCTAAAATTCACGTTCCTTTTGTTTCTATTTTTGTAACCACTCATTTAATGACAAGTCATCATCAGATTAAAAGGTTATTACGCGTTATATACAATGGAAAGTTCGTTATAGACCAGGGGTGGCCAACCCAAATGATCTTGCGGGCCACTTTGGAAATGCATCATAACTCCGCGGGCCGCATATAAAATTATATATCCCCATATTAGATTTAGACCTACTATTTTTTAATACATTAGTTTTCACTACTTTGACTCAGAAAAAAAAATTGACCTGAGCTCTTTATGAATATGTGCACTGCAATTTTCATGGTTTTACCTAGGATAACCGACTTTTAAGATTCAACCCTTGTTATTAATTGTTATTAATTATTTGAAAACGAAAAATTTTACCTGAGCATACTCTATGTCAGAAAAAGCAAATTATAAGTCAGAAAAATCGATTCTCGGCCAGAAAAATCACATTCTGACTCAGAAAAAGCAGATTCTAAGACAGAAAACTCGATTCTGACTACGAATAATCACATTCTGAATCATACAAATCAGATTCTGAGTCAGAAAAATCGATTCTCGGCCAAGAAAAATCACATTCTGACTCAGAAAAAGCAAATTCTGAAACAGAAAAATCGATTCTGACTCCGATGCAAAATAATAACATTGTTTATACGTTCCGTTCCGTGTTTTTCCTGGAAGGAAAAACTGACAGAGTCGTTATTTATTTTACCGTTCCTCCAGGCAACAACTCACATCGACAACTACTCCCTAAATAGGGTTGTCGCCTACATCGGAGTACAGTGGGTGTAACAAATCGAGAAAATGGCCGTAGCTCCGTTAATACTGGAGCAACTCAATTGATTCTTGTTCCATCGTTTCCGGCAGGAAAAGTTATCCTAGTAAGGAAAAAAAAAGAAAAAAGAGAAAAAAAGAGAAAGAGAAAAAAGGCAAACCAAGAAAAAAACTTTTTTTTCTTTCTTGCTTAGAGCGTCATATAAACATGAAAACTTAAGTATTTTTTTTCGAGGAACACGATGGTGCAATTAAAAATCGATTTGCTCTAAGATTGACAGAGATAGAAATCTTAAACCTAACCTAACCTAACCAAAGTGGGTTTATCTTTTCGTATTTCTCTTTCGGGGATATTTTTAGAATTTTTACACTGTTGAGGTTATGTTGTGATTATTTACCTATTCCAAATAAACAATAGCACTGTTAAAAAAGAAAAAATAATAATAACCTGAGCACTTTATGAATATATGCACTGAAATTTGCATGGTTTTGCCTAGAAAAACCGACTCTTGCCTTGTTGTAATCATTTGAAAACAAAAAATTTTACCTGAGCACACTTTATGAAAATGTGGATTCTAACATAACTCGGCAAAAAAAATTTGACCTGAATATGAATATGTGCACTGCAATTTGCATGATGTTACCTAGGAAAACCGACTCTTAAGATTTAACCCTTGTTGTAATCATTTGAAAACAAGAAAATGGAAAATTTGATCACCCAAAAATAGAAGTGATTATTTTTCTTTGAAATACTTTTTATTTCAATCTTCTATAATTAACAGTTTTAAATAAACACGTTAAAATAAACACACTGCAATTTGCATGCTTTCACCTAGGCTAGAGGTGGCCAACCCAAATGATCTTGCCCGCAAATGTCAAAATGTGTATAAAGACGTCAATAGTCGCTGCGGAGTCTCACTCCGCAATATGCAAAGAAAGCAAAAAAAATGTATCTGCAGCTCTGATATTGCTCCACTAACGTTTAGACCAGGGGTGGCCAACCCAAATGATCTTGCGGGCCACTTTGGAAATGCATCATAACTCATAAAATAAATATATTTTGTAAAAGTGTGATGAATCTCGCGGGCCGCGGGTTGGCCACCCCTCTTATAGACGATTGAAATTTTATTAATTTCAGCTTTTTCAGGTTCGCTATATCCGATAGTTCGTTATATCCGAGTTCCTTATAGCCGACTAATTTTTACATTGTTGCATAGGGGAAAATGTCGGAACTTGGAATAAAGTTCGTTATAACCGGTGGTTCGCTATAACCGTAACCGTTATAACCGAATTCTACTGTATTTGACTTTGTTTTTAAATTTTGTTTTCTGCTGCGCGATTGTGTTTAGCAGTTTAATTCGCATAAGAAAAGGGAAGAGGAACTCTTTTTTCTTTTGTTACTTTTCCTTTTGAATACAATGGCGCAAGAACTATTTGATTTGCTCCAGTATTAACGAAGCTACGACGTTTTTCTTGTTTTCTGGCTTTCCTTGACGTTTCTCAGCATTTTCCTTCGTTTTCTGCCCCTCTTCGGGCTTCTATGGGATCATTTTTGCTGCCGAACACAATGGAGCAAGAATCGATTTGCTTCAGTATTAACGAAGCTACAGCGTTTTTCTCGTTTCTCAATTTTGTATCTCCGCCAATCTAATATGATTGCTGTAATCTCGAAATTCTGTTAAAAGGCTGTCAACAGGTGCCTTCGCTATATAATAATTTAGAACTGTCCTGAAATTGACAGCAAAAATTTGGTATAGTTGAAAATTAGCTGGGGTATGTTATACCCCCAGTGCATATAAGTTCGTTTAATTAAAGCGATTTAACCGCCCCCGAACAGTCACGTAGGAAAAAAGTGAAGCATTTAAAGGCGGTCAACAGTCGCTCGTTCCACTTTTACAAAAATGCTAAAACAATGACATCGTTCCTCATTCGAAGAATTCCCCACGTGACTGAATTTTAATTAGTCGCGTTACATCGGTTTTTCTTTAACAGTACGCGGATAATCCCATGCACGATTTTTTTGTATTTGCTTATCTCACTTTTTAGTATTAGCTTAAAGGTAAATAATGGCATGTGTGTCAGTGCGATTTCTCTTAAGTGCTGCACGTATTTCCAGACATGTCGAATACGCATCCTACATAATTCCATATTCAACTGCCGCGAACTTCTTCTGGCAGAATGTCGTTATCATTTCTGGTGTTCACTAAGCGCCGGATTGTGTGAGATAATTACATCCACTCAACTAAAATGAATTATATCGTCGCATTTTCGACGTTTTGGGTGATGCAGTGCTTTTTGTGCACACCCCTAAACGGTAAGAGCTATTTATATTTTTTTCAATTTCAATTTTTTGTTATTCCGAAATTGCCGCAAATCTATCTGCGCCCCTGCAATGCTGCAGGATCTGGCGAATTAACTGTCCCTAAATAATAAATGGGCAACCTCATCCTATTATTAAGTAAATCTACAGAGAACTTTGAAGTGTCGAACTATGCGAAAACAATTTAATAGTGAAACTTCCCATTTTCGAAATGGAAAAGTTTCAAAGAGAAAAGTTCTCGAGCGCTGATTAAATGCATCTCGAGTTGACGCGGCCTTTTTTATTTGTAAACGATTTTTTTTCGTCAATAACCGCAACAAACTCAACTTGTTTAAGCCGCCTGATTTAAATGGCAATAAAAATGTCACACCGTTTACCTCAACGTTACTTCTGCAGGACTTTTTGTTAACGCCTAAAAAAGGTGTGCAAAAACGTTTAACTTTTCGGAACTATTTAAATCGCCTGATTAAGTAGGTCGTAAAATTGCCACGCCGGTGGGTTACCCAACATATTTTGCTAAAACTATCGCGACTTCTAATTCCCTGAGTAATTTCATTTTAAATGTGCCTCAATTAAACCATAAGTCGCGACTAATTTCATTTTGACATTGACGATCCGGCTTAAATTTGATTAAATTTGCAAGAAAACATCCCAATGACTTTAGTAATTTGATAATAAATCACTATCAAAGTCAATTTTTACACTGATTTAATTAAAAAACAAATTACGTTCAGCTATTTTGTCAATTGAAGAATATTGCTTTCAATTTTCAGAATTTTTCGACTACCGGAAATAAGTTCTATCTTAAAAATGCTAAGTCATAGAGCACCCTGTATACTTGCTTTTTTAGAAGTTTGGCCATTGCTTATGAAAAGCAAACGTGCTATCAAGAATTACTTTTTATCGACAAATCAAGACACCATATTGTATACAATTTTAAAATAATTTCAGTGTATACATGGTGTCTCAAGAGTAACACGAAATCCCTTAGAAACCAATTTATTAGTCTATTCTGCATAGCCTAGTGCAAATATTACACCTTGTTTGTACAAAAATTTGTAGCAATTGCATTTTGAATATTCAAGAACCGAAATTTTATCAAATTACTCAATTTGTTTTAATTTTTAATTTTTTAATTTAATCTTTAACGTCTATTTTGCAAGGGAGCTTGTCGATGCGATTTTGATTGTAAATATTTTGAAAACAAATAGATACCAGTTTCGTTCTTCTGGTTCGTTGTTTTTTTACTGTCAAAAAACGCTATAATTTGTTTTGCCATCTTCACTTTATACATTTTTTAAATACATTTCAAATAACTATCATGTGAAAACATTATCATTATCATTAGCAGGTTTCGTGTTAATCCTAATATGTGATGTCTACCGTGTGTAAAGTAAGAAAGAAAGTTTTTCCTTTTTGTAAAATTCATGTCAAAGTTTTACGAATTTTTTATCCGACTTTATTTAACGCGTTCTATATAAAAGTACAAACAGCATTAGTCACACAAGTTACTTGTAATATCAGGAGATATGCAACCCAAAATACAAATTACAAGAGCTTTCAGGTTCCTCACTTAAAAAATGAAATACCTAATTGATGATTGTTTGTCAATTGCCTGCTTGTTTTTTAGTTTGTTTGAAACAAATGACTTTATATTGTTAATTGAATAAAATAAAATATTGTGTCAAGGGGTTTGATGTAACTGTATACTTTTATAAAAAGTATGCGGTATGTTTCAGAAAATTGTGTGAAAAGTAATTTGCATAAGAAATAAATTCTGTGTTCGTAGTGATTTAAAGTTCTTGCAACCAAGTACGAGAAATGCAACATTAAACTCGAACTGATAATAAAAAATCAATTGCGGTCCAAAAATATTCACGGCAAGAAAATGTGTGCGGTTCATTAAAGTACTATCCAATTTGAATTATGAAAAGTAATCTTCGTTTAATTATAAAAGGATGAATCGATAATTTGCATTTAATTTCAGATCGGGACGTTTCCCCACTCTCGGTGTATTTCGACCCGAGATCAGGTTTGCCTTTAAGAATAGTTTCAATACAGAACAGTTTATCAGATAGTGCGATCGATTTGCCCGAGGCCAATGTCAATACGAAAAGCGACATCATTCGCAGAGTTGGCTTCAGGAGCAACGGTTGTACATGTCAGGAATTGACGTGTGGATGCTGTTTAGGATTGAACATACAACAGTTCAGCTTCTCGAGAGAAGGTAATCCAACAGAAGAGAGCACAGCAACCGTTTTAAAACGATTACACTTTTAATTAATGTCGGACGTGTATTTTAACTTAAATTAAGTTCAACCTATTTATCACAGTTACGTAAATTTTGCGTAATTTTATTTTCACATTTCAGGCTGCATGAATTTCAGCTATGATCCGTACCAGTTTGCTATTTCCATGAAGATGTTTATGAATAATAACCCAATATATTCCAATCAGGTTTCGGGTAAGTTTCTGGCAGTTTCTCGATAATTTGCAGTAACCGCAATGTGAAAACACAACCTATACTTTGTTTGCGTTAATTTATTTTAGGCCTATTAGACTAAGTTAGCAAACGAAGGGTCATAAAAAATGTTTCAGCGAAAAATCCGCCGCCCCTCTGTGTACCAGTGCCGATTCCGTACCTTCCAATGGTCGATTTTTGCGCCAAGCTATACGACATCCACACACCGGGCCAAAATTTGCACATGTGTTTGGACGTCGAGACGCGTATTCAGCAAGCCTCCGTCCTAGTCTTGCATTTCGACTGCATGCGGATGGGGACCGATGGAGTGAGCCTAGTCAAACCTGACGGCAACCCGACTGCACCTGTCGGCCCCATTGAAACCTCCAGCGAACCCCAGATCGATTCGGACGTGTTCGACGAGGTGACCGAAACCAAATACAACACTAAAAAACCGATCCGTGTAAATTAACGTTTTTGTTTTTGAGCGATAAATAAAAATATTGTTCTGTTTCTGTGGATTTAATTCGAGGATATGGATTTTGCGGTTCGCAGAAAGTGTGTTAGAAAGTCTCCTGTGAGTATTATTCCGTGATTATGTGGATGACGTGGTTGAGAAATTTATTACGAGCTGGTTAATGCGATCTAAATACAGATCTTAAACAGAACGCCGCAAAACTGCTTCAAGTTAAACCGACTTGTAACGTACTCATATTTCTAATTAACCCGTTTAAGTATCAAATTACGATTTGATTGCGGCCTTAAAACTGGCTGGATGTTTATCGGCCGGTGGTTATCTAGCAACTCGGGAATATATTTTTTTAAACCGAAATATGGAAATGTTAGTTATTGCGCTTGGTAGGAGGCGCGTTTATGAATATTTCGTTACAAAGAATTTATAAAGATAGCGACTGCTTATCGATAAAAAGTTATGAAGGTAGCGATCGTATATTAGCGACTATGTAAAGCGGAATACGGTTACATTCCAATATTTTGTAGGCATGGGGTGGAAATAAATTTTTTATACAAAAACTGCGACATTATGTATAAAAAAGTTCTGATTGCGTCGGTTGCTTATTAATATCATAAAAAAAATGAACCTTGTGATAGAGATAAGATGTGTTTTATCTTTCGATAAGATGAAAGTTAAGAAAGCTTATGTATACAGGGTGATTCCTAAAAAACGTTCCACGCTCTAACTCAGTTATTTATTGTCCGATTTCAGAAAAAAAATATTAATTAGTCGAGTAAGTACTACAAGAAGGAATTAATTTGGATTTTTCCCACATTAACTTCAATGCGAAGCGACAGTCAACTTTTTTTCTAAAATAGCAATATATAATTTTTTATATTTATTGTGGTAGAAGATTTTTTTCTATTTAATAACCTGACATTGAAGTCATATTAAGGAGAAAATTTTTTTTTAAATCAAAATTAGTCGGGGTTCCAATAAAAATTTTTAGAATTTTTTGGAAAACAATAACATGATAAATGTCAGATAAATGTCAGTATCTTAAATACTGACAGTATTATCATGAAAATACTGAAGAATATCCGGATATTTTGATATCGTGGCATCAATATTACACCACGCCTCCAAAGTGGTGAGGATTGAGGAGATACTGACAGTATTACTGATCGTCTAAGGCAGGGGTGGCCAACCCAAAGGATCTTGCGGGCCACTTTGGAAATACATCATAACTCCGCGGGCCACATATAAAATTTTATATCCCCATATTACATTTAGACCTACTATTTTTTACTACATTGGTTTTCACTACTTTGATCATTATAAAATAAATATATTTTTAAAAGTGTGATGAA
The DNA here is from genome assembly GCA_949768715.1 of Dascillus cervinus. Classification (NCBI taxonomy): domain Eukaryota; kingdom Metazoa; phylum Arthropoda; class Insecta; order Coleoptera; family Dascillidae; genus Dascillus; species Dascillus cervinus. Next base: position 7,630,734 of record OX458323.1, read on the forward strand.
TCTCGCGGGCCGGAAAAATGTTCAAGGCCCGTCGGCCGCGGGTTGGCCAACCCTGACCTAGGCAAACCTACTCTTAAGATTCAACCCTTGTTGTAATCATTTGAAAACAAAAAATTTTACCTGAGCATACTTTATGAAACTGTGTCGGAAAAAAAAAATTGACCTGAGCACACTTTATGAATATGTGCACTGCAATTTGCATAGTTTTACCTAGGAAAACCGACTTTTAAGATTCAACCTTTGTTGTAATCATTCGAATACAAGAAAATGGAAAACATTTTTACCTCAGCAAACTTTATGAAAATGTGGATTCTAACATAAGTCAGAAAAAAAAAATTGATCTGAGCACATTTTATGAATATGTGCACTGCAATTTGCATGGTTTTACCTAGGAAAACCGACTTTTATGATTATGATTGCAACAAGGGTTGACTCTTAAGAGTCGGTCTGAGTCAGAAAAAGCAGATTCTGAACCAGAAAAATCGATTCTGACTCCCAGGCAAAATAATAACACTGTTTATACGTTCCGTTCCCTGTTTTTCCTGAAAGGAAAAACTGACGGACTCGTTATTTATTTTACCGTTCCTCCAGGCAACAACTCACATCGCCAACTACTCCCTAAGTAGGGTTGTCGTCTACATCGGAGTACAGTGGGTGTAACAAATCGAGAAAATGGCCGAAGCTCCGTTAATACTGGAGCAACTCAATTGATTCTTGTTCCATCCTTTCCGGCAGGAAAAGCTATCATAGTAAGGAAAAAACAGACAAAAAGAAAAAAAAAAAAGTGAGAGAAAAAAGCCAACCCAAGGAAAACTATCTTAACCTGACCAAACCGGGTTTACCTTTTCGTGTTTCTCTTTCGGGGATATTTTTAGAGTTTTTACATTGTTGAGGTTATGTTGTGATTATTTGCCTGTTCTAAATAAACAATTGCACTGTTAAAAAAGAAAAAAAGAAAAGAAAAACATTTACCTGAGCACACCGTATGAAAATGTGGATCCTAACATAAGTCAAGATAAAAAAAATTATTACCTGAGCACACTTTATGAATATGTGCACTGTAATTTGCATGGGTTTACCTAGGAAAACCGACTCTTAAGATTTAACCCTTGTTGTAATCATTGGAAAACAAGAAAATGAAAAATTTCATCACCTAAGAATAGAAATGATTATTTTTCTTTGAAATCCTTTTTATTTCAATCATTAACAGTTTTTCAATAAACTCGTTAAAACAAACTCACTGCAAGTTGCATGCTTTCACCTAGGCCAGGGGTGGCAAACTCAAATGATCTTGCAGGCCACTTTGGAAATGCATCATAACTCCGCGGTCCACATATAAAATTATATATCCCCATATTACATTTACACCTACTATTTTTTGATACATTGGTTTTCACTACTTTGACCATTATAAAATAAATATATTTTGGAGAAATGTGATGAATCTCGCGGGCCGGAAATTGTATCGAAATGTTTTTCTAACGTCACTTACAACACAAATGTAGGAAAAACTTGAACAACTACCCGCTTAACTAAAAACCAATGCGACCGAAAGCGCGCATGTAAACCGTTGCGCTAGTGTGATCGCGAAAATACTATCGGTTCAAAAAATATGCGTCCAAATTTATTAATTGAGCAATAGCACAAATTTTACTAACGGCTTCTATGTGGGTAGCATCTCTTTTATGGTAATTAGTAATTAAATAAAATAAAACTATTGATACTGTTGAACAATTAAATTAAAAATTTCAATTTACGAAGTCAATGTTTTCCTCAACGTTATTATGCAAACAATATGGCGCTGAATAAATACGGCTGTTACTAAACTAATGTAATTTAAATTGAATTAAAAGTATAAATAATCGGACTAAAAGTATTTATTATAACATTATCTAATAATAAGTAATAACAACGCACAACACAGACCAAAGAAATTGCAAAAAACAACAAAAATTAGAAAATCAAAACTCAAAATCGTTACCTCTCCCCACTGGTCAAATTTGGTCGTTAGTACATATACACACCACAATGGCTAACCTAATGTGTGGGTCCGAGGTTTCAGGGTGAATTTTCTTTTCCCTTGTACATATTCCTTATTTAGAAATGCATTGCATTGAAGCTACCCTTGAAACGACTATGGCCTACATTTTGCCAAAAATTGAAATAAATTTTTGATAAAACTTTATCATCGATTTGGATAATGGGAAAACAATTTGTTTATTACAGTTTTTAGTAGTAATATAACCTAAATATTAATTGTAATTTTTTAACTATGTAATGGAATTTTCAAAAAGCTTATGCAAGTGCTGTTCAATGGTCTTTTTGAAATTTACGACCCGATTAGTAGGTATGGAAGATAAGGTTTTAACCAATTCTTAAGCAGGTATTACATTATGCCAGGGGTCCCCAACCTTTTTGCACCCAAGAGCACATTTTAGAATGCCGGTCGGGCGGCGGGCACCATTTTTTTTTTATAGTTGGACATAGTCAATAATACATACAATTTTTTTATCGTGGTCGCACAGCGGCGGGCACACGTAAAGCGGTCGGCGGGCGCCATGGTGCCCGCGGGCATAGGGTTGGGGACCACCGCATTATGCTATTACTTTACATTATACATATGCTCGTATGAGAAGTCGTACGAGTTCTGTCCGTATCGATATAAAATTATTTATACTTTGGTTTGGAGAACTCTTACAAGACTTTTGCTATTAGAACTGCGCCTATTTTCTGTACTCGGAACTCATTCCGATGCGATTTTTGTATTGCGCATGCGTACTAGACTTATTTCACAGCTATTCTTGCGTTGTTGGTGTTTATGGTAAACGAGAATTAATAATTGATAATTTTTTAGCATTCCCTGGCTTTGCTGGACATTTCATTATACTAACCACTATAGAACTAAATGTTTTAAATATTTTACCACTTTATCAACATTTTCTAAAGATTCCTTACTTGCAATAATAAATTATGTTTTAACATTTATGTTAATGTTTCTTAATTTTTTCTAAGGGTTATTAGAGTGAACACGGCGTTGTTAAGATTTTCTAACCGGATCTGCATTCGAATAATAATTAATTAATACCAATAATTTTTTTAACGAGAAAAAAAATTACAGGAAAAGATACTTGTTTTAATGAGATTGTCTGTTTATAAATATTTTACCACTAATCAATTAAGCTTATTATCAGGAAGTCCAATATTATTAAACAGTTTTGATTTGAATAGTAAATAATAAAAAAGAGTTATTGGCAATTATTTAACGATGGTAAATGAAGTGTAGATGTCGAATAATGAACATTTGCCACCAAACTTTTTATCATTTCCTTAAATGCACCGACCATTGTCATAAAACAGAACCGTTTTAAAAAATACCTGAGTCGAATTTATATTTTAATTTTTTTGACAGTTCAGAATTCTCTCTTGCAGTGTAAATTAACACTGGTGAATTATCGATACGTAAAATTTACACCTTGCTTGCATACAATAAGTGAGTTTAGTTGATGTATTTTGAATCATATTAAGTTACTTATAAATAGCTGATACCCGCGCGCGCTATAAACCAGTGCCTATCAAACAGGGCGCTAGCCGCGAATAAAGTGTATTTCGCGTCAGCTCTGGCGGGTTAAATGCGGCGTTTGGAATTTTTGCTATCACTGTTTCGGATGTATAATATAAATAAATAAATGCAAAATCGGCAGGAAGTCCCAGCTTTTATCTGTAAACCGTAATATCAGCAATATTGACTACAGCCGAGTATTGCTTGACACTAACCTATTAACTCCAATAGCGATAGCGTTCTAGTGTTAAAACCTATATGTATGCTATACGAGATTCTAGCCACGAGTTACTTGTAAGAGCGCTCGAATTGTAAATTCGTAATGTAATGTAATGTTAAGGTGACTAACTATTTTTTATACAAAAGGAGTACAAATTAATTTTCATTGGATATGGTGATTGGGTTTGAATAAAAACACTAAGTCTTCTCCATTCAACTATATGTTTTTTAAATAATTTCAAAATTTATTAGTTCAAAAAATTATATGTATAAACACGTTAAAACAAACACACTTCAATTTGCATGGTTTCACCTAGGAAAACCGACTCTTAAGATTCAACCCTTGTTGTAATCATTTGAAAACAAAAAATTTTACCTTAACACACTTTATGAAAATGTAAATCCTAACATAAGTCAAAATAAAAAAAAAATTACCTGAGCACACTTTATGAATATGTGCACTGCAATTTGCATGGTTTTACCTAGGAAAACCGACTCTTAAGATTTAACCCTTGTTGTAATCATTTGAAAACAAGAAAATAAAAAATTTCATCACCCAAGAATAGAAGTGATTATTTTTCTTTGAATTTCTTTTTATTTCAATCTTCTATCATTAACAGTTTTTAAATAAACACGTTAAAACAAACTCACTGCAAGTTGCATGCTTTCACTTAGGCCAGGGGTGGCCAACCCAAATGATCTTGCAGGCCACTTTGGAAATGCATATATAAAATTATATATCCCCATATTACATTTAGACCTACTATTTTTTGATACATTGGTTTTCACTACTTTGACCATTATAAAACAAATATATTTTGGAAAAGTGTGATGAATCTCGCGGGTCGCGGGTTGGCCACCCCTGGTCTAAGGTGCCCTTCGTCAGTGTTTACGTCAGTATTTAGAAAACGTCGCATAATTCAGATATTGTGTTCTTGTGCTCTGATTTTTCTGCTTTGTAATATGATTTTTAATTAAAAAACCTGTCTGTACATACTTTAGGACTCCTTAGGTTATTTAAAAAAAACACACCGCGTTGAAAAATTGTGAAAATGAGGGATGAATAGGTAAAATTTCAAGTAAAACTAGAAGTTTGATAGGATGTTTTTATTCATTTTTTATATGCAATTTTAATTTCTGCAAAGGTGCATTTTTTATGAAACGTTTAGTAACGTCTTCAACGACAAGTATAGTTTTTACTACTTTGTATATCGATGCACTAGATACACTTACACTAAATTTTAAAGTTACAAGTACTAATCCTTATGCAGTGAGCGCCAGCCAAATGGAATACATTCATTATCTCAATTATTGTGCATATTGAAAAACAATCCCGAAACACGTAATTTTTCGTCTATCACTTGATATTCTGTAAAGTGAAAATTTCATCCCTAACTTCAACCCCGTTGGAGTGACAGTTGCAATCATCAAATTTTTAAATAGGAAGGGGGCTTGTGATACGTCATTTGAAAGGCTTCTTCATGCTCTATTCAAAAATGCTGTGGTTTCAAAATATATTCCGAAAATAAAAGGTACAAAAAAATGAACCTGTTTAACGAAATTCTCTACAACAAACTAAAAAATCAAAAACTAATAGAGCGACTAAAAACGCTGACTGTATTTACATTACGTAGAATTATGATTACACTGCATTCGACGGGCCACTTATACGTAGTCAAAAGTCTGCTGGTGTCTCTATTAAGCGGAATATTGTCCTAATAAAGCGTTCAAATTATGTATTAGTTTAATAGTTTGGTTTTCGTTTTTAAAGATTTGTCCCAAATAAGCGGCTGCCCCTCTTAACCGGCGCCCCTCTTAAGCGGAATCGACTGTACTGACGATTTGGAATGATCGTTGAAGGTTGATAAATACTGTTGGAGAATTAAGAAAATACTGAGTACTGAGTATTTTTACTGACAGTATTACTGAAAATATAGGGTGCCCTTAAGACGTAAAAAATAATTTAATGCGACGACCATAAATTAAGAAGGAATTTTCAAACGACGCCATAAATTTTGAAGAAGCTGCAACAAATATTTTAATATCAAAAAAGCAATATCACAAAAAGCTTCAGTCGAACATAGTAAAAATCATACATCACACTACAAATTGCAAATGAATTTTTCAACGGCACCATAGATTCAAGTTTTAACAGTTATAAATTGTGTACGGGTTCAAAATTTTATAGCTCAGTTTTCACTGTATTAAAAGTTATAATTTAATAAGAGCAATATTGTTTTGCCGTTTGATTTCTCGCGCAAGGAAAACCATTAACATAAATTAAATGCTAATGCACAAATTTAAAATTCTCAATTTAGAAATTTAATACTAAATGTAAATTACTATTTTCATTGGGAATATTTAACATAATTGTGTATTGTACTAAAAATTAAAAATGAATTCTTAAATGGCTTTCTGTTCTGATACGAGAAAGTTATTAAAACTGTATTATTTACCGCATAAAGTTACGGTTCACGATAATTAAAAGTCGTACATCAAGTAACAAATTAAAAATTAATTGTTAAACGATGCTTTCAATTTGAAACTAACAAAAGTAAACCTCACAATAATTTTCGTTAAAAACACAACTACAAATCAATTTTTGAATTTAATTCCTATCTGGTAAATTGTTAGCGGGCATATATCAAGTTGCATATTAAAAGCGAATTTCTAAATGGATTTATAAGTTTGAGTTTCAACTGGCATTTTGTACGAATTATGTTTTCAATTATAAGGAGCTGAAAGGATGCTTTTAAACCAAATTTCACATCTATTTCTGAATTTGTTTCAAAATCTCGTTAAAGTAGAAAAAGTAAATTTTTAATTTCGTTTTAAAATAAGCTTCTCAACAAATAAAATAAAACAAGACGAATTTAAATATCAGCATATTACAAAATTTATTTATAAATATTTGCGAAAAAAATTTGCCGTATAAATAGCTTTTTAAACAAGTATTTGTCGATTCCGCATCGAATTTCAATTAAATGTAAAAATCAGAAAACATATTTTTAAATGTTTACAGATACCTACTATGAATTCATGTATGTTGAATGTGAAGAGTCGGTTATCAAATATTATGGAATAAATAATGGATTGGTACATAAATGCATAGCATTTGATAAAATTAAAGGTTAAATCATTGAACTTGATAAAATTCGAGATGAACTAATCAAGCAATATTATATTCCCCTACATTGTTTTCAATTAATTCCCCACATTGTACAACTGAAAAAAGTTTGTATGCAAAATTACCTTAACCTATCGTTATCAATTCTTGAGAAGAACAATAAATTGGTAGCTTAGATACATATGAAAAGTATCCCGGTCCAAACGTATCCCCAAAATTTGATAGAAACTAAACTAAAGACTGTATGTAGCAGCATGAAAATTGAACTTTTTCGGTGATCGCAGATTTACGGGCCGATTTAATGAATAGGAAATCGTGCATTTATGACCCCTTTTAATGAATGATTTCTTATAAATGTACGATTTCGGCATCTACGCAACGAAATTTGCCATTAAACTAAAATGTCACTTTATTTAGATGTAATCTGACAAAATGAATCCAAAATATACCTATAAGAACTACACTGTTACTATTAATATTATTTATATAGAAGTTAACAACAACACTACAGCCAGTAAAATTGATAAAAAGTGCAGATGGATTGTCAAACTTTTGACATTATTTGTAAGTCATGGTTGGTTTGTATATCTATTGATTTAAAATGTATGGCTTGCTTGATTCGAATATCTATTGGAATTTTTAACACTACTTAACTACTAATCGGTAGTACACGATGTGCTGATTTTAATGACAGAAATGAAATAATAACAGCTAAAGGTCACTCTTCTAGAATTAGTATGCAGTTTACTAATCTTTGGTGACAATTTATATTCACACGAAAAATTAAACTAAATTTGGAAACTTGATGCAATAAAAAAAGTTGGTATGCAAAATTAACTGTACTTATTGTTATCAATTCTTGCAAAGAACGGACTAAATTGGTAGCTTAGGTACATATAAAAACTACTCCTGTCCAAACGTGTCCCTAATATTTGAGACAACTGTTAAAAAGTAAAGAATGTACCAGCATGAAAAATGAACCGCAGTCCGCAGAGCGTGATGTGCTGATTTGGATGACTGAAATGAAATAGGTCACTCATCTAAAATTAGGAAGCAGCATGAGTATCTTTGGCGTCGAATAATTATACCAAAATGGGTAACTTGATACCTTGAAAAAAATTGGTATGCATTTTAGTTAAAAAAAATAATGAAATTTTGATAAAAACAAACAAAAAAGTTATTTTCCCATAGCTGGAGGACCTACAGTTTAAAGTGGATTCCGAACCACGCGCTTCATTTTGGCTGTTAAGGACATCTCATTGGATAATTATCTTTAACAATTCCTTCAGATGGCTTTGCAGCCGTCCCAAGGGTGGACCAGGAATCCTAATGGAAACTCAAACGGACGCATCGGGGGACTGAAACCATACCCGAGCATCTACGCTAAACCGGTCACAATAAATCTAATCAATTTTTAGGTCTTATTAGTTGCTAAAAGTGTTTCTAAAATTAAATATTTTCAGCGTTAAACAAGTTGTAAAGGTGCAGTGTACCATTAAAGTGTGTGTAATTTGGTAATTTGATACCTTGAAAAAGATGGTATGCAAAATTACCGCTACTTATTGTTTTTAATTCTTGTAAAGAATTCTTTAAATTGGTAGCTTATATACATAGGAGGAATATTGATACCTAAATGTGTCCTCAAAACTTGATAGAACTGTTATAAACTCAAGACTGTACTAGAATGAAAAATGAACTGCAAGCCGCAGGTCACGACGTCCTGATTGTGATGACAAAAATGAAATATTAAGAAGTAAAGGTTCATCTTCAAGAATTTGGAAGCAGCTTAAGAATCTTTGGTGACGATTAGTATTAACACAAAATATTAAACTAAATTTGGTAAATTGATACGTTAAAGAAAGGTGTTATGCACAATTACCTGTACTTATCGCTATCAATCCATCAGAAGAACAGACTAAATTGGTAGCTTAGCTAAATGTGAAAAATACTTCTATCATAAAGTGTCTCCAAAACTAAATAGAACTGTTAAATACTAAACGACTGTACGTACCAGCATGAAAAATGAACTGCAAGCTGCAGGTCACGATGTCCTGATTTTGATTAGAAAAATCAAATATTAAAAATTAAAGGTACATCTCCAAGAATTTGGAAGCAGCTTAAGAATCTTTGGTAACGATTAGTATTAACACAAATTATTAAACTAAATTTGGTAAATTGATACGTTAAAGAAAGGTGTTACGCAAAATTGCCTGTTCTTATCGCTATCAATCCATCACAAGAACAGACTAAATTGGTAGCTTAGCTAAATGTGAAAAATACTTCTATCATAAAGTGTCTCCATAACTAAATAGAACTGTTAAAGACTAAACTACTGTACGTACCAGCATGAAAAATGAACTGCAAGCCGCAGGTCACGATGTCCTGATTTTGATTAGAAAAATCAAATATTAACAATTAAAGGTTCCTCTTCTAGAATTTGGAAGCAGCTTAGGAATTTTTGGTAACACTTAACATTGACTCGAAGAATTAAACAAATTTGGATAACTAGTTTTCTTAAAAAAAGTTGCATGCAAAATCACCTCAACCTATCGTTATCAACTTTTTCCAAGAATTTATTAAATTGGTAGCTTATTTATATACGAAAAGTACCCCTGCCCAAAATTGTCCCCCCAATTTGATGGAACTGTTAAAAACTAAAGACTGTATGGTATGTATGTACCAACATGAAAAATGAACCGCAATCCGCAGAGCTGATTTGCTGATATATGTGCTGATTTGGATGACTGAAATGAAATAGGTCACTCGTCTAAAATTGGGAAACAGCATGACTATCTTTGGCGTCAAATAATTATACTAAAATGGGTAGCTTGATACCTTGAAAAAAATTGGTATGCATTTTAGTAAAAAAAAATAATGAAATTTTGATAAAAACAAACAAAAAAGTTATTTTCCCATAGCCGGAGGACCTACAGTTTAAAGTGGATTCCGAACCACCCGCTTCATTTTGGCTGTTAAAAACATCTCATCGGATAATTATCTTTAACAATTCCCTTAGATGGATTTGCAGCCGTCCCAAGGATGGACCAGGAATCCCAACGGAGACTCGAACGGACGCATCGGGAGACTGAAACCATACCCGAGCATCTACGCTAAACCGGTCACAATAATCTAATCAATTTTTCGGTCTTATTAGTTGCTAAAAGTGTTTCTAAAATTAACTATTTTCAGCGTTAAACAAGTTGTAAAGGGGCAGTGTACCATTAAAGTGTGTGTAATTTGGTAATTTGATACCTTGAAAAAGATGGTATGCAAAATTACTTCTACTTATCGTTACCAAATCTTGTAAAGAATTCTTTAAATTGGTAGCTTATATACATAGGAGGAATACTGATACCTAAATGTGTCCTCAAAACTTGATAGAACTGTTATAAACTCAAGACTGTACTAGAATGAAAAATGAACTGCAAGCCGCAGGTCACGACGTCCTGATTGTGATGACAAAAATGAAATATTAAGAAGTAAAGGTTCGTCTTCTAGAATTTGAAAGCAGCTTAAGAATCTTTGGTGACGATTAGTATTAACACAAAATATTAAACTAAATTCGGTAAATTGATACGTTAAAGAAAGGTGTTACGCAAAATTGCCTGTTCTTATCGCTATCAATCCATCACAAGAACAGACTAAATTGGTAGCTTAGCTAAATGTGAAAAATACTTCTATCATAAAGTGTCTCCAAAACTAAATAGAACTGTTAAATACTAAACGACTGTACGTACCAGCATGAAAAATGAACTGCAAGCTGCAGGTCACGATGTCCTGATTTTGATTAGAAAAATCAAATATTAAAAATTAAAGGTACATCTCCAAGAATTTGGAAGCAGCTTAAGAATCTTTGGTAACGATTAGTATTAACACAAACTATTAAACTAAATTTGGTAAATTGATACGTTAAAGAAAGGTGTTATGCAAAATTACCTGTACTTATCGCTATCAATCCATCAGAAGAACAGATTAAATTGGTAGCTTAGGTAAATGTGAAAAATACTCCTGTCATAAAGTGTCCCCAAAACTAAATAGAACTGTTAAATACTAAACGACTGTACGTACCAGCATGAAAAATGAACTGCAAGCTGCAGGTCACGATGTCCTGATTTTGATTAGAAAAATCAAATATTAAAAATTAAAGGTACATCTCCAAGAATTTGGAAGCAGCTTAAGAATCTTTGGTAACGATTAGTATTAACACAAACTATTAAACTAAATTTGGTAAATTGATACGTTAAAGAAAGGTGTTATGCAAAATTACCTGTACTTATCGCTATCAATCCATCAGAAGAACAGACTAAATTGGTAGCTTAGTTAAATGCGAAAAATACTTCTATCATAAAGTGTCTCCAAAACTAAATAGAACTGTTAAATACTAAAGACAGTACCTACCATAAAAAAATGAACTGAAAGCCGCAAATCACATTGTGCTGATTTTAATGGCAGAAATTAAATATTAACAATTAAAGGTTCCTCTTCTAGAATTTAGAAGTAGCGTAGGAAACTTTGGTGACGATTAATATTAACACAAAATATTAAACTAAATTTAGTAAATTGATACGTTAAAAAAGGTGTTATGCAAAATTACCTGTACTTATCACTATCAATCCATCAGAAGAACAGACGAAATTGGTAGTTTAGATAAATGTGACAAATACTCCTGCCATAGAGTGTCCCCAAAACTAAGTAGAATTGTTAAAGACTAAACGACTGTACGTACCAACATGGAAAATGAACTGCAAGCCGCAGGTAACGATGTCCTGATTTTGATTAGAAAAATCAAATATTAACAATTAAAGGTTCCTCTTCTAGAATTTGGAAGCAGCTTAGGAATTTTTGGTAACACTTAACATTGACTCGAAGAATTAAACAAATTTGGATAACTAGTTTTCTTAAAAAAAGTTGCATGCAAAATCACCTCAACCTATCGTTATCAACTTTTTCCAAGAATTTATTAAATTGGTAGCTTATTTATATACCAAAAGTACCCCTGCCCAAAATTGTCCCCCCAATTTGATGGAACTGTTAAAAACTAAAGACAGTACCTACCAGCATAAAAAATGAACTGCAAGCCGCAAATCACGTTATGCTGATTTTAATGGCAGAAATTAAATATTAACAGTAAAGGTTCCTCTTTTAGAATTTGGAAGCAGCGTAGGAATCTTTGGTGACGATTAATATTAACACAAAATATTAAACTAAACTTAGTAAATTGATACGTTAAAGAAAGGATTTATGCAAAACTACTTGTACTTATCGTTATCAATCCATCAGAAGAACAGTCTAAATTGGTAGCTTAGATAAATGTGAAAAATACTCCTGTCATAAAGTGTCCCCAAAACTAAATAGAACTGTTAAAGACTAAACGACTGTACGTACCAACATGGAAAATGAACTGCAAGCTGCAGGTCACGATGTCCTGATTTTGATTAGAAAAATCCAATATTAACAATTAAAGGTTCCTCTTCTAGAATTTGGAAGCAGCTGAGGAATCTTTGGTAACACTTAACATTATAACTCGAAGAATTAAACAAAATTGGACAACTAGTTTTCTTAAAAAGAAGTTGCATGCAAAATTACCTCAACCTATCGTCATCAACTCTTTCTAAAAATGTATTATATTGGTAGCTTATTTATATACGAAAAGTACCCCTGCCCAAAATTGTCCCAGCAATTTGATGGAACTGTTAAAAACTAAAGACTGCATGGTATGTACCAGCATGAAAAATGAACCGCAGTCCGCAGAGCGTGATGTGCTGATTTGGATGACTGAAATGAAATAGGTCACTCGTCTAAAATTGAGAAACAGCATGAGTATCTTTGGCGTCGAATAATTATACCAAATTGGGTAACTTGATACTTTGAAAACAATTGATGTCGAGAATTACCTCTACTTATCGTTACCAATTATTATGAAGGATTTTAGCAACTATTAAGACCGAAAAATTGATTACATTAATGTGACTGGTTTGGCGTAGATGCTCGGGTGCGGTTCACTCCCCCGATGCGTCCGTTCGAATCCCCGTTGGGATTCCCGGTACACATATACCCTTTGGACGGTCGCGAAGCTGTCTGAAGGAATTGTTAAAGATAATTATCCGATGAAATGTCCTTAACAGCCAAAATGAAGCGCGTGGTTCGGAATCCACGTTAAACTGTAGGTCCTCCAGCTATGGGAAAATAACTTTTTTATTTTTTTTATCAAAATTTCATTTTTTTTTTTACTAAAATAAAATATATTAGATGATACTCACAATAAACAAGAACAAACTAAATTATCTTCACTTTTGGTGATGCTGTCTTATTAATTCGAATCCTTGTCTTACGCAACATTTCCAAGACATTCAATTTGTCCTTGTTTAACGGTTTAGATTATATGAAATGGTATTTTCCATATGGGCATAAGTTAACAATGTAGTTAATTTTTCACATACATTGAAAACAATAGGTTCAGGTGGTTTTGCGCATTGAATTTTTTATGGTTTCAAGTTATCATGTTATGGGGACACGTCTGGGTTTGAATATTTTTCAAATGTCCATAAGCCACCAACGTTCAACTGTTATTATTACATTTTTGTTATCAAGATAAAGCTCTTTGGCTTTATCAGTTCTATCAAGTTTTAGGGACACGTTTTGGTAGCAGTAGTTTTTATAGTATGTACTTAACCAACCAATTCAGTTCAATATTCGCGAAAAGCAGAGGTAATTTTGCATACCACCTTTTTCTTAAGGTACCTATCAAGTTACCCAATTTGGTTTAATTCGTTGAGCTAAAAATGTTAAACGTCACCTTAACTCATCTTTATCAATTCTTGCGAATAAAACAGTAAATTGGTAGGTTAAGTATATATGAAAACTAGCCCTACCAAAACATGTCACCATAATTTGATGGATCTCTTAAAAGCTGAAGACTGCAGGTAACCGTATCAAATATGTACTGCAAGCCGCAGTTGACGATCTGCAAATGTTGATGATAGAAATGAAATATTAACAGTTAAAAATTCCTGTTTTAGAATTAGGAAGCAACTTAAGTATCTTATGTGCGTTTAACATTAACTCGATTAATTAAACCAAATTGGCTAACTTGTTACGTGAAGAAAAATTGCTATGGAAAATTACCTCTACTCATTGTTGTCAACTTTTATGAAGAATTAACTAAATTGGTATACGTAGAATAAATAGTACTGCCAAAGCGTGGACTCAAATCTTGACAGAACTGTTAAAAACTAAAGACTGTTCGTAACTGCATGAAATATGAACTGTATATTTGCAATTGACAAAAAAGATGTAACAACAATTAAAGATTACCCTTCTAGAATTAGGATGTAATAACAATTTGACGAAGGATATATGTGGACCATAAACCCAACGGGGATTCGAACGGACGCATCGGGGTACTGAACCGCTCCCGTGCATCTACGCTAAACTGCTCACATTAATCTAATCAATTTTACTGTCTTATTAGTTGCTAAAATCCTTCATAATAATTGGTAACTATAAGTAGAGGTAATTTTCCATACCAATTCTTTTCAAGGTATCAAGTTATCCAATTTGGTATAATTATTCGACGCCAAAGATACTCAAGCTGTTTCCTAATTTTAGACGAGTGACCATTTCAGTCATCCAAATCAGCACATCACGCTCTGCAGACTGCGGTACATTTTCATGCTGGTACATACATACCATACAGTCTTTAGTTATTAACAGTTTAATTTGTTTAATGTTAAGTAGAGGTAATTTTCCATAGCAATTTTTCTTCACGTAACAAGTTAGCCAAGTTAATGTTAAACGTCACAAAAGATTCTTAAGTTGCTTCCTAATTCTAAAACAGGAATTTTTAGCTGTTAATATTTCATTTCTATCATCAAAATTTGCAGTTTGTCAACTGCGGCTTGCAGTACATATTTGATACGGTTACCTGCAGTCTTCAGCTTTTAAGAGATCCATCAAATTATGGTGACATGTTTTGGTAGGGCTAGTTTTCATATATACTTAACCTACCAATTTACTGTTTTATTCGCAAGAATTGATAAAGATGAGTTAAGGTGACGTTTAACATTTTTAGCTCAACGAATTAAACCAAATTGGGTAACTTGATAGGTACCTTAAGAAAAAGGTGGTATGCAAAATTACCTCTGCTTTTCGCGAATATTGAACTGAATTGGTTGGTTAAGTACATACTATAAAAACTACTGCTACCAAAACGTGTCCCTAAAACTTGATAGAACTGATAAAGCCAAAGAGCTTTATCTTGATAACAAAAATGTAATAATAACAGTTGAACGTTGGTGGCTTATGGACATTTGAAAAATATTCAAACCCAGACGTGTCCCCATAACATGATAACTTGAAACCATAAAAAATTCAATGCGCAAAACCACCTGAACCTATTGTTTTCAATGTATGTGAAAAATTAACTACATTGTTAACTTATGCCCATATGGAAAATACCATTTCATATAATCTAAACCGTTAAACAAGGACAAATTGAATGTCTTGGAAATGTTGCGTAAGACAAGGATTCGAATTAATAAGACAGCATCACCAAAAGTGAAGATAATTTAGTTTGTTCTTGTTTATTGTGAGTATCATCTAATATATTTTATTTTAGTAAAAAAAAAAAATGAAATTTTGATAAAAAAAATAAAAAAGTTATTTTCCCATAGCTGGAGGACCTACAGTTTAACGTGGATTCCGAACCACGCGCTTCATTTTGGCTGTTAAGGACATTTCATCGGATAATTATCTTTAACAATTCCTTCAGACAGCTTCGCGACCGTCCAAAGGGTATATGTGTACCGGGAATCCCAACGGGGATTCGAACGGACGCATCGGGGGAGTGAACCGCACCCGAGCATCTACGCCAAACCAGTCACATTAATGTAATCAATTTTTCGGTCTTATTAGTTGCTAAAATCCTTCATAATAATTGGTAACGATAAGTAGAGGTAATTCTCGACATCAATTGTTTTCAAAGTATCAAGTTACCCAATTTGGTATAATTATTTGACGCCAAAGATACTCATGGTGTTTCTCAATTTTAGACGAGTGACCTATTTCATTTCAGTCATCCAAATCAGCACATCACGCTCTGCGGACTGCGGTTCATTTTTCATGCTGGTACATACCATACAGTCTTTAGTTTTTAACAGTTCCATCAAATTGCTGGGACAATTTTGGGCAGGGGTACTTTTCGTATATAAATAAGCTACCAATATAATACATTTTTGGAAAGAGTTGATGACGATAGGTTGAGGTAATTTGACATGCAACTTTTTTTAAGAAAACTAGTTATCCAAATTTGTTTAATTCTTCGAGTCAATGTTAAGTGTTACCAAAAATTCCTAAGCTGCTTCCAAATTCTAGAAGAGGAACCTTTAATTGTTAATATTTGATTTTTCTAATCAAAATCAGGACATCGTTATCTGCGGCTTGCAGTTCATTTTCCATGTTGGTACGTACAGTCGTTTAGTCTTTAACAGTTCTACTTAGTTTTGGGGACACTCTATGGCAGGAGTATTTGTCACATTTATCTAAACTACCAATTTCGTCTGTTCTTCTGATGGATTGATAGTGATAAGTACAGGTAATTTTGCATAACACCTTTTTTAACGTATCAATTTACTAAATTTAGTTTAATATTTTGTGTTAATATTAATCGTCACCAAAGTTTCCTACGCTACTTCTAAATTCTAG
Organism: Dascillus cervinus; assembly: GCA_949768715.1. Classification (NCBI taxonomy): domain Eukaryota; kingdom Metazoa; phylum Arthropoda; class Insecta; order Coleoptera; family Dascillidae; genus Dascillus; species Dascillus cervinus. The sequence goes on from OX458323.1 coordinate 7,647,341, forward strand.
AAGAGGAACCTTTAATTGTTAATATTTAATTTCTGCCATTAAAATCAGCACAATGTGATTTGCGGCTTTCAGTTCATTTTTTTATGGTAGGTACTGTCTTTAGTATTTAACAGTTCTATTTAGTTTTGGAGACACTTTATGATAGAAGTATTTTTCGCATTTAACTAAGCTACCAATTTAGTCTGTTCTTCTGATGGATTGATAGCGATAAGTACAGGTAATTTTGCATAACACCTTTCTTTAACGTATCAATTTACCAAATTTAGTTTAATAGTTTGTGTTAATACTAATCGTTACCAAAGATTCTTAAGCTGCTTCCAAATTCTTGGAGATGTACCTTTAATTTTTAATATTTGATTTTTCTAATCAAAATCAGGACATCGTGACCTGCAGCTTGCAGTTCATTTTTCATGCTGGTACGTACAGTCGTTTAGTATTTAACAGTTCTATTTAGTTTTGGAGACACTTTATGATAGAAGTATTTTTCACATTTAGCTAAGCTACCAATTTAGTCTGTTCTTGTGATGGATTGATAGCGATAAGAACAGGCAATTTTGCGTAACACCTTTCTTTAACGTATCAATTTACCAAATTTAGTTTAATATTTTGTGTTAATACTAATCGTCACCAAAGATTCTTAAGCTGCTTTCAAATTCTAGAAGACGAACCTTTACTTCTTAATATTTCATTTTTGTCATCACAATCAGGACGTCGTGACCTGCGGCTTGCAGTTCATTTTTCATTCTAGTACAGTCTTGAGTTTATAACAGTTCTATCAAGTTTTGAGGACACATTTAGGTATCAGTATTCCTCCTATGTATATAAGCTACCAATTTAAAGAATTCTTTACAAGATTTGGTAACGATAAGTAGAAGTAATTTTGCATACCATCTTTTTCAAGGTATCAAATTACCAAATTACACACACTTTAATGGTACACTGCCCCTTTACAACTTGTTTAACGCTGAAAATAGTTAATTTTAGAAACACTTTTAGCAACTAATAAGACCGAAAAATTGATTAGATTATTGTGACCGGTTTAGCGTAGATGCTCGGGTATGGTTTCAGTCTCCCGATGCGTCCGTTCGAGTCTCCGTTGGGATTCCTGGTCCATCCTTGGGACGGCTGCAAATCCATCTAAGGGAATTGTTAAAGATAATTATCCGATGAGATGTTTTTAACAGCCAAAATGAAGCGGGTGGTTCGGAATCCACTTTAAACTGTAGGTCCTCCGGCTATGGGAAAATAACTTTTTTGTTTGTTTTTATCAAAATTTCATTATTTTTTTTTACTAAAATGCATACCAATTTTTTTCAAGGTATCAAGCTACCCATTTTAGTATAATTATTTGACGCCAAAGATAGTCATGCTGTTTCCCAATTTTAGACGAGTGACCTATTTCATTTCAGTCATCCAAATCAGCACATATATCAGCAAATCAGCTCTGCGGATTGCGGTTCATTTTTCATGTTGGTACATACATACCATACAGTCTTTAGTTTTTAACAGTTCCATCAAATTGGGGGGACAATTTTGGGCAGGGGTACTTTTCGTATATAAATAAGCTACCAATTTAATACATTCTTGGAAAAAGTTGATAACGATAGGTTGAGGTAATTTTGCATGCAACTTTTTTTAAGAAAACTAGTTATCCAATTGTGTTTCATTCTTTGAGTTAATGTTAAGCGTCACCGAAAATTCCTAAGCTGCTTCCAAATTCTAGAAGAGGAACCTTTAATTGTTAATATTTGATTTTTCTAATCAAAATCAGGACATCGTGACCTGCAGCTTGTAGTTCATTATTTATGCTGCTACGTACAGTCTTTTAGTGTTTAACAGTTCTATTTAGTTTTGGGGACACTTTATGACAGGAGTATTTTTCACATTTACCTAAGCTACCAATTTAATCTGTTCTTCTGATGGATTGATAGCGATAAGTACAGGTAATTTTGCATAACACCTTTCTTTAACGCATCAATTTACCAAATTTAGTTTAATATTTTGTGTTAATATTAATCTTCATCAAAGATTTCTACGCTACTTCCAAATTCTAGAAGAGGCACCTTTAACTGTTAATATTTAATTTCTGCCATTAAAATCAGCACAACGTGATTTGCGGCTTTCAGTTCATTTTTTATGCGGGTAGGTACTGTCTTTAGTTTTTAACAGTTTTCTCAAGTTTTGGGATACGTTTGAGCAGAAGTATTTTTCGTATGTACCTAAGATACCAATTTAGTTCGTTCTTCGCAAGAATTGATAACGGTAGGTTCAGGTAATTTTGCATAGACTTTTTGCAGGTATGAAATTAAATTTGTTTTAATTCTTCTAGTTAAGTGTAACGTTTCCAAAGGTTCTCAAATTGTTGCCTAAAGTCAGAAGAGTAACCTTTGACTATTATTATTTGATTTTTATCGTTAAAATCAGCATATCGTGAACTGCGGTGTGAAGTTAATTTTCCATGCAGGCACATACAGTCTTTAGTATTTAACAGGTTTATTAATTCCTAGCGACGAGTCTACGATTAAATATTATTAATATATGTGTAAGCTGTCGAATTTAGTGTGTTTTGTGTGAAAATTGTTGACGAATAGTAAATGTTATTTGTCAGGATTTTTTTTTAAGATATTACATTTTCACAATTTATTTAATTTCTTGGAATAAATGTTCAGCCTCGTCAGAGTTTTGAGTTTCTTTTATGGTGGTAATAATGATTTCCTCAACTGTTATTAGCCCCTTCTGTTATTAATTTCATCATTTTTGAACTGCACTGTGCACGATTTAAAAAAAAGTTTTGTCGCTACAGTCTTCAGATTTTAACAGTTCAATCGACCTGCAACGGCTGTGCTGCACTTTTCTACCTTTCTCATAAAGATGATGTTCCAGTTTAATTAATTTACCACGAGAACTATCAAAATTTTACTGAATTACTATTTATTTAAAAAAAAATTGCGTCGAATTTTTTTTACTTCTTCGGCTCGATGTTAAACCTCTCCAGGGAGTTCTGGGTTCTTTTATTCTGGTAATAGGGGCTCCCTCGACTGTTATGAGCACCTTCTGTTGTAAATTTTGTCGTTTTGTCATTAAAATCAATATATTATGAACTGCAGTTTGCACCGCACGATTTAAAAAAAATTGCGTCGGTACAATATTTAGATTTTAACACTTATATCGATCCGCAACGGCGGTGCGGCACTTATTTACCTTTCACAGTTAGATAATGATCCAATTTAATGCAATTGCCGCGAGAGTTATTGAAATTTGACTGAATTACTACTTTAAAAAAAAAGTTTTTTGTGTCGAATTACTGTCATTTTCTTGGTCGGGTTTGGATCCTCACCAACCGATCGCGGGTGATTTTCTCGCTTTATATGGAATCTACGTTACCCGTTTTACCAACTCTGTCGTTACTATGACGAGAATCGATCAAAATATAAACAGTTTTGAAGTATAAACATTTTTTTGTGAAAGAGACATATTTGTGTTGAAATATGGACGAAAAACGGAAGAAAGGTGGCAAAAAATGTTTAACTAAGGTACCAAATCGTGGGAACTACCCACTGTTAAGTAATTTTTACATAACCGACTTCCCACATGAACTGTTGACGGGCTTTGCCATACCGAACATCAAGTATCAACAACTGCAGGCGTTTTTGAAGCTTCAAGTTAACGAAACGAAATTATGGGAGTACAGAAGCAAAGTTGAACCAGAATACCCTCGCATTATAAGGAAAAATTTCTCCCATGAGCTGTTGAGGGACTCGGTACTGTCTATACCAACCCAAGGAATGACCAAGTATCAGGAAAGGGCCGTGCTGAAACGCGTCGAAGCTAGGGGCTTGGAAAAGGATTTTCCCGATGTTATTCCCAACATACTGGTAGATCTTCGCGAGGAATACATCGGAATGACCCACGAAGTAGGTATCAACTGCAAAATCCAGCCAGCCGACGGCAGCCCGGGCCACATCATAATCGAACCGTACAAGTATCCGGGTAAGACTCGTTTATATTTAGTATTTGTATGGTTAAGAAACGAAATCGAAAACCGTCTGTTTATTCAATTTCCCTTGATAAGACAAATTTTAAACGATTGTGTGGAATCTTTACCCGAATTGCTGATCGATTTTGGTCGTTATGGCGACGATCCGTACGAGCTAGAAGATTTGCGGACCTTCATTTTTAACCACATCACCGCTGGCCAGAATTTAATCCGCGATTTTCACGACGGCATTTTATATTTAGTCCAGCGAGATGAAGACGGTGACGTCGCCGAAACCGACCTGGAAGCTTATTTTCGCACCGGTATGTGCATCGAATCGGTTCACATCAGCCGCCTATTAACTAATACAATTGAAAGTTTGGTCGAAATCACTCGCAATGACCAACAGACCCCTTATCTTAAATTAGAACTTTGGTACAACGGAACGATAACTCTTTCGCCTTCGGCTGAAAGAGTTTACTTGCTGTTCGAGGATATTGTTAATGCGATATCGAAAATAGGGGACGGCCTCTGCGCTCTTCAAAGACTCGAATTGGACGGGTTCGACAACGAATGCGTTCCGATATTTATAACGGACGAGTTCATGAGTTCCGTCAAAGATCAACTTAAGGACAATGTTTATGCCATGTACGAACCGGTGCTGGAGTACGTTGACAATTTGCGACAGAGTTACATGGGCGTTTTTGCTTACCTTCATCCCGCCACCTACCAAGATGAATTAGACAGGACAGTCGATATTTCGTTCGAAACGGGTTGCGAACGAATCGATTTTTATCAGGGTTATGTGGACAAGATTTCCATGATGGTCACCAATGAGTATTACAACATGGGACAGTTGAACCAAACGCATTGCATAGAAAATTTAAAAGCGGCCATTATCAGATTGATCGATGAAATCCTTGTGAAGATCGTAGCGCAACATCAGTGGCAAAACCAAGATATCTGCGAAACTTTTCAAATGTTAACGGTCCGAGCTTTGCAGATACCACGCACGACTGACGAGTTGATGGAGATGGGAGCGTACATGTTATGGGCGAATACCGTCCTGATGAACGAATTAAAAGATAAGATTACGGCATCGTTGTTGGTTAACGCTAAGCTCATCGAATTAACGACGTTAACGGAGGAACATATCAAGTTGAATACGACGACGGTGAACTGGTTGAACAAAATCAAACCGATTTTGGATTACAATTCGTCCATGTTTGAACAAATAAAATTTGAATTTGAAGAACGTTTACAGCGCGCGATTGAAAAATTGAACACAGGCATACAACGTTTGGCCCCCTATTTAGTGATACTAGACGAAATGGACGATGCAGATAACGCAATCGAGTACGCGGAGAAAGCTTATCACCTTCTGGCAAAAATCAGGGACTTTGACAAACAGTGGGCTTGGATCAATCGCGAAGAGACCAGCTTTAAATTCCCGCTCTCTGCATTTCCCGAACTTGAAGAACTGAAGAATTACATTTACCCCTATTACCGTTTGGTGAAGGTTTGTCGCAATTGGCAGCGCAGCGCCACTGCTTGGATGGACGGCCCGTTCGAATTTTTAGATTTTCAAGCGGCGGAACAATTAGTCGACGATTATTTCAAGGAACTCTTGAAATATCAAAAGGTATACCGAAATAAAATTCGTCAGCTAACTGCCGAAAATAACCCGAACCGCTTCAGAGGGTCCGTAGACGATCCCGATCCTATGAACCATCCAGCGCCTCTGAAGCTCACCGCAAAAGCGATTCAGCAGATCAAAGAATTCCGTCCGAATTTAATCTGCATGGGAATCATGTGCAATGACGCCCTTCTACAGCGACATTGGGATGACATGTCGGCGATTGCAGGTTTCGATTTGACCCCGAATGCCGGGACAACTTTAAGAAAAATAATGGCCCTCGGATTAGAAGAAGAAATCGACAAGTACGAAATCATCAGTTCGGGCGCCGTCAAAGAAAGGCAGCTATTGACCAACCTGTTGAAAATGCAGGCGGAATGGGTCGATATCCGTTTTAAGACGAGCGCTTACAAAGACACCGGAATTACGATCCTCACTGCATTGGACGATGTTCAAACTGTGCTTGATGATCACATCGTGAAAACGTTATCGATGCGCGGTTCGGTTTTCGTAAAACCTTACGAAACGGAAGTCAGAGCGTGGTACGACAAAATTACGAGAATTAACGATACGATCGACGAGTGGGGAAAAGTGCAATCCCAATGGCTGTATCTGCTGCCGATTTTTTCCTCGAAAGATATCGTGAGCCAGATGCCCGAAGAAGGAATTCTCTTCAAGGAAGTCGACGGAACCTACCGAAGATATATGACTGTGGTCCATCGCGATCCGAGAGTCATAGAAACGGCCGGCGCCGTCGGCCTTCTAGAAAGCATGAAAATGTGCACTCACCTTTTGGAAAGAATTAACGAAGGCGTGACCGCTTACCTGGAAAAAAAACGCGTGTATTTCCCGCGCTTCTTTTTTTTATCCAACGACGAAATGTTGGAAATCCTGTCGGAAACCAAAGACCCTCTGAGAGTGCAGCCGCACTTGAAAAAATGTTTCGAAGGGGTCAACAAGCTGGATTTTGACGCAAATCTGGTGATCAGCGCCATGAACAGCATGGAGAATGAAAAAGTCTATTTCGTTCGAAATATCGCCACGAAAGAAGCAGGCGGAAGCGTAGAAAAATGGCTCGTACAAGTCGAGGAACAAATGATCACGTCGATCCGGGAAGAAATCTACAAGAGTTGGCTTGACTACCAGAAAAGGCCGAGGACAGATTGGGTGCAACAATGGCCGGGGCAAATCGTACTTGCAGTTTCTCAAATATTTTGGACGACGGACGTGCACGCCGCTTTAGCCCCGAAACCCGTCTTCACCATAGCCCAATTCGCAGAGAGCTTAACGGTACAGCTCCAAGAAGTCGTCGCGCTGGTTAGGAATCCGAATCTGACGAACCTGACCAAAATAACTGTGAAGGCTTTGATCGTCATCGACGTACATGCTAAAGACGTCGTGCAGGATCTGCTGGAGAAAAAAGTGAAGAAAGACTCGGAATTTATGTGGTTGGCGCAGATGCGGTACTATTGGGAAGACAATTGCATGGTGCGAATCATCAACGCGACCGTGAGTTACGCTTACGAGTACTTGGGAAACAGCGATCGCCTCGTCATCACACCGTTAACCGATCGATGTTATAGAACTTTAATAGGCGCTTACTACTTGCATCTGAACGGTGCTCCCGAGGGACCCGCAGGAACCGGCAAGACTGAAACCACCAAAGATTTAGCAAAGGCCCTCGCGGTACAATGCGTGGTCTTCAACTGTTCGGACGGACTCGATTACAAGGCAATGGGAAAATTTTTCAAAGGCTTGGCCGCCTCCGGAGCCTGGGTCTGCTTCGACGAATTTAATCGAATCGACGTCGAAGTTCTTTCGGTCGTCGCTCAGCAAATTTTGTGCATCGTCATGGCCGTCAGGGCGAACGCGAAGAAATTTAATTTTGAAGGGACCGAACTGACGTTAAATCCGGCCTGTTACGTCTGCATTACGATGAATCCGGGTTACGCAGGCCGAACCGAACTGCCGGATAACTTGAAGGTACTCTTTCGCACGGTGGCGATGATGGTTCCCGATTATGCAATGATTGGGGAGATTTCGCTTTATTCGTACGGTTTTGTGGACGCTCGCAAGTTATCGGTGAAAATCGTGACGACGTACCGGCTGTGCTCGGAACAGCTTTCGTCGCAGAATCATTACGATTACGGGATGCGAGCTGTAAAATCCGTTTTATCAGCTGCCGGTAACATTAAACGGAAATTTCCTTATGAAAACGAAGATATTTTATTGCTGCGATCAATCTTGGACGTCAATTTACCGAAATTTTTGAATCACGACGTTCCCCTCTTCGAAGGCATAATAAGCGATTTATTCCCCGGAATTGTTTTACCCGAAGCCGATTACAACCTGTTCATTAGGGCCCTGAGGAAGTCCTGTATCGCCAGAAAATTACAACCGAAGGATTCAGTCATACTGAAGGTCATTCAAACATTCGAAATGATGATCGTGCGTCACGGATTTATGCTCGTCGGCGAACCGTTCGCCGGAAAGACGTCCACGTTAAAAGTTCTGGCGGATACGTTAACGATCTTGAACAAGCAGGGACACGATTACGAACAAGTGCAGTATCAGATAATGAATCCGAAATCGATAACAATGGGACAATTATACGGGCAGTTTGATCCGGTTTCGTACGAATGGACGGATGGCGTGGTCGCAACTTGTTTCCGGCGATTCACCGTCGATCCCTGCGAGGACCGGAAATGGATTATTTTTGACGGACCGGTAGATGCCGTTTGGATTGAAAACATGAATTCGGTCCTGGACGACAACAAAAAACTCTGTTTGATGTCGGGAGAGGTGATGACCATGACCAGCGTGATGTCGATGATCTTTGAAGCCATGGACTTGTCACAAGCGTCCCCGGCAACGGTAATAATTTATACTCTCATTTTATTGTACAAGAATTAACTTTAATTTTTAAATTTAAGGTGTCCCGCTGCGGAATGATTTATATGGAACCCTCCACGTTAGGATGGCGTCCTTTCGTGGATTCTTGGTTGCCGACTTGCGGCGAAGAGTGGAGCGGCGATTTTATTCTGTTAATTTCGGACATCTTCGACTGGATCGTGCCGCCGTGTTTGACTTTTATCAACAAAAGTTGCCTACAATTGTGCTCAGCCGGAGAAATTAATCTCGTCAAGAATATGATGCAGTTGATTCAGATGCTATTGGACGACGCGTGCGAAGAAAGCGTCAAGAAAGAAGAGGAATTTAAAAATATGATTTACTGGGTCCAAGCGACTTTAATTTATTCTGGACTCTGGGGATTAGGTGCCATTCTAGATACCAACTCGAAAATTAAATTCGACGAATTTTACAAACAATTGTGGAGGGGCCAGAACGAATCTTGTCCTTATCCGGCTTCGATGGACAAACTCGAACTTTCCATACCATCCGAGGGACTCTTGTACGATTATTGTTATAATTATAAAATGAAGGGTAATTGGAAATATTGGCCCGAAATTGCCAAAGGGTTGAGAGTCGAAGAGACACGCAACATCCAGCAAGTGTTAATTCCGACCGTAGATACGCTCAAATATATGTCGCTGGCCGAATTGCACATTCGCCATAAATATCCGTTGCTCTTGATCGGCCCCACCGGGACCGGAAAAAGTTTCTATCTGCAAGATCTGCTCATGAACAAACTCGATCAAGAAAAATACGAACCGGCCTTTGTGACGTTCACCGTTAAAATAACCGCCAACCAAACGCAGGACTTGATCATATCGAAATTAATTAAGAGGAAAAGAGGCCAGTACGGACCGCCGCGAGGCAAACTCGGCGTTATATTTGTCGACGATCTTAATATGCCCGTAAAAGAAGCTTATGGCGCACAGCCGCCGATCGAACTTTTGCGCCAGTATTTTGATCACAAAAATTGGTACGACTTGAAGGATACAAACCCGATTTATTTACACGACATCCTTTTGATAGCGGCGATGGGGCTGGTCGGTGGCAGTCGACAGGACGTCTACGCGAGATTTCTCAGACACTTCAGTATTTTTTCGATAAACGAATTTTCGGAAGAGAGCATGTCAAAAATTTACACCAACATACTTCTATTGGCTTACAAGAAGAACGGTTTTCCGAGCGACGTAATCACAAACGTGCAGCAAATCGTGGCGGCGTCCTTCGAGATCTACGAATCGGCCATGGAAAATTTGAGGCCCACTCCAGCAAAGAGCCACTACGTTTTTAATTTGAGAGATTTTTCTCGCGTGATGTTCGGATGCGGCCTATTCCGAAAAGAGAGCGCCGAAAATAAGCGAATTTTTGGTAAATTGTGGGTTCACGAAGTCCTCAGGGTGTTTTACGACCGCTTGATCGATACTGCCGACAAGACGTGGCTGTTCAACAAGCTGAAAAGTTGCATACGCGACCACTTCAGAGATCAATTCGATCAACTTTTCGAAAATTTGGATAAGGATGCCGAAGGAAAGGTGACGCAAGAAAGTATGAAAGATCTGATGTTCGGGACGTATCTCGACTTGGACGCGACCGAAGACGATCAACGTTACGACGAAATTACGAACATCAAATCGTTTTACGACATCGCGGAGAGTTGTTTGGAGGAATACAATTCCACGCACAAAACGAAAATGGACATAGTGCTGTTCCAATACGCGTTGGAGCATTTGTCGAAAATTTGTAGAATAATGTCGATGGCCAGTGGGAGCGCTCTTCTTGTGGGAGTAAGCGGTTCCGGTCGACAATCCCTGACTAAATTGGCAAGCACGATTTACGGACATAGCTTTTTCCAGCCTGAAATCAGTAAGAATTACGGCATGGGCGAATGGCGCGACGACATAAAAAAAGTGTTAAAAGAATCAGGAGGGCGCGGAAAGCCGTCTGTTTTCCTTTTCACGGAAGGACAAATAAAAGAAGAGGGATTTTTACAAGATATCGACTGTTTATTAAATTCAGGAGAAGTTCCCAACATTTACCAGATCGACGAAAAACAAGAAGTATTGGAAATGGTCCGATTGGCCGCGCAAGGCGGCAACAGAAATCTTGACGTAAGCGCACTCGCCGTGTTTGCGTTTTTCACGAAGAGATGTCGTGAAAAATTGCACATTATTTTGTGCTTCAGCCCGATCGGATCTTCGTTCAGAAGCCGCTTGCGATTGTATCCGTCGCTGGTTAATTGTTGCACGATCGACTGGTTCGAAGACTGGCCCGAAGACGCCCTAGAAATGGTGGCCCACAAGTGGATGGAAGACGTAAACGCGCCCGAGGATGTCAAAAATTCGGCCGTGATAGCGTGCAAGAAGTTCCATGTAACCGCAAGGATCGTGTCTGACAATTTTTTTAAAGCTTTCAGACGAAAATCGTACGTAACTTCCGCTTCTTACCTGGAATTAATTAAATCGTTCACCAATTTAACGAATATCAAGCAGAAAGAAATCTTAAAGGCTAAAGAAAGATACCTGGTGGGACTTGATAAATTGTTATTCGCCGCCTCTCAAGTTTCTGAAATGCAGAGGTCTCTGGAGGAATACCAGCCGTTGCTGCAAGCGATGAGCAAGAAGGCCACCGAGATGACCCAACAGATCGAAAGGGAAACCATCGAGGTGGAACGGGCTTCCGCTTTGGTGAAAAAGGACGAAAAAGTCGCTAACATCCAAGCCGCCGCTGCCCAAGAGTTAAAAAGCGAATGCGAAGCCGATTTGGCCCAAGCCATTCCGGTATTAGAAGACGCCATCGCGGCCCTCAACACTTTAAAACCGGCGGACATAACTTTAGTTAAATCGATGAAAAACCCGCCTGATGCGATTAAACTGGTCATGGCTGCTGTTTGCGTAATTAAGGATGTTAAACCGGACCGAGTTCCGGATCCTTCGACCGGAAGGAAAATACTGGACTTTTGGGGTCCCAGTAAGCGGATTTTAGGCGACATGAATTTCCTGCAAGCGCTCAAAGACTTCGACAAAGATCATATAAAACTCGAAGTGATCACTAAAATACGAAAGGAATATCTACCAAATAAAGATTTTAAGCCGCACATCGTCGCTAAAGCTTCGAGCGCAGCCGAGGGCTTGTGCAAATGGATCATCGCCATGGATATGTATGATAAGGTGGCGCGAGAAGTGGCTCCTAAAAAGTTGAAGTTGGACACGGCTGAACGGGAGTACGCGGCCACGATGGCGATTTTACAAGAGAAGAAAGATCAAGTCACGAGGTTAGAAGAAAAGTTGGCAAATTTAAACGAATTGTTAGAGGAGGCCACCAAAAAGCAACAAGAATTGCAAGCTAACGTCGACTTGTGCGCTAATAAACTGTGGCGCGCTGAAAAATTAATCGGCGGTTTGGGAGGTGAAAAATCGAGATGGACCGCAGCCGCACAAGGACTTCAGAATCAATATGACTGTTTGGCTGGAGATATTTTAATTTCTTGCGGAGTTATCGCGTATTTGTCGCCGTTCACGATGCAATACCGCCTGCCGGTCATATCAGAGTGGCACACCGACGTCACAAAATTAAAAATACCGTGCACCGCAACGTACGAGTTCAGCGAAACTCTGGGATCGGATATTAAAATGCAAAATTGGTACATCAATGGATTACCAAGAGATGCCTTTTCTACGGAGAACGCCATAATCCAAGATAATTCTCGTCGTTGGTCGCTTCTAATCGATCCTCAAAGTCAGGCGAGCGGGTGGATTAAAAAAATGGAAAAGAAGAACGACATTGCAGTGACCAAATTTGCATACTCGAATTACATGAAGACGATTGAGAAATGCGTCGAGTTCGGAATTCCTTGCATCATCGAGAACATCGGTGAGGAAGTCGAAGCGCCATTAGATCCACTTTTAAACAAGCAAACTTTTAAACAAGCGGGCATTGAAGTGATAAGTTTAGGAGAAAATGTAATTCCGTACAATCAAAATTTTAAACTATACCTAACTTCGAAACTAAGAAATCCCCATTATTTGCCAGAAGTATTCAATAAAGTTACGATAATCAACTTTGCGCTCACCGTTCAAGGATTACAGGACCAACTTTTGGGTATCGTCGTGGCTAGGGAACGACCAGATCTCCAAAGGAGGCGCGAGGATCTGATCGTCGAAAGCGCCACTAATAAAGCCGCCTTGTTAGAGGTCGAGGAAAATATTCTAAAAACCCTGTCTGAAACTAAAGGCGATATATTAGAGGACGAGTCGGCGATCGAAGTGCTCGATTATTCTAAAGTGTTATCGGTCGAAATAATCAAGAAGCAAGCAGTTGCTAAAGATACAGAGAAAAAAATAGAAGGCTTCCGGATGGATTACCGTCCCATGGCCGAACATTCGGCTACGCTCTATTATTGCATTTCTGACCTACCAAACGTCGACCCCATGTATCAATATTCCCTTGCGTGGTTCATAAATTTGTACATTAGTTCGATAGAATCCGCCAATAAATCTAGAGATCTGGATAAAAGACTGCGGTTTTTGAAAGACACATTTACCTACAATCTTTATGCAAACGTGTGTCGGTCTCTTTTTGAAAAGGACAAATTGATGTTCTCATTTTTGCTGTGCACCAAGATAATGATCGCTCAAGACCGACTGGATGACATCGAATTTAAATTTCTCTTGACCGGCGGAATAAACGTCGAAAACCATCTTGAAAATCCCGCAAGTGATTGGTTGAACGACAGCGCTTGGGGGGAAATTTGTCGCATTGACGACTTAAAAGCTTTCAATGGATTTCGTCAAGCGTTTGAGTCCAACCCGAAAGTATGGCAAAACCTTTATGATTCATCAGAACCGCAGGATTCTCCTTTGCCGACTCCTTGGGACACGAAATTGTCGACGTTCCAAAAAATAATGGTTATAAGGTTAATCAGACCGGACAAGATAACTTTGAGTATTTCTAAATTTGTCGAAGACGAATTGGGCAATAAATTCACTATGCCACCGCCTTTCGATATTGGGAAGTCTTTCGAAGAATCCAGCTGCGTATGTCCGCTCGTATTTATTTTATCCGCAGGAACCGATCCGATGGCCGCGCTTGTAAAGTTCGCCGAAATTAAAGGATATGCCGAAAAATTTGAGTCGATATCTTTAGGACAAGGGCAGGGTCCGATCGCACTCGCACTTATCGAGCGAGCTCAAGATGAAGGATCCTGGGTCTGCCTGCAGAACTGCCATCTCGCGGTCTCTTGGATGGGGACGATGGAAAAAATCTGGGAATCCTTGGACACAAACAACACCCACAGTCATTTTCGTCTCTGGTTGACCAGCTATCCGTCTGACAAGTTTCCTGTTTCGATCCTGCAAAACGGAGTTAAAATGACCAACGAACCGCCGACAGGATTGCAACAGAATTTGTTAAGATCATACTTGAACGAACCGGTACGTGACACGACATTTTACTCGGGATGTCCAGGAAACGAATTAATATTCTCGAGGTTACTGTACGCTATTGCCTTCTTTCACGCGGTCGTGCAAGAAAGAAAGACTTTCGGCCCTCTGGGTTGGAACATCCCTTATGGCTTTAACGAATCCGATTTTGACATATCGGTGCAACAGCTGCAAATATTTGTCAACGAGTACACCGATAATCCTTACGATGGAATTATTTATTTAACTGGAGAATGTAATTATGGTGGTCGAGTAACAGATGATTGGGACCGGCGATTAATTGTCACGATCTTGGCTGATTTGATGAACACAAGTGTCGTTAGAGATTTAAATTATTCATTTTCTAAAGTCGGAACTTGCTACGGTCTTCCGAAGAAGAACGAATATCACGAATACCTTGAGCATATTGAAAATATGCCCCAAGTCCATCCACCGGAAGTTTTTGGTCTTCATCAAAACGCCGGAATCACTCGCGATTTGAAGATTTCCACGGGATTGTTAAATTCCGTCATCGAAGTCGAGGGAGAAGGAAGTGCAGCAGCCACCGGCGATACTGATCTGTTCCTGACTATGTTAGTAAACGATATGTTATCGAAGCTTCCCAAAAATTTCGATTTGGAGGCTGCGAAGAAAAAGTACCCGATCGAATACACCGAATCGATGAATACAGTTTTAGTTCAAGAGATGGAACGCTTCAATAAACTTCTCAAAGAGATCAGATCTTCGTTGCAGAACGTCCAGAAAGGGGTTCAGGGATTGATCGTGATGAGCCCAGCATTGGAACTGTTGTCAAATTCTTTACTGTTGGGCCGTATACCGGCCGCTTGGGCGAAAGTGTCGTACCCTAGCTTGAAATCATTACCGAATTATATCCAAGATTTCGTCGATCGAATTTCGTTCTTGGAAGAATGGTATCAACACGGTAAACCGACCACCTTTTGGCTTTCGGGCTTCTTTTTCACGCAAGCTTTCTTGACCGGAGCTAAACAGAATTATGCCAGAAAATATACGATTCCGATCGATCAACTGACCTTTGATTTCGAAATTTTGAAAACCAACACAATGGATGCCGCTCCTAGCGATGGAGTTTACGTATACGGTCTATACACCGACGGGGCTAGATGGGACAGGCAAAAAGGGGTATTGCAAGAACTTTACCCGAAAATATTGTGGGATGTGATGCCCTTAATTTGGCTCACGCCAGTTAAAGTAATGGATTATCATGAAGGTACCAGATACAAGGCGCCGCTGTACAAGACGTCTGAAAGACGTGGTGTGTTGTCAACGACTGGACATTCGACCAACTATGTCTTACCCTTTCTTCTCGATACGGATGTTCCCGCGTCACACTGGATTAAACGTAGTGTGGCACTACTTTGTCAATTAAACTGAATTATTATTTATTTTTATATTTCATTTTACAAAATTTCACGCTCTTTTTATCAACGGTGCTAAATTTTTATGTCATTAAAATGTTTTTAATGAAAATTTTGCAATAAATCTATAAAACTACCTTTTTTATTTAAAACCTTTTTAATTTCGATTTGATCATTACAGTTCAAGCTTTAGTTTCTTTACTAGCATGACCTGATATGAACTCATAAAACAAGCAATTCAAAACAGTTTTGATTTTGATTGCACTGTTTATTTAAGAGTGCAAAGTTCTTCCACGTCCGTTCTGACATAGAAAGACCCTTCCAATCGCTCTGCATTTTTGTCACGTTAATGTTTATTCCTTTGTATAACATTATTTAAAAGTTGACTTTGATCGGTCAAATAAAGTTTGAGTTGCGGTGCTTTCAAACAAGATAAGGCAGGTTGGAGGACGATCTGTTAGTTCAACGGCAGTGATAGTTGAAAACATTGATAAATTCGGGGATCAAATTTTAACAAACCGACGAGCGAACCGCTGTACGCCGCACGATTTTTTTTTTGATAGTGTTGCTATACGTTGGTATTAATGGTGAGTAAAACAACTAATTTATTTTTTGTGTGCTCGTAGAACAGTTTCATTTAATTTATAAATATGAGAAATAAAATTATTACATATTATAATTTAAATTATAAAATACAAACTAAAAACTAATTTATTGTATCTTCCATATTAATAATCACAACGATGAGTAGAGGTAATTTAACATAAAATTATTTGGACTTTTTTTGGAAACAGTCTGGATAAAAATGTTGAGTAAAAAAAACCTTAAATTACATAAATGTAAAAATTGAACTGTTTTTGGATTTTTTTAAAACTCATTAGTTTAAGATTTATTGAATTGTTGCATTACTTGTGTCGCTCACTGTACATTAATTTTAATGATAAAAATAAAAATGTAATGTTGGTAACAGTTCGGAGAAACTCCCTTTAATCGTCAAACGCAACTTGAAGAATTTAAAAAAATGTCCTTAACTTTGACACCTAAAAATTGTTTCAATTCAAAATTACTATGTAAGAAGAAATTCTGGATGCAAGTTTTTGTTGCAATAAACAGTTATCCGTTCATTTTCCGTCTTTATTCTCTAATACGCAGTACAGCGATGATGATTGTGCTCATTATGTGCTAACATCCGTTCTATATTTTTGCCCCACATTTTTTCACAGTGTTTATTTGTTAATATCCCGTTTATTGCAATGTAGCTTTTTAATAACCAACATAAAAACATTAAAAAGTTTAATTAAAAAATGAAAAAAAATTGTAGACGCGGCCCTCGACACGTTCGGTCGCCGCCGAATCGATCCACTTATTATGCGAATTTTAAACGAATCCAACTAACATCGTGCAAGCTACAAGTACAAGTAGCGATGAAAAATGTCCTGCAAATGGCATCAGTTAACGTGACACATACTTATAGGGGCATTAAGTGTGCGTTTGGGTCGCCATCAACCCAACATTGTGGTTCTAGGGTTAAACAAATGTTTGACCTTGTGTTTAGCAGTCATAATTTTTGTTTATAGTCGGTGTGCAAAAAGAAAGCAATTTTTGGTTGAACCAAAGATTATCCTTGTCTGATTGTAGAATTAAAAAATTACGAACGAGTGGAAAACGGACAAATTTTTTCGCCTATTAATTATGCAGTAAAGGAAATCTCGGAGTTTTTACCTTAAAATGTTTACTGAATGAAACACAAGCCACATTTTGATTACGAAAAAGGCATAATCAAATCGCAAATTATCGCAAATGCACAGGTTTTTCTCTTGACTGTAAAATTATTTAAAATAAAGGGAGGTTGCAGTCAGTTTAATTTTGAAATATTCACACAAGTTCTAATTTGATTTTAGTATTAAACAAAACGTAAATATTCTCTTTTGAAACCTAAATGTAAAATAAAAATTTGCGAGGGTTTTATTTGCGCAGGGAATGAATGCAAATAAATATATTTAATATCTTCTTACTTTTGTTTGAAGTCGGTTATGTAACGTAAAAATGACAGTTTAAAAAATGAGAGATCGAAATGTTTCGTTCTGAAATTTACAAGCATTTATAAAAATCACGGGCAAGCGTCAGTAACACCCCTAATAACGTGGATTTCTTCTCCTCGAGTATCAATTATCTAAGTTGAGAAATTTTCGCGAGGAAGTTGCGATTAAAATGAAAGGGATTTACTTGTGAAATGTGTACATAAATGCCGTTCTCGTTTTGAAATTTAATAAAAAAAAATTAAAAACCACGAACGCGCCTGAATGGCAGCCCTAAATACACAGATTTTTTCGTTTTAACCGTCAATTACCTAAGATAAGAAGGTTTAGCGGGGGAATTTACAATCTGCATCGTTCTAAAATTCCATTCTAAAAATTCAAAAAAAGCGAACGAGCATAAATTGCATCCTTAAGGATTTTTTTCTTTCAAGTATTAATTATCTAACAAAAGGAATTTTTATGCGGGGGTTACGATCAAAAAGAGAAGGTCTTATTTTAACAATTTTGTGTAAAAGCCGGTTACCACTCAGATAATGAAAAAATTGGGAAAAGCCAGGAACGAGAAAAAATAATCCAAAGCTGAACTGTTTTTTTAAATGAAATATTAAAATCTTTTGCGTATTTGTGACGACTAATGAGCATGTAACGAACAGGAAAAAATCCTTTTGTTTTGGTAGATCTTTCCAATAAAGTTACATCCCATTAAATCGTTTTCTTCTCCCGCTTTACAAAATATAAGAAGAGAAACGAAAATAAGAACTTGCAAAACTATCATCCGAAACTTGAGGTATTAATGAGCAACAAATGAAAAAAATGTTGGCGATATTACTTGACCGAGTAGAAAATGCCATTCGTCAACAAATAGGCATTTGATGAAACTGTTAAAAACCTAAAGACTGTATGTACCAGCATGAAAAATAAACTGCAGTCCGCAGTGCATGATGTGTTGATGTGGAAGACTGAACTCAAATAGGCCACTCGTCTAAAATTGGGAAGCAGCATGATTATCTTTGTCGTGGCTTGATATTAACTTCAATAATTATATAACAAATTGGGTAACTTGATACCTTGCAAAAAAAATCACCTTTACTTATCGTTTTTAATTCTTGCGAAGAATTCTTTAAATTGGTAACTTATAAACATAGGAAGAATATTGATGCCTAAATGTGTCTGCAAAACTTGATAGAATTGTTAAAAACTATAAGGACTGTGCAAACGTACCAGCTTGAAAAATGAACTGCAAGCCGCAGGTCACGGTGTGCTAATTTTGATGGCAGAAATGAAGTAGAAGAAGTTAAAGGTTCTAGAATTAGGATGGAGCTTCAGAATCTTTGATGACGTTCAACATTAACTCAATAAATTAAACCAAATGGGCTAACTTGATACCTTAAGAAAAGTTGTTATGCAAAATTACCTCTACTCATCGTTGTCAATTTTGGTGAAGAATTAACTAAATTGGTTGCTAATGTACATAGGAGAAATACTTCTGCCCAAACGTGGTTCCAAGTCTTGACAGAACTGGTAAAAACTAAAGACTGTATATAGCTGCATGAAATATGAACTTCATATCCGCAGTTCACGTTGCACTGCTCTTGTCGTCACCAAAAATGAAGATACTTTAGTTTGTTCTTGTTTATTCTGAGAAACATTTAATATATTCTATTTTAGTAAAAAAAAAATGAAATTTTGATAAAACAATTAAAAAAGTTATTTTTCCATTGCTGGAGGACCTACAGTTTAACGTGGATTCCGAACCACGGTGGTTTGTATTGATTGCCAGGAAAATTAAATTGATAATTTCGGTAACAACACTCCTTCAGACGGCTTCGCGACCGTGCAAAGGGTATATGTTGACCAGGAATCCCAACGGGGATTCGAACGGACGCATCGGGGGACTGAACCGCACCCGAGCATCTACGCCAAACTGGTCACATTAATGTAACCATTTTTCTGGTCTTATTAGTTGCTAAAAGTTAAATATTTTCAGATTTAGACAAGTTGTTATGCCACGTCCACATTTGTACGTGTAACAATTTGCAAATATCTTTAAAATGTCGATGTTCTGCATAGAAGGCCACAGTAGTACATTTTCAGGACGCCGTCTTCGCAGCAAAGTTGACCATCCAATTGGTTACTATTATGCGGAAGACTGCAGATTTAAAAATTTCTGTCCAAACATCTGCGTAGATTCTTCCACCACAAATTTTGTATTTTGTCGACTGACTTTTTTGCAACAGGTTGAAATCTGCAAGCATTCAATTTTGGAAACATTTTGAAAACTAATAAGGCAGAGAAATTGCTGAGAAAATGTGGTTAGGTTGGCGCAGGCGCTTAGGTGTAGCTTATAACCAAGAGCGTCTGTTTGAATACAATTGGGGTCCATGGTCACAATTTTTTTTATCATAATTTCATTTTCTTTTTACCAGCATAGTAAATGTGCCTCAGAATTGAAAAAAACACAAAATTCTCTCCATTTTTCATGGTGGTCCGTGTAGAGTCTATAGTTTTTAACAGTTGTCTCAAATTTTAGGGACGCGTTTGGACAGGAGGATTTTTTGTATGTACCTAAGTTACTAATTTAATCTGTTTTTGGCAAGAATTGTTAACGATAAGTATAGTTATTTCTGCATACCAACTCTTTTTATCGTGTACAGTTACCAAATTTAGTTTCATTTTTCATCTTAATATTAAACGTCACCAAAGATTAGCAAGCTGCATCCTAATACTACAAGAATAACTTTTAACTGTATTTCATTTCTGCTATCAAAATCAGCATACTGTGACTTGCGGCTTACAGTTCATTTTTCATGCTGGTACGTTCGTACAGTTTTTAGTTTTTAACAGTTCTATCAAGTTTTGGAGACACATTTGGGCATCAGTATTCTTCGTAATAATATAAACTATTAATTTAAAGAATTCCTCACAAGAATTAAAAACAATAAGTAGCGGTAATTTTGCATACCAATTTTTCTCAAGGTATCAAGTTACTCGATTTGTTATAATTATTCGAGTTAATGTTAAACCATGCCAAAGATACTCATGATGCTTCCCAATTTTAGACGAGTGATCTTTAACTGTTATTATTTCATTTCAGTTATCCAAATCAGCTCATCATGTACTGCGGATTGCAGTTAATTTTTCATGCTAGTACATACAGTCTTTAGGTTTTTAACAGTCCCATCAAATTGCGGAGACAAATTTGAACAGGGGTTACTTGTCGTATATAAATAAGCTACCAATTTAATATATTCTTCGAAAGAGTTGATAACGATAGGTTGAGGTAATTTCGCATGCAATTATTTTTTAAGGAAACTAGTTATACAATTTTGTTTAATTCTTCGAGTTAATGTTAAGTGTCACCAAACTGCTTCCAAATTCTAGAAGAGAAACCTTTAACTGTTAATATTTCATTTTTGTCATCACAATCAGGACTTTGTGACCTGAGGCTTGCAGTTAATTTTTTATGCTAGTACAGTCTTGAGTTTTTAACAGTTCTATCAAGTTTTGAAGACACATTTGGGTATCAGTATTGTTCCTATGTATATAAGCTACCAATTTAAAGAATTCTTTACAAGAATTGGTAACGATAAGTAGAGGTAATTTTGCATACCAACTTTTTCAAGGTATCAAATTACCAAATTACACACATTTTAATGGTATACTGTACCTTTACAACTTGTTTAATGCTGAAAATATTTAATTTTATAAACCCTTTTAGCAACTAATAAGACCGAAAAATTGATTAGATTATTGTGGCCAGTTTGGTGTAGGTGGTCGGGTGTGGTTCAGTCCCCCGATGTGCCTGTTCGAATCCCCGTTGGGGTTCCTGGTTCACCTAACTATTTTGGGCGGTCGCGAAGCCGTCTGAAGAAGTTGTTACCGAAACTTTTTTTAATTTTAATATCCATAACAACTAAAATGAACCGTCGTGGTTCGGAATCGTTAAACTGAAGGTCCTCCAGCTATGGGAAAATAACTTTTTAAATATTTTTTATCAAAATTTCATTTTTTTTTAAACTAAAATAGAATCTATTGAACATCTTTCAGAATCTAAAAAAAAATTAAGATTATCTTCATTTTTGGTGATGATTTCTAATTAATTCGAAAAGATGGACTTAAGCTTGGCGTGCGCAACATTCATTTGCAGGCACAATTAGTACTCCGGATTTTATTTAATGGTTTAAATTATATTATAGAGTGGTATGATTATGAGATGGAGTTTTACGTGGTGTGCGCACTGATTTGAATTGATTCAGTTGATATCTTGAATATTATATTATATTGGGTACGCGCAGATTTTTGCCCACGCAAAACTCCATTTCATAATCCGATTACTCTACTACTGTATGTCACCTATGCAAAACGAAATTTAAACGCCATGTTTTAAACTTTTTGCCAAATTGTTAGGGCATACAAATGTAGACGCGGCGCATGAGAGGGCTAAGGTGTACTTTCACACGTTTTGATTTCAATGCCGTCCCAGTTGTTACAGAAAAATTTCTTATGAAGACAAAACAATTCTAATTTATTGTATTTAGTGATAGTTTAAAAAAGAGGAGCGTTCTTGGAGTAAATGCAAATGTTTTCGGGCATAAACAAATTTGGAGTGTTTTGAGACCATTTAAACGCTGCACTAGAAGATTAACTGGTTCGTTAATTGCTTGACATATAATTAAAAGTTTTTAACCTTGCTCAAAAAATGTTTGTAAATTAGGATTTTAACTGACGGTAACGAATGTTGAAAACATCAATTCAATTATGATATCCCAAATTGCAGTGGTATCTATGCACATAATTCAAATTTGTAACGATAGTTTGATAGTATAGGAATATTATTTACTGCTGAGATCACCGGTGTATTTATCGTAGTCACAATTTTCGAAATTAATTACGATATCTTCCGTTTGTGTCGCGGAATTTCCTTGTCACTTTTTCCGAATGAAATTTATTGTTCTGTTTAATAACATCCACTGTAAAAGTTGTATTCCGTCAGCGATACTCTTCTTTTGCTGCGAGCCGACTCTGTACGATTTAGATCGAAATAATAAAAAGGGTGTATAGTTCAAAACTTATTCGTAGCATTTTTATCGTTAACGAAGTCATTAGATCAAGTCAAAAGACAGAGCAGGAAAAGAAAAAAAATCCAGCTAAACTTAACGTCCTGGCAAAATGAATCTCTTCATTTCTTATTTGTAAAATAAAAGCATAAAGGCATAAAATATATGTTACGGTTAATGTTTTATGTTTCACACATCCACGCTCCAATCTGTTTCTGATTTTCTCTGGATCGTTTTAGTGTGCGTTTTGTGAGTTTTCACTTCGCAATCACAACATTGCTAATAAAGTTCTCGATTACGACGATACTATTTAAATAATTAGAAACTTCTGATATTAACTGTAGTATACTCCAGATTTGAATTAACAGTCGACGTTTTATTTTTATTTTTTAAATTTAAAAAAAAAGAATAAACCAAACGATTTCAAATTAACTTTATAACTATTGAAAAAGTTTTCATGTGGATTTTTTTTAAATTCTCGGTGTCTTACGTTTCCAATAAAAACAAATAAAAGCATTAAGACGATTTTTTTTTCATTCAATAAATTCGGTTAAATTAATCCTAAAAGATTTAAATAACAACACAAGTCAATACAAAACAAACGGTTCCTGAAAATTAAAATAACGAAATTTTAATTTTCCGTCAGATCAAAAGATTTAACTTCGCATTTACAATTGTGTCGACAGTAAAGATTGCGAAAACATATAAATAAAAAAGTTTTTTAAATTGAAATTCTTTCTGTCCTGTATTAATTACAGAAAAGCTTTTTTAATTTTGCGAGGAAAAATTATTGTTAATAGAATGTTGGTGAGAATATAGGGCGTCCCACTTAAAATAGTTTTTTAATTGGATAAGCAATTAAAATAGAGAAACGTTAAAAAAATAAAAAATGAACGTCACAAAAGGCTCAATAAGTGTAAGGAATTGCATTTCGCGGAAATTTAGTTTTAAACTGAAATTTGTAGTGGAATGATTTAATACTGTAATATTATTTTATCTGAAAACAATTGTGGAAATACAAGAGCGGCCGCCACTGAATATCACGGTTTGATAAATCAAAAAATACTACTGACCACGACTGTTTCCGACAAATTCCTGCGTTAACCGAATTAACTAAAATCGGACCGACGGGCGTATTCCATCTCTTTCCATTTATGAAATCGATTTACAAAATTCCAAATCGCATAAAATATCCCAGTCTACCAAAATTCAAATAAAGATAGCAGTTGTGATAAAGCGATACAGTAACAGCTTACATCGGAGCCAGACGAATCGTCCCCCACGTTGCGATATCGTATCCCGCCGCTGATTCACCGATTTGAGTGTGATTTTTTCCAAGTTTGCATAAACATTTATCTGCAGAGGAAAATGTAATTATTGAACGTTATGAGAACAAGAGAAATCTGGTAGCCTGTGCGGATGCAGCGGTCGAAAAAGTGCTGTATCCTGGAGCAAACTAGGCGTAGGTCGCGCAAGCGCTACCCTCCTTCAGCCTCCCTTCAAGAGGATATCTACTGTGAGATACCAGTCGATGATTCGTCGTGTATGGCGTCGAATTCGCTGTAACCGGCGTCACGATAAGGCGCTCGAAAAATCGTTTCACACATTTACCCAGTTCGAAACAGAAGCACGACGTTCGAAAACCGGCCGCCGATTGTGCTTCGCAACTTTTCAAACCTCACCGATTCAGGAAGAGATTGGAATCTTGGGGATACTAAAACTAAACCGTTCGTGTGTTTTTTATTTAACGGACACGGACAGCTAGGTAAGTGGCTGGCGTGCGATTTATTTATTTATTTTTATTGCCTCTATCACGTTAGTTTCGAAACGAAATGAACATGCAGACGGACTCGTTTCATTTTTTAGACGAGTACAATGCATTCAGTTTTTGCACAATAGAAGATCGATGGGAAATAGGACGTGCAAAGAAGTTGAGGATCCCGCACTAGTTTCTTAAAAGTTTTATGCCCCGCGGCCTCCGTTCAGACAAAATGTACATAAATCGATCATATTCACATTATGTTGTACAAGAGATCAATAAATCGTTATGTATTGCGGACAATAAATGAACTTGATTAACTAAAATAACGGCGCGGTCAAGTTTCTAACTTTATTTAACCGCTGCCGCCTGATTGCATTTCAATATGGCCTTGCAGATGATTAAGATGAATTTCCGCAAACAAGAGGCGTCAATTAAAAACGTCGTAGAAACGTGGGCGAAAATTGAGCGGCAACGAGGGTCGTTTTGCGGTTTTGCATCAGGAGTTTAAGTGTTTCGACAAGACTGCACAAAAATTCGGCCCGGTTTTTAGGGAATTGTTAGTCTGAGTAATTTCCATATACGAATTTATTACCTTTAGGCTGGGAAACTGATTAATGCAGTACAGCGTCTATTAATTCAAATTCAACTCCTTGCTTAGTGTGGCTGTTTCTATCTTATAATTTATATTGCTAATACATTTCCCGAAAATAGCCCGGGTTTATGTTTTGATTATTGTTTTGCTGCATATGCGATACTTTGCCACCTGTTTATACGGAATGTTTCCATTAAATTTTTTATTCAAGAAATTTCTTTTTAAAATACGGAATATCCAAAATGGGATGTATATAATTTATTATTATTTTTATCTTGACTATCCTGCAGTCGAATAAAATAAAGTAAATTTAACCATTGATTGATGAAAATAACACAGAAAATTGCGGCCCTCAACTTTCGCACAATTCGCTATTCCGCACATTATTAAAAATTCAATGTTTAAAGATTTTTGTAGATAATGACAAAAATACAAAAAAAGTAACTGATAAATAAAATTTTTTTTTCTTACATCCCTCGACTTTTACAAAAGTGCAAAAGTCGAGGACCACCTGTATATTTTTTCTGTTTATTTATTAGCCATAAACATTTAATCATTAACTTTTTTGGCACCGTAATAATAATTTAATTTTAGTGTGTGATGTTATTACCACAACGTTTTAGTTACACCTCACCTCTACAATCAATTAATTACATTTCTAATTAATTGATGTTATAGTTTGAGGTATTGTCGGCATGATAATGAAAGCATTGTCTTTCAAAACGCCGCCGTCAATTAAATAATAGATTTTTAAACTATGCTCTGATTACAATATTCAGGTTGTGTACGAGCAATGAGGAGTGCCTTTTATGATAGTTGTTTCTTTTTATAAGAAAGAATCGCTTGCGCGCACCTGATTAAATAAATTTTTTGATAAAATCAAAAATAGTAAATTTTAGCAGCGCGAATACACGGCTGCAGGCGTCTTCGGAAACCGTTTATTACGTTGTCGATTGCTTCCGGTACAGTATTCTGCCATTTTTCAGTCTCGCCGTTTACTACTTCTGGGCGGTTTTATATTTTCGCGAATACGTTTGACGGGCAATTTTCAAGTATTACTTATACAGGACGTTTCAAAAATACTTTAAATTTGAATAATCAATCAAACGTTCTATATACAGGGTGTATAAAACATGCGGAGAATATTTACATTACACGCATCCTCATTGAAAACTAAGCAGGAAACTTAGTGGAGTAAAATTATTTTACTTACAACGGCTAGATGGTTCAGCGGTAAAATTACGCAATTTTGTGGTGGGGTTAAATGAAGAGTTTATAAAAACTTGTTTGGTTATTCCGCTTTAATGTCCTGTATATATAAATAATAACAGTTGAATCGATTTTTCAGGGGTTACCCTACTTTGAGATTTTCAGAAAATCAATTATTGTTTTTTGTTTATACTTTGAAGAATATTTTAGGCGGTTATTTTCGGAGTTCTAGCAATTTGAAGTGAGTGCAGCAGAGTACGCCCGTATGTCGAGACTTTCTTTCTTTTCAATTTTTCTCGAAACTATTTTTTCAACTGGTGGACAGATATCTCGACATTTACTCAATCGATTTTGATAAAACTTATACCACATATTCTTTATAATATTATCAAAAATGTAGCATATAATTTCTTTTATTAGATGCCGCCTTCATTGTTTATAATTTTTTAAAGCTCACAATTTTGGTAAAAAATTGATTTTTTTTTCAAACAGCTGTCATTTCTACAAAAAATCTTTAAAAAAATCCCTATGCTGCATTTTATCTATTACGTTTCTCAATAAGATTTTTTTTTTAAATTCTTCAAATGATACTTGACAGAAAAAAAATTCCACCATCGGCAAAGATTTTCAAAAGGGGATACTATTTGACGGCTCATATCTCCGCCATTGTTTAATTTTTTTTATTCGTTTTTTTTTGATTGCTCATAAAACTATAATGTATTCATGTAAAATATAAATCATTTTATATATTTAGTAGCTGCGTCAAGAAAGTGATATACAGGTGTCCCATTAATGGTGGACTAACGGTACATGATTAGATTGAAAATTTGAAAATTATCACTGAAAGCATACGACACTGCTGTGTAACATAGCACTTTTTTTAATAACTTAAATTACGCTATCTACAGACTTCAATAATTTACAAAAAAGAAGTGAAATAATTTTTTTCCTTTTTTTTTGGATTCTTTATTACCTTCCAAATCGGAAGGTTATTAGTTTGTCCCACTCAGAAAAATAACGTAGGTAAATTCAACTAATAAAAGTGGTTACTGTACAAACCGCAAAATTTAGTTAAATCAAACCGAATTTCGGTTGAACCAAACTAATCGATGCAGTTAAAACAACCGTCAAGAGTTTGTTGTCGCACAAAATAAGAACAACCCATTGTGTTAATAGAAATAACCGTCGAAAATGTTTTTCTAAACTAAATTTAGTAAAAGCAAACTATTCATGTGTTAACTTACAAATGCATCGGTAATTTCAACAATATTTTGCTAATACGAAAGTTTATTGTTTGACTAACAATTAATTTTGTCGGGGAACTTATACGATTGAATTGAATATGCTACCATTGTGGGTACATCTAATCGACTTTCTTCGTCATTTTCTGAAATCTTTACGGTGTAAACACATTTTGTATTTGTACACAATTTATTATTTTGTCATTTAACAAACCTGTTATGGTTGAATCAACTAAAATGGTTGATAGGCGCAAAATCATAGGGTCTTTTTAGTTGATTCTACCTATCGTTTTCTTTGAGTGCCGCTATTTTTGGGACATCCTGTATTTATATCCATTTTTCCGAACGCCAAGGTGATGCAACGCCTTAAATTTTAAATATGATTCAGTTTATATTATCGACGTTTCCAACGAATAATTGAAAGTTTGAATCAGACAATAAGACACTTGTAAAGTTGGAATTTATACCCACCGCTAAAGTTTTTAAAAGATAATATACACCCTTCATGTTTAATCCTCATTTGAGCTCATTCTTTCGAGAATATATATTTCCCGCATTTTTAACAATTACGTTCCAAACTGTGCTAAAACTCGAGAACAATTATATAATTTGCTAAAGCCTCTAATAATGAACATCTTTAACCGACGAAATTAGACGCGAACTAAAATTCATAATTGTTTTAAAAAGTGTTTTCTTGTTAAAAAACAATTTCACTCAGATAATTACAAACATAAATTAATCTTTATGAGAAAAAAATCCGACCGTAGATGAAAAAGTCGGACCAGAAGCTTATTTTTATTTAAAAAAAAATTTTACATTAAGTTTATCGAACAATAATTTTTCGTCGACTTGCATAAAAAAATTCTGTGAATATCTAATTTCAAAAAAAAATCTCCAATTTTCCTCAACTTTTAACAATGGTTTTGAAACCCCCGATATTCGTTATTTTAGGCCGGGGCAATACGGAACTGGATAAAACACCGAATCTTGCAATCAAGATTAAAAATTAATTAACTAAGTAAAAATGAAAGGGGAATCATTCAGATAACAAGTTTAAAGAAATGATTGATACAAAAAAATCTTGGACGAAACTTAATTTTGTTGAATATTTAATTAAACTACGATGCCATCGAAAAATTTTGATGAAAAATGCATAGTTAAAGAGATACAAGGTGTTGTTTAATAACTTCAAGACTAGAGTTATTTTTCTGCCGACATTTATCTTGCTCGTAATTTAATAACTTTATCTAGTTTAAAAAGTGGAAATCTCTGAAGAACGAAGAAAAATTATAAAAATTAATTTAAAAATAGTTCGTGTTTTTCAGTCATGTCTATTGTTCTTGAAAGTTATCACAAACTAGTCAAACAAAGTTTTCGCAGTGTTTGTAAGGTAAATAGCTGGCTGTAACTGTGATGTTAGTTTTGGAACATTACAACGATTTTTGTCTGTCTTATTCCCATAAGGTAGTCGTGTTTTCTTCTTTTCGACTAATCAACGCAGCGAATCGGGAAAGTTCACTTCTCCGTTATCGTTAAGTTCAACTTTTGAATTTTAAATATTGTAGCTCTCTGGTGTAAAGGCTTCGTCAGAAGTTTTACGATAAAGACAGTACCGTAATATTTCACAACCGTAACTAAAGTTATCTGTGCCCACTACAACCTTTCTATTTGATAATACACATCAACGTAACTTCGATAATTCAGTTATCGACTTGTACTAAACTATGACATCGCACATAACAAATTTTCCGACGTTTTCATGTTAAATTCATAAACTTGTAGCGTTCGAGAAATACGACCTGTTTTTACTAAGAGAAGAATCTTTAAGATATGCGAGGTTTATTTCGAAAAATTATTACGGTTTTTCATGAGCTTT
This sequence comes from Dascillus cervinus, assembly GCA_949768715.1. Lineage (NCBI taxonomy): Eukaryota > Metazoa > Arthropoda > Insecta > Coleoptera > Dascillidae > Dascillus > Dascillus cervinus. Next base: position 7,676,456 of record OX458323.1, read on the forward strand.
CGGTTCAAGTCTCCGGTACCTTCTCTGCCAGCTAAGTGACGCTTGACCCAAAAAGAAACTTTTTTGCAGCGGGCCAACATTCTGTTCGCGTAATAGTTGAAACTGCTGCCATTCAAAAAACATCACTCATTTTGATGGATGAAAAACGAATTCGAAATACTTTTTTCTTTATCATACGCAGCAGCGAAAGTATTATTTTCGTGCAGAAAAAAAATACATCCAAAATGATCATCAAATTAGGAAAAGCTATTACCTGCGTTAGAAAACAACTATTGCGAATAGCCACAAACACAAAACGTGGATTTCACTGAAAATGGCAATTTGGTCGGGAAATACAAATCACAATTAAGTTTGTCAATCAATTCACGTTTCTGCGACCATGGTAACGTATCAATAGATATCGCATCAATTTGCTCTGTAAGTTTGGTAAGTTATCCACTTTACATATTAAACTTCCGCAAGTTATTGCTTAATCGGGGGGTTAAAATTAACCCGGCCCCATGATGCGTCAAACAATGGCAGTTCAAACAGACTAAATTAAACGTTGTTTGTAAATTTTCCACCGTTGACGGTGATATCGGTCGAATTTTTTTCGCTTTGCTTTCGGGTTTCAACTGCCACGCTGATACCCACCTATTTACTTCCGATGGTAATATAAACTGATAAGGGCTGAATTTGTGTACATCCTCGACATCACGATTCAATGTATTGAAACAAGGTGGAACATGGCCATATGCTTGAAACGCTATTATGTAATGCGCTTCCAGCACGAAACGTAAAAAAAGAAGATGAATGCACGCGATTTATTTACAGTCACATCCCGATGCAGAATTTTTTATACACAAAACCACCAATGTGCTTAGATTGAAAAGTAAATCTATAAATAACTGTTCCTTTATACAGAAGGGCCGCAGGTGTAGACCTCACAATTTTTATTCAGTCGCATTTAAAATTAACAACCGTTTGATAATAATGTCAAATAATGTAACATAATGTAACATAAAGAAGTTTTGGGAATTTAATTTATTTTAAATCGGCAGTAAAGAACGTCGAAATCGTCATTAATTTACTAAAAATCGATCAACATTTTTTAAGGTTCGTTTTGATAATTAAAAGAAGGATGTCGTCATAACATTGGCAAGAAACACCCTGTATATACAAATGTAGTGTGAAAAATATTTAAATGGAATTTAAAAATTGACCTGTTTTTGGATTTTTTATCAAACTCAATAGTTTAAGAATTATTGAATCGCTAAAATTTGTATTCTCTAATTTTGGGACTCGGTTGCTATTTAAAAAATTTGCAATCATTTCATTACTTCAACAAAGAACACACTGTATATAAAAATGTTGGATTTTGTTTCAAACTCAACAGCTAAAGATATGTTGAATTCTTGATAATTAAAACAATATTTCATACTTATTTATACTTACTAAACAATTTCTAAATTGATTTTGCTAATAGTTTTGATAATTTTTTAATAAATTTTGCTCACTAAAGCTGCTATTATGAACGGGTCAGATGATTGGCAACGCTGAAAATGTTACAGCCAGTGTTCGCCGCGGTCAAACGGTTATGCTCAAATATTTTATGATCGACCAATTTATAGCTAAACGTCTGAATACTATTTTCAACTCCGAAGGAATAGAAAATAAAACCCCTTTTCATCTTCCCGTCAAAAAATGTTATATATATTTTTTTTCGAGATTACTTAATTCATTTAAACCAACCTGTTTCCTTTTTTAATGAATTCTGGCGCATTCTTTAATTTAACTCGAACAAAATTGACCCGATACAAAGCAAATCAAGTCGCTCTGACCGTTCCTTGTTCTGTAATGAATGCCGCGCTTAATTAAGTTTCACTCATAAATACATAAAATTTCTTAGTGATTCTTCAAATTGAATATCCATCCGATTTTTATTGGCGTCATGACTAAATTATTTTTTTCTTTTGTAAAAATGAATTGTTAACTGGAAATTGCGGTTCTATTGAACTGCATTTTACGTCAAAAGATAAATCAACAATGAAATCGCTTTCAGAAACTTTTGCGAAATTGGAAGGTGAACTGATTAATTTCTGATTTGATTCTTAATTGAGCCTGTGCTAAAATGTCGCTGCAAATTAGTGTATTTGTTGACGCATTATTAAAATCGGGTGAAGTGTAAATAAGCTTTGAGGGCGCGTCTGAAAATTGGAAAATAGCATAAACATGTTTTTTAACAAATTAATTTGCTAGCCCTAAAAAGCCAGTCCGTTGTTTAACCCGCGTCCAGGAGAATTAGTTATGATGTTAATTTTAATTAAATATGCAAACGGGCCGGTCATAAAGTACCTCGATAAATTAGCCGATGCACCGTAAAAGGTCAGTTTTAAGATGAAAGTTTTCGCTGTAATTTCAAGAGCAGCTGCCACGTCAAAGTTATCATAAAAATTTTCAAGCTACTAAATTACGTTTACCGTTTATCACTTCAGTGAAATTGAAACACAGAAAGCTTTTAAGGCAGCAGAGTAGAACGTCTTGATAAATTTATACTAAATCGATCGATTCAGTTCGTTACGATATTCTTTTCGAATTACTCCTTTCCTTTATTAACGTTATAGTGAATTGAAACGTGAGAATGAACTCCTAACGTTATTTGATATCGCAAAAGAAAAATCTGAAACAGGGCGGATATACCGTTTTTATGAGACCGTTCTGTAGTAAGTCTACAGTAATTTATTGCCATTGTCAAATATAGGGAATATTTTAAAAAGTTTTCGGGTCGCAAATAAAACTTTTACCGAACTGTTTAAACGCGATTCCTAAGAGGGTTAATTTCTTTTAGACACTTACAGACAGTTTAATATAAACATTTTTTACGTTTCATGTCCGCATCACTGGAAAATGATTGATTAAACCGCTTATTTCTAATGCGTTTTTTTAGATTCTGATCGAAATGGGTCACAATTTATTAATGAATTTCTGAGAATTTCGTATCAACACATTCACCAATGCATGGCACGTCAATGCCTGAGTGATATCGCCCCCCGCATTTGTAAAAAAAAAAAACTAAAGAAAGTATACCAAATAATTAATACATTATTGATAAATTAAAATTTTACTTCATTTACCTGATGAATTTTTAAAAACGAAACCAACTTTCTGTCGTTATTTCCTCTATATTTTCCAGAGCCAACATTGGTTTTTATTAACATATTTACTTGTTTATTTTGAATCTGTTTCATACGCTCATTCCCTTGTTCAATTTTTTTGTTTTGCAATTTAAAATTAGAAAAATGAACATATTTCCTTATACTTTATCAACAAAAATTAAAAATACAGCAGAAAAGGTTCTAAAAAAATAACTATAGTCCAAAGTATAAAATGTTCGAAAATAAGTACATTTACGGCCACCAAAATGTGCACGATTTTTTTAGCAACTTGATTTTTGCTTCATATCACAGGTGTCCTAAAAAGCATCAGCCAAATGTCAATATAATTTTGTTTATGACAAATATTATTTCATGAAAGTCACTGGATCAAGCCAGCTTTAATCTATGGAAAAATAGGGAAATTTGTGTCAGGTATCGTGCATATTTCGGTGGCCGTAAATTTATATGTTTTAAACTCGAAAAATTAAATTGGAAGTTCTTTGTAAACAATTATCGTAATTTAAATTAAAAAAGTTCTTTAAATTGAACATGAAAATTGGTTCACCCTTTCTTTATAGCAGGACAATTGAATTGAATTGAATTGCAATTTTTAATTAAAATTTTTTAAAAACTCAAGAGATAATAATGGCATAGAAATGGGAGAAAAGGGGCAAGTGCTAACTTTAAAATCTTAGCTGTAACTTTCTCGTGTGATAAGAGGTTCGCCAAGAAGTCTGAACTGCAACTCCATTCAAACCAACAGCAAATCATCACTTCAGCATCTTGACCATTAACTTCCAAGGCAAATAAAAAACTTTCTCAGGCACCAAGAAAACTGAACTAAAATGTTGTATAAACAAGAATGTACAAAAAGGAAAAATTAAAATTTGATGAGTCAAAAATTAATCATATGAAGTTGCGTTCGTAAGGAATTTAAGTTACTTGCGTCTAAATTTTTTATCCGACTATCATACACGCTAGCTATTCATATCCTAACGGTCCGCTACTTCAGAAAGTTCATAATATCGTCTGCTCGGTTTTGTACCGGAATTATCGCGACTGATTCACAAACTTTCAGAAGCCTTTCATACATAGTACAACACGTTGTTGACGTTTCAAGCAAAGAACATTTATTTTTAAAAATCAATAAATTTCATGTTACTTCTGACATAGCCTGTATACAGTTTCCGACTCACATATATAAATCACACGATGCAATTACTTAACAAAGTAAAATCAATAGACAAAAATAGACTTTCAGCAATTGTAATATGTAAAAACTTCGTTGGTTTTCAAAATAACACTAGATGACCTCAGCGCCATCGGCTAGCGAACTTGGACCTAAAGAAAAGTTACTTGTTTTGTAGAAAAAACTGAATTCCTAAATTTCCATACTATTTTTGGCCCGGAGCAAAATCCTCCAGTAAAAATAATTAGCCCTATCGTTCAACAACTTGATACAGATCGTATTTTCCGCATTTCCACATTTGGGCTAAAGTTTCTTCACGAAATATTAATTAAAATGTTTTGACAAAATAAGGCCCATTCGTTTGCGTCTAGAATAACGTGAGTACTTGCTACCGAGATTAAGCGAGATAGCAATGAGAGAGGGAGCAAGAAAAACACTGATCATTATGAAGATCTTGCAATTATTATAATACAAACGTTTTATAAAATTTAAGTTTATTTAAAAGTATGTAGGGTTGGTCTGTTGAGGATCAATAAAACTTTATATTTTTATGTCTGAAGCAGTTTTTTAATTTTTTTTAACAACCTTAATAAAACGTTACATCCCCATAACTTTATAGGCAGGTCTTTCCTGGGCTTTGTGCTCGAGCGAAAAGTAAAAATTATTCATTACCTGTAAAAAAGACGACAATTTCGTAAAACGAAAAGATTATATGCAAAAGTGATTTAATCAAAACGTTACAAACTTATACAGAGTGTTTCAAGAGTAACACGATATCTCTTAGGAGATAATTTGTTAATCTATTGTGCATCGCCTAGAGCAAATATTAAACCTAGTTTGTACAAAAGTTTGTAAGCAATTGCACTTTGGATGCTCATTAATTTTATAGACTATTCATTTGCTGAAAAGAATCTAAAAAAAAATTTTCTGTAGAAAGCAAGCTAAAACAGTGTGACAGGGGAAGGTGCAAACAAGACACTATACCAAGATACTATACCAGGCAATGCAAAATAGACCAACAAATGATCTTTTACGAGGTTCTTGAAACGCTCTGTATAAAAAAGATATACCTTTTACTCGTCGAAAATACTACAATTCCAATATGAGTGTTAAATAAATAGGCTCACGGAAAACGACTTTATTTGGAACTAAACAAGATATATACAAAAAATCTATTATAAAAATTTCACCGCAAACGTATTAATACTGTCAACACCACTCGAGTCGTCGAATGTTATCACAATTGAGTTTGGTTGGGTGTATTTACGACGGAGAATTTTTTTTTTTAGTTTTTGTACGATTAACGGGCGATTTTTTAGCAAATTTTATCAAGTTCGAACTTGATTCAACTACCTGTCGCTTACATACCATAGTGCAAATATTTTTCGAGTTATTTACCCTTTCTTTCAGGTAAATACTAAATTATTGTGAAATATTTGTTGATGCATTTAATTTGTCGCTATCGCGGTTGGTTGATCGCTATTATTTTTTTCGTTTCACTACGTTTAATTATTAATATTTTTATCGCTGCCTTTTTTCCGATTTTCGGTAATCAAATATTAACAGCCGAGATCACTCAGGTTGTGTGTACTTTTATTTCGTTTTATGATCGTATTTCTGCTTTATTAAAAAAGCGTTTCACTGTTATTTATTATTATGGGGATGAGTTATTATATTTTAACACTTCGAAAAAATTAAGTGCCGTTATAAAAACAGCATATTTTTAACCCCGAGCAAAATATGGTGATTAAAATTAGAATTGTAAATTTCGGTGACGTTCAGTCATAGCGAAAACTGATCACTCAAATGTTTGATTAGCGTTAATAGAACTTCCAATCATTGGGACATTTGAACACATCGATACATTAACAAAATTAGAATGGAAATGTTTCTAATTAAAATTTGTATATCAAATAAATTTTTGAGATAAACATATAATACCGTGCGTCTCGTTTTATAAAAACGTGTCGAAATTGTGGCATTAATCAAAGCATTGCTTTACCTTAAGCTAACCGGCAATTTTCTGATCACCTCATATTGCTGAACGTGTAATTTATTGCATATAATCAGATCTCATTATGTTTGTTGTTTATTTAACATGTGGTTTATGGTTTTATGTTTTACAATTATAAATAACTAATGTCATTACAATCGATGTTAAAACATACAAATCGCGTGTAAATAATTAATCAAAATTTAAACGTTTAATTACGAGCACAAAATATAACTCAGGGCCATAAATGCTTTTTATCAACATTGCTTTTAACGGCAAATTTCCTAAGAATACTAAGGAAAAGTGAGGGAATGGTGATAATTTAAAAAACAGCTGCTTTAATAAGTAAGTTTGAATTAAATGCAATATTTGAATAAAATTCAAGTGCAGAACCACAATGTTGCAAAATTTGTAAAAAAGCATTTGCGCACGATTGTTCATCCCTTCGGGTAATCATGCGCAAATGATTCTCGATAAACTTTAATAATAATATTTAGTTAAGGGTTAAAATTAGAAACTAAGCCACTGAACCTATACTACAAGAACTGCATTTGATTGTATCTCAGAAAATAAATTTTCTGATCTTTCCAACCTTGCTAATAAGAGAAGAACCTACTTAACTCTCTCCGTCACTACGTGCTCAATTGAGAATAACCTATAGGTACCGATTTTTTTCCTATGAAGCTCAGCTTGTTTTTGCCTTTATATCACATTGTGTTCCGTTCTGGACATCCTATTCTTTCAATGTTTTACCATCTATATATTCATGACAAAATTATAAATTTATTTAAAATATAGGTTTCTGAAGGTGGGCTATGACAGCTGTGTAGAGCTCTATTTTTTATTTTTTTTGTTTGTGTTGGTTGACAATCGATTTCAAAATTGTATTTTTCTACTTTGGTATCATAAGCGAGTTTTTGTGAAACTGAAAGTAGTATCACAAAGGAACTTTTTGTGAAACGGCTCTTTTTTTTTTGATACTTATTACGTTGGTATTGCTGTAATAGCACGTTGGCCGGCGTCGGGCATCTCTACCGAGCTCCTGTCAAGGTCAATCCAAGTGTACAACTTAATTCTTCCGTGACTGTTTCACAAAAATATCTAACTTGAGATTTAAATTTGAAGTTTTAGTTGACATATGACACATGACAAATACCAACACAACCAATACCTAATCCTAAAAATCTCTAGAATATTTAGAAAGCACAATTTTCAAATTTTCTTGAAAGTAAGAGCACCAAAGTAGAAAAAATAATATATTACACTCGTTTTATAAGACGTATTGTCGCACTCATGACATTGGAGCACTCCTCGCTTCGCTCGTCGTGCCCCAAACTTATTCGTGCGACAATAGATCGTCTTATAAAACTTGTATAATAATATACTATTTTGCGTGTATAAACAGTGCAGCTTTAGTTAGAAACAAATTGTATAACGAAGCATTTTGAAAATGTGAAATTCACTGTAATAATTTTCAAAGAAATCATATTTACAATGAAGTAAATTTCAGATTTTTCGTGACACTTTTAATGTTCTTCCGTCAGTACATATCGCCTTATCGGCATGCTCCTTGGAGGTTTTGCATTTTTATATACTGAAGTAGAGTAAAATGGTGAAGATATAACTCTTTACTGATATTATGAGTAACGGCTGCAACGAGGAGATTTCATTGGTCCCTAGGTGCTCGCTATAAACAAGTTCGACTGTATATATGTATATGCAAAATCATGACTACTCATTGTATATTCATGCGCAATTGTATAAACATAGTTCAAACAGTTTGATTTATTTCAGGCCCTACTGATTAACATGATATACCACTCTATCAATAATTATTGCGAGTAAATTGAAATTCTCTAAACCGCCGCATTAATTTCATTATTATTACCGACCCGAGAGCCATTGGCATTAGGGAAAAACGCAATTTCGAAAATGTTCCTTCGAATGGTTCCCTGTTACTGTTTTACGGTTTTAATACGCGATTCTAGTTGACATGCTTCAAACTCAATTTTGTTTTACTACGCTGTGCGATTTTTTATTATTGATTTTGTATCCGGCTTCGTCGTGAGAAATCTTTCTAGAAAACATCCAAATTACGCCCGCAATCCTGACTAGTTCTACTGTTAGAAGTAGAATTTTCAGAATTGTTATGGAAACTGGTTCAATTTTAATTAAAAAGTTGAAGGGAGGAGGGTTAAACTAACCCTAGCCGAGGGTTGTGAATGCCGTTCCGACCTAAACAAAAATATATTAAAAACCCGGAACTTTGGAAACTAAATGGGCGAGATGAACGATTAAAGCTGCGGAAACGGACTATGAATTTAGTTATAAACTACTTTCAGGAAGATGCATTAAAGAACATTGCAGCAACACAACCAGTATTTTTATTCATTTATGTGGTACGCGAGTGATATAAAAAAACCCGGCAGAAATGATGGTAAATGTAGGAGCAGACGTATAATAGCTGCTGGTTTTAATGAAACAACCAAAATAACAGGCCGATTTGACGGGAAAACCGTCAATAGTAATGGACACTGTTTAATTGATGCGTCTGATCAATGCTGTTTTTTTAAAACGCAAATTAAGTACTTACTGTTATTTCAATCAACTCGAATAAAATCATCGATACAATGATACAGCGGCAATTAAATTTTGAATGTTTCTCATTTTCCGGAAATATCGGCGTTTCTGGAAGCGGAGGGTGTAATGTTTCGTGCCTCTTTATAACTATATTTCGCTCCTTTAAACCTCCCAGTTGCGATTTTAAGCTGTTAAATTAATGTTGTTAGGTAATTATAGCAAGAGATTTAAAAAATATTCCGGAAACCGTCGGAAAAGGTGCATAGAGTAATTTTACGAGCGCGACCAAATCGTAATTTGTATGAATTTTTGTGCTGCGGAGAAGTTAAAGTAATAATGGGAAAGAAATAACAAATCGCCATTATTGCAACGAGTGATTTATTTTACCAAGTTACAAGATTATTTACTTTGCAGGGGAGAGAATTTTGCAGTTATTTCCTCCCAAATGATGTGATCTAATCTGTATTTTCCTTTTATTGTTATTTCAATATAAAGGTGTGCTGATTTTTGCTCGTAGCTTTCGGATGTAAAATAAAACGGAATAAGTCTGAAATGTATCCTTTCAAAGTTACGGAAGTTGCACTGGAAATGTCTAAAAAATTGTTTCCTCGAACACTATCTGACATGGAAACTTTAAATGCAATCTGACGACGTGGAATTTTTCACGTTGCCCCAAATGACCCTAACAACATTACCAACTTCGCAAACAATGTGATATTCAAAAACTATGCTACTCAAAAATGCATTTATAATCCGGATTTTGCATAAACGAATTAGATTTTGCTATAAATAAAACAAATACATAAAAGATAACAAGTATATTCCGCTGGAAAACAATATCTGATAATAATTGCTATATTTCTTTTTGTAGTTTTATTTATTCTTACAATTTGTTGTGATCTCATGCAAGGAAATCAGCTTACTCAAGAACAAGCAAATTTTATTGTTGAATTGCATCAGAGATGAGATTTGTAGGTAGTCGGAATAATTTCTTATCAACCTGTTCATTGTATACTATTAAATCTTCTCATCGGCGGCAGATTTCTTTTGGAAATTACAACTTAGCAATGTTACCTGACAGGAATCGGGTAAATAGTTTTTTACCGCAATACATCCAGCAGGTGGCATTGTTATTGGCGGATAGCTCTTTGACGGAACCGTGGCTGGTTGAAACCTAGAAATTAATCATTTACTTCGTTCACCGGTCTCACCAGATTTAAATTCCATCTGCGATATGCTCCAAGGACGGCCATATAATCACAATCCCCATCTTGCAACCATCCAAAATCTAAGAAATAAGTTATCCTTGGTATGGAAGGAAATTAACCGGCAGGAAATCAATAGATTCATTGAAAGCATGTTAAAAAGGTGTTATTATTATTATTATTATTTCTGCTCGAGGCGGTTTCACGTTGTTAGGTCAAGTCAAGTTGGAAAAATAAAAAACTCCTTCCTCTTTTTAAACAGTTTATAACTGTTACAAATGGTTAAGTTTTTATGTATTCAAAGTGCATAATAATGAAAATGAAATGAAATAATGGTTTAAATCTGATTTTGCCTGTTACGTCAATTTTCGATCACCCTGTATACGAAAAATGCGGACGTGATCGCATATCACGAGAACAATATGCATACAGGATTTAAATACGCTAAGAGAAATGTTCAAATCAAATGTAAAAAGAGAAAAACTAAAAAGTTGCCGGTACGGAATTGGCATACAGATGAGCGGTAGGAAAATGAAAAATAAAAAAAATCGCAAAGAAAGATGGTTTTGTCTAAAAGGAAAAAGAAGCTTGTAGGTTAATGCAAGACGCTCGCAGAATTGAAGTGCCGGTTACAAATTACTGAATCTACTAAGAACACCTTGATACTCTGTAATTACAAATACATACAGCGCGTTCACCAGCCAATTAAACTGCTGGATTTTAATTTTTTTAAGGAAACTAATTTAATTTTCTGTACAAAAATATAATGCAAAAGTGAATTAACACCCCGTAGGATTGCTTTGTTAATTTTTTTGCGAAAACATCTCAACTTTATTTTTAAACGCTTTTATGTGAAATTTGAGTCATGTACACAGCTCTCAAGAGAACATTTATTAAAGTTGTAACAACTGAATTAGCGTTAATTCCCAGTTTACGGCGATCAAGCGAAAATGTTTTATTTATCTTCATGAACGGTAAATTGGAATCGAAATACGGAATAGTTTCTTTATTTTCGTATCTTTGCTTAATGAAATTTAGAGGCGGCGCTCTTTTATTATTTGCGCGCAAAAAATGGTACAAAAATGTGAAAGTTTTTTCGGCGAAACTTCATATTTGGACGTAATTTATGATTTCAGAAACTTTTGGTAATAAACTTTTTTCTGTTGCGGTGGACGACCTTTCACATTTTGGCGTTATCGCCGGACCACAATTAACTTGGGATTAATATTGTCCAACTTTTATTTTTGAAATGATTTTTAAACGAAATGGCAAGTTGAACCGTTCGGAACCAGATTGAGCTACAAATAAAACGGCACGTGTAGCAGTGTTTGCTTCGACATTACAGCTTTATTTATTGTCTACCCGAATAGTTTATTTAATTCGGTGCGAGCTAACGGTAGCCAATTGTATTTTCACACTCGGCTGCAACTAGCTTCCCTTATCACGGCGTTCCTCTTGACTTCTCTTTTAGCCAATAATCATATTTGCGCTTAATGCCGGGTTTATTCTTTGCGCAGGTAGGACAATACAAGATTCATAGATCATTTCCCTTTTATGCACTAATACACAACCGTAACGCCCGACAACATGTTAAGTAAATAAGGTCTTTCATATGGTTGACATCAAATGGTTAAATACACCCAAGTTCGGGATCGGTTGAAGAATGATGCCTGCGATTCATATACGCACTTGCGGACTTGTCTGTTACAGTGATTGATATCCTTCTCATTCTTTCCGTTCGATAACTTTACATATTTTGGCCGAACTTGCGTGATCCCATTGAAGTGAACGAACGGTGCTCTAAATAATTTAAGTTGAATACCTACTTGCACTCATCTCCAAAAGAGATAATCTAATTTGTTCAAAATTGGAAATTAATTTCACGAACGGCTTAGATTGAAATAAGAAGAAAACGGAATGAAGAGAAATTTTCACCCTGAGCTGTAATTTGTCAGCCAACCTAATTGCAATGAGCTAACGGTCGTCACGCACGTCACGGTTACTGTAAACATGGATCTAATAACTCGGCTGAAGCGTCCTCGTCATTCTCGTCATCAACCCAATTCGCAACTATTCGCATGTACTACAAATCGATACTTGCCAACCGAAACTATTAAAAGAACAACCATCACCACAGATAACTTCGCCAACTCATACTGAATGTTAGGGGTGTGTCGTAAACGATAAATTCACTCCTGGATATTTAAACTTACTGTTTACCAGGAAATCGTAAAATTGGGTAAGAGATTAATTATTTTTGTAAACTTAACTACTAAAATTATGAAACTTCAAAGGTTACTTCTTCTTTTTGGAGTTATTTTCTTCGTCGTCTTCAGCCTCCATTTTTCATGGTTTTTCCAGTCGTCCTGTTTGAGGTCTCTTTCTTTCATTATGTTTCTGACACACGTTTCCCAACTGGAAATCCATTTTGGTCATCTATGCTTCTTCATTCTTTATAGGTGGCCATACCACCGCAGGGTTCCATTCTTCAAGTTTCTGGTAATGGATGAAATTATTCCCATCTCTCTCTGTTCTCCATCTATCCCTTCTAATGAGTTGTAGAAATTTTCTGCAAAAATCCAGCTCCACAGTTCTTATTTTATTTCCATACAAGACACATGGTGTCTCAAATATTCTGCTGACACCACAGTCTTCCTTGATCAGTCGACGATCAGTTGAGGTTCTTGAATAGAAAACAAAAACAGGAGGGACAAAATAAGAAACGAAGCATACAGGCCAAATCCACAAATAGAACCATAAACGAAGAAACCACAGAAGGTCAACTAAGATGGTTTAGACATATGTGCCGAAAACGTGTTTGAAACGTGAATGCCGGAGAAAAATCGTAGAGGAAGGCCAAGAATTAAGATGGATCGACAGAATCAGAGAAGAAACGGAGAACGGAATGACATGGATGTAATGCTTGCGGTAACACAAGATAGAAAATTTGGCAAAATATGAACTCTTCAACTAATTATCTAAAATTAAAGTATATAGGATGAAAGTTATATGAGAAAGTGTTTACGATAAAAACATAAATAAATCGATTTCTTAAGTTGACAAGAAATAAGTTTAATTATCCATAATTTCTTCTTCCAATTTCAGACCCTCACATCGTTCTATCATTTAGCCGATAAAAAAATTTATTAAACATATTACGTCGTCATCAATGGAATTACGCACTTTGAAAAGAGGCTTTATATACCTAACAAACAACACAATAACTGCTAAATTGGCACCCTCGGAAAAAACGGTGTTCACATAATTTAATATTAATCCGACAACGTAAACAACTTTTTTGATATTTCATTGACAAATTATCTAATTGTGTTTGCCTTGGCGGCATTTCTCGGTTTGCTTTTCTTTCAATGCATTTTTACCATTTATAAAAAGCAAACTTAATTCGAGGATGTGCTTGTGTGAAGTCGCTAGTTCCAAAGCCGTATTAAAACGTTAAACACGGTAAGCTAATATTGAAAGTTTAATGTAAATGTGTTTTGGTTTTCATGGAGTTAAATCACTCTATTTTATGATGGGCTTTTAAAATTAAATAGCCGCGGAAAAAGGTTTAAAACAAATTAGTTTTCCATTTTCCTAACGACAGTACTTTGTTTTTACATTATGAACTACATGTTTTTTTCTTAAAAATAAAATTAATCCTTACAAACTTATCAGCGCAAACTTTGCTCTAAAATGGACTAAAGCTTTTGCAGAAAATTTAAAAAAAAAATGAAACCTTTATCTGTAGACAATAAATAAAGTTGCATTGTTCGAGCCACTGCTCGTGAGACTTTATTTTCAGCCCAATCTGGTTTCGATTCGAACGGTTCGCCTTACAATCGGACCGACAGTTCCGTTTCGTTAGTTTCACAAAGCTAACAACAAAGGATAATTTTTCATTCGTTTAAAATAAAATAAAAGTTCACACCTGAAAGAACTTTTTCTTTAAATACTTGTTAATTTTAATCAAGAACTTTTTGAAAAGCCATGAAAGCGGCAAAAACGGAAAGCTTAAATCGACCTGAAAATTGGATACCTTTAAAGAATTTTGCATATTAAAAATAAAATAATCCGAACATGAAATGTTCGTTCAATTGCGTTATTTTTATAATTAAAGTCAGTAAATGGTAATTAATTTTTTACGTCGTTCCATCAAACGCCAGAATTAAACGGCTAAAAATCCGAAAGTGGTAAAAAAGAAGGGTTTCAAACGGCGTGGAAATTGTGCATGTACTGATTAAATTTTTAAACATTTTCAACGCTAAAATTTAAAAGCCATTGTTTTAGAATTCAACAAAGAATAGTCGCGATTTAAATTAAATTAAAAATTGTCTAACAACCCAAGCAAAATTTCGGAATTGGATAAAAATGAATTAAATTTTCAAGAGTCTACAGTTTTGAAATCTGAAAATTGTAAGCATCAAACTGTTTCGTTCTGTTTCGTCAGTCAGTCTAAAACAGTAATAAAATATGTAAAAACTAAGCAACTTATTATTTTTTTCAAATTTTGATTTATTTTGTTGAACCTTGGAATTAAATGTGATAAGCTTTACAGAAACAAATTAATAAAATAGAAAACTTTTTAAACAGGGTAGGAATTTAAAGGGGCATGAGAATTGTGAAAGTACGAGTTAACTTTTTGATAGTTTCAGCACCATAATGTTGAAGTACTAAATGTTGGAAACAAGAAAACTTTCAACTGAAAAATGACAATTCGGTTTATTAATTATATCATAAAAGTTTCTAACATATAATTAAACTACTCTTCAGCGAGAAGTAAATAGAATTAGTTAACACTGAGTCTAGACACTTTCAAGCTTTAGGCAACACCGTCTGCTTCATCTTACATCAACAAGAATATGAAAGTGATATTTTTTAAATTTGCATATAATAAAATAATGTATTTTATATTCGGTTATTATTATTACAGAAACAAGTTGCAAATTGGATTAAGTTAAACGTTTTCTACATTTTCTCTGCATCTCTAAAATTGATGATTATAACTTTGTAAAAAATCTTAACGCCGAATGAGGTCTCATAATTCACTGAGACCTAGACACCTTCCCTAATTTGCATAATAATGAACGCTTTCCTGAATTAATGTGTTAAAATTTGCAGAAATAAAATTGTTGGAACTGAAGTTGCAAAAGTTTGGAAGATGATATTTCTACAAACAATATTCACAATACACATACAGAGAGAGATTTAAAAATACGATAATTGGGACTTGAAATTCAAGTACTCAAGTCGAAATATTAAAACGTCAAAATAATTTAAGAAAAAGTCGGGAGCGAAGCGCAACAAAGCAACCGATCTTGATGTACGGGCGGGGGCGATATCAACGAATATCAAAAATGAAAGAGAGCGGTAAATAACTCCTGAGGCAATGAACGAAAACACAGGATTACCGGAAACGTTAGTAGCGCACGCCAAAAGGAACGATTTACACGCCACGAGATAAAAATAATTTTGCGTTTACCGTTTTAATTTTCAGACTTCATGTTTCAATTCTTTTAATTCCTTCGAGCTGCAACTGTTTTTTTTTTAGTTTTTCAATTTCGTTTTTTCTTTTATTTTTTTTATAAATTCTCGGTTCAAATTAATCGAAATTTTATCAAATTTATTTCCGTAATGTTGAGGGTTTGATTCGCAACTAAATTTCATTAATATTCGTTTTGCTCTAATTATTATCAGCAGCGTAACTAACAAGCTCTAACCCGTAACGTTATGTAAGACTAGGGAGCGAGCTGCTTCATTTCTTGTTAGGACATTAAATTGCGTTATTTCACGAATATTGAGACGTTCTGAGCGCAACGTTTCACTTTCGCATTTAATCGACTATTTAAACCGAGCGGGAATTGAGAAAGAGGCCTGCTTTTTATATGCTTCGTTACGCGCCAGTTTACGGTTGACTTTTTTTCGTTAATATTTCTCGAAACGGTTTCATAAAGAGTCGTACACACATAACAAAGTCGTATAAACTCACATACATGTAATCATGATGCCGCTAGACCTTGGTCCACGTTTAAGCTGCCATTCGGCAGGATTCCAGAAAAGAGATAGTTTTAAATAATTTCCGAACCACTGAAAGTGATACTTTCAGTTTATGGGGGCTTTTCAGGTCAATAATTGCAACCCGGCGATTTTTCGAACAGTAAAAACGATTTTCGACAAAGAATATTTTTATGTGTTATTAGAAGAGAAGATGAAATTGCCAAATAAGCAGAGGATTGAAAAATGCCATTAAATGAGAGAAGCCATCCTCTAAATGTGCTGAATCTACTTGGGTTATTAAAGTCTTAAACGTTTTGTCAAATATAAAAGAAAAGTGATTTCTATTCGTCTCGTTAGTTGGCCCAGAAAGTATTTTCAGACTATCTTCGTAGAAAACTTTACTCAAATTACATTTTCCAATTATTTTTCTTTCGCATAAAATTAGTAACTTTAATGAAATGCATTAATTAAAATAAAAGTTTAAAATAATAAAAAAGCTAGAAACAATATTTCAGGATCTTTCTCCAAGTACCTACCGAGCTATAATTCTAAAATTTCCCTACAAAATGTATGTATCTATGAGATAAATACAGGGTGCGGCAGAATGGATGGGTATTTTTAGAATAAGTAGTATATGCGAACGGAGGGGAGTAGGTCGTTGTGGCTAAGGTCGGTCAAATCGAAGGAGACACCATTTGCTAGTCACAATGGTTATTTGGACGAGAGCAGAATTTTACACAAAGAAAGAAAGATTAATGAAGGAGATTTTGCCAAACGTTTTCGATTTTTACTAACGAAGAAGAATCAGTATTCATGATGAGCGATGAGGCCCATTTTTATTTATGTGGCTCTGTTCCCATACAACACAAGTTCGTTTACAGGATGTCTGGAAGATATCTTCGCCAGATGTTAAGATATCTATAGTATGTCTAATGTCGGGGGGCGATATACTTTAGTCGTCCACTAGACATCCATTTGTCACAAACTCGAACATCCAGGATATATCCCGGTCGGAGTTATATTAGATATACATTTTGTCTATCCAGAAGATATCCGTATTTACAGTTATTCGTTCTTTTGTATATATCTATTAGATATTATTTTTTTCTGTACAGTGGATATTCATTAAAATGTTCATTATCTTAAAGATTTCTAGATTTTTTTTTTGATTTACTTTAACAAAAATTAAACAAGGTATCAAATTAATTAATTTTATTTGTTTCAATAATAATTATCTTAAATACACAGTTTACACATTATACAAATTAATATTTTGACAATCTCATAATGTTTTATTAATTTCCTGTTTCAAACGCTCTGTGGCGAGTTTCAGAAAATTTTAATTAACTTTATCGCAACTGGTTCGAAACATTTTGTAAAACAGGTGTGCTATTTACCTGCTACAACAAACAGTACAGGGGATCTATTGGAAGTCATTCTCGGAAAATACAGACGAAATGTGCAGAAAATGCAAATATTTCTATCTACCTATGACCCACCTGTGCGAAAGTCAGAACAAAATTCAATACATTACGAATATTTAAGGAATTTTTAAAGAACGCCAAAATATAATTGCTTAATATTTATTAACTAAATTTAAAATTTATTTAAACTTTCTTTAACAAATTACGCTTTATACACTCTTATAGAATAAGTACATTTTATTACTTTACAAATTAATTGGTAAAAATTCTTTAATGTTCATTTATTAATATTTAAAATGATATTACCCACAGGAACGTATTTATTCGAATCAGCAGTCTCAGGAGAAATAATAAATTCATTATTATACTAATACCATAACCAACATTATTACTTCCGTAATATTTAAATTGTTCCACAGTACCGTAAAATGGGGTGACTTGAAAACTTGGGGTGACTTGAAAATTTTAACAGGAGGTTACCAAAATATTAGCAGCATTTATGGTATAATAGATGCAGCTTCAAAATTCTTTGGGAAGGTACCTATAACCGTGTGAATCATATTGTTTTGAGTTTCACCGGTAACAAGTACGTTTATTTGTTTTTAAGTTTTGTTAAAGAAAAGGTAGGAAAGTCAACATTTTTACATGCTTGGTACTTCCTAAGTTGCACGTGTACATATGTAACTTTGACTGCGCTTATAATTTTTATTTGAATATGCAACTATTGGTGATTATGATTGTAACCTCAATTTATTTTAAATTGTAATCTGGAATCAGTGGGGGCCATATTTATTTTTTGGTGTCATTTCAGAGGTGACTTGAAAAATGTCGAGGGTTTATCAAATAGTGGTAGGATCACGCAAATATGCTGATTATTCAGAAGATTCGCTTAATAAAGTCATAAATGAGTATAAGGAGAAAAAGGGGTCTCTGAAAGCTATTGGGGAAAAGTATGGAATACCATATGTAACTATATATAGCAAGTGTAAAAATTTGCATACTAAAAAATACGGTGGGCAAACTATTTCATCACAAAATCAGGAGCAATGTTTACTTAAAGCTGTTACATGTGCATCAGACTGGGGGTACCCGTTTGAAGAGTACGACATTCAATTACTGGTCCAGCAGTTTTTGAATCGGTTGGGGGTTTGCATTAAACAATTCAAAAACGATTTACCAGGACACGACTGGTATTTAGGATTCATTGGCCGTTACAATTTAAAGTACCTAGCTAGTTATTACATTATTTTTTACAGTTTGCATTTTGATTTCATGTTTTTTATTTTGTGCGAATAAAATATTGTTTCTGGAGCAGTTTTTCTTTTTTCTAAATATTTGTACCTAACCTACCTATCCTAAATGGTATAAATACTTCTCAAGATTATTTCAAGTCACCTAGATTTATGTTTACTTGAAAATGTTATTCATTTTACCTAGTTTTTCAAGTCGCCCCATTTTGGGGTGACTTGAAAAACAACCCTTTTTCTTTTTTGTGGGATAATGGTGCAGCCACAAAGTGTACTTTTACTATAAAGTATATTCCTCTAAGCTTAAAGTTGAACCTACAATTTTTTGTTTTTTGGATTACCTTTGTGCTGTGAGGTAGCACAAAAAAATATTGAGATCTTGTTTCAAGTCACCCCATTTTACGGTATATATTTTGTTTTATATCAACGGCAAGTGTTAAAGTTTACAAACATCAAACTGCACAACTGTATTTAGTGTAAATATGACTAAACTTTTTTTTAATTTGTGGTTAAAATGGAACAATTTAAATATTACATAATATTACAATATGAAAATTTGATTAATTTAATTTAATACTATAAAATATTTTTAATACACGCAAAATACAAATATCGTATATTTTAAAAATTTAATTCACATGTTGTAGTTACATAATTTTTCACTTTTCATAGATATAAATATAAATATATTAATTTGGAACATATTTCAAAATATATTTCCTGGATATAAAAATATGTATCTACAGAATATCCACCTGATGTCTGTTTTAGAAATCCACAGAACATCTTTCAAAAATATCTGCTGGATAGCGTGCGCCGTATATCTACTGGATGGCTATTTAACATCCTAGCTACACATACATAGCCTAACCATAAATTAGACGTCGAGTAGATATTGAGTGTTGTGTGGGTTAGTAAGCAAAACTGTAGATACTGGATTGCAGAAAACTTTATCAGCGTCCACTTTACAACTCCAAAGTTATCGTTTGGTGTGCTGTGAGCTGTCTTGAAAGTAATCAGACCTTGTTTTTTAAGATTCCACAGAAACAAGCGTAACTGTTAATTCTGAGCGATACGTTCTTATGTTGAAAAATTTTTATTGCCGGAATTGCAACGACAAGGAATTAACGCACAAGATAGGTTTGGTTCGAACTTGATAGTGCCACAGCACACACAGCTAGAATCTTAATGCTAATTGTGTGTCGCATTTTTCGCGTTATCCGTGTTTCGCACACAGGTTGAACGCCAAGCCATATGTGTAGGACGTAGCTCCTCTTCAGGTTGTGTTGGATGAGATCTCTCAAAAAGACATGTATTTTCAGATCAGCAGTAATCCCAAAAGAGTAGGAAAATACATTTCAAGACAGTACGTGTTGTTTTCTTTTTTTCACATGTAATCGATCATGTCCTACCTGAAGGCAAATTTGTTGACAAAGTTTCATCGCTGTAGCCCGTTTGCTTCTTGGTGATGCCTTACATCTGTCAAATAAAAGGTTTGACCTAATTATACGAAGAAGAAATATTTTAGGATTGCTTTTTATTTTTTCTATTCAACTTTCCAAATCAAGCTATTTAAACAATCCTTTGGATTTGATTTGAATTAACATTTTCATTGATTTGAATGAAAAGTTTGAAGCCATTTTCCCTACCATAAAACAAGGGAATACTTTAAATTATTTGAGTTAAAAATCACTATTTAACTTTTGAGATATATTTTACGTGGATCAACATAAAAAGGGACTCGACTTGAATTAAAAATTACTTCGGCTTATACGAGTTGAGATACTATCCGCAGATAAAAGGAAGCAAACTATGTTTCGATTCAGAATGAATAATTTCATTTGCTGCGGTAAGAAAATGATCTTCGCGACTTTCGTTTCTTTCGCTCACGTTATTTATTGAGACTAGTTATCGTTAAAATTTCAGGACGTCTGCTACAACTCGAAATAGAGCAAAAAGTTACGAAAGTACATAAACGTTTTTCTCGGTAAAAGAATCCAAACTGTCAACATCGACTCTTTCCAACAATAACCTTTTACTGGCGTCTCACAACGCGGGCAGCTTAAACTCCCTGCCAATTGTGTATTCTTCATTTTATCTTGCTTGCACAGTAATTAAGTCCGCATGGACAAAATATATACAAAAATACGCTGAAATCTTAAAGTAGATTTTAAAAAAGACGCCTTGATGAAAACAAGAATGAAACAAGAACTGACAAATTTCTAAGCTTTTAGAGCAAATCGACTTCAACGTGTCCATACAGATGCGCAAGATGATAATGGATTAAAGGGTCAAATCACGAGGTTAAACTTGAATATGACAAAAGAATTGAATAGCTGCTTAAAAAATCAATGTCACTTGACAGACAGTTTTTTCCTCGGCTCTTGAATTCTACCGGAATTCCACAAAACCATTCGATCTTTTTGTAAAAATGAGCTGTTATTTGAAAGTGTTCCGATTAAAACATTAATTTTTGTTTCGCTACAAAAAGCGCCACGAAGTTTTAAGTAAATATCCTCCCCAATAATTCGGCTTTAAAAGGATGTTTAAGAAATTGCCGCATTGCGCTTCAAAATGTTGTGGTTGTTGAGGTTTTTAAAAACGTAACTGAACATTTTCACCACTTCTTTGCGCGTAATCTCAACATCATTAACCAAGACTTGGGGGAAATGTTGGAAAATTGCGTTAACTTTTATGAAGAACATTAACCGTAACATACGCGCAACGAGCTTCTATACGACAGCTTTTAAATCTGCAACAACATTAATGATTGAAATTTCGCATTTTCACAATTCCATTATTCCTTTTATTTCAGCGCGTGTGTCATCGCACAAAAACCCTGTTATTCCGGGCATAACATTTTTATCTTAAGTAGTTGGCTAAATATCGCGAACAAAAAGCATTTTTGGTCCCGTTTAGAAGACAGCAGCTCCCTTAGGAAGCATTTCTAACAAAGTTCATGAGAACTTTTTCTTATTTCGATTGTCTGGATACACTCCTAAACTTTATCGATTAAAATTCGAAACAGCCTCTACAATTTTTTATCAATAAAAATAATTAAATTTAAGCTCATGATGGAGATATTCCAAATGGACCCATTTAATTTGCGGAATTAGGGCAAAACCTCGGTTATTTGAACTTTAAACAATTATTTACAAATGAACTGTTTAATTATGCAATGTATTTGCGAAGTTCCAAGAAAGAACATCTTTAAGTGGAGCCGCACATTCCGGTCTTGCTGTAAGTACATACATACATAATCTTATCGATTTTAGTCGTAATTCCTTTCACTGAAAAACGGTAAGCGCTGCACATTAAAAATTCATTAATAAATGCATCCTTTCGGGTAGCTTTTCTTAAAAAATTTAATTTAATTCCATTAATCTGCAAATTCTGTGGTATATGCTGAATGTGCGCCGATAACGAATAACAGGTTTAAAATTGAATCCAGGAAGTTTTGTGACTGCGGTTTCGAGACCATCGTCCTGTACTTTTTTGTTTAAAAAATCGTTTACGTGGAAAATCCCTTTTAGCATTTCTTCATTCCGAGCAGTTTTTCCGGGAGTGCAAAAGGTTTTTATTTCAGTCTTCTGAAATTGTTGATAACGTTCCACCTGACAGTGCAAAAACGGCAATCGGGATTAACAAGGTTAAAATGTGTCCTTTGCACTTTTTTACATCCGCGCGCGACAAAGATCATCTTCGTAATTCAATAGAGAATTCCAAATTTCTACCCACGAGAATTCTTTTTAATCGTCCGGAATTAGATCAGATAATAAACACATCTTTCTAGCTATTCCCGATGGTGACAATAACATTTTATTGCGGAACTCTCTCTATAACAGTAATTGGTCGAATTTCTGCACCGGAAACTATCTTTACCTGGACCGTCCGACCCATAATAATCCCTGATAACAAAGTTACGTTTGAGTACGGAAGGCAAATATCTTTTATTACTGTATTACAAACCATTAATAGGATTGCTGAGAATTACAATTGGTCACTCGCACAAGTTCAAATAAACTCAATGTACCGACCACGCTGTAATAACAGAGACCGGAAAATTTAAATAATGAGATTAAAATTGTATATTGTGAATACAAATTACTTAATTTGAAAAATAATACGACCACGTCCTTATATGATGTATAAAGTAGAAATATAACCGGAATATCTGCAATTTTTGCAATACCTTAATTCAGTCTAATAAGCTACACATGTGGATAGATTTTAAAGGAGTTGAAAATGCTGACATTATTTTCCAAACATACACGTACACTTGCGACCACCGAAATGTGCACGATTTGTTTCTCAATAATTCGATTTTTGCTTTAAATCATAGGCGTCCTAAAAAACATTAACAAAATGTCAATATTATTTATTTATTATATAATGTACCTTGACTTTATTTCATTATTTTATCTTTTCTTTTCTTTTGTACGAATCACTACCATTACTTGCATTTACATATCTGTAACTTGTTTTATGTTCTTTTGCCTGAATCACTACCGATACGCATTTATCTGTAAATTGTCCACGCGTTAAACAACATTGCGTGATAACGTTGTATTTACTCTTCATGCACATAAAAAGTCCCAGTCACCATGGTTTTCCTCACTTTTATAGCGATTAAATTTTGACGTTTCAAAGGTGTCAAAATTTACCCGATTAAATTTTGACGTTTAATAGCTTCTGATTTTTTTTTTGTAATCATTATCAAAAATTCCTCGACAAGTAAATAAATAATTCGTTGTAAAATCTATTTATTCAAATTAATAATCAGGAAATAATCATGCCGAATACCCCGCGTGCATGAAAATAGCCTGATTAAATTTTTACGTTTTTGTCGCAACGTTTTGCCATAAAGAAATATTTCTCGTAAATTTTCCACCCAAAATCCCTCGTGCTGCGCACTCGAGATTTTGTTACGTGGTAAATTTGCTCGACATATTTCTAGGCAAAACATTTTGACAGAAACGTCAAAATTTAATCGGCTATTTTGATGCACTTGTGATATTACTGTTGATTATTTTTTAATGATTTCATTCACCAATCGTCTAGCAGTATTTGGGCACACGTGTTTAATTTTGTCCAATCACAACATTATTATATTGAGAATTTTCTTCTGTAGAAAATTCCCGCGAGAATTATCTGACATCTGTCACCAGTTTTATTTTAAACTGTTAAACTGTATTTTTTATGCTGCAATTTTGATTCAAACATTAAAAAATAATCTTCTGAATACCACTCGAGAGTGCGAATTAATTAGAAAATAATTCTCCAGTTATTTTTTCAAACTTTTTGCCTGGCAACAAGTTTTCGAAAATCTGTCGAATTATTTTCAATTTATTCTCACTCTCTTGTGATATTACTTATGACTATTGAATATTATTTATTATACAAAAACGAAAAGAAGAAACATAAAAGATAAGTTTCAGTAAAACTCCCAATTGTTACACAACCTCACCATTTTTATGTTTAATAAATAAAGTAAGAAATCCACTTCTACAATTATTTCTACAAAAACTTTTCTACAAAAATCCATAAAACTTGTGCGACGCCTTAAGAAAAATTCCGGGTCCATCACAATTATGACAAATATTATTTGAAAAAAATCTGTATTTTGTAAAAAGTGCCATTGTCATCTTCTAATTTAGCAACATTACGGAAAAAACAGTAGAAAAAAAAAACATTTTGTGCTCTTTTGTCAACATTTTGTTAAGAACTTGGAATTTTAAACTGCAAAAAGATCTCAACAAAAAGCTACAGTTAAGCACGTTTTATTGTCTTCATGGACTCTTGCGATGATGTTTATTTTTGATCTCTCTGTACTGCTTTTCTAGTGTGTCCAAATGGTAAAACTTAATTCGGAGATAATGGGTTAATATGCTCGCAGCTAGGAACGTCATGTTGACACATAAATTTAGGCAAAAAATGAACACGTAAAGCCAGTTTGTGGCATCAAGTTGCTATAAATTGAATTATTTAGATGAAATCAGTAGCATACATCGTTAAATGTACAAATTTATGCGCAACATTGTCGACTGTTTAACGATTTGTATTGACGCAGCTTGTTTTATTCTTTACAAAGGCACGTTCGCCGAAGTATTTGGGAGTATCGTGCAATTTGTAATAAATTTTTTTCGTGTTCTAGGATGAATGAAGAAACAGCAGCAGTACCGGCGTAAAACAAACATCGAGAAAAATGGCGAGTCACAGCAGAAAGACGACCCAAATCATCATCGTGTTTGAGATGCTAATTACTTCTTTAGCCGCGGGTGAGTATTAATGTTGTGTTCATTTCTACATAAACATGGTGTGGCCATTAAATTAAAATTAGCGCTTTTTCGGTTTTGTTACGTTCGCCGCAAACTAACCGGGATAAACAAATAAAAACAATCCCGGTTTCCTGCATTTACATCGCTCTGGCTTGTCCGTGTCTATGAAAATGAACATCTACTGCCTGGGCCTTGCTATCCTCTGGCGCCATCGTAACTTATACGAGCTACACCGCTTTGTCCTGAACGAACTCCCCGAATCTACTCCGCTTTAATGGCACACACTTTTAGAATAACGTGATGGTTAACTGCTGCAACATCAATCACTTCTTTCTACGTCATTTAAAGTGGAAATGTCGCCTGCATCAACAACTTATCCCACCAATTTCGTAATTGATGTAAATCCGTTTAACGTTTTGCTCCATTATTTACGGGGCCGGTCGATCCGCTGCATCGTTTCTCGATCCTTCTGTAGATTGTGTTGCACTTTATTCGGCTCGCAGCTATTAACCTGAATTACAGGCGATTTTTTTCAGCCGTCCTTTTTATTTTTAGACCTTATTATCGTCGAGATTTTTTTCGATCGTTTTTAAGTAGGCGCTGATGGTAAAAATCCGACGCAAATGAAGAAAATGGTTCTCGACGCGAATATGTTTTAAGAAAGTAGTGCCATTAGATTATTGCACCTGGGGACTCGAAAAGTTTAATGGCATAACTTCACACCTGAGACAAAGGCTTTAACTTCATTGACTAACTGAAGCTTTGCGCAACGTCGATTCGTCTTGGCTGAATTAGGAATTTCGTGTTTCTTTTTTTCTCCGTCAAGCTTCGGTAATTAAATTTTCAGGGAGCAACCCCAATTGTGTGTACAGTGCGTTTTGGGATTAATTTTTGAATTTTATCGTGTTGACTCCCGTTTCGACAAATTTGCGCATACGAAACAATGCTTCGCATTCAAGTAACTTTGATTGCGAGTCGCTCGTTAATCGTTAGCCACAGACACACGTATGAGGTGTCAACAAGTTCGTAATTAAATACTCCATAAAGTTCTGTTTGTATAATTTGAATATCTGGCACTAAACGGAAAATCTAACACAACGCAAATTGCTACTTCTATTTCCACTTCCTTTATGCGGCGAACGTCAAAACTGACTGAATTTAATTACAAATAAACTTTTTCTCATTTTTTTGTAATTAATTAAGGAAAAGCTGACACGCTCTACAAAGTAAAGCATTTTTCCTTTCAGCCAAAATGAAAAAATTTGATGTGGTCAAATAACTTTTGAAATTTTTATAAACAGAAACAGATGTTTTAGAAATGCAGTCGTTTTGAATTGAGGAACCGTAAAACATGTATTTAATTGTGCAATTAAAAAAAAATGATTGTGTTTGTGAGCGAACAGAATTTTTAATAAAAAAAGTTAATTTTCATCCAAACTTAAATTAATTATCTTTAAGTCTTCATATACGAGCTGCTTTTAATTAAGGATTATTTTTGATTTCAAC
Organism: Dascillus cervinus; assembly: GCA_949768715.1. Classification (NCBI taxonomy): domain Eukaryota; kingdom Metazoa; phylum Arthropoda; class Insecta; order Coleoptera; family Dascillidae; genus Dascillus; species Dascillus cervinus. Next base: position 7,703,006 of record OX458323.1, read on the forward strand.
TTTATAATTTTGTTCTAATTTCTCGCCGAATTTTTTGTTTTGTTTTATTGGTACATACTGTATGTTTCCGTATTTGGTAAATCTGTCGATGTCTTTCGGTTCTGCTCCGCCAACCTTTCTCTGTCCATTACGTCTTCCTTCATTACTCCCATGACGTCTCCAGCACATTCGATCCCTTTCTTGGTTTTTCTTTTTGTTTTCTAGTGCCCTTTCATATAACTTTCATTCCATTTTATTCATTTCGTTAATGTGTTCGTACCGGACTGATGTGCTCAATAATATCTTTTATGGTTTTTTAAACAGCGAACTCCTCTTTTTTCGGCTTCCTGAAAGAAACCATTTATGGCGTTATTCATTTTTTTGCTGTTATATTTCCAGTAATAACGTTATATATCATTTTTTCTGTTCCTTTGGGCCACTCAATAAAATAACACTTAACATTCTTGTTGCCCGATGTTTTCTTTCATTACACCGAATGTTTAAATTCTTTACGTTTTGCAATTGATACGGATGCTTCGGGTATTTTCTCCGCAGCCACAGTTAAAATGATTTTTTATGCTTATTTTTTATAAAATCGATCGATTGAAAAGAAATATTTACACTTTTGTCCCGAAAAATCTTTACATCAAATTTGACTGTCCACAACTTAAAAACTAGAGGAGATGAAAAAAATTTGTAACAATAACAATCGTACAACACATTAATGACTAAAACTTTTGTTTAAACAATTTTTTGATTTCTATATAATACGGATACATTTGCCCCGAGAAATAGTTTCCTTTAGGATACTTGATCCTCGCGATTGTATGTATACTAGTGGAAGAAAGTAATTTTTGTGAGGATACTTTTTTTTTGATTAAATCAATGTTTACAATCGGAGTTTCAATGCATTTCATTTCGATGAATTTTTAACGAGACAATATTTTTCTTTGTGGAAATTGAGCAAGCTGTTTTTTTATAAAGCAATTTGTTACTGGCCCCAAGAATGAGTAAAGTTTTAATTATTTTACTTTCAAGATTCAACTTATTCTCCGAATATACATTTTTTTTTTTTATTGGAGCAACGTTGACTTTAACATAATCGCATTTGCTTACATTAGACCCATCTTGTGCATCCTCAGCTTTTCAAATATTTGGTTAAATTTCAGATACTGATAAATTTTGAATGGCAACTTCCGCTTTCGGGAAACTCGGAGTATTTTACTTTCAAACGAAACCAAATTTATATTTCGATCGTCGGGAAACAGTTTACTGGTTCCATTTATGATTGATATTTAAAACGCATTATGAGTGTTCCGCTTTGTTGTTGCAGACAACGAGACGACAATGTTTTTATCAGATGAAGTTTCACCGCAGCCAAGGATTGCGGTAAACTCGGATAGTCGTTCCACAATTTCATTCCCAGGAAACACAGCTGTTAGTCTGGCCGACGGCGATCCTACACGACGGAGTCCAGGACACGGTTTAGAGGAGCCTCATTACCACCTTCCCGACTCTCGCTGGGGCCCTTTTTTCGAGGAAGGACCCGAACCGTACAATCTCACCGCCAGGGTTGGTTCTACGGTGACATTCAATTGTCGCATCGGAATGCTCCAAGATAAAACGGTCAGTGGGTGCGTTATATGGCCGATTTTTCATGTAGCTTCCCGGCTAAATTTTATACGTATCACTGCCATTACATTTTTGTGTCGGGATCAAGAGATAAAAGGCTCGCAACGTAAGCCTCGTTGAAAGATAGGCACTGACTGTAGAAACTTATTTGAATCTAATATTCGACGCAATGCACGTTTTCCATCCATAATGCCATATCTACATTATGAAGGCACGCCTCAGTCAAAATTGCGTGGCCGAGTTTGTCTTTGCGATTGTCTGATTAAAGTTACAAACATTTCTTAATTGTAAATAGGTGCACCGAACGGCATCAAACTTGCCCGGGAAGCGAAATAGTTAATCTCGTCTTGAAATTCTCATTACAGTCGAAATTGAGAAGAAACGGAAGCGGAATCTAAAATCTGATATGTAAATGTCTTCTAGATTACCCCATCCATTTATGTGTTTAACGACAAACTTTTGTACTGATAGCCCATTTTCATTAAAACCAACATGCAAAAATCGCTGGACCTGATTCGGATGACATTTCATCACAACTTTTTTTGAAGAATATCTCAATAATGATTATTTTTTGACAGCAAATTAAGATTGGTAAATAATTTCTGTTAAGGTCAAACTTTTTTCATTAAAAATAAATTCCTATTTAAAATCAGATTGAAAAAATTTTTGTGTTGAAAGCTATAATGGCATTGCGACGCGTCCATAGCAGCCAATTCGAATAGCGGCGTTAACGCGGTCATGGGTGGATCTCATGGCACAGCAAATCGTGTTAACTGGCTTAAAACGATAATTCGATTATCGATATACCGTACTAAAGGGATCAGATTGGTGCGACATCTAAATAACCAAACTTTTAATTTTGTACGTTCGCTTATCGATTCCGGCCAAGTTTCGATAATAAGCGAAACGACTCCCTTTCTGAATGTGTAGATGCGGAATTTTGTTGTCAGTCCTAACAAAACTTACGGAATAAATATTAGCGGCGTTATTTCGCGACGTGTAATCTCAGAAGAGCGTTACTAACTTGGCTGCATAGACTTACCTTGTCAACGTATCCCAACGGATGTGACAACGTTCTTTTTACGAACTGCATTCTTTTCAGGCCGAAGAAAAAATATGTACGTCCGTATCGATTTGCATCACTCGCAGGATATCGGGAGAAAATTATTTTCAACTCAAAATATTTATTTGCGCGGCCGTAAAAATTAATAGCGTCACTGAAATTTTTTACCGACCGAGAAGTATTGAGCAAATAAACGAACGGTGCCTGAAGAATTAGATTTGTTTTTCGCGAAATTTGAAATTTAAATAAGTGGCGGTTTAGTCAGGTACAACGCTAATTATTCAAGTATGCGGATCCATTAGTTAAATGAAGGAAACAATCGCTTTTGTTAAATTAAGTTTATCCGTTTTCAGAAAAATGTCTTCATTATGAATGAATGATAAATTTTGACAAATTAGGTACTCGAGGAAAATAAAAGAGTGCAAATTCATGGCGCAGAACAAAACCAGCCAGCTAGTTACTTACTATATTGTCGTTTCTCTTCTCTTGCGGAAAGAAATACCAAATTCGGCAAATGGGGAAAAAAGTTGCGCATTTAGTGGCCTCATTTACACGTCATTCAGCTTTTTTTCTCGCACGCAGCCGTGACCTGCGAGATGTATTATTGAATATGGAAAAAAAAATGTAAGACATATTTTTTGCGTTTCTGGAACACAACACGGCATTTTTCTTTTATACCATTTTCCATCAAGCCATCGATTTTTATAAAACAATCTAAGAAGATACTTCACATTTAAGCTTCTTTCTTAAACCATACACTCAGGTGCAAGTAAACGAGCTACCCATTTTAAAAAAAAAATTATAATAGGATCACTGTTGCAATATTTTGAATAAAACTTTTGATACTTTACGATAAAAGAGACTATCAGGGTGTAGAAAAAAGTATCATATTAATTTATTTAATTAACAATATTCATCACAAATGAAATTTATAGATAATGTGAGAGTAGAATTAAGAAAATGCATTTTTTCAAAATGAACTTAATTATGGAAAAAAAATTTACTTTATTAGAGGCCTAACTATTGCCTGTATACGGCGGTCCATACCACTAATAAACTCATGAACATCATTTTGCAGAAGATTCTGCCATTCTTTCTGAAATGTCACACGAAGTTCATTTATTGTGGTTGGTGAAACTACACGACTTCTCACGCGCCTCCCCAGTACATCCCAAACATGTTCTATACCAGGGGTGCGCAAAGCGTCGACCGCGGTCGACCGGTCGACCGCAAGGCCTCTGGAAGTCGTCCGCGAATCTGACGTGTACATCTAAAAATACATAGTCTCCCTCAGATACACTTTCACTGGAAAAGTCGCCCCGTACATCTAAAAGTTTTGGCCACCCCTGTTCTATACGGTGTTCGTCCAGGGCAGATAAGCCAGTTTAGTTTTGCTATTCCTACTTTATCCATGTATTCAGTGACGCACCTCGCTGAATGCGGTCTTGTGTTATCCATGTATTAGTACAAAACAATCGTCGATAAATGGAGCAAATTGAACTACGTGATTTGTCAAAACTTCCTCAATATACAGCCGTGCCGTCAGCGACCCTCCATCGATAACGGCACCAATTTGGAGCAGGCCACTATTGATGTTCCTGCCCACACCACACCACATTGGCTAACCCGGAGGTTGAGCGCGCACTTCGCGAATCGTTCTCCCGTTCGTCTCCAGACTCGTTTGCTTTCATCTGGAGAAATAGGCAGAATCTACACTCGTCAATAAACAGTGCCATACTCCATTATACCAACAACCAATTCAAATGTTCACGAGCAAATTAGAGTCAGGCTACTCGGTAAAGTGGGAGTAGTTTTGGTTCAGCTGCTGGTCTACAAGGTTTCAAACCAACTTCGACGAACTATCCACACATTTACATCTGTACCACGAACCTCACGAAGTTGATTTTTAGTTTGTACTGAAATCAAATGGCGATTCCGTAGAGTATTAAGCAGTTGTTCTTCGTTTTTCACCAGATTTCGGTCTCCGCATATTTCTGCCGGTTTCTCTAAACCGTTCAAGTAGTCTTTGGACGGTGGAACGACTAACATTAAGCACTCTGACCACATACTGCTGGCTGCGTCCATCTTCTACAAGAGCTACAGCTTTTGCACAATCTTCAGCACTTAAAACCATAATGAACACACCAACCTGCAAAACCGACAAAATAAAAACAGTTGAAGAAAATAGTTACCTGGATACTTTATGCATAATGGCAAATGGACAGCATATTTTTAAATTTCATTTGTGACGAGTATTGTTCATTAAATAAATTGATAAGCACCATACGCTGCTTTTTCTACATCCTGCTGACCTCTTCTATCGTAAAGTTATATATCGGTTATAACGGCTTCGGTTATAGCGAACCACCGGTTATAACGAACTTTATTCCAAGTCCCGACATTTTCCCCTATGTGACAATGTAAAAATTAATTGGTTATAACGAACTCGGATATAACGAACTATCGGATATAGCGAACCTGAAAAAACCGAAATTAATAAAATTTCAATCGACTATAACGAACTTTGCATTGTATATAACGCGTTATAACCTTTGAATCTGATGATGACTTGTCATTAAATGAGTAGTACAGTAGAGCGTCGATTATCCGAACGTCAATTATCAGAAACGTCAATCATCCGAATGACGATTTGATTTATCCGAACATCAATCATCCGAATCGTCGTTAACTTTGCCATTACATTACATTATAATGTCATTGAAATATTATTTGTTGTTCAATATATGTTTATATTCTATCATTTTGAGCGTTTTAGTGCTCATAAACTATGACTGTTCGGTCATCCGAATTTTCGATTATACGAACGGTAGTCGGTCCCAATTAGTTCGGATAATCGACGTTCTACTGTATTTGTTTTGCGAGGAACACGATGGTGCAATTAAAAATCGATTTGCTCTAAGATTGACAGAGATAGAAAACTATAAATCGAGAAAATGGCCGTAGCTCCGTTAATACTGGAGATACTCAATTGATTCTTGTTCCATCGTTTCCGGCAGGAAAAGTTATCTTAGTAAGGAAAAAAAAAGAAAAAAAGAAAAAAGAAAGAGAGAGAGAGAAAAAAGCCAAACCAAGGAAAACACTTTTTTTTCTTTCTTGCTTAGAGCGTCATATGAACATGAAAACTTATGTATTTGTTTGCGAGGAATACGATGGTTGCAATTAAAAATCGATTTGCTCTAAGGTTGACAGAGATAGAAATCTTAAACCGAAACTAACATAACCTAACCTATCTTAACCTGACCAAACTGGGTTTATCTTTTCGTGTTTCTCTTTCGGGGATATTTTTAGAATTTTTACACTGTTGAGGTTATATTGTGATTATTTACCTGTTTTAAATAAACAATTGCACTGTTAAAAAAGAAAAGAAAAAAACATTGACCTGAGCACACCTTATGAAAATGTCCTCTGCAATTTGCATGTTTTTTTTTGGCCAGAGTTATATAAAAATTAAAACTTATGTATAGTGGAGCGTCGATTATCCGAACGTCAATTATCCGAAACGTCAATCATCCGAATGACGATTTGATTTATCCGAACGTCAATCATCCGAATCGTCGTTAACTTTGCCATTACATTACATTATAAAGTAATTTTATCTAGACAGGAAGCTGTGAGAAGTATTAACAACATTTGTAATTTTTTAGTTTTACGGTGTGCCGAACTCAATTACTGAAAATCTTAGTGACGTTGAAACGTGTGTGGACAATTTATACTTTAAAAATGCGACAGTTCAGTCGAAAATAACAAATTTTTTCAAATAAAATTACTTGTTGCATTATGCTTTGTTTCACTTAAGTTTAGTCCTTATATTCTTAATGGTTTTATACATATGCATATTTATATTAGACCAATAAAGGTCTCATAAAACACTCTTGCATTTATTCTTTCAATAGCGTTTATAACGAACTTCGGATATAACGAACCGATTTTGACGGTCCCTTGAGGTTCGTTATAACCGGATTCTACTGTATTGCAAAAACTTTAAAAGAAATAAAAATGCGTGGCCCGCTTTTATTGCACCCGAGTATGGTTCATTGGTAAAAAATGCACTGCATATTACAATACCCATTTCAATTGTGGAGCAATTTATGTTGAGAAGAAATCATCAGAAATAAGGGTTGTCTCTGTTTGCGTTTCAAAACCACACCATAAAACATTTTAGTTTGATGTGATATTTCACGAAGCCATTAATTTTTATGTAAACAACGTAATGAGGGTTGTGAACAAAAAAATAATTTTCTTAATTACATGTTACGCTAGATTTTTTCAATTCGCCTTTTAACCAGAGTGCTTTATTATAATCACAGGAAATTTTTTCAACGGAATTTCGCAATCGATATTTAATTGAAAAACATTTTTGTTAATTCCCCCATTCGAATTTTCAGTTGAGGATATTTTTAACTTATTTAATTTAAATATGTTTTGAACTCAAATTTATTCTGACCTAATGGATCTTACTTTAGCCGGTATTTTTCGAGATCGTTTCGACATTCTTTAAAATGATTTAAAAAAAGCTGGTTGCGGTCAATGAGCGGCGTCGATTTATGGCAAATCGAACATTTCAAAAGTGGGGTGGAGACGTATAAGCGGGTCCCTGCCCCGGGTCCCGCAGTTATAGGAACCCCGTGCTCCAGTAAAAAATAAAATTTATTTGATACAAGCAGGAAAACATAAAGAAAACTTCAGTAGAACAAAAAAATCCAAGTAAAAAAATGTCGACCACTATATCGTAATTGTGATTTATTTCCGAATTTGATCGACGCGCTTAAGGTTGCCGCAAAAGGGAAAGTTTTCGAAATAAAAAATACCCGAGGACAATCGCGAAGCGACTTTAATTTCCATTTTACGGACTTCGTTATTTTGAGTGAAAAGTAAATGAGTTGGTTTGAAAGTTCATTTGAAATTTTTTTTTTCAACTTGAAAGTTGAATTTGTTTTGTTCGGGTTTATTATTTTGAAAATACATAAAAGAATTAAAGCGAAACGTTAGTTATTGAAGCGAGAATGATCTTTTTGATACTTTTTGTAATGCCCGGTGTATCGGAATGGGCCTAAAAGAAAATCGGAACTTTATTAATGGATGAGTTGGTAAATTATGAATGCGAATGTATTTTTGTGTTATTTATTTTAGCTTCAAATATTTTTGCCTGCGGGTAATGTTTGACTTTTTGAAATAAAACTTTCTCTTTGATTCATCAAGATTTTAGGTTACTGTCGACCAAAATGACTTGTATTACCATTGATTGTTTAACGTTGGCTACCTGCAAAATTAATAATAATAGTAGCGCTTAAACTTACAAAATCTATTGAATGCTGTTAAACTTGATGAAATACGTTAAGTTTCGTTGAAGTTCCTGAAAATGATCGGGGCGTCGCCGGTCGTAAAACGTAATATTGGATTCAGTTTTGAAGAAAAATGTGCATTCGGAGTTGGAATAATAATAAAAGCAACAACTACGCATAATACAGAGTGGGGTGTTTTAATGGTATACGAATAAATGGACAATACGGCGCTAAATTACATTGTATAGAACAAATATGAATAGTAACCTACTTTAAGTGAAAGCTCCCGAAACTGAAAGGTCGTCATCATTGTAAACGAGAAGAAGATAATACCTTCGAAACGTGGAATTCCGCACTGATACGCCCGAGTTACGAAAATGTTTGCTCATTACTCATTTAATATCTGCCTTGGACACTTGTTAAAACAGGCCTGAAGAAATTTCACAAATTATTTACTCGACCGAATATTATGCGGTTGATACCTGCAGTGATGTTCCGACAAAGCAACAGATAATTCCGTTAGAATACAAGCCTTTACTTGCCTGTGAAGATAACTCATACTTAATTATTTTCAAAGATCATTAATTATTTAGCTCGTTTGTAGCTTTGTTAGTTCAAAACCAGATGATGCAAACCCTTTTCGGCTGTTTAAAGCGCCGTTTCGTTTGAGGTAGTCAAACGGGCCTTGGATTTATTCCGTTGCGGTAAACATGCGCGTGCTTTGGTACGCAGTACGAGTTGCATACTTCCACTGAAGATAGCAAATTCGTAATTTAACTCTTTCAGGACGTAATTAATTTAAACTGAACTGTCCCGCCGGCAGGAGTAAGGAAGACGGCCACCGAAATAGTACAGTCCGTGGCAAAGAAATTGGCTATCACTTCAATTAATATTATCCGATTTGATCACTATTCTCTAACCCTCAGGACAGGGGTGCCCTTAATTTGAAGGTGAATTTACATCCGCGGGCAAAAATGCCCAAGTAAATTGTTGAATCTTTTATCATTCTTCAAAATTGTTATTCTTATGTCGGATATCGGATAAAGGGTGTAAAAGAAAACTGAATGAACTTTTGTCGAATTTTCTAAGCCTTAACTTACAAGGATAATGGCTCTTGAAAATTTGCAGATTTAATCGCGGAACTTTTACGACGCGAATTTTTCGAAAATTTTTCACTTGAATAAACCATGAGTCGCGAAATAAAATACTTTACGAGCTAATTAAATTTTCAAGATGTACTGAAAAAATTTATTTTGAGGCTTCAACCGCCATGTACGTTCTAGGAGTTCTTACATAAATTTTCATTAGCTCGAGAGATAACAACGCTCAAAAGTGAAAGGATTACGCGGTTCCCCTAATCAAATATTGCAAATTCGCCGGTTCGAATCCATTCCTTGAATTAAAATTTATCTACGGTAAAAACGACACAAGGAATTAATAAGCAAAACAAATTGTTTTGTTAACAAATTTAATCAAAAATCATTTCTCCAGATTTGTTTTCATTAACTCGAACTCACCTCAATTATCAAATTTTTAATAAAATTACTGACTAGATGTTAGCAGAAGTCTCGCGAATTTCCTGATCATATTTGAATTTCAAACAAGGAAGTTAATTGAGTTAAGATCAACTTACATACATTCGGCGTGGCGGTGCTATTTTTAGCTTAGAAACTAAATTATGAAATTAAAATCAGTCAACCGAAATAAATAGTCAGAGCCAATCTTATCTGCGTACTAAAGAACAACAAATATCCGCATATCTAAAAAATTTACTTATTTGATCACATAGTTCACAGCTATAATCGCTAACAAAAGCAGATATGGATAAAGTAGTTAAACTCAAAGATCAGTGGAAAGGAAATGATTGGATCAGAGACCAAACTAAAGTGAAGGAGAACAAGTAGCAAAGTTGGAATGGAACTTTGTAGGTCACAACTACCGACAAAGAGATAGGAAGGAGTGGAAAAGTAACGAGAAAGAAGAAGTTTGAGTGGAAAAGTCACGGGAAAGAAGAAGTTTCCACGCTATATAATCAAAATTTGTAGAGCTATTGCCGCTTTTTGTTTCTCATTCGCTAATAGTTCCTATCAGGCCACGTTTCACCTTTTTTTCTATTTTTCTGTTTTTTAATTTCTAAGTCTACTCAGATGTTCATTTCTTATATGTCCATATTTGTCAGTTTCTTCTTAAAAAATTAAGTTCCAAGGCATTTAATCTTCTCTCTATTGTTTTACTTAACACTCATACCTCGTTCCACACTTATGACACTCCGTTATAGCATGTTTTTGAATTTTGCCATTCGCAGAGGTCCTTGTCCTAAAATAAGGTGACCAACTATTTTTTATACAAAAGGAGTACAAATTAATTTTCATTGGATATGGTGATTGGGTTTGAATAAAAACACTAAGTCTTCTCCATTCAACTATATGTTTTTTAAATAATTTCAAAATTCATTAGTTCAAAAAATTATATGTATAAACACGTTAAAACAAACACACTGCACCTAATGAAAATGTGCACTGCAATTTGAATGGTTTTACGTAGGAAAACCGACTCTTAAGATTCAACCCTTGTTGTAATCATTTGAAAACGAGAAAATGGAAAAAAAATTACCAGAGCAAACTTTATGAAAATGTGGATTCTAACATAAGTCAAAAAAAAAGACCTGATGAAAATGTGCACTGCAATTTGCATGGTTTTACCTAGGAAAACCGACTCTTAAGATTCAACCCTTGGTGTAATCATTTGAAAACAAGAAAATGGGAAATTTCATCACCCAAGAATAGAAGTGATTATTTTTGTTTAACCCTCAACTGGTATCATGCTTAAAAATCACATAACTGGTATCATACGTCTGACAGACACCATCGCCATTTTGTTGTATTTATGCAACTTCGCTCTATATTTTACAAACAGAAATAACCCTTTCGCTTTCTACACATATCTAACAAGGTATTGTACTATATCATATTCTCGACATTCAAAAAGAACCACATTGTTTTTTACAAAATTCAAAATGGTTTCGTCATTTTACATACTTCCAGAAAAAAATCGTCTGGGGAAAACTGAAAGGGGTAAGGTCATTTCTGTTCATTCCTAAGTATACTTGAAATATAGGCGGAAGACGAAAGTTAAGTGAAAAATGCAAAGTGAAAACTCTTACACATATAATTTTCAAACTAAAAAAGCATAAAATACAAGAAATGCAAATCCAAAGGATGAATGAGGGGAGGTCAATTATGTTATTTTGGGCGATACGCAGTTTCGTCATACTTTTTTAGCACACTCTAGGCATATTGGCGTATCGCAAACAGTGCAAGGGTATTTTGTGCGTCTTTTCAGCACACGTTTTTCTGGGTTTCAAAAAACTTCGGCATCTCTTCCAAGTAGGTTTTTATATTCAAAACTCTTCGAATACTGAATTTTAGCTCAAGGGGAAGGGGTTCGTAAAAAATACTTTCTTTCTCAAATATAGAAAAATTGTTGCGCAATTCGTATCATACGTCTAGGAGACGTAGGGTCGGGATCAACAGATTATAACTGCCGAATTACAACTGGCAGTTATGTGTGATTTTAGGTGTGGGTGGATCACGCCCCGAATAGCAGCTACTGAAATGCACATGCACCGCTATTTCATGGAGTCATAATGACGAGCCATCAAAAATTCATCGACGTCTCTCAGACGTATGATACCAGTTGAGGGTTAAAAGAGATGTTTTATGTTTATTAGTATCAATGTGCTTCGTCCACCAATTGCAACAGCAAATTCTCCTTTGCAGATTGTACATTTAACCATAAAATCATCATTTCCTTTGTTTTCTATAATAAATGGAAACTCTTTTTTTAAAGGTTAGAGGTTAAAGTTAAATGCCAAGTTTTTATATTTTTAGAAGTATAAAGGATTAAAAAAAGAATGCAAAGGAGTACTTTTGGAGTACTCGTTTAAAAAGGAGTACGGTTCACAAAAAAGGAGTACAAAACTCCCTAAAGGAGTACGTTTGGTCACCTTACCTAAAATTCTAAAAATTTCTTCTCAGACACCTTGCCCAAATCTAAGGACTTCAAAGAAACTGGTCGATGTAAAAGTATTGCAAAATTTTGAAAGATCCCTGCCGCGCTAGTTTACATTAATTTTTTTATTGATTTTTTCTGCATAATTTAAGAAAATATTTTTATAAACTGTGCCATCGAAATCCTTCTTGTTTTTATTTTCTGTTCAAATAACTCAGTTACCTTGACTTGAATTTTGTTGTAATTTAATATGCAAATCATGCCCTCAATTGTAAAAATGAAATTTGAAATGGGTTCATTCTTAAAAACACCTTGTCGACGGAAATAAAACCAGATGCAATAATAAAAAACCGCTTTGTTGTCGCATTGAATAAAAACCGAATAAAAACATCTCTTGCGATCAATACGACTTTTTTTACTGTAAGTTGTAAATTTCGATTACATATTTGAAACCATCATCAGGGATAACGGGATGTCTTCATTTTTTTACGGAACGTGACAATTTTGATCGTCCGAGTTGAGATATAAATTTTTCCAGCTGAAATTACCAAAATATCGCTTTAAAATTTTTTCATCGAAAAAATAGACTTCTGAGAGGGTCGAATACGTGCGAAAAATAAAGTCGATAACCCCCGGGTTAATTAAATCGGAAAAAGTTATCATTAATTCACGATAAATATCGAGCGGGCAAGTTTTTACGAGCGGCGCACTTAATTTCATGGACTGACATTCTAATTACCCAATTTAATTAAACATTACTTAATGTGTATTATCGTTCCATCTTCGCACTAAAAACATGACGATTTGCACGATAAAAATAAAACAGGCGCTGCGGAATTAAAGCTGCAGCTATTTTTGAGTGGAAGAGCCATCTTAACTAGCTTCGCGGTTAAGGAGACAGTGTGACCGTTTGTTTTTGCCGGGGAGTGTATAAGGAAGCAAAATCGCGACGCGTTACTGTACTTTTCGTTATAGGCTGTTAACGACTTCCGTTTGTAAATTTAATAAGGGTAACTGATTATGTTTGAAGGGGTAATTAAACGAGTAATTTGATTCAATATTTCAATAGAGTTTGTTTCAGGTTACGTGGTTACACCACAAAGACGATTCGATTCACCTGTTAACTGTAGGACGCAGTGAATATAGCAGCGACGAACGTTTCACCCTCAGCTTCCGTTATCCCAACAATTTCAGGTTGGAGATCGTTTACGTCACGACGAGAGATGAGGGATTGTACGAATGCCAGGTGGCAACGCATCCTCCTAAGATCAAAAAGTTATATCTTACAGTTATCGGTGAGTTGCATCCAATAAATAAAATTCAGTAATACCATTCCATTACTGCTGAATTTACTTGACAAATAAAATTATTCTTAACTGGTCAGAATCGGGAAAATCGATGTATGCCCCTGAAATAACTTGTCCATCATTCGGTTCGCATTCCAATCTTGTTTACAGAATAGCAAGTATTATCAATCCTCCTTCGGAATAGCAACTCCGGACCCAGAGAAATTTGTCTCGTAAATTTTTTTGGCACTATACAGGCGGCGCCGATTAAAAGCGACGCCGAGCGGCAACGCTTTTTCTCCAGAATTTTTGAAGGAAAACTTTACAGGATCGTTTTAGTCATATCGTCTTGTTTTATCTGCTTCTGCCGAAGTAAAGGGTGAAAAACGTATCGTTTTTGCTTGACCAGTTCTATACTCTTTATCTGCCTCCAGTTTTAAGCGAACCGAAAATTAAGATACTAATTGAATTTTTATACTGTATGTTTTGCTTGTGTGCCATTTATTAAAAATAAAATTTGTTCTTTATTTTCTTGTGGATACTTTTGAAAAACCTTTTTACCACATTTAAAAAAAAAAGTTTGAACCCTCTTAGTCACCTATTAATGCCTTTCAAGAGAAAATTCTGAAATTTACTACAATGTAAATATGATTTTTTGAAAAATTTTAGTGTGAGTTTCACATTTTCAAAATGCTTCGTTTGGACACTGTAGGGTGTCCTCAATTGAGAACATCGTGAGCTAATGAAGTAAAAAAAGTATACAAGGTGTAAACGAAATAAGTACATTAATTTTAACTTGTAATAGAACTCTTCCAGACCAACAACTTTTCCTATAACTTTTTTTTTAAACGTTTTTTTTTTGCGTTAAAATTATTTTAAAATCTTACACAATTTTCTTACACGCCACTGGATGCAAAGTTACCTAATCAACAAGATTACCTTATGGAACGGTTACCATTAGTTGCGACTATTATTGTCGATTTTAAACAATAAACCAAAAAACACCAAAAAAAAGGTTAATTTCAAATTTATTTCTAAACATTGACGCGAGAATTGCGCTAACGAAAATAAAGAAAAACGATCATAAAAATTGTTCAAAGTGTCCACCGTTGTTTTGAACACATGCTTGAAGACGCCGACGAAGTGATTCTTCTACCCTTTGTAACATGGCTCTGTTGTTACGAATCATTGCAGCAGCAAATTCCACCCGTTCTTACAACATTTCGATGGTATCAATTGATACAGAGTATACTAAATCCTTCATGTACCCCCAAAAAAAGAAGTCGCAAGGGTTCAAGTCCGGCGATCGGGCAGGCCAGGCTTCAGGACCGCTTCGTCCTATCCAACGAGCACTTTTCGAACATGATAAGGATACAATTGCTGTTATTTTAGTATTTTCCAAATTGTAGCATGTGATACTCCATGTGGCAGTGCTAGCCTTCTTGTGCTGAGCCCAGGTCGAACCTCGACACTGTTCAGAACAGCCTCCTCAATGTTTGCAACTTGAGCTGAACGCTGCCGACCACGATCGTAAGCTGCAGGCTGAAAAGATCCGTGATCTCGAAGATGCTGCACCACATTTATAAATATGCGAACATTCGGAAGACGACGGTTCGGAAATCGGTCCATGTAAATTCTTCGAACTAAGGCTGCATTCCCTTGGCTCTCACCATAGGTTAACACAATATCAGTAAATTCGTTATTGGTAAATCTAGACATTTTTTCAGATTTCACTTGACAGAAGTGACAAATTAATTTTCAATAATAAAAAGTCATTATTTTTCTTTGTTGGAGCATTTCATAGAAGGCTCGTCAATTTGTGGGGGGAAAAATGATTTAAAAAAATGCGATTTCGAAAAAATGGTACATAAAAAAAGGGCTTATCTCGACGAGTTCTACTACTGGTAGAAATGAATGTACTTATTTCGTTTACACCTTGTAAACATTTATTAAAAATATTGTCAAACGGCATAAAAAACAAAGTATTTTATTCAATCTGATAGAAAGGCTAAAACAAGCTGAGCTTCATAGGAAAAAAATCAGTATAGGTTGTCCTCAACTGAGGCCCCAGTGACCGAGAGGGTTAAACCGCAGTGCCGACACACAAGTTTAAAATTTTATTATACGCAAGACATCTAAAAAACAAATTAAAACGAAATTTTTCTATCTATTAATTTGATGAAAATGTTTCGCAGTTCATCATCAGTAGAATAACATTTTTTTCTGAAAATACGTTTTCGTTATGGTTTAAGTGGCGGTACAGTCGATAGCGGATTAGATTTATTTTCCATTTTGTTCATTAATTTGAACAAGAGTTTGTTCATTAAGTACTGTTTCCTTATTCTTATATTTGCATATAAACATGTTTTCTGCAATGTTCATCCTTGTTCCATTTACTCATTATCTTTTTTATCTACATATTATTTTGTATTTTTTCACTGGGATGTTTGGAAAAATTAGAAGTCTCGTTATTAGTATGCTTTCTGAACCTGTGTGTCTTACATATTTTTATTCACAGGTTCCCCGTTCCATTATGATTATAGATATCATAATTCTCGATGATATTTTTGAATACTTTATTAAACTTATTATTATTGATATTTTATAAGTTTCCAAGTTCACGTAATTTAATTTTACCCAGTTTTTACTGTTTATATCTTCTTTGTAGTTCTGTAGATGCTTTTGTTTATCTATTTAAACTTATTTATTATTTTGTAGCCGTTGTTAAGTGCTGTTTGTTTTATATTTAATTCCCCTTTGAAATTTAATTGCGGCATAAAACGTCTTTATAAATGTTGTAAAAAAGGTACATGATAAGGTTTTTAAAAACAATTCACGAGCAAATACGGAACAAATTTTATGTAAGTAATTATAATCTTGTGAGTGAATAAGTTCAATTAAGATACATTTTGATATGTTTGAGATAATTTTCAAATCAATTTTTTCAAATGTTTCATTGACGTTTTGTTTAATTCAATTAAAGAATCGGTATAACTCGGCAAATTTGAGCTAAGATGATGAAACTCAATCAGCTATTATTTTGATGAATAGAAAAATGTAGCTGAAATTCAATCGACAAGTAGTCGAGTCTACTATAGCTTTTAAGAGAAGAAAGGCTATTCTACACAACGAGAGTAACTTCGGCGAAGACTACGAACTACTGCGCAAAACAAATTTCGAGCAGTTTTTGTAAGAATAAATCATTTTGCTACTTCAAGATTACAAAATGTGCTCCAACGATCAGATTTTCCGAAAAGACTTTATGCTAATCAGGTTAGATCTACACATCCATCTATATCTACATTTACACTAATCTTTTACTGACCAGGCCCCAGAAGTTGATTGGAACACTTTTTTGTACAGTTGCGCAACTAACAATAGGCAGAAAGAGTGTAGAAAAAGTACAAAACTAGTTTTGTTCAATGAACCATTTGAGTTAGACATATTGTGGTATGGGGTGCAATTAGTTTTACCAGTTTTACCGGACGTACCGAGTTAAATGTTATTTCTAATGGGGGGGGTTAAGGGTAGGTACATAACATATGTCCGCAAACCAATTGTGGTGCATTTTGACCCATTTATTGCTGAAAATTGTATGCTCTGTAATGCTCATCGACACACTGCGTGAATCGTAACTCAATATCGGAAAAAAGTCGGTATTGAGGTAATGGATTTTGGTGGGATACGCTTTGAAGACGAGTAAAAATTAAGCTCAATCCTCCACAAACGATTGCAATACTGTCGCACGCTCAAATTGAATAATGGAAGAGTTGGATTTAAATCGTTGTGCGGCTGTTCGATAGAGTAAGAAAGTAAATAAGCGACATTCAAAATATTTCATTCTAATGTCTCAATCATTTTGCGATTTCAATTTACCTATTAGATAACATTTTGCTTTTCATTGTGCTAATTAAGAAGATTTTACTTTGTGAGATTGTCTTTATATTGTCAAAATTCACTCACACATGAAAATCAGTTTTTTATAAGAAAATCAATTTCTAATAAAAATGGGTATCGCTTTATTACATTCTACATGTTTGTGTACATTTCAGTCAATAATTCAATATAAGAAGTGTAATTTAATTTGCAAGCAAAATTTATTTGTATACCTGAAATTTATTTCTTTTTAAGTCGCATTTAATACCTTCTAAAAATAATTATTGATTTTGAGCTGAAGAAAACAAAACACTGAAATAGAACGCAGATGAAGTTGACTTGATTTTATGTATAAATTTTTTTAAACATTTTCTGAAATATCAATGTTATGTTAGGGAATCCTTTTTAGGATTAGATGCAGCAGAACTTTTTTACGGCCTTTCCTTTTAACTGCATCGTCCTGGCTATAAATCCCTTTACCTAAATTTCCTCGATCAAGTATCGGCCTTTTGATGCTTTGGTACCGCATCTGAAGACTTTATCACTGCCTTTATTAAATTTGACCTATTTCTGGTTTGAATCCACAAATGAACGCAAAATGTTAATAAAAGGACATAAAAATAAACTCCGAGTTTGTAAATTGACTACGTATATTACATCAAAAACACACTGAAGTAATTGGCTGAAAGATTGCACAGCAAAAAAATAATAAATGAACCAAAAAATGTTCAAATCAAATTAAGGTAATAAGTTTAAATTCCAGCGAAACAGCATCAATTACGGTATGCATTTCCTTCAAATTTTGATTGCTTTTTTTGCGATATATTCTCCCATTCGGAAGTTTTCTGAGGTTACTAAGAGTAGGTATGCGGCACCGAACTGATCGTTTGAGTGTATCCCAAAGGTGCTCTGTAGGGTTTAGACCTTAGCTTTTGGATGGCCAATCCATAATCGGAAAATTGACTTCATTGATGTAGTCTGTACGAGCAACGTCAAGCTTCGCATTATCATGCATAAAAGGAAATTCTCACCAGCAAATCAAGCAAATGACATGACATATTCCTCTACAACTCGGTGAGTGCTCCAAAGAAAATTTCTTCCCAAATCTGCCATCAAAATTGCAACTAGTACACGTCGATCAGGACTTTTTAACCTAACTCTTGTTTCATTTGTGTTCTTTAGTGAGTGCTGCACTCAATCTCCTTCTGACAGTTTGTGATGAAATGAATGTATTTCGAACGGCCATTTCTCGGCTCAAAACTTCTGATCCTGTTTCTTAGAGTAGTCTGACAAAAACGTCATCTCTTAAGTTAGTTGACCCTTTCGCCTCTGACCTCGCCTTTGAGAATCGGAGCTTTTCTCATTGAAACGCCTAACCAAGCGTTCTATTGAGGAATATTTCTATCCTAACAAATTTGCCACAATGTTGTTGCTCGCATTAGTCGATTAAATTTCTTGACCGGTTTGACAATGACTAAATGAATGATTTCCAACAATGTTACGATCGTCTTTTGTTTTTGCACTGTGGCGTCATCGACAATTTTTTAAATAGCACCCCATATTTTTGTTCACGAATTTGAATGCAGCACATTTTCTGTCTACGACTATGTCCAATACTTTGAAGAGGAAAGTTTTACCTTAAACTTAATCTAAGTAAGTTGAAAATATTAATGCTATGAATAATTTGCCACTTTATCTGTTTTACTGTTTTGGCTTCAAAGAAAATATTTTGGAAAATTTGCAGCACTCATCGAAAGTGTATATTGTAACTGATGTAACATGTAAATTGCATACTTTCTCCTCAATTTTGAATAGAAATTATGGCCCTGGCGGTAAAACTTGTAACACCCTGTATACAGATGTAACGAAAAACGATCAAATTGATCGATTTTATGTATCAACTTGCTTGCTGACACAATTATTTGATAATAATGATGTAACAGAATAAAAAAGCCATAATAAAATTAATTACAGAATAAAGAAAGGAGAAAATTATATCGGTGCGTTAATTTGTCCACGAGTTTATTAATTATTGATTTCGAGCTGAAGAATTTTCTGCCAAAAAACACCGAGCGGAATTTTTTCTACGGTTATGAAAACATACAGCACCATATTTTTGTAATGAGTTTTTTCAGTGTTTTCCAGTTTTTTTTTTGTCAAACATATTGAACAAAAAAATCACATATAAATCAGTTTTAACATTTATGTTTTTTATATGAAAAAGGTATCGTTCCATATGTATTCAATCGCCCGTTTGTATAAAACAGTAAAACCAATTGATAAGGTTTTGAGGGGAAGCAAACTAATTTCAATTTAAAAATTTGACCGCATAAATTAGTTAATTTAGGATGCAGATGCGGACGTGCGAGAACGGATCATTAGGTGATTTTCAATTAATATGGCGCTATTTGAGCGAAATTATGGTGCAAGTGCAATGAAATGTTGTGTTGAAAATCTACCGCCTACAAATAGTGTATGCGAACCGATTGAATATGCCTACAACGTTGTGCGCTCCAGAAGTTTCTCTGAAAACGGAAATTAAATTGGAGAAGAGCATTTTGTGATAATTTTACAAAATTGCTCATAAGCAATTACTTGGTAATTAACTTGGTTTCTGAAACAAGTAAGATGTAATCTTGCAAAATATTTATTATGGGAACGAGACACGCACCACTTAACATACGCATTTGTTACGTTTTGTTTGTAAAAGTTGGTTGGGGAACGAGGGGATGTCTGTTTATCCCCATTTATCACACATCTACGACCGATACGAGCGCGTTATTGTTGATAATGCCGCTTTTTGGGACATCTCTTTACGATCAGTTTCATCCAAAAATTAATGTATTCGTCTTTTTTATCAACTTTTTACATCCCGATAAACGCCGCCCCTACGGTCGATTGTCCCTTTGGTAAGTTTCGTTTGTGAGGACGTATTTGTGCAAACAACGAAATAATCGGCAATTAGTTTTATGGAGTTATCGTTCTAGCACCGGAAGTGATGATAATAGATGAATCGGGGCGAGAAGTGACGGAACGCTACTACAAAGCAGGTAGTGCAATGGAAGTGACATGCATCGTTTCGCAGATAGGAAGTCCTCACGAAGATAATACAATTACTTGGAGACACGGTGACAGAACATTAACTAAAGGCGTCAGGTAAGGCTTATATTGTCTCGTAACCCTAATTTTGGATGGGGCATTAATCATTCACAAGTGCACGTGCGGCCAATAATTCCAATAATTATTATTTTCAGTTATAATGTATCGCTAGGATCGGACACATTAACCTCCACCTTTAACATAGGTCCTCTGCAGAAACACAATTCGGGTAACTATACGTGCGCTCTAGGATCGCTCGCCGTTGCTACTGTGGCGGTACACGTACTAAATGGTAAGTTATTGCGCCAAAATCTGCCAAATCTTATCATTAATCTTCATTTTATGGGGATGATGCGGTTAGAAAAAAAGCGCGGCCACGATCAAAAGTATTAACTGATATAAGTGAAGATTGTTTTATAAAAGAATGTGTTCGGCTCGGCCCGTTCTAGTCGCACTGATCAATAACACGTAACAGTTTTATGTTGCAAAATAGGTGCAAATGGGACTGAAGGAAATTAAATTGATAGCAGACAGCCGCTGATGATGAACACTGATAACATACAAAATAACTCTTTTGAGCCGGTTCGTCTCGACTGTAATTACCCGATTGAAATTTACAACAAAAGCTCGAAAAAAAAATTAAACAGTTTGCAGCTTCAAAGATGTTTCATTAAGATTCAATCACTTTATAGCGCAGGATATCTATTATGGTGCCCTGATTTATTTTTTCCTACCGGGTGCGTCCTAATGAATTCCATCCAAAATAAATATTAAACTTTAATGAACTTTTCCAAAATGCTGCTCGATGAGAAAAGTCATTTATAATTTTACAGATCAAGCTTCCGTTTCAATCGGCATTTAATCAGAAAGTCGCTTCTTATTTAAACCATTACGAGAAAAGCGGTTTCAATTGAAGGGTCAGTTTTTTTGCGCGAAAAATGCATTTGAAATTTTTATTTTTATTTTTCCTCGAAGCAGGAAAACTTAGTTTTCCCACGATTTCAAACTTTTCGTCTACATAACAATATTATGGAATTACGCTGCAACGATTGCGCCGGCTCTTTGAAAGTCATTAAAACAAAATTCCACCTGCACTGTTTTTAATTGAATTTGCACACACTCACAAATATGATTTGTTTGAAACGATGCAGTTCGTTGTCGAGTTTCAATCGGGTTATTCGCGAAATTTTAACCTTCAAAGTAGTTTTAGTTCCATTCGTGCTTCATAAATTTTCAATTTTATTACCCTTTGGGTCAAAAAACTTGACTTCGAAGTTTGCGAAGATTCACAAACATTTTAGCCACTCTCCGTGATTTTATTTTCAATTAACTTTGTTTTCACGAAATAATCATTTATACAAAAAACGATGCATTCGCTTTCGTGCTTTTCTTTTATTCTGATCAATACAAAATTAAATCTTCCTGTATTATATCTCAACGCGCACGGTTTTTTAATAAAAAAAACGCTCTGATGCAAAAATCATATAAAATCTAAATGTATAAAATTGGTCCCTCTCCTTTAAATAAAATTAAATAACGAAAATATTTAACTTCGTCTGCAACAAACTGTAAAAAATTCATCAGTTATGGAAATATTAAAAGCATGAATTTTGTTGTTCTCAATTTTTTTTTAAATTTTGAAGGAAACACAATAAAGCTATTTATGTCCCAAATTAAATTTAACTCAGCACTGAAATATAAAGTAATGGCTCCGTAAATAATTATTATATATTCATAACTTAACCCTCGGTTTAAGACAATTCACCAAGTGCAACTGATTATTTAATTGACGAGCTGGAGGGTTGCCAACACTTGGAGACAACTTAGTTAACCCTTGTACATTTGAACTAATACGCAACACGGAGCTCCGATAGCCTCCGTATTCTTATTTTAAATCTGCGCTGGAAAAAAAATCCCGCTACTTCCCAGTTTATGGAAATTTATTAGGCGTTATTACCTCGGCAAGCACGTTATTTAACCGAGATTAACTAAACCAAACCAGGAATATAAATAATTCAAAAAGCCCTAAGTAAAGATGAGGAAACTGTCTTGCTATGTGTAACATACGACCCGGAGAGTAACTTCAGCAGGGGAATTACAAATATAGTGGCCTTTTCAAGAGCCGGAATTCTCCGCATTCCAGGATAGAGGGCGAATTTAAAAAATGAACACTTTCTTGCCGCGAAAGAAATTGCGTCAACGCAGCAAAGAAATTATGACCGAAAAAATTTGCCAATTCAATTGCTATTTTCTCGATACCTTTGGAAAAAAAAACACAAGAACATCGTTAGAGTACCCTCATAACTGCGTAACTCTTCTCCCATTTACCTCAATCGGTATCCCGTACCGTTGCCAAGATCGTTATTGAGGGGGGAAGTTAATTTGTTATGCCCCGGATAATGACAGATGGTGCAGCCGTTTTGGATCGCTTGAAAATAAAAATTCGCGATCAGATTTAAAAATCATTGTAACACGCTGCTCGTCTTGATGACATAACAAGCTTTTGGTTTGGATGAACGCCACGCCTTTTAAATCGATCACAAGACGTTGACGGACGCTTTTGTGATTTGTGACGACTAGCCGCCTCACCTGCAGACTTGCAGTCCAATTAACTAGATGTTTTGATTGCGAGCCGCGAGCAATTCGAGCTTTCCCTTGCAAATGTAATTTGCAATTGGATTTTCGTTGCGATCGACTCATAATTTCACCCCGTTATTTTTTATTAATTAATCGAAATTGACTTACGTGCAAATGCAGTAAAATGCACTAACATAAGTAAATATTAATATAACATTGGAATTTGCACAACGGAAGGATAAAAACAGGAATTCTCAATAATGTAAAAAATAAATAAATCAAACGTAACAACCCGTTTTAAATTTAATTAGGTGCATTCAAGTTCAAGTTAATGACAACAAGGTATTCACGGTTCTTAGTTGTCAATAATTATTATTGAAGTTAATTAATTAAAAATTTAAGGGTGTCGGGTACGCTAGGCAGCTTCCATAAGGATCAATGTATTACATAAGTACACTTTCTCGAGAACCGTTCAACGGATTTAAATCAGGCACACATTTAATTTTCAAGTTTTTCCGAGTCACTGAGTAAAGGATTCTCATAAAATTTTATTTGCTATGCTCAAAAATCGTTATGAAAAACAAAAGAAAAAATCGCACTGTAGAATTTTTTTAAGCAAATTCCAGAAATTATTTTTCAAATTCCTCTATTCAATCGCTTCAGACACAAAAATATTTCAAGGGTCTATCTTTATCCGTCTTGTAGGACAATGTACCTAAGTGTAAAAAAGTCTATTTTTCAGAAGAAGAGAAAAACTAACTGACTGCTTTGTGTAAATCGCACCACTTTGCTGTCTTTGTCCTCAAATTTTGGACACTTTTAGTTTCGTAGATTCTCGGAATAGAATAGTTTTGCTCAGAAAACAATGCAGTTATTAAATGTGCAAAAAATACATTTTTTCAATGTTTTCATATCCGACCCCCTTAACAGTTTCGGTTTAAAATTACAAATATTGGTCAAAAAGAAAATCAAATTTCCAATTTACAAGCAAAAAACTAGTCAAGAGTGACACATTCTTTTTAAAGTAGGGTGGAAACACTACTTTTAGTCACTTGAAACAAAAGACTGTTTGTTTTGTCTTTTTACATAAAAAAAAATAATTAAAGAAATATTACCTGGACGCAACGTTGGACCTTAATGAGTTAACGAAGGAAGAGAACTGTTTCATGAGGTATCCCGTTTACTAATTATAAAATATAATAATATTTGAATAAAACATTTCGTTTGACAATATTTTTAACAAATGTATATATTTTTTTAATTCATTAGCTCACGATGTTCACAATTGAGGACATCCTAACCCCAAACGAAGAATTTTGAAAATGTGAAACTCGCACTAAAAATTTTCAAAAACAGCCTTATTTACATTGCAAATTTGCAATTGAAAAAAAAACAACAAATAATTAACCAAATCGCTAAGAACAGTACTTCTGGTTCAGCGTCAAATAAAATAATTGCTAGTTGAAATAAGAAATGTTTTGGCGCCTTTTAAAAACTCTATTTAAGCACAGTCTTCTTTGCCTACCGTAAACCTTACCAAAATGTATTTACAAGCGGCTAAATAAGCGGTGTAGTGGCTGAAAGTGATGTCTCTACCCTACTGTCTCATAAAATGCATGGACGATAAAGCGTAAAAGTATTGTTTTTTCGTTCGGATTTGCATATGCTGCTTGTAACCCGAATTAAGAGTATCCGCGGTTGAAAGTAGACCGCGCTAAAATTTATCGCTGGTAATTGCCGATAGAATTCGATCGCTTCTGTGCGCAATTATCGGTCGCATGGGAGAATTCGTACACCGAATGTTATGTTTTTATTAAATATTTTCCAAGTTCTTCGGATCGTAAAACTCGCCAAATTCGAACCGCAATTGGAGAATCTGGAGCAACCGTTTTCTTGTAGTTTTCCGCGTCTTTAAAAAATCGATAAGAAAAACACACGCGGCGTGAATTTATTTTCTTAAAAAATATGCGAAAGAAGCCGACTCGAGCAGGATTCATGCAAATTATTACGAATCGATAATTGCAACTATTCGCGTGTACGGGAAATGTCAGATCTGATGAAACATTAGCGGCGGTGATGATGGTTAACCGAAGCGCAGGACGTCACCGAATGTGTTCGTCGCACGGTTAAATATCTGCGCTTTTGATTTGTGACCGTTATAAAATGTATGATTAATGTTAACGTTCAATGATGAATGTCCTTAGTTCGTCATGTTCCAATCGGAATTGGAACGGTTTAGCGTAATTTCGAAAACTGAAATTAATTTGTTTGATTTTTCAGGCGAATTACCGGCCGCGGTGCATCACGGTAACGCCGCGTCGTCCAGTGCTGCTTCGAAATTTGCTGTGGTGCTCGTGCTGGCCTGGGGAATGCTGAATCTCAGGTGACAAGAGATCCGTCATCACCCGATGAGTGTGTAAACAAAAACTCTATTCAGTAATCATATCAAGATGAAGATAAGATAGTTCAGCGCCATTGGACCAAGTTATTAAGACTGCAGATATTTAAATGTTTCAATTTGAAGTATATGCGGATGTTTAAAAAAATATTCAATTATGTATAAGTATTCATATATGTATTACGCAAGAGGGACGCATGTCTAGTTGTAACGATCTGTTTGGTGAAAAAAATCAATTTAGCTTGCAAAGTCATTTTTGAAATTTACAGTGCCGCAGTTTTCTCGATCGGAAGATGGGTATCTCCACAACGATAACGAAGAGAAAAAAATTGTTTCAAGCAAAATGTGATACTGCAAAACTTATTTCAAAGTTTTATTTAAAAACAGCCCCAACCTACTATATCGACCGGATTACAGGGCGATTAATTGTTCGATGAAATTTCAATGGTTAGTCTAAAAAATGGTTGTATCAACGGATTATATAGTGAGATCGGGTTGATCACTATTTCTGGTCTACGTGTCAGTGTCAGTATGATCGTTGTTGTTAAGTTTGTTCTTGATGCATTTATCTCATCGTTCTGAATTTTTGAAATATAATCGTTCCATTATTACGAGAAACGTGTTGATACACGTTTAGTATTAAGTTTAGAGATATTGCAAAATTTAAGATTCGTAACTACTCGAAATAATTGGCCGATGTTGTTCCGTTAGCGTTCTAAAATTTTGTTGCGACAAGATCTTCCAGGAAAATGTTATATATGAATATTACAGAGGCTCCTGCTTTATCTTCATCAAAATCCAACAACAAAACACGTTTATGTAATTTCGAAAGGTATTGCCAAACACGGTGATCTCGATGGCATAAGTTTCTTATAACCGACCACACAGTTACCAGGGAATAAATTAGGTGTAAGAATTTTTATTATAAAGGGCTAGACAGGGAGCCTCTGACCAAATGTAAATAACTTTATATGTAAGTACATGTAAACTGAATAGAGTAGAAATTTACATTGACGACGTTGTTTTCTTGATCCCGACCGAATCCTTTTCATTTTGTTTAACAATGAGTCGAAGTAATTGCATAAATTGTGATTTTGACCTACCGCACAAATTCGATCCGCTGCTATTTAAACGGGTATTTTCTTCTTTGTTTGCCTTGTTTGTTTGTGTTTGCTGAAAGCAACCAATGCTGATATAGAGTTTATTTGGAAAATTTTCTCGCTGCCGAAACGATCCGAAGGAGGAACCAAGATTGCAGTCCGTGGTGTAAACATAACATTTTTAATTTAACAATAATTTCTACGAAATTAATACAGTCATATAACGAAGCGTCACGGTGACCTTAAAAAGTTTGTTAGATAGAAAATTCGTTATATAGAAATTCATGTTGGAAAAAAAATTTTGTTTAACCCTTTCAGGTCTCTGTACGATATTCAGAGAATTTCGACTTTGCTTCGACATTTCGAATAGATTATTCAACTGTTTAACGAAAACTACCATATTTTTTCCCATAAGACCACCCCACTGTTATAAAATAATTTTTTTTTTAATTCATTGGACGCAATGAAACTTTGTCGGTCCTATTTAACATTATAATTTTTTTGCACGCTTAAATTAGGGTCCCTTACTTCGTCATAAAATTCTGCCAATATTACTTCAACCGAGTTTTTTTCCAAAATTACAATGAAACAACAAAAAGAAAACGATTTAAATTTAAATCTTAGAAATCTGCAAAGTTGGGGGAAAAAATTCGTTATACGGAAACACAGGGTATAAATTGCATTAAAAACGTCTCCAAGTTTCCCAAAAAAATTCGCTATATTACAGAAAATTAAATAGAAGTTTGTTATGATGGAGTTTGACTGTATTTTACAACAATTTCAGGAATAAACTATCTCTTGTTAAATTAATTTTTTTTTAAATGAAAAAGCCGATTATAAGTAAAACCCTTCTGAATTGATAAAATTCGAATTTTAAGAAGCTTAAAAGGGCTTAATATAAAAATGAATTATGCAGTTACATAAGATCATGAAAGATTCAATTCCACATAATTAGCAAAAACATAAGTGAAAAAAGGCTAAAAAAATAATAAGCAAGAACTTGATTTTTAATTTTTTAAAATAGCAAAAGTTCAATTTTTATTCACTAAATTAACCGATTTTTCGGTTGTTAATAAGCTAGACTCAATTTTCAGCTGAACCATTGCTTGTAAGTTATTTGTTTTTGATAAATGATGAAAACTACAAATTATGAAAGTTCAAATTATGTCACTGAAAAATTTGTTTCAATTTCCATTCATTAAAATTTATAACCGGCTAATAAAAACTAGGGAAAGCCGCTAAAATTCAGCGGGAAACGGAGGTGTTTTTTCAGCACTGCTGGGTGTGAGCCATAATTTTCATCCGGATCATGTAACAATTATTCTGATTTCAATCTGAATTTTTATTTAAACTGGTAAAACGCCACGAGAAACACATGTTCACTGCAAATTTCTATATTTACTCGAAGCTTGTGATTGAATTTCAACGTTGATGATGAGGATCGTATTGAAGCGTTATTTGAAACAGTAATTAACGCACACATCGATGATACTTGAAAGCGACGTTGTAAGTTATCAACATCATCGCCTTCATATACGTAGATTTGTTTGAGTTTCCTCATAATTAAGGTCATCTCAAATTACGGTAATTCCAATTTATTCTAATCGATCGTGTTTTAACAATTTTTGCATTTCAATGGGGCAAATGGATCAATATTTGGTCAAAGGATGAGAATTTGTCAAAAAATTGTAAATAAACGCATTATGACCGTTTACTGTCATAGATGGAACGTTGGAATTTATTAATGAATATCCGAGTAAATGGCGCGTACTTTGTTTTAACAGCTGCGCCGGAAAACTTAAATCAATTTACTAACCAAAAACAACTTTGTTCATATTTTGACCCGGGTATATGAAAATTCAAATTATTTTCCGAGTTCCAGCAATTTGAAATGAGCGCAACAGAGTACGCCCATATCTCGGTACTTTCTTGCTTTTGCATTTTTCTCAAAACTACTTTCTTCAAAATATCTCAAGATTTACTAAACCGATTTTGATAAAACTTCTACCACATATTCTTTATAATATTATCTAAAATGTAGCAAAGGATTTTTTTAAATTGAATGCCGCCTTCATTTTTTATAATTTTTTAAAGCTTAAAATTTTTGTAAAATTTTTTTTTCCAAACATTTTTACAAAATATCTAACAAAATGTTCCCTCAATTCTCAATAAAAAAAAACAATTTTCTGACTTTTTCAAACGCTACTTGACAGAAAAAAATTCCACCGTTCTTTAATTGTTTTCATTCATTTTTTTTTAAATTGTTCATAAAGCTATAATGTATTCATGTAAAATAAAAATTATTTTATACACAACATGATCTACTTCTGAAATTTTCTTAGATGTAACCAAAAATACTAATTAGAACATGCACTAGATCTCTAATTTTTCAAAAATTAAAAAATACATTTACCATTCTATTGTTCTGAGTATTGTCAAGTTTGACGTGACAGTTTGGTTGAAATTTCATTAATCATAATGAACTATTATTAGTCAAACGATGCGGAGTGTGGTAAAAAATCCGTGGCTGCTGCAGATTTGTACCTACAAAGATACCCAAATCGCAGGCATCCTATTTCCGAAATGTTCAGAAGACTGGAACAGAAGTTGCGTGAAGATTGGCCCAAAATGACAAAAAACCGGAGAAGAACAGCTACTGCTCCAGAAAACGAAATGCATGTACTAGAGGCAGTAGAGGAAAACCTTTATGTTGGTCCAAGAATCTTAGCTCTTCAAATTGGAATCAGTCGGACATCAATAGGGCGCATTCTTCGGGGGAATAAATTCCATCCATACCACGTCACATTGAAACCAACCGATTTCCCACAAAGAATGCAGTTTTGTCAGTTTATTCAATTAAAATTAGATGAAGACGTTAATTTTGTTAAAAATGTGTTATTTAGCAATGAGGCCAGATTCAGAGATAACGGGGCTGTAAACAGGCATAACTGTCATTACTACAGTCAAGAAAATCTACGTTGGATACGAGAAACTCGTCATCAAAATGTGTTTTCGGTGAACGTTTGGTGCCGAATAATAAATGAACAGAAAATTGGCCCTCACTGCTTTGATGAAAATCTCAACGGCGCAATGTATCTAAATCTTTTACAAAATGAGTTATCCCCATTGTTGGAAGAGTTAGATCTGAATACATGACAACGTATGTGGTTTTAGCAAGATGGCGCCCCACCCCATTTTCATAGAAATGTCAGACAATATTTAGATGATAATTTCACACGAACGTCATATGACGTTTGTCAACCAATAATATTTGTTGAATTTCGAAAAATAAACCAATCGGTATCGAATTACAGCGAATTATTACTGGTGAATTATCGATTTTGCGTTGTCGATTTACAGGTTGTCATTTTCTAAAACGCTTCAAACTGTCGCCAAATATATTTTCCCGAGCTCTTGGTCTTCTGAGGAATGGCATCTTCGTTTATCAACCAGTTCAGACATTACTAGTTGTATTTTGCTTGCTAAAACAACCCCGCACTCATTTTATGGATGTGCTTCGTTGAAACGTCAAATTTTTTTCTTGTCACCAGCTTACTTTGTAAATGGACAATTCTGTTATTTTCTTGTGAAATTATCTTCAAAATTCATCTCGTGCATTCCATGTCCTCAGATAATTTTGCATAGATTAATCTTTCATGCATTAAGAAGAAAACCGCACTCGTGCTACGCACTCGTGCAGTTTTCATACCTAACACGCATTCAAGAGTAACCTAAGCAAAATTATTGATAACATGGAATGCACTCGTGGTATTACTAATGATAATTTTACAAACGTTTGGATAGGAAGAGGTTCCAATAACCCTTGGCCACCCAGAAGTCCGGATTTAAAGCCTTTAGATTTTTTCCTGTGGGGCGTACTAAAACAGAGAGTCTACCAAACTCCTTTCCATACGGTCAAATAACTCAGACAAAGAATTCATGAAAAGTGTATGACCATAACACTCGAGACATTACATCGCGTTCAAAGGTCGTTTTTAAACCGGGTTGAAGTTTGTTTGCTCCGCAATGAAATGCATTTTGAACAACTTTTACGTTAGTTTTTAAGTTCTTTTACTGATCTAATTTCTTACATTGTCATTTTTACGTTTGTAGCCAATAAAGCAATTTTGATTCAATTTATAATTACAAAATTTACAAAGGCAGTATCAAGTGGTAAGTAGAATTAGTATTTTTGGTTGCATCTAAGAAAATTTCAAAAATGGACCCCAATTGACTCACGTTTTATTTAATAGCTGCGCCAAGATGGTATAACCCCTTAATGCAACTTCTGCAACATTTCGATGTTATTAAATAATTTATAGCTGCGTTAACACGCGACGCGCATGTCAACAGGAAATCCAAGTTGCTTCTTTTTGCGCCGGAAATTGAGGACAGTTGGAATCTTTGAGTGTTGGAAATTTATCATTTCGAATTTTTGGTCGCCAGAAAAAAGTGAGCGAGACGCGCAAAGGCGAAAACGAAATAATTAACGTTATTTTGACGTTATTAAAATGTGTTGGCAAGCTTCAGCGGAAATGAATTCGCGCGTTTTGAAACTCCTTTCATCTTCAGCAGTATGAAAAGTATTGTTTTCGTGCGGAACAAATCCGATTTCTTAATGGAAATACATATTTTAAGGTTTGTAACATATTTGTAGTAAGAATTTAATTAAATCGGTTCAGAAAATGATCAGAATTTTTTACACTTGACCGAAAGTGTGCTCGTTTACAAGTCAAATTTGAGTTCTGTTGAAGTTTACAATCGAGCGGAAATACATAATTTTCCTGAACATTTTGCGGTGTTCTAAGTTCAATGAATAAATTAGAGCATTTAGTGCATAGTTGAACTAGAAGATAGTTAATCTGCGGTGAATCTCGAAAGCTTCCGTTTAATTAGGCGCATTTATGATTAGGAAAACCAGAATAGGAATTGCTGTCGAAAATAAACAATGTAAAAATAATCGATGAAGAATTCATGCATTCCTGTAAACCTTTATTTATGTCGTCATTAGCGACATCAAGGAAGAGCGTGTCTTGGTACGGTTCTGAGACGAAGCGACCACGCAAATATAATAACACGATTATAATGTGATTTATATTTGCCTTTCTAAACAGTTAGTGACAAACGATACCGTTTAACGGTTCAGTTGTAAAGCAACGAAAAATTGCATTATAAAATCGATGCGGTATGTCGTGAAATGAAGCTTAATTTACCCTAATTATAAAAATGAACAGCCAGTTCGAAAAGCGAACACGCTAATATATAAATAGAAGAAGCATGTCCGGATGCTTCCGGACCATTATGTAATTGTGATAAATTGTGTTTAAGACTGACATGTGACTGTACGAATGACACGTTCATTATTTGCATCGCTCTTTTATTAGAAATAATGAATCCCCCGCAGATTTGATCAATGTGTATCACACACACACGACACTTTTTCCTTGATGAAATGTCATTTGATAATGGAATTCAACATTGATGTTATGAAACTTGATTTATTAATAAATATTCAAATTCAATTCCATTTAGATTGGCATTAATCATTGTGGAGTTTAAATAATTTACATGGAATCGAACGTTCCGCAAGTCGACATCCGCAGCGAGTTCTTGGGCACTTACGTGCAAAAAACGCTGAAATTAAAGCCGGAAAAATGGTCGCGCATGATGGCAACCGAAGACCACAAGGCGATCGTGATCAAATTTCTGGAGAGGCCCGAGCCGCTCCTGGTAATCATTTTAACGCCGGCTGCTCAATTAATAGCCTCCAACAGTTTTCCTCTGCCGCAACTCAAAACGAAAGGTGAGCCGACTAATTGTTACCACCCTATTAATCAGCGGGTTTAGTATTACACGATTGCCCTTTAAATGCTTTGTGTTGACAGGGGTTTACTTTATAAAAAAATCACCGGCTCCCGTTTCAAAAACCAACCCGTCGGAAACGATTATGATGGGCGATTTAGCTTGTAAGATTATAGATCAGCTGGCGTCGCTGGTGGATGAGGTAAGTTGAAGCTCTCGTGTGGAGTTTGTAGTGCCGTTTTTGAAGGTTTTAGTTCCGCTTTTATCGAATTCGAAAAATTGTCAACGTTGGCCGATGGTGATGGCGAAGGACGTGAAAAAACACGTGCACAGCTTAAAAAGTACCGTTTATCAAGTGAAAGGACAAGTGAACGGGCAGACCGTTCTTCCGATGCCCGTTGGTGTGGAAAAAGTTCACGAAGTTGAGAAAACTGTAATTGAAACGAATGGTGAAGTGTGTGATTTATATTTAAAAAGTGCAATAGAAGGGGTCGTTATTAAATGGGCGGCGCAAATTAACGACGTGCTAGTTAACAATTCCTCGGAAAATACCGCAATTCCAAATCCCGGACCATCAATTGGTAATATCTGAACCGAAACTAAATTTTAATAATTATCTTAAATAGAATTGCAGTTTT
Organism: Dascillus cervinus; assembly: GCA_949768715.1. Lineage (NCBI taxonomy): Eukaryota > Metazoa > Arthropoda > Insecta > Coleoptera > Dascillidae > Dascillus > Dascillus cervinus. The sequence goes on from OX458323.1 coordinate 7,735,770, forward strand.
GGAACTTGCGATTGAAAAACTTGCAATACGTTTATGAGCAATTGCGTGATCCACGAGTTCGTAGCATGGCAATTATATTAGAGAAAACAATGAGCGCTTACTATAATTGTTTCCGAAACTTATTTAAAAGCGTGGTATTGGCTCTGGCTGAAGCCAACGACATTTCGTTGCACCTCAAACCGTTAAAAAAACACATCGACGTCCTCGAAGAAACTGAATTCAGCGAATGCAGCGTCTTCTTAGCACCGCTCGTGCACATTGTGTGTTTAATTTGGTCAAACTCGAAATATTACAATCAAAATAAAATTATCGTATTGCTCAAACAAATTTGCAATCTTCTCATTTATCAGGTAAAACGAGCTCTTTTCGATTTCGTATTGCAGTTTTAATTTCAGGCGAAACGTTTTTTGGACCCACAAACGATATTTCACACCGATATTGACGAAGCCATGCAGCGCATTAACGTATCGATGCAAGTTCTGAAACACTTTCTGAACATATTCACTGAATATAAAGAGAATTTAGGGAGGTTTTTTAAAGATCGCGAGCCGGAGTTTTGGAATTTTCATCCAAATACGGTTTTTGAAAGGTTCAACGCGTTCATTGATCGTTTGCGGACCATACAGTGGTTTTTCAATACCGTGTTAGAGTTTACGAAGCTGGAGAAAATCGAAATTGGAGGCGTTAAGGGGAAAATGTTAAGTGCTAGAATCGCTGAAGTGTCCAGCGATTTTCAGCAATGTTTACTGGCGTTTTCTGGGAAGTCGTACGACGTTTTGGACCCGAACGATTCTTATTTCGTTGGAGATTTTGAGAATTTCAAAAATAAAATTTCGGAAATGGACCTCAAATTGGCCACCACTTTGTGCCAGGCTTTTGAAGATTGCCACAATCTTGAGAGCATATTTAAAGTAAGTAAAACGCAGACGATAATTTAATTATTGCAAAGTACACTCCGTGGTATAAGAGATTAAAAATAAATTTGATTGCGTCCAGAAAAACATGATTACTGTCTCTCCTACATTTTAAAAACAAAGTTGAACTACAATTACCGTATTACTTCGAATATAAGCCGCACTTTTTACTTACATTTTTAATGTGCAAAATTAGGGTGCGGCTTAAATTCGAGGGAGGCTTATATTCGAGGTTTATTTTTTTTCCAATTTTAAAGTGTTAAAACCTTAGTGCGGCTTAAATTCGAGGGCGGTTTATATTCGTAGTAATACGGTAATTATCGTATTAATAATTTATATGACCAAACTAATTTTTTTTTGTTAGGTAACCAAAAAAATTCTCGTGTTCATATACTACTAATTTTTTTTTTTTTTCAATTTTGCTTTCTGCTGTGCGATTGTGCCTAGCAGGACAATTGACATATGAAAAGGGAAGAGCAACTCCCATTTCTTATATTACTTTTCCTTGCAAACACAATGGCGCATCGATTATTTGATTTGCTCCAGTATAAACGAAACTACAACGCTTGTGTTGTTTATCAATTTTCTATCTCCGCCAATCTTTGAGCAAATCGTAAAATTCTTACAGAATCGAGTTTCCCGGACCCAAATTAGTCTACGGCACTATAAACGGTTTTGCCTAGTCAGTTAGTTGTTAGTAACAAACAAAAATTCTCGTGTTCATACACTATTCAAATTTCATTACTTTTTGTCAATTTTGTTTTCTGTTGCGCGATTGTGTCCTGCAGTTAAATTGGCATTTTAAATAGCACCATCGTCTCTCCGCCAATCTTAGAGGAATTTCTTCTAATTTTCTGATAATCAAATGAAGTGTAATTGCTTAAGCAGCATTCCTGAGACAACCGAAAAGAAAGGAATTTGGTACTATTAAATTAGGAGATCTTGCTGGACATAAATTTCTGGATATAAGACGATTATAGTAAAATTGTCGCCAAAAGTGTAGTCTCGTTGTGGTGTGGGCAATGGCGCTATATTGTTGAACATTACTGAGGTTCAATTCCTCGTCGTTGGTGGTATACCTGAACTTCAAAATGCATTAATTTCTTGGCTTAATTTTGGCATCATTTCACCAACAGTTTCATTAATTTCTACAGGCCTTTTCTTAAGGCGTCCAGAACCTGGTTCTCTGTGGATGATTTCATTTTCTCTAAAAACGCTAACTAAACTATCCTAACTAAACAGAAGATTTTTCGCAAAATTCTTCAACCGTGGAATAATGCCATCTTCTAATTTAGCGAAATAACATTTTAAAGTTTAAGCTTCAAAAAAATTGACAATTCTATCTCAACAAAAACTGTTCAGATTAATTTCATTGTTTTCAGTAGCTGTCCCCATCACGTTTGTTTTTAATCTCCGTTTATGTGGATATGTAATACCCACTTTGTTGGTTTTATCATTTGTAGACAATTGATTGAGCTTAATTGAGTTCGCAATTCGTATGATATCACATTCGAAAGCTAAATCCGACGATTTGACTGTTGCAGTTAATTAATATCGTCGGTTCAATTCTCCATCGGCCAATAATTAAAGAAAAATTCACCAGTAAATACGACAAAATTTTAGTTATGCTTCTAGAAGAAATCAATATAACAGAAGTAAGTACAAATTTGATCGAGCAACAAAGTGAGGGAAACTGATTGCAGATATTATTTCAAGAACAACTTGATCACATGCAACAACACAATCAGTTCATACTTGATAAATACATGCCACCGATTGCGGGGGCGATGCGATGGACGGGAAATCTTTCCGCCCGGATTGCATCCCCAATGACTTATTTCGCAAGTTTGCAGCATCCGTAATAACCACCAACTAACCATTCACATTTCAAACTAAATCCACTTGTAGGATAACCAACAGTCCCGAAGCTAATTGCATATTAAAGCGGTTCTCCAATTTAAAGGAACGCTTGCAACAGTTTGACGAAGATCTGTTCAAGAAATGGGCATCGACCGTCGATAATCAAATAGAAATCAGCCTAAAACAATGCCTAATAAAAAGAAACCCAAAAACGAAAGAGCTCTACTTAAATTTCGACCTGGAGGTGCGTATCACGCTAACTAACGTCGATTATTTTTGTTTATTTACAGTTGTCCGAAATTTTGCGGGAGGTCCGGTATTTAAATCTAATGGGCCAGGAAGGAATTCCGGAAGTTGCTGTACAACTGGAACAGCGAAATGCCACTTTCAGGAATTACATTACTAGTTTGAATGCCACGATCAATTGGTACAATAAAATAAGACGGAACTGCAAAGATGTCGAATTTAAACTAATCGAGAACGAAATCGAAGAAATTGATAGACTAGTCGACCAGGGCCGCAATAATTTAAATTGGAATTCCGAAGGTGACTATCAAATTATGTTTTTGAGCTAATAATTGAGAAAATGAAACTTAACGGAATACCTACCGTTATTAAGTCAGCATTAACGTTATCATCAGCGTGACCTAACTTCCAACGTTTTCGTGACTTGTAAGAACTTCTTGAGAAAGGGAAGGAAAAATTCGAAAACAAACTTTTCGATAGAATAGCCAAAATTTAAGGTCAAGGATCACATAAATACGCTTTGCAGGACAATATTTTAGATTTATGTTTCTTATTTGTAATAAACGTTCGTTCGAAAGTCGCCTTGAGGGAGTTACGATCGTTTAAGAAATCCGATTGTTTCTCCCTGCAATTAAACGGAACGAAATTTTTTAACTGGATTATTTTACGCTTTTTTAGATTTATTGAGTTATATACATAACTTGCACAAACTAGTGGGTAATCTTCAACAACACGTACAGAAAAGTCAAGAAAACATAACGGAAATAAGAAACGTATTGATCCCGTTCGCTCGTCAACCTTTGTTCGAAAGAAAGGATTCAAGACGTGATACGGTCCTTTGCGTCGAAGAGCGCGAAGAAAAGGTCGCGAAACGCATCGCCGATGTCACGAAATCCGTTGAAAAAATTACCTTCCTAATCGACCAGAACATGGATCTGTTCGAAATGAGGAGCAAACAGGACAGTGAAAAATGGATCAACTATGTCAATTACATTGACGGCATTGTGTTAAATTATTTGTATCAAATCGTGGGATGCAGGTGTCGATTTCCCCGATTTTTTAATCAGTAAATCAAAATTTATTGTTGCAGCTTGGGATACATCAACGAGCACATCGACGCGAGCAACAACTTGCCGCCGCTTTTCCAATCGCAGTTGCAGCTAAAAGAACCGCATTTAGTGTTCGTCCCTTCGTTAGATCCGAACGATCCGAACGGTTTCAAAAATTTAATAATGGAACTTATCGAGGATATTATCAAAATAGCGGCGATAGTGCCGAGATTTGCAACCGGGGCCGAATTAACCTACGAAGAGGAAATCAGGAGAAATGTCGATATTGAAGAAATGAAGACCGACGTTCTTGCAAACGTCGACCAAGTGATCCAACAAGCTTACGAATTTTGCGAAAATTTTCAGGTTTATTCTTACATATGGCTGGACGATCGCGACCATTACATGAAACAATTTTTGGCGTACGGACGACAGTTAACGGGCGAAGAATTGGATTTGGTGCAGGCCAAAGACCCGACCGCTCCGGAGTTGAATTTTCCGAAAATGGACTCCTTCCGCGAACAGATCGACAATTTTGAAACGCTGTACAACGAAGTGGAAGGGCTAAAAACCGAGCAAATTTTTAACACTTGGTTCAGAATTGAAGTGACGCCTTTCAAACAGGCTTTGCTTAATACGGTCCGCAAATGGGGTAACATGTTTAAACAACATTTGGTGGACACGGTCACAAACAGCCTCTGTGATTTAGGCAAATTTATTCGATCAGCAGACGAAGGTTTGGAACAAACCATAAATGAAGGCGATTACGGTGCCTTAGTAAACGTGATGGGATACCTCATGAATGTTAAAGAGCGACAAGCAAAAACTGATGAAATGTTCAGTCCCTTAAGAGACACTATAGAACTACTGAAATTCTACGATCAGGATATTCCTGAGGAGGTAAACGTTTTATTGCAAGAATTACCTGAGCAGTGGAATAACACGCAAAAAATTGCTCTCACCATCAAGCAGTTAGTCGCTCCTTTGCAGGCGATAGAAGTTGCGAGCATCCGCAAAAAAATTAGCGCTTTCGACGCCAAGTGCATTTATTACAGAGAAGTGTTCAAACGTTACGAATTCTTGCAGTACAGTTGCGCGCAACCTTACAAGTTATTAGACAGGATTGATAAAGATATTTTAAGATTTGAAAACGAAATGAGGCAGATACAGGAATCCGGTTCCTTATTTGAAGTTACCGTGCCCGATTTTAAAATTCTGAAGCAGTGTCGTAAAGAACTGCGAATGTTGAAGGTATTTGATATTTCGTTGAACATCGAGATTCTATGTTTGATGTTTGTAGCAATTGTGGGATTATATTTACATAGTTCATGCTTGCGTCGACGATTGGAAAACGACACCTTGGCGTAAAATCGACGTTGAAAATATGGACATCGAATGTAAAAAATTCGCGAAGGAAGTTAAAATGTTAGATAAGGAGATGAGGTCGTGGGATACATATTTGGGGTTGGAGGCGACTGTTAAGAACACCTTGACGTCTTTAAGGGCCGTCGGTGAGCTGCAAAATCCAGCTATACGTGAGCGACATTGGGACCAGTTAATGAAGTCGACCAAGGTACAAAATACGATTAGATTTACGTGTACTTGTATATAGCTTACTGTTGTGTACATACGTGCAATTTCACTGTGAATATCTGAAAATCGTTCTGCAGGTTCATTTGTAAATAACTTCCATTTGTACATGTCTTCATTGTAAATAACATTTTAATGACATTTGTTGCAGCATCTAGCGGCGTTACCCACAGAATTTACTGTAAGTATCCGTATGAAAGTAGATTGTATTTCTTCCTACTTTAAAAATGACAAGGAAAATAGAAATTTATTAGTAAAATGTGCTTTTGCATCAGCTTTTATAGTTTTTTACCAATGCCGATTCGTTCGTGCACTTTTTAATATCTTAATGCAACCAAACACACCGGCAAATTGAGGAAAACTTGTTTTTTCTCTAATTATACACGCCTATTTTCTTTCTCATTACTTAGAAGATGTTTAACAAAACAATTCTTAGAGAAACGCTAATTTTTTATTATTTTTCAAGCTTCAAAATGACAAACCTTTTCTAAACAAATTGTAATTCGCCAGATAGACTGCGTTTTAAGAGTTTCCCTTGAAATTGTTATGAAAACAAAGTTTTCTTGGAGAGAAAATTAGAATTCATCTACGTTTGCTGTATGCACATCATTGCAACAATTTTTTATGACAAAGAATATAATCTAACCCATTTCACTATTTTTTAATTTTTAATAAAATCGATTGTATTAAAGCTGAACAGCTAAACTGTTGGTCAATTGAAATGGTTTACTGGTAAAAAAGTGATTTAAATTATATGTTTTTTAAATATTTACCTTTTATTTTATTAGTTTAATTCCACATCGAATTTTGTGTCAAGCATTTGGTATTTGAAAAACAACTAAGGTAGTGAAAGAAGTCTCATAAAACAAATGTTCTTCAGTTTTAACAAAAATAATTTTAAAAATTGGGTTGATAGTAATATGTGATCCTCAACGGCAGGATAAGCATCTTCTAAAAAAATAATAAAACACTTTCAAATTAATATCAGGAAAGTGCGATTCCCTTTTTCACCTATTATTTTATTTTATTCCTTTTCCTAGTTCCTTCCAGTTGTTCCCGTCTTGTGAATCTCTCTTTCAGTGACCGCCTCCAATCTTCCTGACGTCCTCTCCCCATCTCATCTGAGGTCTTGCTCTTTTTCCCGTCCATGGCCATTGTGGTATCGCCAAAGTACATATTATCTCCGGATTATGTATTGCATATGTTTGCGAAAAACTGGATCGACAGTTACGATCTCTGGACATACACTATCATTCATTTGGATGACATCAAAAGCCTAGCACATATACCATCACTCCAATTAACCGCACAGTGTAGTTTCCATTCTCGATGGATAAAGAAGAATTGCTTTTTGCTGCTTCCGCTTGCTTAATTTAATTCGTTCCATTTGGACGTATGAAGCGATCGTATATGACCACCTTTAACATATTTATTTTTAAGGTGGTAAAAAACAAATACCTAATACAAAATTCGATTTAATGCCTCAAATAACCAACAGTTTAACTTCAATTAAATTCGCCAACGCAACTTGAAAGTTGATTGAAGACCTGAGAATGAAAAGTGGACAAAGATCATAATCTTAACTTCAGAGAAGAGACATGATTTAGTCACTTGTCACCCTGGTACTTGTTATTTGTGTACAGTTTGAATTTAACAAATACAGTCGAACTTCTCTATAGTGATGTTCGAAAAGCCCTGAAAAAAACATCACTATAGAGAAACTTCACTATAGAGAATTCACATATAATTTTACAGTTTTGGCAGTCACTTTAAAAAACAATCGATATTCAAAATGAAACAAAAAATTAAAATTAAATTTTATTTATTGTTTGAAATGATATTTCCGTATTTAGAAATACATACAGATTTATATTACACAACATGTACTTATTGAAGAAAAAATCCATCTAAATTTGATTGCACAGTACTCTTAAAAATTATTTTATTTTCGTAGAACGTTTCACACTTGTTTAATGCGTTGAATAATCTTTCTGGAACATTTTCTTGGCATTGCAAACCTCGGCGAATAGTCTCAAATGCCAAGACCATCTCGGCTTTGGAAGGATTTTCGATAGAATCTTCTTCATCTTCTTCTTCCAAATTAGACAATTTGTTGTCTTTTCTGACACTTTCCAAAATCTCGATGTCATCAGGATATTCAGTAATTAACACATCTTTATCGATGTTTAAAAAATCCTGAAATTCCACTTCATCACAAATAATGTCCAACGCTTTTAGCTGTTCCCAAGATTTCTTCAATTCTGACAATTGAAGGTTATCTTCTTCCTCCCAATTAATCAAATTTAAATTAATAAACCCTGCCTTGCCAAAACAATTTTTTATTGTAATCTCCGTCATTTCAAATTGCCATACTTTTGCTATTTCAGATATGGAAGTCCGAAGATTTATGATATTATGTGTAGGTTGATTTTCTTCAATGGCGGTCATAATTTTCTTTAATATCCTTTTCCGATAATGGAATTTAAATTTTTTATGATTCCTTGATCCATCGGTTGCAATTTTGACGTTAGATTTGGTGGTAAGAAAATCAATTCGACGTTTTTACATTTTGATTTTATAAGCGCAGGATGAGCTGGGCAGTTATCTATAATTAACGCAACTTTTCGTTTTTCTCTGCCCATTTGATTGTCAAACTTTCGCAACCACTTTTCAAAAATCTGACTAGTCATCCACGCCTTTTTATTGAAGTCATAATCCACTTCTAACGATTTGACGCCCTTAAAACAACGTGGATTTCTACTGCGACCTATTACAAGAAGCTTTATTTTTTCACTTCCAGTCATATTGGCACCAATCATGACAGTTATTCGCTCCTTGCTGTTTTTACCTCCAAAGCACTTATCGTTTTTAAACGTTAAAGTTCTATTTGGCGTACACTTAAAAAATAACCCAGTTTCGTCAGCATTAAAGACGTCTTTAGGATGATATGTGTCCAAAATTTTTTTTAAAACCGACTTTAACCATTGGTTACAAGTATGGTCACCAATTATAGCACTTTCGCCGCTAATTACTTTTTCGGAAATTTTATGTCTCTGTTTAAACTTGTCTAACCATCCGTTACTTGCTTGAAAATTTGAGTATCCCAAGGCTTCTGTGTAAACCAACGCTTTTTCTTTTACTAATGGCCCGGACACCGGAACATTTTAGGCGCGAATCACCTGTAGCCACTTTAACATCGCTTCATCTAAATCTTCATATGTACACAGCCTCATTTTTTTTCGTCCCGAATTAACTTCTTTTCTAAGTTTTTCACGATTTTTCACAATTACGGATACGCTATTTGCAGCAATACCAAATTTTGCGGCAACGTCTTTTTGCTTTACACCATTATCAACGTCTTCCAACACCTTTAATTTGTCTTGGATACTCAAACACTTCGTTTCGCCATTTCACGTTCTAAAATGCGTGTGGTACAAAAATTGAAGCGAAACTAAAGTGCAAAAGTATAAATGCAAATGTAGCCAATGCATTTGGTGAGGGTAGAAATTTTCATAAATAAGGGATTTGCAATAAATTGTTCTAAGAATTTTTCAGGTAGGTTGTCGGAATTTGAGAAAAAAACAGATGTTCAATACGTCCATTGTATTTTTTATTACCGAAAATTTCGTTTCCCGAGAATGTTGGTAAATATTTCTCAAAGAATAATCACTATATAGAGGCTTAACATCATAATACGGAGGTATTTTTATATGCAAAACGTGCAAAAATGCACGTTCCTGACAAAAACATCATTATAGAGAAAAAATCATTA